>CM061123.1:3767613-5147158 GCA_030770115.1 Daphnia galeata | reverse complement strand
TTAGAAATGTAAAAATTAACTGGAATTTAAGTGATCGTACCATATTCTCCATTTCCCTACGGATGTGATGCTTCATACACCTGTTTTTTTTGAACTTTCGCATCTGATTTTTGTTGTTTTTTAAATTATTAGGATATAATTTAATTCAAAACAGAAATTTATAAATTTTTAATTTCTGAAGTATGGTTCTGACAACAGTGTTTTTGAGCGTTAGATAAAAAATTTATTCGGTTTAAGCACCCTTTAAATAGAAGACAAACCAATATTATCTGGTGCGCAAGTGGAAATCCCCACCGCCAGATGTCGTGTAACTGGCGGTAGAGAACAATGGGCCGAAGAGAGGGAGTCAGTCTCCTTCTGTTTCGGCACCGCTCGCCAAAAAAAAAAACGGAACTTCAGCTAAATTTTCTGATGCTGATCACCGATTAATAGAAAGAAAAAAAAAAAACGAAAAACAGAATAATTAATTATGTACCTGTAACTCTTCACATGAAAAACAAAACACAGAAACCAGTTTTAACTAGGGATCTTCTCGACAAAAATTTGATCTTCTTTGTGGTGTGGATGACTTGCCTTACATTCTAGAGGGAGAAAATTAAACATTTTTTAATGTAAGAGCAGGCAAGAGTTTAAATTATACATATGTAAAATCCAATTATGCACAAAGCATATTCCAATTAAAATTAAAATAAATAAATGCAAATCAAACAATTGAAGGCAATAATAAATGACAAAAAAGTAAAAATGGAAATTACTCGTGAATTCCCAACATTTTAGATTCGACCTCGTATCCTAAAATTTGGTACTGGGTTCCAGCTATCATCCACGAAGATCTAAGGCACCACCGACATTCGATATAAAAATTAAAAAGAAAATGAAGACTGAATAATACGAGAGCAGAGTCTCAATAGACTAGGGGACGAATATATAAAATTTGAAAAGAACTAAAAAACGGGTCTTATACATGTTTAAAATGTCTAAAAATCAGTTTTGATTATTTCTAGATCGCATCAGATGTCCGGTAATCCTTACAAAAACAAATAGACGATCAGAATCATGAAATTTGATAAAGACACCAGTTTATAAACAAATACTACTTACTTTTAATAATATTTCCACCTACATTGTTTTTTGACCTTACCCATTATTTAATTCGGTTGAAGCAACATTTGAATTGAAGACAGCCATTGCTTCTGGTACGTGAAACCGTTGCTTAAATAGGATTACGTCATAACTAACGTTAAAAAACGCTTTAGTCTGAACGAACCTTAATAGATCCTTATTTTAAAAATTGACGAAAGTGAGATATCTGAAAAAATACCTTGTTTCTAACATGGGGGATGACAAAGCCTTTCAACTTAATCGTTTTCAACATTTCGTGAAATGAAAATGAAAAGAAATTATCAATAAATGGAAGAGCAATACCAACAGCACTTCTTTTGTCATGAGGAGGTAGATTGTGAGTTCCATGTTAGCTTCTTGCTGGCTAAGATTGAGGTGGAAGGTGGTTGATTTCCAGTGGTGGACATGAGATGGCTATTACAACAGTTAATTTGACTGCAGAAGCATTATCAGGCAAGCTTTTGCTGGTACAAATTTATAAAGACCATACATTAACTAGAGTTTAATGAAGCTCTTTTTTTCCTAATGAAATTCAGACTATTTGAATTTCCATAGCTTTAGCCGTTTTCAAATTTTATGAAGGGACGAGAGAAGATTAAGATTAGCAGGAGGAAAATTTGCACATGGGAAATATGAACAAGAGAAAATTTACACATGGGAAAATTTAAACATTGGACATTTTGGCTAATTTTATTTTCTGTAACAAGTGTGATTACCGTGCCTTTCAATCCAATCTTTTTGACATATCCTGAAATGATAATGAAAACAGATTATAAAGTTAATGACACAAGCAGTACCAACAACACTTTTTTTTTAAAAATAGAGTTATGGGATGAATGATACGACGATTTTACTGGAAGTCTATAAGAAAAATTAAAAAATTAAAAAAAGAAAGAATTAAATACATTAATTTAAAAATTTTGGAGTTGACATCTAGATTAAAGTTTTTGTATTATAAATAAATACTGATGAGATAATATTATTGTCTATTTCCCAGCCATTTCTTTTGAAAAAATTAACTTTTATTAGAAAATGTTAGAAAACCAATTACGTTTTGTTTTGAAAATTAAAATTACTCGATAATTATATTTAAAATAATAAAGATAAAAGAAAATAAAACCACAAACTTGAAACTTTTTCATTCTTTTTTCTTGATCATCCGAAAAAAAAAAGATTACTTCCAGATACATTCGACATAGGATACTATTCAACTTCGGATTCACATTCATCGAGAGTTCGAATAAAAGCAATTCTCTTCTGAATTTTCTTTTAATTGTTTGGCGGACAACTTGTGACTGATGCCAATACAATTTCTTTCAATGTTCATCCCATTCACATACTGGCGACTAAACGACTTAGATCCAAATCTTCCAACCAATCGGTCTTCTCTCGTGTGGCAAACAATTTCAACAGCTCACGGCCAGTGATCTTGCAGAAGTCGCAATTCAAGACTTCATTTTCGGTAACTTTGCCAACAAAAAGCATAGCGATGTCTTCTGGGACGACATGAGCTTCCTCCAAATCCAGCAACAAAACGAATCTAAATAAAAATCCAATATCTTAATAATAATATATGAAATTACAAATTAATTACAAATAAACTTACCATATTTGCTGGCTTGCATGTAAAGTGACAACATCATGGATGCAACAAGTGTTACTTTTATCCTTCTTTGGTTGATACACTGCTACAATTTGCGAAACCAAATTTGCCATGGACTCAAATTAAACACCCGTCTCTTTGTCTGTAAGTTTGCCTTTCCTCACAAAGAACGAAGAATATAATAATAACTGATGAAATAATAATAATGAGAACTTATCAATAGAAACATTTTTTAAATTCGATAAGAATTATGCAATTGGAAAAAATTGATTTTAAAAAATAATAGAGAAAAGAAAACGTCAATTTCGATGTAATAAAAAGGATTTGAAGACTTTGATTATTTAATTTGACAGCATCATTTTCCAATTAAGCGAGAATTTCTGTAAGTTTTTCTGTATGGAACGAATACTTATATTAACACAACGACATTCTTAATAAACTGAATCAAATAATATGCAAATGTGTTTTCACACATTATATCAGAGATCCATTTTCAAAGTCTTTAAAAGCGGGGATATTCGTTCATGATGAGACCAGGTTCAGTCAAAATATATTTTAATTGTTTTTGACGATATCCGAAAGTTACCTTAGTGTATTCATAGATTGTAGCATCATTTCCAACTCCCAATATATGGGTTTGCATCCATTCAACCTAATGTAATAATTTATAAAAATTAGTAATGTTATCGTTTTGTCTTGATTGGGTATACCACATACCTTTACTGGCATTCGGCTTCATTGAAGATGTAGGAGGCACTTGTATTTACCTGAGGCCGTTTTTGTGACACGCTGTGTTTTGGGGATCGAAGTGGTGGTCCGTTTAATGTTTTCTCGGCCTGCTGAAAATTATCTCAAAACCATTCACAGAACTGTTTTCGATTCACGGCTTCATACGGAAAGATGATAATGTAAAACAGGTCCCTCTATGTTTCGTTTTGATGTCTGGCGGGACGGACAGAAAGGGACTACAGAAAAGTTTCCAAAAAATAATTGAAATCATTGGTGGGGAAGCTGATTGCTGTATTGAAGAACTAGTTACGGATTTTGAACGGGCTATCTGGCGAGGTGCAAGAAACACATTTACAGAAAAAACATTAAAAATTTTTGGGCTGTTCTTTTCACTGGTGCAAAGCAGTTTACCGGATTCTCAAAAAGATTGGCCTGGTGAAAATGTACCGAACGAATGAGCATGCACATGTTATATTAAAACGCGTTATGTCCCTTCACCTAATTCCGCCTGAAAAAATTCATAAAATGTTTAAGTATTTAGAGAAAAGTATGGCACGATTGTTTGAAAAGGACAATGTCTTAGATGGGAAAAAGCATGACCAAGAAATGGTCAGGACAATTTTTTTTCGTACATACGATTTAATTGGATTGATAGAAATGTTTTGCCATTCGAAAAATGGTCCGTTTTTAATCAGCATGTAAGGACCAATAATGACGCCAAAGGCCGGCATAATAGGCCGTATCGATTGAAATTTTTTTTTGAATTTTTACTTTCCCGCTACATAGGTATGTTTGTCATGGCCTATTTAAGTATTCCCCAAAGTCTTATTGACTTTCGTTGATTAGTTTTTTGTTTATGGATAAAAAAGGGTGAAAAATTGATCAATTTTTCAAAGTTGTCTCAGAATTTTCCCTCCTGTTATGTACACAAAAAATTCAAAAATTTTAAAAGCTCAGTTCCAGTAGACGCTGTAATTAACTTTAATTCTAAAAAAACCGAATTCAAAAATCCCTATTGGTTCTCAAGAAAAATACAAAAAACTTATGAATTTTTAACCGTTTCTTCGTTTCTTATGGGAAAATGCACGCATTTTCAAGTACCCCTCAGTCTTTCTGCTATTATTACAATACGAAAATTCATACAGATATCAGCTCTTCTGATTATTAAAGAGCTTTTCGCGTTCTTTCTAATGGTATAAGATATGATTACTTTATAGCACGGTTTAATATAGTTATTTTCATTGAAAATCGTACCCAAAACACACTCAGAAATCCGCCGCTACGTGGCGCTAAATTTAAATTTGGGAAATGGTAATCTTGTCAGTATGAGCGGGAATCGTTATTATTTCTTTCATTATGTCACTGAAGTTGATTTCAGACGAACAATCTTCAGTCTGGGCAGTGTCGTACCAAAATTCTTGTCAGCAAGTCATTTTTGTTGTTAATAGTTACAATGAATACTCAAAAAAAGGTTTCGAAGGGAAGCAAAAGTAAAACTCGTAATACTCGTAGCTCTACTAAAACAAATTTGTGTGGACTTCCAAGTTTATTACCACTTTAACACTCTACCAACCAAAAAAGAAACGATTTCTTTTTTTGAACTTACAAAGGAAAAAACAATAGGAAGTGGAAATTTTGACTAAAAAACTACGACCATCTCTCCTAACTAAAGTAGCTGATTCAGTGTTTGAAATATGGAAACATGCTTGTGTCCCTACTATTAGTAAGTGTAACATAGTCAAAAATGATTGACAGATTGGTCTCAAAATATTACAAAGTGAAACATAACCTCAACCAGAGTGGCCATAGTGCCAAACTTACAAAGTTTTGTAGCGATATTGATTGTTTATTTGATATCTTTCAGTATCGTTGTTATTTAAAAAATATTCCCAAAAAAAGTGAAGCATTGTAAGAAATGTGACGTTCTGATTGTGATAGTTTTGAGTTTATTTCGATCAGCGTGGCTCTAGAGAAATGAAGATAGCCATTTGTAGCAAAAACGTCACTTTTTCTGATAAAATCTCATTTCAAACTACAGAAGACATTCCAGCAATAGAACCTATTGATTTCTCGTTTGATATCAATCCTCCGCAAGATGAAAATACGCAAGTGCAATTCAATGAAAATTTGAACGCTGCAGAAGAAATAAATATATCTGTAGTGTCAACGGCCTCAGAGCTAACAGACAATGACACTTCATTTGTCATCAGATCAAGAAGTACTTCCCCAAGAAACATTCACGAATATCCTTTAACGATTGCAACAGCTTGTCAATTTGGTATTAGCACTCGTGCCGTCTGTGCGCTAGGAAATGCTATACTAACTGATCTCAGTAAGATTTATATATATATATTTTTCTCTATTACTTAAAGTATAGGAATATTACTTTTCATATAGGACTCAATGATAGTAGTAACACTTTGTTACCGGGAAAAATACAGAGACTAATGGAAAAATATGGATCAGAATTGGCGGAAGAAAAAAAAACAGATTTCGGGGTATGCGGCTCTTATGTTTGACGGAAGAATCGATCGCACTTTAATGTGTTCCGGCAGAAAAAGAATTCAACAAGAGCACATTGTAATTATTTCTGAACCTGGCAGTCATATACGTTGACCACTTTTCACCGATTTCTGGAAAAGCTCATGATATAGCAAGACACATGATCTTATTCATAAGAGCAACAAATTCCGAAGATACGATCCGCGCTATCGGTGCAGATGGAACAGCTGTTAACACTGGCTGCAAAAACGGAGTTATCTCTCTTATTGAGAAAAGATCTCAATCGACCCTTGCAATGGATTATTTGTATGTTTCACTTGAATGAGCTACCACTCCGCCACTTATTTAAAATGTTAGATGGATCAACTAGTGGACCAAACACTTATAAAGGAATTATTGGGTCAGCGATTGAAAAGGATAACAAAACTACCCTTGATAGGATTCAAGAAAATAAGAGGAAGAGTTCCTGTAATACCCCATGAAGTGGTGGACGGATTTCGTGGTGATCAAAAGTACTTTTACGAAATTTGCCGTGCAGTTCAAAAGCGGAATAGTTTCACAACGACTTGAAAAAATGAGCCCTGGAAAACTTTGTGAGGCTCGTTGGCTAACGAAAGCAAACCGTATTCTCCGTCTTTATATCCCTACATTGGAACCTACTTCATCGTTAAAAAGGTGGATGAATTATTCAATAAGTAACAATAAATATCACTTAAATTTTTTTTATGTTAGAATGTCTTTCATAATCCTAAATTTCTACGCTCCAGCTTGGTACCATCTTAAGAAACACTACAGAATTGAGGATGGATCGCGTAACTTCTTCTACATTATATCGTTAGCTAGTGTTTTAAGAAGAAGTGAAAAAAATATTGTACACAAAACCTTTTAAATAATTCCTACTTTGCCCACCACGAAAATGTCCTCTTATCTATGCTAACTGATGATAGTTTAGACATAAGAAATTTGGCTATAAGAAAATATTACTAGCAGAAGGAAATGTAAGAAAGAGACCACAGTTCGCCAGTTAATCGTCCTAGTAAAATTAATTTTAATGCTAAGCATTACTCTGACATGATAGACTGGAAATCAATTAATAGTATTTTAACTGAACCGCCCATAACTAAAATTTTTCCACTAAGCAGCTTATGGATGCTACGAAAAATAATCAACAAATAGAACTAGGAATATTCAAAGAGATTCCAAATAACACGCAAGCTGTTGAACGAGGTGTCAAAATGGTAACGGAAGCTAGTGTTAAGGTTGACGGGTATGCGAAAAGGCATAATTACATACTAAATCAAATTAAAGCAAGGAGTTCGATATAAGAAATAAAGTTCATGTATTAAAAAAATGTCTGATTCAATTGCTAAAATAAAAACAAAGTGCCATCCTCATTTGTGATTTTTCATGTTTTTAAATTTAGCGCCACGTAGCGGCAGATTTCTGAGTGTGTTTTGGGTACGATTTTCAATGAAAAATAACTATATTAAACCGTGCTATAAAGTAATCATATCTTATACCATTAGAAAGAACGCGAAAAGCTCTTTAATAATCAGAAGAGCTGATATCTGTATGAATTTTCGTATTGTAATAATAGCAGAAAGACTGAGGGGTACTTGAAAATGCGTGCATTTTCCCATAAGAAACGAGGAAACGGTAAAAATGCATAGTTTTTTGTATTTTTCTTGAGAACCAATAAGGATTTTTGAATTGGTTTTTTTAGATTTAAAGTTAATTACAGCGTCTACTGGAACTGAGCTTTTGAAATTTTTTGAATTTTTTTTGTACATACAGGAGGGAAAATTCTGAGACACCTTTGAAAAATTGATCAATTTTTCACCCTTTTTTATCCATAAACAAAAAACTAATCAACGAAAGTCAATAAGACTTTGGGGAATACTTAAATAGGCCATGACAAACATACCTATGTAGCGGGAAAGTAAAAATTCAAAAAAAAATTTCAATCGATCCGGCCTACCGGCATAATAGAATAAATGAAAGGGAAAGGGCGACGAAACTCAATTTTTACGAACTTGTCCCTAAACTGTTTGCCAAAGCAAGACTAATTCCCTTACTAAAAAAATTACTGTGTAAAAAAAAAAGTTTTGAAACGCTGCCGCAAAATACGGCTTGTGTAAATGCAAATTTGCTAGCATTGTGGGACTCCTACCCCACACAATTTCTTGTAAAAAGCTACTCAAAAATTTATCTGAAATTTATGATAATTGTAACCAACTAAATGATGCCAAATGCTGGGTTGATGAGAAAGATGACTTAACTGAGTAAGTGTAAAAAAAAATTGTATTAAAACTGTCCTGCATAATAATACATAAACATGCAAAATTACTCACAAATACTTCGGCAACTTTACTTTGTAGTAAAACATGAAAATTACTCACAAATACAAGCAATAAAATATTCCAATGAGGCAAAGAATCACATCCAATGAATTCACGAAAAAGTCACCATAAGCCACGCTACAAAAAAAAAAAGTTAAGAGCTCTGCACTGAAGCTCGCAAAACACGCGACTAACAACACAAAATTACTCACAAATACAAGTAATAAAATATTCCAATGAAGCAAGAATCACATCCAATGAAGTCTCGAAAAAGTCACCATAAGCCACGCTACAAAAAAAAAAAAAGTCAAGAGCTCTGCACTGAAGCTCTCCGAACACGGACTAACAACGCGATCGTCTGTACGAACAATATAAGTCGCATGGTGGTGGCGCTGAGTTCCGGAACCATACAGCCAGCAAAATTAGTGGCATAAACAATTCGGAAAATTTTGCCGAATTGTATAGGCGATTCGGCAGACTATCGTTTCGGCAAATTCCGATTCGGCAAATAGATTTTTTGCCGAATCGACTTACACTCAGCTTTCGGATGTTAAGGTAAATTTTTTATGAATAAAACATGAATGTTGAGTTTGTTTTTTTTTTTCGGACATCAAGAACTTCTTTTTTTTGAACTTTTGAAGTGAAATAACCATATAGGAGAGACCGGACCCATCTTGGGACAGTCGTTGTTATCACCCTCATATCTCCCGACCCCCTTACGCAAAGTGTTTTTTTTACTAAGGTCATTAATTCATTATTTATCCTTGCCCCCACCTCCTTGATTTTTTTTCAACGGTGTTACTTAAAAATTGTAGAAGTTACATCGATTTCTATTTTTCGGTGTTTTTTTACCGAGCTGGGTTGGAATTAGCCAGGTGCCTGTACCAAGTTAAACGGGGTCCGAAAAGGAAGAAATAAATGTCTTTTTTTTTTTCAAAAACCTTATATGATAGTTCTTGATTTAACAAGTAATAAAAAATATATTTTTGGTGATGTAAATGTAAATAAAATATTTTTCTTATATATGAAAAAAATTGTGTTGGTGAATAGGGAAGATATAGGGAAAGATGGAGCTTAACATTCAATCGTCTTTTAATAATCGATTTGAGAGCAAAAAAACGATAATTTCCATGTTCCCTCACTTCCCTGCACATAAGAGCCTTTACTTGGCTCCCTCCCTTTCCACGCTCATTTATTGTACAAGATCACCCATAATTTTAGTCCAGTGTGCCCCCCCCCTCGTCTAAGAATGAAATAACGACAAAAATACCGCAATAAAAAAAATTTTTCATTGTAAAATATAGGGAAATGAATAGCGTACACACAAGTGTGCTTAAATTAATTATTACTTGTCAAACCTAGGCGCAACGGCAGTAATATATAAAATAAATGAAAAAATTTGCCATATTTTTACCTTGTTTTTTTATTTCTTGCATATCTCGCGAAAAAAAAAAACGGAGATGCATAAAACTTTACTCTAATGAAAAGGACAGTTATGCTAACACAATATAAAAAAATTTGATTTTAAATTGAGTTTAACTATTTTTCCGGACACTGTACAAAATAATAGTGTCCAAGATGGGTCCGGTTTCCCCTACTGGTATCACACAATGATTTCTCTTCAGATGGCAGCATTGTCATGAGAAAGTGAAGCGGACGTGGGTTGAAAATAGCGTGGTGTTGGAGTATGGCTTCACTGAATATGTCGATTTCTTAGCGATTTTTATATCGCTCGAAAAGCCAATAGAATGGTTGGATTTTGATCTCGTGGGGGTAGTTTTTCTCTCTGAGCTCCACCTTTTCCCATTTTTTTCCAGAGAGAGATTTGGAGCGACGGGAACACTTTTTTGGAGGCCCACGGCAAGGCTAAAGCCTTAGCCTCAGGGATCACAGACTTGGAGCAGAACCAGAGCCAGACCCCAGAGCAGTCTGCCAAGAATGATAGGACAAATAAATACCATCTTTATCTATGGTGACAGAGTAGAAGAATAAAAAAAGACTCATTAGACTTTCGAGAGCCTTCGGGATTAATTTATTTAAATAACATTAATTGTATTTAATCAAAAAAATTACAAGGGTCCTTCAAAAAAGGGAGGAATCTCACAAGGGTTCCCTATCGATAAGCGTTTATCATGAAATACACTAGACAGTAACGTGTTTCCAGTATCAGGCTGCTTGACCAAACGTACATAAGCACATTAGCATATGATGGTTACTAGGTAGTACCATTTGAAAAGCTTAATAACATTACATACAAAGTAAACCGCGTTCCATACCTAACATCATCAAAGCGCGATAACATCACCTCCGCTCGGGTTTGGTCTACCATACTTTTCAACCAAATGACCGGTAACTAAAATGAAATTGAAATATAAAATAGTTATTTTAAACTCTTGCTTTCAATTGATACTTGGTAAAAAATATTGTAGTGAAAGAAAAGTAAAAAAAATATTACTACTGGCCATAGTTTGTGTATCCTCTCTTCTTCAGCCCAAGCTTTAGACGACAGTGAAAGGGGAGGTTCTCTCGGGATATCATGCCGGGGTATCTCTCCTTTCACTTTTCTTTCTTTCTCTTTCTTGTAACTGCCGTCTCAACTTGGCCACATTGGCCACTGGGACGACTTCCCCTATGGATGACGTAGACTTACCAGACAAATTTCGTCTACGTCCCGATATTTTTCTAGGAGGAATACAGAATCTTATTTATAAAGGCAATACTACAACGTTCTCTATCTACACACTTTCCACTCCCCTCGATCCCCCAACGGCTAAGAGAAGGAGCTCATTCATTTACGAGAAACAAAAGAATTAAATAAACTCACTTTCTCCGTTTACTTGGCACTGCGCTCTAACCATTAAGCTACCAAGCCACATTAATAAACACATAAAATTAGCCTATTTAACTGAATGGCTCATGGCTATTACATGGCCGTGGCAGCCTAATCCCAAAATAAAAACCAGTTTTCCCATCTTTCCACCACTTGTTGCTGTTCAGTACTAAGTAGACCATGTTAATTATTATTCATCACAACTCGGAGGAGAATTCTCCGTTTTGTTTTAAGTTTGTTTTAAGTTTTGTTTTATTTGTGAGTTTTATTAATAATAACCTTGTTGGTGTTGTCCCAAATAATTTGGGATAAAAATTTGGTCCCTTCCCTCTAAATTTTAATATTTACCACAATTAATTTTAATCAAAAAATATGTGTTTATTTGTAATGTATTTTAGGCTTATTAAATACAACAAAATTTAAATTTAAAAAATGAACTTTTTTTTACTCATTTGTCTACAAGCATATCAATTTTGTTTCCCTGACTTGTTAATTGATGAAAAACCACACGACCATTTTTAGTACCCAAAAAACAATTCCGTGTTTAATACAGAGCTTATGGAAAAATGGCTGCGGCGAAAATGGCTGCCAATAGTTAGCAGCAATAGCATTCATAAATTATGTTTAAACGAAAGATGATGCTTTTTTAAAAACACAAAACCGAACAAATCGTCTACGTCAAACATAAGAAAGAAGTCTGAAAAATTTTCCGAAAAAAATCCTTATTTGAAACTTAGTCTAAAAACGACTTCGAGGATTCAAAATTAGGCCATAGGCCTACTTGGGGTAAAATTATTTTTTACTAAACCTACTCTTTTTCTTATTGGATTCTGGCAGATATGAGTAGGCTTGGGCGGAGGGGGTTCTTAGCAAAGAACACTGCTGCAAGGGGGCTTTTCCACAGGGTTTGGGCGGGGGTAAAGAAAAATTCCACTGAACAGTGTATTTTCTCTTCTTTTCTTACGCATTACGTGATGCTGCCCTTGGCAGCTTCTTCTTGAAGGGGTTTTCCACATTATCTGCACCATTCAAATTCATGGAATCCTTCATTTTCACTTATGCTCCCCTCATCAGCTTCACGCAAACAAAATGGAAATATGTTCAAATAATAACCTAAGTTAGAAGCATACCATTTAGTTTTAGACATGTGTAAATTGATAATAATTAGGCCTGCTTACCCAATGTTAGATTTGAATTAGGTTGCTCATCATTTACTGTCTGAACGCTTGCTGCTTATTTGTATTCTTTGTCAGGACCTATAATCAAGCAGTAGCTAAGAGTTAAACAGTTGACAAAACATATTGATTTCTAATCATTACCTGAATTTGTAAATATTAAAGCGCGATGTATTGTAAAACTAACGACATACACAGAGTGAGAGCGATACAATAGCTCCAGGGGTCTATAAGTAGTGCCCGGACTGCCCGGTCATTGCACATCGATCGTTGACGGATCGGATGTACTGCCGGTTGGCCTGCATACCAAGAGGTTCAGCTGGCGTGGTCAATGTCCACGCGACAATATAATCACCGGTGAGTTTGGGCTATGTGGGACAAATTCTTCAAAAAATTTCAAGTTTGATTTTTAAATACAAAATTAAACGGATTCTTCGTTTTTTTGTACAGATATAATAGGAAAACTATCTCCCCTCTTAAAATCTTTTTTCACAATTCCTTTATTTAAACCCTGTAATTAACTACAATATTTTTAATGATTAAACCTTTTTTGTCGTTCGGGAAAAGGCAGGGGTTACTTGGGACATTTCAATTTTTTTTATTTTTTAGCTATAATATAGTAATATATAAAAAAACTGAGATAGCCATTGAATAGAAAATTTAATTTACTATTCATTGGTTATTAAAAATTTCGTGTAAAAATATGAGTACAATGTAGAAATTTGAGTGAAACAAAAAAGTCTTCGTAAAGGCCCTTTTTTGTTGGACTCCGTCCTTTTGGGCAGGCCTAAACATGTCCCAAATATCCTCCAGTAGAAACGTTCGTTTATCCCCCCATGACTTTATTCCCATCGAATGGCGTAACTTGTTTTTTATTTACTTTTCTGCAAAAAAACATTTATTTTAGTTTAAAAATTTTTGAGTTTTCTCCGCCCCCCCCCCCCCCAAAAATTAAAATTTATTTCACTCATAACTAACAAACGACTTGTACGATTTCAATGACAATTTTTTCAGTGTACGTTATGTTAATATCTCTGTATGGTAAAATTATTAGAAAAAATTATACGAGAACATGCTGAAAACCGCGATGTCCCATTCAGCCCCTGTCCCAAATACGCGCTGTCCCACGACGCTCACCAAAGTAAACAAACTTCTGTACCAGTATTAATGTTTGTGTTGATTTTTATTTGGATTCCTGAATTACTGTATATAATTATATCTTATTTTAATATTTTTCATACCGTAATTCAGGAATCAAAATGAAAACAATAAAAAAATAAATAAAAAAAATATTTTGGTGAGAAGTTTGTTTACTTTGGTGAGCGTCGTCTACAAATTCATCACAAATTAGGCTCCGCCCATGAAAAATGGCTGAGGGCCCGTTTTGAAATGGGAGGAGCTTATTTGAACTTTAAATTAAAAATGCACACATTTCGGTTGATTTAAAAAAAAAATAAAAAATACCATGAGAATCAGGTGAAAAACTGATTCTGACCAGGTATATCTAAAAGCAATCGAAATTTCATGCAAAGACCCTATTGACTGAAAAACGTACATTTAAAAATATGTGGAAAATTTATGGCAGAGGAAGAGTCTACAATTAGTTTACATCACAACTAATGCTGAGCTTGAAATACCAAAGTATCGAGACTTACTCAAACAGTATTCAAACTCTTCAATTGCTAAACTCATTCAATATATACTGTGGATAATAGAAAAGTACTTTCTATTATCCACGCAATTATATAGATTTTGGACAAGGGTTAATTACTTTCGAGACTGTCCCTGCCCATAGATTTCTTAGTTCGAATGTGGAAATCTGCCTCATTAATTACTCATTAGACATATGGCGTAGTGCAATAAATGCAAAGAATGTGTAGGCCTACCGCAAAATTGTCGGAGTGTCTTTATTTTGTATGCAAAACATGATCTTGATTATGTTTAAGTTTAACATTCGATTTACGATTGAAAAAAATTATCGCAAAAATAGCTGGAGTTTACTCTTGACTGAGATAATATATAATGATCAATAATCGCAATTAAAATTTGATATTTTAATTTAACTAAATTGAGCACAACTTTTATTCTTTACTATTTTTCCTCATCAATGTTAAACCTAAGTCATTAAGACATTAAATCCTGGTTTACAAAACCCATAAGGCTTTGTCCATAAGCCCAACGGCCATGGCCCAAGTTCTTGCGACTTTGCGAGGCACGCTACTTCCTATCCCCCTCCTTCCGACCCCTCTCATTTGTTCCTTCTTTTTAAAAAACTAGAAACTGTGATGGTTTTCTCTGCTGCCTTCTTGCTACAGTCATCAAAAAACAAACATTTTCACAAAAAAATTTTACTAAAAAAGAAGAAATTTTTCTACAGCTTTTAGCAATCGGTAGCTACTAGCTACACCGGTTAATAACACTTAAGTCAACTAGGTAAATCAATGTCTTTCCTGTCGGCCATATTTTCTATCCAATTCTTCATGTTCGACGTTCTTTTGCCACGGCCGCAACAGCAACTTTGACGCGAGAAAATACCTCATCAAAAATGACTTCTATGGATTGGATACCATAAATACAATTCAGCACCGTCGATGTGGGAAACGTTCTTCGAGTATGCAGTTTTGGGTTCCTCCTGATACCCAAGCACGTGAAAACTCAAATGATGCGAAACTAGAGGATATTTTGTGAATATAAGAGAAAGCCCCTTTGAATTTTTGTCGTTTTTTTTTTGGTTGGTTTCTTCTGTCGATTTTAGACATTATGATCTGGGCAGCATGAAGTTTAGAAGCTTTCAAGCGGCGTTTTCCATTTCCCAGTGCTGCATATTTCACAACCAGTTTAAATTACGTGTACATTTGTCGAACTGAAAATATGTAACTAATGTAAGTAATTTAATACCTGACAGTTCAAGATTTTCCAACGTTAAGCCAACCCAATAATGTTTTACTCCCTTTATTTTCTTGGTTTTCACTAGCATAAGGTTAAGGCAACCACCGTCGTAGTCACCACAACATTCAACGGCCGGTTACATAAGCATACAAGGGGGCGAGACTTTTTACAAGTACAGGTTTGTTGGTCTTTTCCGTATTTTTTACCAGCAGCCTACAGTCATGCCTGCAAGTTTCTTTAGCAGGCAAATGGCTCTGCATGTTTTGGTTTTAATTTGACGGAAGGGATACTTAACGCCCCTTTACATATACCTATTCTTTTTCTCTTTACTAATCTCTTCCTTAAAATTCATTCAATTTGCCCACCTTTTTTAAAAGAAAAAAACAGAAACAAGGAAAAATATAAAGGGTTCGGTAGGCACCATAGTATCCCTTCCGTCAAATTAAAACAAAAACATGCAGAGCCATTTGCCTGCTAAAGAAACTTGCAGGCATGACTGTATATAAAAATAAATTTCACAAATATATGTGTTATTTCGCTATTCCGTCATCAAAACAATTTTGGTAACTTTTCCCCGTTGAATGTTTCAATCTTGGTTGAGATCGTAGAGCAAAAGTCCTCCAAGAATTTCAAGCCAAATTCACTTCATCCGCAAGGTCTCTGTGCATGATGGTTCCGGTGCGGGGCGAATTTTTCTTGTTGACGATGTGCCGTCGCCGTCGACCTTCCGTCGCCATCATTATTCACTCCCGCATCACAGATGCAGAGAGAACTCTTTTGGGTGGCGATGGTCCTCCCACTTCATCCGTCGCCATCCTTATATCCTCCCGTACCGCAAATGATAGGTGAACTTAGGTTGGTTCCGATGCTCCACCCTCTTCAACCATGAACTCTCTAGTATTCTTTGTATTCCAATTCTTTGTGTTGCTTCCGCGCCCACTCCGTTGTGAAAGCTTTGGAGAAAAGTGGTAGAAGAATTTTTTTATTTTTTGTGTGTTTCTTTATACGACCAAAGACCGTCACTGTATTTATACAAGAGAATACAGGTACTAGCCGACCTAAAATTGAAACGGACATAAAAGGAGAACATTATCATTTTGGGTATACGCCTTCGGGTTCAGGCTAAAGAAAATTTGTTAATGATATATATTGTGTGATAAAAAAAAATAAAAACAAAAACAAAATGAGAAACGAAAACCAAGAAATCAATTTTAACTATTCTACTGTAGGGCAACATTACATTCAACAACCGTCTGTATGGAAACTTGGGTGTGAGCATTTGGTAGAAAGATGCACGAGGTGTGGGGGAAAACCAAGTGGGGGATATACCAAGTGCTTGCAAATAATTCAAAATACATTGATGGCAATTTTCATACTCAACATATTTTGGACAAAGCAGTGATTAGAAAAATGTGTAAAAAAATAATGCAGACAGAAAGTTTATTCGACCTGCTAATTTTAATTTCAAGTGCCAGAATTACTATATGATTGATTGGACCAACTCAAAAGACGCGATTTCCGAACAACCACTAACAATTCAGTTTACTTACAATCAATTTTTCGAACGCTATTGCTACTGGTAAATTTCTGAAGTAAGGTATTACCTCTAGAATACCAAATAATACTCAGTCAGGTAGAAAGAAGAGAGAACTGGTAACAACTGCTTCGTCCGAATATGTTGAGTATAAAATTCGCCACCAATGTATTTTAAATTATTTGCAAGCAAGACAATGTTATATTTGCAAGCAACCTTTGTATGGAAGGCAACCAATTTTGCTGAGGCGCAAAACCGTTGCTTAAAACACCTTCCATAAAAAACCTTAAAAACACCGCAGTGTAGCCCAGGATTAAGTTTGTAACGAGTAATTGCTATCACCTTCTTCACTAGAATCAAATTCGGGACACAAATCCTCGTTTATCAGCTCTTCATTTATTTTTTTTTTCAACAGCACAGATATAACTCTTTAATTCCTATAAATTCAGAAGTTTGGATACCGTCGTCGTCATCAGCATATTCTGTAGAATGTGTTGTTGATGATTGTGCGAAATAACAATACACCGTCATATATATGCTATGGTTTTCATTATAGCTATTTTGAAAAAAATGGTAGCAGTTGTAATACGTTAGTAGTTACTTCGTAACGTTTGGAACTGAAATTCATCACAAACTGCAGAAGAAGTGTAGTCTGGCTTTTGAAAAATTTAATCGTTTCTTTAACAAAAATGTTGTGCATGAATATTCAACTGATGCTCATATGGCACATCAGACTATAATAATTGTGGCCTGAGATTTTACGGGGTGGTTTCTTAGGTGGTTTGGGCTGATATTTCATGATCTAACACTCGGTGCCTGAATCTGTAATCTTTATTTTTCTTTTCTATTAGATTGGGAGATTCCATGTCGACTAGCAGTTAGCTTACTGATAACAAAGAAGGCAACAGATCTGACGAAGAAGATAAATTCCCCGGCGCGTCACTCGCCAAAGACTGGTTTCCACCAACTTTGAAAAAATAACAGTGTCAGGAATGGGCTATAGAATGAGCCGCTGGATTTACTTCATTTGAGACTGAATTTGGCAGGCTTACCGAAGAATGAAAGAAGTTGCTTACCTGGTAGATCCTATATTTGGTAAAACCAAAGTTAGTTGGCATTTCCATATCCAATCGCCAGCTTGAAATTTTACGAAGTTATTATACATCGTTTTTTCACCTTTCTCTAGGTTTGTATGCAGTTACGCCAGCTAGGGACTTCAATCATCGTATAATACATACGAACGGACAAAAACTGGGTGAACTAAAAACCTCGGAAGGATTTTCCAAATAAAGAAACTTTGGAACTGTGACTCTTACTCTGTTGTGGAGTGAGGCTTATTTTAAACACAAAAATAGGCAGGATATAAAATATTTCATATCGTCTTGAAAAAGTTATTTGCCAGCTTTAACTTGATTCCTTCTGTGTAAACCTTCAAACCAATACTTGACCGATTTAAAATGTACATAGCCAGTTGGGTACTGGGTAGTTTTTTACTTTCTTCGTTTAGGCCTTAAAATTCATTTTTGAAAATTGAAAAAAATGAAAACTGGGACCCAGTACCAAATTTTAGGATTCGAGTTCGATTCTAAAATGTGGGGATTCATCAAATAACCGTGGTCGAGTTGGCTCCGAAAGGGGTTTATGTAGGAATCCAACTAACTAGGTGCACGAGTGTGTCGGAGCCAAGTGACTCTGTTGCAAATTCCATTAATGTTTGCTGCCATTTTAGAGGTAAACAACTTAAAAGTCCCCACTTGATTGGTATTTAACAATTTTTTCAACAGATTAGACGAATGGAAGTGACTTCAGAACTCAAGAGTTAACTTTCACCAGTAGGAGATGCACAATGAGCCTGTGTCTTCAGTTATCCAATTCTTTGCTGACGGACAGCTTCGGTAGGTTTTTCTCTTCTCTCTACTTTAATAAGTCTCAGAAGTACTTTTTCCTGATGGAGGGGGGAGGAGGAGGGGCAGGATGGCATAGCAGTATATGAACGTTACTTTCGTTTCTTTTGATCGCGCCCCATGTCCCCTTTCATAAACTATATCTAATCAATTTCGTTCTTTTGTCCATGTTGTCCTTTTTTATTTTTCAATTTAGGTCAGACTTTAATTCCGGTAGCTTTCAAGCAACCATATCATCCTCTAATGCGGAAAGAGGTGAGGAGTCCCGTAGTAGTGATCGTTCCCGAAGGAAGAAAGTCTCAATCGAGAATCGCGAACTTCTTCCCAGGTAAAATCCCTATCGTAATTAATAAGATTTCTTCTTACCCTTTCAAAACATTTGCTTTATTTTTTTTTGCAGGGACTCGCTTAATCTCTCTCGGTCTCTCAACTGCGGCACGTTTGCCGATTAATTGTTCGTTGTGCATTTACACATTCACATGTTGTCCTGGTAATATCAAACAGAATCTCTACTCTGTCCCCTAGTCGTTGTGAAATGTCATTTACTCCTCCCCCTACTAGTTTTGGCAATATTTTTCTGTGTCATCCTGAATTATCAAATACATCTTACCTTTCGTGCTCATTCCTACAGAATTTTTCTTCTTGTCGTTGTGAAAAATTATTCACCTCCCTCCCCCTCCTATTTTGGCACTTAATGTGTGACCAGCAATGTAAGCTTTATCCTGGACTCACATTATTAAAATTGCAAAACTAACTGATTGTATCACATGACATAAGTTATTTAAATGACTGGCCGTTAACCACAAAATATATGTGTTGTACCAGTTACGTCACCACTAAATCATTTTAAACTTTCAAGTTTCATCTAAAGAGTGATCGATTTACATCGAGGCATTTATTCGTTACGTGCAGCAGCCTTTCAACTAATTAGAGGGGATTTAGAATCCGACTGAGTCAGCTGACTTTTTTTACGGAGACCATAGATCTCTTTCACTCCTTTATCGGGTGAGTAGTGCTGAGAACGAAGCGGCTATTTCGCTTTGGTACAACACCGCTAGGGTGCCAACCATGACGCATGATAATGTCCTTGACTCGTAGTATACATTTAATGTTTGTCGCATCTCATTGCAAGGGAAGCAGACTAGCGTCTGCTGTCTGCTCAAACGAAATGCAGATTATTTTTCGGTTGTATAATTACTTTAAATTGTTATGCTGTTTAATAAAATAGTATAGAAGAAACGTATATTTATTTATTTACAACGTTTAACCACTCTGATAAAGCGGTGGAGTTCGAAACTCCGTTTAACTTTTTTTAAATAAAAATTTGACCTTATTACCCGTGCAAACCTGGGTTTGCCGGGTCTTAATACCCTCCGGGTTACCCGACATCACTAGTTTACAATGAAGTTTCGAAACTGTTGTGTGGTGTCGGTAGTGTTCATTCTGGAATAGGCTCCTCCCATAGCCTGAGGCGTCGGTCACTTTTGGAGCTCAATGGATCAGGCTTTAACTAGTTCATTTAGTAGGCTATGCGGAGACAAAAGTGGAAAAAGGGTAACTTCAGATTTTCTTTAATTTGGCAACATATACGAGTGGGACTGTAAAAATGGGTAGAAAACGGTATAGACAAACATCTTTTATATTATGGTGCTAGTGCACTACGCGTACCCTACCCAGTTTGTGAATGCACTCCGAATGCTGCCCCCTTGTGGTACCTTTTCTAAGTAGATTTCCCATTGACTTATTGTGAAGAGGTAAAAGTGACCTTGTTAAATCAACTTTGAAATCTAAACTTGTGCTGTGCACAGCAACACATGAACATGTTCATGTGTAAAACCAAACTACGTTACGGAGCTTGAAACGAGGTATCTATTGATACCAAATTTACTAGCTTACTAGCTTTTGTTTTTAAATTATAATTTTTTAAAAGATTTCAATTGGCTATAGACATCGATAAAACAAAACTCCCTGTTATCGATGTCAATGAAAAAGTTTGCGAATATTTATCTCAATAACTTACAAACGAATTTCCGCGAAACTTTCACCAAAGCTTTCAGATATGCCGTTTTACCCTACAAAATTATTTGTGAAGATTTATTCGCTAGTTATGGTGAAAAGTCAAAATTATTGAAATTGTGATACTGGCATAGCTTTGCGTTCTTACACAGGGATAAAATTATAAATTATACCATTAGTTTGGTTGCCTGGGGTAAAAAAACTCAAAAAAAAAGTTGGAAATTTTTATCTCCATAACTAACGATGGAATATTTACAAAAAAAATATCTAGGGGAAAAGAGCACATGTTGAAGCAATGGTAAAAGTTTCATCAAAATTTGGTCGTTAGTTATGGAGATAAAAATTTCCAAACTTTTTCATTGAAATCGCGAACAGCTAGTTTTGTATTTTCGATTTTTGGGATAACGTTTGATAACATCCCTTGTTAAATAGAATGATCCATGGACAATATAATGCAAGATTTATGAACTTCCTGATTGGAACACGATGGAATATTTAAAAAAAAAATCTCTAGTGTAGAAAAGCACATGTTGAAGCTAAGGTGAAAGTTTTATCAAAATTCAGTTGTTAGTTATGGAGTAAGTGATTGATGATTGATTGAAAATGAAAACTTACACTTTGAATTACCGAAAAATGAGGAAAATAAACCATCCATTAATCGCAGCTGGTAGGGTTCGAACTTACGCCCTCATAAAAGAATAGATTTCAATTCTATCGCCTTAACCACTCGGCCACACTCGGACACAGATATACAATATAAATATTGTAAGTTTTTAAATGATTATGAACAGAAAAAAGTAGAACCATTAAATTAAAAATCCTCTTAATATCATTGGTCGTGTGGTCTAATGGATAAGGCGTCGGACTTCTTAAAATGTTGTCATCCGAAAAGTCATCCGAAAATTGCGGGTTCGAGTCCCGCCACGATTACAACGTTATCCTATTTGTTACAATGTAATTTCTTAAGATAACATCTCAATATAATTTTTTTCTTATTCGGATTCTAGGCCTATGGATGTATAAAGAAATGTCTGATTTGTGAAAAATACGACAAGAAATGTCTGATTTGTGAAAAATACGACATTTCCGCCCAATCGACAAGAAATATTGTAAATTCCTTTAAGGTTTCACCGAACGAAGTGACGAACAGAGAGTCGAAAAAATATATTCAAACTGATGGTGAATTTAAAGTGTCAATTAATATTATTTTGAGGACTTGCTGCTCAATTAAAGCATAGCTCGTTCGATGATTTTTATTCGTCGAGGTAGTGGTAGCCTAACATACTTTTACAAGTCAAAATATATCATGAGACATTGGAGGCATACACACAGACTGTTGCCGACGACCAACGTTAATGTTTAAAAAGATACAAGAATGACCAGTTACGGAAAAACGAGTTACGGAGTTACCCAGAACCAGACAGACTGAATGAGCTGTCCGACACCAGCTAAATAAAGAAGGACATTCAGTGGGTCTTTATAAGAATCAAAATAAGGTCGTACATGACCATCAAAATAAAGATAACGTTGGTAAAGAGAAAGTTTCAAGTGACTTTAGCCGGTATTAAGTGAAAATGGATGAATGACTCTTTCCAAGAACGGGGCACGCCCTAGTAGAACGAGATATCTTTTGATATCTTATAGACAAAGAGTTATCTACTAGAAAGATATCTTATTCATAACTATCCAGCAACCTATTGTCATCTCTTAGGGATATCTTTCTGAATATCTAAATATACATCTTTCATAGATATCTTAAATACATCTAATATACATCTTTCATAAATATCTAAATACATTTTTGAAAAATGCTTTTAAATAACCTCCGCCACTTCTGTTTCACTTTCTCCAGTGTTAGGAACGTCACCAACTGACTTAAGTCAAAATTTGACGTATACGTTCGACTGTGACTGAAATCCAATTTAGCCGTGACTTTTACGTTGACGTTTGACATGAAAAAATTTGGAACCTTAAAAAAAAGTCAAAATAAAAAACGTCCATCTTCCTTTAAAAACTTCAAAAGTCTGGAGATAGTCAACAAACTGTTCTCCTCTCTGAATCTCCTTTATTAACCAAAGAAGATATCGAACTACTGACCGAGTATATGGAGGTTATGAAGCCACTTCGCAGTGGTTCTGACATCTTACAAGGGAATAATATGTGATCACTTTTCGTCTTGTGTTTATTATCGATTATCGATATGTTTATTTTTGATCACATATTTTTTGTTGAAAAAGTAGACGAGTCGTCTGCTAAATTGATCACATTTTAAGGACCTCCCACTAAATATGGCGGGTGGTCTGTTTTAGAATGGGAGGGGCCTATTCAAACTTTAAACCATGATAACGTACCGATAAATTGATTTTAAAATTTAAAAAAAAATACTGACAGAATCGGCTGTGAAAAACTACGTCGATCCATGATTATTTCGGCCGATTCTGAATTTCGTGCCACAAACCATATTATGGAACTTGAACCTCTGGACCATTAGAGTGGTAGCCTCACTCGGTAACCACTCTACCAACATGACTTACTGAACATACAAAAATAAGAAATATACTATTTTACCAAAGGGATTTATGATTTAACTAAAGAATTAAAGATAATAGATATATCTGCAACATGTAGGATTCTAGGTAGACGATTTGTGGTTCCCTTGAAATCTTCAGCTTTTTGTGCGTATAAAAATCGTATTATTAGCAAGCTATAAAATCTTGTTGGATTTTGCAAGAGTGCATGCAACAACTTTATTGCAACTTAGACAGTCGTACTATCGAGTTCATATCTTATCCGCCCATCCAAACAGTAAAAATATCCAAGCGTGATTTAAAACTACATTTTTAAAAATAACAATGGTCGATTGGGTAAAAAAATTGAATGTAAAAAGTACGGTTACAAAAACATCCACAATTTGTTAAATTAGCTACATATATGTCAGAACCTGATGGACAAGAATAGTAATGAAAATTGTTTTTAAACATATATTCAGTGCATGCATTATTTGGGATGCATCATTTTCTGTATAGTAATAATATTTTGTTTACCTATACGAACATACGACGAACCTATATCAATATCATGGTAGTAATCGTCATAAGTACAAAGATCTCAATTACTTTTGAGTAATCATTCCAAATTTGACAATATAAATTCCCCAATTCAATGACAAGACCATTTACCAAAAAATACGAGAAGGGGACCTTTGTTATATTCGCAAAATGGTTTTAACAACCCTTATTTTAAAGGGGGTGTTTCCATGAGATTGAGAACATTCCATAAGATTTCAATTAAAAATTTTGAGTTTTTTAAAAAAAATTGCTACGTATCTAACGAAAGGCCTCTTCTCGTAAATGTTTGTTGGTGGTATTTTGGTGTTTTGTTAGCTCTATGTGTCCCAAACAGTCTCAGATATATGAATGTTTAAAAGAAGGGGGGTTTCTGCATAAGCGCCCTGTTAAACACGGAACTGTAAAAAACGGGACACACCAAAATAATATTTATATTTTAGATGTAATTTTAACAGAAAAGAATGTTTTGAAAACTTTTGCAACGTACAGATCAATTGCAAGTAAATACAGCTCATGTTTTGGAAATCGAAATAAAAAAAAAATATTATATTTGACAAACTCCCTTTTTCACGACGACTTCACAAAAAATTCAAGGCACTTTCCTAAGGGAAATAATCTCCATCACACAATAATTTTTTGATCAAGGTGAGGGTCCCCTTCAGTAGATTCTTCTTTATATAAAAGTCCATCAAAGATTAAGGTTTAAACGTAAGGATACGCTATATTCTTACATGAGTCTGTCAGCTGTTGAATTATTGCTATTTGGAATGGGTAGCGAATAGGAGGTAGCTAAGAGTCGGGGTAGCCAGTGTCGGGGTAGCCAGTGTCGAAGGTAGCAGGTGTCGTTTTTCCTGTGCGTTTTAACCCAACAAAAAAATTATTTGTGAAGATTCGTTTGCTAGTTTCTATTGTTGAAAAGGTCAAATTTTCAAAATTTTTTGTTGACGTTGACGTTCTTACACTGGTTTAGTTAGTATACTATACCATTAGTTTGGTGGCCTGGGATGTTAAAAAAACTCGTAGAAATTAAATTGCAAAATCCTGATTTTGCGAATTCATTGTTTTAGTTTAAAACTGTAACATGCTGGTGGTACCACACATTTCAAATTTTTCTATAGCTTGGACCAATAGCTGTTCAATATAACCAGAAGCAACGGATACCACAAAGTATATGAAAAATCAAAAATTGGATTAATTGGGTTCCTAAGGGTACCTCAGAAAGAAATTTTAGATTTTAACCATGTGTTATACCCCGTATTTGTCCAATGGCTGTGGTATAATCAAATTTTTTGTTTTGGTGGTTTTATTGGGTCCCCTAGCATGCCCCAGGACCATATTTATTACCCCACCATTAGGGTTGGTGGCCTGGGGTAAAAAAATCTCGTAGAAATCAATTACACGTCTGATTTGTGAAGTTATTGTTTAGTTTAAATATTTCCTGTAGGGATTCTGTACGACTTGTCTTATGACTAGATATACGGAAGGAAAGTTGTAATGAAGGCCCAAAAATGACAGAAAGCGGCCTGAAAAATTTTTCATTTTTCAATTCGTTAATAATTCGGCCAGTAAGCCGAATATAATAAAACGGTGAAAAATATCTGTAGTCCAGGACTAAACCTTTCATCCTGTACAATTAGTTTTTTTTTTTAATGTCTGGTTTTCTCTAAAAACTGATGTCAAAAACGCAAAAAACTGCCACGATTTTTTGGCTACTCCCAACCGGCTACTCCCCTCCCGTTTTTTTTTACATTTTTCTAAAAAAAACTACACTAGCTAGAAAATCGCCGTTTGTTTCATTGAATTTTTTGAAAAATTCTTAACAAACTAGTGCTAATTGTTAGTTAATCCGATGCCTAGTTATGATTTCCGAAAAAATGAGACCCCGAAAAACCCCGGGTTTTGGCCTCATTGAGTCGCGTATTGGGTATGTTTTCCTGTGAACCAATTGTTAAGTTTCACAAATTTAAATGTTTGTGGATTCTAACAAATTTTAAAATGGGTATTATGGGTAGTCTTATACTCGCTAATACCTGTACAATATATTTCTGGACTAATGGTTACTGCTGTAGGGAGAACGGAGTCAACGTGGACAAAATTTTTCTTTTTGCAATATTTCTTGTCGTTTTCACTTTTTCCTAATTTTTTTTTCGTGTGTTTTCGTTAAATGTCTATTTGTTTACTTCCCATATTTTTTTATACATTTTTTCCCTTTAAAAATAGAGTAGTTGTGACCGATTTTAAAAAGTCAAATTTTTTTGGGCCTTTTTGAAAAAGACGGGGCAAAATTGGACAGGCTCTGTCTGAAACTGGACAATCATGATAAAACGTAAAATAATAAACGGAAAAAATTAAAAAAAATTTAGAATGTTCATCTGCCCTTCTCTTTATTCATGCACACTGATAATGACACGTTTGTGTAAAACAATAAAGAGTTACGAGTGTTTTAGAAAAGAGGGGGGAAAATTTGACATTTGCCTGTAAATTATGCCCTAAGGCGGCAAGGCTCCCCTCGTTGCTATAGTTAGCGTGGTCCAATTACACCCCAAAACTAGGTGTCCAAAATGACACAACTCGGTTGCTATTTAGTATTTCGGTTCCATAACTTTTTACTGAAAAGGCACTAACATTTAATTTTTTGTAGCAATCAATTAAGAAATGAATTGGCTATTTCACCCTATCATTATTTTTATTCATTAGTAGTGTTTTTCACATTAAAAATACTTAGAGTAATAGGGGTGACATATTACATCAAACAGGGTCATTTTTTTACATTATGCGATAACAAGAGCAATCATGGTTCAATTTTAATGAATATTTTGTCTAGAACGTGAAACGTTCTAAGTACATACAAAAATAAAAAAAAATTTTTTTTTCCCCATAACATGGAGCACTTATGGTCTTTGTCTAATATGACCCGTGTCCATGTTGACTCCGTTCTCCCCTATTCCACAAAGTACTTATATAAAATAAAAAAGTTGATTGGCTGGGTTTCAAAGCCACCTCCAGGAAGAAAATTTATATTTTGCGCTTATGCTATAGCCCGTATAAACAATGACTTTGGTATAATCAAATTTTTTTCTATGGTTATTGTACTTGGGTCCCTAGTATGCCTGAGAACCATTATTTTGTCAATTATACCATTTGTAAGGAGGTCTGGGGTAAAAAAGACTTAATGAAATCAAATTAAAAATGTTATCCTGTGAAACTAATTGTTAAGTTTCAAAATTTGACAAGTTTGTGGGATTCCACAAATTTTCAAATGGGTGTTATGGGTAGGCTAATACATGTTCAATATATTCTGGAATAATGGTTACTGCTGTATTCCACAAAGTATTAATAAAATCAAAAAGTTGATTGTCTGGGTTTGAAAGCCGCCCTCGGGAAGAAAATTTATATTTGCGTTTATGTTATAGACCGAGTAAACACAATGGCTATGGTATAATTCCTCTTTTAGGCGTGTTTGGGCTGCGCGGCACCCCCGTAAAACGCAAAAACTTTGGGCGCGTTTTTCGGGCACTCCCGTTCATTTGCACACCCTTAACGCTATATTATTATTGATCGCCGTGACGGGATCTACAACCCCGCATCATTCGTTTTTTAATCAGAGAAAACTTGTCTTGGTAGGGTACATTTTGCCTGCCTGTAGTTCAAAGAAACTCGATTCTGTCAACCACCCACAGTAGCCCAGAAGGCATCACATACCAAGAATCCATCTTTATTAAGAAAAAAATAGGAAAAAATTCTAACAGGGGGGTTAGGATGTGGGATGGCTCTTCCACGGCCTAGAAGTAAACTAATTGAGTAGGCCCTAGAAGTCTGTACAGTCAATTATTGAGAAATTTTCGCCGATAGATGGCACTGGTCCCCATGGTGGCAAATGTCCCTTGGGAATACGACCCAATAAAGGGCGCTGGGCTCTCGGATTTCGGAGAAATCTCTCTGGGAAACAATTGTAAAAATTATCATAACTCTTAATCATTAGGAATAATAGTCGTGTCATATTTTTTGACAACGAGATGACGAAATAAACAATTTTACATTAACGAGAAAAATTTAGGTTGTTCCGTAAGTTGAACTCTGATCTCAAGATTCAAAGTCCTGAGTGCTAAACATTACGCCAAGATTGATTATTTTTTCATGTGAGATGGCCCTAAAAAATGACAAATCAAAAAATTGTTTTTGCCATTCCTTTGAATTTCATTTCCAGGAAAAAAAATTCAAATCCTTCTTATGTTACGTTGCATATGTTTGTTTGCTAGTCTTTTTTTTTAAATAATAGTACTGATTAATCGTCTGATGATCGTCTGGATGTTATCTAGGCGAAGTCCGAACCGGTCGGTGTACTAGGAAGTATTAGGTTCGAAACCTGGTCCAGGCCACGGTCAATTTATTTTCACATCTTCTTTATTAATATTTTTCTGTTTCCCCCTTTGATTTTCATAATATATATAAATAGAATCTAATTTTAAAAAATTATATATTGTGTAAATCGTCGTATTATGACATCGACATCGACATTAACATTTTTTTAATGCTGCCTTTTTATTTTTCAAACATGCAAAATAAACATAAATTTAAAAAATTATATATGGCTCTGAACAAATTCGCAAATATCAAACAGCACGGCGGGATTTTCTTGTCTAGTTTTTTTTCCATCCGTCGGTCGCCATCACTTGACAAGTTGACATAGTAAAAACGCCAAAAAACGCCGGAAGAACGTGCCCGGTTCGCGGTTCCTAATACAATGGCCCCCGATGGATTTAGAAAATCGCCATGTAATAACAGAACGACACAATTAGCAGGCGAAATAAGGAAATATGATGGAGTAAATAATTTTGACATTTGAATTTCAATTCGTCGAGTAAAAATATTTATCAGCGGCTATAAAAAAACCAACCGCCATCGTCTCCAACTTGTCAAATTGCACCCGTGTGAATGAAGCGTAGTAACTCCTGGAACACTTTCGACTTGATATCTTCAATTTTCACTTGATTAGGCTAGTTGATTGTGTTCTTTGCTCGAATGTTTAAACATGGCCTCAAAAACGTTGCTTTTGGCCCCTAAAATGACTGTGGGCAGGAAATTCACGTGGAAATTGGCATCACTTAACGGCATGTTGCTGAATAATTCCTTGAGATAATTAGATTGCCCACTAGTAGGTACGTACATTCAGTAGCAAAACTTGCTGAATTAGCTGATGAAACGGATTCCTGTTTCACGTGGGTAAGTATCTTACAGCAGATAATTAAACTTCCATCCATATGTTTCATCGTACACTCGAAGTCTCGAGTTTCCATTTGCTATTTGGAGTTTCTTGATGGGAAAACAAGGTGACTCCAATCAGCTCGAATGTCGCTTTTTTAAAAACTATTCCTCTTTTCTCTACTTTTACGGGATGGCGATGTGTATGAGTGTGGTCAATTTTTCGCGCTGGGCCTCAGCTCTACGCAGGTATAGTATACGCAATATAATAGCAATACTTTAAAATGGCCTCTGCTGTGTACGAAGTTGAATAGTTTGTGTTTTCGTTCGTTCCCTTTCATGTCGTGTGCTGGAGTATACAAAAACCGAACAAAGAACTAAAAGCTTTTGTAACGTGGAAGAGCGCATCTGTTTCTGTTTCGATTATTGTTTGGAAACACTTTGTGGAGCTACATTACGATATTTCACTGAATTCAACAAGTCACGAGAATTTTTATGGGGGGAGGATGTGAAATTTCCGTTTGGTATTGATTTCTGATTTGATTTCCTGTACTTTAAAATTACCACGGCAACACAAACGATGTATTTCGCTAAAGAAAATACAATAACGGATGTTTTTAATTTAATTACTTATCATATTTCAATAATAATTTGAGAGATTTAATAGGCAAAGACAGGAGAACGATTTAATTCACGTCCGTCCGATGTTGAAATTAACATCACTGTACTGCATGTTGTCGAATAACTCTTCGGATAAATCCAATTCGCTAAACAATTCATCACTGCAGTCATCATCATCCGAATGATTGGCAGAGTAAACGGGTAACGCCATTTTCAAACGAGATAGAAATTTAAGGAAATTAGGTAGAAACTTCCACAAGCAGTTTCCATAAGTCCAACTTTCATAAGAATGTTGACATTCCAATTTCACTTTTTCTTCAGAGGAAATGAATTATTCACTACTCAACTGGTGCCATGTGGGAAACATTTGCTCGAAAAATTTTGGATTCAGGATCGATATTTTTATTTTTTTCACTAGACCTGCATGTTCGACGAGATTAACACGTTCACCTACTGATTTGAAATGACAAGCGCGAATTAATTTACGTGTTTTACAATAGATCACTTCCGTTTCCCATTTGCTATCTGGAATTTCTAATGATGAAGGTGACTCCAATGTTCGTTCGTCTGGAGTTAGAAGAAACGGCACAATTTTCCATTTATAATCTCCTTTCACGATCTCGGATATCGGGCGAAATCAGCAGAGAACTGTCATTTTCTCAAGTGAAGCAACAGAAATTATGGGTCGAATATGTCTTTTGATAATAAGAAAATTAGTATCAAATAAATTTTAAAAACAGTTAAAATTCAACTCAAAATATCAAATAAATTTTTATACAAGAATACAACTGAATAATAATAAAATAATTGAAAAATGAAATGTAATCATAATAACGAGGGTAGTCGACTCATGATTTGGGTGTACGGATATTTAAATAAAAATATATTTTCCATATTTTTTATATTTTTTTATATTTTTTTATATTTTTTATATTTTTTCATATTTTTTTATATTTTTTCATATTTTTTATATTTTTCATATTTTTTTTAGTATTTTGTCATATTTTTTCGTATTTTGGCATATTTTTCGTATTTTTTCATACTTTTTCCTAATCTTTTTTAAATTTTGCATGCTAGACCAGTTCGACATCCTGCGTTGCCACTTCTTGAAATCTCATTTGGCCAATCAGGATTGGCCATTTTGGACACAAATGAGATTTTGGCATATCAGATTGGCCATTTTGGACACATATGAGAGGCAACGCAGGATGTTGAATGGTCTATTATAGCAAACAAGCAATAGAAACAGATGTTTTTAATACAGTATAGGACTTTCTGCATGGAAGCTACAGTTTCATTTGAAAGACGCACTTCAGATTTTTTTTGGTTCCGATAAAAAATGATTACATAATTAGAAAAAAATAAAAATTGTCCAAGGATTTCTGAAATTCCACCTCTGCTTGACTGTTCCAACATTATATAACGTGGAACAGTCTAGCAGAAAGAGAAAAGTCAGGAATTTCAGAAAATCCTGGAAAAAAGGAACAAAAAAGGGCATTTGATTTTTTTAAGGTACTGAAGCATATTTTATTGAAAATTAAGTTCAAGAACTTTGAAAATTAATTACTTCCACGCAAAATTCCAATTTTAAAATGAAAAAAAAAATTACTCTTAATGTAAAGCTTCAAAAGCGGTATAGTCCCATAAGACCCATGTTAAGTAGGCCCTCAAGCTACACACCGGCCGGAGTTGCCGATAGCCCGATAGTTGACGATTTCAATGTTGTTCTAATTTTCGTCATATTTTTGCAGCCGACTCTGGGGAGATAGGCAAAAAAATAAAATAAGATAAAATAAAATAAATAAATCAAAAACCCACTTTTTGCCTATCTCCCCCTGCAAACGATACACGCTGGAAATTTTGCAACGCAGCATCCGCAACTGGTCTATTATTCATCAATAGTGGAGTAAAAATAATTTCATAGTCGAAAAATTGCAAAATGCAATATGTTCACGAACTTTGTTACTATAAACGATATTACCTCTGTATAAAACCCTTCTTGGATATTATTGAATTTTCTAAAAAAATATTGAAATGAAATACAACATTTTTAGTAAACTCTTAATTAAACACCATATTTAAAATAATTAAAAAAAACCTAAAATTTTAAATTGATTCATTTTTTTTATGTGCTAAATCATATAACCAAACGGAATGAAGGAAAACACCTGAAATTAAAAAAAAATTACGAGGTTTAACAGACGATGTGAGGCTTAACGTAGTTTTTGTATTGACGCCATCTAGCTTTCGATTCACATAAGGCCCTTTACTGCTATGCGATCTGATTTTGTTTTGCGCGGATATAATGATTGCATGGGATTTTGAAATATTAAGTATAGAAATTGTCAATTGCGTTTGTTACCCGTTTATATTTTCTCATATTTTTTATATTTTTCTATATTTTTCTATATTTTTCATATTTTTTTCGTATTTTTTCGTATTTTTTTCGTATTTTTTTCATATTTTCCCGTATTTTTTGTATTTTTTTCATATTTTTTATATTTTTTCATATTTTTCGTATTTTTTCATATTTTTCATATTTTTTCATATTTTTTCATTAAAAATACGGGGGTGTACGGATATTTTTTCGAGTCGACTACCCCTCGCATAATAATAACTTACTTGTTTAATAATAGCCGTCTCAATTATTGAGTGTCGATAGTTAAGCACAAATTATGAACTATAAACTTGGATTTGTGCTGACTCGTTATGTTGAGATTGTGGACAATGATGGTATCATCACCGCAACAAAAAATATCACCCCTCTTTTAAACCTTCAAAATATTCGGCACATGTATGTAGTTTTCCAGACAATATAATCCAAATTGTCTTGAGTTATTTATTCCTTACGGCTCTTTGTGTTGTAGCCTAATATCGTTGATCAGATTATTTTTGTGGGAGGTAGGGAGATGAATGGGGGGGGGGGGGGGGAGAGAGGAGACATTGGGCGGTTTGGGATAGGACTAACCAAGCCGCCTAACGTAATATATAGCGCCACTTGATAAATTTAAACCAGAATCAAAGACGCGAAAAGACGATCAAAGAAAAATAATTCTTGATTATTAATTAAGATGACATTATTTTTGTTTGATTTGAAATTTACAAGGAGCTTAAGGGAAAACTTGCGGCAAGCAAGGGATCACTTTCATATTTGAATTTTAAAAAACACCAAGAGGGACGTGCCGCCACACAGACACCTCCTGGTAAATGATGGTCCATTTTCGAATCCCTTACTTCTATTATGACTACCGTATTTTTGTTTGTGTTGATATCAAACATTACCGCGTCACAATAACTTAACGAGCAAGCTAATTGTCACTTGCTGGGAGTTGCTGGACCGCATAAAAAAGTTCGGTTCTCACGTAAAGATGACTTCCATCACCCTATCACTACCATCAACGCGGATGGTTTTTTTCGACTTTACCTTCATTTATTTATATAACAGGGAGTATAGCTCAGTGGAAGAGCATCCGACTGCAGATCGGAATGTCCCCGGTTTAAAACCGGGTGCCCCCTTGCCAGTGATGGTAAAAAACTTAAAAGTATATTTAAAATTAAAATTAAAATCTAATGCTTAAAGCTGTTTAAAGAATATAATTGAGAATAACGGTGGCGATTGATATAGGAAATGTTCATAGAAATGCAATGGATGGATAAGGAGGTTCAATTCAATCGGTTCCATTTTTGCGACTTGAAAGACTTTTGGGGGTTTCGGCGTAACCTAACTGATTCATGGCTGTTTCAAAATTCACTTGAACCGATTTAGCTATAGGAGTCAATGAAGCAAGAAACGAGATTGAATAATAAGCTCATTTAGCTATTCTAAAATTTTCAATCTATGGAGACCAGATTAGTGGAGTGGTGGAGTAAAAATAATTGATTCGGGAGCGATCAAATTATTTTTTTTTCCATCTTCTTAATCCAATCTTTTTTCGTTTTCCCCTGTAATTTGATAATATATATAATAAATACAATCTATAACATTTAATAGTTCAAATCATCGTATTATGACTTTGACATCGCGTTTGACATTTTTAAAAATGCTGCCTTCTTAAACACGCATGTAAACATGCGCATCACCTGAAATTTATTTTTTTGCATTCAGTCAGATTTTTTGAATGTGATCAAATGACAACGATCACTGGAAAACATGCATGCTTTCTAAATTTGTCTTTTTTTAGTCGGCGTCTCGGCGATTAAATATAACCGGCAGATTTTTTAGGGATACCTAATAGCAGTTGATGGAGAGATGCAGACCATCATCACTCAGCTATCAGAGTTACCTGTTCTTGTCTTTACACGCTATTACGTTTGAACAGAAGCTGCAGAAGTCAGTTTTTTATATTGTATAATATTAATTCACTATTTCCAAATAAAGCTATGTAGGCCATCACACGCCGTTCAAGACTCACTCTAATTAACGTCACCATATAAAGATGATCAATTAATTCATAGCTATTGCCTACTGGCCAACTAAATGATCAGGAAAAACACGAAAAAACACGGACTCTGGATGCCGTGTAACTCATAAAACATATATTGTTCCTACCGGCTGCTTGTTGATAGTTGACAATAGTTGAATAAATGGTAGGAAAATAAATTTGTTTTACTAGTTCAGTGGTTAAATTTGATTAGTTATTTCAATCAAGGTTTCAATAGTGAATCTCTGCAACCTCCTCTGCAACGGACCATTAAATCTAATTAAAGTTCAATTGAAAATATGAAACATAAGAAGCCAATCCAGTTTATTATTGAATTATTGTCAAAAATTGAACTGTAGCGTTGTAAACATAAACAGAAAAGTATGTTCTACTGTGTCCTAGAATCTAATAGTGGAACATGAAGAAGAAAACGTAATTTACAATTAAAGGTGGTAGTAGTTTTTGCGTCCGGATTCTGGAGAGTCATAGTCTTGGCATTTTCCTTTAGCGGAATATCCAGTGGCCTTCAAGTCGTAATCAGGAATGTAAGTATTGAACTGTTGGTCAGCAGACAAGCAAGACTTTTTCTCGTAGGATTCTGAGTAGTTATCGCCAGATGTCAGCTATAAAAATAATCCATAATTAATCAAATGATTCAATAAGAAATTAAAAAAAAATAAAAAGCAATACCTTGAAGCTGGCAGCCATAAGTTCGCCAGAAGGCAAAGCACAACGATCGGCACTCTTGAATTCGCCGGTAATCTCCTGGTTGAAATCACCGCACAAACCGCAAGCTTTGCCGCGCATGTGAATGGGAGCTGAAAGCTCAACGTAATCTCCCTTGATCTTCATCCAGAATTGAATGCTTCTGATGTCGAAAATCAAACCTCCTTCTGGCATGGGCAAGATGACCATTTTGATGTACTTGGAACCAGGAGTACGGATCTCGATGAAACTTCCCGTTTCCATTTTGGTGAAATCGGTTTTGGCTCCGTTGACGGAAACGTAGCTGGTGGGATCCATTTCAATGGTGTCCTTGCCCAAGTGAACGGTGATGAGCTTCTGGCCATAGCTACCCTTGCGGGCGAGAATGGCAATCTGAGATCTTCTGCTGCAGTCGATCAACAGAACGTGTGAGTTCTCGTCAACTGCGTACTTGTAAGAAGCGCCATCAAAAGTGTGGACGGAATCCGATCCGACGTAACATTTAGACTCAGAGACTCCACCGAGAACAATTCGAGTGAGTCTTGGATGAAATTGCTTCCAGCATTCAAGGGATAGTAAACCTGTGCGAAAGCGAAGGACAACGGAGAAAAGCGTTTCCATTCCTTCAATGCGTCCCAGCGGACATTTTTGGCTACAACCGTTTCATGAGGACGAACCCATGTCATGTCGCTGTCTCCTGTGTGTGGGTCCCGTTTGATGGTCCAGCTGGCTTGTCCAGGAGTGTTGGTTTGAGCGTGTTTATGCTCAACTATGAATGACTCAAGGAGAGAATTCAAACCAAACGCGAAGCTACGAGCCCATTCCAGCCAAGAATCAGAAATGTTTTCGGCTACAGATTTCATTTCGTAGTTGTTATAAATGTGGTCCAATTTACGAGCTGCAGTGCAAGCGGGACTACCTTCCAATCCGGAAGCCAAATCCTTAAGACACTCTTGACCCGATGGGCTGTTGATGGCAGCCTGAGCGGCAGATTCGTCTCGATTGAGCTTGGCTGTAAATTTTACTTTTTGTTCACATTCGGGTCCAAAACCAATGTCGTCTTCTTCGGTCAACTCGAGAACGTCTTTGCTGAATCCATAAATTGGGGGATTGTTCCATTCACGGATGGCCTTGTAGCAGATTTTTGAATTGACCTTCTTGTAACCGTTGGAACTGGTCGTGCTGTGTTCCATTTGCCAGTCAGTACAATCCTTGGTGTACCGGGTATTCATGGAAATGCCAAATTTAGAGAAGAAATGATCAAGAGTTCCATCTTTGTGTTCTGCAGTCACAGTCGCTTCTATCACTCGAGCATTGCCGTTTTCAATGTCTTTAAACAGATTAACTACGATTGGGCGGAAATCATCACGGATTGGACTATCAGAAATTACTTCAGGGTCGGTAGGATATCTCGCCTTGCTGGATCCCGACTCGTAAATCAAATTATTCGTACTGGATTTGGCCGCGTACTGGTAAAACATGGAGGTTGAAATAGATTTGGCGGTAGTGCCATAGGGATCGTAGCGGATCATGTACTTGCGGCTATTGAGCTCATTAGGGAGCATGCCAAGATTGGACCAGCTATTGATATCCCACTTGGATATCCACTGCCTCCAGGACTCTTTGTCAGAGTTAGCTGACTCACTTTTCTCAATGAGTTTTACATTGATGCCTATAAATTGTCCTCCTAGGTTGAAATTCCTATCAATTGGTTTATCTGTAACGCTGATCACGTACAGTTCTTGGCCTTCGAGGGTTGGTTTGATGAAACTGCGACTGACAGTGTAAGGCTTGACGCAATGATAAAGAAGGTCGGTCACCTTACTGGGAGGTACAAAGTTGATGATCCATTTCTCTGCAGGAAAAGCGAAATTCACCCCTCTTGGCATATGGGAGTCAATGAGAACATCGACTCCGGTGGCGATGTAACTGCCGCTAAAAGGAATATCAACGCGGATTTCTCCCAATACCTTCCAGGTCCACAAAGAATTAATGTCCGTATCAATGCCACCCTTTCCGTCACTTTTGATGCTGCCTTGCATTGAAAGGACCGTGGCTAGATTGAACAAGTAACGCATGGGTAGACCCAGTTCGGTGGCAAAGCGGGCATTGTAGTCAGCCAACAAGCGATATTTGGTGACACTAATTTCGCTTTCTTTGGTTTGATTCATGTTTGCAGCCATGAATTTGGGAATCGACTTTTCCAAATCAGCGAAGTTGATAAAACGGTTGACTGAGCCTCCCAAAAGGTCAATGTGCAGAAGTCCAGCAGTCTTATCGGCTGGGCGAGCAGTGGCGTACAGAGTATCCCAAAGCTCCTGAAATGTGCTTTCTTTCTTGTCACCTAATTTCTCCCCTTGGGCCCACATAACGCCATATTTGGGAGTCGCAGTGCCGTAGATTTTGCTCATGATGTTCATCCAAATATCATGCATGTTGAAGTTCCATGCAGTTACCTATTCAATATGTAAACGATAGATTTTAATTGATTCATAGAATTAAAAAATATTAAATTATTCATTACCGTCAGTGGCTCTCTGGTCAATGGTCCAAGCTCGTAATAATATGCGTTTGAAAAGTAGGCGGAAAACGACTGGTCCGGATCACGGAGGCTGATAGTGCGCATCATCACGGTGATACCTTCGTCCAAACGAGATGAGCGAATATCACCGTATGAGAACGGCTGGCCAAATGGCACAATCTTGACAAGGGGCCAGGCAACGTTGGCTTTTTGAACACTGCAATTAAATCACCAACTTAAATTAGATATCTAACATGTCAAAAAGTCTAATAGTAATTAACTTACAGATCCGCCAGCAAGGGAGTAGTCGATGGAGCTTTGCTGAGAGAATGAATCAAAGTGTGGATAAATGATCCAACTTGGCGGCTAGGTTCAAACCAAGAACTGGCCGCGAATTTCTGCCACAAGGGCTGAGGAGCGTTTGACATCAATAGGAGACCCAACGAAGCCATGCGAACTTCAGGGCGCTCACCGACATTACCAGCCAAACTGGCCAAAATCGGATGAACCTGTTGATATCGAATGATGAGTACAGATCGTTCATTTAGCCTATATTTTCGTGTGATGGTAATACCTTTTCGGGGACAGTAAAGACAACACGTTGAAGTGAAAGGATGGCTCGGATACGTTCGGCGGTGTCATCAAATTTGTCGTTTCCACGGATGACGGGCAACAAAACGGGAACGACTTCCTCGACGCCGAGGGATCCCATGGCAGTTAAAACGACAATGCGATCAAAGACCTCAGTGCTGGACTCAAGTGCCTTGGCAAGCAGAGGCAAGAATTCATTACTGATGATTTTGCTTTTGCTATCGCAGAAATCTCCCATGACGGAGACGGGGTATTTTTTGGCGGCAGAGAGACGAGAGCTGCAAGCTGAATTCAGCAAATCGGCCACCGTCATCAGGGCAGTTTGCAACAATGACTTGGACGATTGTACCGGACCAGACTTCAACAGATTCTGAAAATTAAATTAGGAAAAATTTGAAAGAACATCTTTTCCAATGGAATGAAAACGTATTTTTACACTTCTGTTGAGTAAAACGTACCACAAACTCTTTAAGGAGTTCCTGAGTTGGTGTCTTGACATGGTAGCCGAGAGCAGCCACAGCCCAAGTTGCCTGTTCTCCGGTGATCTGTTCAGTTTCAATCAATTCCTTGATCAACATGACAGTCGGGTTACTTCCGGCTTGCACGGCGCAATCAATAAACAAATTCCTGCAAAATTCACATAAAATTACATTTTCAAAAGGAAAAGAGTTTTTGTTTCTGTGACTTACACAGTGACGGCATCTTCATTCTTGACGTCTTCCCACAAGTATCTCAACTCATCCAGAGAGAACATGGGCAAAACACGGCCAATGACAGCCAAACGATCGAGATTGTCCTGGTCGGAATCAGAGTTCTCCTTCAAATCTGTGGCAACAGTCTGGAGACTATCCATGACGCTGCCGTGAAGGGCCTCAATTGGTGCTGGGCTCTTGGCGTAAGCACCATGCAAGTTAGGCTGAACGGCACTGCAGAAAACAAGAAATGAATTTCTTAAAACTTAGATAAAAGTCTAATCGGAATTAAATCGACTCACACTCCATCCTGACTCAATTGGTTGAAATCACCAAAAACGTAGTTCAGACTCTTGTGCTGTTTGGAATAAGCTGGAGCAGCCAAGCGAGAGCCGATGCTTTCCTTCTTCTCCAATGTCCATTTGGTGATGACAGCGTTGACCAATTCGTCGGTTTTAGTGGCGAAAGGTTGAGCCATCAGGTCGCTGTAACCTCCGGCGTAAACGATGGTGAGCTTGGACAATGATTCCCCGCAAGCAACATATTTAGTCACTGAAGTGCGCTGTTAAAATGACAACATTTGATTTTTGAATGTTTTAATTTAATGATATATACGTGTTGAAAAAATCCTTTTCTTTTTATACCTTAAGGAAATCGCCGCAGTTGGCCTTGTCCAAGTCACAATTGTAGACATTTGAGGTAGTTGTGTGCCAAGCTGGGTTAGACTTGCAGCTGTTAAAATCCTTTGTCTTAAGGATTTGATAGACGGGTTTGCTTCCACAAACATCGTCGAAGGAGTCTAATTTAAAGCCAGCGGATGCGAACACCTGAGTGTAGGGCAATCGGCTGATTTCAATAGAAGTTGTGCAGTCGCCAGTCACGGAATCCTATGAATAATGTAAAAATTTAGTCACTGTGAAAGAAATTACCATTTTTATGTCGAATAAATACCTCCAAAACAGTCAAAGTGGCTTTCTCTCCATCTTTAGTGGCCGCTTTATAGTTGAAAGCAGCGCCTTCATTACGGACACCGGTAACATCCAGTTGCAACTGGCTGGCGATGCTTTTCTTGATGTTGACGATCCACAAGGGCTCTCCAGCTCCGGTTTTGATTCCGGAGATCTATTCAGAAAATGATGGATTTATATAATATTAAGTGTTGGATGATAAATGTATAGGATTTTTCAAATAAAATCGTTAGCTGTTCTTACCGAGCCTTGTTTGTGGTAAATGGTGAAAGGAGCGAAGAGAACATCCAAGTCGGGGATGTCGTCACTTTCTCCTTCAATATCTTGGGTTCTGTCCAATGGATTTCCCAAGAAATAGCCGTTGCGCTTAACGGTAGTGTATGTCAGCTGGATAGAAAAGAAAAAACAGTCTTCGTTATAAAGTTCTGATAAGGAAAATTATATTACGATGAACTTACCTGGACGGCGAGGGTGTAATCGTCGACACTTTGAACGGTGACAATGCTTTCCAATTCAACTACAGCATTTTGTTGCTTCAGTTTGTGAATACCAGCCGTGGAGTGACCGACGTACTTGTACACGTACTGAGTACCCGGTTCCCATCCTATTCAAAATCATACCAAGAAATCTTTTAGATTCACTGTTATCATTTTCTGTGAATAACTAATAATTCACTTTTAGTTAATAAAAATAACGCTATTGATACAGGAACCTTTTGGAGTTTAGCTGTGGGAACTGGGAATTAAAGATAAAGTATTTTTTATGGACTTTAATTTTTTACACGGTAAGAAAAACTATAGATTTACTGATGTAGCATTTAATTTTGTTCAAGATTGGCTCTTTTAAATTTATATCAAGAGATTTCCGATGAAAATTGACTACTATTTCCTTATTTCTTCTAAAGAATGTAGAAAAGAAAATTTGATTTGGCTTACCCCACGTCAAACACAAAAGACCCACTAGAAAAATAAACAAAAGAAATTTGAATGAGGCATATGTTTAAAGAATAGCAGTATTATTACAAAAAAGTTTATTACAACTAAGAAAAATTTGATTCAACTTACACAAAACTAGAAGAGACGAATAGATTTTGACCATCTTTACTCAAGCTGCTTCAGCAAGCTTATGTATACATCAAACGGCTCCGGCACCTCTTAAATAGTCCACCGGTCCACCCAGCTCGCCTGGTACATGAGGGCGATGATACAAGCCCAGCGCTGAGCTCCTCCTCCTTTATCTCTAGAATGAAATAAATACACAATTTTCTATTTATCAATTATTGCGATTAATCTTGCTTTAATAACTTTTGACTCGTAGATTTCGAATATGTTTTTAATAAATCTGAATTGGAATAATATCTTCAATTAAGCGCATAATTACAAAATAATGTAGTCCTTAAATGTTTACTTTTCCATAATGTGGTAACAACTTTTGTGCGGTGTAGATTTCATTATGCATTAGCAATCTCTACTACTCCTATAACATATAAACGTACCAGATACTACCTTGAAAAGCTTGTCCCTAAATTCAAACGAATGAATCTTGTAGATAAAAATTCACCGGATTATTGTCTAGACTTCTACGGACTTCTAGTTAATATATTTGCGTTTATAGTAAATAAAATAGTATTTAGTCAAATAAAATCATACAATAATTGGGATGGCAAAAAAAAACTCTATTTTATGCAAACATTTTAACGGCTTAGCCATAAAATCCTATTGATTTGCATACAGAAATATAAGGTGGTCACTGTCCATAGCAACAAGATTTTGTTTTCAAGGGTTTCTGTTCTTCTTCAAGGGCAACTGATACGATCCGTAATAAACTAATAAATAGTCGTTTAGCTTCAGTAGAGTCAATTTTAGTGCTATTTGAAAGGCGGCGAATGACGAGAAAAAGAAAAAAAAAACAATGCGCATTATTAGTGTGTTATCGACGATGTTTTGTTATTATTTTGACTATTCCGTCCGGTTTCTTGAACTGGAAATTGAACAGGTTTCCAGGAAACCTGTTCGATGCCCCCGATTTCAATTTCTAACTATATTTTGCACATGGTTTCAAATGTGCAGAGTCATGATTACGAGGCGAATTTTATTCTTTTAAATTACTTTTTTTAATCCTTTTCTTGAACTGGAAAAAATATTTTTTTTTTAAATACTCCCTAAGAAATATGTCCTATATTTTAGACGATTTTAGACAATATTGTCCGCGAATTGAAGACAATATATTGTCTACTTTTGCGCGAGACAATATTGTCCAATTTCAAAGTGGACATATTTCTAAGGGAGTAGAATGCCCAATAATAAAAAAGGATCAAAACATTAATTTAAAAGAAGAAAATTCGCCTCGTTTCCCTTATTACCAATTAACATTCGGCGTTCCTTGTACTATCACATGGATACGTAGTGTGATTCGTTAGAAACTTTTAGGATTTGTTTTATTAAGCCAAGTTCATTTCCTTATTGGTGATCTAGTCTAATATTCAAGCGTTCGTGCTGCAAGACGTCAAAGTTAACTTTACGGCGTTATTAATGTTTTGTTACAAGTAAATAAGCTCTACGTAAACTCTTGTCAGTGAATCGCTACATCAGTGAATCGTCACAAGAAGGTGCCGATCCTGGCTGTGAAGTTATTATGAAAATTCTTAATTTTTCACATCTTTTTAAAAGACCCGTCTAATTGCGTTATTTAAATGATAACATAACGTTTTCCTCTTTATCTCTGCTGTTTTTACTCTGGACACATATTCTGTTTCACTTGCCGAGCTCATTTTGAGTTGCTTCTTCCGTAAAGTTGCGATCAGGTATGGCGGGGCTTTGAGATTCTTTGTCTTCACTCGTTACGTTCTTGGCGGTTAACAACTGCCAGATCTGGAGCGAGTCATCAAGAAAAGGGCGTTTCCCTCTCACGAACATCCTTGCGTTCTAAATCCCAAGAAAAGTCTTACGACGTAGATGGGGCGAGATTTTAGCTTGAGGCACATGACTATGCACAATTTTGAGGTGCGTTTTTTTTGCTCTATTACGCTTAATGCAAATAGAGAGATGGACTGGTAAGATTGATTTTTACGGACATCGGTACGTCCTTAGATATCCTTTACCAACAAAAGACAAAACAACTCTAGAGACGTAATAAAAAGTGAAGGACATCTTCATATGTGAAGACTGAAGACGGACACCGGTATGGCGGTATATGATAAGTCCGAAAAGTAAACTCAATATGAAGCACTTGTTTATTAAATAGTAGATGCAACTGACTCAACAGATCATGGAGTTGGGTGTGTCTGTGGTCAGTCAAGTCAGAAAGTTTTCTGGCCGTGTCACAGCCGGTCACAGCAAATCGACACTTCAGCGAGTTTTGTCCACATTCCAACTTTGGACCAAAAACATTCGACTGGGCATGGATAAATAAATGAAAAAAAAAAGATTTTTAATGACTTGAAAAAATAAATAAATAAACAAACATTCGATTCTGTCCATTCTGCCGCTATACCGACCCCTATTATTCTCCGTATTGTTCACGGAACACGGACAACACAGTTTTTCAGAATTTCGTCAAGAAACGCAACAAATGAAGGCCAAAAATATCAATCATGTTTCGATTCGATATATCAATATTTAGAACCCTTTTTCTTGGAGTATAATTACGATATACGGATTGACTCCGTTCTCTTATTAATTCCGCTTATTTCATTTAATCTAAATCATCGATTGTTTTTTTATCTACTACAAGTCTACAACCATTTACTATTGTATTTTTTGTACCTTCTAGAATTATATGCATCTTAATGAAGTATCAACTTACATAGTCTCGTCATAGTCCTAAAACATCATGATTTGTATGCATTACGAGCAGATATTTACATTATTATTGCGGCATTTACCGCAAGGAAGCCTCCAGCTGTATACTGGGTCAAAAGAAACCAAAATTATGCAACACTCGAGCTGTCTTTAAACATTAAAAAAAAAATCTTGCGAAAAATAACGCACAAGTGTTACAAACATAGTCTACCTTCACAAAACCCTTTCAATTTGTGCCATGTCATGCTCAAATGTTTTCAAATGTCTCCATTCATTTTGCAGATTTTCCCTTTTTGTTGCTAGGTGCATGTATTTTATACACGTTGGCTTTCAAGTTTCAAGGTAAGCCGTAAATTCTATTTTGCATATTATCTAGATTTCAGCTACCTAACAGAGAACATATATAGAGTGTGGGCCTCCCAGACTCATCTCATTACTAAAAATTTTAAATGCTGGAGATTAAGAAACGAATCTTCATGTTGGCCTTCGTTTACTGCAAGTTTTTTTTTTTCGCTGCATTTACGCTCAACGCGGATATAAAGTTAAGAACCAGGAAGACGACAATCATGACAATTAAATGCAAAATTTTCGCGTTTGTTCTCTATCAACTATTTTTTTAAAAAGAAGTCGGTAAAAACGACCTTCATCTTTTTTTCTTAGACGAGATGTAACGAATCTGGAAATTTCGCTAGATTGTATTCTGGACAACTGTTTCTTTTATAAAAACTCGGAATATAAGATGGTATTATATAAGTCATTTTCAAAAGATTTGTATCGTCAGTAGCCTACAAATATGAATAGCGTGACTAATACCTGAAATATTTTGCTAGCAAGTCTAAACTCTAAGTTTTTAACTTTGAAAAAAACCTAGTGTAATAAGTCGTAAACTTATATCAACTTAATATCTAACTTAGAATTAATAGCTTAAAAGCTTAAAAAACCACCAGTTTATAAGTGAGGCTTTAGGTTCTTAACTTTGAAAAAAACCTAGTGTGAGTCGTAAACTTAATAACTTAATATCTTAACTTCTTAAAATTATTAGCTTAAAAGCTTAAAAATCCACCAGTGTGAAAGTGAGGCTTAAAGTTAAAAATAGAAAGTTGTTAGTTAAACATAGTTAAAAATAGATTAAACAGATTAGACTTGCAGCAATGGACGGGACATAGATTAATTATTACAAATATTACAATTTATTACATAGCAACAAGAGGAACCATATACGAGCAGTGCGCAGCATGCGTTGTCAACTTGTCATGCTTGTTATTCATCAGATTGTTGTACATCTTAGGCTATAAAAAACTTGATTTAGTTTTAGTTACATGTTTACTTGAACCGAATATCGCATGTTGGTTAGCAACCGCCAGTAAAGTATATCAGCAACTTAACGGTGTGGATTGTACCACAAAGAGGGTTTGGTGACCCAAAATATAATGTTGCCTTTTTTTTAAATTAAGAAGTAGAACTTTATATTTGTTAAAACTCGAAAATATCGTGATATATGCATCATACATGACTTCCATGAGACAGAAGGCCGTATATATAGGTTACGTACACTCTTTATCATCACGATATTGAAATTTAGATTGAAACTCGGATTGCTGGTAATAAGTTTTTCGATGATAAACGGTTGGTCTCGGATTAAAGGTTTATGTCGTTCAAAAGCCAGCAGGCGATAAAAATACTTCAGATGAGAAGTGTCAAATGACAAATAAGGTCGGCAGGTCGCTTGAAAATCAAACTTGTCAGTTGGCTAGTAAGTTGACTCCACATGTCCACATTTTACTCCGGATTGAACCAGAAAATGTTTTGACGATATTTTATCATATCAACCGTACGCAACAAGAAATGAAGCTTGTAGAAGAAAGAGAAAAAAAAACGATTGCTACTTAAACTCCATCGGCACAAATTCAAACACCGATCCGACTCCTGCTGTCTTGCACGAAATTTCTTATACGAAATTTATGCGGAAGGAAACCGAAATCGCTAAAAATCACTATGTATTATGAGTTTGAACATCAAAGAGAACAACCCTTATTACTGTATACTTTAAAACACTGAAAGTATAATATACACTTTTATTAAGGATCTTATTCATTTTCAGCGGCCTGCTATTGTCTCGTCACACACTGTCAAACTTGAACAGACTTGAACTGCTTTTTGTTTAATGCTATATTTGCATATTACCTGGAGAGTATCACTCAATCAAAGTGTGTTTTTCATTCACATGTCCAAGACACGCTGTAACGTCACCATATACAGACGTAAATTAATTCACATCCACTGGCCAATTGAAAAGATCAGCAGCAAAAATATTACATATAAATAACTTAATTACCTCAACTAAAAGAAATCTGGTTCTCGTCTTTACTCAACTTTTGCTCCGGATAAGGTAGCCCTGCCCAATCAATATATATCATTATCTATACCATCTGGTAATATCTACATCAGTATATTTATCTCTGGGTGTTATTTTTTCCTCTGTAACTAGGCTAAAACTTAACGTTAAAACGCAAAGATGTGCGAATGAAATATCACAATTTTTAAAACATCAGGACAATGACACCTGTTATATGCGTATTGCAGTTAAAAGGCAAATCATGTTTTTTTTGCGGAAAGAAAAATTTAGTAATTTACTTATTATTTATAATTTCCATCTGTATGTAATATGAAGAGTTTAAGACAGATAGAGATCCGCATACAAGTCGTCGACGACTTCTACCTTTCGACAGCTAGGTGAAGATATTGTTATCAGCTATATCTGTATGATGCTGAACGATGACATATTTTGACTATGTATGGCTTGTATGTAAACATCATATACAAAATGGACTAATAGATAGTCACAAAAGAAAGTATAAATGTAATAATAGTGAGTGAATTTTCTGATCAGTAAACAGCGCTTCATGCTGCTTGAATCCCAACCAAAATTAAAAATTATGGCAATAAAAAAAAATTCATCGCGATATACCGTGCCTTACGTAAATTTTACTAAATTGATTTCATGGACCAAAAAAAATGTCTTAAACTGAGCGTCGTACATGTAAACATGATTCCGGTTTACCTCATTTCCATTTAATTGGGGTGATCTGTGCAATTTCTTTTAAGAGCACCACTGACCACTACACCCTTTCTAACCGATTTGTAAAACACAGTAAACCTGTGTGAACAACTAAACAGAGTTATTTGACACTATACTACATTGCTACAACATACAGTAATATAGTGGTGATTGAGATAAGTCACGACCGGTTTTCAACCATTGTTCATGAGAGGGAAGAATAGTGCCGAATAGTGCATGGATTAATTCTTATTTTAATTCCAATACTATTTAACAACACCAATAAATGTACGCGGCTGTCGATGATTATTCCATTGGACGCTTAAAATAATAATATTTATTAAAATAAAAGGGGAAAGCGGTACATCTTACGATGAGTGAATAGCGAATAAAATACGGGCCATAACAACCTTAATTTGGGCCTTTGACTCGTCTACAACAAAAACACTTTTTCTCTTTTTGCTCGCGGCTTTAAAATCCTTCAAGAGCGTAGCCTAATAATTGAAACTTCGTGCAGAAGCCAAAGTTTCGTGTGAGGCACGCAACAGCTTTTCGTCAGTTATGGGCATCGGATTTAAGACCGGTTTATCTTGGAATGTATTAACATAGGAACATTCGAGGGAACATTACTCTTGATGTCTTGAAGTCTAAGAAGTACAAGCTGATGAACAAGGGCCATGACTAAGCAACATTTTTTTATGTAGTTTTATAAATCCAAGCCATCGAAGAAATGTTATCGCGATAAAAAGTTAAAAAACTTGAAAGGAATATCTATGTGCTAATTTTGTTTCCTTCAGCTATTGCTGATTGCCAATCATACGAAGAAAACGCGATCAAATTGAAATTGACTATAGGATTGATACTGCGAGCCTGCGTCTCCGACGAAAATGTCGCATGAGTTGTTTAATATGTGCACAGAAACATAAAAAGACCAAAAAATATTATTATACGTACAACTGTAGAAAATTAAAATTAAAAATGATTTGAAAAAACTGTAATAGTAGTCGAATGATTATTTGGGATCAAACAAACCGACGAGACGTCCGTCGCTGTTTTCCTTTCAGTTATATAAATAGAATGAAACATTACATCTTCATTTGCAAAGATGAATTCGATCTCACGACTGCTGACAGACTAATCTTGTTTGATATGATACTCGACAACCCAAATTTTATGTCCAAGTTTTGATCGGTTTTGAATTATTTCTTTAATTGCTATTTGAACTTCTATAAGGAGATTGCCATCTGGACTTGGAATAACATGCCAGACTATTTACTATAGATGTCATATTCGTCAGCTGTCGTTCTGACTTGGTTGGCGAATATGGTAATTTATGCGACAAGTATGTTCAATTGTTCATTGTAGTAAATCGGCACAGCAGGTTTTACGGGATTCTCATACTAATCTCGAATTTTAGCTCTTTGTCAAAAAGATATGACTGTACTGTCATCACTAGCGTAAAACTGATTTGATTCTACATTAAATTTGATGAAGTCGCATCTTTTTACATGGTTCTTTTTATTTCTATTCTGTCTTTTTTAATACTGAACAAATAATTCAAAGCGAGTTATTTCAAGGCTCGGAACGCTGGTGGCCATTAACTGGCTTGAGAACTGGCGAAGAGGTACGGTTTAGTTTATAAAGGGCGATAAAGGGTTTTTCTGTGCCAAAATAATGTTGAGCATAACAAATGTTTGCTTTCGACAGCTTTCGACATGTTTCTCTTATTACTATGCGATGCTAGTCGCTCAGGTTATGCGCGATGCTCGTTCCGCATCACAACAGTTGAGGCTGCTATGCTAAAAGTTAACGCACACCAAACACAAAAATCTATTTTCTATCTATGGTGCTTCTTAATTCCCTTTTTTTTTAATTTTCTAAATCGGACGACGAAATCAGGAAGGGTATTGATGTGTATAAGAATTCTTAGTTTGATGCGTCGGTCTGTTGGATTGAAATTTAGAAATGGCATTTCTCATGCGCAAATGAAGCCTTAGGACGTAAATTATTAATAAACACTTTTTCGATTCTTTTTGTTTGGGGTTTAGGCATTGTCGACTCGCAATAAGATCCCATAAAAGAAGCAAACGATTTGCTTTAGCCATCAGTTTCATTCGAGAAGCAGGGCGGTGGCATTTTCTAATATGATCTTACAGGTGACTGTTCAATGCACTAACAGTAACAGTCAGATGCTTACGTGCGGTTCACTAGCCTAAAAAAGGTACGAAAGCCGTACAACAACAACATAGCAACTGGTCATTTTTAAGGCCCTTCATCAAGCCAGTACTTTTCACCTCCGTATTCGACATTTGCAACAAGTGTTTTTTTTTTATAGAAGCCTTAGCCTTACTCTGTAGTTGCTAAGGGAAGCTTTCTTTCAGGCTGACATCTAGATCTCCATATACAGACACAGCTGAGCGAGTCCCTTTTCATCGAAAAGGGTTATCTAACAGGTTTTTTTTATCATAACCATCTGATGGCATAATAACTCGGCTCTTTTAGGACGCCCGTCGACCGACCTTCCTTTCAATTCTGGAACACTCTATATTACACCCGGTGCTGGAGGGCCATGACGAAGCAGAATTTTGGCGTGTTGTTCTTCTATCCTCAGTTTTTAAAATAAATCTTGATACAATATTAATTATAGATAAAATGAAATGGCAATGACTTCCTTCACGCTGTTACAAGGACGAGATATGGAGATTGAATATATAAGAAGGAAATCAAACATTCCGTTGAACCCACAGCGATTCAACACTTAATTTCAAACATACATATGAAATGTCAACGAAGAGGAGTTCAGATTTCATATTTTGAATTACTTGGAAAAGATAAAAAAAAGAAGTGGAGAATCATGGTTCATGTTTTATTTTTCGTCGTGCTAACTGGACATCCAGCTTCCAGCACAAGGGAAGATCGATGCTTAGAACGAATAAAAACAAAACACAAACATAAAACGTAGCCACTATCACTATGTATATTATACTATTATACTGTAAGTGCTGTTCTTCGCACTTTATTCGGTTATTGATCTCCAAATAGCCCGCTTTCGTTAATGAACACAATAAATTATAGACACAAAACATGTATAATTATATTATACCCGGCCCTTTATGCTGCAGTAACGCTCTTGTCGCCGATGGCTCTTTAAAAGTAGGATTGATATTCCAACATCCGACAAACTCGCTTTTGAAATGTTGTTTTTGTTCAACTTTTTTCGAGGGAGAAAGTTCCTGTAACCGTCAAAAGCGCTTCTACCATGATAAACCGGTTTTGTTTCATAACGCTATATCTAGCCAAAGGTTTTGTTGTTTACATCACAAGATTGGAAACTCTCATGATGGGGGGGGGGAGGGCTTGGCCATGACGAAGCACAATCGTGAAGGTGTTTTATTTTTTTTTTCTTACTCCCAATACAACAAAAATGAGGCTGAAAGGGTTATGACCGCTCTGCTTTAGACCACTTTAGACGTTTAGATTGATCAGTTCAATTTAAAATGTGTTAAATTCCAGAAAATATCAGCAGAAAACTCAAGCAAGTTTACCACGCCAACGAGTTAACCGGAGTTAACCCCTTCTTCTTCCTCTTCCTCCTTTTTCGCTATAATCACTTGACCTCATCCGCGGTGAGTTGTTTGGTGGCTGTAAAACACAGTAAAACAGGTATGTATAAGGAAACATGGTTAATCAATAATCAATCATATGAGACAAAAAGTTATCAAACCAGCAAGAAATAATGTATGGATAAATTAGAGGGCTTCCGGGAATTTGGCAACAACACTCACTTCTTTTCCACACAACTGAAGCAAATATTAAGATTTTTTTTCTAACCGGACGTTATTGATCGTATGCATCGTATGGCCGTGACAGGCAATGAGAAGTTAACAACACATATAGGACTACTTCTTCCTTTAAAACACAAGGTGACGAGGAGTCATAAGTTGTCAAAAATCAAGTATAGACCAGTTACGGATGCTGCATTGCCAATTTTCCAAATACCCAGCGGGTATCGTTTGCAGGGGGAGATAGGAAAAAAGGGGGTTTTTGATTTATTTACCATAGTAATTCTTTTCCAATTCAGGAAATCTTCTGGAATCATAAACTTTAAAGCATTCTGCGTCTTCTCCAGTCTTTTTGAATAATGAATCATCCTTAGTTTATCCATGAAAATTAATTCAAGCTGATTCAAGTCAAAAGCTAGGATGCTGTTTAGTATAATTCACTTGACTTTTGAGTTTTGACAGCTATATTATTATCACTAGAAACGAAAAAAATACTTAATTGTTAGTATAATTCAGTTGTTTAGTAAAATTCACTTAACTTTTGAGTTTTGACAGCTATATTATTATCACTAGAAACGAAAAAAAATACTAAACAGCATCCTATGATTCCTTTCCTTGGACTTGAATTATTTTTCATGGATTAACTAGGATGATTAATTATTTAAAATGACTGGAGAAGATGCAGAATGCTTTAAAGTTTATGATTCCAGAAGATTTCCTGAATTGGAAAAGAATTACTAGGGTAAATAAATCAAAAACCCCCTTTTTTCCTATCTCCCCCTGCAAACGATACCCGCTGGGTATTTGGAAAATTGGCAATGCAGCATCCGTAACTGGTCTATAAAACATGGACAGAGCGAAGAACAAAACTTTCCGCCAATCTCCAAGTAGGGCGCTATAAGATTCAAAAATAATTTTAAAAATGCATTTCGGAGGCAATGCAAAATAAAAAGGTTAACCTACAAATATTTAGTTGTTCCGGTTTCATTAATTCGGACAAGACGTGTGTTAGAACTAATTAAGTTGGGGCTACAAGCAATAATATCCAAGCGTGTAGCAGTACATAGCTATGCCTTTCCGGGCATACTAGCTAGAGCACAATGTATATGACGATTGACGCCGCTTCCACAGAGGAAAATGAACCGAGCAAAGAATAGTTTTTCGTTTGCATGATTTGCATAAATAAACAAAAAAAAAATACACTGAGTGCTAAATCGTCCAAATGTTTAATGACACAGAATTTTGAAAAATTCGCCAAAATTGTGAAACATTTGAAATTTAAAAAAAAAAAAAGTCTAGTGTAACAAAAAACAACCAAGTTCTGACATCCTCTAGCGTTTGGACTTCAAACTAAACTAGCGTTTAGACTGTGAATCAACCGAAAAAAATTTAGCTGTCTATGCTTTGCTATTATGTCTATATAAATATAATATCATGCGAGAACGCCGGTGACATAGATAACGATTTCTATCAAATCGATGAGATATAGCAGCTGATAATATAAGCTAAATACCATCAGCGGCCTGCTATTGTCTATTCACATTGTTAAACTTGAAAAGACTTGAACTGCTTTTTGTTTAATGCTATATTTGCATATTAGCTGGAGAGTATCACTCAAAATCAAAGTGGGTTTTTCATTCACATGTCCAAGACACGCTCTAACGCCACCATATATACAGACGATGGTCAATTAATTCACATCCACTGGTCAATTGAAAAGATCGGGAAAAATATAAACATATAAATAACCTAACCCCAGCTAAAGGGAATCTGGCTTTTATCTTTACTCAATTTATTTTGCTCCGGAAAAGGTAGCCCTGCCCCAGTTTATATCGTTATCTATACTATACCATCTGGTATCTACATCAGTACCGTATCTATTTTTCGGTGTTATATTTTCCTCTGTAAACTAAAACTTAACGTTAAAACGCAATGAGACGATTGAGACGCGAATGAAAAATCACAATTTTAAAAACAGGACAATGGTACCGCTGTAAAAGACATAAGTCTTTTTGCAGTCACAAAACTTTACTTATTATTTTTCATTTCCATCTATTTAGGTATGAAGACCGATAGATCCACATAGAAGCCGATAATGCACTTCTACTACTCGACAGGTAAAGAAGATGCAATCTATATATGGTGAAAATAACGATGCCATATTTCGACTATATACGTATGTATATGTAAACACCATATACAGAGTGGACTAGTTGGTCAACAGAGAAAATATAAATGTAATAATAGTGAGTGAATTTTCTGATCAGTAAACAGGGCTTCATGCTACTTGAATCCTATTAAGTGAAATTAAAAATTGTCAAAAAAAATAGCTGAAAACTGAGCGTTGGGCATGTAAACATTATTCCGGTTTACCTCATTTCCATTTAATTGGGGTGATCTGTGCAATTTCTTTTAAGAGCACCACTGACCACTACACCCTTTCTAACCGATTTGTAAAACACGGTAAACCTGTGTGAACAACTAAACAGGGGTTACTATACTACAACTTACAGTAATGGTGGTGGTTGAGATAAATAATAACGACCGGTTTTCAAGTTTTGACCCAAGAAAAAATGGTTGATTTAATCATTGTTTTAGTTCATTGTTCTTGATAGGGAAGAAATGCATGGATTAATTCTCAATCTAGTTCCAATACTATTTAACAACATCAAGAAATGTACGCGGCTGTTGATGATTATTCCGTTTGAACGCTTAAATTAATAAAATAAAATGCGGCACACCCTATGATGAATGAATAAAGAATAAAATACTGGCCATAATAATCTTGCTTTGATTCGTCTATAGGCTACAGCAAAAACACTTTGTCTCTTTTTGCTCACGGCTTGAAATTCTTATAGAGCGTATAACCTATAATTGAAACTTCGTGCAGAAGCCAAAGTTTCGTGTGAGGCACGCAACAGCTTTTATTCGGCTTCGGTTATGGGCATCGGATTTTTGACCGGTTTATCTTGGAATGTTTAGATTACTCTTGATGTCTTGACGTTTAGGAAGTACAAGCTGATGAAGGGCCATGACAAAGCAACATTTTTCATGTAGTTTTAAATCCAAGCCATCGAAGAAATGTTATCGTGATAGATAGTTCTAAGCTTGAAAAGGGGAGGTACCTATATATGGTAAAGTTGTTTCCATCAGCTATTGCTGATGGCTAATTATACGAAGAAAATCGCGATCAAATTGAAATTGACTTTGAACTGCTATATACTGCGAGACTGAGTCTCCGAAGAAAATGACGCATGAGTTGTTTAATGTGCGCACTGAAACATTAAAAAGACCAATAAAGATTATTCTATTATACAACTTGTACAAAATTAAAATAAAAAAGGATCTTAAATTGTAACAGTTGAATGATTATTTAGGATCGATAACAATAAACCCAAAAGACATCTGTCACTATTTTCCTTTAAATTTAAATAAATGGAAAGTTACATCTCCATTTGCAAAGACCAATTCAAACTCACGACTGCTGAATGCTGATGACAGACTAATCTTGTTTGGTACTCGACAATCCAAATGTTATGTCCAAGTGGCGACTTTTCTCATGTTGCTATGCGACTTTTATAAGGAGATAGCAATCTCGTCTTGGAATAACTCAACTTGCCTGACTTTTTACTACATGTTATTAGACAATGTTGATCTGACTTGGTGGGCGAATATTCTATAATTTATGTGACAAGTATGTTCATGGTAATAAATTGGCACAGCAGGTCAGCAGGTAATACGTGATTCTCATACTATTCACGAATTTCAGCTCTTTGTAAAAAAAATCCGAATGTATACTGTCATCACCAACCTATATAACTGATTTAATTCTACATGAAATTTGATGAAGTCGCATATTTGGACATGATTCTGGATTTCTACTCCGTGTTTTATAAAACTGAACAAATAATTCAAAATGAGTTTCAAGGTTCGTAACGCTGGTGGTCAGAAACGGGCTCGAGAACTGGCGAGGAGGTACGGTTAATAAAGGTTTATCTATGATATAATAATGTTGAATGTGTGCTTTCGACAGCAGGTTTCTCTTATTACTATGCGATGCAAGTCGCTCAGGCTAAGCAAGCTGCTGTCGATGCTCGTTCCGCATCACAACAGTGGAAACTTGAAAGTTACGAGGCTGTTATTAAAAGTTAACGTACATCAAACACAGAAATCTACTATCTATGGTTCTTCTTAATTTCCCCTTTTAAAAAAATTTAATAACAAGGACAACGAATTCCGGAAGTGTATTATTGAAGTGTAAGAATTGTTATTTTGATGAATTGAAATTTGGAAATGTCATTTCTCGTGCGCAAATCAAGCCTCGGGGTAAATTATTAATATACACACTTTTCGATTTTTTTTCGGGGTTATTGCATCGAAGCAGGGTGGTGGCAATTTTCAATATGATCTTAATAAATAGTCATGATGGTAACTTTTCAACTAACAGTAGTCATGTAGTTATCGTTGTCAGTATAGTTACGTGAGTTTCCCTCGAGGGGTTGGCAACTCAGAATTTGGGTGTACGAGGATTCAGAATCTTTAAGATTCTGAAGATTCTGTGAGATTCTGAAGATTCTATAAGATTCTATCGAGGTTTTTCGGAGATTCTAAGGGTCGGAAACTCTTAATTCTGAAGATTCTGGGAGATTCTAAAGATTCTGGGAGATTCTGAAGATTCTACAAGATTCTAAAGATTCTGCGAGATTCTGCAGATTCTACAAGATTATTTATTTTTTACTTTATTTTTCGCATATTTCTTCAGCCCGCATATTATCTTTCAGAGCAGACGACATTTTGCGCATTTGCATTTGTTGCGCCTTTTAGGGACATAAAAACAAGGGACAAACGTAAAATTCGAATAAAGAAAGATGACAAATAATTTTTTTTATGAAAAACTAAATTTTTAAATTTATTTTTTCAATGAAAATTGTTAAGTTCCTGCATATTATCAAGTAAAGAGTGGGAAATGTTAAAAATGTGATTGGATTCTGTGGGATTCTGCTGGGATTCCGCGGGATTCTGAAGATTCTATGAGATTCTAAAGATTCTACGAGATTCTGAAGATTCTAGTGGGATTCTGAAGATTCTGGCCAGGGTGTACGAGGATTCTGGGGAGTTGCCAACCCCTCGGTTTCCCTAAAGAGTCTAAAAGAGCACGAAAGTCGTACAACAACAACATAGCAACTCGTTATTTGAAAGCCCTTATTTTATTATATTCAAGCTAGTTTGACATCCGTATTCGACGTTTGCAACAGGTTTTTTTAAAAAGAGGCCTTACTCCTACTGCCAAGCGGCAGCTGGTTGTTGGGCATGCAGTTGCTAAGAGAATACATTCAGGCATCTAGATTCTACATATACGGGCGAAGAGCGAGTCTCTTTTCATCGAAAAGGGTTATCTAACAGGGATTCTTATCGTAACCATCTGATGGCATAATTCGGCGCTTTTAGGACGAGTGGACAACCGACCTTCCTTTCAATTCTGAAACAAGCTTTATTACACCCGGTGCTGGAGGGCCATGACGAAGCAGAATTTTGGCGTGTTCTTCTTCTATCCTCAGTTGAAAAAATAAATCTTGATACAATATTAATTATAGATAAAATGAAATGGCAATGACTTCCTTCACGCTGTTACAAGGACGAGATATGGAGATTGAATATAAGAAGAAAATCAAACATTCCGTTGAACCCACAGCGATTCAACAGCACCCAATTTCAAACATATATACCGTACGAAATGTCAACGATGAGTTCAGATTTCTTTCTTAAAATTATTTGGAAAAGATTTAAAAAAAAGAAGTCAGGCATCATATGGTTCATGTTTTGTTTCTCGTCATGTGCTGGTAAATGGACATTCACGAGCGCGTCCACGAGGGAAGGTCGATGCTTAGGACGAATAAAAACAAGAGGGAGAAAGTTTCTGTAAACGTCAAAAGCGCTCTCGAAGCGCTTCTATAACATGGAAAAACCGTTTTTTTTTCATAACACTATCTAGTTAAAGCTTTTGTTGTTTACATCACAGCAAGATTGGAAGCTTTCATAATGGGGGGCTCGACCATTACGAAGCACAATCGCGAAGCTGTTTGCTTTCTTTTTTCTTACTCTCAATTCAATAAAAATCCGACTCCTCGCTTCGCTCGCGAGTTTCCCTCTAGGTCTGACCTTCTTCTTTTTTTTTTTCAATTCCTTGTCTTGTAAGTTGTTTCTTGTTTGCCGTTGAAATATCACGAATAGAACCACTAACATCATCAAGGAATTTGGTCGGAATCTTTTCGCACTCCAAGTGTAAAAATCACCCAATAATTGAATAATAGACCAATCATCAATTCAAAAGAATGGTTTACCTCTTCGACAACTGTAAGAGAATCCATCAGAAAACAATCAACGACCGAATACAAACGCGTTCGGCTATTATGGAACTCGCATTGGAAAACTGATCATCAAATTGCAAAACTGATTGCTATGAATTGATCGTAAACTCGAATCATCCAAAGCACAAGAATTCATTTTACTCCACTAATAATTATTAAAACAAATTAAAAAAACAATTTCAGCTAATATAAAATATTCCTTATTATCACTACAAAGAAAAGGTTTGATAAAATGGACCAGTTCCAAATCAAGGGATCTTTTTGCGCCAGGACTCCGCAGTCTCGAGAAAGTGCTGAAAGAATACTATCGGGATCTCTATTGGATCTCACCTATAGATTTAAATATTTTTAAAAAACATAAATAACATTTTTTTTATGAAACAAATTCATACTTTAGACTCCATATCATGCTGAAACTCCGTGTCTTCTCGATGGATGTTTGCTGCATTCTCCTCAGGTTTTTTTTGTATCTCATAGAAGTGTGTTTGCTGACGCACGATGCTGTTCGTTCCAGTTCAACGATTTGTTTGAGAGCTATACTATACGGAACAATTCTTTTTTCTCAAGCTGGTGAATTTTGGAGAGAGCTTCTGCTTCTTGGTCGGCTCGGTGGCGTTTCACCGGGTCGCTTTTAATAGACGTAATGCAGTTGAGGAAGACACACTTTTGTCCCGTGGGAGGAGGGTGGCAGCAAAGTACTACTTAGATGCAGCAATTCTCCTAAAAGAAGTAAATATGTAATTTAATAACGCAAATGGATATTTATATTAGGCTACCATTACCCAGTAAAATTGTTGCTCGCGGACAGATATGAACGTGTCACTAGTCACAATTACTTCCACGAGTGTCTGGACAAGTCTTGCTTCAACCAAGCAATAAACCAATAAGGCCAAATGGTTTAATACTAGATTTGGTCTGAATTTGGAGATGTGTGGTAGAAAACATTTGCCTTCTAACCTTCCTGCAGTTTCCAGGCGTTCTGTACAGGGGAAAGATCTGTAGCTATAGTATAGCTACAGATCTTTCCCATGAACTGTTATTGTATCGTTCATATTAACAATGTGTAGCTGCTGAAAAAGGCTTAGGGCATGTCATTTGGATGGAAAAACCTCTTTAAAAATTTCCTAGCTATTACCCTATATTATACCTATATCGTTTTTGCAACTATATTAACGATGTGTGCGCTATCTTAACTTGTTCCGATCTTTTTCAAAATTGGGATACTTATTTCTAAGATATCTATTTATAAGCTGTCGAAACCCCGCTGTGAAACTCCCGAATTTTCGTGAGTTTCGGTCATTTTTACACGAAAATTCGTGAAAAAATACAGTTTTCTTGATTGTGCGGTACCTAAATTTAATTCTAGAATATTTTTACTTTGGATTCAACTTTGTGACATTAAAACGCAACCCAATCTCAATCCCAGACTCAAAAATCAGAAATTCTTGAAAAATGAAACACCCTAAGCTATAGTGGCAGAAAGATAGGGAAAAATGGGCTTTTTTCGTGAACACCCGGACCTGGTAAACTGACTTTTTTTTTAAAATAATATGTAGAATTGTTTGGAGAAGCTACTGTTAAAACCCTTCCCAAAAATTTTCACAGGAAAGTTATAAAACTTAATTTTAATTTTTTCGTAGTTTTTCATGTATTTTAAAAAATATTAATATTAATAAAATTGCAATTTTAAAACATGAGCTTTGTTTCTTTACACTTAATCTATATTCAAACTTATTTTTATTAAAATCTATTATAAAACGATTCAAATAAACCAAAAATACGAAGTTTACTGCCCCTTTTTCCGAGTTCCGTGGTTAACACGGCGCCTACGGGGAAACCATCTTCATTTAACTAGCTATATCTACTAAACTATTATCCCCTTCCACTTAATTTTTAGTATTTATAAAGTCAAGATAGTAATCTAATTATCTAAAAAAAAAGTTATTGAGAAGGGACATTTCCTTCTATTAGAAAAATTCGTTTCAATATTACCAATTTCTAGGAGTCACACCATTTTTTGGCCGTACGGTTGTGGTATTCATCGCGGCCGCTGCAGCACAAAGTGCCACTTGGGGCTTAAAAAATGGGAAAATATAAACCAAGAATTCTAATAGAACAAAATGTCCACCTTGGCCACTTTTAGTAGTAGCGCCCCTTACACGCTTTCACTCCGTCCACAAATACAGCGGTGCGAGTTGCTTGTAGTGGCTGCACTAGTACTAGAAATAGAGGTGCGCTTTCCCTCCATTTTTTCTTAATTTTTTTCCAAAGCTTCTAATGACACAATGGAAAACGAAAATATATCAAAAAATAGAGCAGGTCTTAAAAATTAACATATAATTATTTCGAACAAACACATGTCCAATTTTCTAGGACACTTTGTCCTAAAATAAATGGACTTATATGTCTAGTTTTTAGTAAAATTTTACATCGCGCCTGATCCTCTTTCAAGGGCAAAAATACGCTTTTTTCAATTTTTTTTAATGGAGGAAACAACAGTCTCGATCACCCCGGGCTGAAGAAAATTTCTTGGATTTGAAAAGCGAAGAAGTAAAACACTTTGATATGGAATGTTGTTCAATTTTTCAGGGAGTTGAACCCACGTACTTCATGTACCGCGACGCTAACAACTAGACGCTAAATCTAGAATTTGGACTTAGAAATTTTACCTGTCCCAAGGGTGTTGACCAATGAGGGCGAGTGGGTGGTGGCGGGTGGTGGGCGAAAGCTGAGTGGAGCAGGTGGGGAGTGTTTTCAAAGAGGATTAAAATGGCGACGTGAATTATGCAAGCCTTTTCTAGACAGGGAAGGGCTCGGATTAATTCTTATTTTCAACATTGAAAGGACTCCCGCGCTATCATCCTCCCTCTTACAACCATTCTGGAAATATATTTTCACTTTATACAAAGTGAACATCATTTCCAACCGTATGAACAATTAAAAAGACAAATATGTCCAATTTTTATGGAAAAATTGTCCAAAAAGCCAATGGACATATATGTACAAAAAAAAGAGGACATTTTTGGTAGAGAGTACTGGTATGCCACTATATATGACGACGTTTGGAACCACAGAGGACGAAGAACCGGCAAGGAATTATTGTTCTTTTGCATAAATTTAAAAAAAATACACTGATTGCTAAATCGTTTAAATGTTTAATGACAAAGAATTTAGAAGAATTCGCCAAAATTGTTAAACATTCGAAATTAAAAAAGACCTAGTGTAACATAAAAATCAAACCAAATTCTGACTTCTGACATGCATCCTCTATAGCGTTTGGACTTTATACTATTAAGACTGTGAATCAACTAAAAAAATGCGGCTATGCTTTGCTATGTCTGAATATCATGCCGGACTGTCGACGGTGAAATCAACGCCGGTAACATAAATTGCGATTTCTATCAAATTTAACGGAAGCGTGTTTTCTTCTACACATGAGGCCTACATCATGCATCGAGTGCGTTGTTAACTTTATTAAATCGGTGAGAAACAACCTTCTGGTTGTTTTGTTTGTCCTACTTTGTGTGTCTCAGTTTCAGTTAACCTACGGAAAATTCAGTCACGATTATGCAGCAAGATTTTATTGCATAATCGCAAAGAGTACGGATACATTGCCCAAAGCGAGACCGAACTAAGAAAATTTTTGCCTTTCAACATTTACAACTGAATAAAATCTGTAGGATACAAAATAGGACAAAAAGGATGCCATATGTATATAAATTATATAATAACAAAATTAGGTTGTCACATTCAAAGAGTAACGGAGCAAAGGTATACCCACTAAATGACTTATATTTCATTTCTTCCTTGTTGGAGTTTGGACGAAAAAAAAGTAAACAATGTTTCGATAACAAAATCAGGCTCAGACAAACTGTTATTCGTATTCTCCGTTTCACACAACAGCCAAATTGTTGTCTGTGTATGCTAGAATTTACAACATATATTTTATCAGATGCAATGTCTGCAATGTAAAGAATGTCTGAAATTCTCAATGTTCAAAGTAAAAATTAATTTAAAAGCAAACACCTTTTTCCTTTTTTTAAGCAGTTTTGGTATATTGGTAGGCCTATATTGTTACAAATTGGCACACAGCTCTCAATGAGAGTGCACGTATAAATTGTATATAACTCAGTAACTAAACAGCGAGCTAAACAATTAAACATGACGATGGGCAACTTCTGGAACAGCAGGTAATTTCTCTTCATTCAAGATTTTGACCTGACAACCGGGGGGGTTCACAGTGGCGGTTTGCTACTTAAAAACTAAGTAGTTCAGTGGCCCAAGCTACTGGTTTGTGCAAATCCACTTAAAAACGTGTCAAACACTGATTTTTTTAAGTGTATGCCTACTAAAATACTATTTTTCAAAAACAAGTGGGAAGAATGCCACGCTAAGTATCAAAAACCTTGCGATTAGGCTGTTAGGAGTTTTGCCCCAAAAAAAATTTTTTAACCTTAAATTGGTAATAATTTGAAATAATACTATAAAATCAATAAATGAAATAAGTATACATCGCCTGGATTGGTTTGAAAATCGATTTTATTGCAAACCCAAACTTTGGTTTCTATATATCCTAGCAGAAAATCATCAACTGCATGTTTCGTCGAAATTTCACCAAGTCCTAAGTTTCTTATTAGGCCCTACAGTATATATAATTTTATATAATATAATTTACAAGATATGAACTGATAGCTCAGTCGGTAGAGCAACGAGTAGTGAATCCATTTCTAATATTATGACAGTAGGTTCGACTCTGTGTCAGGACTGTTTTCTTTTCGATGTCTTGGACTTTTCTTAAGTACTTTGCGACTAAAAAAGCTGCGATTAAGTATAAGTCGTATAAGTCTACTTAAATTAAGTACCAAATAGGTAATTAAGTAGAAATGCACAAACAAGTATTTTTTTTTTTCAGTAGAAAAAACGCCACTGTGTTGGCAACTCCTCGAAAAGGATTTCGAAAAGTTGAATTTTGGCTTAGATTCAAAGTGATTCAAGACAAGGGGGGGGAGATTTAAATCAGTTGCCAACCCCTCGCTGACAACTGAAGAGCAAAAATATCAAATTTATAAAAAAAACTTGCAGCAATAGTTCAATTGTTCCATTGCTGTCAATCAATTTATATTTATAGCAACTTGCTATCTCAAAAGTACTATTTATCGCAATGTCAAAATTACAATCTTTAGTGCGCAGTCGATACGCTAATGCAAACTATAGGCTATTGTAGCCCTTATAAAATTGACTGGATCTCAGTCTACTAGAACTCATTGAAACACGCTCGCCTACGAAAGAAGTCGACAAAGTGCTGAACAAATCTTATCGAGCCTTAGAATGGTCAATTTTGTCAGCATTGCGGTAACAGCCGTTTTATTAATTATTACAGTTTTTGTATTTTTGGCGAAAAAATCCGAAAAGTTACCGTTTACCTCCCGGTCCCAAGCAAAATCTCTTTGGCAATTTGATGGAATTGATTTACTCGACATTGATTAAGGGTGAATCGCCTTTTATGAAGCTTGCGCAGTGGGCTTTCCAGGTAAATGGCTTCCCAATGAATACTTCTTAACCTTTATCAACAATTGATTTTTAAATTGTTTTATATTGCCCACCCACACTGTTATAAATGAAAATAAATAGTGGTGAAACTTATTACTGAGAATTTTCTGATTTTAGACGGGGCCAATATGCTATTTACGGTTCTTCAGACAACGAGTCGTAATTATTTCAGACGCACGGGTTGCTCAACGTTTGTGTGTCAATCAGGCGGACAAATTTAGTGAACGGCCACCGGGATTACTTTTATCAAGAGTGCTAAAGGACAAAGGTATGGATAAGTAAAGTGGGTTACATGCTTAATAGTAAAGTATATGTATGTAACAAATAAAAAGATGATCGAGAAAGATCCAATTGATAAGAGACAGATCAGAGATATAAGATTGTTGTTATACTAGAGACAATTTTTAAAAGTTTTCTTAGCTTTCATTATTTAAAAATAAAGATAAAGAAATTTAATATTGATTAATCAATATGATTGAGCAATCGATATATTTACGAAAAAATTTTATCATTTAAGGAATCGTTTTCAATGATGGACCATCATGGAAGGAACACCGCACTTTTCTCACTCACGAATTTCGCAAGTATGGATTCGGGAAACAGTGGATGGAGCAGAGAATTCAATACGTGGTCGATGAGTATCTTCTTCAAATTGGCGTAAGCTCTTTTACAGATATATATTAAATAATGCATGGTATACAATATGGGCTATCGATAAATTAGAAAACAAATGGCCAAATTCACGATCCGCATTCAAATATTGCCACGGCAGTATATAACATCATTTGGACGGTGATCAGTGGCGATCAATTCAAATGGGGTGACCCATTTTTGCAAAAAATCATTAAAAATCTGGAAACCAATTTGCAAGCTGTCGAGCTAACCGGACCTCATAACTACGTCACTATTCTCACGTAAAATGAATTATTTGGCTTTTTATTGCGTTTCAATTATTTATAACTGATACTACTCTAACAGCGTATTCCATTTGGTATGGCACAACTTCTTGTACCTATGGAAAATTACCTTGATGAGGCTAATTTACTTTAAACAACTCATCGCTAAGTTTAAACGGCAACAAAAAGAATCAACAGAGTCTGAGGCGGAAGAGTCCATGATGCTTGATTACTTGGTTAAAATGCAAGACAGTAGCGATTGCGGTGAACCTACCCACTTCTCCGGTAAGTCGTCAAGCGTCGTCAAGCACAACACATTTCGCAATACCTTCATATTTATAATTCTGAAAATCGATAGAAGCACAATTGCTTTGGCTCGTTTCCGACCTTTTTATCGCTGGCGGTGAGACAACCATAACCACTATTCGTTGGATCCTGCTTTGTTTGGCGTTGTATCCGGAAGCTCAAGAGCGTGTTCGACAGGAAATAATTAATGCTTTAGGACGGGACTCAGCACCTGCGTAAGAAAATTTTGAAGTTAACATATTAGTATAGTCTCCCTTTCACGCAGAAATCCATTTCAACATTTAACTATTGACAAAATATCTATTCAGTTTTTCTCAGCGAACACAGACACCCTACACAGAAGCATTTATAAACGAGGTACTTCGCATGGGAGGTGTCACCCCGGGAATGTGGCGGAATACTAGTCAAGATGCAACCTACGAGGTTATTGTCCATTAATTTAACAAAAATTACCCGACACTCGATAAAGCTTATTTTTGATTCGCGATTCCTTACAGAATTACGATATTCCAAAGGACACATGGGTTCTACTCCATTATTACGCAATGAATAACAACAAGGATCAATGGGAAGATGTAAGAAAATTCAAACCAGAAAGATTTTTGAATGAAGAAGGAGTTTTCTGTAAAAATGAAAACCTCTTAGCATTTTCTATTGGTAAAACACTTCCTTTTCTTATTTAAATTTTTTATTTTTTACTTCAAACGGTTAATTTTCAACAGGCAGGAGAGAGTGTCCCGGCCAAGGATTGGCACAGACAGAACTTTTTTTTTTTACAGTCGGAATTTTGCAGAAATTCAGAGTTGCTCTTCCCAATGACGAGAAAAATATCGATGTCAATAACGGGCAATTTGGAGTAACTTACACGCCACCATATCATAAACTACAATTTATTTCTGTGTGAGAAAGAATTTCAATTTTGGATGGTATTAACTGATAAAACAATGTATGTAAAATATTTCCCATGGAGTTAATTACGAACGCATGCTATTCATCCTGTAAATTTGCAAACATCGGCAAACATACCTACTGTAGCTTACCAGATTGATCATGTTATCCAAAATGCTTGCATGTACACTTTTTTTTATAACCGATGAATTATTTTGTAATAAAATTTTTTTTTTGAATTCAAAAATAATTATTAAGATGCATGCTGTCATTGAGCCTATTAGAACATGTAAAGGCGATAGAATGTGAGAGATAAAGGTTTTTATGTTTAACAGATTGCACATCAGCATTATAATTTAGAGAATTAGTTTCGATGGGAAGGCGTGATTAGAGCTTGGTATAAATTGGGGTAACAAGCAATATTCAACGAAATGAGTACTGAGTATAATTTCAACAGGAAAAGTAGGGACGAATTTCAAATGTTACAACGACAGGTGTAAGAAAAACAATTTCAAGTTTATCGTCTTATTATTAAATCTCAATACACGAAGGAAGGTCCATTCTCTGAGGCGAGACTGAGTTAAGTAAGAGACTTATCGAGGATGGTGAGAATTGTTAGTCAAAAGTCGAATTGGAAATTTTTCAACAAAGGATATAAATCGTTCTTCAGCTCTTATTTGAGAAGTAGTTCTACGCTTTCTATATAATCGCGTGGGGCACTTGCAAAGTAATGTTATATAGTAAATGACAACCCTCTCTAAAATTTGAAAACCTTTCAGCTTATTTTTTCTCGGAGTATTTAAGGTGTTCAAAATCCAACAATTTATCTCAGATCTAGCTTACAAAAAACTCGACAAAATCAAATAGATTTAAATCAGGCCAGGTCGGGGGCCAGGTATAAATTTCATAACAAATTCGTTTTCAAATTTTAAAGTTACGGATCAAAGGTATCAAACTAGCCGTTTGCATTTCTAAGCGGATAACATGGGCTATGTTTCAACATTAGGCTATTTATCTGCTATTTGTAGAGACCCTCAATAACATGTTTAGCTTTCCTATTTTCGTATTTGTTTTCTAGACGGAATGTGTCTTTACAAAGGTGAATATCTTTATCTCCGTCGATGTGATAGTGATTTTACTATATGATGGCTGACGTGACGTACTCTCTTAAAATGTTTTCGTGAAAAAGTTCACAAAAATTAGTCGTGAACGTTTTCGCGACAGAAGTCGTGAAACCGACTACAAACGCTGTAGTTTTCAACCAGATATTTTCTTTCCGTTTAACTATTGTCGCCTTTTACTCCCTAAAAATTTCGCGCTTTTTGAATTTCCTTTGAATTGATTAACGATCATTTACGTCGTGAAAAAGACGACAAATTTATAGTTTTTAACCCACCATTTTTTGTATTGTTTGAATTTTTCCATCTCTAACTCCCACTAATCTCCCTATTAAAAGTTCAATATATTTTTAATCCTCTTTAAAAACATTTCCCACCCACTCCACTCGGCTTTCGCCCACCATCCCACTAGCCCTCATTGGTCGCCCTTGGGCCAGGAAAAATGTCTAAGTCCGAATTCTATATATTGATGAAGATTAATTTTGATGCTGAAATTTGGATTCTGTTCAACAATTCTGTAGCCCAGTTGTTAGCGTCGAAAGCTAGACTTCTAGTACGTAGTTTCGATTTCCTGGTTGGTCAAATGTCATTCCAGTCCAGTATGTTTTATTTCTTCGTTTTTCAAATGTAAGAAATTTTCTCAGCCTGGGGTGATCGACAGGGGGTTGAATCCTCTAAAAAAATTGAAAAAAACTTTACTTTGCTCTTGAGAGGGGATAAGGCGCTATGTAAAATACAATGCTATTTTGCGTTTTTGTCAATAAAAATATCGCGTATTCACACGACAAAAACAAACCATTTTTCGAAATACAGAATTTGATGTATTTCCTATGCAAAAGATGGCTCAAATTGAGCGGAAATTTGAGCGGAAAAAAAATCGATTCGATCAACGAACAAATCACAAACAAATATTTCGATCAAATCATCGCTCATTGATCGTTGATCGATTGGGTGATCGGATCGGAAAATGAGCGCGATCTGTCCAACTCTGGCTATGACGTTTTTACACAAGGATGTGAAAATGGGACTTCCACAAATCAGGTATTTTATTATCAAGGAATCTTTTCATTTGCAAATGAAGATTATTAAAAGTTATCTGAATGATCGAAAATGCAAAATTTTCGGGTTTTGATGTCAAAGAAAAATTTTGAAAAGCTGAATCTCAATAACAAACAGAAAAATTTCAACGAAACTTTCACCAAAGCTTCTAAATATGCTGTTTAACCCAACAAACTATTTGTAAAGATTTGTTCGCTAGTTATGATGAAAAATAAAAATTACTGAAATTTGGATACTGGTATTGCTATTTGACGTTTTTACACAGGGAGGTGAAAATGGTAATAGAGAAAGTGGATAACGCGTACCCGTAAGTCTTATGAACGCACCTTTCGGGTGGACTCCATGTTTACCGCAAGTTTTCTGATCATTATGTACATTGTTATGGGTTATAAAAGTGATATTTCTATTTAATTTTTAATTCATAATAAATCATAAACGAAGACTGTGGATTTTTGTACAACTTTATTTTAAAGGTAAGTGAATTGGCTTTCTTCTAGTGTAAGATTTAATGTATTTCAAGTGTAGGTAAAAGCCTAATTAAATGATAAGTGTGATGTTTACAGGAATTCTAGGTCGCGTCTCGCATGTGTAATAATGGACGTATCAAAGTTTGAATTATTCGAGAATGGTATGGCACTACCAACTAAAGTACTTAAATACGGCAATAAAAGCGGAAAGAAAATGCCTAAACCTTTTTTGTCTTGTGAAGCAAGACGTTTCAAAGGTTTGGGGCTAATTTAATAAAAACTGGTCCGTTTGTATTCTCATTTGAAATTTGTGAATTTTTTAGATTTTTTTATTTTTTTAAATACGGCTATACAAGCGAAAAGAAAATGATTAAACCTTATATTTCTTGTAAAGCAAGACATTTCAAAGGTCGGGGGGCAAGTTTAATCAAAATTTGCCCGTTTTTATTCGAGATGTTCTCATTTGAAATTTTTCAATATTTCTGTTTTCTTATTTTTCAAAATATGGCTATACAAGCGAAAAGAAAATGATTAAACCTTATTTTTCTGGTGAAGCCAGACATTTCAAAAGTTTGGAGAAAATTTAATCTAAATCGGCCCGTTTGTTATCGAAAGTTCTTTATTTTTCGAGATGTTCTCATTTGAAAATTTTCAATAATTTGGTTTTCTATTTTTTCAAAATACGGCTTTACAAGTGGAAAAAAATGATTACAACTGACTTTTCTTGTAAAGCCACACATTTCAAAGGTTTGCAGCATATTGAATCAAAATTTGCCTTTTTGTATTCTCATTTGAAATTTGTCAATATTTCGGTTTTCTAATTTTTCAAAATACGGCTATACTATGGGGCGCTATTGTACCTATTTAATATCGACTAACCAGTTCAATCTTACATGTAACACCATTGACCATTCTAACATCAACTACTTAGGTAATGTGAGAATCCGCCGACCCCTCCTACGTTCATTTACTTGTATGTGCTAAGTACCCACGCTAACCTTGAATCCCTCCCTATGTGACCTGGTTTGGCCTTCGACTCTGGTATAAAACCTGATGTGAACTTGCAGACATCAGCTCAGTGGTAAAGAGCTCATTCTCCTGTAAACTTGTCTATAATGTGTCCGAGTAGAGGTTGATGTTGGCTATGCGGCAGCTGTTGTTTCGTCCCGCCAGCAGCTCCGTGTGTATGCCTCCGATCTTTCTCGATATGATTTGACTTAACTATAATCGACATGTCCCTCATGTCCCTCTCCTCACCCCATCTATGTGTTGGTATGTGTGTGCCCTGAGGGCCTGTGTAGTTGTAGTTGCCGTGTTAGGGCGTGATGTTAGTATTCTGGCTAGCGAACGAACAGGTTTCAGTGAGTCGTCTCTTGTCAGTCATTCTGTCACCTTGTCTCTCTTGTCGTTCCTTTCGGAGGCATACGTATTTGTGTGTGTAACACACTGTAAGACTCTGACTTTTGTCTGAGTCGTCTAAGGAAGGGTTGTGTTGTTTGCCTGGCCACTTCCGCGTAAGTGTTAATATATGTGAGTGACTCCCTATCTGTTGTGTTTTCTTTTCGTTATTTAGTTATTAAGTACAAGTGTTTGGTCGAATCCGCTCGCCGGCCGAACACATTGTAAGAGTTGAGTCAGATTGCAACTTTTGGTGTCCTAAAAGGCACTGATTGCAACAAATCGTACCAGTGTATTCTAACAACAATCAAACAATTATCAAACATTCATTTAACATTTATTAAACGATCTTACAACGATATAACATCGATATCGTCTTGCGTATTGCTATCGTCTGCTGGCACAAAGTTATTGATATTGGCATAAGCAATTTACAGCTAATAGCTAACGACACAGTGGCAAAATGTGATCGCTATCTATTAGATATAAACGCACTCAAAACAATTCTCATGATTTTCTCAAACAAAAGAACAATAGAGCCATGTAACTTTAAAATCAAAGAAAACATTATCTCACCCTCTGCGACTTCCAAGTTTGTCGGTTTCGAATTAGATACCAAACTCAGTTGGAAATCACATATTGAGGAAAAATGTCGGGCAACCCAAAGACAAATCCACATTCTGAGGAGATGTTTAAGGCGCACCTGGGGTTTAGACACAAAAAAACTGATCACTCTCTACAAAACTATTATTGTACCCAAACTCCTTTATGGATGCTCAGTGTGGTGTCGTGTTATTCTAATCAAATCATACAAGACCAAATTGCAAACTGTTCAAAGATCAATGCTCAAATGTATCACACGATCTCAAAAAAATGTGCCCTTAAATTCCCTTCTAATTATTTCAAATTTCTTACCTATCGAGCTAAAAATCCTTGAATTTTCTGTCAATTATTATCTTTCTCATAAACATGTCGAATCTTCTCCCTCCTCTGCTGCAACTATTGGTGCGGTACTGCATAAACAAAAACTCGATCAAACAATGGACAGCACGCGAAAATTCCACTCGCGAAGTCACCCACCATGGGAGCTGAGCAAACTGAACTACAGATCAGAAGATGAAACTACACTTCCACCAGAAGAAAACGGCCTGGCCATCTACACTAAAAGCCACAAATCTACAGCAGGAGTCGGACTTGGGATTGTCTGTTGTGCATCAAAGGTAGTCGTCCAAACCACACAAGAGAAGTTAGCCGCAAACACAACTGAAAACCAGGCGGAAATCCTAGGCCTGCTAGCTGCACTACAATATGCTGTTGCAAATAAGAGCAACTATACTAGCTGCAATATTTTTTGCAAATCTGTCCCTGCCCTCAAGGACTGCACTAAAAATGAAAAACTGAACGAAGCAGCAATCACCTGTAGAAAGCTATGCTACGACAATCGGGACCACATTCATCTCAATCTAGTCGCTAAAGAAGCAGAAGGTATTGACCTCGCAAAAGAAGCAGCAAAAGCTGTCCTCGACCTTGGCTCTCAAGTAACTAAAGATCAACCCTGGTCAATAGAACTTCTCAAAGATAAGATCAAGACGGAAATTCAAAAGCTGTGGAGTGATGAGTGGGCCGGCAGCAAAACAGGAACACACACAAGAAGATTCTTCCCGCGACCATCGGACGCCAGCTGCTTAAATGGAAGCTACATACATCAGGAAATAACCCAAGTCCTAACGGGGCATTGCAGACTAAATCACCATCTCCATCTCATTAAAACAACCTCATCACCGCAGTGTGAGTGTGGCCATGGCGACGAAACAGTAGAACATTTTCTGTTCCACTGTGCACGATACGCAAGTCAAAGATCACACCTTATCCAGGCGTGCTCAAGCAGCAACAAAGCGTTTCCACCATCGCTAGAGGACATCCCAAAGTTCTGGCACATATGGAAAGAGTTTAAAGACTTCATCCTGAAGACCGAAAGGTTAAAAATAAAAATATGTAGTACCGCCCAAAGTCTCAGCTTGCAACAAACATAAAGCCCATCACAAATCTTAACTTTTCTCTCTTCGCAACATTCTTAACTTCTCAGCTCGCAACAAACAAAGCCCACCATGAATATTAGTCTTACCCGTCACTAGCGAATCAAACAAATGCCCTCCAAGCCATTGCCTTTTCCAGCTCGTCTGCTCTCGTTCTGCCCTCGTTCTCTTCCTTCTTTCTTCTCCGTCTTCTTGCCGGTCTTACCTTCTCCCTGTCACTCGTCAATGCGCAAAACCTATACGATATCTCTTAAATGATTCCTTGCTCCTTCTGTTGTGACTTCAAAACCTCTGTACTAACGTGCTGTTTTATTCTGCTCCCGTATAGTTCTAAACTGATTGTATAGCCTTGTAATAATTTTTATATGTTAAGCACAACGACACATGAGCACTGTAACTGTATGGTCTGAGCTAAGGCAACACTCAAAACTGAGTAGGCCTTTCAATAAAAAAATAAAAAAAAAAAAAAAAAAAAAACATCGATATAATGTATAAACGAAATTATAAATGAATTATTTATATAAAACTAATTTAACACTCTCCACCAGAAATTCTATCATGTTAGATTAGCTTATTAATTAAATAACAATATACATTTAACAATAATCAAAATTTTCAATAAAATTGTATTTAACATAAATATAACCTTACATCAAATGTTGAATATCAAATTATTATTAATCAAAATCAAATCTAACATCAAATGTTGAATATACCCTCAATAAAAATCTAATTTATCATATATCTACCTTTTCTTGGTTTTTTATGTCAATTGTAGCCCCGTAAAGAAAGGAAGGTGGAAGCCATTATGAATAGGTTATTCTTATAGCTTTTAACGATGAATTGTTTTCATTACACTAGTGCCTCTTAATAGTAAAGCATGCTCAATTTTTATATTCAACCAGTAGTCGGCCATTTCTCCAAAATATTTCCAACAATCCCATCCAGTTGATCATCTTTTATTTCGTCATGTAAATAGCTCAACATATATTTTTCACTGCATTGTAAACACTGAATTTTATTGGTAGTTGCATAGCTATAAAAAAAGTTGAGAACAATATGAAACATTCTTTCTTTGAATTCAATATCACACACTTCTCTCAGAACTCACCAAGCAACTCTTTAATCAAATCCAAATCATTAATCCGATACACTTTGCATACTTGTTGGACAACTGACGTTGTGCCATTTTCATCGAAAACGAATGAAGGATTCATGCTTCACACAACAACACTTTTTCACTTATTTTTTTTAAAATCTCAATTCCAGTTTCAGACATTCTTATGCACAACAACAAATAAATTGAGCTGACAGAACACAGGAAAAACTGTTCCAAGCACAGCTTGTTAAAATTCATCAAGCATGCGCTACTGGTGTCAAAATCGAGGGAAAATAGAGGGAGATGCCGGTCTCTATAGTTTGTAGGACTATTTATTATAATGGCCACTAGATGGCGCCAAAATATAGCTAGGTTAGGTCACCGGGTTGAGAAGAAGGGTTCATCGAGTTTAGGTGAACTGGGTGGCAATAAAAACCTGCCAAAGTATATTAACATAAATGAAAACTAGTGATGTTGAATACAGAATTTCTTTTTATTGAAATTAATCCGTGTTTTTAAACGCCAAAGGGAACAAAACAATTAATCTGTGTTTTTAAACGCCAGATGAAACAATATTATTAACCGGAACAATATTATGGAGCAAGATTGCTTCCCTGATAAAAAGTAAATAACAGGTTCATTGAATAAAAGTTTTAAAGAAAAGATTCATGTTGACATTAATAATCAAGCAAACATGAATGCGTCACTCAATTCGATAGCTTCAATAAAAACACCCTCCATTGCCTCAGCAGTGCTGGTCAATGGAACTGTCAATTTTCCAGTGCATGCTCGGGTTGATGGCCGGAATAATGACCGTCTTGGACTCAAGATAAACTATACCTCGATTTTTGGCTCGTCATCCCGTCCAAATTGACAAGTTCCAGCAAAAAACATGAGAACGCCTGTCAGATTCATTTTGCGATTTTTAGAAGCAAACTCGACATTTTTCTCTGCAACAAATTCTAGAATGATAAAAAATGTTCTTTAGAAGCTAATTCCAACATGCCTGTAACGAGATCTTCTTGGTGGGTGTAGCTGAAAGACACATGCTTCACAAATATTTCCGTCGTTAAAGGTGTATTGACAAATATAGCTCTTATAGAAGCATGATTAAGAATCAAATCATCCACTTTCTGGATGTTTAACCCTTTGAGTAATCGGTTTTCATCGGTTTTCCTCCAGAAACGTTTTCCAGGGCATTTTTTATGAAGGCGCCGGTAACACCAAGTTAAATTACCGACAACCCTAGCAAAAATTAATTCATAAATTAGTGATGTATTTAATAAGTTAAATTATGAAATATCATATACCACAAAATACTCCATATGCAAAAAGGCGTTTAGAGAGTTGCGAACGGGGCAATTTTTCTTAACTGTCCGTAGTCGAAGGTGCACATCTGTATGCATTGATGACTGAATCGAACGTTAATGAAATTTTTTGGGCCTCCCTAAATCGTGTACGCATCATCGTGTACGCTTCAACCCTAAAGCGTTTATTTTAACCGTGTACTGTCTAGACTCCACCCCCTAGGGGAGGGGCCTAAGACCAGTCTCTACACGATTTAGGGCCTAGCAGACGACAGTAGTTATTTCCTAAATTGTGTACGGATGACCGTGCAGGGATAAATGGCCACCAGGTGTCGTTAGGGGGATATGCAAACCGCATATCATAGATTCATAGCATGATAACATTCGATTTATTCACGTTTAGTCTGTTTTTATCAGAGATAAGGAGATGGCTCACTCTGTAAAAAGTACAGCAGTCCACGTTTTTTCCCCTTCTTCCTCCTTTTTTGACGAATTCGACTGTAGTGCCTCTATCGTCGAGCTCCGGAAGCTTCGCCCATGGCGGGTCCCCTTATGTTTTCCCCCTCTCTGACCCCCCTATCCTCCTACACACACACACCCGCCACTTAAAACAAGGCTTCTGTTTTACTTCTGTGCTACCTTCTTTACTTTTTCAAAACCCGTCAATGTCATGATTTATCTCGGTAAAAGGAAACCAAATGTTAATTTTCAGTTTTTGTAACATCTTGAAAAAAATTAGAAAAATGACCTTGAAGGGTTTTGAAAAAGTAAAAAAGGTAGCAGAGCACCAGTGGCGTTTAAAAACGACACTTATTTTCCGGCCTACGTCAGCTGATAGAGGTTGTACAATTATTATTGATTACAGCTTAGGACCTGTACTCAGCGCCCAACTTGATTTCTATCTCTTCAACCCCTTTTTTCAATCTTGCAATGCCGTTTTGATGAGGAGACTAAGAAATTTTGAAAAAACCGAATTATTTTTACCGGTTTTAAACGGAGACATTTATTTTCTTTTTTTTCTAGATTTTAGAAAAGAGTTTTGTCGGGTCAATACTGGTGTTAAAATGGTGTGGATCACCGGTGTGAGGTTTTATACCAGTTTTTGACACTCAAAGCAGGTCCAAAATACTATTCATAAAATCCCTGGGGTATAAATGGCGGTCTTCCATTGGCTAATTGCCGATTTGCAATTGGTGAGACAGCTTTAGGTCATATTTCTTCTAGTTTTCATTTTGGCATAGTTTTTATGGGATTCCTTTTCAAAGTCTGCAACTAAAGCAAAAGGATTCATCCCGATACCACGGAGGATGAGAAGAAGGAGAGACATCGCTCCATAAGCCCCTGTAGAAGGAATCGGACCCACTCGTAACCATGGACTACTCTATCTAGAGGGCGGGACTCTTTCCCTATCTCGCCGTGTTAAAGCCCGTCGGGTGGGTAAGTTTCACGGGGAAATGTTTTAAATATAGCAATAGATAGAGCTTTAAAAGGCGGTTACAGTTCTATAAATGGTTTTAAGAGAAAAGTTGAAATGAAACATATTTAAGTTTCAGTATTAGGAGAAGGGGAAGAAACTCATTTCACCGGTGCCCCCTAGCGACCAATTTCAGTTCTAGGTAACAAATCTTAGCTAACCAACACAAAACAGTGTTGAGTCTATTGCCACGATTTTCCGTCTGCTTTTTGTGAGGCAACGGGATCCCACAGTCTATTGCCACGAAATTGCTTTCTTGTCACTAAAAACCGAATTGTGTCTTTTCCACGAATGCATAGTGCCCCTCTCTTTTCGTGGTATACTTTTTACTAAAATATTTACACAATTTTGTCTGTTTTAGTGAGTTTTAGCATGGTTTTACAAAATTAGTTGTAAGAGCTTATGGGAATTGGTCGCTGGGTGGCACCGGTGAAATGTGTTTCTTCCCTTTCTCCTTAAGGAAATTAGAAATATCTCGTTAGCTGTTAATTATGAGTATAGGAACATTTAATAAGTCAACAATTCAGTTGGGGGTAGCGCAGGGTGTTGTTATTTTAACAAGGCGATTTCTCTTCTTCATCTCTTCCTCCGTGCCGATACGAGAAGTGGTAATTTTTTGGAAATTTGTTGAATGTGTAAAAGGAGCGGATTAGTATAGTTTTTTGAACAACTGTGGCTGAAATCTCTACCCATTTTTCCTGGACGAGAATTCCATTCAATCTGCGTAATTTTTTTTAAACCATTACGCTAAGTTTCGTCGTAATATTAGTTGTAGTGTATTTTTAATGAATATCTATATGTTTTAAGGGGGCAGTCCTTTATGGACATATGCAGTGAATCCTATCTTTTAAAAAAGATAGTATCTTTAACCGCTTTTCTTGCGTTTTGACGGAACTACTACTATTTTGAAGAATTCCAAGTTGATCTTCTAAGGAATGGATAACTCTGGAGCGTCCCAAACCTAAAATTCCTAACCTAACTATTTACTGGAACTCTTAAACTAAAATTCTTTATTAAAAGTAATCCTGTTGGTAATTTGAAAAAAATACACAATATAATAAAAGATACAGCAAAACCACCACGCAAACGTGGTGGTCTTATTAGTCTGGTATGGTCTATTGTCATCAGCTAATCAATGGCAAAAAAATCAGAATACTATAGATGGAACCTCTAAAGATATGCCCAATTATGACAAATTAAACATGGATTCAATTGATGAAGAAATTGAGATTTGAGATTAAAATCAAAATAGGATATTTAAGAAATTAGGAAATGGTGTATGCTGGAAATTAGCAAATTCAAAACGTTTCCATAAACAATGGCCAACAATGGAATCAATGATTCTTTAAAAAACAGTAAGTTCAGTCTGGACAAGATAGTGTACAAAAACAAATTATAAATACAACGAGAAACTAAAATAGAATCAAAAGAAGAACTTCAAAGTGAAAAAACAAAACAAATAGCTACAGCAACAGAAGGTTTACTAAAGGAAATAAAATCCAACTGAAGCACCTGGAGTGGAATTATTTATACCACAAAAAAAATTCTGAATCAGTAGCAGTAGTTGATGGGGGGATCGGGATTAGGAACCACCTTTTCAACAATCCTAATAAATTCTTCAATGACAAGACCATTTGCCAAAACAATTACGAGAGGGAGACTTTTGTTATATGCGAAAATTTAGTAGAAAAATCCTTATTTCAAAGAAGTTTTCTTCATAAGAGACTCCATATGATTCAAACTAAAAATTTTAAGTTTTTTAAAAATGAATTTTACGTATATTACAAAATACCTCTTCTCGTAAATGTTTTTGGTGGTATGTTAGCTTTACGTGTGCTAAATATGAATGCTGGAGATGGGACAACAGTCTCCAGATCCCCAACAGTCTAGATATGAATTTTAAATGAAGGGGGGCTCTGCATAAGCGCTGTGTTAAACTGTGAAACGTGGCACTCAAAATCATATTAGATGCAGTTTAAACAGTATACAATGAAATGTTTTGAAAACGTTTGCACGTACAGATTACATGCAAGTAAATACAGTTCCCCAGAACATAAACCGATTTTAGACGTCTAATTCCTGTTTTTCAAGACTGGTCAATGCCACTTTAATTCATCTTGAAAGGAAGCATCTCCGTCTTTAAGATGAGTTCTAACGGTCTTAATGTCCGTATAATTCTGATCCAAAGGTAAAGAATATATCTATCTATATATTGACAAAAGACCGTCCCTAGACTCGAACACTAGACCTTCGTGTTGACTCGCTAGCTTGCTATATATTCCCGAGTCGGACACTTTAAGCATGGCTGAAGATTTTATTGCTAATAAATGGTGGTGTAAAGTACATACTTGACACGTCCTAGAGACGTCCCATGGGCTGTGCTGGGCACAACAATGGGATGATGACAAGGCGGACATTGCCACATCCAAAACCAGTCCCAAAGACGAGAACCCCGAAATATGGGGAGTCCTTGGGACGTTGCAACCGTCCCAACACGACATCTAAGGGACGTCATTGGCTCAGGTGTGTGTTATCTGGGAAGGAATTTGAAAGACGGGTGATTTTTTCTTGGTGTACAAAAAATGACAGAGCGCCATACAGCCGAAAATATTTTGGCCGAATACAACCAGGTCCTCCGTGATTGGAATATTCCTCGTTCAATGGTAATTAAAAATTAACGCTTGCAATCTTATGAAAGCATCATCGCCATCTTATGCAATTTTTAGGTTGCTATGGTAAAAACGGATGGAGGCAGCAACATGGTAGCCAATACATTTGTTAACAACATCCCCGGCTGGGATGAAGAAGAGCAGTTTCGTCCCATTCAAGATCCAGTCCCACATCCGCCAATAGCATCAACAAGCGGTGTAAATCCACCCAGCCAAGAAGTGGAACCTATGGTCGAAATTGAAGTTTCTACCCATCGAGAGATGGGAATTTCAAATGCCATGATGGAAGCTGCTGTTCGAGATGTAGATGAAAACGCTGAATTTGAGGACGTAGTAGCTGAAATGGAAGATATGATGCCCTCTACCGATTCCATACCGTGTGTGACCATACCACTTACTGGAAGTTCGACTGGCCAAGAGACTGACTACGTCCGGTATTCAAAACTCCGCTCTGACTGTGTAGCTCATAAGCTACAATTAGTAATTAAAGACAGTTTTAAAGCACTCGTGGTAATCTTAAATGCAATAGCAAATTGCAACTATCATGTATTAACAATGTCTTTTTGTTTTGTCTAGGGCGAAGCGGCGTTAGTGATTTCCCATGTCAGCAAACTCGTAAATTACATCAGAAAAAGTGTTCTGGATACCGAAATAGTCTTCAATGCAGTTGGCTTCCACCTTCCGGCAAAAAATGCAACCCGCTGGAACAGCACCTACTTCATCTTGTCTAAATTTCTCCAGACGATAAATAAAGATTCGACTCTTTGCAGTCGACTAAACGCAGTGAAAAAGCATGTGAACCTGACAGCCTTCCAAATTGTCGTATTAAGGGAATTGGTGGCCATTTTAAAGCCATTTGTGACGGCTTCAGACGATTTCCAGGCCGACTTTGAGACTATTGGAAATGTGATTCCAGGTTTCATTGGATTAAGAAACAATCTCACTCTGACTATCAAGAATCGCAATGGAACAGAAATGCTGAATCCCACAAGTAAACTGGCACCAATCGTAAAGAAAACCAAGAGTTTCGTAATGGCTCTTAGGGGATCGTTGGACCACCGCTTTTCCCCTATGCTATGTGACGTCAATTATGTTCTTGGTAATCACATTTCAAATATCATTAGCTCTAATTATTTCATTTGCTTTCTGTCCTTTCCATCAGGCACAATCTTGGATCCAAGATTCAAGAAGGGATGGATAAAGTTTTCGGGAAATTCTGAAGCTTCAGTGCTGGAGTCAGTTAAAGCGGAAATTCAATTACGATACCGAGCTCTACGTATGTTCTAAAAGTGATGATCTTTTTTATACAGTTTTAATTTGATGATTCTCCATTGATTAATTAACAGGTGAACCAATGGCTGACCAAGCTGTGCATAATTCAGTACAAACTATTCCCTTAGTAGACGACGCAGGTGTTGTCACGAACGAACGTGCCAGTAGACCAGTGATAAGTAGAAAAAGAAGAGCAAGCCAATCTTTGTATTCAACTGAGATTGAAACTCCTAGACCAGAATCAGTTGGCCCTATAAAAGTTATTGGTGAGCTTGAAGCATATTTAAATGAGCCAGGTGTTCCCATGGAGGTTCCTGTGAATCCTATTGACCCTGAGAGTGAATTGCATGCAACAAAGCCTCTTGAATTTTGGAAAGCAAACAGTAGTAAATTTTTAATACTGAGTTTAATGGCCAGAGACGCTGTGTCCGTCGCAGCCTCGTCCGGTTCGATTGAGCGAGTATTTAGCACCGCTTCCGATATAATGTCGGCGAAGAGAAACGGAATAAAGTCTGATTTGTTTGCTAATTTAATGTTCATTAAATGCAATGCTTCACATGCTCCAAATTCACAAAGCAAGATCAAGTCCCACATAACACAAGTCAGTCCGGTGGATGTCCAAAAGATGTCAATTTCGGACATTGGTCCTATCCTTTGGATGTCAGTTGGAGAGCCTAGCAACATCCCAACAGCCGAAACGGAGATCCAAGGGATGTACTTTTTTAAATTTTTGTCCGCCCTAGCCAGCGCATAAGGATGTTCTACCAACATCCGAAACAGACATATTATGGATAAATTTACAACTTGAGAATAATATTCATTATGTTATTTTAACTCAGGATACTACTTTGTTATACATGGCATCTACCAGATCAGAGGGGAAATTCCATACTTTTAAATCTGCGGTTGTTAGAAGAAAGGGTTAAATGGTTAATAAACCATTCAAATGGTAAATAACTAGCAATTTTACCTTTTTCTTGTAATTCCAATAATTCTTCGTTTGCCGTTAGCCGGGAAATCAATTAAGCCCATCATACTTACTCCGGTCCTTGTTATGAACTTTGGCAATAAAGAATAGCCTTTCATAGCGAACATGTTAGCCTGCGATTCAGACAAAGCCCACCTTTTCCTACGCGATAAATCGTGGTCCTGGTGAGGTGGAGAATAGCAAACCAAAAAGTAACAAAATAGAAACCAACGCACCACCCAGGTATATTGAGAGACATTTAGATTGTGACACACTCACCATCCTCTCCACTTGGGACTCTGTCAACCTATTTTGCTTTACAATTTTGTTGATCGGCCTTTCCGCGGAAGCGTTCTCACGTTCCAAAACTCCTGGGAGTTGGAAAAACCATCAGTGTGAAGTGGAAATATAAATAAGGAAAAATTAATTTGATGCATCATTTAGAGAGCGATGGGTTTTGAGAGAAGCTTAGTTGTTATACCTTTCTCAGCTGCGAAAAGAACTGCCGACACGGCCGGACGCATACAACACCGTGGCAAAGGCTCACGAATTGCCAACCGCATTTGAAGTCCAGAAACAATAGTTTATATTTTAGTGTCACACAATTTTTAATTTTTAGTTCGTGGTAGTAGAAGAAAATACAGTCGTACGGAATGCCACTGTAATACAGATCCTTAATGAAGTCATCCTGTTGATAGGCAACACAAAAATATTGAAAACAAAAAGTTAAACAAAAAAAACTAAAAATGAAAAAAATGAAAGGTTGATTGTTTTCATAATTGCTGGAATTGACGATGGCATATCAACTTCCTGCATGAAAGAATATTTGTAAAAAGAATAAAAGGTAAGTTAAATGGCTAATAAACCTTTTCCAGTTTCTGGGAATTAGGTTAATGGTAGTAAATATCGCATGCTTCATACCGGTAATAGTGACGGTACCTTTCGAAAAGTGTCTATACTCTATAATATTTTTTTCCGTTATTAATTCCTTTTCATCCGCTTAAGCTATCAGCCCACCAAATCTAATTACATTGTTTAATTAAGTTCTCCATGTCTCAGAATAGTCTCAACTCTCGAAGCGTTCGATGATCACGCCTTTCTGCCCTATGATACTTTTAGCTTCCTAAATGGAAGTTTTAAAAAAGTAACGTTATGTTAGCGAGAAAAATAGAAAAAGCTTAGGAACAGAAAAGCAACGAAAGATACAGCCAGCAGCTATCGACGATATCATTAAAATACCTTGGATTCTCAAGTGAAGGGGGCTTGTTCATATAGTTATTATTCATATAGTTTCGTCATATAGGAAAACCAAATATTTTACTAAAATACAAAAAAGGATGCATCCAATTTATGGTACTGCATATATTTGTATAAAAAATCTCAATTACTACTTTTTTCATGTTGCTTATTTCCTTAATTGCGGATGTTTTTGTTACAACTCTTGATTACATTTAAGTTTTGTTTGATCCAATCTAACTTTTCTTGTATCCACAGTATATATTCTATAAGATTAGCAATATTAGTGACTATTGGAGTATTTTTTTTAAATCACGATACTTCAGAAGGAAATCCAGACGCAATTCTTAGACTAACGATACTTCAAATCGTGCATGTAACGACTCTTTGATGAAATTTGCGGAATGTTTCGTTGGTAAAACTATTGCACTTGACTAGCCTTAAAGGAGTAGTCAAACAAGATTTCGACAAAAGAGTTTTTCGTTTTATTTATCCAGTACGAAATTGTTAGCTAACAGGTTTAGCATACATTTAAATTGCTATCTTTATCTTTGATTTTGGCAGGGTACAGAAAAAATAGTTGCTTTTTTTTAGTGCCTAATTATATTTAAAAAAACATTATACTGTTTTAGTTGGTATAAGTAGCTATAGTGTAAACTTTGCCCTTTTTGGATAGGTGTCGGTTTAACATATCCAGCTTTCTTTGTGTTATCTGGCAATAATGGACATTATCCAGCTTCTTTGAAAGACGTTATGTATTGTGGCAGATTTGTACGAGTTACCTATAAAAAAAAACAATCTTAATAATTCTTAAAAATAAGTTTAGGTATCCAACCTGAAGGGTAATCTTTTCAATATTTTTGAAGTTTTCTGCAGAATTTATTCAAGCCTTAAACAAATCTTTTTCACTGCCCGTACAATACAAAACATATCGCTCACGATCCTTTTCACAAATATTCCTCTTTTATTCCGTATTATCCAAAAATCCTTGATGAATAACATCATCAATCGATTGTTGTTTCACTTCTTCTTTTTCTTCTTCTATTTTTTCGCATTCGTGAATCCATTCTTTCTTCAATTGTGATTGTGGTTGAATATTTATGGCAGATTGAGTGATTGCACTGATGTGCATCAGCTCTTTACCAGCGTTTGTGTTGGAAATTTCGTGGTGCTGTTTTAACAATTCCATTTCAATTGCTACACCACCTGATTTTAGTGAAATTTTAAGTAACACAAAATAAATCAACACCAAATGGAATTCGAAAATTGTTCGTTTTGTACTAGGAACAACAGCGTCGTTTTTCTTGGCTCGACGTACATTCATGATGGCATCCTGAAGTGATCGTTCCGTTTCTTCCAAAACTGTTCAGCTACACCACGAATGATAATGGTGAAAGTTTTAGCTTGAGGGCAGCCTTTAAAGAGGTTGAATCTAATCAAAATAAATTTTTTTAAAAAAAGACAAATTAAATATTGAAAATTATCACTAAATACAGATGACCACCAATCTGATTCTCTTCGAAATATTGACAGGTTCCGAGGACAGAGTCGTCTAGATCAGCAACATTCATCAAAATTAAACAACCACAAGCTATCATGGTATGTTTTAGATCTTCTTCTGGAACATGGCCGGCGAGTACATTTCATGGTCGGCAAATTACTGAGTGGCGTCATCTCCAATTGGTAGTTTGGAAAGTACAATTTTAGCACCACTCGAATAAATTTTCTCTACTTTATCGAACAAAATAGTCCATTCGGCATACACGACTTTTTGATATTCCTATTGACAATCATTTTTCATTACATATTCTATATGAAATGGTAGTATTTAACTTAAAAATTTACCTCGTCGTTGTCGAGATGAACTTCAGCATTGTCTCGTTCAGACTTGAGATCCAACTCGATGTTGAGCAAAGCAATTTTAGGATTATTATACTGTTTGGGCTGCAATTCAAAACCAGGATTAGAGAAGGTTTTCTTGAAAGGAACACCAGCAACGAGCAGCGTGTCCTATGTAATTAAATTCGAAATGTCAGTTTTGCGATTTAATTTATTAAACAAAAACAGTCCACTTACTACTTCTAATGCCCCACCAGGTACTTTCTTGATACCAATCACATTGAGGGGAAGTAGATCATCAATCATCAGGACAGCATCAACAACCATTTTGGAGAAGAATTCTTTTTGTTGATTGATTAGTTTTGAGCCCATGGTATTGGCAGCACATTTCTCAATCAACTTCCTTAATTCCGTTTTTTCCATATCATCAATCTTAAACAATTTTTTCTTTGAAGACATTGGGGATTCCAACTCAGCTCCTTTGGACTTATTATTCATAATTTGGTTGACCACAGGGAGTAGCATCGCTTAGAAAAAAAACAGAACCTTGGAAATATTTGTTTGTTTCTTTAAATTGAATCAATTTTGTTGCCCGACCTCGTTTAAAAATTCTATGGTTGAAGAAGAATAGTTTCTTTTTTTGAAAAAAAAATAAAAAAACCACGCCCCATGATCAGCTTTTTTAATTGGTAAAAAAACCGCTAGTCATTTGCTGTCTCTTTCATTGTCACAAAAAACCACCCACTAAAATAATGCGGCCCTCTGGGTTTTAAAAATTAAAATAGGTTCGATATTCTGTAAGCTCTGAGTTTTTAGTTCACATTCTTTCTGTTCTTGCGTTAAAGTCTTGTAATGTCATCTCCTAAAGAAAATCCTGTGTTCAAGTTTTTTGAAAAACGTGCAGAAAAGAATATTATGTGTTTAGTTCCTGGTTGTAAAAAGCCCGGACGTACTTCTTATCATGCCGGAAATTTACGAACTCATCTGAAGGCGAAACACAAAGAGCAGTTTCAATTAATAGAACAATTGAGTAAAAACAAAGCTGATTCCGAGAGTTCTGACGATAATCGTAATGTTAGTTTCAACAATTCGCTAGCATCTGAAACTAATACTCCGGAAGCAAATGGTTCGTCTAACTCGTCATTGAAGCCTCCTATGAAGAAGCGCCGGTTGTCAATAGAAATTACTGAAAGGCAAGTTGTAAACGCGTGTGTAGAGATGGTAACTGTAAATCGGAGACCCTTTAAAGCGCTTAGTGATTCTGGCTTTCGAAAAATTCTAGATCCTATTCTTAAGTGTTTTGAAGGAACTTTTACTATTAGCCCAGAAAATATTCGTGACAAGGTGGAAGGAAAAGCTAAGGAAATACGCGACCAGATAAAAAAAGATGTGAAAAATCGTTTTGTTTCTGTTAAAATGGATTGTGCGACTCGATTAGACCGAGCTCTTTTAGGCATAAATCCCCAGTTTAATAAGAAAGGAAAAATTCAGCTCTACACTCTTGCCATCATAGAGGTGAAAAAAAGTCACACAGCCGTAAACTTTAAACAAAATTTGCTGGACGTTTTCGGTGTTTTCAGTATTATGTTGTGGCAAGTGTATAGCCTTACAACCGATAACGGTTCAAATATGTTAAAAGCCTGTCGAATTTTGGGTCAAACTGAGTCACCAGACACGGACGAAGAAGAAGAAAGTGATTATGCTGATCGCTTGCTCGAAGAAGAACTAATTCGTCGAATGGAAGAGGGACAAAATGTATGCGATGAAGGAGGAGAGGAGAATGCGGATTTTCAAAATATGTTGCAAGGTGTTCGCTGTGCTGCTCACACTCTCCAACTCGCTATCCTTGACGCATTGGCTGAGCCGGGTATAACAGTTATTGCAAAGGCAAGAGCTGTTTGCAAGACATTAAGGAGTCAAACGTTTATGGCAGCGATAAGGCTTGCAGGTCAAAAGAAGCCGATAATCGACTGCCTCACTCGCTGGTGTTCAACATCTTTGATGTTAGAAAGGCTTATTGAGTTGATGGAATTTATTACTGAACTGACAAATGAGGGTAAAAACCAAAACCTTAAACTCACGGAACAGGATTGGTCAAGAATTGAAGATATTGTAAAAGTATTAAAACCGGCTCGTATCTTGACAAACGTTTTGCAATCAGAGCAACTCACAATCGGGGATTTTTATGGTTCGTGGCTCAGGTGTCAACTAGAAATTTCGAAATTCAATTCAAGTTTTGCTAAAAATTTGCTCAAGCATATGAAAAAGAGGTTGGCAGTCCTTTTAACGAGTGAAGTTGTGTTGGCAGCTCTTTATCTTCATCCGAGGTAAACAATTTTTTTAAAATTTATTTTAACACTCATCAGCAAACCATATTTTTTTAGATATAATGTCATGCTCGAAGCGAATCAGTTAAAAGCAGCCCGGGAACATTTAATAAAGCTGTGGCGTTTAATTCAATCTAGCAAAAACGAACCGTCAACTAATAATTCCACAACGTTACCTCAACCATAGCCTTCTATATTTAAGGAAGCCGAAAGGTTTGGGATACCTGCCGTGTTAAAAAATGAAGCCAATTTTGCTCACCCTTCCTCTATTTAGGCCCCGCCCGGGAAACCCCACGGGAGCCATCTAGTAGTCGAAGAAATAAACTTTTTTGAAAACATCGCGTGTTTTTCTTTGAATTTTTAAACAACTATTTTTGTTGATGGGGCTCTGGAGGGTTATTTGAACTTTACACGTTATGCAAGAAAAATACGAAGATAGTAGGATTCGAACCTACGACCTTACAGGGGAAATGCATTGCAAGTAAATCGCCTTAATCACTCGGCCATGTCCTACAAGAAAACTAAGAAAATTCTATTAACAAATCAAACGATAAAAAAAACGACATTGCGGTAACAAAGAAACCTTCCATTCCTTCCCCGAGAGCATTTATATCGATAGAAGAGCATTTATATCGATAGAAAAATTCCAAAAACCAAGCTTTTAACTATCGCCACTAGACAATAAACTAGCTCCCGTGGGGTTACCTGGGCGGGGCCTAAATGGAGGAAGGGAAGCAAAAACGGCTTCAAGAAAAAGCCCAATCCTTTCGGCATCCTTAAATATAGACGGCTATGCCTCAACCCAACCATCAGCTGATTGAAACTGGGCAGCTGTAGAGAATGACGAGCTTCAAGAAATTCTTTTAGAGAAAGAGGCAGAAAGGCGTGAGAGAAGCACCGCTAATGAAAATGAATCCGTTATCGAAAAAATGATTCACGATTTCATGAAAGACAAACTTGTTGACCGCTCAACTGATGTTCTAAAATACTGGGAGGACAATCGCTTGTTGAAACATCAGCTTTATGTGCTGGCTAAGGTTAAAATATTGAATAATAAGACATTTGTCTCTATTTTCACCCACAACTAATACGTGAAATTTAGGTTGCCATTGCAGTGCCTTGCACACAAGTGAGTGTTGAACGAATGTTTTCCGGTCTCAAATTTATTTTGTCGGTTTACCGATCAAACTTAACTGAATCGATTCTCGAAGATATTTTAGTCGTAAGAGCAAATGCATTATTTACGGCCTAATATTTTAACCCGATGCGTTTTTTGTTTGTTACTGTGTTTTTAAATCTAAGCAGTAGTAAAATAAAAACAATCAGTCACCTGCGGCAAAAATTTCACGCCCCCATTAAAAAACAAACAAGGTCAACAACCATAAAAACTCCAGATTTATAAATTCAAGCGGTTGTTGCCCCCCATTCTTATTGTTGATAAAAATCTGCTTTTAGCAAATTTATTGCTTCCAGAACTTTAGAATCTCCACACGAATTGGCAATTGCGTAATATTTGGTAATAGAATTCTCAAAGTGCTTAGCATGGGATTGTTTTTGTCTGCCTAGGCTACCTCCCTGCGCGTATTCTTTAAAACAAAATTCACATTCGTATTTCTGTGTAAATTTTTTGTTTTTAGCATCCGTTGAAACAATCTTGTGTATTCCAATCTCATGTGGAACGCATGAGAGTGGTGGTTCAAGCCGTATTATTCTGTCTAAAAAAAGAAAAAAAAGTGAAAAAAGTGTCGAAAAAGACTAATAATGGAGAAAGACACAAGAACGTGTTATCCGCCAATTTTGTTTTAATTCCATTACCATCATGGATTTTCTTTGATTTTACAGTTTTCCTCTTCAATATATTTCATCGTAGACCACACGATGGTTGCATCGTGCGTCATCGCTGAAGTATATCTGTTGAACTGTTTGTTAAGATACCATAAGGAGATGTTATTGGGCAAGCAAGACAATCTTTTTTTCAAAGTTATCTGCTGCTCAACACAGTTCCGTATAATATATTCTTTCTGTTGCATCCATGTGCCTTCTCCAATCGGTTCGGCTTTGTAAGCGTATAGAAGTCCGGACCGATTTCCTCCATTTTATTTCCAGAACAACCCTAGCAGCGGTTCTCGGTAGCTAGTCGGTAACAGTTAGAATTACCCTGTTTTTTACCTCTAGTTTTTGGTAATTTTAAGGGCTAAATTACGTTCACCAAAACGCGTGAGGGACTCTGACAAAAAGAAGAGTGTATGGCAATATTCCCAAGTTTATCGTAGGTTTTTACTGGTATTTTTAATCCTAAAGAACATTCTTGGAAAAAGAGTTGAAATAACTCGTTGGGAACAGGTAAAAAATACTATGAATAATGAAGCGCTATTCCACCTGTTTTTCACTAGTTTTGGACACGTAATTTTAACCAAATTACAAAACTCTTAAATCAGAATATTTCAGGCCAATAAAACTCTTTTTTTCTTCGCATAACAGACCAATTCATAACCGTCATCAGAAAAGGTTTTTTAAATCGGTATATATCGGGTTTGAAAAATGTAATACCTACTTACATTTTCTATGAAACGGTAAAATTCAAGTCTAAATGACTCTTTTTTCTCCCCTTTTTTAAACTAACTTAAAACTGACACAAGAATAGGTTATTTTTAACCGTTTTCATCTCGTTTACCAAGAGTAATTTTTATCCAAATAAATTTTCACTGACACGGTAAAATTCAAGTCTAAAATCCTCTTTTTTCTCCCGTATTTTAAACTTAATTAGAACTGACACCAGATAGGGATATTTTTATCCGTTTTCATCGAGTTGACCGAGAGTAATATTTACGCACTTTCATTTTCAATGATATATCGCTTTTTCTACCAATTTAACATTAGGTTGAAACGGAAAAATATTGGTTAAATTCTCTTTTCATTCACACATTTAAATTCACAGTTACGGCAGTCGGTATGTTACGGTTATAAAACTGTTATTTCCAATTTGAATGTGGTATATTTTACCAATAATTAAAGACTATAACGAGTAAATTAAACCCAAAACTTGACTTGGTAGAAACTACGACAGCAACTCCCGTTGAAACTGGGGGAAAAGCGCCGTATTTTTTCAGTAAAACTATTTGTAAATTACACTTTTGTGCACTATTTATACTGTGGTGTTGTCCAAAAACAGCGGTTCTTGGGAAAGGGTGGGGTTGGTTTCGTTTAGAGTTGTATTTATGTGTTGGAATGGGCGATTCTTGGGTGGGTAAAAACCCACCCGGATTTGTTTGGAGTTCGATTGTGGTGAGAATAGGGTGGATTTTTTTTATTTTATCATTTTTTACTGAATCTTTAATGAAAAGTCAATAGTTTATTCATTTAAAAACACAATTGTTCAATATAGCAATGCATAGCTACAGTAAATCTGTAAATTTTGCTATTTGATTTCATTTATTTTGTGTATAGTTAGGTAATTTTCAATTACTTGATGTGTAAAGAAGAAAATATTTCTAATTCCCCATTACATTTCTTGCCTAGGTAGTACATACTTCACGTACAATATATTTTGTTAACTATTAGTGGGTCAGTCGGTAGCAAGCTGCAGTTTGGACTTCATAACTAAATCCGGTACACAGGTTCGATACCAGGTGCAGGCGTAGCATAAAGCGAAACATTTTATGCGTTATGTGGAATTTGGTTGTGGAAATAAAAATATGGGGATGTGGGCGGGTAAGAATTAAAAAAACGGGTGGGTGGGTTGGTTTCACCCGGTGGAATGGTAAAAATTAATTAAAAAATAAAGCGGTAAAATTAGGAGTTTATAGACCGTTAAAAACCTCAATTACAACCTATTTATTTCCCAATTCGAATATTATAGATACGGTAAGATTACCACTTATTTCGGGCGAAAAGACGCACTCTTGGGGTAAAATTGCGGTTAAAAAAACTAGTATATTAAAGGTAAAAACATCCTTTGCATTCACAATTTGAAAAAAAAATGTGGTTTAGAAAATACGGTTGAATTACCAAGTATTGCGGGCTAGATAACGCACTCTTTGGGTAAACTTACTGTTTAAGACCCCCATAAATTACCATTTACCGGTTTTTCTCACCGGTTTTTTACAAGTTATTTACCGTAAACCGCTCCTGGGGAATTATAGGTTTCTATGATTTCTCTACACTGCCTCACTGAACTTTCGAATTTGTATCAAATTGTGGTATCAAATCCATAGAAAAAGAATCTTGCAAAATTTTTTCTTTAAATCATTTCATATGCAAAGGATTCCTTTCCAAGTGGAAGAGGCTCTTCTGTAATAAATTTCCCGAGCTGATCCCACTGGGAGGAAGCCCAAAAGGAATAAAATGAAAATTTCATCTGAAAAATATGTGTTTCTATATTGAATACTTGTATCTATTACGTGTTAACTTTCTTTTTCAAATCGTTATCTTTTAGTTTTAAAGGAAGTGTTAGTGTTCTTAGTAATTTTTTTTTTCCCGTAGAAGAGGTCTTTCCTCGCTTTTTCCCCTTTTTTCCTTTATTAATTGAGTCTTATTCTCGATAGTTTCATATTTCATGTTTTTAGGATCCGAAAGGATAAGCAAACGAAGTTCTGGTAAGACGTCGTTTGGTTCTCTTGCTTCAAATCCTTTTAACAAATAAAATGGTGTGTACCCTGTGCTTTGATGCACAGATGTATTGTAAGCAAAGGTTGCATACTTAATATAGTTGTCCCATGTATCCGGTTGATTTATGACGTAGCTTTCTATAATATCTGCCATTGTTCTATTGAATCTTTCTACCATATATGCCATCACAGCATGGTCTGTATGTCGTGGTTCGGAGACGTTCGATTCCTAACTGCTTGTACAATGTATCCATCGCTTGTGATAGGAAATTAGTACCTTGATCAGACAGTACTCGTTCTGGCACACCGTATTCTAAGTCAATAAATGTGTTCATAACTGTTTCTGCTTTCTGATCTGGCATTGGTGCTGCTATCATGTATCTCGTGATATATTCACGCATTACAAGGATGAAATTATTCCCTCTGGCAGACGTGGGGATTGGTCCTACGACGTCCATTGCCATCTAACGTCCACGCTTCGACGTCCATTGCTTTCTGAACGTAATTTTTAATCTCTCTAGCCATGTTGGGCCACAAGGATGTTCTTGTTATTCTTGCTATTGTCTTTTTTGTTCCTAAATGTCCTGTGTAAGGGCTATCATGAAAGCGTTTTAAGACGTTTTCTCTTAGCGTCTTTGGTACTACGTCTACCGTTAGGTTTTTCTATTAATCCTGAACTAAATTCGATGAACTTCGGCTGATCTTCTTCATCCGAATCATCTTCATGTTCTAAATAGGGGACATCGTTTGGTAGGGTTGATGGGCTTGTGTCTTCTGGGCTTGCAGCTGCCTCTGGATGTAGTGAACGCCTATCTTGGGTCGTTTCTTCGTTGTCGGATACCATTTGCTCTTTTGTTCGCCATTCCTGGGCTTACAAGAGGATTCTACGAGCGGTACCACAATACTCATCCTGAAGTTGTTCCGTCCTGAATTCTTGGAACGTTAGGAAGACGACTTTTTTTTCTCCGGATCTTCTTCTTCCCCTATCGTTCCAGATTGGCTGGGAATTCTATTAAGAATTCTATTAAGGTTATCCGCGTTTTTTGGTGGGTTTTACCCGGCCTATACTGGATGTCCATATCGAATTCTTTTGGACGGAGTGCCCATCTGGCAATCCTTTCTGTGGGATTATTTCTAGTCTTTAACCTTTGTAGCGCACGATATCTTATCTCACTTGAAATCTTTGGTCATATAGGTAAGGATAGAATACTTTTTTTGCATGCAGGATTGCAAAGCATTCTTTTTCTTCCGTACTCAAATTGACCTGACTCTTTGAGAGATGTTTTGATGCATATGCAATGAACTTCTCTTACCTCTCCTTGAACACTACTAGCGCAATTGCGCTAGTACAGAACCGACGCCAAATCCTGACGCATCCATATGTATGATGAAGTCGAGACTGAATATGGATAACGCAGAATCGGCGGCTTGATAAGGCAGTCTTTAAGAAGTTGAAATGCTTCCTCTTGTTCCTTACCCCATATCCATTCAGTATCCTTTTTTTCAATACTGTAAGGGGGTTGCGCTCCGCTGTAAAATTCTTTATAAATTTCTTGTAGTACCCTGCGAGACCTAAAAAAACTTTTGATTTGGTCGACGTTTTTGGGTGGTGGGTATTCTTTTACTGCTTTCAGTTGCTTTGGGTCTGGTTAAATAACCTTGTTCTGTAAAAATATGCCCTAGATATCTACTTCTGTTTGGAGAAAGATACATTTGGATGGCTTTATCTTTAATCCTGCTTTTCGTAGTAGGTCAAACATTGAACGCAGGTGATTTAAATGGTCTTTGATCGTTTTTGAAAATAAAATTACGTCGTGGGGGGGGGGAGGCTAAAGGCAAGTGTTTTTGTAGTACAACTCAAATCCACAATCAATTATACGGCATACTTGCAGCAGCGGAGAAAATGCAGGCACAGGTATCAGGTCCCACTGTTAGTCTCGAGTGTTCCAGCAGGTTCCTCGTGTTAACTGACGCACACCAGACAGAAAAAAATGGAAGGTGAGATACGTTAGATAGGAAATCAAAACATAAAAAAAGTCCTGATTTTTACCGTCAGACACAAGAATCCGAATCTCGAGACAGAGAAATACCAAAAGACACGATCCTTAATCCTCACCTTTAAAAACGTGCATATTCCATGAATACACGGCGGGACCCCAGTATTATTTCCAGAGACCAAGCAGAGGTGTCTAACACAGCTTGGAAGAATTTCGTCTATCATAAAAGTTTTAAAGCCGGCGCATGCTTTTAGATCTTTGATGAAATCATTTATGGAGGTCTGCAATTTCCCGATAGGGATTCTATCACCAAACGACCTGTCCCGACCCAACCCAACCCACACCAACAAATGGCGTTGTTCCTCTCAGTGAGATAGGAAAGGTGTCATTTATGTCTCATTTATGTCTCTGGTTCATTAATGTCTTATACGTTTTTTGTCTGATAGTTAAACAATTAGGAAACTTAGATCATATTGTGCAATAAAAAGTTTTACATGGAGCCGTCGTATTTAGAATGTTATGCGTCAACGAAATCATAATTAAAAACTAAATTATGTGTTTTCGTGTTTTATTCAACTGCCGCTAGATGGTTCTGACGCATTGCTATAAGGCCGAAATATTTACATAAGGCCGAGTATTTTACAGTAGGACTTGGCTGTTTGTTTACGTTTTTCTTAATTTGTTCATTTGTTGATAATCTTGAAATGAAATCTAACTTGGTTGTAGCATGTATCTTATTAGGCTGATTGAATGATTGAATTAATCTGCAACCTGCAACGGCCATAAGTTTTCCATTGACATAATCGGTTTTTATTTTGAATTTCCATTGACATAATCGGTTTTCATTTTGAAATCTCCGTTTCATTTAAACCTTTGACAGGAGTTCGAAATAATTAAACCAAACAGTCGCGAAAATGAAGCCATCGAAGTTGTTTTTAACCGTATTGGCGTGTGATTTGTATATTTATTTTTTTGTCTTGGTTGTTTAAACCATTTCCTAACCCAAGCAAAAAGAAAAGTTTCTATGTGTACTAGGCATTTGAAGATGGGACATAAGGTGCCAACTAAACCATCATCAATTACTGTAGCACAGTCTGAGCAAGCTTCGAAGATTTCTAGAGATCAAGATCTGATTTAATAAGACTCTTGATGTACCTGATTCATGTGTGGCTGTTTTAAGTGACATTGTTGTGCCTCCTGAAACTTCCCAATTTTACAGAAGTGGAACTACAAAAAGTAACTTATTGTTTCCTAATTATTAATGTTCTCTTGTTCATCTAATGCACCTTTTTCAAGCAGAAGGCAAGCGTCCTCTTCCAAAATTACCTCAAGGAAAAGAACACATTCCCACTTGACTTATATAGAGGTTTGTTTGACAAATTAATTGTGAAGAAGTTTTACATAAAGATTCAGTTATGCAAATTCTGTTATGCATTACAGAAGCTGGGTGATGTTGCACATGCTAAGCCTTGGAAAGGAAGCTACTCCAGTTTTCACTCGTTTCCAAGAATTCATGGAGTATCAACATATTCTTTGATCTTCTTCCTGTCTTAAGGATTTTAAAGAAAAGACATAAGCAATGTTGATGACAATTTCTAAAGAACCTCATTTATATTTTGGAACACATTACACTACACAGTTCCCCACCCAAAGAAGAAGAAAAGACAAAACTTTTGTTTTCAAGTAACACATTAATTTCTAATAAACATTAAATTATATTGTATTGATTCATTAAAATTTTTCGATAAAAAGAGCTTCAAGTTGAATTATGGACAAGCCAAGAAATACTTCAGTTCTATTTGGCAGCAATATTTAACGCATCCTCTGACTCCCAGTCAAAAGAGTGCTTGCAATTCTGCCCGACGAAGTTCTTCCGCATTTAGATATATTGTCTGGGTAAGCCCTTGTTACTCACAGACTTTCCAATGAAATCACACTGAATTGGTGAGATTGAAAAACTGGTTAATGAAGTATTTGGTGGGATAAGTTTTTATACCTATTTCTATTTGACAGCAGGCGAAGTTGTAAGCATTCCTGCTCTTCATGGACTGATGCAAAGCCATAACTTAGAATATCCAGGATTGTACACGAAAAACCCCCTTTACAACCGGGAGTTTCGTCAAATATGGTTCGCGTTTTTATTTACCATTTGAATTGGTTTATTACATCAATGTAATACTGTTTTGTTTCTTGTTTGTGCGGGACTTTTTATATACATTAATTTTTCTCTAGAAATTTTCCAGAGTATTTTGCAGCTGACTTTACAATGCGTTTTGCTCGTTTGGCACTTATTGAGTTATTGCCATAGCGAACATTGTGATACTTCTTCTGCATTTTGTGGGCACCTTGATGATTAGACACCGTAGACTTGCTCGATTAATGCATCATCCAGAAAATAAAAAGGGTGTTTCTTTTCTAATTTAATGTATTCCGCTTAGTATATATGTCGCATGGTTTTTGGTATCTTCGATGTAACCGATGCGTAATGAATAGAAATGATTTAATTTCTTGTAATGCAATTTAAAGTTCAATTGGGGAAATCAAAACTTTACTGGCTCATGCTTTGCCGGAGATGGCAAATAGGCCTACAGCTGAATTCATTGATCGAGACTTGCAAAACCTTTGAGTGGGATGTTAGCCAAGATTTAGAAACTACTTTGGAAGATATGAGTAGTTCAATTATCATTAGTTTAACTTGACTATTATTTTTTTAGATATTTTTCATCCTTCTTTAGCTGTTGGAGAAAGAATTAAAGCGCAAATACCCCACCGACGTTATTCCGATCAACTTTGAGAAAACAACCGTTTGCTTGTGCGAAACACGAAAAGCTTTCAATACTTTGATTTGTGAAATGTATCCTCAAAATTGGAATAAAATCATTTCCGTCATTTTGTTTTGTCCTAAGGTTCCTCACAATTTTTAAAGGATGAAGATGTCTGTAATCGTATGGTTTCGATAGACGCTTCTCTATAGACTTTCAATGGACCTATTTATTTTCCTCACGAAACCGTTATTCAGCATGGTCTAAAAGTAGTCGAGTGTTTCTTGGTTAAGAATGTAAATAAAGGTCCACCGGTTCCATTTTTTGTAATGTAACATAATTTGAGCTTCTTGGAAACCCAAATTGTGAGATACAGTAATAATGATTACTCCGGATTACTCCTTAAGTGAGTATCTTGAGTAAGTCAGTAGTTGTCTTTTCTTTTAATTAGAAGGGTGCAAGGTGCAACTCCGGAGAAAATGCTTCCGGTACGCCAACTCTAAATTGGTCGATCTTGCTGTTTTAGAGCGCAACAATCGAACTATAACAACCGTGGACGTTTACGTGAAATTGATGCTAGCATAAAAAATACCCTGATGACACTTTGTTGTTGCATGGAAATTTGACGCGAGAGCGTGAATGGCACTGTAAAATAGTGCTTTATTTATGTAAACCTTGCTCTTTTTATAATGTCGAATATGAATAACGTTCTAATTTTCAATAACAGAGTTACTTCGACGGTGAAGGGAGAAGGTCAGAATGATTGTATGTGTGAACCGTGGAATGATATGGTTTTCACTTTCCAGTGCCCTTCGCTGTTCGTTGCCTCACTGGAATTAATATCAGTACAAATTAGATGTATAAACGGTTCTGGCTGGTTGCCACCAGTTTCGGCACCTTTTGACGGCACTTTCCCATTTATGCATTTTTGCCGTTATCGGCACTTATTTCGGTGTTTTCGGCACTGCGTTTACCCGTTTCGGCACCGTCGCTTGATTCAGTACCAGATATCGTTTAACGATATATTTTTTCGAAACTGTGTTTGCCCGTTTCGGCACTTTGTTTGTCTGTTTCGGCACATTATTTATAAAGCCCTATTCACCAAGCTGCTACAGCAGGGGCAGACCCTTCGAAGAGAAAGACAATCTTTCAAGTTATTGAATGAAAAATTCTTCGATTATTGGGATCAATTCAACGAACATCTCCTTACACCCGAACAACTCTTAGAAAAGGTCGCTGAAATGTACACGAATTCTAATGCTATTAAATATGCCAAAAATGCAAAAGATAGTCGTAATGTGGGAATTGACCATCAATAAATATAATAAAGAAACAATAATGTTGAAATAAACAGGAATATTGAAACTTGTTACTTTTTAACTTAATTTTTTTCTTGCTGGGACAGGTTTCATGTATAATATTACATGCCCTCTAGCGGCAGCATGAAGCATTTGTGTTCTATTTTTCCCTGTCTTTAGTTCACTAAGGTATTGGCCATGCATATAGAAACCTGCCCCCATTGTCTACCCATTGTCCTCCTATCACTCGGATCACTATATATCTTAGGCCAAATATTACTTAGAAAAATGAATTTCCATTTTTTTTTCATTTACGAAATGAAAAATGAATTTATTTACTTATTAACAACGTCGAGATTATTTTATTTCAATGGTGCCGAAAACGACATATTTGGTGCCAAAACGAACGAAATTGGTGCCGAAAAGGACAAATTTGGTGCCGAAACCGACGAATTCATTAAACAAAAAATAGGTTTTTACATTCCTTTTACATTGGGTGCCGAAAACGGCAAAAAAATACATAAATGGGAAAGTGCAGTAAAAAGGTGCCGAAACTGGTGGACACCTTCTGGCTAAGTACTTACAGGTAGATATTTCTCTATTCATCATGCATCTTATGAATGAAATGCATAAGTAGAATTCGTTTTTTTTAGGCGCGGATCCGTGATCAACAGGATCGTAGGGAGCATTAATTGAAGAAGTGGGTTGAAATTCGTACTTTAATTCGTTGGAAGAGGAGCTTGTTCTGAAACGACAAGGAGTAAGGAGTTTGAATGAGCCACCATTGTTTGCGCCCATATTTACGATAAGAAATTGCGCGGTTTCTGGTTTTCTACTTTCAGAAAATGTGAAAAATGATGCCAAGCCGCAAATAATCATTCCCCCTTTCACGCGAAAAATATTGCGTGATTTTTTTATTTCTCCTTTTTTATTGCCCATCACTCTTGTCGCTGATCTTGATCAAACATTCAACTTCGTTGTTCCGCGAAGCTCGTTCACCTTCAGCGACGTGTGTGCTGACGTGTGCTGATGCGCATATGTATTGTGTAGAAGTGTAGCGTGTGCAAATACATCACACATCAAGGACACTTTCGCCATTCTTGTTTAAAGTTAAGACACTTTCGCCATTCTTGTTTAAAGTTCAGTCAGAAAAATCTTAGACGAAATGCAAATGCAAAACAGAATTGAGGAATGGAGCTGTTGCTGAGAAACACAATCTCATATCCTAGCTTCACTGGAGATCAGCCTTGACAGTTGTCGGGCAATGAAATTATATATAATATCATATTATATATATTTCTCCTGGCATATTAATAATATGCAGGGGGAACGTTGAATTTAGCAGACAGCTGATGTTCACATCAGTTAATATTTCGTTTACCGAAGTAAAACCTAAAATCTCGTTATTCTCTTAATTCTTGCGAGTATATTATAATGACCCTTATTTTGTAGAAACTTAATCCCTGAGACAGCCATTAAAAACTCCTCAAATCATGCGGCACTTGCCATTCGAGGTATATATGGCTAATTGGCTTTATCTAACCGCAGACTGTTAAGTTGAACGGGGAAGTTCAGGACTTCAGGCCAACTTAAGGGTACAATCTTCAAGATGTTACTCTTTTGTAATGGATTCTATTAAAGTAGGGAACACAAACAAACGGAATAAATGCCAACAAGATGGAATTAAAAACGATTTTTTTTTCTGGTTTAGTCATTTTTAATAATTACTGGATGTTTACGTTTTTGGTATCTAACTCGGACGTAGATTATAGACTTGTGGAAAAATATTTTCCAAATTGTTGTAGGACCACTCCTATCGGGAAACTCGCGCGTGCAACAAGGGATCGGATGGATTAACAATCACAAGAAACGGTTATTATTGATCCGTCAGGAACAGTTTCCACCACCTTTTTCAAGATCAATAAACATATTTTTTTATTAAAAGTGGAAAAGAAAACTAAAACTTTGACAATTGGTAAACTTCTTTCATTTTTTGGCTATAAGGTTTAATCCTTGCAAGATAAAGTCCGTCGAACACAAAAATATGATGAACCATTAATTGTACTTTGCAGCCCCGGTTTAGTAAGACAATGGAACAATTAGAAATGACCATGAAAAATTTTTCACCGAAATTACTGAAGTCCATGTCCAATACCTATCTGCCCTTCGCGTTGATTGCTCTTGAGAATTGCTTTTGGATTGCTGGCACTACAATGAAGACCTCCTCCAGACTGATAACCAGCCGCAAGCGCTTTCAAAGCTGCAATCAACCGAAAAATTGGATGATTACAGGGCAACGACAAAAAACAGGCCAGATACCGCAACATACCTGAGATGTTCGAAAATCTATAACGACGCCTGTTCTCCAGCCAATCCACCGTGTCCTAGAGCCTAGAGTGGATTATGGTAGGATCCAAAGTGAAGGGCTAAATTTCCAGAGTAGAAAAACGAAAGGGGAAAAGGGAACTCGACAAACTATCACATACACGCATAATAAGAACCAACTAGTCTCTTGAAGTTACTTACTTCAAACAAAGAAAAGCAAAAAAGGTTGAACAGCGTCTCTTTTTGCGGAAACTGCAAGAACGTTTCCTTTTCGTCAGCCCTGAAATCGGTTGCAGCCACTATAGTTAGACCGGTCGTTTTTTTTATCTTTAGCAATATGCAGTCTTTTGTAAATGAAGAAACCAGCTTGAGATTTGGACATTATACACCAAAGTGTGATGATTTTCATTACAGGTGGGAAAAGACGATGGCAAATTTATTTCCTGAATGAGAAACGTTTCTGAAATTATGAAAAATAAATTAAATGGCTAAAATCTCTTATTCAGTTTTTGGCAGATTAGGTTGATCTGATCAGTAAAGATGGAAAGCTTCGTACCGGTAGTAAAAACGGTACTTTCAGAAAAACTTCTAAATTCCGAGAAGTTGATACGGCCTCCAGACTGGTATGATTTTCTACTGCATTATTATTTGGCTACATTATTTATTTACGTTCTCCGTTTATAACAGGTCATACCAATTTTTTAAAACGTTCGGCGATCTCGTCTTTTTCACCAATGATACTCTTAGATTTCTAAACAACGATAGAAAATGAAAAGTAACGTTATCAAGTTGTTACAAGAGACAAAAACTAGAAAATAGTATCAGCGAATATTTTGCCCGGGTTAAGCCTGGGCTACACTAGGGCGTTTTTTAAGGTTTTTTAAGGAAAAATCGGTTTAAGCAACGGTCTTTCGCCCCAGCAAAATTGGTTGCCTTCAACATAAAAGTTACTTAAACCGATTTTTTAAAGAAATGTTTACGTAAACGCCCTTAAAAACCAGTGTATCACAGGCTTTACTAAAGACGTGCTCAATCAAATTCTTTTGAATGTTGGAAACATTTCTATTATCTTTTTCCTTCTTTTCATTCTTCCTTCCGTCTTGTGCAAATCAACACGGCTGCTGTACTCATTTTTTGGAGGTTATTTGTTTTTAATGAAAATATTGTGAGAATCCGCCAACCACTGAACAAGGTCGATCAACGACCTCATGATACGCAAGGTCGAACCGGTTCCCACGATCTTATCACCACCTGACCTCCAATTTTAAACTTTACCCTATTTCACACCTCAAACCCACCGGGACCTATACCGGCCAACTGACCTTGCCATCCCGTATATATTGCCCCAATTTTTCTTTATATCAGGCATTCTGGACTGAAGCGCTGCTGGAGGAAGTTGTGTCCGACCGGAGCTGGAAAATACAATGCAGTAATTTCCATTTTTATATTTCTTCGTCTTTTGTCTATTTTCTCATCGACAAAGTCGTGGCGGTTAGAGTCCCCACAATATGATGTAAGGAAATGCGAACGGAATCCAGAATCTCTTCTTAGTTACGTCTTCTTCTCTTGAGACTTTCTTTCGCTCTTTTACCCCTGAAAATAGTTTGTAGTTCTTTCAGGAAGTTATTGCTCGTATTGTTGGTAAGCTGCTCGGACGTTTCGCAGAACATTTCCATTAAGAGGTATACGTTATCAAAATTATAAATGTAAGGCCACAAAATTTTTTTTTTGTAGTCAGGTTACTGGACAGAGAGATGTTCCGAATGGTTCATCATAATACTTAATCTGACGGACTCCCTCTTGAAAGCCTTCAAACTGACGGATGAATCGTTAAAGTTTTAATTTCTTTTCACTGTGTAATTAAAATTAAGATTTGTGTCCCTTTTTCCTACGTTACTATTAGTATGTAATGAAAAGAGGGAGGATGTTTGATAGTATATTGATTTGGTTAATATGCTGAAACAGGTGGAGGAAACTGCTACACCTAAAACAACTATAACGATTTGCTGGATGGTTCAATGATTGCAAAGCGCCAAAAGTACTATCATTAAACTTCTAAAAGAATTCACTGCGTTACTACGGTGACGGTAAACTAATTCCTTCCAAGCGGTGTTTGGTCCCGGAACCGGCTTCGCGGTCTTTGTTAATGATATTGCTTTCCCACAGTTTATGCACAAAATATAGCATTTTACACAAGATCAATAGTCATAGCGTGTCTATTCGTGCGTGGTTTCATTTTCTACTTATCAAATCTCACCCTGCCTTTTCTTGTTTATGTCTGGTGCGCTTCAATTAACGCAAGAGACCTGCTGGGACTCAAGAGACCAAACTTGGGACCAGACACCTGTGCCTGCTGCGTCGAGCGATCCGTCTCTTGCGACCGCTATTTCCGCTATCTCCGTTCCCAGCTATTTTATTCTTAAATACTGAGATTTGTGATTACGTCAACATAAAATTTGCTCTATTGTTGTATTCGCAGAGACTCCCGCAGTCTTTTACGTTTGAGTAATCACGTTCACTTCAGGAATTTACTTGTATCGTTGGTAAGGAACTCGGTCGTTTTATAGAAAGTTTCCATTAAGAGGTAAGTTACCAAAATAAAAAATGCAAGAAAATAAAAATTTGTAGAAACAAAACAAAACAAAACTTTTTTGTGAGATGTTCCAGATACTTGTCCCTTTTCTTTCCTACGCTGGTATTGGTATGAAATAAATGAGAAAAGAGATTTTTAAAATTAAATATTTTTGTTGATTTTGAAACTGGGATACGATATTGCTGCGCCTAAGAAAACTGTAACTATACGTTTCCATGCCAGGGTACTTCTCTTGTGTAAAACGGTGGTTCAAAAATTGACACAAATATAGAATCCACTGGCATTTCTGTGGTGACAGCATCCGCATTTCTACTCAACGGTAGAAGAAGCCTCATCACTATCTCAAACTGATGACGCTGTCGTGGAGTTGATGTATCAATATTCAGATATGCCCGAGGGGTTAGTAAAAATTAGAATATTATCTTGGAACTTAGCAGAGACATTGAATAAAAAGATATGAACGGTACGCGGGAGTTTCCGTTCAAAAAATATTAAAATTGCAGGAATGATGGATGGCGCAACCGAAAAAAAACACAAAAAAAGCGGTTTTTTAAGGCTAGGGGATTCAAATTGTAATATTTTCTTGCTTCAAACTTTCCTGGCTTATCGTTTTTTCACATAATTTCACAACCCCAAACTTAGTTTGGGCTCAAAATTCGAAAAAAATTAAAAATGAGACACCCTAATGTTACACATAGAGCAGATAGGTAGGGGAGAGCGGGGTTGGATGGGACAGGGGTTGGGTGGGACAGAGGGGTTTTATGTAAGTTCCTGTAATGACAGGAAAATTTCCCTTTAGCCCTGTATTAATAAGAGTGTGATGCATATGCTCACAAATTTTGGTAAATTTCCAACCTTTATTTCTATAAGAAACGGCAAAAATGTGTTTTACCGTTTTGGTTTAGCTTTTGCCTTTTTATTAAATGTAAAAAAGGTGTTTATACAACATCGTTTCATTGAAATGTAATTACACCATTTTAATGGAAATTTCTTTCTCTTCCAATTTGCTGGTTGCAAAATTTATGTAGGGCCCTTCGTTCGTTCGCAATAAACGAAAACGTTGGGGTACCTTGAGCGGGGTTGGGTGGGACAGCAAGAACGGGGTTGGTTAGGACAAATTTTGGAAAGGTTCGATTAACAATCGATTAACTACCGATTACTAAACAGACAAGCTACAAGCAGACAAGAATGAATCGATTATTAGCAACCAGCTATCGATTGAAAAATTCTCGTTTTTTAGAAAAGTTTGTTTTTTTAAGATTTCTAAACGTAAAATGTGTTTTTTGTGCATAATATGTACATGGTTGCAAAGAAAATGGAATTTCGCACAAAATGGGCAGGGTTGTGACGATCGCGATTGTTTGATCGCGCGATCACGACCGCGGTCACATTTCCGAGATCGCGACAGCGATCGCGATGAATTGAAAAAAACGCGACCGGGACCGGGATCGCATGATTAAAATCTTGCGATCAAATTTGCTATCAATTACCGCCATTTTTTGTTGATTTTTTCGTTAAAAATAATTAGTAGAACTGCAAATTAATTATCTCAGTCCCTGAAAGTCTGACAGCTAGTAAAATGAGTTACTCTTTTTTTTATCGTGCGCAATAGATTCAGATGGGTGTTTTTAGGGGGTGTTTTGACACTGCACTGTTTTGAAAAGCTAAACGCCATCTAGTGGCGATCGCAAAAAAGATCGCGACCGCGATCTTTAGGTAAAATTGCGATCGCGATAGCGACCGCGTTCCTTTTTTTATTTTTGAACGCGACCGGGATTGCGATCGAAAAAAAAATGATCGGTCACAACCCTGAAAATGGGTAAACCAGTTTTTTATTTTTTCGTCGTTTTATGCACGAAAACTAATATTAAGAAGTGTGTCCCAAGCAACCCCGTGTAAAAAGTGATTTTTATAAACGAAGTCACTTCATTCTTAACATTACCGCTCATGCATTTTTGAAGAGAAATTAAATTTAAAAATAGATTTAGAAAGATTAGATAAATGCCTTTATTGTTCATTTAGAACATTTTCTTAATTCTTAATATGTAAAAAGATATAGAAAGTTACACTCGGTGTAAATTTTTTTGTCCCATCCAACCCCGCTCTCCCCTACTCCATCTTCTTTATAAAGGTACTAGGTACATACCATAAAGTGTCCTTATAATAAAATCACTTTTTTATTTATCTTTTATAACATACATTCTGTTTTGAAATGCCAATAACTATGTATCAACAGCCTGTGAGACGTCTTTTACGCTGTTATGCAAATCTGCTTTAAATCCTTTGCCAACTTATGACAAGAAACTATTATTGAATTTATTTTAGAAACAGTCTCGGACGGCAGTATTGTTTGGACCAGGAAGTAATATCCCCAGCATGAAGAAAGCAACATACTTTAAAATCAACAGCTACGGCATTCACTACAAAGGATCAGGATCAGTCACAATAAGTAAAAAAAAAAGGCCAATAGGGATATCTGTTAAGTTTATAACATCTCAATATTTGAAACCAACTTCTTCATAACCTGAGGTATTAAGATTATGTATCTTTGAATTTAAACTAGTTCTCGTTGTCATTTGGTGTTTTTCTTTTCTTATTTTTCAATGCTAAGGGATTATACATCAAGAAACTCAAGACATTATTAGTGTTGAGATTCTTCCATGTTCTTTTCATCTTTTAGTTTGTAGGAAGTCTCTTTCTGGGAGGTTTCCTTTTTTTTCCTTTTCTGTGACAGATGGTCTGGCATCCTGAACCACTCTTATAAATAAGTCAAATAATCTAAAATTGGTAAATTCAATTCCAATTTACCAGGCCACAAAACAGATATAGCTTCTGGTTTTAAATGTTTGGTCACTGTTTGCAATAATGCAGTAACGTCAGATGGTACAACATTACAAATCAAGAATACAAGTTGAAAAATAGATCATCTTGTTGAAAGTGTAATTTAAATACCAAAGAGCTTTCGCTTAACTAAAAATTTTCCCAGGCTTTAATTTTCTGGTCTTTGGCGACTTTGAACATTGGTAATTTTGGGCCATCGCTTTATGAAATTGACCTTTCTTAAGAAAATATCGAGTATAACAGCCTGAAGCTTAACATGCTCTGCCTATTACAGAGATAAATATTTCAAAAGAAAATCTTTAACACAAACAGTTCACTTTCAATCAAATAAAATCAATTAGTCTCTTCATATTTGGCTATCGCAGATGGTTGAAAACAGAGAATAACATTTCAAAACGGTTAGGTAAAGTCTGAATTACGTCCATTTTCGGACGTCTGAGCTTGGACGTTCTACGGAGAGGGCATCAAGACGTTCTATAATCATTAGAATAACGTCCTCCTAGGACGTCCAGGTAAGAAGGATGGACGCAATTGAAACGTCCAATAGACGTAAGTGTGCTAGTAGGTAAATGTAGCATGTTTGTGTGAAGCATTGATTACTGCTGTATTCCACAAAGTATTAATTAAAGTAAAAACTTTATTATATAGTTTCCTATATGCATACATTAGGTAGAACATTTATATTTTAACGTTTTGGGAGGGGGGAACGTTTTTCGAGAGGCGGGCCTTATACCAGAGGCATAGAGTTATGGTTTCCGCACTCAACGTTAAAGTTTTCCATAAGCCGACGGTGTCGTTTCCAAATTTCACAGAGACGAAAAATTCTGCCACCTGGTGGGTGTGTATGTACACTACATGACACTCTCGGACTCGCCACGCTTTTCTTAACATTCAAAATTTCCAACACGCTTTACAAGTTTTAAGTTTACACACGAATAAAATTTTAAAGAAACTAGTCTTATATTTAAATAAAACATACAAATAAGCATCAAAAGAACTGTATACAAGTTTCAAGAAGTCATTACCTAAGTTACAAAAAATCGACATGAATTTGTAACAGTAGCCCTGCACTGTTAAAAATCTCTCGAGTTTTTCGAGACGTCTAGTCTTCGGAAATCGAAACAAAAAATCGATATTATAGTCTCCGAAAATCGAGAGTTATAATCACCGAGAATTCAGGGCTTTTGAGTAAATTTGAAAAAGTGACGATGCCGGGAATTGAACCACGGAATCCTAGGTTGACAGCCGGCCGGCTTATCCATTACACCATTAAATTATAACAATAAATTGGAAAACTTTTTTTCTAGAGCAGCTACGTCTAAGTTGCTGGAAACTGTCGCCAGATGGTCCTCCGACTCATCTCTGATTTCAAGGAGGCGGAATAGAGTTTGCTGGAGGGGGGGGGCTAATTGCAGTACCAAAAACGACGGCATCTCTGATAGTCTAGTCAAAATAGCAAAAAATGCCTATCTAACCTAAAACAAATTGCAATGTTTAATTTTTTCATGAGCTGTATTGATATTAACCTTAATAATGTTCTCCTAAAACCCTCCCGCGAAATTTTAATATTTAGTATAATTAATTTCAATTATAAAATATGTGTATTTTTGTATTGTAGTTTAGTCCGATTAAATAAAAAAAACACGACGTGGCGCTTCACTTTCCTAATAAGAGAATACAAAATGCAGCGCCGTCGCTCAATGCGGGTGTGAAGGAAACTAATACGGCTATGAGAAAATTTCAGGAAATATGGGCTGTATTTAAATTCTAATAACTTAAAAACTAATACCCCCTCCCGAAAATCTTTTACTGTGTTTGTAGAAGAGAATATGCTCTTTAAAATAAGACAAAAACGGAAGAGGAGGGGATTACAGGTAACTAACGGCAGCGATTTTCGCTAAAGCCGTTTCCCCGTAAGCTCTGTGTTAAACACGGAAGCGGTTTTTGGGTAGTAAAAAGGGAGACGCTACTCATTTTTCGTGTGGGGTTTCATTATTTACAAGTTAGGGAAATAAAAATTGGCATGCATGTAGACCAATTAGTAATAAACAAAGTTCATTTTTTAAAATTTAATTTTTTTTTTATTTAATCGGACTAAACTACAATACAAAAATACACATATTTTATAATTGAAATTAATTATACTAAATATTAAAATTTCGCGGGAGGGTTTTAGGAGAACATTATTAAGGTTAATATCAATACAGCTCATGAAAAAAACTAAACATTGCAATTTGTTTTAGGTAAAAAATTCTATTTTGACTAGACTATGAACTCTGAGAGAAAATTCCGCCATAAGAGCCCTGCAACCATCAATTTCATGGCTCTGCTTATACCAACTTTAAACTTAATTTACGGCTAAACCGTGCATTTTTCCTACGGAAACATGATTCACAATCTTTTCTAACTCGATGAGTTTGACAAGATGGAATCATTTTCAAGGGAAAATAATTTTACCCTTCATTCCCTATTGACGAACCAGTGGTCCTTTATCTGTGCCTTTACCGCCTATACTATGCCATCATGGTTATAATAATTTTTTTTGAAAAACTGCTTCACAGAAAAATGCTTTACAGCGGAATTTAGATTTTTTGACTTGGTTTGTAGTCAGTTCTGCATCGTCTGGTACATCAAGACATTTTCACTTCCTAAAATAACAAATATTAACTAAAAACCATTCCATGAACAATAAAATTTCATTCGAATAAACACGGAATCACTGACTCTTACTTGGCTGCTTGCTTTAAGCAGAAGTTATTATTCAACGCCTGGTTGATCATACGGTTAAAGACCCGATGCGAGAAATCAAGTGCATTCAGTCGAAAGAAAGTGGTCGAGTAGTGCGGAGCAGTAATTTTCGTATTATAGTGATCATTTCCCAAGTTAAGCAGGACGATGTTGAAGATTTTAACTTTACTATCTTTTCCCATGATAATGGTGTTTAGTCAGACCGGTTGTTCAGATCCCTTAGTTAAATATCCTATTCCTCATATTGGTAACACAACTCTTCATATTTTCATTTATTTTTTTTTTCAATCTTACAATAACTTTTGTTTTTTGTTTTAATACAGGAGAAGCTAGAGGAGGTTATGGGGGAGGAGGCGGCTACAGCGGAGGACATGGACATGGATCAATCTCGATGGATCCCGTTTCAATATTGGGGCTTCTGTCGTTGGGTTAATTACATTTATTGCATTCACCTGCCTTTTTAAACCAATTTTAGTCCAATTACATTTGATGTAATTGATTACACTGATGTAGGTGCTGTTTTATTGCGAAGCATTCTCACCTTGTTGCCCACGAGCGCACGGAGTTTGGATGTGACAGACATCAATCTTCCACTGATGCTCTCCGATATTCCGGAAGCCATCGCCAATTGGCATGAAATGACGAGTAACCAACACGTTGTGTACGAAAGGTATAACTTAAGGTCGATCAATTTGAATTGTAATTAGACACTCCTTGTCCTGTTAATCTGTTGTTCCTTATAATCCTGATTATGAAGGAGTGCGGAAGAGCGAGAGGACGACGGTCATCCGATGGCCCCTATCCGCCAGTATTTGTCCATGCTGAAGACGGACAAGTCTTGTCTTCCGCATTTTCTTTGTGAATACTGGAAACCCAAATCGATTGAAGAAGAGACTTTCCTCGACATTGTCATGTTAGTGTCTTATTTTCTATTCTACATTACCAAAAATTGTTTTAAGTGATTATTATATGTATTCCCCAAAGGCTGACTACTGCCGAATGGAATGGCCTGGTGAAAAGTGCTGCTATCTACGACCAGTTAAAGCAACCAAATTCTTCGACAGCTGACAGATTTTGTGCCCAAGCCCGTTCTGAATGCAGTGCAGGAAAATGAATTTCATTACAAAATAACAAATTTGGACATGCATACATGATAACAACAATACTTTCACTTTTTTAATAGAAAAGACGTAACTTCGATACTACTGATAACTATTGAAATAACAAGTGTATTTATAAAATAAAATGAACAATCATTCAATTCAATCGAAATTGTTTTTTTTTAAAGTAATTTTTTTGCTTGTCAGATTTACCCCACGATATACAACCTGAAATCATATCTTAAGAGTTACTATGCACTACACCTTCCCTTAAATTTTGTTTATTTACCAATACATCACGCCAATACCGACAAATACAAGTTAAAACAAAGCCATTAAATCGGCCAGTCCACAATCACTGGCAGATGGTCGATTCTTGTCGTTGTCACAACGCGGATCGGACTCCAATACCTCCACGGTTGCGCTTTTCTCCACTTGATCGACATAACGGGCAGTGTCTTCGGCACCGTAATGGTGCGCTAGCGATGTTCTATTCAAATAATAAACACAATCTTTAAATCTCTATTATTAAATGAAATATTCAAAGAACCTGTAAAGAAGAGTTTACTAATAGACGGAAGAATTGGATGAACTAGGCTAACGGTATTAAACAGCTATTTCACATCACGTCACAACGAGTGGTGCTGGAACAATTACTCGTAATGTGAACACAATAACTTTTGCCGGTGACGATTCAAACTTGACTTATCAACTGGAAGGGAATAGCGCAGTTAGACATGGGAAACTCTCTCCAAGTCTTATGTTGAGCCAACAGATAAATAAATAAGGCTCTATATAGGAAAAACGTATGCACGTCTCTCTGTACAGTAACACAGCACGAGAAAGTGTGTGTAGATCTATTCTAATCCAGAGAAATGCAGGTCTAAGTTGTACGAGTTAGTTACATGTAGAGTTGCATGGCTCTGAGGGCCAAGGCTGGTTGCCTGTTCCACGCGATCGCGTCATTGCCCAGCTTGCAGAGAAGAGTTTTTGGACAGGAGGCCGGATGACGACGAATGGCTTCCGCGACCCGTTGACCCACCCGAACCGACTCCTTGAGTAACAGCAGGCGATGCGATGATTTCGATGTGGACGACAACTCGTCGTCGTCCTCGTCTGACGACCAACTTTGCTGCTTGGGCTCCTCCTTTCATCGTTGCGGTGTTATTGTTGTTTTGTCGTTTTTGAAAAGAAAAACAAATAACAAAAAGAAGGAAACTTGAGTAAACGTGATTCATTAGTCAAAAGCGATGTTATATATTTGAATACTATATTTCACCTGATAGTAGTTTGAGATGTTATCTAGCATGTTGTGAAACTCTTCCGGCCGATCAGACAACTGCAATGGCTGTGCATCCAATGCGACAATCAAATGATGGAATATAATGTGAGGTTATAAATACATTTCCAAACTTTGTTATATACTGCACAATAACCCGGCACAACCTAAATCGGATTATACAGTCTCGTACCAGGTTTATGTCGGAGACTTCCACACTTCTGACGCTGCGGTTCAACAAGTTGTAAATGATGTTGAAGAGGAAGACGCCGAAACCCAGAGAGGCCAACACGACATAAGGGTCGACGTAATCATTTCCGTACTCGCTGCGTAATATAGAGAGAGATTAACGCTTTAAATCTAACGCAAACACGCGCAAACACGTATAAAATTTAAAGAGTTTTAATTATTACCTGGCCCCGTAACTTCCTCCTCCACCGTAACTTCCTCCTCCACCGCGAGCTTGTACAACATCCATAGCCAGCACGAGAAACACTGAATGCGCTAAAGACGGTTCCTTATCCGTAAATGGATTCGAGTGACAGGGCGTTCAACTCGGGTTATCCCACGCTCTTTTCTTGACATGACATATAATAGGCCTATTATTTATCGCAGTTGATCGTCATTTGCTTTGAAATTTGATGATGACGCACTTCTACAACCGGTTGTGCTTCGATGATTTTCAACGGTGATTCTTCCCTTCTTTTTTAATAATGTTCACTCTACAATCAAAATTCTGTGGAAAATCAAGACTAATTTCTATGGAAATCGGGTAAAACAAAAATAAGAGAATATGCGTAAAAACAGAAGCGCACGTCTGCATACAACAGCTGATGGCAGCACTGCCGTTACATATTCTGTTATAGAGTATAGCTATAGATATTATCATAGTCCGGAAATGTCCAACAACGAACGAAGCGACGCCAAATAACAAAAGAACCTTGTGAAAGTGTTAATGCCCGCGTGACAGAGTTGGTGAGGGGAAACAAAAAATTAACAAAAAAAAAACCAACAGCCCATCGCTATATAGGCGCGGTGAATCAAAGTCACAAGCCACTGAATCGGCGGTCCATAACAGTTAAATATACAGGTGGCATTAAAATTAGTTATAGCGGAATTTTCCTATTATTCCCGAAATATGTTCGAGTTGGAAAGTCTACTATCTTCTATACGCAATGATCAAATCTTATTCTCCCACGTTTGGTTCATTGATTATGTCACATCACCATCGTTAGTGTTGAAACGAATACACAAATAAATAACAAATTTCGAAATGAGAAGCAATTCTAATATTACACATTCACGTGCTTACTCCGTGAATGGTGCGAGTCTATCTTTGCCTTGATTAAATATGTTGTTATCTATTTGTTCACTCGCTGCTGTATTTCAAACCTAATAATTTGGTTGTTTATATCAGGAGAATCCCCCCCCCTCCTCCAAAATCTCGCGGATTATAGATACTGTGTACAAAGTGACGCAATTTAGCACGCTGCTGTGCGTCACATGATCGCGCCAATCGGAAGAATCCGCTTTGAACTTGTTCGAAGGAAAGGAAACATTTTTGTGAATTGCCACAGACTTTACAGGAGTTGACGGGTGTCAAGAAAGAAGAATTCACTTATTCCACTGTGTGCAACTGCGCATCTCACCACTATAACACCTGTTACCAGTTCAAGCTTGGCAAATGCATACCCAAAACGGGATTATCTATCTTGTTGGAAAAAGAAAGCGTCGCACCGACACCGACCTTTTGATGCACATTGGGTAACACTTCTACGTACTACGTAATATATACAGTACCTCGTCTCAGATCCTTTCTGAATAGATTAAAACATAGGTACAGTACATTTATGACAGGTTCTTACCGGTTCTTACCCAGCGATCGGATGCTAAAAGATTCGAAAACACGACAAAGAGACCCAACCGACACGATAAGGGAATTTTTTAATGAAATATTCAAAGAAGCAATAACGACGTGATTAGAATAAGGCGAGTATTTCTAAATATAAATTGGGATAGGTAACTGGATAGATAAATAGTTCCTTATATAGTTACATACTCGATTGATTTAAGTAAAAAAAAATTGGTACGGTATACTTTTGACTTCAATTTGTATTTATTCAAATTGAAAGGAATACAACGAAACACACACAAAAAGAACATTTTCGTATCTGATGGCGGACAGAGCGCCACAAGGGGAAAGGGGGCCATAAAAAATGATCCTTCTCCCCCAAAAAACTATTCAACGGCGTTGTCTTTTTCCTTCCATTTTTGAAACGTATCACTATGATGTCGACAAGGAAAGAGAGAGAGAGAAAATATGAAGACATTTTTTTCTTCTTCTCAATCTACGACAATCTAGAGGCCTTTGCCGACGTGCCCTCGACTCAACAAAGAGTAGTCAAAGTGGCCTTTCATGTTATATTCCCCTTTTTTTTTTAAAATTCAAATAGAAAATCCCCCCCCCCCCCCAAAAAAAAAAAGTCAAAACAAAAACAAAAATTGTATGCGTGTAATATAAAATAGTCTATACTATACTCGACGAATTCATTTGTCGTCGTCCTTTATTTTATGACCATGTGATTTCATTGCGAGTAGGGAGCGACGACGACGGCGTCATCACCACCAACGGGTTCAATCTTCTCTTGGAGGATGAAAGCATCACCAATCCCGAAGGATGAATGCTGTCGGCCAGACATTTGGGAACGATGGACGAGCACAAGTCTTGAAACGGTGATTTGCTGCCATCAGCGCCGAGAGTTTCCTGCAACACTCGATCTACCGTGTGAGCCGAATCGGAATTGCCTAGCCAATAAGCCATGCCAATCCTGTGCGGAGTGCCGAAACATTTGAAATTAAAATCTCTGCTTATAGTTCATTTTTTTTATCGTTGTAAAAATTACGTGGCAGTTTGAACGAGGGGATCGTAGATGATGTCCTGATTGGCCGTCAACGTCTCGCAGATGCGTCGCTGAGTGCAGCGACGCGAAGAACCCGGTCGGATGGAGTTGATTTGGCGATGCGCCCGCCACAAACCGTTGAAAACACCGACCATTTGGTCGAGAACGTCCACATTTTCCTCCTCGGCAGTAACCATCGATGGTGGCTCGCTCAGGTCCTGGGTGAATAATAGCGGATTTTCCGATAGTAGACGGTCAGTGCTGTGAAAATCGGACATGAAAAGGGGAGCGTCGGCGTCCATGACGCGACCTGTAGCGGCGCTCTGCGTAGCCAATTGGTAGAGCAACACGCCCAGAAACGTCAGAAAGGAAAGGCCACCCAAAATGGAGAATGCCTTGCCCTTTTAATAAACAATTTCATCGGGTTAGATTGATCAGAAAATTAAAATTCAATCACAAATCGAATGAATTAAATACCGACGAATCCATTCCATAGCTTCCTCCACTTCCGCCGTAACTTCCACCTCCACCATGTCCGCCGTAACTTCCACCTCCGCCATGTCCGCCATAACTTCCACCTCCGTCGTGTCCGCCATAACTTCCACCTCCGCCGTGTCCGCCATAACTTCCTCCGTGGCCTCCTCCGCCGTACCCGTAGTCTCCACCACTACTACTATAACCCCCATAACTTCCTCCTCCGTGACTCCCTCCTCCATAGCCGCCGCCTCCTAAATACATCCGCAATAAATCGAATAAATGTTTTGTTGAAAAAAAATATTATGATTTAAATATGACGTCAAATTGCGTTGAAGTCTTGAATTACCTACCTCCGTAACCTTTTCCACCGCCAGAATGTCCACCACCCCCGTAGTAACCTCTTTCTTGATAGCTTGCGGAGTACTCCTCGTCTAGTTCTTCCTCGTCGTCGTCACTCAATTTTGTTTTACTTTTTCGGATGTAGGCCGGAATTGCCGCCGGCCTACGACGCCAACTATTCAAGTAATCGTCGAATGAGCTGCTTCTCGGTTCCCAATTCTCTTCCGATCTTCCGCTTTCAGTCACTCCGGCCAGAGCGTCCAACAAATCCGGATCCAATTTCTCCGCTAGCGTTTGTCCGGCTGAAACGTAAAGATGGACAGTGTCCAACTTTTGAAGGATCCAGTCCAAATGTGGAACTTTGGAGAGCCAACGAACTTTGGTGACTTTGCGCAACACGCCCCTAGTGACATCCAGCATGCGGATAGAATCCGACAAACTTTGATGTCGTTTTGGCAAAAGTTCGTTCGCATTTGGCTCTTCAGCTACGGCCAGAGCCGATAGCCAACAACAAATTACGAGAAATGACAAATATTTCATCGTCAGGCCTATAAGTGAACTCCTATACTAAACCGACCACCGTTTCCCAACCAAAGTCCAAGACCGTCTGATCTGTTGCCAGCCATCGATCATTCAAGTAATAGCTGGTGAAAACAATTAAAGAACGGTACCATCACGGTCGTCGATTGTGCTTGTTCAATACCTGAACGCTATGGTTCTGCTTTACCGCGTCCAAATGCCAAGAGTTTTGATCAAGTTAATAATATAGCTCATATAATAATAACTTAACACCATGCCATTCATAATTCATCTGCAACAAAATTATCCCAAAACAAAAGAGAGTTGACGCTGCTGTTACTAAACGAAAGACGACGAAAGGTATTTCATAGAAATGAATCGTATTCTTGTTATCTTCGTAATATGATACACACAGTACAGCATTAAGTATTATTATAATAACATGAAATAACGTTCCAATAATATAACACACGCACTCTTATTGATTATTCGTCCATCATTCTTTCTTCATCCGTGCTCTTTTTTTTTCTTTCTTTTTTTTTGTTTAGAAATTACAGAGTTATGTAAAAACATGTTATGTGTGTGATTGAGGGTAGGGACACGAAAAATAAGAATATTCAAAGAACAAAATAATTCAACCATCAAGTTTAGAAAACAAAAAGAGGGAAATTGAAATATGATTGGGATATTATGAATAAAAACCGATGCGGCAGTTTTTTTTAGTTATTAATTGATTTAAGAGTGTAGATACAGTTATGTATATATATGTGACGACGACACATAAAGACACCATCACTCGAATATGGTAGTAGGGAATATTGTTATTATTTATGTATAATAGTATAACCTGTATAATAATTAATTGTGTATGTAATTTAAAAAAAAAAAACGTTTTGTTCGTCAGTTGCATTTAACGTAGTACGTCAGATATGGAACCGTAATAGGAATTATATAACGCGTCCGGCAGGAAATGAACAAACAAAAATCATGACAAACTGAAAATTGCAGAGACAAAATGTTGCAAATGGGGAGACCGATGTCGGTGGTGGGTGAACTAAAAAAAATTGTTTCTTTTGATTTTTTAGCATCTGAGAAAACCACAATCAATAATGTGTGCCTCATTTGATTTTTTCTTCTTCTTTTCTATGAGATCTAGAGAGAAACGAAACCGAACGAAACGCGGTACATAGGCGGCCTATTGATGCATTGCATAATAGCTGTTCTTCCGGTCACTCTCGGCTTCATTCGCCTTTTATTTCATTCTTCTAATTCTCTTTTAAAATAAAACAAAACAAAAGAGTTGTTGCGGACAAAACCGGGGGAGTTCCGAATTCCGTTGCAGCGGGATTATTCAGATTCTGTTACTTTCTGTTTTGTATTCGTGTGTGCGTTATATATGTATAGCAAAGGAAATATAAAGGCTTATTATTGTTATAGTCAAGAAATCATCGGCGGATCGTTCGAAATGGGGAAAGTTTTTCTTTGTCGATTGAATAAAAACAAAAAACAAATTTGTCGTCGTCGTCGTCGGGGTAGCATCAAACAGAGTAGAGAAATTCATTTGTTTTGCACTTTTTCGGCATTTTTCTTTCTTGTTTCAAAACGGTATAGAGGCTATATAATACAAAGCATTAGATGCCAAAATTCAGAAAAAAAAATAACTGAAATTTTTGTTGTGTCTTTTGTGAGGAGGGTAAAAAGGAGGAAACGAATTCTCGAAGATAGGCACCGCCAATCAGTCTTAATATGTAACACGTTTTTGAATTGATAAAGAACACTGACAGAGGATTTGTCAACAAAACAAAACAATCGAGGTGTGGAAGGGTAAATCAACAAACCCAATTTTAGAAGGAAAAAAAAAAATAATGAGATAGAATTAGAGGAGAAAGCGAGAGAGATATAATGACAAGAACTATTTACGATTACATCCGGAGTTTTTGCAAAGAGTGTATAGAATATTAAGTCTGTACAAGTTTTCAAATATAATCGAAACAAATTCATTCGCACAATTTTTTTGTTCTTTAATTTTGATTTTCAATTTTAAAAAAAGAGAAACATTTTTTTTTGTTTTTTTTTCTGTTTTTCGAATTTCTTCTCCGGCGGGGGTTTGAAAATTTTTCATTTGTCAATCCACTGCAAACAAAATTTGTTTTTAATCAAAAATTCAAAACCCAAACCATTGTTTCGTGAAATTTAGATTAGATGAATATAATAGAGGGGAGAGAGGCACTATGATATAATATATACGGATACTGTACACACGCAATCCAACGCAAAATGGAAATAGAGTAGTCACACACACGCACAAATAAAACTTGGATTTGATCGCTGCCATATAAATGGAGAGAGAGGAAGAAACGACGTGTGGGCGCAGCAGCAGGATACCAGCAGCTCAAACACGGCCAGACCGCCAGAGAAAAAAAAAAACGTACGACGACTGCCGTTTCAGTCACACAAACACCAAAGAAAAACATAAAATTTCTAACTCGATTGGGAATAGGAGGGAGGGAGGGGGGGGGGATCCGTGACGTCACTGGAATGCTCTTGTTACGAGAGGGGCAGGATGAATCGAAAGAAAAGACAAAATCGAACAACACTATAGAATCTATGATGACATTGTTTTAGATCCAACTTTTCAAACGATTTCTTTTGGCGCTCTTTTCTGGTTTAAATTCAAAAAAGAAGAAGCCAAACCCTTTTCGATCCGCTCAAAGAAATACCAACGAATGTTTATAGTTTTGTTGTTGTTGTTGTAGTTCTTGTCTATATACAAAGCGGCGTGATGAGCTCTGTGTCGAATTTCGCGCTTCGATTGATAAAATTCAAAAGAAATCGAATGAAATTCAATCGAGACCCAAGACGGGCTTGGTGTCCATCTGGACGACGGATCCCATGTGCATGGACGAGGAAATTTGAGGATTGCTGACCAAGCTGGGGTGTTGCTGGACGCTCATATGTTGCATGTGTTGCTGTTGACCGCCGGAATGGATGTGGTGTTGCTGTTGTTGTTGCTGCTGTTGTTGTTGCACAGCTCCCAAAGATGGAACGACGTCGATTTTCTCCTTGTGCAACATTTCTTCACGTTTCTTAACTTGTTTGCGCTCTTTGGCTCGTCGATTTTGGAACCAAATCTTGACCTATTCAACGTGAAATCGATGGAATTTGTTTTTTAAATGCTGATATACTATTATTGAAACTTAAGTTGTTTGATGTTTACCTGTCGTTCGGATAGGCCTAGGACGCTGGCCAGCTCCGATTTGCGTCTGATGGTGATGTAACGACTGTAGTGAAATTCCTTCTCCAACTCGAGCCGCTGGTGGTCCGTGTAAACGACACGGTACTTGTCCTTGGTCCTCGTCTTCCCTGCTGAGAACACATCCGAGTCTAAATTGTAGGCATGTCAGTATGTCTTGATTGTTTTACCTTATTTACTCTTAACTATAAGTACACTGTTTAAACCTAACTATTTAACAGCGCAATCATCGATTACAAAATCTAGTTTTTTCCCGTTTTACTCTAATTCTTAGACGTGTAACGTCCATTTTTTGTTGTTGTGTCTAAAGATTAAATTAGTTGCTGGTAATCCAAAGATTAGACTAGTTGACTTCTATCCAAGGTGACAAACTTCAATTAAGCCGCTATATAGCGCGACCGCATAGCGTTTGTCGGGACTTTTTGTTTGAAGTCGACGAGAGTCTCGGCGACGTCAAAATGATGACGCAAGCGGATTGAAAACAAAAAAAAAAAATGGTCTCGGTCAGTCTTTTCTTTCTTTCCTTTTCTTCACTGATTAGAATTACAGACAGGAGAGAGAAACTCAAGTCGGACGACGTTGCGTCCGAGAAAAATACACACCGGAACAGTTTCGTGTATCAGGTGTGAATTTCTTGTTCGTTTCAAATAGAGACAGAGAGCTCCCCTGGCCAGATAATCTATATACAGAGTCTCCAATAGGTGTGGTCTAATACTCTCAGGGACAGTCAGAATATTCGTCTCTTTTCTAGAACACGGACTGGAAACATAAAGCGGTGTCCTTTCATCTCTGCATGTTTCTTGTCTCTCAAACATCGTTGCGACCGCCCGTCTATCTGTCGTTGTTTGAGTTTTGCCCCAGCGCGTTCCTTGGACTCCATGTTCTCACTCACCGTGTAGGCAGTCCACAGCCCTCCCATAACCATGTCAGAAAACTTGTTTTGTTTTTTTCCATTCTCTTCTTTTTTTTCGTGTTTTGTTTGAACGGCGATAACGATGCGGCCAGAGAGTTAAGTCCACATACAACAACTTTCATACCCAGGGTTTTTGAAGTTGGGCGGTAAAAGATGAGAGAGACGCGTTGAACAAGGCGTTCATCACGCGGATAAAGAAAAATGAATACGTACAGAGAGTATGACGTCAATTGATTTCTAGTCGTCCGTCTCGAATGATTAGGACAATGAAACACACACACACACACAAAAAGCCGAATATGTTGCGCAGCGGTTTCTTGTGCTCTCGGCAATTTTACGACCTTTTGTTTTGTGTGTTTGACGTCGAAGCGACGGGAAAGTCGGTTGTTGATTCGTTTGAAATCCCGTCAATAGACAAACAAAAAAACTACTAGTAGAAGGAGAGAATAAGAGGACGAACAACAACCGGAAGTCGCGACATGACAGAAGACGAACGAAACAAACGCGAAATTCACAAACGTGCTGTACTACGATGTTTGTTTTTTTTTTTGTTTGTTTTCAATCTTATTATAGCGGAATAACCTTTGGTGATCCTTTCAAAAATCAACTCCATGCTGCCGATTTCTCCTGTTTTGACGGAAATCTAGATTTCTATCGCTTCTTCTTATATTATATCAAAATAACGTGAAAACTAAACGAAAATTTCAACCGCATATAGGGCGTGGGGAGGGTGTTCGGTTGTTGTTTTACAGCAGAGAAACGAGTGAACTAATGCTCGAAGGCAAACCCCTGGTAAAGAAAAAAAAAGGAAAATGATAATATAAGCGCAACGCGGAGAGAGGCATCACAGTTACGTTGGTCGCCGTCTAAATCGTCGAATTCATAATTGATATAATCATCGTCATAAAAAGCGGCGGCGGCGGCAGCGGCAGCAGAGCAACACGGAACAGAAACTGACGGTCATTGGAGCGTTCGTCGTTCCTCCAGGTATATAGTAGGCAGGTACACACACACACACACCTTATATAATATAATATCCTTCAAAAGCCTCTTTCTTTTCTTCCCCCCCCCCCTTTTTGAAAATAAAAATTCGTCGGCGAGGGTTTGGCTTAACGGAGCAACTGGGTTCGGTCGTGTTGTCTGATTGGCTGACAGTCCACGCTCCTGGGGTAGTCTAGCGGCGCTTGAGGACAAGATGGCGTCTATACACAAATATAGGAGAGGAGGCGGACTTTAGCGTGAAAGGTTTTTATCTCTTTCTCTCCATATGCGTGATGCGAACGTTGCATGTCGTCACGGCCGGCCGATTCACTCTTTTTCTTTTTTTTTTTTGGTCTTTTTTCTTTCTTTCTTTCTTTTTTGTTTTGTTGTTGGATTTCCTGGGCGCGCAGCGTTTTCTATACATATAAGAAGAAGAGAGAGAGAGAGAGAAATCCCCCTCGAACCGAAAGAAATACATATATGTATATGTATATCTGTATAGACCATGGTGGAAAGAGTCATAAAAATAAAAGCTTTATTGCACCGGGCGACTTCCCTTCTCTCTCTCTTTGCTGTGCACTGGAAAACTTTGTTGTGTGTGTGTGTTGGTTGGTCGGTTTCATTCTTTTTGTGTGTGTGTCTCTCTGCTCTCTGTGTGTGTGTGTGTGTGTGTGTGTGGAAGGGAATTGTTTTTCAACCCATCACCACCGACCATTTTCTGATCCTATATAGCTGAGCATGCCCTTCTCTATCCGTGTCCTCCATGTCTCACTCCACCTGAGCTATAAAAGCCCGTCGGTGGAATTGAAAAAAGAAAAAAGAGAATAACATTCCGTCAAATACCTGGGATATGGCCACCACCACTACACAGACTCGTCGACACGACTTGACGACGGAAAAAAATCTTTTTTATTTTGGAAATTTTTGTTGTTGTTTTTTTTTGTTTTTTCTTCGACTTGGTTCATTTATTACGACGATGATTTGTCCCCAATTTTTCTTTTCTTTTCTTTCTAAAAGAGAGGGGAAGAAACAACCAAGGGGTCAACGCGTCTACCATCTGCGCTGCTGCTGCGAACAAGTTTCGAATTTCCCGCCGTCAAAATAAAAGACAAATGTGACAAATAATTGAAGGAGGCGGTCTGTTTTGTCACAAAGTAGACACGACCGAAAAAGAATACATGACGGATAGCCCCAGTCATCACACAAAGGAGATAAATTAATGAAACTGCTGATATTTCATCATCATTCATTGATTTTTCAACATTGTAAGTGATGAAGAGATTATGGCAATCAGCAGGAGCACAGTGAGTGAGTGAGAAAGATAGGACCCTTGTTATTTCCCGATAGTGGCCGCCCCGTTGATGTTTAGCAGCTCTTTTCAAAAGTTGCCGCAGTCATGTTTGTTGACCTGCTCCTGCTGACAAGGGGGCTGCAAACACAACACACACACAGACACACATCAGCACATCACTCAACAGGAAAATAAAGGAGAGTCGTTGCTTCTCTTCTTCTTGTCTTCTGTTTCGTTCCTCTCGTCCTCGACACACCGAAATGTAAATACAAACTCGAAAATTGGTTGTAACAACAAAATATCAGCGCCCAGCACAAATCAGTTTGTGTATGTTTATGCAAAAAAGACAAGGCTTCTTTCTCTATCTATTAGCGGTTCATACCCAATTCGAAACCAACAAGGAAAAAAAGAGAGACATTTTCAACTAAAAGTCTAGCCGCTAATGTCTGTTGGGCGGAAAACGAATTTTTTTTCTCCTTCTTTCTATTTTCGCCCCTGATTTTTTTTTTAAAGATGGAATATATTTATATTGCGAATGGGGAGGACACGCGCGCCCTCCTTCCTGCATTTGTGCTACCGTATGTGTGCTGGTGTCTCTATACTTCTTTTTCTACCATGTATTTCACAGTTTCTGATAGATATACATACACACAGCAGTCGCGCCGTCTCCAATTCCCTCTTTGCCTTTAATTGCTTTTCGGCTCCCGAGCTCCTGTCATTAGGTCGGAGCCTCCTTTTTTTAACTAAAAAGTAGTGAAAGAAGTAGTTCAAGCCGCAAAAGTATTGAAGTCGAGGAATCCCTATCGACCACAACACACAAATGTGATGGGCCCTTTGCTCTCCTTTATTTTATTTTATGTTTCGTTTCCAGTTAGAGAAGAGTGGCCATTGGCGGGTGCCGCCACTTTTTCTTCTTCTGTCGACTCCCAATGGGTCATTAGGATAGAGAGCAGAAGAGGTCAAAGTCGGTGCGGCGACATGCATGGAAAATGTGTGGCAATAATATCAAATGGTTCATACGGTTTAGGAAGGAAAAACAATGTCAAAAGAAATTTGTTCAAAAGATGGAGGGGGCGGCGGCGGCGGATTTCTTCGACTTCAAATGCTGTGCTACTCTGTCGGCGCTTGTATTTCACTCACTTTGGTGTCATTAGTCTATACCCCTCCCACTATTTCGTCAAAATAAGTCAAACAAATTGAAATGTCCGCTATTATTAACAAATGAATTCCTCCTCTTCATTTGCATGCCGATCGATGGATAGACGCAACTGAAATCTGGGCGTTGCAATAGTCGCAATCCTCAACAGGTCAGACGATCAAAAAGAAAAAAGATGACCCCATGTGCAAATAAGAAAAAAAAAAACAGAAAAGGGTTGGAACTGTATATAGGAATAAGGGAGTGGTCGTTAAGCACGTGCTCTATATATACTATTCTGTCGATCCTGTCTGAGAGAAAAAAAACATTTTTGTTTTTTATCGATCGAAACCATCTCGGAGTCGATCGTCTATAGAATATCTCGCCACGAGCCAAAGAAGAAGAAGAAGAAAAAAATAACAACAAACATGGAAAATGTTATCAGATCCCAATCAGAGTCAAGACGACTGGATCGATCCCAAGAGACTCATCATCGGTTGGCTATACTGCCTGGGTCTCCACCAGGATGATTGTGTCGTCGCGCCCTAGGTCTACACACAAACATCTATACATCCATCTCTTAACTCTTATAATCAATCGATGCATCTATAGATCTACTATATCTTAGGTATACTTTTAGAGAGAATTTGTGATTGAAAAAGAGTTCTCACCTGGATTGACGTTGGTGCTGTGGAACGAAGGTTTCTTCATCCATTCGTAGGGCGAACGAGACGGTTGAGGACGCGATACGTTGACCATTGCGGCGCCGTTGGATCCGACCAGTTGGTTCTGTTGGCTCATCGAACCGGCCGATGAAGGTCCCGTCATGGCTCCTTGCGATCCCGACGCGTTCTGCTGTTGTTGCTGCTGTTGTTGTTGTTGCTGCAAGTTCAATAAGTTGTTGCCAGACGATCCGCCACCGCCCAACATTCCCTGCTGTTGCTGTTGGGCCGGTGAACCGGCGCTGCTCAGTCCATCACTTCCAGCCAAACCGGAATCAGGAGAATGGTGTCCGGTGATGACTGCTCCCGTGTTCATCCGGATAGGATCGACAACCATTTGTCCGTGATTGTTGTGATGATGTTGGTGATGCAAATGGGCGTGATGCGGTGAAATGAAATCGCCCGGTCCTCCCGCACCGAACATTTTGCCGTAAGCCGCAGCGGCGGCCGCTGCCGCCGAGTAACTGCTCAGTTGCTGTTGATCGGAAAGTGACGGACTGCTGGCTCCGTTGTTGGCCGAATTGCCTTGTTGTTGCTGGCCGAAATTGTTTGGACTGCCGTCAGGACTGCTGACTCCTCCGCTCTGTTGTTGTTGTCCGTTGTTGTTGTTGTTGTTGTTGCTGGGCGAGTTGACCCATTCTTCGTAACCGACAGATGCGACGGGTGTGCGAGGTGAGAGGCTGCTGGACAGGCCGGTGTAGACAGCCGCCGGTGACGGATGCCAAGAGTTGCCACCATCCGATGTGACCAATCCGCCGACTTGGAATTGTTGTTGGTGTTCCATTGTGCCGTTGGGCACCGTTTGATGTCCACCCTGAGCTGCGGCGCCGTTGCCCCAGTGATGCGGATGTCCATAGCCGGCGAAATAAGCCTGATTGGCCGCCATTTGATGATGAGCCGCCGAATTCAAATGCGAATGCGCATGATGAGGTCCTTGATGGTGTCCGGTGTGGTGAAGGTTGAGCTGTCCAGCCGACGACGGCGGAGGAGGCCCCTGAGAGTGATGCCTGGCCGTCAAACTGTGAATGGCGGCCGCGGCGTGATGATGGTGATGATGATGCGGAGGCGTCGTACTGTGACCTACAGGACCCACTCCGCCACCGGGACCCATGACGCCACCCACAACTCCCGTGTGATGCGGATGGTGTGGATGATGAGCCGTTGGGAACATTGGGAAACCTTCGTGAAGCGAAAGCATTTTTTTGTCTTTCTTTTTTTAATGTAACTGTTGTTTATTTTAAAATGAATAAGATTTTGCGGCGGCGGATTCGATTGTTGTTGTGTTACACACACGTACCCACACACACAAATTCAATTCCAAAATTGTTGATTGTTGTTGCACTGCACAAAATCACAAGTCACAGCCGCCGGATTGAGGCGCTACTCGAAGAAAAACTTAAAAAAAAATAAAATAAATTGTAAAACTGTGGAATATTCGATGGGTTCGAAATTCCCGTTGACATTCGAAATCATTCAGAATCAAGTCCAACGATGAATTGAAATCAATTGGTTAAAAAACACCAACTGAAACGATTGAAAGTGTGTTCCAACACGACTGTGTTATTTGATGATTTCAAAAAAAAAACAAACAAACAAACAAACAAAAAGATGACGATGAATAATGTGTGAAGATGAACGAAGAACTGCGAGTCGTGAGACGTCCGACCGATGGCTATGTTGCCTACCACTGTTCACGCTAGACTGGACTCCAATTGTGTGTCGCACACTCTAGCCTACACTCATTTCGGCTCATTGCCTACTCCTCTCGACAGAGCACACGAGTCACCTCCCCTCTCCTTGCTATCACCCAAAAACCCCTCCCCGTGTATGTGTAGATCCTTTTTTGGGGGGGTGGGAGGCTCTTCATGTTGTCAGCCCCATGTTCCTCTTTTTTTATTTTTTATTTTCTCTTATTGAGGGGAAAAGGCAGTGGAGAGAGCTATTAAAGCGTTGGTGCGCTCCAATAGGAAAATGCGTGGCCGACGGAGAGGAGGAGCTTGAGCGTGCCGATTTTCCGTCCTCTGGAGAGCTCTCATTGGTGGCTTTCCTTTTTGATGTGAAGCGCACTGCGTTTAGAAAACAGCACAGTTGACAGAGACATTCGCGTATCTTTTAATTTGAATTTTTATGAATTTCAAATTCAACAAAGGCCACGAAATCAAATATTCCAATTGCATATGTATATTCTATACAGTAATACGTATTTTCAAACTAAATTCAAATGAAATAATCCAATAGAATATAGAGTATTACCATTTTTATCTATATAGACGTGTGAAATTTCAAACGATTTTTGTAAATTTCCCAAAAGGGACACAGTCGGTCCTTGATCTCATCTTCACCTCGTTTTTGAATTACAATAAAATAAAAAGTGCACCTACAAGTCAAACTCCATTTAGAGGCAAATTTCAACATCAGCAAACCTCGAAAAAAAGAAAAGAAAATTGTTCAAATGTATATAGGTGAACTTCTTTGAATATCTGTGCGGCTCTTCGGCTGCTGATGGCAGGGCGCATTCTAGAGCCTAGTGGCTAACGGCATTCTTTGCCAAGGTTGTGACGGCTACCTTTGACACTACGGTGCCAATTGCGCCTCGGAGATTTTCATCCGATTCCTTTATGGATTCCTCTTTCTTCTTTTTCTTCTCTGACTTCTATTGTACTACACGTAAATGTGTATACCTTTTATTTATATGAAAAATCAAAAATGTTCCGATGCCTTTTCAAAATGCCCGCACTTTTAAATTTTGAATTCATTTTCATTTCCATTTTCAAGCCTAAAAGAATATTTCAGTTTTAATTTCAATTCGATTCCGTATAAACTCACAGCATGAAAGAATGACATTACAAAAAACATCACGTCTAACGTCCATCAAACAGTTTGATTCTCTCTAGAGAGCTAGAGGATACTATAAGGCCATCCAACTGATCGGATCATCAAATAATAGTGACGTATAAGTCTATCGACTGACGTGTATAGGCTCACTATATAGGCTACACATTGTAAGGGTTGTTTTTTTGTTTCGTTTTTATTGAAGGGGGTTGTTAAAATGGTTCGTGCTCTTTTCTATATTATAGTCTCTTCTTCTCTGTCATCGATTCAGGCTTTGAAACTTCTTTTTTTGTTCGTTCGATTGTTTGGTGTGTTTAAAAAAAATGTTTTTCCAAATGTTCCGTTTGCGAAGTAGAAGAAGAAAAAGGTCTCGGCGAAAGGGGGACACACTTAAGAGAGCTGGAAAAAAAGACATTTAGCAAGTCGCGGCACAACACACATCAGCCCGCGAGAGATGGCGGCCGAAAAAAAACAAAAATCAAATATATAAAATCAAATTTAATGTCGTCGTCGTCGTCGGCGCGGCTATCTATATGAATAGAGGAGGGGTGGATAGAGAGAAAAGGCTATTTGGCGCTGGCGAAATGAGCTGTGTGCTGCCGAGTCCCATCACTGGCGATATGGCGGCGGTCGCCAATGAATCGAACGGACGATGGATACATATAGAAATTCATCAAGCCAAACATCGTCTGTACTCGCATCGAAACGATATAGGGAGGGGGGAGAGGGGAACTTATACCCCCACTCCCATTTGATGGATCTCAAGAGAGTCATCAATGTGAACCGAAAAGATGAAGGATATTCACGTCTCTATGATGTCGCCGAGTCTCTGTATATGCACACACGAGCGCGAAATAAAACGGGGATTTTTCACAATCAATAAGAATAAAATTTTTTTTTAAATAAATGCGAAATATTTTTTTTGAATTTTGGCGCTCATTTGAATTACGACCTGCTGATTTGTTTTATTTGCTTTGTTTTTTAAATCTTGTTTTGTGTGTATTAAATGATGTTATTATATGTCAATAGAGTTGTCTCAAACAGCTTTGTTGTTCTTGTGTCTTGACACTTTATATTACACGCAGTTTATAGTATATAGCTATAGCGCTAGCGCCTAACGAAATGTATACCAATACCATGTAGGCTTCTTTCCGTCATCATCATCACACTGCCCTGTTGTATTATATTGTGCAGCAGCAGCCACAGGAGGAGCCAGAACTGCAGAAGCAACGCAACTTTATTGGCAGTGATATACTCGACGTGTGTGCAGTAAATAACAACTCGGCAACCTTTATGGGGGCGCCATCGAGCTACCTTTACGTCATATGACTCGACTAATACGTCTGTCTAGTGTCTATAGTCGACTATATATTATACTAGTCTATACTCTTCTTTCCATAATACATAAAACTATCAAATTACCCTATTATACATAAAACTGCTGCGCTTACAAAAGCAATCTACATTTTAAAGAAATATTTGCTAATATTATTAAAGTTGTTGAATCAAAATTTCATTTCTCCACTAAAGAAAAGGGAAAAAAGTAAAACAAAATGAGTTTTTTTTTCCCTCCGGTGGAAACATGTTTGCCATCAAATGTATAACCCATAGCTTCGCTCTCTCTCTCTGTGTGCAAGTATTTAAAATATCTGAGAGGAGTTGGAGCCCATCCTGTCGTAGCGTAAACCAATAAAATAAAAAACAACCTTTTCTTTCTTCACAGTTTCGGCATTTTGTGTGTGTCCCTGTTGTGGTATGGTGGTTTGGTGATGTCCAATCCAGTCAGTGCCAACATATCCAGCGTTCTCTGTCCCATGTTATTTTCCTCCAACACAAAAACAGAAGAGATGGTCTTGACAAGTTTTTTTTCTTTTCTTTTCTTTCTTGCGAGATGAAGAGAGTTGAAAGTCCCTTATGAGGAAAAGAAAGAAGTTGGGGGACCTGGTGGATTCTTTTCCACTGGTCTCAGAAGGCAGATACTACATAGCTGTCTATATGGTCAAATAAGAATTGTTCACGCTTTAAACCGTGACAATTCTGTTGGACCAAAAATGGTGTTTCAGCGGTGAATAAAGACAAGCCCCCCAAAAAACAGCCAAAGTGAAGGCAGCGGCATTTTCTCTTGATACATATTTTCATCTCGTCTTTCACAATAAGACTCGAGAGAGAGAGCAGCTAGTCGCACAGTACACAAGATAAGGTTTAATTATACACGCTGGCTGCTGTGTTGTGTATACAGTCACACAAAGAACATCCACATAGGCCGAGACATATCCTATCCTATAGACCAACCAGTTTCTTCTTGTTTTAAAAAATTTTTAAATTTCGTAGACTCTTATCATTCCATTTTTCAAGTTCAATTGCAAATCATATACTATGAAATAAAGAATCAAATTTATCAATGACAATGTGTCTTAGTTCTTAACTGAAGTGATTGAGTCATTATATGTCACTACATTTTCAATAAGAATAGAATAGAATTGCAGGCCTATACATAATATATAACAGCTGGGTTTATTTAGTTATCTGGAGTGTAAAGGAATGTCTACGACATGACACTCACCGGGGGTCTAAATGACCGACCGAAAGGCTTACACACACTCGAACACATTCTACGTATATATACAACACCGCCGACACCCAATACACATAGGCCTATACACATTTATAGGTGATCCGTATGCGGCCATAGAGGCAAGCACCGGCAAGCACTCTCTCTCTATGTATAGTGACACTTGGCTGTCCATACTATACGATGTAATAAAAAGAAGTTTGAACACATCAACCCAACCAACAGCAATAGAGTACGCACACGTATATAGCCTTTACAGCAGTATATATGCATATATATAGTGGGTATTATGTGTCACCCTATATAGGCGCCTTGTATCTATATACACAGACGTTTGTCTCTGCCAAAAGAAAAGAATAAATAGGTGGTGATTTGGCTGTCTCTACTGTTTTCTATTTGTCTAGGCCTCAACACCTCAATCAACACTCTCTTACAAGTGTAGTCGCCGCATTGTTGGTTTTACTTCTCTTCCAAGAACGATCTAACAAGCTGGAAATCCTCCAGAGTCTTGTACGTAAATATATAGTATCCCTCTTTATAGACAAAAAGGATCTGTTTCAGTCTTTCGCCACTGGGTTGGAAATTCAATTATATAGCGCAGGAAGCCGATCGAAAGAGTCTCCATAGTCTTGGTGTTAATTTTCGAGCGCCATTTAAGTCAATCGCCGATGGTTGACGAAAGCGAGCCAAAAATCTATGTCTTTTCTTTTTCTTTTTTTTTTCAAGGCAATGTTCTAAATGAGAAATGACAACAGCAACCCTCCTCAATCATCACACATCATAATAATACAATGAAAAGTCTACATTATTCACATAGGCCTAAATATTTGTGTGTGTTTAACGTAGACTACACTCGAGAAAATGAGGGGGATATATAGGCCTTGATGGTCGTATAATATAAAGCGATTTTATTGTGTATTTCGACAGCCAATAAAATTGATATAGACATCAAACACACAAACACACGCACCCTCATCAGAGTCATATGTACCCGGTATAATATAGACATTAAAAAAAAATAAAAAACAAAAGATTCTTCGAATTTCAATTCGTGATGGGTGTCGGAACCACAATTCAAATATCCAACAAAGATTATAGCAGCAATCGTTCGACTAAATATAAAACGAAACAAAAAACCACAACGGGGGGATCTTTTATTATTAAACAAGCTGTTTTGATTGGAAAATTCATTCAACATTTCATACGTTTTTCATTATAAGGTCATGGGAAACAACGTCTAAACCTCTGGGTATATTGTTCATTTTTGAAAAAAATGTTTTCTATACAGTTGCTGGTCGTCTCTGACTCATATATATGTACGTCGCCGACGGTCTGTTGAGATGCCGGTCTTTTTCCTTTTTCTCTCTTCTCCGGGTTTGAATTTTATGACTTTATATACATTTATATCGCGCCGAAAACCCCTCTCTCAAAGAAAAAAAAAAAGAAATGTCCCAGCCAGTTTCAGAAAGTCTAAAATGAGATATCATAGTGTATAGAGTGGGGGTTGTTGCTGGTTGAAATAAGAAAAAAAAAGAGAAAATATAAGAAAAATATGGAAAAAAAGAAAGGAACAACCAACAACACGGCAGCAGAAGCAGAAAAGGGCGGCTGATGGATAACCTTCGTCTTCCGTTTGCGTTGTGTTGTTGTTGATGTTGTTGCTGTTGATGAAGCCCCAGGACTTTTTCTTTTTTCGAAAAAAAAGGGAATCAAGTTTTATGACGGCATAGTTTTCGCCTTCACGACGACACAGGAGAGCCGTCGTCGTCCCCCCTCTCTCTGTCTGTTGTTTCATTTTCCCCCCTGCACATAAGATATCCGAGTTGTTTTGATGGAAAAGTCTTTCTCTCTCCCTATATGTTCAGCAGTAGCTATAGCTCTGCCACCCGCCCAATTAGAGGCCAACTGTCATCACGAATTAGAGAGGGGTGCCATGGCGTCTCTGTCTCTCTGTCTCTCTCTCTCTCGATGATTTCCATCTTCTCTTTTCTATTAACAATTTCTCGTCTTTCTCTCTTTTAGAACTCGCATTTGGCAATCACTTGTTCTCTCAACTGTTGGGTTGTTGTTGTTGTTTTGAGTGACGGTCGTGATCCTGTGACAGTCTAGTCGATCATCACAAACAATTGAAATCGAGAAACTCGTTGCGCTGGCGCTCTTATAGTCCTGTCTTAGTCATAACGATGCCCCCATGAGTTCTTTGACTTTATTTTCGGGGGGTTTGATGGATGAGGTAATAACACATCGACCCGAATCAAATTCTTTCTTTTTTTGAAAACGTTTCAATTTGACAAAATCAAGTTGCGCACAAAATTGTTTGGTTCCTCAGCGGATATGTGATGATCAATGTCATTTATTGGAAGTTCAACCAGTCCGAATGATTTTCATGGGCTTTCCCTCACCCGTCTTTTGTTACATTTCCTTATAATCGTCATCCAAAAACAAACGTGTAATGACGAAATAGGCCGTCGATTGTAATATAAAAATCGACAATAAAAAAAAAATTCAGATTTATCGGAGCAAGACGACACGTCGAATGTCACACTTCGTGACTGCAAAGTTTTATATATGTCGATAAGAGAACCGAGTTGCGCAATATATCTCTCCATTTTCGTAGACGCGTTTCTAGTGATATCTATATTGTGTGCGCAGAGCCGCCGCAAATGTTCACGAAGAATAAATCGAATTTCTTTTTTCGTTTATTATTTCGTCAATAAGGGAACGAAAATGGTTCCCGTAGGAAATATTTTTTCGTTTTGTTTTGTTTATTTGTTCAATTTTTTTTTTGGCGCGCATGGATGAAGATGTCGGACGTTTGTAAAATCGCCGCCTATCGAAATCCAACGCCGAGTTGTTAGATATTATGGACGACGCGCGTTCATTCTGTTGTTGATTCACATTTCCTTTCGCCGTCTCGATTTATATGTACAAAATCTCCCCAAATGCATTTTCGCCTCATTTCTCTTGATCTCTCTGTAATGTGGCTACGACAATCATAATAATATAGTACACTCAGAAACTTCTTCGGGCTTTTTGTGATTTAGCGTTGATGACGAACTATAACTGCAAACTATACTATACTCCGAGTCATCAAATTCAGACCCTCTTATTCTATATGCGCAACACAATACAAAAAGAGAAATAAGAGAGAAAAATGCGGAATTGTAATATTTGGCTTTTGACTTCCGACATGGGCGCATGTGTGTATATAAACATTTCCACGGGGGTCTAGCGGATTAGTTTTTTTTTGTTTGTTTTTATTTTACGGACAGAAACACGAGAGACACAGTACAAACTAAACAAAAGGAAAATCATCATAATAATAGAAAAAGGAGGAGGAAGAACTTTTTGACATCAGTTGGCCGGGCGCGCGCGCTGCCGCGATCTCTGTATAGTTGCGCTGTTGTTATATAATTCCCTCAACACGCATTTGCATTTCCCGCATTTGCTTGGCCTCCGCCCATTAAAAACGTCCCCTATCTAACGAAGCCTGGCCAATTATGAATTTTCCAAAAACTTTGTTGTTGTTGGTGTTCCCCCCTTTATTGATTATACATCCACCACCGCCGTCGTTATTGTATTAACCGTCCATGAAAAAATTAATAAATCCATAACTATTCCCTTCTCTATTATACAGCAACAACTTGATGATCAACTACACACACCCAGCAGTCGCCGGCGTATATTACATCATATACAATCACGCCTGCAAAATGTAAATTTATATACTAACGCAATCCTCATTAATTTACTCGACTCGGCGCGATGATATTCCAAAGTAAATTTAAATTCATTTAACGTTAAATAAACAAAGAATGATTTAGGCTGTCGTGTAGTAATGTACGTCGACATTTGGCAATTATTCGTGTGTGACGGACACAAAAAATAATTTCGATCGTATAAAATGAACGAGCAGAACCTCCGGCAAGGATAAACCTCGAAAGTTGTTATTTTTCTCTTATTTTTCTTCTTCTTTTGGGTGAAGAATTAATTGTAAAAACAAAAAACACAACACAATGACGTTGTTGTTGTTGTTGTTGGTAGTTGCGCCTGCTGTGTGCGGCAACGCTTCAACGACAGCAGGAAGTCGTGTCAGAAGCTTCTTCTTCTTATTCTCTTATTCCCCTCGTCCGTCCATCCGATATATTTATGTTATTATATCATTTTCTTTTTCTTTCTTTCTTTCTTTCTTCTTTCACTATGTAGTACTAGTAGTATCGGTCGGATAGACCCGTATAGAGAAAAAGTTTTATGACGTTCAATTTCCCGCCGACTTGGGTCGGGAAAGAAAAAAAAAGAAGAAGAATAAGAAAAAAAAAGAAAACGAAGAGAAGAGAAGACACGTTTTGCTGGTTATTCCATGTAGCAAACGGACGGGTAGTAAAAAGAAACGAAACAAAATTCTCAAATTTTTTTGTTTTGTTTTCTTTCTTTCTCTCTCTCTGAATGTCATAGAGCTATCTATTTCACAGTGTTGCATGAAGAGCTAGAGTCGAAATCCAGTGTGTGTAATATTTCAGGTTCTCTCTTTTTTCTTTTCGCCGTTTTTATTTTATCGCCAGGCGCCGCAGACTCGATCCGCACGCGCCGAGTCGCGACTTTTCCTCTTTCCTCGAAAAAAAAAAAAAAAAAATGGAAAACAATAAAAAGAAAATCCATCAACTCTATGGAAAGGATCCTACCAAAAAGAGAGAAAAAAACGAAAAGAATGTTGTCGTCGCCTTTAGTTTTTTTATTTTGTTGGTCAGTCACACACAGCAAGGCGCGACACAGTCGACACACACATGTATACAGAGAAAAAAGAGAAGAATAAAAACATTTCGACTCTATATAGTTTCCGCATGTTGTTGCAGTCGAACTGTCCCATCATATGGACCTGTATGGATATCTATACAGCACTACAGTATATAGGGAGACGATCTCTGAAATGTATCTCTTTCAAAGATCTTTCAAAAGAGAGATGAGAGAATCCATAGCCGGAGCATCCAGTTGGTGGTTCTTCTTCTTCTTCTTCTTCTGCCGATTCTTTTTAAGTGGTCAACCATTGGAAATAAGAAAGGGGGCTCTTTCTCTCCTATATTCTTGTCTTGTCACAACCAAAACAAGATGTGTATACGCTTTAACGCGATAGATATGTATGTGTGTGTGTAGGCCCCTTATATCCCCTTTTCTTCTATATCTTTTTTAAGGTGCCCCTTAGAAACTCATGTCGGCCATCGTCGGCCGAGCAGAGAGCGCCTTTTTTTTTATAATAGTAGGCTATACATTCACAGGTTTCTACTGTATACAGGAGGCTGGAGGCTGTTGGAAAAAAAGAATACCCAATGAAGGAGGATGAATCTCTTCGGAAGAATATTGTTGGCTGCGAAAAGAGCCGCGCGCCAAAACGGTTTGGCTACGCTAGTCTTTACATGGAGAAGAAGAAGATTGGTTTTCATTCTATATAAAGATGCGGCAGCTTCGACTGGTGTTTGCTGACAGGAAGACAACCGAAGACATCCGCGCTGCCTCTCTCAAGTCCCAACATAGAGAGAGAAGAGAGGATTGTTTAAAAAAGAATTTGAGTATATCGGTCACGCATCATGTATAATTTGGTAAGAGTTTGTGTGGCCAGGAATCAAATGACCTAGCATGCTGGGAAACTTCTTTATTTTCTCGCCCATTTTAAAAATATTGTCCTTCGTTGTTCTTATCATTTCTTGTCGTATCAAGAAAGAATTGTCAATTTTATCAGGTCAGATGTTTTAGAATATAAAGACAGGCAATCCAGATGATGTCGACATCATGATGCCATTAGGCCGCCTATATACCCAACGATAGATAAGGTGCTACCGGAACATATGTGGTTTGCTCAAAACTCTAATCTAAAGGTGACGGGAAAACCAAATCTAATTATTAACGATGGGTATATACATTCATTTTCCTTTTGTGTATGCAACGGCATGCAGAGCAAATATCAACTGCATTGTATTGAATTTTCCTCGAGTTGTTGGTCATAAACTCTTTGGATGTTTCCTATTATTAGTTCCATTCATCACACCCCGAAATTCATTTATCTGTTAAAAATTTTGTTCACTTTTCGAAGGTTTAAACCTGTAAATTTTGTACTCACGTTTTTAGTAAGTTATAACCGGCTGTTTGTTGCAGGTTTCGATTTTAGGAAGATATGAAACCTACAGTTTTCACAAGTTTAAACTTCATGTTTTAGAACGTTTAAACTTGTTAAAAATGGAGGTTATCGATAACTAATTCTAACTTTAAAAAATTAAAATTATTGACTAAGACGGAGTTTGAACTACTGTATATGGTGTTGGAAACTGAACGGCTTAACCACTGGACCACTTGCTGATACAATATTGCTTGAACAATTGACTGACTATTTCACTTTTTCTGGTAGTGCTACCCCACCATTATTTTTCTGAAACAAAGTACCATAAACAAAACAAATAGTTGTTCATTTACAATAGCTCATTGAATCCGAAGTATCTCATGATGATTCTTTCTAAATAGTGGACCCGGCAATCTTAAAAATGGCAATATTTAACTTACACCAACAAGAATTTACAAAGTCACAAAAAAACACAAACAATACTTTACTTGTGTGCAGAATCCCTGATCTGAATTTTCGATAAATGTTGAGATACGACAAAAACAGTCGTATAAAAACTATAAAGGAAAAGTTTGGCACGTTGGTGGGGAAGCTAAATATTATTTTAAAAAATTAAAAATTGGTGGGTAACCTTATTATAAAAAATGAACTACAGGGAAAAATCCCGCTGCGAAAAAAAAAATTTTGATTTATTATGGAACACCCTAGTTTAAACTTATATCAGACTTATATTTATAAAAAATTGAAATTTTTAATAAAAAAAAACCTCCGAAAACCAAAGGTTTAAACATGTAGAAGAAAAAATTGTTGTAAACTTGAGATATCGGAAAACTGAATTCTGTTTTCGAAAACTGAAGGTTATAAAACCTTCACTTTTCGAAACCCTTTTTAACAGTATACTCTCCGCAAAGTTGTCTTTGATTCATAACCCCTTTTTAAAAAACTTTATTTATCTTTGGTCAATTGTTTTCGACCATTTCATGAAGTGGAGAATGGAGAACAGGCAGCAGATAAATTGCACGTGCGTTATATTGGTTCCACATTTTGTAAATACTTTGGCATGGGAAAATTGCACTGGTACATATCGGCTGCTGCTCTACTGCCTGCAAAAGAACTGGATATAATTATATGAGGGCCTATAGTTATTGAAAAAGAAAATCTTGTTGTTGACCTCTATCGTGAATGCTGTCGATATACCAGCGCACAGGTCAATATACGTCTCTCTGTTATTTACTAAATAAACCGGCAGCAGCAAAACAGCCCAAAAGAATAAGATCCAAGTTTTCCCAGGATATATATGTTTGAGCTTTGTTGTTTCTAGTATTTTGTGCACATGTACAGTACACATCTATATTAACACATGCTGGCACAGATATTTTCCTCCAAAACGATATCTCTATAATAAAAATGAATATGAGAAACATAGAGAAAATAAGGGGAAACTGGGGGACAGAAAAAAAACCTTCTTTCAGTGTTGTCTTGTTGTTATTGCTGCTTGCTGACTGTAGTAGTAGTACACAATGAGGTCTGTGCATCTATATATGGGGCGGTCAAACTTTAATAGAATTATGGCAGGGCTAAAAAAGAATCGACTCCAATACGCCGCCAAAAGGCCAGTTGAAAGCCTTATAACCCTCAGCGAAGGAAAAAGAAGACATCTTCCTTCCTTACAGGCCTATAATACAGCCTTTCTGTGCTCGGCAGTCTCCATAGCGGATCAACGACACACTGTGAGCAGCAAATGTATCGGTTATAAGGTCCTATGACTATAGACTACTACCGATCTATATGGAGGGGGGGGGGGGAGGCCAAAAATGAAGAAAAAAAAGGGTGGATGATGTCTTCGGGGTTACTATATAGGCCTATATGAGTGTATACCCCAGTAGAGCAGCGATGTATAGTTGACCATTGGAAAACTAAGTTATACGATGGCGCGTTTCTTATGATATATATATGCGCACAAAATATAGGCCTATATTTATATACGGTATATATGCATATTATCCTCTTTTTGATCCTTTGCTTTTCTGTGCCGCGCTCAAAAGAGAAGGCCCAAGAAGAAGAAGAAGAAACGGGACTATATGTAGGGGCCTACATTTCGTTGGGTTATCATAAAAATATGAAGACGAAAAAGAGAGCGCCGCGATGCGCATTCCGCAGCTGATGCCGAAAAAATGGTCGGGCGATTAATTCTTTTTTTCGAATTGCGGATGGATATTTGAATGATAGTTTTTGGAATCACGCGATGAAATATAAAAAATTCAAAGAGTTCCACATCTCGAGTGAAAAGCGCCAATAATATCTCGAATCAAAATAAGGGCGGAGCCTTCAAGAGAAAAAAAAAATTTGACATTATAGGGGCCTAACTGTGCTGCACAACAATAACCGTTACGACTGTTATATGGACAGCAATCATCTCTAGCGCTTCTCGCGATATGATGTCTATATTTGTCTTATTTATTTTATTTTCTTTTTCTATTTGAATTTCCATTCTGATTCCTTGAAAATGTTGTTCTTTTTGTTTTGTTCTTTGGCTACTGCAATTGCAATGCCATAAAACTCTATAAAAGTTGCATGCGCCACTATATACTCTGCATCGCAAGAGCAGGCAGCCAACAGAAAAGTGTCACCGCGAGATATAGAAACGGTGGCGGCGGCTATAGGACACAGGCAGGCAGGCAAAGGCAGCGTTCCATTCATATCTAAGGCACACATCTTATTGGCGCCTCACGTCCGGCCCCGTTCAACCGCCATCACATGACGGACGCCTGCGAATCGAATACGATTATCAACAAACGGGAACCTCTTTTTGTCTTTCTTTTCTTTCTTTCTTTGGCTGCGCTAGATTTTTCATGCCGTGCAATAAAACAAAAAAGTCGATGAATTGTGACCGACAGAAGAAACCAACCAAAAGAAATTCGACAAAAATTCAAAGGGGCTTTCTCTTATATTCACAAAATATCCTCTAGTTTCGCATCATTTGAGTTTTCACGTGCTTGTATATCAGGAGGAACGTATAACTGCATACTCGAAGAATGTTTCCCACATCGACAGTGCTGAATTTGTATTTATGGTATCCATAGAAGTCATTTTTGATGAGGTATTTTCTCGCGTCAAAGTTGCTGCTGCGGCCGTGGCAAAAGAATGTCGAACATAAAGAATTGGATAGAAAATATGGCCGACAGGAAAGAAACGAAATTCTAAAGCGGCAGACAAGGCGCGGTGTATCACATAGTGGCGGCGGCGCGCAGAGTCAGCCGGGACGAAGAGATCCGACGGCCTAGTGCGAAAAATCACACCATCATCGCATCGCGCGCGTTCCTGCTGCTGCTGCTGCTGCGTAGTACACTAACCTCCCCCCCAAGCAGCAGCATAGCAAGTTTCGTCCGTCGTTTAATCAGCTGGGCTAATTGTCGATCCTTCGCCTTATATCCCCGGAAAAAAAAGCATCCCCCAGACAAAAACGCAAGCGCATAGCTACTAGTGCGATGCACCGATGAAAATATATAGTCGATGAAGTACGCTAGCTAGCAGAGCTATATAGTGAGCTGTAAGCTCTGTGCATATAGAACCAGAAAAAATAAATTTATAGGGCGCTAAACTTGAGGTGCTGCCGAGTATTTCGATATATTTTCTATATTCTTGCAACACCTGGATTTGTTTTGTTTTCCGTTTTTGGATATTCGTTGGTTGAAACTTGCTTTTATTGCTGCAGCCCATATTATCGGGGGTTGAATTTTTCCATCTCATTTTTTACTTCTGTATTGGAAGTATAGGAAGTGTTTAATGTTTATGTAAGCGACAATCTAGCTGTTGCTATTCCTTTTTATTTTTTACAAAGGTTTACCCGGAAACGATTATTTAGAATAGTTTCCTTGATGTGTGATAATATTTCTTACAATAGTTTTGCCGGAGTCATTGTGAAAATCTCCAGCAGGGAGATTTTCTTCCAAATATAGAGTAAAGATTGTTTTAATAAAGAAAAAAAAAAGAATGCAAAATTGTTAAATAGTCTCTATTTTGGGGGCATGGCACAGCAACGAAATGTCATACGAATGATGAGCTCAAGTACAAATTTGTTTTCTAATTAGTCATTTGGAAGAATTTCATTTGAAGCATAGGTAAACGTCACTTAAATAAAACAGCCAATAAATACAAAATGTTTAGAGAAAAAAAAACATTAAGACTGTTAATAACTATGGACACAAGTAAATACGTACGTAGGGAAGTAGTAGTATAAGTATCTCGCATTATAAAAATTTTGCGTTATAATTAAAACGATTTACAAGTAATATTTATAAAATATAGCGGAAAAGCATGAAAAAACCATAAATAAATCCTGCCACAAGTAAATCGTTCCATTAGGAACACTCGCGAGTGATAAATCGATTAAAATATCGATACACACTGTAACGGAACCATTTTAAATAGGGTACCTCTACAATTATAGAAGTTTGGCTATCGGATGTGGTTCGAACATCACCAAACGGGCGAGTGTTGTAATAATCAGAGACACCGGTAAGGTGAGCAGAGCCGTAAGATCCTTTGAGTAAACCATTGCGATCGACTTTGACGGCGCTTGCAGAGTAGTTGCTATAATTGTTGTTGTTGTTGTGACTTTGGATCCTAGAAGCGAAAGGAAAGAGATCTCCGGCACCAAAGACTGAAGTGACAGTCGACGAAACGCATCCACGTCCCAGTTGTGGCTCCTGTGGACCGTCAACGGCGACAAAGCCGTGCGGATTTGAGTCATGACGGATTCGATAAATGCGTCATAGTCCACAATTTCTTCGTATTTCGATCCTTTGCGGCTTATTTTCTTGGCAGTCGGATTGGGAGTCGAATGAATACAAACACTGGCGACCGTTCCTGTCGGTGTCATCGCGGTGCCGATCCTGAAGTGTTGAGATTTACATTTCCTGCAGCACCGCCGGGTGCCAGTACTGTGGCGGCCGAGGAAACTGTAGCCACTGAAATGATTTGATTGTTGTTGTTGGCGAAGGAAACAGCCAAGGGAATAGTGACCCGCATAACATTCATTGCGGCCACATTTCCGGACGAATCCGATTTGTTGTTGGCCGCGACGCTTTGCCTCCTTTTCTGTTGGTATTGACGACGCTGCATTTTGCAAATTTCCTCGTTGGTTGCAGAGGAATTGCTCAAAGTTGTTGTGACTGTTGTAACTGGTGTCGTTTTGTTGACGATGATCGCCAACCGGTTCACAGGTGGTTGCTGCTGTTGCTGTTCCGATTGAATTTCTGAATTGGACAAAGCCGTGACGGAACCCATCGAATGTTCGCTCCCCTCCTGTTCTATTTTGACTCCGACGGCACATGAAGTCACCTGTTCATTCACCACCACAACTTCTTGTTGGACAACGACAATTTGCCTCTGTTGTTGCTGTTGTTGCTGAACGACAAAAGGTGCTCTGACCATCATGCCAGCAGGTCGATACGTGTTTTGCTGTTGATTTTGAGGCTGTTGTTGTTGTTGTTGCTTCTGATGAGTCGGAGTCGGCGGTTGAGGGGCACGAGAGACCATCTGATTCATTTGCGATGGCAGGATCTGAGCCACAGCAGCCAACGAGGACGGAGCGATGGGCTGGGCCAATTGAGAAGCCAACGAAGTGGCAGCGCCAAACAGCGACCGAGACGCAGAAGACGTTGGCGTTGTTGTTGGCGTCGAGGAATAAAAAACGTAACACGTTGAATTCTTTTTCCAAGGAAAATGCAGCGCCAATCGATTCTGTCGTCCAGCAGATCAAAATTAATAACAAACCGATTTGGAAGAGCGAGTCTACTGAAAAATGTGCCATTTTATTTAAAATTAAAATTTGAATTGAATATTCGAAAAAGAATTGGCTGTTTCTCAACTGGCTGCTAACTGAACTGCTAATAGTTCAATGGGGCTTCAATTAATTGGACTCACTCTTTGTCAATTGAGATAGCGATAGACTGCCATAGTTTATATAATAGAAAATAATTTTTTCCGACGCCAAACGACATAAATTTTTGTCGAAGTCGTTTTGCTAACGGATCCATTAAAGATTCCATACGGACGACTTGTTCAACTTCTTCGATCGGCTTCAAGACTTGGACGATTTCGGGAACGACGACGGCCACCTCTTGGCTGGACGACGTGGCCGATTCCAAATCACCTTGCAACAACACTTCAGGTGTCTTTTCTTGTTCAATTTTCTCTGGTGACGGAAGTATAGGAAGAGGTGGGGAAGGGGGAGAGAGCGCTCCATCAGTACCTCCTCCTTTCAGTCCGCTTTTGGGGAAACCAAACGAATCGTAAACGAGCCAGTGAGGGGCCGGGCCACATTCATAGAACCGATTCCTCCTCCGCCGTCGCCACCACCACCAGAGGGATGAGAAGAGTCGATTTTCTGATTAGCTGGAAGAACTTTTTGTCGTTGTTGTTTTTGAGCTGCAGGGCTCTGGAGTGGTGATGATTCAATGCCTTTGTTACGCCAGGCATCCGACCGTCTTCGCGCGGTGTCAACACCGTTCCGTCTTTGAACAGGGAATCTTCTTGTCCGTCTCCTTGGACCTCGTCCTTATCGTCAGGTTCGAGTGACTTTTTGTTACGACATCGTCGACGGGGTTGGTCCAGTTGCAACGATCGCAAATGATTCATTCCACCTTCCTACAACGAAACGCCGTCCACTACGAACTGGCTGGAAGAAGATGCCGATGATTTGGGTCGATTGCTGTTGGATGATTCGTTGATCAAGGAACCACCGGTCAATTCCTGTAGACCTGGAACGGGACTAGGCGGCGGAGTGGCCGACGATGATTGTTTGTTTTGCCGACTGCCGGACAGATTGGAGGTCGATTGAACCGAAACGGAAGGTGGTGGTGCCAAGGCCAAGGCAGTATCGGAAGCGTTGGATGGGTGTAATTGCGGAGGCTGTTGATCAGGCGGTCGACACAGGACGCAAGTATAATATCCGTCCTCTGCGCAAAATTCCGCCTCTCGTTCGTTTCGGATGAGGTCGCAGGCGGCGTGGAGCCATTGGGCACATAGCTGGCACTGGATGATGAGCTCACCTTCGTTGAACGACGACGAACACGACGGTCATTGACGCAGAGAGGCGCATGGACCGCAAAGGGAGCCGTTGGCTTGGTGAGTCCAGTTGGCGTTGAGACCCGGCTCGTTGGATCCGCAAACTTGACAGACGGCGCACCACTTGCATTTCCAAAAGGAAATGCAATATTCCTACGGTTCCTAATCCAGTGGCGGTTCCATGCAGTAAATGTGATAGGAAATGTCGCACTCATCGCACTAGAGGAGACGGGCCTCGTCGTGACGATCGCCACATCCTTCGCACACCGTACAGTCAAGACATCGCCATCCTTTTAGCAAAATGACTTTAGTTACCTTGACGTTGGCACAGAACGGATGATAGCACTGGAAATGGCAGAGAGAGAATAGAAATCGTAAAATAATTGTAATTCAATTTGAATGAGAGATAATGTCCATTACCTGGCCACATTGTGCGCAAGAGATGAGACGGCCTTCCTGGTCTAAACCAAAAGAACTGTACATGGCACAAGCGTCTTGTTCTACTACAAAACTGTCAGACGATGAACAAAGAATTAATTTGTTCTCCATGCAGGGCTCCCCTTCAATTCCGCCACCATACGACCGGTCGAAGAAACGTTGCCCGTCACTGCGGTTCCACTGCCTCCACTACCAGTTCCATCTGCTGGCCGTTGGAGACCGACTCCAGGGGCACCGAAAACGCCCCTCATCTTTGGTTTGGGTAATCTCTTCCGTCCGAAATCAGGCAACTTATTAGCCTTGCGGTTATAAGCGGCACCGGTACCTCCGCTGCTATTGGATCCGGCGGGGTGACCACCAACTCCACCGCTTCCCCCACCGGCCGAAGTGGCACCAGTCATCCGCTTTCGTGCAATTTTACCGGCAGATTGTTGTTGAGACGCCTTGACTTTCTGCATGTCCTACTTGAACGGCCAGTGGTTTCGTGTCTTGTTGCATTTGCTGAAGCTCATCAGAGTAGGTCGGGGTGCCAGGAACATCAACGTCATGCAATTATGGCCTGCTGCTGCGTCGTCGTCTGTTGTTGTAAATGACTAAATGGTCTTGACTAACCGATCCTGGATTACTTTCAGACAAAGAATCGATTTCCATGGCCGAGACTTTACAGGGAGGACAAAGATATTCGTAGTCGGAATTCATGTCTTTCTTGCGGTTGACCAACGTTCGATCCACTTCTGGGTCGCATCCAGAATGCACGAATTTACGGCATCGTTGGCACTGGCTCATTTCTTTTTGTGAATGGCGATAAGCTTTTCCATACCTGATTGAATAATGAAAAAAATGACCAAAAATGAAAGATTAGATGAAATAATTATATTAAGTCATAAAGTGAATGACTTACAGTACATTGGACAAGAAACGCCCTTGTTTCTCTGTTGTAACAAAAATCGCGCAGACGCTGAAACAGGCATGCCAACGAGATGAAGGACCCGATCCAGGCGCCCAAGACGCGCAATCGCCGCACACCCGACAATTTTTACATTTCCAGCCGAGTTTAGGAATGTTGGAAATCAACGGCCTGTCATTTAAAATCAAAAATTGCAATTGTTTTTAAAACCTTATAGAAATATTGGATGAGAAATTTAAAGGATTCAAACGTTACCGGACGCAAGAGGTATGATAATTCCGGATAATTCTTATCGCAAGTGTCACCGACGAGCATTTTGGTTCGATCAGTCACAGCCTCGGCTCCAGTTCCTTGTTGGGCCACTGGAGTTCTGCAAGTGATACAAACTTTGCATTTGTTACATTGCCAAGCTGTTCGGACTCCTGGGACGCTACCCAATCCGACACAAGAGCCGTGAAAATGTTTGCCACGGGTGACGCAAAAGAGCTGAATATTTAAGAATAAAAAGATTAAAGAATCGATACACATAAACCCATAAATTCTTTTGAATTTTAACCTGATTTGCCACATTAGATGGCACACAGTTTGCGTCTGATGGGCCGGCCATGATTGATACCTGATAAATATGATCCGGACAATGCAAACCCGCACCGTAAAGAAGCGGCCCGGATAAGAGCCCCCTAATTTTGTACTTAAAGCCATTAAGCTTTCTTTAAAGTATTGATACATGGTTATCTCACCCGGGATTTACTTGTGCACAGAATTCTTATGCGCAATAAAATAAATACATTTATTTCTTTGAAATTTAGCAATAATTTATTTTACCAATGCCCCATTGTAATTATGAACCAAAATTATGAGTATTTATAGTTCTTATAAATTAAATTACTTGTGCCACGGTGTACCTATGCTTATTTTGTTTTATGAAAAATTCGCAGTTTTCATTAAACATTATTACTGTGAAGAAAATTATATGTGACAATATTTATGTATAACATATTTTACTAGTGAAAAATTCACTTATGCGCATCGTACAAATGAGATTTCGTTGCTGTGCTACGCAGCCTCTATTTTTGGTATGGTAAAAGGTGCCAGATAATAATAGTAACGGATCATCCGATCGATGTGTCCGCAAAATGATCGCTGGCAACAGCTGATGCTGTTGAACTCGAATGAGGTAGCCTATATTACCTATATACAACACGCCGATTTGTTGGTTTACAGTTTATTATTACAACACCACACGGTAAAATAATAAATTTTCTTCTTCTTCTCAAGAGTAATATAAAAACGTTTTCTTTTGCATCATAACTTTTTTTGAGAGGAAGATTTTGTTTTTTCATCATCGTAACGCGGGTTATTCGTTTGCTCCTGGGCTCGTTTTTCACCCTTAGCACGCGTTCGAATTTCGGCGTGAATGATCTGGTTTACATAGATTTCACGTGACTTTGTCACTGATAAAAACATAAAAGTAGCCGCGTGAAAACGATTGCGGCAATACTAACCCCAAGGTAAAGACGAGTTTAAAGATTTGGCTTCAGCTGATCAGCTCTAAAAATGTTAAGCTCCCATTTTGGATCAAAGTGACAGCCTCCTTAGCCGTGAGGGAACCTATAAATTGGACGACCTCATTTGGAGAGATGAACAGTTGTACTATTTTGCGTCTTTTCCGAGCAAATTTAAGTTTCGTTTATTCTAATTCGAACATACAATTTTCTTTAATTGCCATTATTTCTGTCTGGAATTCATCAAATTGTTTTGACCATCATTTAATCAATTCTGATCTTTTCAATGACTTTTGTTGGCTAGTTGTAACTCGTATTATATTAACCAGTTGCACTACCTGGTAGTAAGACGCAGTAATGATACTTGTTTATATGTTTTACTTATTTCGCTTAAATAATTGAATTGTGTACTGACTGTCGATCGGCCCACATCCGTGCAGAGTCGTTCTTGGGCAATGACAGTACAAAAACAGATGACGTAGTCGGAGGAATAATTTATCGAATCAATCTAAACCATGCAATTTATTCGTCTAATAATATCCTTAATTTTGGTGTTTAAATATTTGATGTAACGTTAATAATTCATTCTATTTTCCCATTTTTATGACTATTGTATACTGGAAATAAATATCCTGTGAATTAATGTTCTATTATTCAAAAGTTGTTCTCTGATACTGTATGCGCATCAGGTGGGATAAATTGATTTTATTCGTTAACCGATAAGAAAGAAAACGGCTTTGATGATGCAAAAGGTGGATAGGATAGGTGACGTTGCATTTCCAATTTTCAACCCGTTTTGCTATTAACTCATTATACGTAACAACCAGCAGCTATCAAACAGAACTCAGTTAAGGGCTTTAATTAAATTCTATAAAACATTACAACGGGAGAAGTAGCTAAGTACTGATCTTATTCCATATATACTTAAGGCTGATATCTTATATTAGCCAGCAAAGAGAAAACTTGACTAGCTACGGTATACTGATAACAGTGTAACGCATTATCTCCCGTGGCTGAAAAGCGATAAAAAATGTCGTATAGAATTGCAGTATCTTTACTAGTCAAACTCTATTTATTTCACCAAGGAAAATGTCATTTAGGTGACTGATAGGGTGTGAAGCACTTTTTCAAACTGTTGGGGATCGTGCAAGATTCATTCAGATATTGTACGCTATACTCGTGTTAGCTAAGTATATAGCTAGTGATATTAGAATTATGTTGCCAATGAATGTTTTAATGCGTGTTTTTCCTACTGTGTATCTGCATGTCGTTGCTGTTTTTGTATTTTTTTAATGCATATAATGAAGTTAAACATTACCAAGGACTTCTGCGTCCAATACCTGTATTGAATGATACAAATGTCTCAAGGCATTTCAATGACACCTGGAAAAGAATTTCAACCATTAAAGGTACCAAGAACATTTTGCTATGGAACGAATTGTGGGGCTACAAATTTGGATTGGGCAGAGCGGCATTTCTCAACTCCGGTTGCCGGGTGGACAACTGTTTCATCACTTACAACGCCAGTCTAATGCCACACGAAAATTTCGACGCTATTCTCATCCATCCACAGACAGAGAAAACTCCCAAAGAATTTAAAAATCGTCGAACCAATCAAATATTTGTGATGTACACCAACGAACCACTCGATCATATGCCAACAGATATAAATATGGAACCATTTGATAATTTTTTCAATTGGACCATGTCGTATAGAACAGGTTCAGATTTCCATCTCAAGTATGGTGAAATAGTTCCTCTAGAAACTGCGCCCAAAACAGAAGAAGGAGCGACAGCAATGCGACAAAAATCGATTCAATTTAGAATGAATCCAGCTCTTGGAAAAACAAAATTGGCGATTTGGATGGTGTCCACCTGTTACGATAAAAGCAACAGACAGGAGTACGTCAAAATGTTGAAAAATTACACGAACGTAGATATTTTTAGTAAAGATGGTCAATGTGGAGGTGAGGATCGTTGCCCACGCAGTCAAAACGAAGAGGTTTGCTATGATTTGATTGAGAAAACGTATAAATTTTATCTGTCTTTTGAGAAATCAATTTGTGAGGAGTACGTCACTGAAAAGTTCTTTGAAATGATGGCCAGAAACATTGTGCCGGTCGTCTTAGGGGGAGCCGACTACACCGCCATTGCTCCGCCACATTCGTACATCAATGCTTTAGATTATACTCCCAAACAACTGGCCGAATATTTGATGGAACTCGATCGCAATGACACTTTATACGCCGAGTATTTCTGGTGGAAGCCCCACTACACTGTTCGCAACCTCTACGGAACAAGCAGGCAGATTTTCTGCGATCTTTGCGAAGCCCTTCACTCAACACCTCTTAAAAGTGCAACAATCAACGGTTTACAAAAGTGGTATATGAAAGAATCCAACTGCATCAATATGCCAATGATAATAAAAAACTGAAAAGAAAATCGGGCCTGCCATTGACAAAGAAGCAATTTGTGGCATTCCTATTCTGTAAAATAAGTTAACTGTTTTTTAACTAAGAAAGAACTTTGTTGGACTACAAGTCAACAAAATGAATAAAACAAGACGCTTCGCTAATTGTTCACGTAGATGTGTATAGTTCAATTCCTGTTGCCAATACGTAAAGCGTGAAATTAAAAATATATTTCAATTAATTCCTAAAAAAGTTATTGTTTCTGTTGCGCATAACTCTGATTTCAGAATTAAAATTCGGGATTTCTTTTTAATTAACCATTATTGGGCAAGCAAAGACCTATAAAAACTGAATAATACTGTTATTTAAAATATTGTCAACGTTATAACTCTTGTATTTTGAAAGATACCCGAAAAGAACAATAATAAAAAATTGTTGAACTAAGATCGCACTTTATTTTTTTCGATCCAATCGCGGAAAGACGAAATTCGAGTATAAACGCCGTATGTGTTGGTAGCACATCCTATTCCCCAACTGACAATTCCAATTTGACATCCATCTTCTGCCAACATTAGCGGCCCTCCACTGTCACCCTATGTGTGGAAATAATTTATTAACAGGTTTTTTTTTTAAAACTTATTTGATGCAAAGTTTACTTACGGCACACGAATCCGATTGGGAGCCCATGCGCATATGTAATGATCGGGGACGCCTCCTGGAGACTGAACGCCCAAATTTCTGCGGCAATCATCCAGTGATTTCAGTTGCAAGGTCACCTTTTGAAGCACTGGAGATTTTGGTCCCTCTGTTAATTATTACTACATGTTACACGGTCATCCTAGACATTTTATTAATTTACTATGCTGTACTGTAATACGTGCGACCCCATCCAGCAGTAATCACGTCTTTCCCCTCGTAATTCGTTGTCACATTATGAAGACAAACAGGAGACACGACACTCGTGAACTCAACCGGCGAGTCTAACGTAAGGAGAGCAATATCGTTGCGCTAATAGAAACATTGTTGCTTTAAAAATGAAGTAACCGTAGAAGGAATGAGCAGAGAGGAGTCAAAAGCACTTGCAACTAGTGTTAGCAGAAAGTAAAAATTCCTTACCAGTTTGCGGTTGTCAAATTGTCTATGACGAATGACACTTTTTACACGTCTTGTCACCTTTTTGGAGTCGTTTATATCAACGGTACCAAGAATAATAGTCAGTTGCAGGAGATCTTGTGAAGATAAACTGCGAAAGACTTTGATTCAATATCGTCACGAATGATTGAAAAATTATAATATTTAGTTTTACCCTGAAACGCAATGAGCCGCAGTGAGAACATGAGTGGCATCCAGTAATGACCCCCCACAAAAAACATTTCTTCCTCGCATGATACCCACCTAACAGGAAAAAATTGATTTACATTTCTCTCGATGATTGTCTTTCTATATTTACCATAAAAGGGTATTCTCCTAAAGCGGAGATTTTGCCGTTAACGATTCGTGAGCCAGCGCCATCCTTGACACGTCCTATCTCTTGTTCGCTAGAAGGTAAAATGTCGCTTTTTGGTTCTTGTATCTTAATATGCAAATTACAGCATACTCCGTAGACCTGGAAATGAAAAATGCGCATTGTTTTCATAATTACATAAGAGAATTTTAAATGAATTGGACCTGTTGGCCGTTGGCTTTGTTGAATAAGTGGCAGGTTCCTAAAGAGCCGATAACCCATGATTCAGAAGAAACTGAGAGATTGATGCACCTTGGTGTAAGGATAACATTCTTGCGCAGACAGGCAGGTACCAGGTTGCCCATCGAAAGTCATACAGGAATGAGGCTCATGATCCGGTTTGACGGCTTGTGGAATCTGTCGGCGATCAACGAACCTCGATCCATCATTAACTGACAAAACGCAAACAAAAGATAAGTAAATTCACCCAATCCCTCCGAGTCTTCAAGGACAATTGCAAATTAGAGCTTGAAACTGGATGCCGAAAGGTCAACTTCGGCTTTGATTTTTCTCGAGTCAACGCAATGCCACCATTCGGGAGTGGCTCAATTAGATTGACCTTGGGAAACAACCGGTATTTTGATCGATTACCGTGTGTTGCGACGACATCTTCCGTTTCTAGAGAATGGGCCCGTGTCGTTAAAACTAAAATCAGAAGCAGACCGAAAAAAACCCCAATACGAGCCGAAATAATTCACTGGGAGCGTCATTTTTCAAGACAGCCACTTAAGCGCGACTGAAATCTACCACTGGTTTTCAAATTGTTGAGGAAACGGGATCCACAAAAGTTAGTTACTCTGCCTCCGACTATCAACTGCTCTGTGCTGGTTTTTTTCTTGCTGTTATACAACAACGCGAACTGCCAGCAACTGAGACGAACTCGAGTCGCTACCTGTTTACGTGTCTTTCTTTCGGGCGAGATAGTTTTGGATCCATGCCTGCTATCGCCATCAAGCCCTTGGCGTTTGCAGTTGCAACAGAGTCAATTGTTGTTTTTGGATGAAAAAAACCATAAATGTTGAGAAAATCAAGTTCAAGTGAAGATGGAAATGTACTGACCATAATTTTACAAAGGGGAATGAACTGTGACAACAGACCACATAAATCAGGTGCGAGCAAATCGTCCGCTTCGATCTTTACTCTGAAATATCAGGTTTCCCGAGGAAAGAATACCAATTACATATAAAAATGGTCCAATGGTGAATCTAATGAGAACTCCAGGGTCAAGTAAAATGAAGTCAAATAGTCCACTATGCTAAAAATGTGAGGAAAAAGTTAGTGTAAAGAGTAAGTGTTAAAAGAAGTAATACAGAAAGTCAAAACAAGTGAAGATTGTGAAAAATTTGGTACAATAGTACCGCTTCATAAAAGCGTAATAACTTTACAAGCCGGGAAAATCATTCGGTGAGTAACGGTAGGGTATGCCATTGTATGGATACCTAGAAAAAAAAACATTACATAGTACAAGTTGGAGATCAATAAGGTATAATTTTTAACATACGGGTGATAAGATGGCCTGGCGTCGTCACTCCAAGCTGATTCAGAAACTACAATATATAGTTTGTTAAATTCGACGCATTAAAAAAATATAAATTTAATTTAATATTACGCATATATCCTCTGCCTCTACCCTGCATCGGAGCATGAGGAGGAGGTATTCCATGTGGCGGGGGCATGCCATGATGGATAGGTCTATAATGGGAAGGGCCACTGTAAGTTTCATTAGATGGCGTAGATGATCCCGGAGAACTTTCAGTATAGCTCGAAGATCCAGTAGATGAAATAAATGACAAATTCGCAGGTCGACTAGACGGAGTTTCTACAAAGGGTGCATTGATCATTTAGAGTTTATATTTTATTTTGGCATTGTGTGAAATGTACCTGCAAATTTTCCATGATAAGCAGTAGTTGGCTCTGGATTGCTTGATAGAGCTTCAGAGGGCCAACTTTTTTCTAGTTTAACAAGCTTTTCAGTTTGCCTAAATTAAATTGTTAAAAATGAATTACATGAATTATCTAAATTGTTATATGGACTCAAGTAATTACTCCATCTCGCGCAATCTTTTACGTTCCTGTTCTCTGCATTCTCTACGTTTTGACTTTGTTAAACCATGAGGAATCCTGAATAAAGTTAATACATAATAGTAGTACATTAGTATATAGCATAAATACATTTCCCCTCCAGAGAATGCTCAATGCTAATTTACGTCATGTGTGCAGCTTGAGCCCTTAACATTTCTGGCTTGAAAGTGGGCTGATCAGATGGAATATCCCATGACTCATCAGTAAAAGTTGAATGTGTTGCACTAGCGTCATTGTAAATCAATTTGGGTTCCCTAAATCTAGATGGTTCAGCTATGCAAGGCAACAATTAATTAGCTCAACCATTCAAAATGATTAACAGTTATTTTACAGTTACCAGTAGCCACTCTCTTTGTTGCAAGTTTCATTAAAGCATGCTCACATGTTGCATAGTGAGCTTCAAGATCACGCTTCTTCACGTAATGTAAGGTCCAAAATTGGCATTGGACAAAGTCATGATTTGCAGGAAGGTTCTAGATACAAAAGAGTTAAGATAAAATACTTCAAATTTCATTCAGAAATTACTTACACGTTTGCATTTTATTATATGTGCTTGAAGTCTACGTCTCTCAATGACGTGTACAGGATCAAAAGGACAATTAACGCGTTCTGATTTGTCAGCAACTATTTCCATTTTAACAGTAAAAAACAAGGCCCGCGAAATGGAACGAATAAAGTTAAAAAAAACTCAACAGCCAAAGAAATCAAGTAAAAGGAAAAGGAAATGACACGTGAAAGTGAAAGCCTGAAGAAAAAGAGAGAAAGTTGACGACTTGACGTAAAGTGCAAGACAAGGCGACAAGGCCTTCACAACAAAACAGCGTTGCCATACGTAAAGTCTCCATTGAACAAAAGAATCAGCAAATGCGGAATTTGCGGAATTTCGGAAATGCCAATTGCCAGATAATAGACAAATAGCAAATAGGTGAAATAGAAATAGGATAGCTGAAACAGTCAGACCGCAAACCGGCCAACCTGATTTAAAATAGCAAATTTCAATCAAATCAGATAAAGTAATGAAAAAAAAGTGTTGCTTTATTATTATTACTTGATTCATGTCAAGATTTTTCTTTTCGAGTTTCGAGTACGACACGGAAATGTTGGGTTAACCGCGAACAGAGTGGAGAATCAGTAATGAAATCGGTTTCCATTTCCAAATAAACATATGGGCTTCTTTTTCCTTAACTCCAACTGCTTAAATAAGAACATGTGAATTTTAATGGTGTCGATTAGTTATTACAAAAAGTTTCTTGCACAATTTCCGTCAACGGGAATATTTACATTTAAACGCATACACCAGAATTACTTAGAGTAGTACAAATCTAAAGTTCATAAAGAATAGTTGAATCATAGCTATGGAGACACCGCCGCATAGTCCGTTTTCCCTTGTCGTTATTCCGGAAACGGTTGATGAGCATCCAAAGAGTCCGTGTCTAACCGTGCCTTCCGAGATATCCAAATGGCCATCGCTCCTCGGCTTAGTATACGATTGGCAGGATCTTGTACAACCATTGGATGATAACGACCAAAATTCTAAAAGTTTGGACGATTTTGACTGGTCGGTAGATTATTTAAAAGAGAGAAGTGTCTGCCTCGGCCGTTTCTTGTATAGCGATCGAAATAAATTCCGCAATATTAAGTTTCTTTTTATTATGCTGGTAAGCATCATCTACGGCCTCCTCTTCATGATCATTCTTCATTTTTCTCTGGCCTACGATTTATGGATTACGAGTATCGTTGGAGTCATCGTCACCGTGGCTGTTTCAATGTTATTGATTTTTTGCTACGCCAGTCGTTGTATTTTATCACTGGTGATTCCCTCGCTGGGTACCAAGCAGGGTAAAACTATTTTAATTGCCCTATTAGTAACCCAGTTGATGTCGGGACCTCTGGGCAACTTGACGTACAATCTCGAACAAACTTCACACTCACTGGCTTGCTTTAGTAACATGACGGTGAACCAGACGCAAGACATCAAAGAAGCAATCAAAACATCCCTGGACAATTTCACCCAAAATTTCGCCTCGCATATTCTCAATCAAGTAAAAGAAGGTGGGGAAGCCGTTTTAAGTATAGGTCAGGAATCTGTGTCTGTTTGGTGTCAAATTTTTCCTTGGACCTGTGGATTGACTACTCAAATAAAAGAAAAGGTAAATGGGCAGACTTTCAATGTTCATTTTTGTGTATTCGGTACGTGTACAATAATGCCGTTTTATCTCATTTTGTTTTCAATTTAGATTGAAAATAAGGTTAAGGATGCCATAAGTTACGATCAAGTCCGGGACCAGATAACAAGCACGAACGAAACCTTACAACATACAAAACATAACCTGAACGCGACTATTCGGACCGTCAAAGAAGAAGTTGACACTCACTTCCGCAAATTTTTTCATGTTCAATTCTTTTTGAAACTCGCCACAATTGTCAGCTTACTCTTTTTGTTATTCTCGTGTTGGTTGTATTACTTCCGATTTCTAAACATTTTATCTTATGATAACGTCTATGCCACAAAGCTGTTGAAGCGATACGATTGCAATTGCAGCGAACGCGGTAGCCCTCAACTTTTCCCTCTACGTCCTCGTGAAAAAGTCAAAATTATTGATTCGGTTTCTCTATCAATGTCCCCGTTGGAAAGAAAAGCTTTTTTCATTTCCTTGGTCCTTTATATGGTTCAGTGTGTTGTTACTCTTGTTTTGTACGTGGCCGACTGGACCCTTTATACTTTTATGGAGATCATTATTCGAAATGTGAACCAAAGCGACGGTGGTTGGAACGAAACGGCTATTTTTTCGAGTAGATTCTATCGACTTCGAACTGAAAATCCCGTTTTCCTTTGACGCTAAACAATGTTTGGTTGTCCCTCGCCAGGTGTCAACCGACAGTGTGATTATTCTGGTCATAGTTTACGTTATTCTAGGATTAGCCGTGCTATCACAAGCATACTGTCTACGATTCCGCCACGCCATTGTCGCTTATTTCTATCCTGAAAGAAACAGTGAACGCGTTCAATATTTGTACAATAAGCTGTTAAGAAAAAGAGAAAGATCCAAAATGAATTTAAAGTTCCAATTTCCTTTCCGGAAGGGAAATTCCGTCAAAACTATACAAATTGTTCCTGTTAAACCCGTTACATCTACTACGGAAGAAGTTCCATTCAAGCAAAGTTGTCTAAATGTATTGCGCAAAGTTGGAATTTTTCGACGCTATTGCCTTGTTTGTGGGTTTCCAGAAAATTCTGATTTCAAGAAATGTTATAATTTTTCCGATTGTTCGAGTATTTATTGTTCTTCTTGTTTTGATGACATGAATCATACTTGCCTTGTTTGTCGCAATTGATTTTTTTTTAAATTAACGATTTCGTCATTCTCAGTGGAATCTCGTGCGGGATCCAGTTTACAAAAATGTTTCTATATCAATACATGAATTATTAAACAGGTGTATTCAAAACACAAGAAAGAGTTTTGGTTATGAGAAAAGAAGTTTTTTAAGTCAAGAATATACTAACACAAATGCCATATGTCGCATAAATATAATGCTTTGACTTAAGATTCGTCAAATTTAGGATCGTGACGACAATTAGCGTCGTTGCTATACCACTTTCTCAAACCTTTCTTTATAGATGTTTGAATTGGGCTCGTATGAAGAGCTTCACAAAGATCACAAAATGCTTGCCTATTGGTATCGTAAAGGTTCCGGATGCGATAGTGGGGCTTCCACCAGAAATACTCGGCGTATAAAGTGTCGTTGCGATCGAGTTCCATCAAATATTCGGCAAGTTGTTTGGGAGTATAATCTAAAGCATTGATGTACGAATGTGGAGGAGCAATAGCAGTGTAGTCGGCCCCACCCAGCACGACGGGCACAATGTTTCTGCCCATCATCTCAAAGAATTTTTCCGTGACGTACTCCTTGCAGATCGAGTTTTCAAACGATAAGTAAAACTTGTACGTGTTCTCAATCATATCGTAGCAAACGTCAGAGTTTAAATGTCGAGGACAAACATCCTGACCTCCACATTTTCCTCCTTTACTAAAAATATCCACGTCTACGTGTTTTTTCAAAATTTTGACGTATCCTTGTCGATTGCTTCTGGCGTTACAGTTGGACACCAACCAAATAGCCAATTTAGTTTTTCCTTCAGCTGGATTCAAACCGGAATGGATTACACTTTGGCGCATTAATCCTGCTTCTTTGTCCGTGCTCGGAGCCGTCTCTAACGGCACAATTTCACCGTACTTTAACTGAAACGTAGAACCTGTTCGGTAGGTCATGGTCCAATTGAAAAAATTTTCAAACTTGTCGAGATTTGGCATGTGAATTGGTGGCTCGGTCGTAAACATGACGAACATTTGATCTGGTCGGCGATCCTTGAGAATCCAGGGGTTGTGCTGTGTTGGTGAATGAATAACAAAAGCATCAAACTTGTTGTGAGGCATAAGGCTGTTATTAACTGTAATTAAACAATTGGTAACTCGGCACCCAGAGTTGAGAAATGCAGATTTGCCGAGCTCAAATCTGAACCCCCATCGATCTTTCCACACTAGAATGTTTTTGGTGCCATTGATCACTGATATTCTTTTCCAAGTTTCACTTTCAGAAACTTCATCCGCGATTGATGTCTGATGAACGATTCCATCGGTGTGATGCGTGTCTTTATAATTTGTTTCGTGAAAGCAAAGAAGAAATAACACGACCGACGTACAAGTAATTAGAACCAAAATTATTTTGTGACTAGTCAAAGTCTGAGTCTTTGTACAGTCTATTTCATATTAACTGGTGCAGGCTTTGTATAAGGGTTAGCGCCAAAAGAGTAGAATTAAAAATATGACAGGGGCGCTAGAGGTCTCTTACAGTGTTCCCATTACGTTCCACTTTCTGCGAAGGAAAAGGCGGATTAGTCTGTTTCGGTGTATATTTAGAAGAACTGATAAACGGGATGCTGTCAAGTGTTAGTAAAACACTGATTGATATAATGAGATTGCGACTACTTACAAAATATAATTTATCTTAAAAAAATTAAGAAAAAATTTAATTAAGTCCTCTGGTCTAGCAATTATAATTATCTGGTATTGCACACCAGCCCCCTCGATCAACATTTTAATAGGTTGTATAGCTGGTATAATTTTATCAATAAGGCAAACTTAAAGCATAAGTAAAAACAATTTGTATTTATGCCGTTTATTTTCACGGTCCATGCGAATAACGCCTAGCCTAATAGCAGCCATGTTTCGCTAGGTAATAGCGAAGTGGGGTGGGTAGGGTTGGAATAACATTAGAAATTTAGACATGCTCTTTAGCGTATAGCAGGGTTAGAGTAGGAAACAAAGGATTAAAAAGCCGAGCGTTAGAGCGTTAGAGTTGGCGAAAAGGTTGGCCTTCATTTCCTTTTTTGTTTCGTCGACGGGGCTAAAGGAAAGGGAATTAAAAACGAAAATCTTTCCAAGTGGAAAGAGTTCGCCCAAAATATATAGACAAAAGGTGCAAACTACCATTTTCTCGAAAATCTCGAGAAAACCCGCTTGAGAATTTCTACCGACTCCTCGCATAGCTCCAAGCGAAATTACAATCCACCCGCGGAGGAGAAGGGACTAAGATCGAGCAAAAAAATAAATATTTATAATAGTTTCCTAGATGCGCTAGATGTTAATCTTAGAAATATAAAGCTGGAATCAATACAGCCCTTTATAACCTAATCAGTCTAATCAGTGTAAAAATTATGCGACGATGTTGAAAAATTAAAATTCCTAATGAAGGGCTCGACATTCAAAAACACCTTAACCATAGGTGATTAAAATTCATTTTTCAAAATGCCATGTTAAATTAATCATACAGTTTAAATGGCTTCTATCTAATCTAATATCATCGTAACAACAGGAATAAACTGCCACTGAAAAGGTTTGAACCCCTAGCTTCGTGTTGGAAAGCAGCCACTATAACCATTACACCAGACAATTACTATTTATAAAGCATTTCACTTAGTATATATTATATATAGGCTCTTGTTTTCTTTTTTCTTAACATCACTAAAAGAAATCACCGAATATCGGTGTTATTTAATTTTGGTCCCCTCATTATCGTCAATTCCTTACAACATTTTTTTTTAATGTGCTTATTTTTCATTTAAATAAACCTGTGCTGGGTATAGTGGTTAAAGTCGATGCGCTGGCACCGAAAAGGTTGGTGTTCGAGTCCTAGACATGACTCATGAAATAAATGGTCATGAAATAAGATTTTTAGATTGATAGTATGATTGTATGAAGGCATATTTATAATTTTAGAAATATTTAAAACCGTACAGTTATCAGAGTTTTGTTTCCTATACTCTATACCCCTGCTCTACGCTAAAGAGCCTTTCTAAATGTCTAAATAACCCTATCCAACCCATTTCGCTATCGTCCTATCGATAGGCGAAACATAACTGTTAGGCTAGCGGAATTATGAGGCCGTGGAAATAAACGGCAAAAATGTCATAACCTATTGCATGTTGATCGAACTGGCTGGTATACAAATACCAGATAATCATAAATGTGGATCTGAATCAGAAAGAGCTTTTATTTCTTCGCTTATATATATATTATAGCGACAGCATCCCGTTAATCAATTCCTCGAAATATACACATATTAGCCTAATCCGCCTTTTGTTTAGCAGAAAGTGGAAAGAACTTGGTATCAGTAGGCCTATAAGAGACCTCTAGCGCCCCTATCAGATTTTTACCTCTACTTTTTTTGGCGCTAACCCTTATACAAAGCCTGCACCAGTTAATATGAAATAGACTGTACAAATAGATAATACACTTGATGTTGAAAAAGCACTCTTCATTTCATTAATGTTTAATAGGAAGGAGGTAATTCAATTCAGTGAGTATTATACTATTCAAAGTTAAAATTCAAATTTAAAATGAAACTAAATTTTTAAAAGAGGAAAAATAATTTATTATAAATTCTACAACAACCTCCAAACAAAGCCTGAAATGCACTGTCTAAAATGAGATAAGCTTTTAGTGGCTTTTGGCTTGTCATACGTATTGTGGTATTGATGCATTCAATTTGCCTTATCACTTGAATTACGTCAGCGTGTATAGCTCAGAACAGCTTTAGCATCATAGATAAGATAAGTAAAAAAAAGTGCTCTGTTGTATAGGGGAACATCACCCGCATTTCACGCAACTTGTAAATGACTTATTTAAATTTTTCAGCAATAAGTTACGCTAAAGGCCGGAGCACGATATGTGACGACTACTATCTGAACGCGTGCTTATTTGTGTCTAAAGACATCCAACCAGCTCTCTTGCAAATAAAACAGTGCGCTAAAAAACTATGGAAAATTAAACAATGATAACCCTAAATGTACTATACTAAATAATATACATTAAGTAACTTTTATATTGAGACATAGCCTATCCAAGCCAACGTATTGATTTCAGTGTTTTTCAACTGTGTTTATGTTTTCGTATACACGACGAGCGTATTCTTACAGTACATCTGATAACTCTTGTACTACGTGATTCCATGCATGTACGACTTCAACGCTGAAACGAAAGGGAGAGGTCATGGAATCGCTGCTGCTTGTCTAAGCAATATGAAACAAGATGCTTATACAGTTATACACCCAAGGACCGAGGAACTTAATGCTTTATTGGACATATCAGCATTTTCAAAGCGGCTAAACCACCAAATTCGTTTTCATTTGACGTGCTAACGTCTTCGATCTAAGCCGAATTTGACAATCCTTGCCGACCTCCAATTTTACCGTTTTCGAGACCTTTTCTTTTATTTTGAGCATCACACACTAAAAAATGCGCTCTCTCGTCACGTTAATTATCTGTTTGTTCCTGGTATTTAAAAATGCGGACACATCACCTGTTCATGAATACTATGAACAACTTTCTGTAGAGCGAGCCGACAGACCTCAACAAATTTTACACCAGGTCAGTTTCCTTGCTATTTTTTAAATTTATAGAATGAATGCAAAATACGAAAACACATAGATTTTTTGGTTTCCTATTTCTTAACGAAAGCTATTTGGGATTGAATTGTGTCAAAGGTTGAGAAGAGTGCAGGTTGGATGGGAAGTGCAAAAGCGAATTTCGGTCGTAAACGCTTCCACACCACACCAAACGACGTAACAATTGAAGACAATCTGATTGAAAATGAAGACTCAGAACGGGACTTGGCAATGCTAAGCCAAGTTTCCAGCGTCCTTTGTGAGGCTGGCAAAACCTCAGGATGGCTGCAGTGTACCGATTCCACTGGGGTACGAGTCACGTCTCATACCTTAAAGAATGCCAAAGTGAAACCGAACATTACCGATTCATTAATTCTCATTTGTTTAAAGGAAACAGACCGGTCTGAAGCGGAGAAGGTTTGCCAAGCTCACGGTCAAACACTTTGGACTTACGCTCCAAGAACATTGTACCAACCATTCGGATTCTGGATATGCGCTAAAACTCCTAAAACTCGTGCCAGAGCAGGACACAGATTTAATTTTCAGTTGTAATAGTATGGCGAAATCATGATTTTGCTTGGGGGAGGGGTCTTTAATCAAAACTATTTGCGCGATTTCGAGATTTAGAGAAATATTCGATTTTTACAAAGAGGTTGAAATAAAAAGCCTTAAACACTAGGCACAATGTTTCCAAACATATTCCTCGTCCGAAAAAAGCTGTGCGTAATCGCGATATTTTTCATTCTTAAACCTACTTTAAACAGAAAAATATATACGGTAACATACTTGGCAGTCTGACTTTTTGTTGCGTTGCTTGATGAACCGGAAAGCAAAAAATTCAATAATAAGATAATAAAATGGACTGTGTTATGGAACCTAAAAGTTATAGCAATAATGGACATATTAATTTTTGTACCGGATATTTCATTTATTCGCTCGCTTTATATTTCAACAGGTTTATTACCAAGGGGAAGTGTATCGGGTTACCGTGATAAGTTTTGTTGTTTACACAAACAATTTATAATTAAAGATAGACTTGGGCAAAGAAAGGCAGTATAGTTCTTCTCAATTTATCGCTATAAAATCGAATGCCTTTTATAAACGATCACATCCTATACAGAAATAAATTCTAGTTGATGAAGTGGTGGTGTGTAAGTTACTCCAAAGTGGCCACTTCTGATGTCAACATCCTCACCGGCAGGTAGAGAAACTTTGAACTTCTGCAGAATTCCAACAGTAAAAAGGAATAGTTCCATTTGTGCCAGCCCTTGACCAGGACATTCTCTCCTACCTAAATGTATCACAGGACGCGGAAGTTAGTGGAACGATCGGAAATATTAAACAATTTTTTCAACAATACCAGTGGAGAATGCTAAAAGGTTTTCATTTTTACAGAACATTCCCTCTTTATTTAGGAATCTTTCCGGCTTGAATTCTTGGGCGTCATCCCATTGATGCTTGTTATTACTCATCGCCCAAAAGTGGAGTAGAACCCATGTATCCTTTGGAATATCATAATTCTGTAAAGATCAAAATCAGTTTAGTTATTTCATTTTTGTAAAATTAATGGAGAATAAATAACCTCATATGTCGCATCTTGACTAGTATTACGCCACATTCCCGGAGCGACGCCACCCAAACGAAGGACCTCATTTATAAAAGCCTCTGTGTAAGGTAACTCCATTCGCTGAGCATATCTGTTAAGAATGAAATCCAAGATTGAGTTATAAGTTAAACATTAGAATAAGATAAATAAATAAGGGGAAACGAGTTACGTTGGTGTTGAGTCCCAACCGAAGACATTCACTATTTCCTGTCGAACACGTTCTTGGCCTTGAGGATACTTCGCCAAACAGAGAAGAATCCAGCGGATAGTTGTTATGGTTGTCTCACCACCGGCGATAAATAAATCAGAAACCATCCAAAGTAGCTGAGTTTCTGAAGGATTTAACAATTAGTAATGAAAAAAGCCGACGATGAGAAATTATTTGGCAATAGGAAGTACCGGAGAAGTTAGTCGGTGTTCCACTGCTTTTGAATTCTGCCATTTTGACCAAATAATCGTACATGATGGACTCCTCTTCTTCCGAGATTGACATTTCCTCTCTATACTTCTTAAACTTGGCAATGAGTTGTTTGAAGTAATATAACCTCGTCAAAACAATCAGCCATAAACGTAAAACGTTGTGCCACAGTAAATGCCACAGACTGTACAGCATGCACGTATATCACAAGATGGTTAGTGTTTGCGTTTATCATAAAACTGGCGATAAATTAAATTCGAATTTACGTGAGAATAATGACGTAGTTATGGGGTCCGGTGAGCTCGACAGCTTGTAAATTGGTTTCAAGGTTTTCAATTACTTTTTGCAAGAACGGATCGCCCCATTTAAATTTATCGCCGCTAATGATCGTCCAAATGATGTTGTAAACCGCTGTCGCAATGTCTGGATGTGGATCGTGATTTTTCCCGTCAGTTTTCTAAAACGAAATAACATCAAATCAATAGGGATAAGACATATAAAATTAAAAAAAATAATGACCTATACTAAAATTAAGAGAAAAAAAAATAAAAAATATCTCAAATTTAATGTACGCTTCGAAAAAATTTATTTAAAGAGTTATTAAGCTCTAAAGTTACGATCACGTGACTTCACTCAAAAACGCAGGAGGGGCCTAAAGTCACGTGACTTTGGAGCATTAGCGGTGGTCCGATTTTAAAACTTATAGGAAAAGATCACGTGATTGACATGCCAAAAGTGGTGCGCAGCTTACGCCAATGCGCATCACTGTGGTCTATACCCGAACTAAACATTTTTTTATGCTTGATTCTTTGTGTTTTGAAAGCTTTTCGATGAAGCAGACGAATCTGTTGGTTTTTGTCTTTCAATTTTCAATATCCAGCAATTTAAAAAATTAAACAGTGATCTAGTTTAATGTGAGATGTGTAATTGTGTATGTGATAAATGTGAGATATCCAATATATTGTCGCTATGAGGTACTTCCTGTTGTTCTAAGTATGTTTAGTGATAAGTTGCATTCAGGTATGTTTTCATGTTTTTTTTCATGTAAAACAAAATTTTGGTATCGACAACATTATGGATTTATCTTTAAATTCATGACATACACCTTTTTTTTGCTTTACTAAATCCAAGAGACGGAGAAACATGTATTATTGAGGAAGTTTGAAAAGGGCGCAGAAAAAGTTTTGAAGGTCACGTACGCCATTGGTTACTTGGATCACGTGATCCATTTCCATTGGTTGTAAATGAACCATCGCTAATGCCGTAAGATCACGTGACTTTTAAGCCGCCTCCTCCGTTTTTGAAGGAAGTCACGTGATCTTAACTTTAAAGCTTAATAACTCTTAAAATAATTTTTTTCGAAACGTACATTAAATTTGAGATATTTTTTATTTTTTTTTCTCTTAATTTTAGTATAGGTCATTATTTTTTTTAATTTTATATGTCTTATCCCTATTATACGCACTGTTTCACCGCGGGCGTTAAGACTTACGCCAATTTGATGAAGGTATTCGTCGACCACATATTGAATTCTCTGCTCCATTGATTGTTTCCCGAATCCATACTTGCGAAATTCATGAGTCAGAAAGGTGCGGTGCTCCTTCCACGATGGTCCGTCATTGAATACGATTCCTTGAAATAGAGTTCATTAGCGTACGTAAATTTGTGATTCAACGATGGAATTAATTTTATTTAAGGATTTACCTTTGTTTTTTAGTACTCGCGCCAAGAATAGTCCCGATGGTCGTTCGGTAAATTTGTCTGCCTGATTGACACACAAACGTTGAGCGATTCGTGCGTCTGAAATAACTACGACTCGTTGTCTGAAGAATCGCAGATAGCATATCGGTCCCGTCTGATGAGTAGAAAACGAACGACATTGTTTATTGCTTGTAAATCCTATTATATAACATTTGTTCACTCCGGTTATATAAGTAAGACGCAATTTTTTGTTTAGTTTCAAACATGTTTTTAAAACTTAGATATAAATTTTGTTTGACTTATTGTACCTGAAAAGCCCATTGAGAGAACTTGACAAAAGCCGGCTCGCCTTGAATAAATGTTGAATAAATTAATTCCAATAAATTGCCGAAGATGAGATTTTGCTTGGGACCAGGAGGTAGACGATAATTTTTCTGATTTTTACGCCATGAGTAATAAATGGTTGCGGCTAATATTAGTAATATACCAACCGCTGCTGTCGCTATGCTGAAGACATCCACCATTCTAGAGCTAAGGTTTAACTCAAAACGCTCACACACTGTTTTTCGTATTCACTGAAAGTAAAATCGGCAGGATACTGAAAATGTTAGCGAAAGGTCGAGTTGGTAACTACAATCCTTAATGAATGAAAACAGCTAGCGGCTAAAAAAGTTACTTTAAAAACGCGGCGTTCACCTTATATGATAACCTTCGTTCGTCAGCTGCACGCAGTTCTTGTTTATAGCCTTCCATGTCTGATTGTATGCCCTAAAGTCTCGTCATGACGAAACAGATTCTAATCGTGTTGATGTCCCACATCTAGTTCGCGGAAACGCTTTGATGTCCATTTGCGTGAATACGCGCTATCTGGATTAATTTTTGAATGTTACATATTGTATATGTTGTAGCAGATAACAGATTTCAATTTCTCCAAACTAAAAAGAAACGGGTGCAAGAAGAAACACTAGCACTGGTACCACTTGTTGTTTATTTATCACGGGATGGGATGAATCACATCACTTCTGTTTATTTTAATATTGTACAGTGAAACGCATAAAAATTGACCTAAAATGCGCTAAAATGTTCTATGACTGACTAACTAGAAAGAGAAAATTGTGGCTCAGCAAGTATTAAATTTCTTTTCACTAGTTTTAACCAGTTTCAAGTATTAAATAAAATACTTTCAGCTTTCCGTTTGATCTTTATTAGGAATTAAATTATATTTCATTGACAGTTACTTTCTATACGTCAATCAATCTCATCTTTATTAATTGGATTGCGTCAATATTTTTAGAGTTACTTTCACCTGTTTTCCTAGTTAAGTATTCGTGTATTCTCATCTTTGGAAATTACATTACAATGCTCTAAACAGTACTACTGGTGCTAAGTAGATTAGGCTACATGTTTCTAAAAGATAAAGCGTGAAGAGTGGTCTTGAACACAAATGTGTCTCCGCTCAGAAAAATAACTGATAAGTTTCACAGTTTTCTTGGTGTTTAACATTTAATGAGCCGTAAGAAGACATTTCCCCGGCATAATCCGGTAAAACAGTGCTGAACTGCTCGTCGACGGAATCACAGGTCTCGCGACTGGCGGCACCATCGCTGGTATTCAACTTTTTTTTTGCGAAAAATAAATATCATTAATGAATTATTTCAAATGTGTAAGAATTTACATTTTAGCAATATAACCTATATAGAAAATATACCTTGAAGCTGGCAGCCATAAGTTCGCCAGAAGGCAAAGCACAACGATCGGCACTCTTGAATTCGCCGGTAATCTCCTGGTTGAAATCACCGCACAAACCGCAAGCTTTGCCGCGCATGTGAATGGGAGCTGAAAGCTCAACGTAATCTCCCTTGATCTTCATCCAGAATTGAATGCTTCTGATGTCGAAAATCAAACCTCCTTCTGGCATGGGCAAGATGACCATTTTGATGTACTTGGAACCAGGAGTACGGATCTCGATGAAACTTCCCGTTTCCATTTTGGTGAAATCGGTTTTGGCTCCGTTGACGGAAACGTAGCTGGTGGGATCCATTTCAATGGTGTCCTTGCCCAAGTAAACGGTGATGAGCTTCTGGCCATAGCTTCCCTTGCGGGCGAGAATGGCAATCTGAGATCTCCTGCTGCAGTCGGTCAACAGAACGTGTGAGTTCTCGTCAACTGCGTACTTGTAAGAAGCGCCATCAAAAGTGTGGACGGAATCCGATCCGACGTAACATTTAGACTCAGAGACTCCACCCGAGAACAATTCGAGTGAGTCTTGGATGAAATTGCTTCCAGCATTCAAGGGGTAGTAAACCTGTGCGAAAGCGAAAGACAACGGAGAAAAGCGTTTCCATTCCTTCAATGCGTCCCAGCGGACATTTTTGGCTACAACCGTTTCATGAGGACGAACCCATGTCATGTCGCTGTCTCCGGTGTGTGGGTCCCGTTTGATGGTCCAGCTGGCTTGTCCAGGAGTGTTGGTTTGAGCGTGTTTATGCTCAACTATGAATGACTCAAGGAGAGAATTCAAACCAAACGCGAAGCTACGAGCCCATTCCAGCCAAGAATCAGACATGTTTTCGGCTACAGATTTCATTTCGTAGTTGTTATAAATGTGGTCCAATTTACGAGCTGCAGTGCAAGCGGGACTACCTTCCAATCCGGAAGCCAAATCTTTAAGACACTCTTGACCCGATGGGCTGTTGATGGCAGCCTGAGCGGCAGATTCGTCTCGATTGAGCTTGGCTGTAAATTTTACTTTTTGTTCACATTCGGGTCCAAAACCAATGTCGTCTTCTTCGGTCAACTCGAGAACGTCTTTGCTGAATCCATAAATTGGGGGATTGTTCCATTCACGGATGGCCTTGTAGCAGATTTTTGAATTGACCTTCTTGTAACCATTGGAACTGGTCGTGCTGTGTTCCATTTGCCAGTCAGTACAATCCTTGGTGTACCGGGTATTCATGGAAATGCCAAATTTAGAGAAGAAATGATCAAGAGTTCCATCTTTGTGTTCTGCAGTCACAGTCGCTTCTATCACTCGAGCATTGCCGTTTTCAATGTCTTTAAACAGATTAACTACGATTGGGCGGAAATCATCACGGATTGGACTATCAGAAATTACTTCAGGGTCGGTAGGATATCTCGCCTTGCTGGATCCCGACTCGTAAATCAAATTATTCGTACTGGATTTGGCCGCGTATTGGTAAAACATGGAGGTTGAAATAGATTTGGCGGTAGTGCCATAGGGATCGTAGCGGATCATGTACTTGCGGCTATTGAGCTCGTTAGGGAGCATGCCAAGATTGGACCAGCTATTGATATCCCACTTGGATATCCACTGCCTCCAGGACTCTTTGTCAGAGTTAGCTGACTCACTTTTCTCAATGAGTTTTACATTGATGCCTATAAATTGTCCTCCTAGATTAAAATTCCTATCAATTGGTTTATCTGTAACGCTGATCACGTACAGTTCTTGGCCTTCGAGGGTTGGTTTGATGAAACTGCGACTGACAGTGTAAGGCTTGACGCAATGATAAAGAAGGTCGGTCACCTTACTGGGAGGTACAAAGTTGATGATCCATTTCTCTGCAGGAAAAGCGAAATTCACCCCTCTTGGCATATGAGAGTCAATGAGAACATCGACTCCGGTGGCGATGTAACTGCCGCTAAAAGGAATATCAACGCGGATTGCTCCCAATACCTTCCAGGTCCACAAAGAATTAATGTCCGTATCAATGCCACCCTTTCCGTCACTTTTGATGCTGCCTTGCATTGAAAGGACCGTGGCTAGATTGAACAAGTAACGCATGGGTAGACCCAGTTCGGTGGCAAAGCGGGCATTGTAGTCAGCCAACAAGCGATATTTGGTGACACTAATTTCGCTTTCTTTGGTTTGATTCATGTTTGCAGCCATGAATTTGGGAATCGACTTTTCCAAATCAGTGAAGTTGATAAAACGGTTGACTGAGCCTCCCAAAAGGTCAATGTGCAGAAGTCCAGCAGTCTTATCGGCTGGGCGAGCAGTGGCGTACAGAGTATCCCAAAGCTCCTGAAATGTGCTTTCTTTCTTGTCACCTAATTTCTCCCCTTGGGCCCACATAACGCCATATTTGGGAGTCGCAGTGCCGTAGATTTTGCTCATGATGTTCATCCAAATATCATGCATGTTGAAGTTCCATGCAGTTACCTATTCAATATGGAAACGATAGATTTTAATTGATTCATAGAATTAAAAATATTAAATTATTCATTACCGTCAGTGGCTCTCTGGTCAATGGTCCAAGCTCGTAATAATATGCGTTTGAAAAGTAGGCGGAAAACGACTGGTCCGGATCACGGAGGCTGATAGTGCGCATCATCACGGTGATACCTTCGTCCAAACGAGATGAGCGAATATCACCGTATGAGAACGGCTGGCCAAATGGCACAATCTTGACAAGGGGCCAGGCAACGTTGGCTTTTTGAACACTGCAATTAAATCACCAACTTAAATGAGATATCTAACATGTCAAAGAGTCTAATAGTAATTAACTTACAGATCCGCCAGCAAGGGAGTAGTCGATGGGGCTTTGCTGAGAGAATGAATCAAAGTGTGGATGAATGATCCAACTTGGCGGCTAGGTTCAAACCAAGAACTGGCCGCGAATTTCTGCCACAAGGGCTGAGGAGCGTTTGACATCAATAGGAGACCCAACGAAGCCATGCGAACTTCAGGGCGCTCACCGACATTACCAGCCAAACTGGCCAAAATCGGGTGAATCTGTTGATATCAAATGATGAGTACAGATCGTTCATTTAGCCTTTATTTACGTGTGATGGTAATACCTTTTCGGGGACAGTGAAGACGACACGTTGAAGTGAAAGGATGGCTCGGATACGTTCGGCGGTGTCATCGAATTTGCCGTTGCCACGGATGACGGGCAACAGAACGGGAACGACTTCCTCGACGCCGAGGGATCCCATGGCAGTTAAAACGACAATGCGATCAAAGACCTCAGTGCTGGACTCGAGTGCCTTGGCAAGCAGAGGCAAGAATTCATTACTGATGATTTTGCTTTTGCTATCGCAGAAATCTCCCATGACGGAGACGGGGTATTTCTTGGCGGCAGAGAGACGAGAGCTGCAAGCGGAATTCAGCAAATCGGCCACCGTCATCAGGGCAGTTTGCAACAATGACTTGGACGATTGTACCGGACCAGACTTCAACAGATTCTGAAATCGAAAAAGGAAATTTAAATGAGCGTCTTTTCCAATGGAATGAAATCACATTTTTACACCTCTGTTGAGTAAAACGTACCACAAACTCTTTAAGGAGTTCCTGAGTTGGTGTCTTGACATGGTAGCCGAGAGCAGCCACAGCCCAAGTTGCCTGTTCTCCGGTTATCTGTTCGGTTTCGATCAATTCCTTGATCAACATGACAGTCGGGTTACTTCCGGCTTGCACGGCGCAATCAATAAACAAATTCCTGCAAAATTCACATAAAATTACATTTTCAAAAGGAAAAGGGTTTTTGTTTCGGTGACTTACACAGTGACGGCATCTTCATTCTTGACATCTTCCCACAAGTATCTCAACTCATCCAGAGAGAACATGGGCAAAACACGGCCAATGACAGCCAAACGATCGAGATTGTCCTGGTCGGAATCAGAGTTCTCCTTCAAATCAGAGGCAACTGTTTTCAAGCTTTCCAAAATACTGCGGTGGAGGATTCCAACAGATACGGGGCTCTTGATGGATGCGTCGTCCAAGTTAGGCTGAGCGACACTGGTGTAAATAAATAACAAACAATTGAATTTAAGATCACTGACCATATGAACTACAAATATTACGTTCCATCCTGATTCAACTTTGCGAAGTCACCAAAGACGTAAGCCAGACTCTTCTGTTCCTTGGCAGTAGCTGGAGCAGCCAAGCGAGAACCGATGCTTTCCTTCTTCTCCAATGTCCATTTGGTGATAACAGCGTTGACCAATTCGTCGGTTTTAGTGGCGAAAGGTTGAGCCATCAGGTCGCTGTAACCTCCGGCGTAAACGATGGTGAGCTTGGACAATGATTCCCCGCAAGCAACATATTTAGTCACTGAAGTGCGCTGTTAAAATGACAACATTTGATTTTTGAATGTTTTAATTTAATGATATACGTGTTGAAAAAAATCATTTTCTTTTTATACCTTAAGGAAATCGCCGCAGTTGGCCTTGTCCAAGTCACAATTGTAGACATTTGAGGTAGTTGTGTGCCAAGCTGGGTTAGACTTGCAATTGTCAAAGTCCTTTGTCTTGACAATTTTGTAGACGGGTTTATTCTTGCAAACGTCAACGAATGCGTTGAGAACAAAGGCATTTGAAGAATAAATTTGAGACTTGGGTAGTCTGTTGATTTCAATAGAGTTTTTTGCAGTCGCCAGTCACGGAGTCCTGTCGACGAAATTGGCTATAAACTTACCGATTTAAAAAGGACTTCATTATTAAGTAATGGCTTTACCTCAAACACCGAAAAAGTAGATTTATCTCCAGCTTTGGTTGCAGATTTGTAAGAAGAGCCGTCACCACGGACACCTGTGATGTCCAATTGCAACTGGCTAGCGATACTCTTCTTAATGTTGACGATCCACAGGGGTTCATCGGCTCCAATTTGAACTCCATTGATCTTAATCATTGTAAAAACCACATTTTAATAATATTAAGTTGACACATTTGCAAATTGAAATTAAAAATCCTCGCGATTATTTCAATCAGCCATAACAATTAGAACCGATAAAATCTCGGATAAAATGAATTCATCAAATACTTTTACTTACCGATCCTTCGTTATGAGAAATGGCGAATGGAGTGCCTAGAATCTCTGAATCTGGGATTTCGTCTTCTTTTCCATCAATGTCTTGGGTCCCATCTAACGGGTTACCCAGGAAATTTCCGTTGCGTCTAACATGACTGTCCGTCAGCTGAAACAAATTTTCATGATAGTATTCGTATCTTTCTCAAAGCTGAGGACAAATATTGAGACAAATTAATACCTGGACGACGAGAGTCGAATCATCGATGCTTTGAACGGTGACTGTGCTTTCCAATTCAACTACAGCATTCTGTTGCTTCAATTTGTGAATACCGGCCGTGGAGCGACCGACGTACTTGTACACGTACTGAGTACCCGGTTCCCATCCTATTCAAAATGAGAGTTAATGGTGGGGGCTAATATAATATTTTTCTCAATGCATGTATATACAAAAAAAAAACAAAAAAAAAACACGTATGTCTTGACTATACGTCTAGGGGAATAGGTGAGAAAGACACAAATGGAATGATTCCTGCAAGTGGAAATGTTTAAAAAAACAAAAGTTTTAAATTAACTTACCCCACGCCAGGGACAGCAGACTCACTATCACGTCAAAGGTCGCGAAGAAGATAAATCATATTGATTAGAAAAATTTCAAAAATAAGCTTGACAATATATTTTCATAAAATAACGGAAATATCTGTGAAAACTTACAAAAGATAAGGAAAGTCGGCGAAATTTTTTTCATCATATCAACAGTTGGACACCTGTGCTGAAGCTCGTCACTTAGCTTCTGTCTTATCTTACACGCCCCAGCAACCCTTTAAATACTTTGTCTTGCTCGCTGTGGGTCCTTTACGCCATGTTGACGTCCTCGAATTCAAACAAGTTTTTTATTTTCATAAAACAATTCAGACGCGCTTAAAGAAAAAGTTAAAGGAGTGACGATAGACCTGTTCAAGAGAGCTAGTCTTATATGAGCACCCATAAAGAGAAAAGAGTCTTTAAATATTCCTTTTTTTTAAAGCATGACTTGCAAAATGTGAATACACTATTTTTGGTCAACGAAAAGGGAACCAAGACCCATTTTAAATTCCTTTTATGTCTCACCCCAGGCTATATTTGTCATTATGTTTCTCATTGTTAAATAAGGAACACAGAGATTTTTTTCTGTAGGTCAATTAAGAAAATGCGCGATAATTAAAAAATACCAAACGTCACATGGAGACTTACAAAACAGCAAATTTAATTTGTGGATTTTTTCCTTAGACCCAACTAAAAAGTAATCGAAGTATACTGAGAAAAAATGATCACCTTGAAACAATTTTTGAATTGACAAATAAGTTGTCTTACACTTTTATCTTAATTAACTCAAAAGAAAAAGTATAAATTGACAAAAAATTTAAAAAAAAATATGCTTGTTGAATACAAAAAAAAATACAAATTGGGTGGTAAGTTGGAATGACTGCATTTTTTAAAGCGGATAATCAGGTTTAACCAAGTACATAATCAGGTCTATCCAAATCAAGATGTATAAGCTGCCACAGAAAAGTATAGATCGGACCAATGAACATCTTGAAAACCAGCAAGAGGATTTTTAACTCGCACCAACTTAACATCGCATCGATCGAAGAGTGGAAAGTTTAACTTCATAACTTTCTCTCGACTTTTATGGTTGTTTCTATGTTACTTATACAGGATTCGTAAAAAATTACATCGCGATATATATTGAAAAAGTGACACATTTGGGCCCCCATAATCGCGTCACATAAAGTGATATAAACGAAGGAAAATTGTTTATTATTCAGTTAAGTAGGCTAGTTGTAGTTTTAAGAATGTTTCACGTTAGTTTAGTAGTTTTCTTACATATCAACAAATTTGTAGCTTAAAAAAACCTTGCTATTTTCATTACACTCACTTTATTTAATACTACACAGACAACCATACAACATTAGCGGTATTTGTACTTGTTTCAGTCAGCTTGCCTTTAGCCGTAATCGTCTAGTGGTTAGGACCCTACGTTGTGGATCACAACGTACAACAAACCCGTAGTAACCCAGGTTCGAATCCTGGTTACGGCACAACTATTTTTCCTTTGATTGCGGCATTTTTACTATGTTTTGCTATTTAAAATAAATATTTATATACATTGCAAATCTCATTTTTTTCTTTGAAGATAGATTGATTACAATTTATCCGTACGTACAAACTACTGAACTGAACTAGTCCATAATCGGCAAATTGCATTAAGGGCAAATGTAGGCCAGCAGCCCAGCATTTATCCAGCAAACAAATATTACTTCTACGAACATTCGGTTGTTACTGACTCTGAACAGAATATTGTGGAGGTTAAACAAGCTTGAGTAATAGGCTAGATCCGCCATAGACGAATAGACGATTCTTTTTTCAACAGTTTCAAAACTAAAAGTAATCTGTAACTAAATACAAAAAATCTCAGAGTTGAATATAGACTTTTGAGATAAAGAAATTCATTCATAAAAACAAATTCAGTATTTTTAGAATCGCATCAGCAGAAAAAAATATTTATACTTATTGTTAGTTTTGATATTATTCTTGTTTAATTACTTGACAGCCGTAATCGTCTAGTGGTTAGGACCCTACGTTGTGGATCACAACGTACAACAAACCCGTAGTAACCCAGGTTCGAATCCTGGTTACGGCAACGTCCTTTTGTTGTCGATTTGATGACTTTCTTTTAATGATCTAATTGTTTTATTGATGTAGGTATATGCTAGTGCATCAAAACGCGCAATTTTAAATACGTCATCCCAGCTTAAACATAAAGAAATTAGCAGAATTATTAGTTCAAGAAGTCATCTCATTTACATGAGATTAGGGCATTTAAGGGCTTTAAGACAGGAAAATAAAAAAAGTAAACATGATTCTTGACAAACATAACAGTGCTGACTGGATTTACGGTCAGTATGACAGTTTTGTAGGCGCTTTACAAACTACAAATTGATGTTTAGTTTTCGCGTGAAATTAATAGTAGTCTAGTCAAAATAGCATTTTAACCCAAAACAAATTGCAAAGTTTTGTTTTTTACCTGAGCTTTATTAATATTAACCTTGTTTATGTTCTCCTAAAACCCTCCCGCAAAATTTTAATATTTAGTATAATTAATTTCAATTATAAAATATGTGTATTTTTGTATTGTAGTTTAGTCTAATTAAATACAAAAAAATTGAAATTTTAAAAAATGAACTTTGTTTATTACTAATTGGTCTACATGCATGCCAATTTTTATTTCCCTAACTTGTAAATTAATGAAACCCCACACGAAAAATGAGTTGCGTCTCCCTTTTTACTACCCAAAAACCGCTTCCGTGTTTAACACAGAGCTTACGAGGAAACGGCTTTAGCGAAAATCGCTGCCGTTTGTTACCTGTAATCCCCTCCTCTTCCGTTTTTGTCTTATTTTAAAGAGCATATTCTCTTCTACAAACACAGTAAAAGATTTTCGGGAGGGGGTATTAGTTTTTAAGTTATTAGAATTTAAATACAGCCCATATTTTATGAAATTTTCTCAATCCCGTATTAGTTTCCTTCACACCCGCATTGAGCGACGGCACTGCATTTTGTATTCTCTTATTAGGAAAGTGAAGCGCCACGTCGCTCAATGCGGTGAATGAAACAAACACGGCTATGAGAAAATTTCATAAAATATGGGCTGTATTTAAATTCTAATAACTTAAAAACTAATACCCCCTCCCGAAAATCTTTTACTGTGTTTGTAGAAGAGAATATGCTCTTTAAAATAAGACAAAAACGGAAGAGGAGGGGATTACAGGTAACAAACGGCAGCGATTTTCGCTAAAGCCGTTTCCTCGTAAGCTCTGTGTTAAACACGGAAGCGGTTTTTGGGTAGTAAAAAGGGAGACGCAACTCATTTTTCGTGTGGGGTTTCATTAATTTACAAGTTAGGGAAATAAAAATTGGCATGCATGTAGACCAATTAGTAATAAACAAAGTTCATTTTTTAAAATTTCAATTTTTTTGTATTTAATTAGACTAAACTACAATACAAAAATACACATATTTTATAATTGAAATTAATTATACTAAATATTAAAATTTTGCGGGAGGGTTTTAGGAGAACATAAACAAGGTTAATATTAATAAAGCTCATGTAAAAAACAAAACTTTGCAATTTGTTTTGGGTTAGATAGGCATTTTTTGCTATTTTGACTAGACTATAGGTTAAGAAGTCGTTGATATATATACAATTATACATTATACGTACAGATTTAAAAAAAATAAACAATGACCCCAAAACTTGACCAAGCAGGATACACACTACATAGAAACGAAATCAAATTCCCCTCTATTTAAAAAACTGTGGGATTCCCAGAATCCGGTACCGTCCGGTACACCAGCGCGCGCACCCGCGTCAAGCATTCAGAAATATCTGATTGTAGGATTTTGCCTGAAGGAAATACTGCACAAAGTACAACAGTGTTTTTATTGGATTTTTACGCGTTTTGAAAGTTGCTGGTAATACTTCATACATCAAATTATAACAATAAACCATTCTATATGGTTTCGTATTAAAGTCGTGCTGTTTCTACAATCATTTGTACAATTCAACAAAGAATCAGACACATTTAAGTAAGTACATAGTAAGTCCCCTAAATCAACTTCAAGCAATGAATTCATTTAGAAAAAAAGGAATAAAAATATTTGTGGTCTAAGTTTATTACGCACCATCACTATCAGAGCTATGGAAGCCTGGCATTATTCACGGCCAAGGTGAATTAAAGGACTGGCGATGGAACATCTTGGCCTTGAAAGATTTTTAAAATATATTATTCCCGTGAGAAATTGAAAAACAGCTGCGCATTTTATTACATTGATTTTGAAAAACCAACTTTATTGGCTTCCTTCTTGGGAAACATTGCACAGTGCACACGTGATCTTCATCTGTCATTTGAATAATAATTTAAGATATTTTTTATCTACAATTCAATGTTATGAATGTTGTGATCGCGCACTGAATAAATGTTCATGGATTTGATGAGCTTTGTCGATGGGAAAAACCGAACCCACATTCTTATATGCTACGTCTGGCCGGTTTCGGACACTAGAAATTTTTACCCTTAGGGGAAAAAACGAATGACAAAAAGACTTTGAGTATAAATAAGAATGAGGCTCATTGGTTGCTTAGCAGACGTTCGTTCGGTACAAGCCGACCAACAACCTCCAACGCAACGTACGAAGCAACGTACAGAGATGGAGAAAGTTTCTCTGTTTACTTCTCATTTGGCAGCCGTATTAGCGATATTGCAATTATGGCTGATTATAGCAAGTGCTTCGCCTGCCAACCGGGTTTGGATCGTGAGACGGGACGTTGAAAGCGTCACTGAAACCAATTCACAAAACGTAAGTTAGTTTTAAAATACAAATATTTTATGCAATTTAACTGATTATCATTGGCGAAATACAAACTTGTCCATTTTGCATTATTTTGCAGACAACAAAGGTACAAAACACTCCGCCTAGAATTTATTCTATGGAAATTGTTTCCGACATCCGGCTTCGTTATGCTTCGACCAAAGTCACGTCCAAAGTTGTCAATCCTGCCAGTAAAGCTCAGGAAGCCACTTTCCATGTTGTTCTGCCAGACACAGCCTTCATATCTGGTTTCTTGATGTATGTTGCATATTCTATTTATTTGACTTAAAGTTACAAATTGAGGTAATTTAATTTTTGCAGGGAAATTGACGGTAAAGTGTACAAAGCAAGCGTAAAAGAGAAAGAGAAAGCCCAAACTGAATATCAAAATGCTGTCGATGCGGGACAGTCGGCCGCTCAAGTCACTGCAAAGTAAATTTCATTTTATTTAAACAACTTGATCATCTTTTTGAAATGAATGTTATCCTTTAATTGTTAGTGCTCGAGATGCTAACCAATTCACCGTGTCGGTAAACGTTGAACCTCAGGCCAAAATGCTCTTTAACTTGACGTACGAAGAGTTGCTGACTCGACGCAGAGGAGTTTACGAACAGGTTAAACACTAAAACCAAAACAATTACGTGTAATGTGCAGTTAAATAATTTTGCGGCGTAATTTAGGCAATTCACGTTACTCCGGGTTCAGTTGTACCTAAAATGAGCGTTCGTGTGAACATATTCGAGACGCTCCCCATTAACAAAATCTCAGTCCCTCAACTGCGCGGAAATGACATTGAGCAAACCGAGAATTCAAGTAAAATTAACTTTTCAACTCCAATTCCTAACCGATTGATATAAGTTAAATTACAATATGTTTATGTTATTATTTTGTAGCTGAGAACGAGATTGCTAAAATTATCCGCACTAACGAAACTGTCGTCAGTGTCGTCTACGAACCATCAGAGGCCCAACAGATCAAAACTTCAAAGGATGGACTTCAGGGGCAGTTTGTCGTCCAGTATGACGTGGATCGTTCATCCATTGAACGAAAAGGAGGAGAAATTCACGTAAATAATTACTGGACCGAATTCAGCTATAACTTAACTAATTGTATTCTGTGATTTGGCGTCAAATTAGGTGGTCGATGGATATTTTGTCCATTTCTTTTCTCCAACCACTTTGCCGACGCTTCCAAAACACGTCATCTTTGTGCTGGATACGAGTGGCTCCATGGCAGGAACAAGAATTGAGCAAACCAAACAGGCCATGAATTCAATCCTGGATCAACTTAGAGATGAGGATCTGTTCAGCGTAGTCGAATTTTCCTCTGGCGTTACGGTTCGTTTCATCTTTAAAACAATTTTCTTGTCCACGTCATTTAAATCTTTCAATTTAGGAATGGGATTTGAGTAAACCTTACAAGGGACCTGAACCTGATTACTATTCCTCCCCAGTAGAGGAAACAACTGAAGACACGACTCTCCAACAAAAGAATGAAACTGCTGGGAAGGAAGAAAAATTTGGACTTTATGACGACATTTTTGCTTATCCCGTAACGGAACGTTCCGTCAAACGAGCCAAGGAATTTGTGACGGCCATGGAAGTCACTTCTTCGACCAACATCAACGATGCCCTTCTGTTGGCCCTTAAAAACAGCCAGTCGGTCCAATCACGACTCCGTCTCACGCCAATTATCATCTTCCTGACCGACGGTGAACCCACTTCTGGCGTCGTTGACAAAACCGAAATCCTGAAAAATGTTCGTAAAGGCAACAGCGACGATGTGGTGAGCATTTTCTGTTTGGCGTTCGGTACCGGAACCGATTACGATTTCTTGACGAAAGTTTCGAGTCAAAATCGCGGATTCGCACGAAAAATTTACGAAGCGGCCGACGCCAATCTCCAACTCAAAGGATTTTTTTGACGAAGTGGCCTCACCGCTACTCAGCAATGTCCGTTTTGTATACAATAAAAACGGCCCGGTACATGAGGTCACCGAAACCAACGTACCAAACTTCTTTAAAGACACCGAATTTGTTGTTGCTGGACGTATCGAACCCAAAACGAATCTGAGCGGATCCATCAGTGGAACCGGAGCCAGTGGTTCGTTTTTGTTCCCAGAAATTCATCCTAGTAAAGGGATATGCATAGATTGGGGGTGCGATGACGACATTCTAGTCCAACCCACCCTCAACAAAAATGCCACTCAAAAGGAAAAGAAGAAGAGTTTTTCATTGGAAAAAAATTTGGGCTTACATGACTATCCAAGACATGTTGAAAATGCGTCAAGTTATCGATGATGCTAAGACGATCGCCCAATTCAACGAAAAGGCCCTGAATCTCTCCCTTACGGTATGTTTTAACTGACTGGATTGAAAACTGTCTCTTGATGAAAAATTTTGACTAATTAATTATTTTTCTTTTCAACGTGAACAGTACGAGTTTGTCACACCGCTAACATCTTTGGTGGTTGTGAAACCCAATAGCACGTCAGCAACTGCTGATCTCCGTCCTGCGGACGCTGATATTTCTAATGGTATATATTGAATTATCATTTATTATTTATAACGATTTAACAATAATAGTTTCCTCTTTTATGAATAAATTATTAGACATTCATCCAGCTTACGCTTTTGCTGCTGCACCTGCACCCCCTCGTCCGTCCCTGGCTTTCGCCCAATTATCTAATTTGGAAAGTTTTGATTTGTTGCCTGAAATTGAATCATCAACTGATCCTGCGTTAGAGGAGTATCAATTATTTTTGCCTGAAGAATGGGTTAACCAGTTTGACCACAATGAGACCCACGTCAAGATCTCAGCCGGAAATGAGACTTTCAATCTTATATGGAAGGACGAATTGGTAAATCTTGAAAAGATATTTGTTCCCACTTGCTCTCTGTAAAAGTTATTTATGGTTCATGTTATTCTGACGACCTTGCAGCCGGATATCGATTACGATTCTTGTTCGGCGAATCGTCTTTATCACGCTGTTTGCAAGTCAATTTGGAAGTGTTCTAATAGTGTTCCGGGGGCCACTTTTCAGTTGAGGGGATCCATAGTGAACGCCAGTGCTGCTTGCATAATTGAAAACAAGTAAAGTTCAAATATTGCTCTGGTCATTTCACTTCTGACGAGATTTCTCTTTTGAGCCACTATATGTTATGTAATTAATAATAACTGAATTTTTTTGTAAATCCTTTAGATACGTCGGCATTTGCTGTGATTTAACTAAAAAATTAGCCGAGTCCGAGTATCCCATCGAAGACACTACAGTTGAGTCAGAACAAGCTACCGAAATCGTTACTAAAAGTTCTGTTAACGTTGCAGTTACAGATGTGCCCTTCTTGTAAAAATGATGCCATTTTGCTTAACTGCTTATTATAATTCGATTATTACCGTTTTTCATTTTTCTTGCTAATGCCTTATGCTATTCATTCGTAATTAAATTATGTTGCTCATTTAAAAAGTGCTCTTCGCTATCGTAAATTAGTAAATTACTATATGCTAGTTATAAGAAATGACAACTTTGTAACTTTTTCCTGGAATAAAATGTGTTTCTCATCAGGAAATACAACGCAATTCAAAAATATTCTTTTTCAAAAAGGTCGACTTTACTGGTGGAATCTGACAAAGATAGATATATTTAGCTGACGCAGTGATGCTATCTTCATAATGGAACGATGCTTATCATATCGGCTAGTACAGTCTGTTCCAACCGTAGATAAAAGTGAACCCATGATAATAAAACTAAACGTTATACAAAGTAAGACCATGCACCAGCCGCAGATCTTAAGGCATTTACAATTGGGCTCAATTTCTGATGACTTTTGGGTATTATTATCTATCTACATGTCGTCAAACATTATTACCATGGTGATCATTATCTGCTTGTGGCCATTTTTTATTCAATATCGCAATACTCTGCCCATCTATTGAAGACGAAATGGAACGAAATAGAAGAACAGCAGAAACTCGGGGAGATTTACAGTTGACTTTTGTTGGCGAACGTTACGTCGGCAAAACTTCGCTTGTTCGATCTTATCAAACAGGACGATTTGATTCATCTCAACTCAATGACGATCAGCAAGGGTAAACACAGATTTAATTGAAATTTTGAATACATTTGATCCGACCGCGTTTCATCAGATTGGCTACTCTTAACGACGACATAAACTATGATATTCCAGTGGATGGAATATCATACGCGTTCACGCTGCGTGATACGTTCTTCACCTCATTCGACGAATATTTGACATCTGAACGCCTTTTCCCTCTTCAATGTCTTAACGTGAGTCCCTAAAACATTTCTTTCTATTCCGTCATCATAAGGTGGCAATAATTTGACGAAAATTTTACAAAAATTCAATAATAGACTACTACTTTGGTAGCTTGCTACGCGGTTGATCATCGAGCATCTTTTGTCAAGCTAAGGACATTGATCTCTTTGGCTTCTAACTATCTGCGATCTGATATTCCCATAATCGTCGTTGGTAAGCCATAATTCTACTTATATTATTGAACCATGTATGATGGCAGTACTTGTAAATTTGGCATGGATATATAATTATGTATAACATATACTCATATAGCCACGAAGATCGACCTTAGAGATGCAACCGAACCCAACAGTTGCGTGAGTCTTATTTTTTAAATATCATATTTATAGAGTAATCAAATTTATCAGTTTCATTTTTCAATTTGGCATGCAAATCTCCAGATCAGCACGGAAGAGGGAAGAGCGATGAGCCGACAGATGAACGCAAACGCTTTTGTGGAATGTTCGGCCCTTTCGGGTCAAAACCTTCGAGAAGTTTTCCAAGAAGCCGCCAAAGCAGCCGTGAATTGGCAATTTCAGACTAAAGATAAGAAGAAAAGATGCACGATATCGTGATAAAAAAAAACAACACGGAAGACTGAGTCCGTGAGTCGTGATCGCCGGCTGAATCGTAATTTTGAATAGCACGTCACTTTATGTTAATTGCACAAGATGAATTGAATCAAAATTATTTGTGAGTTAAATGTTGACCCTCTCCCCTCAAACAAAAAGAGAAAGAAAAAGTCACAAACAGGATGCAGATTTCATACATATGTGATCCCATTTTTGTTATTGCAAGATCCCTGGATTTCCAGAACACGTAACCGCAGTTCGAACCCTTTAGAGATTTATAAATAAATAAAGAAAAGAATTTTCCGTTGACGCACTATCCACGCATACTAACGGATAAACCGGTTATTTAAAAAATTGCAAAGAAAAAATTTGCGTATTTTTTCCTGTCCAATCATGGGCGTTTTATGTTGTCATGTACATTGTTGGATTGGGGTTATTCACCACCAGAACAACAGCTCAGAAAGAACGTGAAAGCCGAGACGAAAGAATAATATTCAGCAGCTCGTCTCTTAGCGGTTAGATAATTTGAATAGCAACAAAAATATCAAACAAGGGCGAACAGAGGACGAATAATTAAATAAATATTCGACATAAAAATAAAATCACGAAATTAGCGGTTTTCCGCATGGATACAAGAAAAAGAAACACATTTTGGGATATTTTTGTCTTTAATCCACCGCCAAGGTGAACAAGAAATACACATTCTGCCCTTGAAAGTCCGGCTATAGTAGTTGCGTGAAAAACCAACAAAATATTCTCTTTTTTATATTTTAACATTCGTTTTTTTAGGACCATTTTAGTGCCAACTTTTTTTTAAAAATGAAACACACTGTTGATTGTTTTTTCCCTTTTCTCTTTCAGTCTATCGTCAAATTATAAGAAAATAGAAATTAATAAAAGATAATTTATGGGAGATTTGATTTCACATCTTAAGTCAAATGGTGTTATGTGCGGTATAAATTTAAAAATCAGCAATTCATGAACTATTTGGGATTAACCGTGGGAAAACCAAAATTAAGCCATACACTATAGCTGGCGGCAAGCCAACACCAACATCAATTTAGCATTCTGTGTTTCCCCAGAAGGATTGAAAAGAAAAGGTAAACACACGCACAAAACAAAGTACAAAAGAAATGAAGAACATGGCATCATGCTGACTATAAATTAAGGGGAATTTTCATGGTTGCTTGGCAAACATTAGTTCGGTGTCAACCGAGCAACATCACTTAAACCTACAGCGATGGTGAAAGTATTTCTGTTTCCTTCTCATTTCGCAGCCGTATTAGCGATATTGCAATTATGGCTGATTATAGCAAGTGCTTCGCCTGCCAACCGGGTTTGGATCGTGAGACGGGACGTTGAAAGCGTCACTGAAACCAATTCACAAAACGTAAATAGTTTAAAAATACAAATATTTTATGCAATTTAACTGATTATCATTGGCGAAATACAAACTTGTCCATTTTGCATTATTTTGCAGACAACAAAGGTACAAAACACTCCGCCTAGAATTTATTCTATGGAAATTGTTTCCGACATCCGGCTTCGTTATGCTTCGACCAAAGTCACGTCCAAAGTTGTCAATCCTGCCAGTAAAGCTCAGGAAGCCACTTTCCATGTTGTTCTGCCAGACACAGCCTTCATATCTGGTTTCTTGATGTATGTTGCATATTCTATTTATTTGACTTAAAGTTACAAATTGAGGTAATTTAATTTTTGCAGGGAAATTGACGGTAAAGTGTACAAAGCAAGCGTAAAAGAGAAAGAGAAAGCCCAAACTGAATATCAAAATGCTGTCGATGCGGGACAGTCGGCCGCTCAAGTCACTGCAAAGTAAATTTCATTTTATTTAAACAACTTGATCATCTTTTTGAAATGAATGTTATCCTTTAATTGTTAGTGCTCGAGATGCTAACCAATTCACCGTGTCGGTAAACGTTGAACCTCAGGCCAAAATGCTCTTTAACTTGACGTACGAAGAGTTGCTGACTCGACGCAGAGGAGTTTACGAACAGGTTAAACACTAAAACCAAAACAATTACGTGTAATGTGCAGTTAAATAATTTTGCGGCGTAATTTAGGCAATTCACGTTACTCCGGGTTCAGTTGTACCTAAAATGAGCGTTCGTGTGAACATATTCGAGACGCTCCCCATTAACAAAATCTCAGTCCCTCAACTGCGCGGAAATGACATTGAGCAAACCGAAAATTCAAGTAAAATTAACTTATTAACTCCAATTCCTAAACCGATTGATATAAGTTAAATTACAATATGTTTATGTTATTATTTTGTAGCTGAGAACGATGTTGCTAAAATTATCCGCACTAACGAAACTGTCGTGAGTGTCGTCTACGAACCATCAGAGGCCCAACAGATCAAAACTTCAAAGGATGGACTTCAGGGGCAGTTTGTCGTTCAGTATGACGTGGATCGTTCATCCATTGAACGAAAAGGAGGAGAAATTCACGTAAATAATTACTGGACCGAATTCAGCTATAACTTAACTAATTGTATTCTGTGATTTGACGTCAAATTAGGTGGTCGATGGATATTTTGTCCATTTCTTTTCTCCAACCACTTTGCCGACGCTTCCAAAACACGTCATCTTTGTGCTGGATACGAGTGGCTCCATGGCAGGAACAAGAATTGAGCAAACCAAACAGGCCATGAATTCAATCCTGGATCAACTTAGAGATGAGGATCTCTTCAGCGTAGTCGAATTTTCCTCTGGCGTTACGGTTCGTTTCATCTTTAAAACAATTTTCTTGTCCACGTCATTTAAATCTTTCAATTTAGGAATGGGATTTGAGTAAACCTTACAAGGGACCTGAATCTGATTACTATTCCTCCCCAGTAGAGGAAACCACTGAAGACACGACAGTTCAACAAAATAATAAAACTGCTGGGAAAGAAGAAAAATTTGGACTTTATGACGACATTTTTGCTTATCCCGTAACGGAACGTTCCGTCAAACGAGCCAAAGAATTTGTAACCGCAATGGAAGTCACTTCTTCGACCAACATCAACGATGCCCTTCTGTTGGCCCTTAAAAACAGCCAATCAGTCCGTTCACGACTCCGTCTCGCGCCAATCATCATCTTCCTGACCGACGGTGAACCCAGTTCGGGCGTCGTTGACAAAACCGAAATCCTGAAAAATGTTCGTAAAGGCAACAGCGACGATGTGGTGAGCATTTTCTGTTTGGCGTTCGGTACCGGAACCGATTATGATTTCTTGACGAAAGTTTCGAGTCAAAATCGCGGATTCGCACGAAAAATTTACGAAGCGGCCGACGCCAACCTCCAACTCAAAGGATTTTTTTGACGAAGTGGCCTCACCGCTGCTCAGCAATGTCCGTTTCGTTTACAACAAAAACGGCCCGGTACATGACGTCACTGAAACCAACGTACCAAACTTCTTCAAAGGCACCGAATTTGTTGTTGCTGGACGTATCGAACCCAAAACGAATCTGAGCGGATCCATCAGTGGAACCGGAGCCAGTGGTTCGTTTTTGTTCCCAGAAATTCATCCTAGTAAAGGGATATGCATAGATTGGGGTCGCCATTGCAACATTCTAGTTCAACCCACCCTCAACAAAAACGCCACTCAAAAGGAAAAGAAGAAGAGTTTTTCATTGGAAAAAATTTGGGCTTACATGACTATCCAAGACATGTTGAAAAAGCGTCAAGTTATCGATGATGCCAAGACGATCGCCCAATTCAACGAAAAGGCCCTTAATCTCTCCCTTACGGTATGTTTTGACTGAATCTTGTTTGAATTTGACTTATTAATTATTTCTCATTTCAATTTGTACAGTACGATTTTGTCACACCGCTAACATCTTTGGTGGTTGTGAAACCCAATAGCACAGCAACTGCGGCTGATCTCCGTCCTGCAGATGCTGATATAGGCCTAAATGGTATGTTGAACTTTTCCAATATAAGGCTGATCTATTCTTGTATTATGCGTAAAGGTTTATTGACATGAAACTATTCTTTTTACATTTATATGTTTCGCTTATGAAAAACAACAATATTTTTTGTATTTTCAGGTTTCCACTCGGTTCAGACTTTTGCAGGTATCAGCTTTCAGAACAGCTTGAAGAGGCCTTCTGGTTTGGCAGGAGGCTATGCTGGCTATGCTTTTTCGCCTCTAGGTCTTTCAACTAAAAAAGGTGCTCCACATCTAGTTACGACAACGACACGGGCAAAAGTGTTCGCTACTTCAACTCAGCCCGACACAAGTGTTGGGACAACAGAAATCGTTGCGGAAGCTGAAACTGAAGTACCATCAAATGCTGAATCCGTTTTATTTGATCCTGAAGAATGGATCAACCAGTTTGATCACAATCAGACACATGTTAAAATCGCATTTGGAAACAACAGCATAGAACTGTTATGGCAAAACGAGCTGGTAAACTTTATTAGCTAGTACCTAATAACTTAACATATTTAAATAATTACTATTTGTACCATCCATCGATCCTCGATCGATTAGCAGGCGGATATCGGTCATGATATTTGTTCAAAGAGTCCTTCCAAAGTCGTTGTTTGCAAGTCAATTTGGAATTGTTCCAAATATGTGCGAGGTATCACCTCTTATTTTAATTCGTCGACCGTGGACGCAAATTCTGCTTGCGTTATCGATAACAAGTAAGAATAATATTTATTGTCCCTGCTTGAGATTGCCAAATAATTTGATATTTGCGTTAATTCAGATATGTCGGCGTTTGCTGTGATCCAGATCCCACCGGATCCCTCGACTTGTAATCGAGATCCCTATAGCCATAGCTATAGAATCAGAGACTCCCTCTAGCTAATAATATTCCCAGCGGATTTTCTTAGCATTAAGGGTTATTACATGTATGTAAAACAGCTCTCAAGAAATTGTTGTTGATTTCAATTATGATTATGAATTACAGGTCTTATAATTGCAAACCCCTTTTGAAAAAATATTATGGTACAGTACTTATAAATGTGCAATATAGAATAAGGAAACAAAGATCAGAATGTATTGAAGAACAATCACGCATATTTTACACTGTAAAGTGAATGTGAAATTAATCAAAAATGTGTTGTTTCATACAAAGAGAGTAAAGAATATTCCATGGTATTATATATTCTGTATGTGGATGATGGAGTTCGTGCGGACTCATAAAAACATCTCGTAAAAATGATGTTACATTTGAGCAGCCAGTCAGCCACACACTAAGAGAACTTTTTCGTGTCGACATTGAGAACGAGAAGATTAGTTCTTAAGCTGATAATTGTTGACAATTTGAAGATTATGGACGTTGATAAGACGCAACTTTTGCTTCTGTTTGGTGATCTTTCACCTTCATTATAGCTGCCAACATTGCGAGTAAACAACAGTCCCCGCAAAGATAGGGCACATCAGCCGTTGTAAGTTATCGAAAACGCGCTAACGAAAGACTGTGCATCGAAATCTTTTTTACAACAAAACGTGGCTGGAACAAAGAGCAAAGCTGTAGTTGAGAATTTTCTCCTGTCGGTGAAAGTCGTGACGCTGTGAACCAGACTTGCAGCTATGACGCTGGATTCCGGGAAATTCGGTAAAAAATCACATCATCTAAATTAATTTCGCGTAGGATCGATGTGCAAACTGTATGCCAAATATATTCTGACAAACACTTTGTTTTTATTTCATGATATTTTCAAAATGAAGCTTTACTTGCGGGGATTTTTATCCTGGGGGCGCTGGTGAATTTGACTGAAAGTGGGCCAGTAGCACTGAAGAATGCTGGAGATTGGAATTATGCGCCCTCATTCGGCACTCGATTGTTAAGGAAACGTTCACCAACTGTGAACGAACGTCCGGGTTGCAAACCAGGAGCGACTGTCTCACCTAATCGTGTCAACACTACGTAAGTTTCTGTACTTTCAGACATTTTAAAAGTAGACTACTCAGAATGAATAGAAATTGATTCTCATGAAATGTATTAGACAACGAATTATCGATCTCCGGAAACAATTTGACTTGTATAACGTTTCGGCTTACATTGTCACGAGTGATAATGCACATCAGGTTTAATTAAAATTATATTGCTCATACAAAATGTTCAGCATTTTCAAAAATATTTGTTCGATTACGTTTAGGGAGAAGAAGTTGCACCACACGACCACAGAAGAGAGTTCATTTGTGGTTTGAGTGGAAGCTCTGGAACAGCCGTTATCACCAAAGATGCTGCTGCTGTCTGGACTGACGGTCGTTATTTTTTGCAGGCAGAAAATGAACTCGATTGCAACTGGATTTTGATGAAGCAAGGCGAAGCTGGGGTATGTTTTAACGCGGTCATTTCAAAATAAAATTTTTCGTATCTATTGCTTTATTACCATTTAATACTGCTTCACGCTGTGATATCTTTATTGTCCCGCAAGGTACCAACTATAACGCAATGGCTTAAAGAGGTCTTAAAGGACGACGAGGTGGTGGCCGCTGATCCAACGCTTATCGGAACCACCACTTGGCAAAACAATGAGAAAGAGCTCGGTATCTATTTGGATCCGATATGGTTTTCTTATTAATATTTAACTTCAGCCGCATTTTTATCCCGTTTTTAGCGCCCATCCAGTTTAAACCATTGCTTACTAATTTGATCGATGTAATCTGGACCACTGGTAGACCGCCAGTGAACGATAAGCCTGGATTCGTTCTTCATTTAAACTATTCCGGTAAATTTGAAAATTGATTTTAAATATGGCAACAAAATTCGATAATATGTTTGGGGAAATATTAGGTGTAGCATGGCAAGACAAAATAGAAATGCTGAGAGCGGAGCTTCCTAAACAGGGTGCTGATGCAGTGGTCATCACAGCTCTTGATGAGGTGGCTTGGTTGCTCAATATACGAGGTTTCGATGTTCCAAATCATCCAGTTATATTGGCCTACATGTACGTTTCAATGGATCAACTTGTTCTTTTTGCCGAACCAAATAAAATTAACAGTGCTGAAATGCAGACTCATCTAAGTGATGTTACGTGAGTGATTACTTGATAACAAATTGAAACGTTTTCTCATTAAATTTCGAGCTTTTAATTCACAGTCAACGACCCTATGAAAAAATTTGTTGCCGAATTACCTGATCTGGTAAAATCGGCTAGCATGGTCCTCATTCCCAGTCAGTTTGTCTACACTGGGGGATCAAGTTACGCCGTATACAATGCGGTACGCATATGACTTAATCACAATGATGTGAATTTCTCCAATAAGAAGAGAGGTCGTATTTTTTTTTTTGTAGGTACCAGAAGGGAAAAGATTATTAAAAACCTCCCCAGTGTTGATGATGAAAGCCATAAAAAACGAAGTAGAAGCAAACGGCATGATGAACGCTCACCTGAAGGATGCTGTAGCTCTATGCGATGTTATATCATTAATGGTTGAAGAGGTATACACTAAAAATAATCATCTAATATTTATGTATACCACTATCCAATTTTTTATGTACTTCAGGTTCCAAAAGGTGTATCTTGGGATGAGCTTAAAGTAAGCGCAAAGCTGCTCGAATATCGGGCCCAACAGAAAGTCAACCAAGGCGCAAGTTTCCAAACCATCGGTATTAATTCAACCGATTATTATGCAATAACAAAATCACCCGTGGTATTTTATTTTTAAAAAACCTTTTTTTAAATTTAGCTGGATATGGTTCCAACGGTGCCATCATTCATTATTCTCCATCCGATGAGACTAACAAGATCATTGGAAACACAAGCTTGTTTCTACTGGATTCGGGAGGCCAGTACTATGGTAAATAATGTCTATTCCAAAAGTGATGTGTCCTTTACCCAACTCACAGACTTTGTGTTGAGAAGACGGTACAACTGATGTGACTCGTACACTCCACTTCGGAACACCGACTGCCGCGCAAATAAAAGCCTACACTCTTGTACTTATGGGTCATGTGGATCTTGCCCGTCTGGTGTTCCCCAGAACAACTAAAGATGGACGCGTTGACGTATTAGCCCGTGCACCTCTTTTCGAACAAGGCCTGGATTTCCTTCACGGTACCGGGCACGGAATTGGACATTTTGGTAGCATTCATGAAAGTAAGTACTTACGAACATACAGTAGTCTACTTAGATTAAAATAATAAGTGTTTGTGATTATAATTAATCGACTATTTATATTGAAAGGTCCAACACGTGTCGCTATTGGCAGCTCAGTTGAAAGCAAATTCGAGGAAAACTACTTCTTTTCTGACGGTAATAACTATTTTTCTAGTTTATCTATAACGCAGAGCTCAAAATAATTTCGAAACTGTGAAAATAGAACCCGGCTATTATAAGGCAGGAGATTTTGGAGTTCGTATAGAAAGTATTCTGCGTGTGGTCAATACCACTTTTAAGGTAATTTCATTTAAAATTACTATCAGCAAGGAAATATTTTTTTTGACGGATTTGATTTGACGGATGACATGACAGACAGAATTCCCAGACCGATTTTTTCCGCTTTGAAGCTGTCACTTTGGTACCTTTTGAAAGGAAATTAATTGATATTGAAATGCTGAATGACGGGCAGGTATAATCGATAACTTATAAGAGACAGACAGTGATGGGTCGTATATTATTATTTTCCATTCATTACTTTTAATATCGGTTATCAGATTGATTACATAAATAGTTACTATGCGCTGATACGTCAAAAAGTGGGAGTTGAAATGAATAATCAAGGAAGAACCAGAGCCTACAATTGGCTTATGAGTCAAACAGAGCCACTTCAGTCATCATTGCCTATAACTTCGGGGGGCGCTTCGAACATGCCCATCTGGGTGGGTATTTTGACACAGGTTTTGTTTTCAATTTTTACAATCTTACAATATTGTTAAAAATTAAGAGATATATTCTGAGTATGCTCAAAATACGTACGTGCATTATTCCCTTGCAATGCAATAAAAAAATTACTATAGTAAAATATAGTTCGGCAATCACTTGCACCCCACTGTAATCACAATACAAATGTAGCATTTGTAACAATAAAGCCCAGGCTTTGTGTTTGTTTTATGAGTCTAAAATAAACAGAATTTAAAAAAAAAACGAAAAATCAACGAAATAAATAAATAATTTTATTCACTTCAATAATTCTTATGATATTTATTTTATATTTTATTCTATTTATTTACTTCCATTTTATGATAAAAGAGCTAAGTAGCTCTATCGACTCTATCGTTAGTATCAAATCAAATATTAGTAGATCGTAAAAACCGCCTTTAGTATCAAATCAAATATTAGTAGATCGTAAAGACCGCCTTCGCCAACAAGAAGTTTAGTAGTAAAACGAATAGGTGGCGCCTGGGTCTAAAATATTTCAGACGAATGCCAACAAGGCATCTTCAATATTGAAAAAAAAGTAGTATTTACTATTTACAAGATTCGTCTTATTAGAATTGCATTTAGTCCTATTTAAAATCAAGAGAATTTCTTTGATTTCGCGAGATTTACTTTTTTTTGTGATCGAATCCTGGATTTTTGTATTGGTCTTCAATAGTAATAGAGAAGAGACGATGACCGGTGTGAAATTTTGTTAAATTGACAGTTTCAAAAGTAAGTAACATTTATGTCGATTATTATGTATTTATGAGAAATGTCAATATAATCGAGGAAATTCTTTTCAAGTAGGATAATTAAAATGATGCCAAACGGAGGAAATATGAACCCTTGGATGTCTCATCAATGGTACAACCAGGCTGCTACATTTGGACCGAATCAGGTGCAAGGAATGGCACAGAATGCTTTCCACATGATGGCTCCACACCATCAATATGGCGCAGGGATTCTTCCTATGGGACCTGTTTGGAATGATGCGGCTTCCCAGAATCAATGGATGCAACAGTGGCCATCCAATATCCAACCCAAGTATATAAATATATTATTGAAAGTTTGTTGTATGTTGAATAAATCATTTGTTTTCATTAGTTGGGGCAATAATTTTGTCCAAAATGCCCAGCCTCCACCACCACCCCCACCTGAAAATACACCAGTTGTTCCACAAATACCTCCACCACCACCTCAAGAAGTGGCTTCAGAGGCTGACAGCGTGATGTCAGAGGAGGAAAAAAATTTTGATATTCAATTCAAAGAATGGGAAGGAAAATTTCAAGCATGGAAAGAAGAAAATAAAAACCATCCTGATAAGGTTTCAACATATTCTTAATTGAACAACATTGTTTACTTTCATCTAATGTATCTATTCTGTATGCAGGCAGCACTTGCTGTATATGAAGCTCAGTGGAAAACGTGGCGTGAACAATTGATTCAAAATCGAGAAAAATTGCGTAAACAGCGAGAAGAATCTGTCGCCAAACAGAATCAAATTACTGAACAACCAAAATATTGCGTGAATGATCCGAGTCTTTCTGCCCCACGCCAGGTTACTCAGCCAACTATGAATAATGATAATCGTGAAGGATATCAGTTCCATCCCCAGATGCCCAATGCTCCTGGGCAGCCGTTGATTTCGTCGTCACAACCCAATCAATATTCAAATCACGCATCAAATTCAAGCACACATTTGCACTTAGCAGGGCAACCTACTTCAAAACTTCAGATTCCCAATAATTATCCAAATAAGGGGGACAGTGAACAAAATGTAAGCGGTGCAAGAGCGAACCAGTTGTCTAGTGGCAGTTTGCCACCAAATCGGTTTGATCATTCAGCACGGCAGTTACATGAAGAGTTTCGCAACCAGCGTGTGTTACATTCCGCAGCTGACCCTCATTTGAATAGAATTCCCAATCAGCCGACACACCCACCCTTTAAAAACTTCGATCCAGAGCAAAAGCAATTTGATCATCCTCAGCAAAGGTCTGGACAACATCACCCAAGTTTAGATTTTCAAGACATGAGACAGCGGCAGCCTGATATACCCTCGAGGTTTCAAAATCGTGACTACCATCACGAAAATATTCAACATTATCAGCCTATGTTACCAGCGAATCAACGAGAGTTGAACATCCCACAAGGATTTCAGCCACCAACACATGGAATGTTACCTCCACAGAGTGCTGCCAATTTCTTGAGTCCCGAAAAAAATGTTGATGAAGATCTCCGAACGTTTCCTTCAGTTTCCGAATCAGCTGAAAATGCAGCCATTCTTTTTCGAAAGCGCGCAATGCGCGGAAAGGGCGATGGATCACGCTTTGCCCCATATAAAACTCCTGATTTACCCGTACATGTTAAACAGAGAGTCGAAACAGGTCTGGAAGGAAGTGTCCGTCCACGTATCGAAGAGCGTTTGGCCGAACACGCAGAAATCAAGCTTTCAGCTTTGCCCCCAAAGGGAAATCTCATTGGTCCTGTAGCAAAAGATCCATCAGTTAAGGCCGGTAGTTTCTTCATGGAACCCATAGTGTTTGAATATAATCATCGTCCAGGACAGCGTGGTCGCTTTGCTGAACCGATCAATATCGATAGTTCTCCTATTAAACAACCGCGAATAGAATCTTCAGAAAGTAAGGTCATCAATCGTAAGGTTGAGATCGAAGTTGTTCCCAAACCCAACGTCATTTTGCCAGCCGCTCTTAAGGTAAACGTTGAAAAAAGTCCAATAAAACCAGCCCCTCTCCCACTTTTCCCCTCTGCAGCGGCTATCCAGATACAAGAACATCCTTTACCAAAACCGCAACCTCAACTATTGCCTAATCCAACTGCTGAAGGTAAACGACTCTAAACGGTATTTTACTGTTAAGTTCACTAGTTAATCTCGGTATTATTTAATCAGCAGGCCTTGTGTTGTCTCAACAAACATTGTCAGAACCTACAGACATGGAGATCGTAACTGCTGAAATAGAAATTGTGATGGTAGAAGATCTCTTACTGCCTCCTGGACGTTACGGCCGTCCTTCAAAAATTGTGGTCATCCTACGCGGTCTTCCAGGATCGGGTAAAAGCCACGTAGCCCGTTCAATTAAGGTTCGTTTCCAGTTATTGTTGTTGTTTCGTTTAAACTTCAAAATTTAATTTATCTGTCTCAGGAAAAGGAGGTTTTGATGGGTGGATCAGCCCCTCGGATTTTATCGATCGATGATTACTATCTAATGGATGACGGTACTAGCCCAGTTGCTTGGCAAGAAGACCAGGAAGAGCAATATCGTCAGAGTTTGTTGAAATCTCTCAAGAAAAATCTTGATGATGGTCATTTTTCCTTCATAATTGTGGATGCTCTTCATATTAAAGCGAGTGAAATATTGGATGTACACAATGCGGCGCGAAGTCGGGCGTTCTCCGTTTTTCTAGTCGACTTGCCCGATGAACCAAAGCGTACTGGAACTAATCGGAAATGTTCAGAAAAGGATCTCGAGGTAATTTAAAGTTTAAATGATTGAATTTGACCGTAATGTAATAGTTGATTGTTATTTAATAGAAAATGAAAAGTGAGTGGGAAGAGGCACCAAATGGGGATCTTCCGCGTTTAGATATTCGTTGGTTATTACAAGAAGTTGTTGAAGAACGGATTTCTACTCCTGATGATGTTGTTACTTCAACGACAGTTCTCATGGATGATGTAATTTGCCTGAAATTTGTTAAGTAATTGCAGAAAAGTATCACAAGATTTGTTTTTTTTTTGCTTAGGATTCGCTAGGAAGTCCGAACGAAAATCCTGCCGTGAGCAAGTGGGAAACGATGGAACAAACAGGAGAGAAATTAGGTAACGAAAGCGTGTTGGCAAACTATAATTCCAGTTAAAATACGTACTCTTTTTTCTCTAGACCGTTTGGATGGTATAGTCAAACGGAAATCGGAGAATCCTGCCTCTATGGAAGATTGGTTACAGTCTGGATTACCAGATGATTATGATGATCGGAAATGTATTGAAGGAAAAAAAAGGGTAAAATTCTTTTTATAGTTCTTAATATAGTGACGCTCATGTTTTTAAAAAATAATTCTTCGCTTTTAAATGTTCTTCAGGTTCGTTGGGCCGATGTGGAAGAAAAAATGCAACAAAAGAAGATTCGAGATTTGGGATTTGTAGTAGGACAAACTAATTGGTCTAGAATGACGGACCCAACGTTCGGAGAATCAGCTCTTACGAAAACCAAGTATATTTGATGAGTGATCTGAATCGAATCATACACGAAGCCATACGCTCAAAACGTTCATTTTTGATGTGAGAAATAAGAAAAAATATATCACGGATTTTCCACGCTCCACCGTGCTGTCATGAGTGTACGGGATCAGTCGTACTCTTCGTTCCATGTTGGATTGTCATCGCTTAAAACCGCTTTGGCCGCCAAAAGTTCTTTTGGGATCTCACTTCCCCTTACTTGAACAGTGTAACAGGCAGTCTCTACTTTTTGCAAACTTTGTCTTGAAACTTGCAACTTGCGTTTCAGTTCACGCTGAAATCCAAGGCTACAATCAAAATAAACCGAGATTTAAAATAACTTTACAGATAAATAATATTACAACATGAGATTTAGCCTACTTTAGACTTGATAATGCCTCATGGATTTCTCTTAGTGACATGCAAGTGTTGAACACCAGTTGCGTTTCTCCTCGACCCACGGCGTTAATGCACAAACGCATGAGTTCGCCAGTCAAATCGGCAATACCAAGCAAGTATTCATAAACTGGTACTGGAACATTCAATTCTTCTGAGTAGGTTAGCTTTTTTTGTACTTCTTCAAGAGTAATTAAATTCCCATCTCTGATAAACTGAAGGAAGCTAATGGCCTCAATAAATTCTTGCAGGCCTAATTCAATACATAATAATGGATTTTAATGTTTAAAACTTTTGTTATGAAGGCTTGGGGGGGGGGATTATAGGAAGCATTCATCAACTGAATGACCCCAACATGATTCTAATAATTTTTAAAATGTACCTGGTGAGTAAGCTCGTAGGTAATGATGATGGTCCTGTCCAACCAACTCTTTAGCCAGACGATTCCATGAAGAGTTGATAACAACTTGCAACTTCCCTTCAGCTTCAGTACATACTTTCATTTTGGATGACTCATCTTGGACTCTGTGAAGCAAGAAAATGACTCTTTTGCTATCAATGGTAATATCTCGGCTCAGTTTCACAACACGTTCATAACGATCGTGGTGCGTATCCAATTTTTTGGAGCAGTCATAAAAAAAAGACTGAATTTCGGGGTCAAAAGATTCTTCTGGTTCAACTATAGGTGTGGCCACCGAATGTTGTGATGTTGACGATGCAGTTTCCATTTTTATTCAAACAAGAATTTTACAATCGTTTAAACAATTTTAGTTGATTGATTCTCTATTTATAAGAGAACACAAAACAATTTTCAAAGTCCCCAATCTCAACACAAGAAAAAATCATGAAAATTCGAAAATTGTTCGTCTGCTGCTATCTGGCTAGCCTGCTCATTGCTGCCAAGTTTAACTTTATCTTCAAACACACAATTAAAATCATGGTTGTAGATATAATGGTTCCCAGTCACAGTGTTATAAGGTCCCATAAGGCAGCTGATTTTTTTGTGATCTTTGGTAACTTTGACAACCCCGTCACCTGGTGTTGGAAGGATGAAAGCTAACACTGAAACAACACTGAAATTTTCTAAGTCCCTCGTATGGCTCGTAAACAAAACAAAGTTGTAGGGCTTGATAAACATGCGTAAAACAGATTGATTTATGATTTCTAATTGATTTATTTCAGATAAAAAAAAAATAAATTTAATTTTACTATTATATATATTGGTCAATAAACGGACTTAGATATGAATCGAACCACGGAATCCAAAATCTAGAGATAGACGCCTTAACCATTGTACCATTAGTGGTGCTGGTCAACTGGTAACCACTTTGGAGCACACTGTTCCCCGTGTGTTAATCTCTTATGGACATGGAATTTTTGTTGTTAGTTAGAGATTGTGTGTGCAGATGGCAGCCTTTAGGAAGTTACCATGCCCTGAGGGAAGATCATTGACGGAGAACTTTCAATTTTTTTCTTATGGGATCTTATAACACTGTGACTGGGAACCATTATATCTACAACCATGATTAAAATTAAAAGTTTGAAATTATTTAGCCGCCTAATTGAGTACTTCGAGATCAAGATCCAAAGATATAAATTTAAAAAGACGACCAACAAAAAAGTGAATTTTTCAAAACAACATTTTCATCTTGATTTGGTTTCCTATTTTCGCTCCTTTCCTTCTTTCCACATATTTCAATTCTTAGTTTTTGCCCTTAAGTCTTTACAACTAATGAATTAACCAAGTTAGGAGACAAACAGTCACGACATCAGTTAGCTATTTGCCTATTTGATAATGAAATTTGGATCATTGCTCATCATCTGAGGTATTATAGACAAATGTTAAGATTACATTTATGGAGCGCATTTATGGATGTGTTTGGCTAACCTCAGCAGTAGCCGGTGTTATTGAACTGCGGTTTCCATTTCTGCGCTATCCCGGGCGCACGTGCAGTAAAGATACTGATTACACTTGATTCAAATTACTAATAACATTTAGGACGAGCAGTTCATTTTTTAGCATTTAGAAATACAATTTCCGAGGATCGATAAATCCGTCTAAATATCAAAACGGTATTTAGTAGTCTGTTTACTATTTGACTAGACGGGAAATTTAAAGGATTATTTTATTTCAGTCCGATTGACTTCATCAATTATTAATTTTCTGAAATTCGTGTGCATTACAATTTACTTACAATGTTTGAGTCTTATGTAACGTGTGGGTAAAAACATTGAGAGGCGAATTCTTACATTTGTAACAAGAGAGCACGTGTTAAGAATGCCGACGCGTTGTTGGACCTTTTCTACGCCAGTTACGACTCAAAACGCCCCCATTCTCCTATGTCAGGGAGTATGTACAGTACTGTTGCTTACGAATTCTAGGCCTTGTTTTTAAAAACTGGGTGTATCCACCTCTTACCGTACTCTTAGATTACTTCAATTCAACACCTCTCTTAAACCCATGCCATCGACTCTTTTTTTAGTCAGTACGTGTCTGACTTATGAACGATTGAGACAAGAACACTCTTGAAACGGTGTTGTGTATATTCGTGATTAATGCAGTACATTCATTAATATGTCAATGAAATTGTGCTTTCTTTGGTTGACAGTTTATGTGTCGATTGACCTTTCTGGGGCCCTCTACGATGGAAGGTAAGTTCTATACCTCAATTGGCGTTGGTTGAAATATATATTGTCTATTTGCATAATTCTAGAGTGAGAATCCGAACTCAAGATGGTCATTTACAGCTGATGGTGCCGGACGAGAGGGATATCTCTTTGTTGACTGGACGTAACGGACGAATTCTCTTCAATGGAGAAGATATCAGCTTTGCTTACCAAACCGTAGGATTGTTAAACTTTAATTATTAAGATTACAGTTATTTAAATTAAAAATCTATGTGTCTTCTACAGGTACGCAATGTTTCATTAGAGTTAGCCATTTTGCGGCAGCGGGAATTGGCCTCTTTGCAGACCAAGCAACTGGAGCTCATCGCTCGGCTTGATGCCGATACAGGAGAGAATCTTGTTGATCGATTAAACCTCCTGGAACAATCTTTAGCGAACATCACTTCTCAAACTGTCCAAAATTCAGAAAGTGGTGGTGGAAGCGGCGGTGGTGGTGGGTCGCCCAACAGCTTCCGACGGCTGAGACGACGGGTTCAGACAATCGAGCGCAATGTGCAGCGTTTAACAACGGCCCTTCAAACAGATGATTGCGCTAGTTCACCTTGTAAAAATGGTGCTATTTGTATCGATTCTTACAACAGTTTTCAGTGTCTCTGTTCACCAAATTGGGAGGTTTGTCATTACATCAGTTGTTTTAGGTATGATCTTTACCAAAGAATGTGTATTTTTGCAGGGACCAACATGCGATATAGATGTAGACGAGTGTACCGGTTTCCGTGGGACTGAGCTGGGCTGCCAAAACGGGGCAACATGCGTCAACACGGCAGGTTCTTACCGGTGTACTTGTCCAACTGGATGGTTTGGTGTCCATTGCACCCAAAAGACAGACGGCTGCAATAGCGGCACAAACGAGCAGATTTGCGGTCATGGTATTTGTCTAAGTCAACCAGGTCAAGGAAGGGGCTATATCTGCCTATGCGAACAAGTACGCCAACTATTCTCATTGTTGCCCTCTAATTAAATTCATTATTTTGCATGAAATGTTTAAATTGATTTTTAAAAAGGGGTGGACTACTGACGGAACCAATCCTGGTTGTACAGTAGATGTGGATGAATGCGTCTATCCTATTCCGCTGTGTTCAGTTAATCCGCGCGTCCAATGTATCAACCTTCCCGGTAGTTTCCGTTGCGGACCTTGTCCAGCTGGCTATTCCGGTAATGGCCACTACTGCACGGATGTGGACGAATGCCAGATCAATAACGGTGGATGTAGTATCAGCCCGCGTGTCCAGTGCACAAATACTATTGTAAATATTGCTTTTACACTTCATTCTATTCCATTAAATTAATTCAACCTTTTTCCGCAATTATTATAGGGCTCTCGATCATGTGGTCCTTGCCCACCGGTAAGTGACTCTTCACTATTCGTTGATATTTTATGCCTTTTAATTATTTCTTCCTAAATCTATTCATTTTTCAGGGCTATCAAGGTGATGGTGTATTCTGTAGCTTCGTTGGCGCTTGTACAGTCAACAACGGTGGATGCCATCCGGCTGCATTCTGTTATGATAATCCGGGTTTGTACAGAAAAAAACAAGCACACGTTTATATTTTTTTACTAATAATTCTATTAATATTTATGTTTAAATCTATTAGCTATATCAAGTTCCTACGTTTCCTGCCAATGCCGACCAGGATTCATAGGCAATGGATTTGGTCAAACGGGTTGTGTTCCGCTTAGTGGTGGTGGACAAGAGGGTGGTGGAGCTCTTGTGCCAATAAATTCCAATAATCCTTGCTCACCTAATCCGTGCGTCTTTGGCACATGTTTTGCAGTTGGTAATGGATTTCAATGTTCCTGTCGCACTGGATACGCAGGTATTGAAGGACATATTTTCTTAGACTAAAAAAAAATACTGAAGAAAGGAAATGTAATTGTTATAAAATATTTTATTGAATTGTTTTAACTTTCAGGACAAACGTGTAACATCCCACTGGATGCTTGCGCTAGTTCTCCCTGTCGTAATGGAGCAACATGCACAGTCGAAGGTCCCGAACGACAGTACCGTTGTAGATGTCCTGCAGGATTCACTGGCAACGAATGTCAAAATCAGGCTGAAGGTAATAGCGTACCCGGCAATTAAAATTTTAATTTATAAATAATGCGAATAATGAAAACACTTCAATTAGCCTGTGGAGAACTTATTGGGGAAGCAAACGGCACAATTTCCTTCCCTTCATCGGACGGAGGCCTCTACTATCCCCGTGAAGTATACAAGACTAGGCCAAAACCTTAAACATTCATGTGGAAATCAAAATGATGTTATTTTCATTTGAAATATTTCAGATCAATTGCGCTTGGGTAGTTGTCACGACTCCAGGAAAAGTACTGAATCTAACTTTTAATCGATTCCATCTGGATTCAAATGCAAATTGCAGTTTCGAGTTTGCTCAAGTAACACAGATTCTATTTTTGATAAATTTTCTCTCGGCTTTAAAGAAGTAACATTTTCAATAGATCCACGATGGAGGAGACACTACCGCTCGGTTTCTAGGACGTTACTGTGGCGATCAAACCTTTCCTGGAGGATCGATGGTGACTACTCATAATAAATTTTATTTATGGTTTCTCTCGGATCATTGGACAGCAGGGCTCGGACGTGGTTTTGAAATAGTATGGAACACAATAGATCCTGGTATTATTCAAAGTCTTCCTTTTTTCATTGAATAATTTATAGAAGATAGATTATTGGACGTTTTTACAGTTTGCGGAGGAGAGATTTCTACATCAACTTATGGCACCGTCAATTCGCCGGGATATCCAGGACACTATCCTGTCCGTCGTGATTGTATGTGGTCATTATCTGCACCATTGGGGAAAAGAATTCAAATGACCTTTGCTACACTCCAATTAGAACATCACCAAAACTGTAGTTACGATTTTCTCGAGGTACGTACAGTTGAAACAACAATCGATTTCAATAATACTTTGAACAAACGTTCATGCGGAAATATTCACGCAGATTCACGACGGGTCGGCTCTGACCGATAACTCTTTGGGCAAATTTTGTAGTACAGCAAACCCACCTCCTCTTACCACTTCTGGGCCAAATGCTCTACTCTACTTTCATTCTGATGAATCCTCTACTGACAATGGTTTCCACATCACTTACTCAGTCGTGAATGGTTAGAATCTTTTCAACGCTTTTAGATAATTTAATATCAAGCTACATCGTCATCTTCTCACATTTTAAGGTATTCCTGGCTGCGGAGGATTACTAACTGGACCAGGTGGGACTCTATCGTCACCCAATCATCCAGATACTTACGAACACAATCTCGACTGTGAATGGGTTATTCGTGCAACACGAAATGAGCGAGTTCGTTTGACGTTTACAGCTCTATCTATTGAAGCTTCACGCAACTGCCGCTTTGACTACATTGAGGTAAAATTCATTTGTCGTCGTCTCTTGCTTCTTGTACGTGAGCAGATGCTTATATTGGGTAATGGCAGGTCAGGGAAGGAGGCACACCGCAAAGTCCATTGATCGGTCGCTATTGCAACCGCAATTTGCCATTGCCAGTTGTTTCACAAGGAAATCAGCTCTTCGTGCGTTTCCGCTCCGACTTTAGCGTCGCATCCAGTGGTTTCCGTGCACGTTACGAAACCGGTAAAATAGTGAAATCCATCCTTTTTTTTCCACATCGCTAACTGCTAATTTCCCAATAAAATAATTATAGTTTGCGGAGGAACATGGACGGAATCATCCGGATTGATTCAGTCACCAAATTTCCCATCACCGTATCCTGCAAGTAAGCAATGTGTTTACGTCATTGCTTTGAATCCGGGTAAGGCCGTTAAGCTGGATTTCCTCACCTTTGATGTCGAAGGATCCGCTAATTGCCGCTATGATTACGTCGAAGTATATTTTACCTTTTGTTCCAAAGTTTTAACAACAAAAAAAAAACACTTCATGGATTTCGTAACTTGATGACAGATTAGAGATGGAGATAATAGCAACTCAACCCTCATTGGCAGATATTGCGGCCCGCCATCTCTTATACCTCCACCGATCGTCAGCACTCACAACTACTTGTGGATCAAATTTCAAACCGACGCTTCTGATCAAAATTTAGGTTTTCAAGCCAATTTTTCGGCTATTGACGTTGGTGAGCAATATTGTTATAAGACAAAACTGTAATAGTAATGAGTTTGTGCATCGTCTTTTTTGATTGAAGGATGTGGAGGAATATTGACTAGTCCACGGGGCGTGATCGCGTCTCCTCTCCATCCAGAAGTGTATCCACACGGGACTACATGTCGCTGGATAGTGCGTGCTGGGCCAGGCAAAGTTGTTCGTTTGCAATGGATGTCGTTTGCTTTAGAACCGGCACCGCCTGCTTGCCGTTTCGATTCCGTCTCCGTCTATGATAACAGTACGATTCCCAACACGGGAGGTCTCGTGGGTCGCTACTGTGGCAACTCCCTTCCGCCATCAATCACATCCACTGGCGATACAGTGACAATCGTCTTCAAATCAGATTCTAGCTTAGCGGCTGAAGGATTTACTCTTACTTATATCACTCTCAACAGCTCTTCGCGTAATAGTTTTTTTTTCGTAAAAATGATTGAAATAATAATTAATTCTTTCCGTTCAGTTTGCGGTGGTACGTACTACACTGAAACGGGCATGATTGCCTCACCAGGCTTCCCTACGGGCTATCAACCTTCCTTGGATTGTAGTTGGATTATTCGGGCTCCTTTGAATCGTCAAATTTTACTCAATATTACCGATTTTGATATGGAAAATCACACTCAATGCCAAATGGACTATCTAGAAATACGGTGGGATCCACATGCCAAGTTTTCATTTTGATATTTTTAATTACTTACGGATTACTAAATATTAGAAATGGTGGAGGACCAACATCACCGTTGATCGGCACTTTCTGTGGCCGTAACATTCCCCGTACCATTCCATCGCATAGTCACGAGATGTTTATTCGTTTGGTGACTGATTACTCCTTGTTTGGACGTGGTTTCCGCCTTTTTTGGGATGCTACATCAACTGGTTAAATACTTTGCATACATATAAATTAGCAATTCATTTATTTTAATTAAGTATAATACAATCTGCATACGATAAAGGTTGCGGAGGAATTTTGACCAGCCCAGAAGGAAGCATAGTTTCACCGGGTTATCCATCATCTTATGGAGAGAATGCAGAATGTATATGGAGAATTGAAGTTTCTCACGGATCTCGTGTGCTCTTTGCTTTTGTCGATTTGGATATGGAATCTCAACCTTCAGGATGTGCCTTTGACTACGTTGAAGTATCGAAAAACATAAATTTCTTTGTTTAACAAATTTCTTATAACTCACGAATTGTTTTGTGATTAATAAGGTACGCAACGGAAGAGATCGTCGGGCTCCGTTAGTTGGTCGCTATTGCAACTCCTTTTCCCTTGTTCCAATAGTCAGCAAGGCAACTAGCCTCTATGTAAAATTCAAATCAGACATCAATCTTGCTGGGAGGGGATTCAAAGCTCGCTATGAAACTCGTATGTTCAAACACTTCTGTTAAACTATTAATTTTTCGGTATTATGGATCTATATTTGCGTATTTGATTTGAAGTGTGCAATACCGAGCTGAAGGGTTTGAGCGGCGTCATCGAAAGTCCCAATTTTCCCAACAACTATCCGCACAATCGCAACTGTACATGGACCATTGCGGCTCCACTTGGCAATAGGATAAATCTAACTTTCTCGCATTTTGATGTCGAAGAGCATGGTTCGCATGATACAAGTGCATTGGCGCCTGTCAATTGCATGTATGACTTTGTGGAGATCAGACAACCCAATGAAACTCTGGGTCGTTTCTGCGGCTCTAGTCTACCACCAGAGGTGGGCTCTACTCAGGATAAAATCATGATTCAATTCATGTCCGACCTATCTGTTGCTCATAACGGTTTCCGTTTGGAATGGCGAGTTATTGGTATGCTTATATCGGGATTATTTTGTACTTCAATATTTGACTTGAAATCACTTTGATTTCTTTTAGGATGCGGTGGAAGATTAGCAAAACCGTTTGGAATTTTGAAATCACCTGGTTATCCAGCATCCTATCCATTTAAAACAGACTGTGTCTGGGAAATTGAGACTGAACCAGGTAGTCGAGTGGAACTAACCATCAAAGACATCGATATTGAATCAGCAGTGGGGTGCAACTACGATTTCCTTCGAGTACTACTACTTATAATTTGAGAGGGACATTTTTTTTTTTTACGGGGAGTTTATTTTGATTCAAATCATTTCATTCAGGTTCATGGAGGAATAGATGAGTCGTCTCCCAAATTGGCAGAATTTTGCCATCGTCAAGATAAGCCAGTCGTTGTGACGGCTATCGGCAACCATATGTACGTACATTTCCACAGTGACGAATCGCTTCGTGGTAAAGGTTTCACTGCCAGTTTTAACACATTGCCCAATGGATGCGGTGGCTATTATAAATCACCTTCTGGAATTATTCATTCGCCAAACTATCCGCAAAACTATGACCACGACTCTGATTGTACTTGGCTTATTGAAGTTCCAATCAATCAAGTCGTCGTATTGAATTTTGTCGATTTTGATGTCGAACCCTTTACCAACTGTACTTTTGACTATGTGGCCATTTATGACGGTCCGTCACTAAACGACCAGGAAATAGCTCGTTTCTGTGGCAGCACTATTCCCAATCCATCTAGTGTTCGTTCCACATCAAATCAGATGTTTATTCGCCTTAAAGCTGATGGAAGCGTTTCAGCTAGGGGATTCGTGGCTAATTACACAACGGTGAGTTACTTGTCGTATAGCAGTTTGAGTTCTTATATCGTATATTTTTAAGTGAAATCTTTTTGAAGGGATGTGGTGCGCGCATAACCGTCAATTCAGAAGATATTGGTGAATTGACGTCACCAAATTTCCCTCATTATTACAGCAATTGGTATAATTGCACTTGGACTTTGACAGCTGCCAATCCCGGTATCGTATTTTTATTTGAACAAAGGTTCATTTGATAAGATTGAATAATAATTTTCTTGTTGTATCTGTGTTACAGATGACCGAGTATATTTGATGTTTACTCACATGGACTTGCACAGTTTTGTGCCACAGTCGTCGGCTGTGACGGCCACAAATACCAATTGCACAATGAGTTTTGTTCGCGTACAAGACGGTGATGACTCTGACGCGCCTGTAGTTGGCAATTATTGTCTCACCAGAGTCCCACCACCCATCACCAGCCAGGTGAATTCCATTTGAGTTAACTGCTATCAAAATTTTATTTCATTCGATTTCACTTCATTTCATCAGGGTTCGTCACTCTTCGTACGCCTGCAGACTACACCTTTAATGTTATTAGGAGTTGGATTCCGTGCCACTTACTCCATTCTAACGCAATGTAGGCTAACTAGCATTGTGTTAATTTATATAAAAATTTACATTTATTTCAAAGTGTCTGTCCAATTTTATCAGCTTGCGGGGGAGAATTTACATCTGAACACGGATCGTTCAGCTCACCTTCTTATCCTAATTCATATCCTCTTTCGACGGAATGTATTTGGACTATTTCAGCTTCAGCTGGTATGTTTTTGTTAGATATTTTCTTAATGAGATGCCACGAATTTGAAATGGAAAAACATTGAAATTTTATATCGTGCACATCAGGCAATCGTGTGATGGTGTCTTTCCGGATGTTCGATGTTCAGGAAACAGAATTCTGTAATGGAGACTATCTTGAAATACGAGTTAACGACGGCGGAGGTGAACTTTTAGGCCATTATTGCGGAACTGGATTCCTACCGAGCAACATCACAGCCTCCAACAAACTTTGGATTAAATTCCGCTCGGATGCCGACTCTACGGCACCCGGATTCATTGCTGACTACAGCCTACGTAATAATGAAAACTTATCGATTTTCTTTTATAGTTTCGCTTCAGTTCATTTCAATTGGTATTTCCATTTCTAACGACGTAGTTCACGGAAATGATTTAACTGGAAATCGAGGAGAGATCGCTTCACCTTTATTCCCCCACCCTTACATTCATCGAGATGATTTCAGCTGGCGGGTAACGGTTGACCCTGAACGATTCGTTATGATCTATTTCTATCCACAGTTCTCTATGGAACGTGAACACGAATCAACTGTTTGCATCTCGTCATTATTGGTATTAGGACAACAAATTCCGCTTTGAAACTAGTTCCAAAAAAACATAATGATTTGTTTATCCTAGGTCTATGATGGATACGATGAGCAAGCTCCTCTATTAGGGGAATTCTGTGGAGAATCGCGACCTCGCCCACGAACCGTACTTGCTTCCGGCAATGTGGTCTATATAGTATTCCGCTCACGCTCATTTGAAGGCTCATTTTTCCGTCTTCGATGGGATGCCGTTTTGACTAACGTACCATCAGTAATTTCAACACCAGCTCCAATGAACTCTAGCGGTAAAAAAAAACAATTGATAAGAAACAAATTTATATTAGAATATGATTTATTTTTTACAGTGACGTGTGGAGGAGATTATTTTTTAACGGATGGAAATTTCACCATGGTGACCAGCCCGGGTTTCCCGATCGGATATGCAAATAACCTTAATTGCAGATGGACTCTAACAACGGATCCGCATTACAGAGTGGCTATGACTCTGATTACACTCGACATGGAAGCCGGATCTTGCATGTTTGATCGCGTTGAAATCAGCAACGGAGGTTTATAATTATTTCCTCAATTTTAAATGCGATTTAATTCCATAAAATCAAATATGATTTTTACAGAAAATGAAAGGCCTCAGTTGCTAGGCCGCTATTGTCGACGTGATCAACAGGGTTTGGTGGTGACATCTGCGGGAAATAGCGCCGTGATAACTTTCCGTACAGACACTACGGTCAACCAAACGGGTTTCCAAATCAACGCCAAAGCAGGTTTGATCAACACTTGAAATTTATGACTATGGTTTCATCAGTTTATTGTAATCTTTTTGATTGCGCAACCAGTTTGTGGAGGTATCGTGAGACAATCAAGTGGCATCATCAAATCACCAAAATATCCATCGAATTATCCCGTTTCAACCACATGCGAATGGGATGTCAACGTTCGTCCGGGAAGAAAAATCACAGTCCGGTTTGATAATATGCAAATCGCATCAGATATGCCAGCCTGTTCTCAAGATTATGTTATCGTAAGATCAAAAAGTTTTTATTCATTTTTCTTTTTATTTCATTTTTTGATTTAATTTTAATGCTGTATTCAATTAGCTCCGTAACGGAGATTCAGTTGATTCGCCAGTCTTGGGTAGCGGTAGACTGTGTGGCAATAGCATCCCAACAGGTGAATTAGTTACCACTGGAAATAAACTACACGTCAAGTTCGTATCAGACGGTCAAACCAATTCCGCTGTGAGTAGTAAACCGGAATGGTTTTATAAAGCAGACAACCTCAAAAACTGATCCGTTACTTTCCAATCGATCAGGGATTCCAACTCAGATTTGAAGAGGTAAGAACGAGTTGCGGTGGCCGTCTGGCACTCAACAACGATATCAACGAAATAACAATCGAGTCACCAAACCGGCCGTCTCCGTCTCCACCCAACGCGGAATGCGAATGGATTATTCTCGCTCCAGGCGGTCACGCTGTTCAGCTTGATTTCGTCGGTCAATTGGACATTCAAAGTCAATATGGTTGCCGTAGCGCTGGAGTCGAAGTTCGAAATGGAGGGACATTATCGTCTCCAATATTGGGTCGTTATTGCGGAAGAAATACGCCCGGATCCATTTTTTCAACAGGCAACAGCCTTTATGTTCGCTACTTTAATTCGGTACAAAACCCTGGAACTGGATTCCAAGCTCGTGTATCCATAGGTATTTCTGCTACATGATAATTAATTAAGGACAATTAAAGTTACATAACTCATCATGAAATATTTAAGCTCGTTGCGGCGGAACGATTGTCGGATCGCGGGGCACTCTCTTATCACCCAATTACCCTTCGTCTTACGAACCCAACACTAGATGCGTGTGGTCCATCCGAGGTCCAGTTGGACACTACATGAATTTCCGCTTTACTAATTTGGATTTACCGTCTGCTTCCGCTTACGGAGGCAATTGCTCAAACGTCGATTATGTAGAGATTCGCGAAAGAAATGCTACAAGTCAGTTCCCCCTAACGTTAAATCGCATGTTAATCGATTGGTGGATCACACATTAAATCGAATTTTTTCAGATGAAATTTTGGCGACCATTTGCGGGAACAGCTACTCAGATGTGATATCAAGTTATTCGAATGAAGTCGATGTCATTTTCCAAACCGGCAGTCGAGTTTACAATCGACAAGGATTCCGGATTACTTACAATGCTAGCGTAGATGGATGTGGCGGAGATATAAGCGGGCCGAGCGGAGTCATTCAGTCTCCTGGCTTTCCTAACTCTTATCCTCATGGCAGAATATGCACATGGAAAATCCGTGGACCTATCGGACGTCGTATAACCTTGACTTTTACCGATTTCGCATTGGAAGGCCCTGTGAGAAGAACTGGAACTGCTCAGGCAGAATGCCAAGACTTTGTCTATGTAAGAATTGAATTCTAAGTTTATTTTATTATGTATCTTTTTGTTTGTTTGTTTGTTTACTATTTGCATAACTGGTTGGTTGGAATAACAGGCTATAAACGGACCAGATTTTCAAAGCCCTCCATTGTACCGGAATTCTTCCCGTCGATGCGGTTCAACACTTCCAGAAATAGTCAGCTCGTCTGGCAACAATATGATCCTGATTTTCCGCACGGACGGTTCCGTCACACACCGGGGTTTTTCCGCTCGATATGACACGGATCAACCTGCTTTCTGCGGAGGCGAGTTAAATGGCGCAGTCGGTTCTTCCGGTTATTTTACCTCGCCCGGTTTGATATCCTCTACATCTGGAAATTACAGCGACTCTCTTCACTGTGAATGGCAGTTGATCAACACTGAACCAACAAATTCCAGCGTCATTTTCAAAATTGACATGATGGATATGGAAGGACCCATGCAAAATACGGATCAGTGCACTTTTGATTCGCTCAGTTTCTATGGAGGTTCGTCTAATCCCCATGTGTATTGAGTTTATCACTTTAAAAAGCCCGGTTTTGCAACTGTCTTTTGAAATTCACATTACAGGCTCAATTCGGTTACCCATGGGGCAATATTGTGGCAATCAAACAAGCGGTACTTCTATTTACAATCCGTTCCCGGAATCCCTCATCCGCTTCACGGTAAAATTGTTATATTTCACTTAACATCGGATGATAAAGTGTGAAGGTTTAAGTCGTTGGACATGCAGTTCTATTTTAAAAAAAGAAGCTTATTTCTCATTTCAAAAGCTTTACAGTGTAGTACGTCGTACACTATTCAAGTTAAGTTGGTTCTGTTTGTACCTCAATAGACGGATTCGACGATTACGGGCTTGGGATTCAACACAAGTTATCGTGTTTCTCCGTGCGGAGGTGACATTACATCCCCTCAGACGCTGTCAACGCCTAACTTCCCTGCATACTATGGACTCAACGTTGATTGTGTGTGGCTGATCGATTTGTCTGAGAACGGACAACAGGTGCAAGTCACCTTTGACGAGATGCAACTCGATTCGGAAGACTGCTCTCAGGATTATTTGAAAATCCTTAATGGACACATGCCGTCCTCGCCACAGCTGGGTCGCTATTGTGGCTCAACCCGGCCGAATGTTATCCGTTCTCAGAGCTCTTACCTATGGATCCACTTTCACTCTGATAATATATCAGGCAATTCTAAAGGCTTTTCCCTTACCGTCGACGCTGTGACATCTGGTAAGAATGGTTATATTTATTCTAGATTCATCATTAACATTACATGTTTTGTGACAGGTTGTGGCGGAATAATGCACAGTCGTACGGGAGTGATTACTAGTCCTAATTATCCATCCGCCTACGGCGCTGACGCCGAATGCGAATGGGAAATCCGTGTCGATCCGGGTTACAAAGTAATTGCAAATTTCTTCCAGAGATTCGATCTTGAGAACACTACCAACTGCCAGAACGATTTTGTCGAGGTTTGTTACACTTTAAATTCTTCCGATTCAATGAACATCGCGTTAATAAATGTATCCAATTTTGTAACGGTGGGAAATTAATTTATTAAAAAGCTTTTGGATTGGAAAAATGAAACGTGGCACTCTCTTGGACGTTTTTGCGGCAAGCAATTCCCGCCCACCATCACCACATCGGGCGAGTCGATGAAAATTCTCTTCCGATCAAATTCCGCTCACCAAGGCGATGGATTCCGGGTATGAAATGTCATTTGTTTTCTGTTGTGATTTACTTGTTTAATTAACAAAATCGTCGTCAACAAATTAGATGCGATGGAGAGTCGGTTGCGGAGGAGAATTTGACGGTCCAACTGGTTTGATTACATCGCCCAATTATCCAATGCATTATGGCGACAATCTTGTTTGCAACTACTCCATTACCGCCTCTCCCGATACGTACATCATTGCGCAATTTATCGACAAATTTGAAATCGAGTCTCATCCGCTTTGCATTTACGATCGACTGGCGGCTTATCAAGGCAACAGTTCGTCATCCGCTCCACTTGGTCGCTACTGTGGATCACAAAATCCAAATCCTATCGTTAGTCACAAGAATTTGTTCCTTCAGTTCCGCACGGATGGTTCCATCAGCGGTTCAGGTTTCAAAATCAGCTACACAAAACAAGGTCAGCATCACTTGGCAGCACGTGTGGTTTATGTTTCAAGGCTGATTTATGGCCCTGACTACTATACACACACTGACTAATGACAAAATTAAATAATCATTTGCCTATCCAGAATGTGGTGGGACAATTACGTCGCCGACGATCATCAGTTCGCCATCTCATCCAGATACCTACTATAATAATCTTAATTGCACCTGGAGGATCGAAGCCCCTGCCGATCAAGTAATCGATATCAAGTAAGCAATCACTCATTTATTTGCTGGTTTTTTTCCCCCCTTTGTGTTGGGCGAGATTATGGTATTGATATTTGATTGACTAATCTATTGCCCTGACATTGTCATATGCTCACTTGGCGATTGCCATCTTTAATTATCGTTTCAGTCCGCTTATCTGTCGCTAATAATCTGCGAAATATAGCGAAAACATGAGACTTGAATTTTTACGATGTTTCCACATAGATTCCAATCGCTGACGTTGGAAACTCACCGCGATTGTCGCTATGATTGGGTCGCTGCTTACGAGGGATTACAAGTGAATCGTTCCCAGTTGCTGGGTCAATACTGCGGTAATTTCACTTATCAGTTACCTCGCATTAAGAGCCGTGGATCGAAAGTGCTCATCCAATTCCGCACCGATTGGAGCGTCAGTCACGGAGGATTCAGCGCCAGTGTTCGATTTACTGCCGGTAAATAAAACCCACGACACGAAAGTTTTCTTTTGTGTGCAGTAATATAAAAACTAATAATCTTGACATTATTGCCTTCAATTGGAATGATCTTTACAGGTGAGAGACAAGGGTGTGGAGGACTTGTCAATCTAACGTCGAATGCACAGCAACAGTTGCGAGCTCCGGACGCTGCCGTGTTGCCCCGCAACGGACATATAGACGGCGAGCTGGATTGTCAGTGGACTGTAATAGCCCCGCCCGGCAAAGTCATTCGACTTCAACTAACTCAGATCGATATGACTGAATCCGGTTGCTCAGGGAGACTACCTCGAAGTATATAATATCAAAAATAGACTGCACGTGTAGACATACTATGTTCATATTTTATTTTTCTTTTGCCTTGAGCTCGCTTCGCTGAATTTCGGTTCTCTAATTAAAAATGTGTGTTAACAGGCAAGAGACGGAGCAAGTAAGAGCGCGAGTCTGATTGGTCGCTATTGCGGGAGTGTTGTGCCTCCGTCACTGATCGGCTCCACCAACATCATGTGGATCCAATTAGTCACGGGAACATCAAACCGACGAGCCAACTTTGTCGCTTCACTGTCATACCAAGAAAGTAAGAGACACATTGCGCTTGGCTTCCTTCTGTAGAGTCATCGGTTATTCTCTCATCTTCTTTTATATGTTATGTAATATTATACTTGAATAATGATGACACAGCTCCTTGTGGTGCGAGTGGAACACTGGATGCTACAGACGCAAATCAGATACTTTCATCTCCGAACTACCCGGCAGCTCCTGGTGTTAATCTGCGATGTCGTTGGCTCATCGACGGCAATTCTACCGCCGTTAAAATCCATTTCCAACATTTATCGATCGGCTCGCCTGACTCCGCCCAATGTACCAACGATCGTCTAGAAGTTCAAGACGTTATCAGCGTAATTATCGTTCGCCTTTAATATCGTTCTCACTAAGAAATGGTTATGTTTTCAAATGGATTGGCTAATATCTTATAGGGCGGACAAACTCAAGAGGAAAATGACAACTTAATATTGAATGGAGATGGAAGCAGCTGTTGTGAGACTCGATCAACATCAGGGAGTCATTCTCCAGGTTTGACGTCGCGCACGGCCGCTGTTTTATGTCTTATTAACGGATAAGAATTGATCGTTATTGTTACAGAGCTGCTATTGAATTGAGATCATTTGTTTTTTCCATTCTAGAGGGAACTGGATCAACGTTTGACATTTTGCGGTTCACGTTTGCCCCACGACGTTATCTCGTCAGGTGGAGCCCTGGCTGTGACTTTGATCACAGGAACTTTTGCCGGATCGTCGGGAGGCTTCCAACTGCAATACTCGTTAGCTAGTAAGTTGTTTATTCATTGGAGTGACAGAGGCAGCTGCTGCTTCTTACATTTTCCGCCCAAAGCTACTGGATAAAAGCTGGCGCTCATAAAAAAACCAACTTGATTTGTTGTTTTCTTGTTTCATGTTTTGTACTCAACAGCGTGTAACCGAAGCTTATGATGGCATCGAAGGAAGGATCGTCAGTCCTCGTTGGCCGGGTCTCTTCCGTTCGAATGATTACTGTCAGATGACTATCGAAACGCCTGCCAACACAACCATCTCGTTGTATTTTAACATTTTCCGGTTGATGAACAGCCTCAACTGCAGCGTCTCATCCCTCGAGGTTCTTTAACGCATTTTCATTACGATATTTATTTCGACATTTCATTTTGGACCATTCTACTTCATTTACATATGGGGAGGGTTTTTGAACGAAAGTGCTTAACTGATTGAAATGAACTAGCTTTTTTATTTGAGAAGAAAGATTGATTTATGCCTCAGCAATTCAAAAAAGAAAGAAATAAGTAAAAAATCTATTGTGAAAATGCCGGCATATGTAAAAAAGAAATTACAAAAAAAACTAAGCAGGGCAGCAGTCAATTATCTCCAGACTCCGACGAGCCATGATGAGATTACAAGACCGGTTCCGTTTCTTTCTTTTTTTCTCTTTGCATTAAATGATTTTTTTTTAAAACATCTTTCTTTTTTAAAATGTGAAATTACACTTGTACAAATCGTAGAAGACTTGGTAGAAAATCGTCGTGATTAAACTATAGAACGTCGAAACGCTTTTTCGTCCATTTGTTTTCGTTTGTTTCTTGTTATTATTATTTTTATCCACCTCGGGTCCTCGGGCGTACGTGCCCTCCTTGAATAATTTATCGAATGAATCTCGTCTGAAAAAATCACTGCAGCCCCATATAGTATAAATAGTACCGTAAAAAGACACTCAGGTCAATCATTTCTCTCTTATTCTATGTACTTATTGATTTTGTGTCAGATTCGAGATGGCGGCACGAGTGCGGATCCTCTTCTCGGCAACCTCTGCGGATCGGCATTACCTAACCCAATTTTTTCAACTGGCAACAGGTTGTGGCTCCGCTTCCGACCATCGCTTCTGCCTCAACGGGGCTACGATCTAACCTATACTTCCACCAACCAAGGTAGTACGCAATATGTAGGATTTATCGATCGCTGTGCGCAACTCTCAGGATCCCTAAATTTTCCAAATCGAGATGTTTCTCGTTTATTATTGTCTCTTTTCAACCCGTCCGGGCTCTTTCTTACCGTTTCCCCCTTTTTAAATTATTCATCTAATCAATTCACGATCCGCTTTATTCTACTCACTCTTCATCAATTATAAATGCACACGCGCTCGTATAGGTTCTGGATGCGGAGGTTCAGTGTTTAACACTCGAGGCACAGTGACGAGTCCCGGTTACCCTGGCAACGTCTCTCGTCCTACCGACTGCCGATGGGAATTGGCTGTTCCAATTGGAATGCTCGTCAAAATCGACTTTCCCGGTAACAAAGATAATGAAAATCTTTTAATTAACGCCTTGAGTATCCTATTTTTTGTTTCGTTTTTTTTTTCTTCAATAACAAATTCAATTTTTTGTTTTTTTTTTGGTTTTTTCTGAAACATCAGTTTTCCAGTTCGGCCCAGCTGATGACTGCACGAATAATTACGTGGAATTATCAGACATTCAACAAAACGCAGGAGGTGCTATCGGAGAGGCTTGGAGGGCGCGCTACTGCGGAAATGTAAGTCATTAAATTACATTGAGGATTCGCGCTTGCTGTTCAGTGTTATGCATAGTGCATGTCTGTTGCGTGCTGTGCTGTAGTTGTACTGCACAGCATGACAAATTGCAGTGGCTAAAAGCCAAGACTCTTGATGACATTTTAGCACGAACATTGAGCGCCGCATTGCGGTGAATCGAGTCGAGCAGCAGACCGATCTATGCGATCGTGTTTCTTTCGGTTTACTGGTTTTTTCTATTTAAATCGTCGTTTTGTGTTTCTGAAAATAACGCAGGATCGTCCATCGACTTATCTGGGCACTAGCAACGGAGCAACTCTTCGTTACGTCACTTCAACAAATAATACCGGATTTGGATGGAGGGCCGTCTTCGAGGCCGTCACTAGTATCCATGGCAACCAATAATACAAGTTTTCTACATACAACAATAAGGAAACCACAACAAAACTACATGGCCGTAGTAGTTCACTATTTTCTTCTTCTTTCTCTTCATCCCCAAATTTTAGATTCAATTTGTCGGAAGCACGTAAGAATATCGTCTTGTTTTGGTTATTTCAATTTTGTATAAAAGAAAGTAATAACCAACATGAACGTATACAGGTTTCCCATGTTATTATTGTATCCAATAACGTGTTTTTTTTTTCTTTCAAATAAGAGACAATATTGACAATTGATTTTATGTAGTAATAAAAAGAAAAAAAAGACCAGAAACACATACAAACGACTAGATTCACAATTTCATTACGGCACAACTAAAGTTTGAATAAAAAGTTTTTGACTTTTAAAAAAATGAGATTGCATGGATTATTTTGTTGTTGTTGTTGTTGTTTGAATCGGATTTTTACGAGCGAGACAATAGAAAACAGCCGAATGGTCTGCTGGCTTGTCTTGAGGTGAGCAACACCTAGCCAACTCTCTCCAATCGACAACAAGACATCCGGCGTTCTTTATAGCCGATTCCACTACGGCTCTGCTAAGCGTAACGGACGGAAATTGATGATTGTTGTGCCAATAATGGCTGTTTCCTAAGGCTCCCTGTTTTGTTTTTGTTTTTTTAAAGAGAAAGAAAAACTTTTAAAACATTGAAAGGGTTAGGCGCGTGTGGGCGACTCGATACAATAGAAATAATCCATCATTTGTTGTCCACTTTTTTTCTTTTAAATAAATTTCTCTTAAATATATTTACCTGAATGACGAGAAAGCCCTCTGGACGCAAGAGACTTGTTACATTGCGCACTGCACTCGAGTACTCGTCGACTGATAGCGTGGCAAATTCGAGGCAAAGTGTAGTGATAATCACATCGTATAATGAACTGCAGCCGTCAGCGTTTTGTGCGGCATCTTTGTCGTTCATCAGTGGATCAGTCAATAAGACATTGCACGGTACGACAGCTCGGACAGAGAGACGGACGCGGTCCAGTAACAAAGTCTCTGATCTTTGAATGAATAATCATTTTACTTTTTTTTGATAAAAAAAAGATGATGATTATTAAAAATAAAAATAAAATCAAAATTCCTAATGTGAAAAAAAAAACGCTTCATCCAACACAAAAGGAAGTTGAAAAAATTGTAAAGAAAAATACTCGGCTCGTTCCAGTCCGGTGACGTATCGGAAGAATGGTAGCCACGTTTCATCGTGTCGACCAGGTGCCGTTGACGTTATGGCCGTCATCGTCAGCCACTGTTTGATGTTTTGTCTGTTCTGTTCCAAGAAATCGCTGCAAACGATCCATTCACTCCAACGGCTGGCTGAGATCATTGAAATGGGCACGGGGCCCGAACCGATCTCCAAGACCCTCCTACCTTCTTTCTTCTTCGTTTCATTATTATGCACCGCCTTCTCACCACCATCGTCAGCGTCATTCACTTCTGGTTCCACCTGCCTTGTTCTACAAGTTCCATCACCTTCGCCATGTTGTCCACCTTGATTGAAATCGTTTGTTTTTTTTAAATCGAGATTAAGTCATTTTCAACGCATTTCTTAAACATGAAACTCTTTTTTTTTTTTTAAATAACGTTTATATACACGCAGGTACTACTAGACATGAAACAATCGGCAAATTAAGTTGGCGTTGTTATTTCGTGCCGTTGCTTTGGCGACCGGTAAAAAACATATGTGTGTGTGTGTCTAGCAGCTAGAACATAAAAATCAATAAGAGTGATGTGATGAACGACGTTGAGCCGGTCGTGTGTATGAGACAACCGTCGCATAGAGAAGAGAAATAAATGTGAAAGAGATTCACGAGCTGCATTCCTCTTGAATGAAATCAATTTTCTATCTATGATATAGAACGAGACATCAATGTCATTAGCTTACCATTGGAAACGAAGAAGAAATGATGAAGATTGCCAAGGAAGAATTCGACCTCGACATCCAACGTTCGGTAATATGTCGAGAGGTACACTTCCGGTTTGAAATTGTCTTTGTACAATTGCTCCAGCGCCAAACGTTTGGCTTGCGACTCCATCATTAACAAAAAAAAGGTGAACTGCTAAAAAGGGATAAGCAATTCTGAATAAAGGTTACCGTGTGGTACGTCTTCCTATTTATATGATTCCCCTTCCACATCATGACCATCGTGCAACCTCATTATTATGTATTGGTCGGCGATGTAGTGACGCAGATAATAATCAGAGCGATCCCAATCATTTCATCTCCCATGAGTAACATACATCTGCCTGACGTATAAAGTAAGTTCATGTGTTTGTGCCGCTATGGATACATAACTTACTATAATGTACACACACACTAGGTCCGTATATAATATACTATTAGAATATTTTCCAAACTCTGATATCTAACTCTCATCTTTGACTCTTTGTGCATGTGTGTATAGAAAGAGCGAGCGCCTAGCGCGCCGTCTAGCGTTCTATACTCCATCTCTGACGCTTGAATAAGTAAAAAAAACCTTTTTCTTCTTCTTCTCTTCTTCTTAGTTCCACCCTTGTGTGTATATGGACGAAAGGAAAAAGAAGAAGAAGAAAAATAAAAACTCTGGTCGACTCTCAGCTCTAGTCTATACTCGACTGATAAAGCGCCTGCACAGGGGGCATTCTAGAGACGAAGACGTAGCGGCAACTTGGGAGCTCCTCCTCTTTCCCTCTCGGGAGTTGTGACATACACTTAGCAGACAGAGCCAGGCCAACCAACCAACCCCCGACGCAAAAGGAAAAGCCATCCGTGTTTGTGCTGGCTGCTGCTGCACATTGAAAATCCCAACAGCAAAACTCGTTCCTTCTTCTTCTTTCAATATCTGCGGACGACGTCAGTCAAGTTTTATCTCGGCATCCATCGAGCCGTCTGTTTGCCAATATCTACCAACTTTTTTTTTTTGTTTTTTTTTTTGTTTTGCCATTTGAAAGGGTCAAATCTTAAAAAGTCACTCGGGGTTTCATTCGTATTTTGACGTGTTGTTTTTATCGACAAAGGACAACAAGTTCAGTTAGTTGAATTCAATAAGTCAGTCGAGTGTTTTAGTTTTTTTTTTCCTTCTGAAATTCCCCTGACAACTTATCATCTCTACTACGTGTGTGCATAGCTGCTGTATATTCAGATTGATTTCATCACACCCAAAACAACAATAGGTAAGTCCAAGAAATACTTGTAGCGTAAACAACATTTATTGCGACACATGTATACATTATTTTGATTGCGTAAAAAAGGGTAGTCAAACTTAAAAAAAAAACAAAAAACAAAACAAACAAAAATGTTCTTTTTGGGAGACGCTTCAAATCCGAATAGTCGCACTTTATCATGTCCTTGGACTTTCCATGATGATGAAGATGATTTCCATTCTCTCTGGATTTTCCACCCTCGTTTGACCTGTTGTTATTCTGTGTGTGTTATAGAAGAAAAAAAGTACCAGAGTATCTATATATTCAAAGCCTGTTGATTTACCGTGTAAGAAGGAGAAAAAAGGCCCTCAGCAGCTTTTTTTTTTTGGAAGGGTTTATAGGCATTGACTGGATTCTTCTCTCTCTTCCATCAGCGATTCTCGCCCCTTCACAACTGTACAAAGTGTAAGAAAAATACGTCGACTCCTACTTCTTTATTCTCCATCAGCTTCTTCCCTCTCCTTTTTCTCTTTTTTTTCTTTTCTTTTTCTTTATTTGTGGTGATGTTCGTATATAACATCCCGACCACGATTCCCTACTCTTTTATGTGTATACATGTTCCGGAGCTGTGCGCCCACAGTAGAAATAGGGGAGGATGGGAAGTGAAGGCTTTTCCTGGAAAAACTTCGATCCGGAATCTTTTTTTTTTTTTTTTCACTTCTTTTCCTCTTTTTACAAGAAACCAAAGAATATTTTTCTTTTTCTTATCCTGACGTCAGGCATACACTTTTTTTTTCTTCATCCTTCTCTCCTTACAAAACTTGCCCTTATTTATTTTTTTTAAAGAAGAAGAATATTATTTTTATTTTTCTGATAACAAAAAAGTCGTTTAAAGTGTTGTCCCGTGAAAAATACTAAAAAAAAAAAACATTTAAAAGGGCGAAAAATAAATTCGTCATAGACATATCCATTGTTGGGTCCTGAACTGGATTGACTAGATGGGTTATTCTATTTTACGTAGCTACTCACCTCTCGCGATCAATAAGACCTGCCTAGCAACTGATTTAACAGAATTTTGTGTCCCCCCCCCCGCTCCTGCTGTTTATTTATCTCTCTTACCATAAGGTGAGGAGTGTACGCGGCAGTTCACTATAGGTTTAGAAAAAAAAACAAAAAAACAAATTCGGGTCGATCTTTGACTTGATATTTTGTCCTGTCAAAAAGGGAGGAGAATGTAAAGATCTACTTGACAATAATAATCTAAATACTACAGAGTCTATTGTTAACTTCACCTTTGGCGTTTACCACCTGGCACGTGTGTGGGTTTTTTTTTTTCTTTCTTTCTTTCTCTCTTTTTCGTATCAGAAAAAAGGGGAGGAGAGTGTAAAAAAGGGAAACTCGTTTTTGTTTGACTTGACTGGCAACATAGCTCGGCCATTCTGACTGTTGTATCTATCTCTCTCTCTCTGTGTGTGTGTGTGTGTATGTGTTGCCGTGTGCCTCGTTGCTGGAGGGAAACGCGAAGCTCATATTACTGGTTTCATTTTTTTAAGCTTTACATGAGTTGCTCCCCTATTCTCCTTTCACTTCATCACGTTTGGTTATTACGATTTAACGGTTCGAATTTCAGGTAGTTCTTTTCTTTTATTGTCAGACATTTATATGTACAACTCTCGGGTTTGAGGTGTCGATACCTGTTGTATGAGAAAGGGGGGGGGGGTGAAATTTATTGTCACTTTGAAGATGGACTAGCAGATTTTCATTGAATGTGCTTTTACTATGTTATTGAAATGGCGTGAATGAGTTTTATCAGTTTGTTATCTGTTTCATAAATCAGTTCCTTTTTGTAATATGGCAGATTCCTTTGCTTGTGAAGCAGAGTATTTGAAAATGTCTCTGTGGGCTAAATCCCAGCTGCTTCAAGGTGATGCACTGCGACAGGTGCAGGCTGTGTATGGTGAACATTTCCCAATTGAAGTCAGGCACTGTTTAGCCCCATGGATCGAAAGCAAAATTATGTAAGTTTTGTGTTGAAGTCCAAATGGAGTTTTTCTAACTAGTGGTTCTGTTTTCAGGAGTGATGTTGACCCAGACAACCCTCAACACGAACAGTATGCTGCATCTGTTGTGGGTTCCCTGATCCAGGAACTGGAGTCTAAAGCTCAAGTATTAAACACTGAAGAGTTTTTCCTAACAAAGATTAAGCTTCAAGGTGCTGCAGAAATGTTTCGAGTAAGTTTACTCATTACACATTCATGATATTTCCTTGATAAATTATACTGAATCTGATTTTCATTTCATAGCAACGGTATAACCAAAATCCCCTTGCCCTGCTGAGAATCATAAGACATTGTTTAGGCACTGAACTTAAACTTGTCCAACAAGCTGAAAATGTAAGTCAGTTGTCACATTTTAGTATTATCTTTTAAAGAATTGAAATTACAATCTTACACAAAAATTTAGATGAGCCTGGGAATGAACTGCAACCCATCTGCATTACTCCCTGATGCGTCAGGGGAGATTCTTCAACAATTGGAAATTCTAAGACAACGTACACAAGACACTAGCGAAGATCTCAGACGAATGGAGCAGGAACAAGAAGCGTTTGCCCTAGAATACCACGAACTCACGAAGATCCAGGCTAATTTGACTCACTTACAGAATCAGGCTCCATCGCAACAGAGAAATGATTTTGAGAAGCAATTACGTATCAAGAAAGATATGAGTGAACACAAGCTCAACGTCAAGGTGGTAAAAAAGTCCCAAGTTCCCACAAATAATGTCATATGATTGATTTTAATAAATGTACATTTTTAGCTCGCCGAATTGCTTCAGATGCGGATGGCTTTGGCCGAGAAACACAAAGAGACCCTGATGTTGATTGAAAATTTGCAAGCTCGAGTTTTAGATGATGAACTCATCCGCTGGAAGCGAGAACAGCAATTAGCTGGCAACGGGGTACCCTTTCATAGCAACCTTGACTCTATTCAGGTTTGTTATTTTTAGGAATTTAGGCTAGAAGCCAACATCATGTGATGACTTCAAATAATGATTTATCGTTTTCAGGAATGGTGTGAGGGTTTGGCGGAGATAATATGGTTGAACAGACAGCAAATCAAGGAGGCGGAACGTCTCCGAAATAAATTCCCAATTATGCAAGCAAATAATACAGACCACGTTCCTGCGCTCAACACGCAAATCACTCAGCTGCTATCGTCGTTGGTGACTAGGTGAATTGACATTTTTCGCTAGATTTACTGGAGTGTTTGACTTAAACTTTTCTTCTTTCTTTTACAGCACCTTCATTATTGAACGTCAGCCCCCACAAGTGATGAAAACAAACACTCGTTTTACGGCCATGGTGCGATTGTTGGTCGGTGGTAAACTGAATGTGCACATGACACCTCCACAGGTGTGTTTTACCGTTTATTTATCAGACTGTAGGAAGTTTTTTACAACTTTTCTCTCAATAGGTAACGGTGTCTATAATCAGTGAACAGCAGGCCAATACATTATTAAAGAACGACAAAATGGCTAAAGGAGAGGCGTCAGGAGAGATTCTTAATAACACTGGCACGATGGAATACCAGAAAGCCTCTCGTCAACTCTCTGTGTCGTTTCGGTAAAATTATAGAGAACTTTTGTTAACAAGATTTCCTTACTAACTTTACGATTCTACCTTTACTGACAACAGGAACATGCAACTTCGGAAAATAAAGCGCGCTGAAAAGAAAGGGACAGAGTCGGTGATGGACGAAAAGTTTTCTCTACTTTTCCAGTCCAAGTTTTCCGTAGGTGGGGGAGAATTGGTGTTCCAGGTAAAACTCCTTTGTTTTCCATGTATACCCTAGCAAGGTCCTTAAAACAAAGTTTTTAAAATTTTCCCAGGTCTGGACCCTGTCGCTTCCTGTCGTAGTTATCGTGCACGGTAACCAAGAGCCTCATGCTTGGGCGACAGTTACCTGGGACAATGCATTCACAGAGCCCGGGCGCACACCATTTGTTGTGCCAGAAAAAGTGCCGTGGGGTCACGTTGCCGAGACGCTCTCTACCAAATTTCGATCGGCCACTGGTCGGGCTTTAACAGAAAATAACCAGCGGTTTCTTGCCTCGAAAGCGTTCCGCAATCCCAATCTGCAGATGTCACTGGTTGGTCCGGAAGCAGGCAACTTAATGCTCACTTGGTCTCAGTTCTGCAAAGAGCCACTACCCGAACGCAACTTTACCTTCTGGGAGTGGTTCTACGCACTGATGAAGCTCACTCGGGAGCACCTGCGTGCCCCATGGATGGATAAGTAAATATTTTTTTTTACAATGCTTATTGTTCGGAAACTTGAGAATTTTATTGTTTGCATTTTAACAGCACTATCGTTGGTTTTATCGGTCGAAAACAAACAGAAGACTTGTTAAAACAATGTCTCCGAGGCACGTTCATGCTCCGTTTCTCTGATTCAGAGCTGGGGGGCGTTACTATCGCATGGGTTGGAGGTAATACTTGAACAAACAGGGAATCCCTCGACAATCTTTAAAGCTCTAAACTTTATTGTTTTACATGACAGATAATAGTAGCGAAGTTTTTATGCTGCAGCCGTTTACGAGTAAAGACTTCGCCATTCGTACGCTGGCCGATCGTGTTTCTGATTTGAAGCACCTAATCTATCTCTACCCTGACGTGCCGAAAGATCAGGCATTTGGCAAATATTACACACCATTCACCGAGAGTCAAACACCAACTAACGGCTACGTCAAACCACTACTCGTAACTCACGTACCTGGGTAAGAACACGTTTATTGAATGAATTTGAAAACCAGAAAAAAACACTTTTCGTAACCTTTATTTTTGTCTTAGCTGGAGCAGCGGTGGAGGTAATCTGGAATCGGGTAGCTACCCGCCAACGCCACAAGGGTTCTACAACCCACAGTCACCAGAAGCGAGCATGGGCCGCGACACACCATCCGTTCATAGCGCGACCTCCGAGACGGTCAACAGCAGGCAAGTCGATGGCCGTTCCACCTACATTATTCTCTAATTAGAAAGACCAAGTGTCTGAAACTTGCCAATTTCTTCCTGCTCATTCCCTAATACCTCGATGGCCAACTCTATACTCTCTTCCCTCTTTTGCTCATTTTCTACTGGTTCACTTAACTCCTGTTACAAGGTCTTTCTCTAATCTTCCTCTTTTTCTTTGTGAGGTGTGATACGTCACGTTTTGCCAAGCCAAAACATAAAAGAAACAAAAAGATAAATTTCTTGTCTCGTTTTGTGGGAGAGGAGTAGGTGGGAACGGTACAAATTCGTCTCTGTCGATCCCTAACTTATACGTAAATCTTTGTAGTTGTCTTTCCCTTAAGTTTTTCAAGTGTTGCGTTGTGCGTCGTCGTTTTTAATCAATATTTTTTTGTTATTGTTGTCGAAAAACCAACTCATCTGACTTTTAAAAAAGCACAAACAAGAGACAGGTTCAAGTTGTCAGACCCGGAGGTCTCAGTTCCTATAGGCGTGGCAACTTCTCTGCGGCCAAAATGAAAGAAAATCTCTCAATTTTTTTCTCAAATCCCCCCTGAATTCTGCGTACATCTTGGCACCTTCCGATACAATTCCGATGTTTTGTTATGCGTATTTTTGTGTGTTAAAAAGAAGAAAAACCAAAAAATGTAACAAAAAATAGTAACTTTTCCAATCAGTGAGTGGCTGTGATAAACAGAGGTGTTGGGGGGGGGGGGAATCTCAAGCTTTATTAAATGCGTTCGTACACTGAAGAGAAAAAATGGCACCTGATGAACAGATTAAACGTAATTTAGTGTTGTGAAACTTAAAGTAAATCGGGAACTTCTAGCTTTTTTGTTTCTCATCGTCAGGGTAGAGTTTTAGTTTCCCAAAAATTTATTGTCCCCCTGTTAGTAGGAAAAGCGGATCTCCGGTTGGTTACGATGTTCTAAAACTGGTAACGAGAAATTTTTATACAAAAGTTATTTTAACTTTCCGCATCTCCTAAGTAAAATTTCTTTTTATCTCTTTCTCAATTTAAAAAATCTTTTTAATCGTTGATATCTTGATATATACTCTCCGCCCACTGATTTCTTTATAAAAACCCGTGTTTCTTCCTTATTATACCCCCTGATTATTGAGTGTTGAATGTGTTGGATATTTTTACTTTTTCTCCTGGTGTTGAATGTACGCGTCTCATATTTACCAAAAAGGTGAAAGAAAACAAACACATAAAATACATAGTGTATGCTATCATCACGGATAGAGACTGGCCGTTCATTTCTCTCTAAACTTGTTATTTTAACTATTTTTTAGTTATTTTTCCCTCCTTGTGCTTGACGTTAACAATCGAGCCCTTTTTTGTTTTAAGATTTTAGTGAAAACGAAATCGTTTAGTTTTCGCGGTTCTTTTTTAAGTCAGCAGTAGAAATTGCAATGAAATAATCAAACCAGATCCAGTTTCTATCCTGATTTAGCAGTCGCTTAAAATTTTGTCTGGAAGTTGAATTGACTGTGTGAATGTTGAATTCTTGATCGCAGAAAAAAGGGCTCGGTTTCTTTATGATTTTAATTTTTTTTCTCCCTTTCTTTTTCCCCTTTTCGCATATTTTCTCTTTCTTCCCTTTTCGTTTCTTTTTTTTATATACAATTCACCACTCCCTATCGTTCGTGTGTTCCCGGGACGGTTGTGTTTGTTTGCCCTCGCGCGTTCGTGTGCGTGCAGCTTCTATCCGTCGACCCAGGCCGGCCAGCCAAATGAGATTTCGGATTCGTTTCAAGACTTCATGTCACAAGTGGAGGAACTAGACAATCTGGAAGAATTTCAAATGGACCTCAACACGATGGGTGTTATCCCAGCCGGCATGACCCACTTCAAGAGCTAAATCAAAGTGCCCAACCCCTAAGCCAACCAATAACCCCCTTGGTTCACCCTGAAATGGAAAACGCAAAAATTTCTCTACCAAAGGATTAAAAGAGCAAACACACACACAAAAGTCGTCTGCCACACCAAAGTTCAAAATGAGGAAAAATGAAGGGGAAGAAAATGGAATATGAAAGATATCCGTGGAAATCGGTCGGGTTTCGAAAGAGGTAGGCTAAAGTGTTGCGACACTTAATAATTTCAATTTTATTTTGAACAAGGGAATGAATTTAACATTTTTTTGTGTGCTACTTACGCACAAAACGTGCTTTAAAAAACAGTCGTGTCTTCATCTTCAATTTGTTTGTTTATCAATCACGTCTTTTCAAAAAGCGTCGAGTTATTTGCTCCGCGCATGCCTTTTACAATTTTTTCAAAAACACGCATGGTATAAACATGTAAAAACTGCTTAAGCAACAACAAATCAACGAATGTCAAAATCAAAGACTTGTTTGTATTTGTCACTGGTTTAAATTTTGCGGCCTTGTTTGTTTGTTGTTGTTGTTATTGCAGCTGTTGTCGAGTACTCGCACACGGCTCTTATGTTGACATATGATCAAACTCCCCCCACCCGTTTTTTTTTGTGTGTCTTACTTAATAATAGTGACAAAGATGTTTTAGGATTAAAAAAAAAAGAATGTGGCTAAAGTACTACCACTTTTTCCCCTTTTTGCAATAATAATAAGGCTGTCAGATCGTTAATCCGGATACGATCCGCGTTACGTTCAATCACCTCTTTTAATTACTTTTTCAAGTGATTCTTATTAAAATCATAGATTTCAATTCATAATTTTTGTGTATTGCTCAATTTGCCGATTTTCGTTGTTCTGAAAATGATTTGGGGAATAATTCACCTTCGAAGAGATGTTCATTTAACCCTTTGCAACGAATCAAATACGAGGGTCGTATTTTTTAGCACGTAAAGAATCACACATCTATCTCGTGCTGCGACTGGAGCCTTGTTCTTATTTTCACTGATGTATTTCATCCACTCTTAATTATTATTATGGTGATTTTTCTTTTGCTCTTGCCAAAAGGAAAACATTTTTCATCTACCTTATTATTCTACTTATAAATTTTTTTCCCTTGACTTAGAAATAAACTGACATGCGGCAATTGATTCAAATATTATTTGTCTCTACTTCATTTTACATTTTCACTTTTCTTTATTGAACAGCAGGTAGACTGACGGTAGACAGTTAGACAAAGTTTTTCGAAAGTAGTTCGGGGAATCGGAGCATTTATTTCTTCTAGGGTTTTTAGACCACGAGAAAACCTGTGTTTTTGCCACGCCTACTTCACAAAGTCGGGTATTATTTCTGCACAGATCAACCTTGTTAACAACTCAAAGCTGTCATAAAGGTTCTTTCGTTTGAGATTGGTAGACCGTAGTGTAGACCCGCTGTTTCTGTCGTCTTTGTTTGTGTTATTTTAAAAGCTGCTTTTAAAGCGCTTGACAGGTTGACAACCAGTCTTTTCACGTTTGACGTTGTTTCCGCCAGACTGTTCTTTTCAGTTTACCGATTCAAATACGTGTACAATTTAGATTTACTTTTTAGTGACAGTGGGGGGGGGGGTATTGTTGTTATTGTTCCTTTTCGTTTTTTCCCCAGGAGGTGGTGGGTGTTTTTGGTCTTGACATGTTCGCATAGTAACTTATGCAATTTTTAATTATAAGAACATATGATAGTCTGTGCACTGCTAGCCAGCTATTTCCACAACTTTTCTTTAATTCAGTGAGACTTATCCTTTTTTACCTGCTCTACAAAAAGCTGTTGCTTAAGCCGTCCTGGGGATTTTTTCTTTGGTTGACCTTTATCCTTTAAAAGAGTAGTTAAACATAAATCGGAGGCGAGCTCAAGCCAGCAACATTCCGGACGATTTGTGTTTAATCTTGCGAGCTTTTTTGAGGCTGAGAATTTCGGGGGTTGGTAATTTATTTTGAGAGAGGTGATGTCATTAAAAAACTAGTTATCTTGGAAAAGATTGCCATTTAATGACAGATATATGTAGAGTTTACTATAGTCATCTTAAGAAATTTATTACTCGTTTCAACTTCCAAGGGAAAAATAGCACGTCATAAGTTCGGTAAGTCATAAAAATCGCATGACCTAAGTTTGCGTTTCAACTTTTCAAAGATTAAATACAATTTGACCGTGATCTGGATATTTGACTTTTTTTGTATTCCTCACCAGACCAGGAGGAAATTCTCCTTGTGATTTAAATTTTATGAGTTGATTCTTGTTCCTAATGATATGACGTTCGTCGTAAATTTTGTGCCCCCCTCAAGATAAAATATATTAATATATTTCTTCGTAAGCGCTGTATAAATCAAAGACGTATCTTTCGGGCAGAAAAACTGAAAGACTCGTGTAAGTAAAAATTGGTATGTAGGGGCGGAGACCGGGCTATGTGGGACACTTTGTTTTTCCGCTGCCAAATTTGTTTAAAGATAAATTAAGAAAAAATTAAAGCATAGGAGTGATTCCCTGTTATTTGTTTATGTTTGGTAGTTTTTTTTAATTTTTTCTTAAATGTAAGTGTAAGTTATGTAAATGTAAAGAGGAAAAAAAAACAAAAAAAAAACAGGGTTAAATGCGAGGGGTTGTCAACTCGAAAAAATCCTCGTACACCCTCGGATTTTTTCGAAAAAATCCCAAAAAATCCCAAAAAATCCCAAAAAATCAAAAAAATCAAAAATCCAAAAAATCCATAAAATTCCGAAAATACATTTTTTTCGAACACTTTTACATTGTAAAATAAGCAAAATTTAGAATAATCAATCAACAAAATGAGAGAATCGATTTCTTTTTGTTATCGATTCCGTATTCCCCTTAGGCCCTTACGCATAGTGTATTAAAGCTATGCAAAAAGGGTATGTTAACCTCAACCAATAGCAACAAATCCAACAATTGATTTTATAATGAACTTTGCAACTAACAATCATTTCAATCCTTGCACCAAATCTTTCTACAAAAAAATTATGTTTACTGTATTTACTATAGAAAATATTGAATTGAAATTCAAAATTTGGTAAACGATTAAATAACTAAACCTCAAATTTTAATTAATAAAAATACTTAAAAATAATCAGATGACACCTTGTTAAATGCTAAATAATATTACCAAATATGAATGTTTACGTCAAATTGTATTCGAGTTATAGAATTTACGAATTTGTAGTGATCGAAAAATTTGACCGTGTTACCCAGCTTTCAATAACATCCGCCGGTGGCGTATCAACAACGCGTATGCACAACAACGATGACAACGCTTGTGGTGGATATTTTTGGAAACTAAATTTTACAAAGACCAAATCCTAGTAGACTATGTTTATTTATGTTTGTGTTAATTACTCTCCTGCGAATTCATAAAATGAACGATTGATTTTAATACGCTAGGATGTTATTGATTTTTTTAGATATACTAGTAAAAATATTTATTTCCTAGAAGGGTTAAGAACAGGGATTTTTATGGTTGATAGTAGCAAAGTTCATTAAATTAATTATTGCAATTTCTTTGAGGTTAAATATTAGCATTACTCCACTAGAGAAGATTTGATGATTCGCTCGGTAGAATATTTTATCTTTTTACTTTTGTTTTTTTTATGATTAGAATAATTTTACTTCCAATGTTACTGTTTTTGAAATGGATATTTAATAAAAGGATTCTGTATTTACCTCGTTTTTCACACGAATAAGTTTTAAAAAACTTGAAAAATATCCAAAAAATCACGAAAATCGTAAGAAAATCCCCAAAAAATCCCCAAAATCGTAAAAAATCTGCAAAAAATCAAAAAATCTGAAAAAATCTGAAAAATTCTGAAAAATCTGAAAAATCTGAAAAAATCATTTTGGGATTTAAGATCCGTACACATTCGGATCGAGTTGACAACCCCTCGGTTAAATGGGACAGAGGCAAGGGCCAGCATTTTTCTCTGCAACGGCTGAATTATGTTTATTAAAACAAGCACTGGTAAAAAGGAAATTCCTTTCTCTTTCAGAAGTGCTGTCTCTTAATTTGTTTTATGAAGTATAAGTGGAGATAATATAAAAAAAGTAAAGATGTCAATAAAAATATTTTTCAAAATCCCTTTTTTTGAATTTTCCATAAAACTCGAACAATAAACAGTATTTCAAGTAAAAAAGTTTAGAGGACAAATGAAACATCATTTAGCAACCACTGTATTTATTTCAGAATTTTTTTTAACAAATTTAACATATTTTAATTGCTCTGCCCAATGCCCATTATAGCCCCATGTCCCACATAGCCCCGGTCTCCCCTATAGACCTTATTAAGATCAATAGGTATGAGTCAAGCCAACCCCTCTAGTGGCGCGTTGTAGTGTGAAGGGGTGCCGTGAACAGCCGCCTTTTTTTTGTTTGTCGGATGTGGTATGAAGCAGGCTTCATACTATTTGCTTCATTCGATTTTTAATAATCGATTTCAGAGCAAATAAGCGATAATTTCCGTGTTCCCTCACTTCACTTCACATGTAAAAAATTTTATTTACGCGCCTTTACTTGGCTCCTCCCTCTCCACGCCCATTTATTGTACAATATCACCCGTGATTTTTGTCCAATTTGGCCCCCAATCCCCCAATTTGCTAAAACTAAAATTACGACTAAAAAATAAAAATTTTATAGACCTTTTTCCAAATGGTTCGTGTAGGTAGAGCGAAAAGTCGTGCGGCTAGTCGACTAGTGCGCACCATGGCGGGGGATAGACGAAACTTGCAGCAGACTTGGCTTGATTGAAACCATGAGGATACGTCGTTTGTCTGCTAAATTCAAACCTGTTTTATTTCTTAAGTGTTTAAAATGGGATATGTACGTTGTTCTATATGTTCAATTCATCGAAAAAAAGGAGATCGCCGTAGTTTTTACAAAGTGCCACAATTGAACTTTTTCAGTGAATCCATTGAGAAAGAACTTATTGAAAGAAGAAGAGCCGAGTGGTTCAAGTTGTTCAAAAGCAATGATCATAAATCCAAACTCTACGTTTGCTCTGATAATTTTGTTTCAGGTAATTTGTTATTACATTTATAATCGTTTAGATAGAATAAGACTTGTTTTTTTATAGGCAAACCTGCATATCTGCATATGACTGAAGACATAGACTGGGTTCCATCATTTTTTAAAGCAGCCCAAGGTCTTGCTTTTGGCAAGTTTAAAGACTGGGAATGGGTAACATGAGTACGAATCAACACAGCCAAATTAGAAAGAGTAAGTGCCAATAACTTGTCAGTGAAAGTGTTTGACAAGTATTGTTCAGAGTCTAAGTTTTTGTAAGCTTCACGGCGTCCCTCTTCATCTTTGTTTTTCTCAAAAACCAAATACTGAACTAGGTGATATTTTTCAATAGAAGGGATAATTGTTTTTAATACTTTTCCACACTTGAAAAGTGGAAGTGATATTGCCAAAGGATCGTGACACTTTAGATGTTCTAATTGTTGGTAGTAATATTTCCGATCTTCTTCTACCACGGACAATGCAAAAGGGGACAAACGATATTTAAAAATTTCTTTGGACATGAAAATTTCATGGAAAAAACACTTAAGAAATAAAACAGGTTTGAATTTAGCAGACAAACGACGTATCCTCATGGTTTCAATCAAGCCGAGTCTGCTGCAAGTTTCGGCTATCCCCCGCCATGGTGCGCACTAGTCGACTAGCTGCACGACTTTTCACTCTACCTACACGAACCATTTGGAAAAAGGTCTATTGGAAAATATAGGGAAATAACTAGCGTTCACACAAGTGTGCGTGAATTAATTTTTACTTGTCAAACAAGTACGACAGTGAAAAAATTTGCGAGTTTTTACTCTGATTTTTGAATTTTTTGCATATCTCGCCAAATAACAATCGGATGCATAAAAATTTACTCGATTGAAGAGGACACTACACTCAAAATCCAAAAGGATTTGGATTTGATTTTGATTTCATTTGAGGGCCAAAATTCAATACACTGGTTCTTATGTCGATTATTCTGTTATGATGTATTGGAAAGAACAAGGAATTATTCTTCAAACATTACCTATGCACACCCAACACTCCGCAACATTGCACTCCTCATGGTTCTTAACCATAAGGCAGAACTTGGTATGGGACGTTTAAGCGATATCTTAAACAGGGTTATGATGAATTTATGCCAATGAATCCAGACAAGGCTATTAAAATTTACGATGTCCCCATCCTCTAAAAGCTGCCAATCTTCAAAGCTTTTACCATAAACAACATCATATAAGGGTTTTCTTTCACTGGAATTTTCCCATTTATAACCATAGAGCGATTCCGTAAAAAATGTATTCTTTATCGAAGACAACTGATTCACCCGGTGAGACAATAATAAAGCAATTAAATTTGTGTTGGAACCAAATTCTGTAATTTATGATTTTCAGAAAAGTAAACCCACTGCACACACTGCCTTCCATCAGTAACCTCAATTGATTTGAGAGATGATATTGAAAAATTATTGCCTGTGCTACCACAAGCAGCTACGCAATATTCTGTAACAGTTAGAATAGACGGGGGAAAATTGTTTACTCCAGTAGCTCTTAGATGATTGGCTCAACCACAGCAGCTACCAGCACCTTCCTCTTCTTCATCGTCAATTCCTTTCTCTCTTGTTACTACTTAAGCAGATTATGCCGTGCCATCTACTAGCTCCATTCTAGTTCAGCATTTGGATTACCAAGATCAATTGGCCTTTTCTTCTTGATCCTTAAACCCCTCACCTACAATGGCTTTTCTACAACAAAATGACAAATGGTCTTCTAGTATGACGGTAGCTGCCTCCACTCCGCTGTATTACTTGGAACAGCAGTCTGGTCGTTTACATTTGCATTCTGGGTCACCGACAATATCTTTTCTGCAACAATAATCATCAATATACATCTACCGTTTTTTTGTCATTTCACACCCTGTAACTTATTACCTATACCTAAGGTGCCGTAAACTGGGCCACACATTTTGAAATCCAATAAAATATTAGGATCAGCACGCAACCTAACAATCGACCATGAGCTACAGAGTACAGAAGAGTATAGAAGTTTACGAAGAAATCATGAAAAAGGAAAAACGGAAACAAGAAGCTGCTGTAAAGAAGGCAAACAGTCAGGGTACTGGGAGTATTTGTCTTAACCTTTAAGGCTGATATATTTTATCATTTTTTATAACAAAAAATACAAAAAACGAAGCAAAAAAAGAAAAATGATAAAGAAAACGTTGACCCACAGGATGATGAAGATATCTTTTGTTTGATGAACGACAGTGATTACCTACCCCCAAAGCTGCCAACACCCCAGCCAAAACGACAGAGGTTATCAGAGATTTTTAAGTGAACTGTTTTCCACATTAATTCAATAGCATGGTTGTGTTCATATCAGTCTTTGTAATTCTACAATGGGCTGAGTGAAATATCCGGGGTCTCTTCCGCGGAGATAATAAAATCTGATAGAACTATGAAAGTCATTGGCTTTCGGAATGACTTTTCGCGTTATATCAACTATAGTTACGGCGAAATGTTTGAGGTGAGCGAATCCATCGTCTTTTTTTTTAGCTATTTTATAATATAATTCTTTTTTTCAAAAGTTTTTGCCAAATGGCAAAATTGATTACCCTCGCGTTTCCCACATTTCGCCATCCCACCATAAAAACTGCGACCCTACTGTTAAAGTCCACATAGTCAATTTAGACTCAAATGTCAAAAGCGGCAACATTGAAAATGCTTTTAAGCAATACGGCGCAGTGAAGAATGTTTGGATGTCCAGAGATCAGGCTCTTAAAAAAACAGGCTAAGCCTTATTACTTACTGCCTTATTACTTACTGTTTTGAAAAAAAAATATCTTCTGTTCACGATTTAAATCACTTACACAGACGCTTGGGTGATTAAAGTGTAAAGGTGCAAATGTTTGTCAAGAACACTACATTTGGTGATATCCCTGGAAATGTAGGAAGTCGTTGGGAGTCAAGAGGGTGTCCGGTGATAATCAAGGGACTAATTTGGCTCAAGGCGAGATCGAAGAGTTAAGAATTCGTGCTTATGTCTTGTAATATTTTTATAGCTGACCTAATATTTTCTTTTAATCTCGTTGCAGGAACTCTTAAAGTAGTCGAATCTCCCAGCTTCGGTTCGCCGATTAATTCAGCAACGTCTTCCATTTATGTTGGGTGGTTAAAGATGTATGTCGCATCAATTCGTTGATGCTTAATTTGATTTTAATTGTATTTTTTTTCTTTACAGAACTGCTGAACCATTGGCGGGAAATGTCCTTCCGATCACGACCGTCTTATTAATCCCAGCAAAATGCGGGATTCACTGATTTGGGAAGCCGCCGATGAAGTAGGCGGCCTCGTATTGGTCGGTGAGGACTGAGAAGAGGCAGAAGGAGATTTTTGAGTAAGGGAGTGGGTCTTTTAAATGTCATTTTTTTAAAATTGCGATTGGTTTCTCTCTTCAATTGTGATTTTTTTATTGTTGTTAATAGGATTTTTGGTTACGTTGAAAACTACATTGTTTCATGAAAACTCCCCCTCCTTTCATCCTATAGAGAGAATCCATGACAGTTATACTTGCCAGTCGATTGGGGGTGTTCCGGCGAGAAAACTTTAGTTCATTTGTTTGCCACTTGGCAATGTCTTAATTTAAGTCAAACTTTCCTTCTCATATTTCTCACCCTCTTTTCCCCATTGTCTCGTCTGCTATTTAATGGACGTCTAAAAACCATGCGAGTGACACTTCTCGTTTTCCTTTCTGAACATAATTCTACTTTTGTGTGTGTGTTCTTATTCTGTCAATCAGGTATGATAATGTTAATTTATGTATGTGAATGTTTCTTAATTAGTCTTATCCCTACTAGCACAGGGATATCCTATGGATATCCTATAGATATCAGCTACGATCCAGTTGGATATCCCAGTTGGATGTCCTATGGATGTTTACAGGATGTCCTAATGTCCTCTCCCATGGACGTCAAACGTGTATATCCATAGGACGTCCGAAAATGAACGTAATTTGGACCTTCTTTTTTCCAATTTTTGGGAAAAATAGACACCTGCTACGGGAATCGAACTCAAGCTCCCTAGATTCATAGCTAAATGCTCTATCCAATACACCAATCGTTAATTACTATTATTTGCTTATTTCATATACTAATAGATATATATAAATATAAATTACAATAATCATAATCTAGCAAATAAAAGTCAGAAAATGCATACAGAATCAAATTCAAAACAATTTTAAAAATAATTTAGGAAATAAATAATTTTTTTTGCAATTTATAAATTTTATTGTTATTTATTTTTTAAACATAAAATTGTGAAATGTGACAATTTTTACATTTTCGAAGGTAAATGACAATAGCTTTTCTTTCAAGTGATAGAAAAATTTCCATCTCTTCCACCGCACGTAATCCACAGGACGTCCAAAGGATGTCCATAGGACGTCCAAGTTTCTAATTATAAAAACTCAAAGTCTTTCCTTTTTCAGGCAGCCACGGACATCCTATGGACGTTCTTTTTTGGTCCGAATTATTGGTGGTCCAAGTGAGTACGTCCTATGATTGGACGTCCAGCGGACGTCCAAATATGATCGTTTAATGGTTCATGCAAGATCGGTACCAGATGGACAACCGCAGGATATATCACAAACCGATCACCCGTAAAATGACAGAAATTGGACGTCCATAGGATGTCCGTAGCTTACAATAAATGAACAAACGGAAAATGGACCATCGGATATCCAATGGACGTCCTATGGATAATGTGTGCTAGTAGGGACCCACATAACACAAGTCAGTCCGGTGGATGTCCAAAAGATGTCAATTTCGGACATTGGTCCTATCCTTTGGATGTCAGTTGGAGAGCCTAGGAACATCCCAACAGCCGAAACGGAGATCCAAGGGATATCCTTTTTTTAATTTTTGTCCGCCCTAGCCGGCGCCACAGGATGTTCTACCAACATCCGAAACAGACATATTCCGGATAAAAATACAACATGTTGAGGATAATGTTTAGTACGTTATTTCCCTCAGCGTACTACTTTGTTGAATATGACCATTACTAGATTAGAACACTGAACCTTTTTGTTGCCAAGCTAGCTTGCTAACCACTAAGCTGCTAGACTTTTCTATTAACGAACAAATTATATACCGACATTATATCTATCAGACTTTAAACTTTTTTCCCAAGCTACAGTAAATGATAAATCATTGTAAAATCCCGATAGAGAAAAGTTTGAAACTCTTTTTTTTACCCAATTAAATAATCACTGCATAAATAAACATTATTGCACAACAAAAAAGTTACTTTCGGACCCTTAAAAACCCAGATTGGGACTCATTAATTAGACTGACAAAAGCAGTCTTTTATCGGACGGTCACGCAAACAACGTCTTTTGTCCCAAATAAAACCAGGCGTGTTGTCTGGGATAGCACTGTTATAATGTTGAGGAGACTGACTGACTCGCTGAAGGTCGAAAAGAGTTGAAAGAGAAAAGAGTTGATGTTCACTGGTTCTCTCGAATAAATTTAACTTTATTTTGGTACCATTAAAAACTCTATCAATAGATTTTAACTTAAGTATTAGAAATTTCCAAATATTGCTACATTTGTCATTGCTATTGTAAAGGTTGACCCAACGGGTTCATTGTGTCAAACCAATACGGAGAAAATAAACTTAACTATATGAGGCGAATTTACTCACAATGCATGTATAAAGATAAGACCAAAAAACAAATGCGGGTATAAACTATTCAGTGTATTTATTACGACAGTAGACAGATCTCATAACAAAATAAACACTTCTATAAAAATACAAGACAATAAAATAAAGAAACATTTACTTTAAAAGAAAGGTGGATAAAAACGGGTAGCGGTAGCGGCTCGAGCGTCAGGCAAATTCGAAGAATTTGGGGAAAAGCTCGAGTAAAGATGAGCGGAACTCGTTCAACTTTCGGAGGAGTTTTTAAACATGAAAATATTTACGGCAAAGGGAAATAAAATGAGGAACAAGATTCGAATAAACGTGAGTGAGTTGACGGGATGAGAGTGCGTACAGAATAGCTTTTGCGTCGGGGTTTTATACTTTTTGATTTTGCACGCGCAACATAGGGAGAAATACGCAGAAAAACGGGTCTAGTCTCGTTCAGTCCCTCTGGGAATAAAGTAGGCAAAGCAGATATTTTCGGGAGGTAAACTATAAATGGATAATATCTGCTGACAATTAAATGAATAACATATAAGTGGAAAAATATTGGCGGGTGATTCAAACACGGAGTCTGAATGCGCCATCTAGTATTAAAAGGGAAATAGTAAACACAAAATAAAAGAGTCATTGCGTAAAAATAAGAAAAGGAAATAAGAGTGAAGCAAGAGTAAAAGAGTAGAATAAAGATCATAAAAGAGTCGGGAAAAGCGGACGTTCCGTTACACTATAGAGTGTATGACGTGCTTCCCTAACCGAATAGGAGCATCATTTACTGGCGTTTTTTACGCCCAAATTATGTTTGATTTCTTCATCATATTCCCATAGAGTGGTTCGCGATCGAAGGAGGAACAACTCGAGGAAATGCTTGGGGCGATGTCAGTTTTGCCTCAGACATAGTTACGCCTACTTCATTCCTCTCTCACGCTTTCTACTGTTTCTCTAGAAATACCGTGAACCACTCTAAAGTCTAATTTCTATTTGTACAACATAAATTTTCCGTAAATAAACCATGTTTTGGTTCAAAAAGTGTTTTGTAATCAATATTTTTCGGTATATTTTTCATTCATTCTCATCTAAGTGTTAAAACGACATATTTGGTTGCTTGATAAATGTAAAGTCCTATTACGGATTTCTGTATAACATGAACGGGCTGTACTTATAGGGCCCTCTAAAGGACGTTCATTTAGTTCATCCGTTGGATGTCCTTTTGAGAGCCGAAGATGGATAGGCTGTGCCTTGGCTGATCGGCTCTCATTTGGACATCCGACGGCTGAACTGTGCTATGTGGGGATGTTCCCTTATTCAGTTTTATATTGATTTGGCCTGTCTGTTGGTCCAGTCTGTTCTGGCCAAGTGAGTGTTTGGTTATCCAACTCACCTGGTAACTATTCTATTCTCATTTACTGCAAGTTTATGTCATACTTATGTTTTCCCTTTCTCAAGGTTTTGCTATTTGTCTCTTTATCTGTGGTTCATGGTCTGGGTGGCATCCCAATGCTTTAGTCGTGCCATCCCAGGTATTACTTTACATGTTTTCATTCCGTGCTTTATTCTTAACACCTTTTCCTTGTGTTACAGATACCACTTGGTCACTTCACATCACTTTACTTGTCACTTGTCATTTAGTCTCTCATTCGGATTATTCTTTGAGGCTTATTCACAGTTCTCGTCACACTGGCCCCCTTTGGCTATTTGTGACTTGTGTCATAGCGACTTATCTTCAACCTTAATCAGAAATAAATACGAGTGCCTTACAACCACTCTTGAGTAAATTAACGAGGCTCCTTACAAAATCATAGCGTCGAAAAATTTTGGTCCTTCGAGCCGGAGCTTCCAGCGTTACTTTACTGATCCACCAGCCACTTGGAGCTGGACTTTCTGATTCTTCTGTCTACCAACAAATCTGGAGTTGGTCTTCTCATTGCATTATCTGCCAGCACATCTGGAGCTGGTCATCTACTATTCTACCGAACACAGTCGGCCCTCATCTCTCTAACCAGTCCTCCATCTTTATTCGCTGCCCTTCTTCTCTTCACGTCTCTCTCTAGTCGGCTCATCTCCGTTTGACCTTCGACACCATGGCGGACGAACCTCAAGATCCTGCTGAAGACATTCCTGATGAAGACTTTCGACTTCAGGTGTCCAAAAGAAAAAAACTTCGTCGACAAATTACTACAGCATTGAACAAGATCGACGCCATCATTACGAATAGAGGTCCACGAAGCGGGTTAACTGCGTTGCTGCGTCATGTCAAAGAATTGGTAGATCAAGCCTACCGTCTTCAAACGGAACTGTCTGCCCTCGAGACCGAAGAGGAAGGTGAAAGACAGGACAACATCCATCTGGGATACATAGAGAGATTTGGACAAGTCTCTGAAGCCAGCAAAGCCTATTATGCCAGTCGGGGAGACGAAGCTTCTGTAGTGGAGGAGCAGCTATTGGAAGAAGAAGAAGAGGACATTTCCGCTTCTGAGGTTGGACGGAGACAAGCTGCACTCGCTGATGCTCATGCCAGAGCAGACGAAGCAGCAGGAAATGCAGAAAGAGCTCGACAACAAGCGGAAGAAGCTCAACTTGCCCTCCAACGATTGGAAGAAACTTGGACGAAGACAGGATGACTTCCTTCAGCTAACGCCAGCTGAATCCTAATCCGCTGGCAACTGACTTGAAGTTACGTCAACGGAAGCTCAACGTACCAACAAGCTCAGAGGCACCTGACGATTGGATCGACAGGTATGCAGCCGGCCATCTGAGGCCAAGCATTGGATCCAGTTCGCGTTCATCCGTGAAAACGGAACTTGAAATTTACACCGGGAAGTCATTAGATTGGTTCGAGTGGATTGATCTGTTCCGAGCTCTCGTCCATGATACAGGAAAATTCTCTGGTGAGAAGCTGGCAATCCTCAAGAGGCACCTGAAAGGAGACTGTGCCAACCTAGTACATGGTCTAGGAGGAGGAGAGCCAGCCTATATTGAAGCACTAGTCCGATTGAAGCAGTCCTGTGGACGTCGAGATGTAATGAGAGCCACACATATTCAAGCGATCGAGAAAATGGAATTGAAGAATGATCCTGCCGCTTTCAAACGTTTCGCCGAGAAGATTAGGACTCATCTATTCGATCTCAGCCGGATTGGTGAATCGTCGTCACCTGATTTAATTGAGAAGATCTGCCTTCGTCTACAGCTGCAAGATCGGCTTGCGTGGAATGATGGAAGACATGGCGGATTAGAAACAAGAAGGTTTGAACATTTTCGGATCCTGGCTTTGCAGCAGAGCAGCCGCGTACCAGAATGCTTACAGTATCGCTGCTGAACAGCTGAATGTGCCTACACCCAAATACGGATCTCGTCCACAGGCTCGTACTCATCAGGCTTCCACGAGTCCTGCTTCGAAGAACGTTCAGTTCCAATCCTTCTGTTTCAAATGCGAAGGCAATCACAAGCTGGAGCATTGTTCTAAATTTAAATCTCTAGTCATAGGTGACAGAATCGCCTTCTGTGCCCGACATCGATTATGTTTCGGCTGTCTTGGTGCCAAACATTCCGTCCGGTTCTGCAATCAGAAGAAGCCATGCAAAATCCCTGGTTGCCATTTACACCATCACGATCTGCTGCACGATCCAGCTAGAGTAGCCGACAGCGTGCCGACAGTGTCTACAAGGACAACAACCGCAAGAATAGGACACATCAGCCCACAACGAGTTGCCATGGGGATGATGCGGCTGAAGATCCTGAATGCTGATGGAGATGCTGTATGGGCCAACGCCTTCATCGACGAAGGAAGCGATTCGACGTTGATGCGGCAAGGATTCGCCAGCGTGAATAAGATCTTCGGTGTTCATCAGATCCTGACGGTGGAAGGAGCTGGCGGAGTCGTGACAAAGTATCGATCTCAACGCGTGGATTTCCAGATTAATACTGAGCTCCGGAGAAACTGTGAACGTACGTGGCTCTACCCTGCCTTCTACTGTAGCGAGCACCACTCCTGTGACAGATTGGGGAGTCCTCAAGAAGCGCTGGTCTCATCTTTCCGACCTTCCGGTTCGGAAGACTGTTGGAAGAGTTGATATCCTGATCAGCCAAGACCTCAATCATCTTACAGTTGCGCTTGAATCCAGAGTTGGGAACGATTATGAACCAACTGCCATCAGGAGCCGATTGGGTTGGCTCATCCGTGGGGTAATAGCCGCCAGCATTACTGTTTCCGCTGTCCGCATCCATAACGTCACCAGCTCTACTCAACTTGAAGACATTGCTTCCGAGCTTCGTCGTTTCTGTGATACCGAAAACTTTGGAACGGAATCTACGTTGGTGGCCATGTCTGCAGATGACCGACAAGTTGTCAGCATTTTGGAATCCGGTACAAGAAAACTAGATCTCGGCTATGAAGTACCCATTACTTGGAAAACCGGGGAGCCGAGTCTAGTGTGTAATCGACAAATGGCTCAACAACGTCTCGACGGATTACTCAGGCGTTTCAGCAGAGACGCTGGATTTGAAGCTGACTACCGTGCTGCCGTACAGAAAACCATCGACAAGGGATATGCGACCATCTTATCCGAAGAGGAATCCTGTTCGGCGAAATACTTCCTGGCTCATCATGGAGTGTACAAGGGACCGAAGCTCAGAGTGGTCTTTGATGCTGCACCCCATTCCAGGGGAAATGTTTGAACGATGCCATCTTAAGCGGTCCTGCTCTTCAATCTTCTCTTCCGTCCGTCCTGATACAGTTTAGAGAGGGAGCAGTGGCCTGGGCTTCTGATGTGGAAGCTATGTTTAGCCGATTTAGGCTTAATCCCTCTGATGCCAATTATTTTTGCTTTTTGTGGCGGGATATCTCTGCTAAATTTGTAGTATGTCGTATGGATCGTTTACCCTTTGGTGCCACCTGTTCCCCCTTTATTGCTATTCACACCACCCATCGAGCTGTTGCGGATGCAGAAGCTGGAGAGGGAGCTGTCAACGCGGTGAAGAAGAAAATGTACGTCGACGACTATCTGGGATCGGCGAGAAACGTCGAAGAAGGACTGAAGGAAGCGTCAATTGTACGAAAGGCATTGGCTGACGCTGATTTACATTTCCGAGGTTGGATCTCGAACTCAGAAGAATTTGTTCGAGTGATGCAAGGCGAAAAGAATCCAATCTCGCCTGACGTTCTCTTAATCGACGATGGCAACAAGAAGGTGCTGGGCGTTGTGTGGAACACCCGAGACGACACACTTGGTTTTCGAGTCGACAACATGAATGAGGAGGAGTATACGCGTGTCAGCCTCACCCATAAAGTCGCCACTGTTTTTGATCCGCTGGGATTAGCTGCGCCACTCATCGTCAAGGCCAAGGTCCGTCTTCGAGAGTTAGGAGTCAAAGGATTGAGATGGTCTGAATCAGCAGATGAAATGGATCGCGTTTGGTGGGAGTCCTGGTTCACGATCATGCGTGAACTGATTCACGTTTCCATTGAACGTTGTCTCTTTCCGGAAGAAACCGGAATCGTCAATTCTCAGCTGCACGTGTTCGGAGACGCTTCAGAGGAGGCGTATGCAGCTGTTGTGTATCTTCGCAACACGTATAATTCCGGTCAAGTTATCATCCGACTTGTTAAAGCTAGCAGCAAGCTGGCGCCTAAGAAGACTTTAACAGTACCGAAATTGGAGCTGAATGCTGCTCTACTTTCTTCTCGCGTTGCTGCCGCCATCCAGAGCTGTATCACTCATCCGGTTCATCAGAGATTCTTCTGGACGGACAGCAGCACTGTGCGTAATTGGATACGTGCAACGGCGTCATTCTTTCAGATCTTCGTATCCAACCGGATCGGAGAAATTCAAACTTTGACTGAAACAGAAGAATGGCGTTTTGTTCCCGGAAGATTGAATCCTGCTGATGCTGCTACTCGTTCTGCTATTGGAAGAGAAATTTGGCCCAAGATCTGGCAAGACGGTCCCGAATTTCTCCTCAAACCCGAAGCTGATTGGCCGACTGATCTACCTTGGTTGGCTGCTACAGCGGAACTGAAGAGCACGAAACAATACAGCATTCAAGCTGCCGCTGATCCGTTTGACTGGTCGGAGTTCCGTCTGGATCAAACTAACAGGGAGGACTACCTTCCCCATCACGATCTGCTTATTGAAAAGCCGCATTAGAATATGACGGGCTGCTGAAAATCTCCGGGGTTTCTTATACGGTAAAAATAATACAAAATTCTTAGGAGGGAGCCATAAAGGTCATGGGGTTTCGAAACAACGTTTCCCGGTATTAACTACCTTTCATGCGAAATGTTTGGGATAGGCGATTTATACATTTAATTAGGAACTTCCTTCAACTTAGAATAGATTTGCAAATCCCTTTTATTTTGATGTTTAATTATTTTATTATTCAAATTTGTTTATTAAAATGTTTGCCAGAAGGCGAAATCATTTACGGTCATGCTGCCCATATCACTTCGTCCCACCATGAAGATGCCGATCCTCGTTTATAAGTCTTCGTTGAAAAATGATGCGGAAATGCGTCGTGGGGCGAGAGCGAAAACGCTTTTAAGAAGTATGGATTGAAAAATGTATTGATTACCAGAGATTGGGCTCTGCAAAAAAAAGGCTATGACTTGTTGAGTTTGATTTACCAAAGGACGCAAGAAAAGCCGTTCGTGATCCTAATGGAATGTAAGTTGCTATTGCTTACAGTTTAAAAAAAACCAAAGTCTTCTCTTATTTATGACTAGAATCGTGTTACACATTCGTTTGTGTGGTAACAACGTGCCCAGATAACACACACCTGAGCCAATGACGACCCTTAGATGTCGTGTTGGGACGGTTGCAACGTCCCAAGGACTCCCCATATTTTGGGGTTCTCGTCTTTGGGACTGGTTTTGGATGTGGCAATGTCCGCCTTGTCATCATGCCATTTCTGTTCCCAGCACAGCCCATGGGACGTCTCTAGAACGTGCTAAGTACGTACTTTACACCGCCATTTATTAACAATAAAATCTTCAGCTATGCCTATAGTGTCCGACTGTGGGCTCGTACCATGGACCTTTGGCATTGCAAACTAGTCTTCTAACCATTGAGCTATTCGCTTCTTGTATATGTTATTATATTGTACAATACCATTTGTGTAATATCACCAGAGTCATCCAAAGTCATCATAAGGATGACTGATATCAACAATTATGAATCGGATTTCAATTTTCTTGGCAAGATAACGATGACTCATGAAATATTTTATTCAGTGAAGAACATCAATGAAGAATAAAATGGAGTCTACTGGACTCGAACCAAAGACAATTAATGCCGAATTCCAGACAGCTACCCACTGAGCTATCTGAGATACATTAACATCTCTGTTTATTAAAGATGAGTCGTTGTTCCCGCGTAAAAACACGACAGTTATAAAATTTTCTAAGTGTTTTGTTGGAGCCAAAATGTAATCAATGGTACGGATAAGGTACGTTCACATGGGACTGTGAAAATTGCCGCGCTTCGGTGCTTTTTTTGTTTTAAAAGGGACTGCTTTTAGATGTTTTATACTTGAGCCTGTCCCAGACGTCCCATTGGTACGTCTTTGGGGCTCGATTGGGACGAGAATTCCTATCTGGGTGAAGATGGAAATTTTTAAAGGAAAGAAAGTAAGTTTGGTTGTGCGATGGATCTAACAACTCCAACTTTTTGTGTGGAAACTACCCGTTTTTTATTTATTTTTCTGGGCACTTCTAATGTAATGAAATATTAATGTAAGAATGTGAAAGGACAAATAAAACGTGTGCCCAATTAGGCTTTTGGGTGTGACACTCCAATTAGAAAGAGAACAAAATAGTTTAATTGAGTACAGCTGATTTTAAAAGACTGCTAGGATGAAGCAGTTAATAGAAAAAACTAAAATGCTGTTGCAGCAAGGAAATCGGAAACTACGAAAATGAGATTGCTTTTACAAGCATTTAAGAGATACGAGTGGAGACAGCTTGGTGCCAGCCTTCCAGGATGCCAGCAGACGACTGAGAGAGAGGAAAGAAGAAGAGAGAGCTATATTAGTAGGCCAATGCGTCTCATGGATGTTGTGTGCTGCCATTTGCTGGTTTCTAGGCTTGAATAATTCATGAATTTTCAACATTTATGCACACAGTTTTTTCTCCCACCTTGTGGGGCGTGATCCTCTGCCATCTAGGTTAGTTTTGTTTTAATTTTTTCTGGCCACCTCTGTTATATTATGCCAACAGTTTTTCCTCCCACCTAGTGTGAAGGGCTGAAGGCTCCTTCAAACTCCTAGGCTCACCGCATGATACGGAAATGGAGTCGCCGCCTCTCACCGCTAGGTGCGCTCTCTTCCAGTTAGGTTGAAAGAAGGGGATGGGTGTAAAAAGCAGGCCTAGTAGTTCAGTAGGCCTTAGTAATATTTAGGTTTCTGTTGTTTAATACAAATTTTGCGCGAAATGCAAGCAATCTCATTGGCTGCGCCACTAATGGGAGTAGTTATTTTTCCGATGTGGCCATTTTTTTAAAATTTTAACAAAAACAATAATTTTTCTTGGGGGGGGGGGGGGGTTATGGGTTTTTTTATTCCTTAATTAGAAAATAATAAATACAGCTCATTAAAAACATGTCAGTTTAAAATTTGTTCCATTTTCAAAAATAAAAAAAAATCATTTTGCCTATACTATCAATGGTTAGCTGGCTGGCATTCAAAATCAATGGACTATGGTTCGAATCTCATAGACTACATTTTATTCTTCACTGATTATTCTTCTCTGAAGAAAATATTTCATCATGATTCATCGTCATCTTGTCAAGAAAGTTGAAATCCTATTCATAATTGGTGATATCATACAATTAGTATTATACAATATCACAAAATCTTTAAGAAGAGGGTAGCGCAGGGGTAAATGACTATCATCTAATGCCAAATGTCTACGGTTCGGTCCCCAGCCGCGCACTTAATGAAGATGAAATTTTTTTTGCCTATAACTGGTGTAAAGTACGTACAGTATCCTGCAAAAAAATCCGTGGGCGATTTTTATTTTTTTAAACATCTAGTGAGGAAAAATAAACTACTAGTTAAATAGTTAATGTTTAATCCTTTTCCAAGGTGATATTGGCGCGATAGACCAAAGGTAGGGAAATACACAGACATAGCCTTAGGGGCATTCCTTTGTTCTCTTCTTTCTTGTCTATACTACAGTGTTTCAGTTTGCATTATATAACAATAACACTGTGTTTAGGCATAGCCTACTGTATATAAGGAAGCCGAAAGGTTTGGGTTTTTTTTAAAGCCGATTTGGGTTCCCTTCCTCTTACTGGGCTCCGCCCTCAAGTACACCCACGGGAGCCAATTTATCGTCTAGTGACGATATTTGAAAACACGGGTTTGTTTACGATTCTATCGATATGATTTCATTCGCGAAGGAAGGGAATCAGATTGTAAGATAGAGGACGTTACTTTTTGCCACCAGAATAGAAAGAGCCCCCCTTTTCATTTAACTTTCACCCTGAGGTGTCATTATTTCGATCATCAGATGGCTCCCGTGGGTCTACTTGCTGACCATTTGGAGGCAGGGAAATCGGAGGAAAGGTGAGCAAAGTAGGCTTCACTTTTCCCACACGCGAGAGATATCCTTCCTTTAGGCTTCCTATAATAAAGTAGGCTATGGTTTAGGCATGTCTTGGGTTTATGGTCTATACTCTATAGTTCATGGGTGAAATATAATGGTTTAAAATAAAACCAATTAGCACATTAATTTTCACGCTCTGAACAGAAAAAAATTCTTGAGTAATTTGAGTTGCTTTACTTTGAAAAAGACTCAAAAATTCCTAGCACTAAATTGTTTTTTATTAATATCAGGAGGAGTTTTTCAGACTCGAAAAACTGACCCCGGTGCCATGTACTCAGAGTCGTGACCACTACACCAAACGATCGGTGGCTATCAAGAAATATTGACGGGAAATATGCTATCGGCGGATTTTAGACTAGTTAAAATTTTAGCATCTATATAGAACGTAAATTTATTTCATGAGCCTTGGTATAATGGTTACAGTGTTCGATTAGTAATACTAAGTGCAGCGGTTCGATTCCACATTCGTGCATTTTGGAATAATTAAACTAATTATATCTTTTACATTAGGAAATATTGAATCTTAATATAAAAGTCGACTAACTAAAATCATGAAGGAGGAATGGAGGAGGGCCCACTTCGGCTAAAAAGTGTCCAGACACTGTAATTGCCGTTGGCAAAAGATTGATTCCCTTTTTTATCACTAGGTGAGGAAGGGTAGCCTTACATATACTTTTTATTGTGATGCTAATAAAACGCGCGAGTTCAAACAAACTAAAAATTTATCCCTGAGGGTATATATTGTAAAGTGGTTTCGGTGGTTTTTTCAGACGTACGGAAAAAAAAGAATCACAGAGGTGCCAAGAGACGAGATAATTTTTCAGCTTCAATATTTATTAAAAGCAAATAGAAGGGAAGCGTTGACTGATCGAGAGGTTGAGTACGCGTTGAGAGCGTTGCTCCTTACGGAACCAATCATTGTAACACCAGTAGAACTGTTCAAACATTGTAATCTGTTGACAGATTATGATTACTCGGACTCAGAGTACGAATCAGCAACCAATTCAGTTGGTGAAGAAGGAGAAGTAGAGAGAATTTTAGAGAACCCTACAGTCTGCGAGCCAAGTGAACACTCACTTGCAGCTGCAGTTAATATTGTTCCCACCCAAGTTTTACCAGATTTAAACTCCATCACAGTAGCACAGCCAAGCGTTGGGACAAACCCTTTGGCAGATTGTACTAAACTGACTGACAACACGCGATCAGTTCACCTTACGTGTAAACCTATAAGTCATCTCCCTATTTTGACTTCACCGAGTGCAGCCTCCACTGCTCAGAGTAAGCCAAATTTTATTGCCACCACGATTCCTCAAGTGGGTTTTTCGCAACCAACCATGAATTTTGGAACATCTCCGCTCACATCTACGCCGTTTAAAAAACCGAGCGTACAAAGTAGAAGGGTCTCTTTTAACCCAGGAACAACTAGCACCCAGATTACTAATCCACAAGGGGCTAGACCGAAGACGCAGTTAGTAGCAGTAAAACCGGATATTTCAATTTCGATGTACGCAAAAGAATTGAGCCGATTATTAGCCTCAGGAATGGCCTATGACAAAGCTTCCGACGCAGCAGATAGTATTGTACGGCAAGTAATGGCCAACACAACAAACAGTTCTTCAAGTTATTTAGCATCCAATATTCCGAGTCAAGTACATGGCTCTACTCCGTCGATAGTACCGGGATCACTTGGTTTAACAGCCAACGCTCGAACGCAATCTATTCCGCAGCCTTCTGCCTATAATAGCCAAATTAAACATCACATTCCTGGATTACCTAGCGCAGCTCCACTAAAAACTAATCTCACATTTCCGATCAATCAAAGTAATTCATTTGATAGAAAACAGAAGTTGCAGCAAAGTCAGGCAATGACTTTGTTTAGCAACGTGGGAATTTATATAGATCGTGAGCGATCTGGTCGCTTTGATGACTGGATGGCCCATCTAGAATCAGTTCTGGTTTTAGGCGATTTTGAGGAGTCAAGAAAGGTGGTTTTATTACGCTCGAAACTGTATGGTGAGGCGGCCGATGAATTTGACAATTTCAAATTAGAAAACCCGATTAGAGCCCAGAGCTTTAATAGCATCAAGGAGCGGTTGCATAAACTTTTCACTCCCGCGGGCTCGAGTCGCGATGGAGGTCTCCTCCCTGTTTTGTGCTCTGCCCGTTGTTAGTAGTCTGCCCTTTGTTAGTAGATATTTTTAAATCTTTGCCCGCGATGAAATGCCCGTGATCTGCCCGTTGTTTGTAGTTTTTTAGATTTTAATTTTCGCCCGCGATCTGCCCGTTTGTAAAAGTTTTTTTTTTCATTTTTAGTTAAAAGACTTGTACGTTTTTTACTTGTAAATTGAAGAATTTCAGATATTTTTGAATTTATTTTCCATTTGAAATTTGTTGGATGTGCCTGGATTTGAACCATCCTTCTCCCCTGGAAATTTACATAACAAGCCCAGCTGTGCGGATTGACACCAAATGATAGAGACCTACGACGACCGTGTAGGTACCGGACGTTAACTACGTAAAAACAACTACAACTTTAGAGGAAACGACATTCAACTAGAAATGGGAGGTGAAACAAAAAAAACGCCAGCGGCCCAATAAAATCAAATCATGCATCTAGATTTTGTCGTTTTGTGTGTCGGCAAACATGGCAAGCCAACTTTCTCCCTGACATTTACACGTAATCCAAAGGGGAAAGAAATAACGGACAACATCCCCAGCTATCAAACAGTTTCCAATAGTCCAGATATAGTTGCAAAAGTGTTAAATCAGAAAAAACTGGGTTGGTACAAGACATTGAAAAGTGTCAAGTGCTGACGAGAGGGAGCATTGGTCAATAAAGAAGAGAGGAAAAGGGTTTTAAAAAAGAATTATGCATGATAAGTTTTAATATGGTTTGGATGAATAAGCGAGTATTTTGTTACATTAATCACACACTAACCTATGTTTGTAATTTTTTTTTAAAATGCCAGTTGGATTTTTTACCTGCAAGCATGGGTTTCCGCCATGTTTCTCCCCACAAGATCACCATCAAATTCAAGCAAGAAATTACATATATTAAACTAAAAAATTGTCCGACTGGTATGTATATGTTAAGGAATAAAACAAAAACTGTTCTTTAAAAAAAAATTGTAGTCAGGGGCAATCATCAGCATTTTCTTTTGGTGTCTGAACTGATCATCAAGGCCGTCTTCTATCTATGTCGAGTAGTCGAAGATGTATGTCGCATCAACGCATTTGATGCCTAATTTGTTTTTAATTATATTTTTTTCTTTAGAGAGACCTGCAATACCATTGGCGGAAACTGTCCTCTGTTGGAGAAACAAAAGACACACGCTTAAAAGAGATGCTGTTTAGCACTTCCTCTGAGAAGATACTGTTTAGTACTTCTCTCTCTTCGGTCTTACTTCTCTCTACATTCTGTCACTCTCTCAATTGTCCTATCACCTGAAAGGTAAAGTTGTAAAAGGTTTTCCTCTAAAATATACTTACACAAGTGGTCAGTCAGAAATGTTCCCTACTTCTCGTTATTATTTTCAACAGATTATGAGACTCGTTTGTTCGCTTATTAACTGTTTTATTTTATGTTAGAGTATAGAATGGCATGCACAGGCAACTGTTCAAACAAAAGTGTAAACCACGTGATCACGTTTGACGTGACAAACCTACCACTGTGGAGGCTTGGGTTAAACGTGGCATTGGAAGAAGCAGGTGTCCAGTTCGTAACTGATGGAACTGACACTATCCCACCTGAGGTACACACTATATTACCATCAAAGCTCTCGCTCTTAAACATACACATCATGTTCTCTTGTCTCCATGGAGACCAATCCAGACATTGCCCTTGTTCTCTTGTCTCCATCGAGACCAATCCAGACATTGCTCTGACCACCCAATTGTTATCGAGTTCAAACACTCAAACATTTAAATATTCTAACCAAAAAAACAATTAAATCTTTCCAGGAAAGAGAAGTGATACCAGCTGCCGATGAAGAAGAACAAGATACCTATGGGGATGAAGTCTTGAATGCTGAGGAGATTAACGAGTGGAAAAGGAAAGACATAGTCGCTCGTCGCATACTTCTGTCCACGATCGACAAGAAACTGCAGATCACACTCGTAGGATGCAAAACCGCAAATGAGATCATGTTAAGACTCTCATCCCAACACGCACAAAAGTCTACCAACAACAAATACTTACTCAACAAAGACTTTAACGATTATGAGTACAATCCAGGTATGAAAGCCTAAAATCTATCCTTTAAATTCTTCGTTCGAGTCATGTATAACATTCGAACCTATTCAATTATTCAGACTGTGACATCATGACACACATTTCAACACTTGAAAACATGGCTGAACAACTCGGACACGTTGGAGACCCCGTCTCTTTGACTCGGCTCCTTGCTAAAATCATGTACACACTCCCGAAGCCACTTCGTGGTTTCTTCTCGTCATGGGAGCTCATCCCTGAAGACCAAAAGACTGTTCAAACGCTCACAGCCAAGATCCTGAACGAGCAAACCAATCAACAACTGATACCCAACACTTCATCCGACAGTGCTCTGGCCTATTTTGCCCCATCAAGTCGGGGGAAAAGCCATTCTTCAAATGGAAGAGGAGGTTTCAACAACAGAGGAGGCTCAAATGGCAGAGGAGGAACTAACAGTACTACCCGTGCTGAGACAAGTCCACCACTAGACAAACGGCCGAGATTGCGCTGTGAACATTGCTTCAACACAACAGGTCGTGAGCTCAATCATCCAACCGTTGAATGCAATAGACTGAAAAGGAAAATCCTGGATGACGCACAAACACAAACAACAGGCAGACGTGACGCAGCAAACGCAGCCACTGCCACAATAACAAATCCTCGTATTGATTTTGGCTACCCAGCTCTCTTTGGAAACGCCAACCGTCATGACGCCTCAGTTTGGATAGCTGACAGTGGCGCAACAAAACACGTAACTGACCAGAAGTCCGTCCTCAACAACTATGTAAACGTACCCGTTGGCAGCTGGATCATTGAAGGCATTCGAGGCGCAACGGCAACCGTCCATGGCTACGGCGACGTTCTCTTTGAAGCCAAAATAGCAGGAACTTTGCGAACTGGTCTGATCAGAAAGGTGCTATACGTTCCAGACATCGGAGTCAATCTCATATCAATTGGTACTGTCACCGCCCTCGGCGCAAAAGTTGTCTACTCTGGATGTGATGTTACTTTCAGCAGAAATGGCATCATCGACATCACAGGGCAACGGATCGAAGACGGTGTATATAAACTACACCTAAAAGCCAAGCCAATTGAAACAGACCAAGCGCTCGTCTCGAAGATTGTTGGAGTTCCTTTAAGTGTTTGGCACACGCGATTCGCACACGTGAACATGAAGACTATCCAGAAAATGGAACAGCTTCAACTGGTCGATGGACTCGCAATCTCCAACCACGACACCTCATGCATCTGCGAAGGCTGTATATACGGTAAAATGTGTAGATCCCCTTTCGTTGAAAGCAAAAGAGAAGCACGTGAAGTTGGTGAACTCATCGTGACCGACATTCAAGGTCCCATGCAAGTCCCATCTCTCAATCAAGCACTTTACTTCTTACTAATCAAAGATCATGGAAGTGGCTACAGAAAATGCCATTTTCTCAAGAACAAGTCAGAAGCCGCTGACCTAATTTTACAATTCATTCATCTGTTTCAAACTGAAACAAAGAAAAAAGTTCAACGCATCAGGTCAGACAGAGGAGGCGAATTCGAAGGAAAAGAATACAAGTGCCGACTCGCCGATTTTGGAGTTGTCCAAGAATTTACAGTTTCTTACTCTCCCCAACAAAACGGAGTCGCAGAGAGAGACAATCGAACGATCATGGAGGCCTGCCGAAGTTCAATGTATGGCAGAAATCACCACGTAACGTCTTCTTTCCGTCTTCGCCTCTGGGCAGAGGCCATGGCTCATGCAGTGTATACGCTAAACCGAACTCTCTCTCGTACTGGTACAGTCACACCATATCAGAAGTATCACGGAGTTAAACCAAACGTTTCACATCTTCGAGGATTTGGACTACTTTGTTACTCTCACGTCCCAGACGAAAAACGACGCAAACTTGATCCAAAAGGAGAGAAGTGTATCCTACTCGGATACGAGACAACAGGCTATCGTGTACTAATCCTTGCCACACTTCGGGTCAAGATAACTCGCGACGTCATCTTCGACGAAGAAAACGACCTGAAATTGGCCCTGCCGCAAGAACGACTCCCGAGTCACGTCATTCCACCATTCTTCCCGCTGGTGTCCACCTCTAAAACAATCGAGGCAGCCACTCCAATTGAAACGGGTGCCACACCTGATATCCAATTAGAGCAGCAACCGACAGGTAACCATAAAGCGTTTGTTATAATGCCTTTCATAAATTAAATATCAATATTTAATCTAACCAAAACAGCCATTCCAATTGAAATGAGTGTCACCCCTGATGCCCATTTAGAACAACAGCCAACAGCAGTATCAGCAGGCCTTGTTGAAACACGGGCTCCACCAAACAATCAAGAGAAGGAACCAAATTCCGAAGCCAACAAGCCTGAAAGTGATGAGTCGCCAACCTGCGCCAATCGTCGATATCCCCTCCGAAACAGAAAACCGAAAGTCACTCTGAGCATGAAGTCAACCGACATCCACTTCCCAGATCCACCATTCGAGCCACGAAACTACAAAGAAGCAACACAATGTGACGAAGCCCATCTCTGGGGTCCATCGATGGTTGACGAGTTCAACTCACATCAGACGAATGGTACGTGGATTCTCACTCATTTACCCGAAGGGCGAAAAGCAATAGGAACACGCTGGGTTTACAAAATTAAACCAGGACATCTAACTACCCCTGCTCGACACAAATCCCGTTTTGTTGCAAAGGGATACTCTCAGATAGAAGGGGTTGATTTTCAAGAAACCTACGCCCCTGTAGTAAAGTATACATCGCTACGAATCCTGCTCTCCTACGCAGCTGTTCATGACTGGGAAATGGCGCAACTTGACATCAAAACAGCCTTTCTTTATGGCCTGATTGACGAAGAACTATACATTGAACAACCAGAAGGCTTTATCAAGTCAGGTGAGGAGAAACTCGTCTGTAAACTCGTCAAGTGTATCTACGGCCTAAAGCAAGCATCGCGAGTGTGGAATAAGAAATTCAATGAATTTCTTATTAAATATGGTCTAAAACGATGTTTAAACGATTTTTGTGTCTACATTCACCGTACTGAAAACAAATTCCTTATTGTGTGTATCTGGACCGATGATGGCTTTCTTCTTAGCAACGACAAGCCAACACTCGCCAATGTCATGACACACCTGGAAAAAGAATTTGAAATCCGCATCTTGCCCACTGACCGCTTTGTTGGTATGGAAATAGCTAGGAACAGGAAAAAGAGGGAAATATTCGTGAACCAGTCCGCATTTGCCCGAACAATGCTATCGAGATTCAACGCGCAGTCCTACACTCCTAAATCAGTTCCCGCTAACTCAAACGTTCATTTATCAGGTGCCATGTCTCCAAACACGGAGTGGGAAAAGCAAGAGATGGAAAAAATCCCTTATCGCTCCGCCATAGGTTGTCTCCTGTATCTGTCAACCGTTTCGCGTCCTGACCTCTCTCTTATCGCTGGCCGACTCTCTCGATACTGTGAAAACCCCGGCCGCGAATACTGGACTGCAATGCAACAGGTCTTCTCCTACATAGCCGGCACCATCAACCATGGTCTTTGTTACAATCAACAAACCAGCATAACCGGATACACCGACTCAGACTGGGCTGAGGACCGCGACACTTATCGTTCGACGACTGGTTTTATTTTCACTCTAAATGGAGGACCCGTGTCATGGTGTAGTCGTCGACAAAAAACCGTTGCCTCCTCCTCATGTCAAGCCGAATACATGGCAGCAAATGAGACTGCCAAAGAAGCCATATGGATTCGCAACCTCCAAGACGAACTGGGCCTATCACCATCAACTCACCCGGTACCAATTCACTGTGACAACCAGGGAGCCGTAAAAGTCGTTCGAGATCCGGTATTCCACTCCAGAATGAAGCACATCCCGATCATCTACCACGAAACTCGTGAATTCGAAGAAGCCAAACTCATCAAGATGCTCAACATTGGAACTAAGGAACAACTAGCAGACATATTCACTAAGGCAATGGATAAGTCGGAATTCCAACGATGTCGGGACATGATCGGCGTACTCCCACTGGTCGACAACTAATCCTTTTCAGAGGAAAACGTCCTTTCTTACCCTTTCACTGTACAATATGTCGCGTATAGCAACTTGAGGGGAAGTATCTCATTAGTCTTCCTCCCATTCACAATATGTTGATTCTCTTAGTTACTAGCAATCAAAACTCTTGTACCTATTGAGTTCACGATATACGCGTGTATTTTCTTTTGAGGGGAAGTGTTGGAGAAACAAAAGACACACGCTTAAAAGAGATGCTGTTTAGCACTTCCTCTGAGAAGATACTGTTTAGTACTTCTCTCTCTTCGGTCTTACTTCTCTCTACATTCTGTCACTCTCTCAATTGTCCTATCACCTGAAAGGTAAAGTTGTAAAAGGTTTTCCTCTAAAATATACTTACACAAGTGGTCAGTCAGAAATGTTCCCTACTTCTCGTTATTATTTTCAACATCCTCCCCATCATGATCCCCTTACCAATCCCAGCAAAAATGCAGAATTCACTGATTAGGGAAGCCGCCCAAGAAGTTGGCGACCTTTTGGAAATATCGGGGGTTTCTTCCGTGGAGATGAAAAATTCTGACGGGACCATAGGCTTACGAAACAACGTTTCGCGTTTTATCAACTATCTTTTCTGGGAAATTTCCGAGATAGGCAATTTCGTCTAATTTTTTCTTAATTACAAAGATTTCGTATTACCTTTTCAAAAAATTTGTTTTATTACTTTTTATTGCAGGGACTTACGCAGAGATAAGGAGATGGCTCACTCTGTACAAAGTACAGCTGTCGACGTTTTTCCCCTTCCCCCTACCTAGCAGACGAATTCGATTGTAGTGCCCCTATTGGCGAGCTCCGGAAGCTTTGCTTTACTTGGCGGGTGTGTGTCACTTTTAACTAATGTTGACGTTTTCAAACGCAAAGAGTTTTTGTCTTTTGTGTTCTTTTGTATTTCATTTCAAGATTATCGTGTAGGTAGTTCAGTGCTTTAGTGAGTAAATAGAATTTAGGCTCAGAAGAGTGGTTTTACTGATTCATAAACAAGGTATATTTGTTCAAAAGATTTCTCTTTGAGGTTTCATTTGACAGGTTTTGATTGAACACTTTAGTGAATGACAGAAATCTAGAGTTTGAGGTATCTAAAAACAATCAATTTGACTAATTCCTGAATACTTTCAATAGGAAACTTTTTTATAAGGGTAGGAAACATCTCAGAATAGTTAACAACTTTGAAGACTTTGTTCGCTAATGTTTCTAACAAGTTATGTTTATGAGAGAGTGTAGGCAACATTTTAACAATATAGGAATGAAAGAATTGTTCAGCTGTGTAAATCAAAGTATATACAGATTGTGAAGGAACAGTAATTGTGCCCGTACCTCTAAGTTTTGCAATATTCAACAGGTCTGGACTTAGAGGATCATCACCGGAATGGAACAGAGAATTTCTTCTTGTTGAACACTTGACAAGTTTCTCAACCTTTATTACAATGTAGCCAGCAATGTATGCTAGGCACTGGTTTGTGAATTGGTCTTTTAACAGACTAGTGTTGAATTCTTCATCAGAACATATCACTTCTACATCCATCATAACATCCTGATCAATTAAGAGTTGGTTGTCATCAGAAAAAGTGTCCACTGGCACAAGGGAACAATTAGATGTCAGTGAAGGGGTAACACCTCCAGCTTTTATATTGTTATGTACGCGTCCTATGGGTTTTCCCCACCGACCGGCAGATGTCCCTCTCCCCCTTCTTCCCCGGCCGAGCTCACCGCCGGCAGTCTAGTTTAGCTTCGTTTCGTATTCGGTGGTGCTACACACCTGTCTCTTTTGGAATACAATTACGTCGACGGTTATCGACGACTAAGAAACCTAACATGGCGCAGTTGGACTTGCCTTAACTCTCTACTCACTCAGAGGTAATTGTGCAGATTCTCGCTTTTGTGTACGGTGAATTACATTACGGCTTGTGTGTGTCCATGCCCCCCCTGTACGGCGGCCATCTTGACGCCATTGTCGTTTCCCCCACCGTTTCGCTCGAGTCCCTGCAAGTGCCTTGTGTATACTAGCACCTTCACGAGTGCGTACGTCGTTTTTTCGGTGTCCGTGGGTGTAATATCGCGTGCTACCCTATCGATATATTCCCCGCTCGTGCTCATTTTACATTTTCATTTCGCATTGTGTGCAGTCACTTTGATCGTTTGAACTACGTGTGTCGGTACTCTCTCCCCCCCCCCCCCCCCCCTTCACGAATAATCGCCGCGGGCGGTGTGGGGCCAGTGTCACACAACCACAACGATCCGTTGCAGCGGCCAGTGTCTGTTTCTTTCGCCGGCGAGTTTATGTCCACTTCCGGACACCATTACCATTCGCGAGCGTCGTTAACTTTCGCCATGACAACCGTGGATGACGCATTGGACGCCGCGGCGGCGGCCGCAGCAGCGGCCACAGCAGCAACCGGACGCCTCGACGCGGTCGAACGACACCAGCTCACGATGACGACCCAATTAGCCGGAATTGCCCAGCAGCTACAGGCATTACTCAACCCCGGTGGAGGCGGCGGTGGCGCTGGTGGAGGTGGCGGCGGCGGTGGCGCTGGTGGCGCGGGCGGAGGTGGTGGCGGCGCTACCACCCAACGACGCCGCATCGATCCATCATGTCTGGATAAGCTACACGGCGACGCGTCACTGTCTCAGCTTCGCACCTGGAGGAATCGCTGGAGCGATTTTTGTCAGCTTAACCAGCTGGTCACATATCCCGTCAGTGAACAGATGGCCGCCTTCCGAATGGTTCTCGATCCGGATATGCAACAAATCGTTGAAGTGGCGTTGGGAATTTCACCGACGGCCGCGACGACACCGGAGGACGTCCTCGACCAGATCAACATCTACATTTGCTCGAAAAGAAACATCGCACTGGACAGGGTCGCTTTCGAGGACTGCCACCAGAGCGCCATGGAATCGTTCGACGACTTCTACATCCGTCTCTGCAATCTGGCAGATGCTGCCGACTTATGCGCTGCGTGCAGAGACACGCGACTGACGACGCGCATCATGGCAGGCGTGCGGGACACCGAGACAAAGAGGAAATTGCTCGCTCTGAGTCCTTTTCCGACAGCAAAGCAGACAATAAACATCTGCCGCAGCGAGGAATCGGCCAAAGCGAATGAAAAATCACTGAGCAACCCTCCGGCCATTTCTCACTCAGGAGCCATCGACAACCACGGCAGACGGACGGCGGTAGGTGCGGCTCGTGTGGTCGGCTGGCCCATTGTACAGGAGAAAAATGTCCGGCCATCGGGAAACAGTGTCATAGCTGCGGTGCCAATAATCAGTTCTCCCCATGCTGCCCGAAGAAACCGAAAGTAGAGACGCCGGACAGCGGCGGCGCTAGTAGTAACGGCGGAACAGCCGGCGGAGGTGGCGGCGGTAAGAACAGCGACAGCCACAGCAGCCGCCCGCGCGTTCACATGAAGCGCATTGTGGTGGGCAACGTGCAAACAAATCGGCGTCGTCGCCCGGCACCAACCATTTCTTTGCAGCTTTGCGATCCGACCGGAAAGGTGATCGCCAACATTCCAAGGGACAACTCCAGATGGCGGCGCAGAGGCTACTGTCGGCGGCATGGACGTGCTACACGCGCTGGGATTCAGTGACAAAGATCTTTCATCGTCCACCTTCGATTTAGTCATGGCGGACAAGTCGACCCCACTATTAGTGGTGGGAGAGAAGGAGGTCACGGCCAACTATGAAGGAGTTTCGGCCAAAATCACCATCACGTTCAGCCCAGACATCACCGGATTATTGCTCTCCTGGTACGACTGTGTCAGCCTAGGAATACTACACGAAGATTATCCGCGCCCTTGGAGAAAGCAGACGACGGGTACGAAAATTGATTCCGTCACATCAGCCCCTCGGGGCGAAGAGCCGTTTGTTTATACCGGTTTTATTCCTTTGAATCCCTCTCCAGACGACATTCGACGCATCGGAGCCGACATTACCAACGAGTTCACAGCGGTGTTCGACCAGACCGGTGAGCTCAACGGCATGGAGGGTCCAGACATGATCATCGAATTGACGGACGACGCCGTCCCTTTTTACGTTAACGGAGCGCGTCCACTTCTTTTCGCCGACCGCCCGCGGGTCAAACAGTTATTGGACGAATACGTTGAGAAAAAAATCATGGTGCCGGTGACCGAGCCATCCGATTGGGCCGCGCCATTGGTCGTAACCCGGAAAGCTGATGGGTCGTTACGTATATGTGTGGACCATACACGACTAAATCGTTACGTCCGAACGTCCCACGCATCCCACGAGAACGCCCCGCGATGCAGTGGCCGAAATTTCCGGCGATGCTCAATTCTTCTCTACGTTTGACGCCGCCAACGGGTATTATCAAATCCCCCTGTCACCTGAATCGCAGCACCTCACCATTTTCATGACTCCATGGGGCAGGTACAAATACTTGCGCGCGCCTATGGGGTTATGCAGCTCTAGTGACGAGTACAATCGTCGAGCCGACTTGGCTTTCGAGGGCGTCGCCAACACCGTCAGGGTGGTCGATGACCTCCTACGCTTCGACTCTTCGTTCCCGGACCATGTAGCCGGAGTCTGTGCCGTCTTATCGGCCGCAAGGAGCGCTGGCATCACCTTCAGCTTGAAAAAATTCCAGTTTGCTCGCGCTCAAGTCCAATGGGTGGGATTTCAGATCCAGCCAGGTGGCGTCTCCGTCGACCCGGAAAAGTTGCGGGCCATCTCCGATTTCCCTCGTCCGACCAACATCACCGAGCTCCGTTCTTTCATGGGGCTCGTCGAGCAACTAGCCGGATTTTCTACGGCCGTCGCCACGGCAAAGGCGCCCTTACGCCCGCTGTTAAGCAGCAGAACACCTTTTCTGTGGACGTCGGATCACGACCGGGCCTTCACCGATGTCAAGGAAGCTCTCGTGGCGCCACCTATCTTGGCGCACTTCGACCCGGCACTGGAAACTTCTCTCCAGGTGGACGCTTCGCGAAAAAATGGAATGGGGTACGCTTTGCTCCAGCTCCACGGATCTACGTGGAAGCTCGTCGATGCGAACTCACGTTGGTGCACCGACACTGAATCTCGATACGCCATTGTGGAGCTGGAGCTCGCGGCTGTCGAATAAGCCATGCGGAAATGTCGCCTATATCTCCTTGGCCTCCACAATTTTCAGCTCGTCGTGGACCATCAGGCGTTAGTCACCATTCTGGACAAATATACACTGGACGCCGTTGAAAATCCCAAGCTGCAGCGCCTCAAGGAGCGCCTATCGCCATTTGTCTTCACCACAGTGTGGCGGAAGGGCCGCGCTCACTCTATACCCGACGCCCTCTCTCGAGCTCCGGTGAATGATCCTGGCCCTGACGACGAGGCCACCAACTCGGACATCCTGGCATTTGCCAGGCGCGTGGTGATTGGCCAAATTCATACCATGCAATCGGCCTCCGATGACGGCGCAGCCGCGGAAGTTACGGCGGAACAGCCTCACCTACCAGATCCACTCTTGGACGAGTTAAGAGAAGCAGCAGCATCAGATCCCGAATACGCGGCGCTCGTGACGGCGGTCACAACCGGATTCTCCGTCCCTCGGCACCACACAGCCCAGCATGTTCGTCAGTATTGGTCCATTCGGGAAGAATTATCAGTGGACAACGGGTTAGTCCTGTTCGGCCGCCGCATCATCATTCCACGATCCGCCCGCAAAAACGTCCTACTTAAACTTCACGCGGCTCACCAAGGCATCGTCCGGATGAAACGACGGGCGCGCCAGACGGTTTTCTGGCCCAGGATCACCAACGAAATCACCTTCGCGGTAGAAAAATGCCAGGCGTGCCAGGAACGACTCCCGCACCAACCGCAGGAGCCCCTCTTGCGCGATCCGCTCCCGTCGCGAGTATTTGAAGACGTATCCGCCGATCTGTTTTAGGTGGGATCATTACACTTCCTCGTTTACGCGGACCGTCTCTCCGGTTGGCCCGTGGTCCACCAATGGCGACACGATCCGTCGGCCCGCGAAGTCACTCAGGCTGTCATCGAAAATTTTGTCGACCTGGGCGTACCGGTACGCATGCGATCCGACAACGGGCCCCAATTCGACGCTCACAGTTTCCAATCCAAACTACGCCAATGGGGCGTGGTTTGGGGCAACTCGACTCCACACTACCCCCAGAGCAACGGCCACGCGGAGGCGGCGGTGGCCGCCATGAAAGATTTGGTGACGAAAATTTCCCCCCGCGGCGACCTGACTTCGGACGAATTCGCCAGCGGCATGCTGGAATTCCGCAACACCCCCAGGGAAAACGGCCTATCGCCGGCGGAAATGGTTTTCGGCCACCCTCTACGTTCAATCGTCCCGGCGCATCGGACATCATACGCCACCCGTTGGCGTGCGGTCATGGAAGGACGCGACCGGCAAGCTGAGCTCGACGCCGCGATCAAATTTAAATACGATGAGCACGCCAAGCCCCTCGCTCCACTACCGCTGGGCACCCATGTCCGCGTGCGCGATCCACCCTCCAAATTATGGGACAAAGTCGGCGTCGTGGTCAGCATCGGGCGCTACCGATCCTATCGTATCAAGTTCGAGAGCGGCAGTGTATTGTGGCGTAATCGGAGGCTGCTTCGGCCAATGGTGGCGATCCCGGACGCCGGCGAGCCGTCACCAGAGGCGGATGTGCAAAACACGGACAGTGAAGGTGGAGGCGAGATAAGCAGCGTCGATCATCCCATGGCAGCCGGATCGGCAGGCGGTGATCATCCCATGGCAGCCGGATCGCCAGTCGGCGTTTCCGCGCCCAGCCCACTCCCGACCGACACCGGAAACACCGAGGATGCGGACATCCCTAAAAAGCAGCCACTTCGACGCAGCCAGCGCGCTCGGAAGCGCAAAGTAATGTTCGACGTCTGATATGATTTCGTTTGTGTTGTTTTGCATTGTCGCCCACCCCCACTCCGAACGCCTATGCAGTATCCTTGTCGTGCTGTGTCCCACCATTGTGTATCATGTCATTTTGTTTCTCTGTGTGTTAAGCTGTTGTCGTTTGCTGTAGCGCAACAGCTTGGGAAGGGTTGTTATGTACGCGTCCTATGGGTTTCCCCCACCGACCGGCAGATGTCCCTCTCCCCCTTCTTCCCCGGCCGAGCTCACCGCCGGCAGTCTAGTTTAGCTTCGTTTCGTATTCGGTGGTGCTACACACCTGTCTCTTTTGGAATACAATTACGTCGACGGTTATCGACGACTAAGAAACCTAACAGGTATTACTAATAATTTTCTAAGGATGGATTTGAACTGGATAGCATTCGGATTGTTGTTCAATCCACAACGTAGTCGGATAATACCAAAAAAGTGTTCCAGTGGATCCTGCTGCATGTGTCGAGTTGCAACATGACTCAATGGATCGTTTTGTCGATGAAGAAGCTGGAACGCTAAAGCAATTGTTGATCGAATCGTTGCTATGAATCCAATAATACAGGTTTTTCTTCTACTCGTGAAACAATTTCTAGTTCTTTGGACGGAAAGTCCTGCTGGATGTGACTATCACATTGAAGCTCAAGCAATAGATGCTATTTTACTCACAATCAAACCTACGTCAGACATTTTACGACTAATTAGGTCATTTTCCGTCTTTGGGAAATATTGGAAAGCCAGTGAATATCGAAAATTTTTATTGCTCTACTCTGCTGGAATTTTAAAAGATTTGTTACCCAAGTATTTAGAGCACTGGATGCTTCTTGTGAATGCTATGACAATTTTATTACAAATTAAAATATCCGACCGTGATCTTGAGACAGCACATTTATTGATAATGAAGTTTACTCCGGACCGGTACTTTGTATGGCCAAGAACAAATAACTTACAATATTCATATCTTACAGCATGTTGTTGAAAGTGTCAGGCATTGGGGAGCTCCATGGGCTAATTCAGCCTTTATTTATGAAGATGCGGGCGGGCTCATGCAAAGACAATTTCACGGTTCAAAAACCATAACCTTACAAATTTTTTCAAATATTATGGCTCGGGCTAGACTAATACAGTTTGCAAGTCGATACATTTCCACCAGTGATGAAATGATTATTGGTTTCTATGAACATCTTGATGCACCAATTGAATTACGTACACTCAATATGTCTTTAAAGGTGATTGGATGTGGTGAGAGACTGACGTTACCAAAAGATAGTATTAACACCATCGAATTGTTTTTAAACAGATCTATGACTTGCACTAACGCCATTAAATATCCAAGATTTTTAGTAAATGGGATACTTTTTTGCACTGCCGATTACGCTGAACCATTTCAGCGGGACAATTCGTGTATTATTACAGATCAATTTTACGCTAGAATTATCATGATTCTTAGAATTTCATCCGTTTGCACTTGTACCTTCCCTTCAAACGAAAATAATTGTTTCTTGACTTGTGAACCATCTGACGACAGCCGAACTATCATTCTTGGTTACAAATATCGCCGTTCTAAATTACCCACAGTTCATGACTCTTTCACCGACACTGATTTGAATTCTTTTATTTCTAAAATTGATGACGCAGAAACGGAATTTGTTGTACTTGATCCTATGGAAATTAAATGCAAATTTTTAACTATTTCTTGTTCAAATGTTTCTCTTGCTATTCCTATAACTTGTCGTTTTGAATTTGATTAATCCTTTGTGTGTAAGCCGTAAAAAATGTTGACAATATATGCCAAAATCACTGTAAATTATAATGTAAATGTTATAAAATAAATATATTGTAAAATGTCATCGCGTTTATTAAACCAAAATAAAATTTCTATTTCAATGCAATGTGCAAAATAAAATGAACTATTAGTGAGTATAGTAGGTTTCATATTTGACTCTAGTAAAGTATAGTTTACTGTAGTAGTTGACTACCATAATTAACTAAAGTTCATCGAAACGATACAATACTATTATTAACCATAATCAACTATAGTCGACAACTATAGTAAACTTTCGCACGCATGGATGATTGCCCTTCACTGCAGTTTATCATATGTAGCTTTAATTAACTATAATAGTTTTTTCAGTAGGGACCACTTGGAAGTTCAAGTTTCCGTAGAAAGAGCGATAAGTTTAGAAGTTCTCTTTTCTTCTCTTTTAGGTTTTCCTTCGTGATAAACAGCCTTGTCACCATTGGCGTGTACGTTCCATGAGTTTAGGATATCAAACAACTTATTAAATTGTCGGTAGAACTCTTCGGTGGCCTCACTTCCCTTAAACTGTGATTGTCAAATTAGTTAATCGCAACGTATAGTCAACTTAAAACTTGAGCAGCAAGAGCCACTTTCATCTTATGGCGTCCGAAGTAAGCGTGTTGTCGTGTAAGTCGATTTCCCAGGCGAAATTCAACTTCGTTAAGGAATTTAAAGAGGGCTGTGATATACTTCCACTTAGCTGTTATTTTAAATCCTGGTAATTTTAGTGGTGAAAAGGACAGTAAATTCCTGCCAGTTTCAACATGTGGCACGCATCCAGTAAAACGTAAACTGTTTCACCGGTAGAAGGATGAGAAAGGTAGGGTTAAAAGGTTTTTGCATGTCTTTTTTCAAAGGGACAGTTCTTCTCCCGTTACGTGTTGTTTTTTGTACTGTTGATGACGGGAATTTAAGATTTGCTCCTAGCTCTGCAGTCATTCCAATGTTTGCGGCCAATCCATCGAAAACAACGGATTTGACGGTAATCCCAAATTCGTAAGTCGCTTTGAGTACGTCTTTAAGAAGTTCCGCCAATCTTGTTGCATGTACGTGGTTCGTGAAATAATACGCTGCAGGTGTTTTCCACTTTCCGTCGAAACCCACGATGTAAAACACGAGCGCCTGGGTAGCCACGGAAGACACAGGATCTTCCGTTTCCGATTGCTGCTTGTTAGGAAATTCGTCGAACCCGAAATATTTCTTCAATTTTGGGTCCCAATGAATTCCTTTCTTGATTGCCATTTCGTCAATTGAAAACAGTGGCTTCCGCTCCATGAAGACCGTCTTTGATTTGTTGCTGAATTTCTGCCAAAGCATTTTTTAAAATACCAGAAGCACATCCAACGGGAGCTAAATATCTCTTCAAACTGCTAGTTGACGGTAACTTGAATATAGTTCGTAGTTTCTCATATCCTGGATTTGAATAGAAACTTAGGTTGATTGCCAGATTCCTGATGTTATCCGAGTAGCGTCGACCGCGGGATTCACACATCGAATTGTCTCTTTCGTTATTGAACAACAGTTGTGCCGTATGAGTCATCCTGTCTTTGACTGCAAGCTCCTTTTTTAGGGCTCTTTTCAATGTCTTTAATTGGGCGTTTAATTCTTTCCCCAGACAGAATATTTTGTCTTAACACGTCTTTTACCCGTCATTCCAAGACTGGTCAATGCCTCTTTAATTCATCTTGAAAGGAAGCATCTCCGTCTTTAAGATGAGTTCTAACGGTCTTAATGTCCGTATATTTCTGATCTAAAATACGTCTTTTTTTCCTAAGTAAAAGAAACTTGAAAGATTAATTTTAGACTTGTTTTATTCATTTTCAAACCGTTATGAGAGATCTTATATACATCTAGGTCTAGAACAAATCAAGACCACCTTATTATATTTTCATTGTTGTTTTATTTTTCATCTAAAGCAGATATGTAACATAATTGAATTGAATCTCATTTATTTTTTAACTTCCATCAAAATCAAATGAGGAACAACAATTGCGGTGGGAGTTGTCAAATAATATATAAATAATGAAAAAGTGGTAATCACTTTTGAAGAAAAAATTGGCACGGGAAAAAAATAATATAGACAGACATTGCACTGCTTCTGTACGAGTCAAGTAACTGAAAAATTAATAAAAACGTAGTAATACACAATGAAAAAATTTTGCTTCTGTTTTTGAGAAAAATGGTGTAAAGACTTATTCAAAAGCTTCTTGGCCGGTCGGTGTAGCATCACTCGATCCAGCATCACTCGATCCAGCATCACTCGATCCAGCACCACTTGATCCAGCACCGCTTGAGCGAGCATCACTCGGTCGAACGTCTTTCTCTTGTCCAACCAGCTTACCGGGTGCGTTCCTCAAGAACGTCCCAATTTTGTTTTCAAAGACATCATCCGCAATACTGGCAAAGCAGGCTTGGTCTTTGATAGCGTCTGTTCGGGGAGAAAATACAAATAAATCAATGTTATATGAATTGACACAATGACACACACACGTGCAGTCAAAAGGAAACAAAATAAAAAGTCATACCGATCATAACGCCATGAAGAAGGAGGCTTTCGAAAGACCGTTTGCTTTATTCTGGCCTCTATAGAAGAACTTGACTGCCAGTTCTAGCGTCATCAGTTTTTCAAACATGCGACGAACGACATCACTCATGCCGCCTCCAATGCCAGCCAAGAAAGAGACCTAAATAAGGCAAACACAAATATTATTTTAAAGATAAACACAAGATGTCGGAGAATAAAAGAAATCTTACCCAACGCACACGAATGAGGTCGTCCGTTAACAAATTCTCATTTGCGTCCATTTCAGTCATATCCTTCATCGGAAGGTTAAATTCGGTCCTGAAAAAAGATTTATCTATTTCCGGTGGCCGAGTGCTCTTTACCACCACATCAAGCATTGTAGCGTGTTCCCGTTGATTAGCTTTGACAATCTCCATCGATCGCATCAAACTCTCCAGTCGACGCATCATCACCACTAACTGACTCGAAAAATCCGGTTGAAGCGCTGGAATTGGTGGTCGATTGAGCGCTGGAATTGATCGGCGAGTGACCGTTGGAATTAACGTTTGATTGAGCGCTGGAATTGGTGGTCGATTGAGCGCTGGAATTGGTGGGCGAGTAAGCGTTGGAATCAGCGTTTGACTGAGCGCTGGAATTGATGGTCGATCGAGTGCTTGAATTGGTGGTTCAGTGAGCGCTAAACTCGTCTTTGAAGTCGTGCCTCGGGCCAAAAGCCCAGCTGGAGCAGTTGGATAAGTAACTGTCGTTTTCTTGGTCTCCGGCTTTTTCAAGGCCTTGCCTTTAGAACTGGGCATACTTGAAATCGGCTGCAGTATTGGCTAAGTCTCCATTTCAAAAATGTCAACCAGCAGTGGATCTTCATCCAAATCCACATCTTCCTCGTAAACTCGACCGCCGTCATCACTTTCATACTCGTTCGGCATATCAGACATCCCTTCTTCCTGGTCGTCGCACTGGCGCACTTTTCTCTTCTTCCTTTGCCCACGGCCACACTTCTCAGCATCCGTACTTGCTTCTACTGTCAACCCAGCAATGGCTGCTGGAATTCGTTTAACCGCGGATTCGTATGAGCCTGAAAATAAAAAAGAGTTAAATTAATTGAACTACACGCGCACACACGGAAAAATATATCTTACGGTATTGAGCAAGTAATCGGAAGTCAAAAATTTCCCACGTCAGTTTATCGGGAGTGCCGTTTTTAAGAATTAACCTCTTAACGGCAGCAGCGGAAAGGCCGGTTGGCCAATAGACTTTCCAAACCATTTTACTATTCACGTCAGTTTGGTAGCACCAACTACGCGGCCAAGCGTCAACACTGATTTCACCATCAGCTCCTTCAAATTCACCAAGCACGTACACGGACTCCTTCTGATGTGCCTTAGACAATGCCATCTGTATAAAAAACACAATTTAATAAAAATCTTTGATGAGTAGTTATACACAAAAAAATAATAGCTAAATCAACTGATAACTCAATCGGATGTTCAATTTATTGAGTAATATATAAGGATGCAGATTATACGAGGTGACAAAAAATTGAACAATGCCCTTGGGCGACGAAGCTTTCCAAAAGAAATAAACTGATGCTGAAAATAGCGAGTAACGGAAAGCAAAAGTTGCAACACACCTTCCCAACCGACTCCAAAATGTAGATTAACCCAGAGAGACCCAAGACCCAAGAGTGATCATCTCTCGCCCATCACGTTTGGTCGAGCGTTTGGTTCATACTGTTGTCAAGAACACAAGACAAGATTGCAAGCGCGTGGTGAATAAAAGTGTACGTGAAACAACTTTTTCTGGCCCCTCTTAACACGATAAAATACAAAGAAGAACTTTTACAAAATAGCCCATTCAGACAATGAAACTACGGGGATGATTCGATTAACCAGATGTCTAGATTGTAATAGGATATTTACAGATAAGAATTTTTGTACAACAAAAATAGTTTGAAGATAAAGTAATATAGCCTAATCTGCACTTCATCAATTTACGAAATTCAACAATTAAAGTAGAGGCTAGCTCACATCTAAAAAAGGAATAAATTTACAATATAAATAGTTAAATACTTACATTGGGAGAGAAGCTGAGCTGTTGAAAAAAATGATCAGCACAATTTACAGGTAACAGGACGAAACGCTCGTTAAAAAATAATGGAGAATTCTTAAGCCCTCACACTGGAGTGCGATAATGTGGTTGCCAGATTAAAACAAATTAAAAAACAAAGCAAATTTGCCAAAATGAACTAGTCTTTGTCTTCCCTACCTTCAAAATGATTTTAAAACAACTACGGCACGCGCCCCCCTTGCGTTTTTTTCCAAAAGTTCCTTCTTTTGACGCAGGAACCTCCAGTGAAGAGGAGGTATTGTTTTTTGGTCCGTGTAGCTATCCGACTGAATCTGAGTCATCTGTTTCTTAAGATTTACGCCAGTGTGTCTACAGTTTACTATTAATTTTGAATTTGGATTTGTGTATAATGGGAGACGCAGTAGGAGAGAGGCAAAAGCGGAGGCGAATAGCTGCAGCTGCAGCTTTGTCCATTGCCCAGTGTGACGATGGCTTTGACAGTTTTGAGGATGAGGCATGTGTTAATTTTATTGAAATCGAAAATGTCGAGGAGAGTGACAGCTTTGAAACCAGCGAGGTCGATGTTCGAATTCTTCAAACTGAAAGCGAGTATTCCGATTTTCCCGAGTGTGGTGAGAATAACTTAGATTATACTGATTTTGGGGCTTGCTACGACAGTCAAGAAGAGCCAGAACTTAGCGATTGGGATGAAGAGTCTGATTATTTATCTTGTTGTGATGAGGGTGACTGGGAATTTGTTGATGCGACTGAGACGTTAAAAATACCAAGTTTCAAAGAGAAGCTTGCTTCCTGGGCAACAGCATGTAATGTCCCACAAACACATGTTGATAAGTTGTTACGCATTTTAATAAGTGTGGCTCCTGACACTAATTTCAGAGATCTTCCCTCTACTTGTAAAACTCTATTAGATACACCCATTTCCACTCCTGTTGTTGAAATGCCTCCCGGCAAATACTATCACTTTGGTCTTGAAAAAGGCATTAAAAATATGCTACGCAAGTTAAAATTTTAAATTGGTTTGGCCTTGTCATTCAGATTATAGTAAACGTTGATGGTCTACCAATTGCCAAAAGTTCTGGTAGCCAACTATGGCCAATTTTAGGTAAAATAAAAAATCTTGCGCAATCAAAACCTTTTATAATTGGACTTTATCATGGAAACTCAAAACCTTCAGACTCGAACGCCTATCTTTCGGCATTTGTAGAGGAGCTTTTGTTGTTGATTGCTAACGGCGTAGAGTGGGCGGGTAATATATTAACTGTAGAATTGTTTTGTTTTGTTTGTGACGCTCCCGCCAAAGCGTGTATGACGTGCATTAAATTACACAGTGGATATTTGTCATGTTCAAAATGTTGTGCTGAAGGTGAATGGCATGGGCGCGTTGTTTTTCATGAGACAGATGCGCCGAAGCGAACAGATCATAGTTTCAGAAGTAAAGCACAGCCTGAACACCACACTGGTGTCTCGATTTTAGAGACACTTCCTATTAACATGATCGAATGTTTTTCTCTTGATTATATGCACTTAGTGTGCTTAGGCATTGTACGGAAACTCTTATGGACTTGGATTCGTGGTGCTTTATTTGTTGGAACTAGACGAATTCGATTAGGTTGGCGTTCGATCACTCAAATTTCCGCCCGCCTTGTCGCACTGGCATCAAAACGTGGCATGCGATTTTGCTAGGAAACCGCGTTCACTTTCTGAGTTAGCCAGGTGGAAAGCCACCGAGTTGCGTCAGTTCCTTTTATATACTGGGCCAATCGTTTTGAAAGGCGTAATTGATGACGATTTGTATAATCATTTTATGTTGCTTCATATTGCAATCAAAATTCTTGTCGATAATGAATTGTGTCGAGAATTTAGCAGCTACGCGCGAGATCTCATCCTCCTCTTTGTAAAACAGTGCGAAGAGTACTATGGCATAGAGTTTATGTCGTACAATGTTCATAATTTGATTCACTTAACCGATGACGTAGAAAGAAACGGTCCTTTGGACTCTTTTTCCTTGTTTGATTTTGAAAATATGTTACAAGAAATAAAAGGTGTCTTACGCAAGCACGATAGGCCACTTGAACAAATCATCCGGCGATTAGAAGAAAGAGAAAAGAATCTTTTATTGCCGACTGTACAAGAAGCTAACCAGACCGGTCTGAAGCAGAAACACTCGAAAGGCCCAGTTATTGAGAACTCTGAAGAGAGCTTACAATTTCATTTATTACAATATAAATCGTGGATTTTTCGTAACAACAACGCTAGTGACTGTTTCGTAATGTTATCAAAACAAAAAGTTAGTAAAAATTTTTAATTTTATGCATGGTCCTTCTGGCATTTCGATTATCGGAAAGCAGTTTTTGCGTCCAAGAAATCTATTTAATAGCCCCATAGATTCTTCTAGTCTAGGCATCCATTTAGTCGATACGCTATCTCCAAGGCTACAGTCGTGGCCAATTGATTTGATTGAATGCAAATTACTTGTATTGCCTAGACCAGACAAGCAAAATTCATTCGCAGTTTTCCCACTGCGGCAACATTCAAAAGACCCGTAATATTTTCTTGGTACTTATATTTTGACTCCCATAACAAACTTTGTATTTCTATCGTCTCGGTATTACTTCAAATTCTAGTTTACTACTCTTTTCTTTTATAAATAATGTTAAACATCTTCTGCAAATGTCTTGCTTTTTCTTTATAAACGGAAATTGGTTGATATGTAAAATCATGTAAAGGGGAAATCGAAATTTTTTGCTTAAGCTACAATCACACTGTACGACGTTTACGCAACTTTTCATCAAAAACAAATTGGTAAGGAAACTTATTTAATATCCAAAAATGTGAATAATTTAATTTTTCTTTTATGTATTTTATGTATGTGTCTAGCCAACACTTTAGATATATTGTTTGAGACGTCCGCCCGCACATGCCACGCAATTATTCTTTCACTCTGATCGATATCGGCCTGGTAATCAACAAGTTAACGGGCGGTGCCTATCAATCTTCGTACACCCAGCGGAAATTCTGTCACAACTACACTGTCTTGATGAAAAAACCGACGCCTATCGTAGGCCGTAATTTTCTTTAGTTTCACTGTGCTGTTGCATTATCAAGTGTTCCCGGAAAGTAACATCCGCCGTTATCAGGTATTTCATTTTAAAGAAACAGGGTAAACTTTTTAAAGATCTACATATTTTTTTTTTACTTATTTTGATCTGACAGAGAACCCAACTTTATCCACTACACATTGAAGATGAAGATGTTGCTTGTGAGCGCGATCGTGTTGAGCAAGACAAAGAGTCTACTGATGAAATTCGTTTTATTTGACTAACAAAAGTGATATTTTTTACACAGATGAAAAAGGGTTTACGTAAGTCTTTTTAATATTGGACTTTTCCTTTTAGCTATACGGTTAAGGTAAGGAACCAGCCACAAATTGATTATATTTCGGCTTGAAAAAAGGCGAGTGTTTTGGACTTTAAGGCGTCAATGGTGCTGGCAAATCTACAACCTTCAAAGTAATAAGTTATTCTAATTTTGTTCTGATCCTGAGTATCATTTTTCTTTGTTTAAAGCTTAGAGATGTTGACTGGAGACGAAACAGTTACCAGCGATAATGCGTTCGTTGGTGGCTACAGCATATTGTCGAACTTGAGATAAGGCAACAAAATTTAGGTAAACCTTTAGTCATACTACGTTTTCCCAAATAACTAAAAGAACTGAATTTATACGTTTGCCATTGACAGGATACTGCCCTCAGGAAGATGCCTTCTTATCACTCCTTACCGGCACGGAACATTTAAAATTTTTTTGCAAGGCTCCGTGGAGTTCCGCAAACACATATGGACAAAGTAATTTCCATTTAAGGAATGTTGAAAACCGTGAATAATTCATCCTTTGCGTTAGGTCGTCGATGATAGTTTGAAGAAACTAGAATTACTTCTATATAAAAATCGGTGCTGTGCTGAAACCTACTCTGGGGTAACAAACGGAAACTGTCAACAGCCATCGCCTTTATCGGCAATCCTGCTGTTGTCTTTTTGGTTAGTGCGATAAAAATAACATTGACAGAAAGTGGAGTACTTAAGTTTGATTTGTTATTGCGGTTAGGATGAACCGTCGAGTGGCATGGATCCGAAAGCACGTCGCTCTTTGTGGTCAACGATTATTGACGCGTTGAAAGATTCGCGTTCTATCCTGTTGACGTCACACTCGATGGAAGAGTGTCAAGTTCTCTGCACTCGTTTAGCCATTATGGTCAACGGGACGTTGCGTTGTCTTGGTTCAGCTCAACACCTGAAAAACAGGTACGTCCTGTGATTCTCTATCCCTTGTTTCTCCTGGCGTTTTAATCGTTCAAAATTGTTTCAGATTCGGCAATGGATACATGATCAGTGCTCGCTGTGAAATAGAGTGTGTCGGTGATGTTCTACAAAGTGTCCAATCGGTCATATCTGAGGCGCTTTGTGCGAACGACGGTCCCGCTAGCTGATTTGGCACATTCAACCCAACGTGCTTTCGATTTCATCTTTGTTCAACAAAATGGAAGCAGCAGGAGTGGCCACTCAAATGGTTAGTCATTTTTCTGCATAATCGTTGTCAGCAATAGTAAAAGATAATGTTCTATCATTAGGTGGATTATTCAATCACACAAACCACGTTGGATGATGTATTTCTTCTATTTACGCGCCTTCAAAGAGAGACCGATGAGGATTCTGACAACAACATTGAACAAGGTTCGTGACATAACTATTTGAATGTTCTACAAATCGTAATTCGACGTTTAAATTTGTTTCATTTGCGGCTTTCGAAATGCCATTTAGGCTTTGAAGATCTGCCCTTACATTCTCGGACTAGTCATGGGCCAAACTAATCAAGAACAGTTCACTGTTTCAATCAACTCTGAACTGTGGAAATATTCCAAAAATAGAGTCGTCGTTACAATCTAGGAAACAAATTTTTCGATCAAAACTTTATAATCTACTTGATCTTGATAATAACCGTTCGAATATCTTAAAACGTATTCATATTTCCCCTTCCTATCGAAAATAATTGTTTTGAACATTTATATGTTTGTATTACATGTTCACGTTCTGAATAATCTCATCTCTCTCATCTGAATTTTTCTACACACGTGGCGCTCATAAATTTAAAATCCTAAAGTCAATTCAGCCAGAACTAGAAAAGTATACCTGAAAAGCTAAAACAGTTTCGTAATTTTTTTCCTTTTTAAAATTTGTTTATGTGCTTGTACGAGTTGCGGGAAGTTCAAAATAAATGAATGAAAACATATTAATTTATTGTATTTATTAAGGATAAATATCACTAGTTTTAAATGAAAATATAATAAGATGGTCTTGATTTGTTCTAGACCTAGATGTATATAAGATCTCTCATAACGGTTTGAAAATGAATAAAACAAGTCTAAAATTAATCTTTCAAGTTTCTTTTACTTAGGAAAAAAGACGTATTTTAGATCAGAAATATACGGACATTAAGACCGTTAGAACTCATCTTAAAGACGGAGATGCTTCCTTTCAAGATGAATTAAAGAGGCATTGACCAGTCTTGAAAAACCAGGAATTAGACGTCTTTAAGCGGTTTATGTTCTGTATGGGTCAGCATTACCGTATTTTATCGCCAACTCAGCTTCAACTGATTGCAACTTGATTGTTCGGTCTGCGTGTGTAGCTTCGAGGCCATTTATCTTTGCCAACAGGATGTTATTTTCTTGACGAAGTTTTTTCTATTAAATCTCTATTTACTTCTTTTTCGGCTTCTAGAATATCAAGTTTTTTGCTGAAGTTCAAGATTTTCTACTTTCAATTCATGCATTTCACGCGTTTTTTTTTGTGTCATTTTGGCGACTGTTCATTATGGAAATCTTCAGCCTCGAAATAAACTGTTTCATTGAGCGATTCTTGTTTTATTCCACTGTCTCGAGGTAAACGGTGTCGTTTAAACGACTCTTCTTGTGTTTTCCACTGTCTCGAGGTAAACGGTGTCGTTAAACGACTCTTGTTCAATTCCTTCTTCATCTTGACTTGCTACAGTGGCCACAGCAACAATATTGAGATGCGCGCTTGATTCAATGTCATGTTGGTTTTTTTGTTCACTATCGTGAAGATCATGAACGATTTGGACAGTTGAATCACGCGATCTTTTCTTTTTACTTGGTGACTCTCCGCCATTGAAATTTTCTTTTTCGTGAGTACCATAAACAGGCTTCCTTTCACACAACTCCGTCGACTCATGTTGCAACTTGTTATCTTCTTTATATTATCAAATTGAATATGAATGACAGTGAATGAGAAATATTTTCGTTCAATGTACCTGTATGAAATGCCTCTTGCAAGACTGGAAACGGATCTTGTAAACGATTTAGCTGGTGGTATGATCTTTTCCTAGGTGATTGTTTCATGGGCCCAAAATGCAAAGTACACAGCACTGAACTTTTCTTTGGAACAAAATCAGACGGACAATGTTTCAACCATAGCACACGTCTAGCATCATCAGCAGGGAACCTTAAAAGGGACACGCCGCGATCACCAGATCTCGAATTATAATTTTTGGCACTACACTTCGATGGCATAGCGTTATAAACAGATAAAAGAACTTGACGCAAACCGTAATGTGTGTGACCGTTTATTGCGATGGAAAGACAGAAACTGATGTCTTACATGAACACACAAGAAACCGAAAAACGTTTCCAATCATTTTCGAAAAGAAAGTGAAGGTCATTTTCCAAAGAATTCCAGCGAAAGAGCTGTTAAAAAGAAAAAGTCGGAAAGAATCGAAAATTCAATGGTGATAAACTGCGCCGTTAACAAGCAATTCTCAGGAGCGCTTTCCTCCGCTTCCCTGCCGCTTCCCTCTTACTTTTTAAACCAAACCGCCACGTAAAGCAAAGCTTCCGGAGCTCGCCGATAGGGGCACTACAATCGAATTCGTCTGCTAGGGAAAGGGAAGGGTAAAACGTCGACTGCTGTACTTTGTACAGAGTGAGCCATCTCCTTATCTCTGGACTTACGTAATTGCTCTCGCTCTCCCAATTGAGGCAAGTTTGCCGATTAATTGTTGATGGTGTATTACACACTCATCTGTGGCTTGGTAATATCAAACAGAATCTCTACTCGTTCCCATTAACGTTGTGGAAAAGACCGTTATTCAATCCTTCCCCCCCCCCCTACTAATTTTGGTATTAAATTTTTTAGCATCTTGGGTTATCATTCACATAACATCTTAACTTTCGTGCTCATTCCTTCAGAATTTTTCCCTTGTCTTTGTAAAAAATTGCCTACCTCCCTCCCCCTCCTATTTTTTGGCACTTTTTGTGTGACCAGCAATGTGGGCTTTACCCTTTTTTTTCAAATTGCAAAACTAAGAAACTAAGAAGTACGGAACATTGTTGTTCCGTACTTCCGTACTTCTGTTACATGGAAGTTGTATTGATTCCCAGAGATCGGCTCTGCAAAAAAGCTAGACTTTGTTTAGTTTAGTTCCGTCTGTGATCCGTATGGAATGTAAGTTGCTATTGCTTATGGTTCTAAAAAACCAAATCTTCTCTTATTCCTGACTAGAATCGTGTTACACATTCGTTTGTGTGGTAAAAAACGTAGAAGATGGAAATGTTCAAAGAAAAGAAAGTACGTTTGGTAGTGCGATGGATCTAACAGGCAAGAATTTGTGCTCATTTCTTGTAATATTTTGCATTATGCACTCTTCAATCTTCTTTTGTAGGAACTACCTCCCTAACCCCCTTTCCCCTATTACGATTCGCTTAGCAACTACATAATATTCAATAAAACATATGCAATTCCTAATCCAAAAAAAACATCAAAAAGAATTCCGAATTCCCTTTCTTTGGAAAGACAATTCGGGCAGAATTCACTGCCATTGTTCATGCAATTCATTTACCATCATGGATGGTAAATGAAATGAAATGAAATCAACAAATAATTTCAATCATTATTTGAAATTAAGAATATAAATGAAACTCAATTTGAATTGAACATATATATTTTGGTGTTTACTGTTTAGAAATGAAAATATTAATAGCGATACTTACAACCAAGACGAAAGCGCCCAAAAATTCGGCAAACGCTGCACGAACTAGTTGTGGGACGCTACAAAAACACCGACGCATTTTAGCACTCTATTATCTGTTGCCGATCAGGTCGTGTCTATATCTCAACGCCAATCGATGATTAAAACAGAGTGATAGTAATAACAACCTCTCAAAATCACCACCTCAAAAGGCAACCGATCTTTCATCGGCAGACAATCGAGAAGAAATGTGAAATAACGTTCAACACGATGCTATACGAAGGAATGTAACTATCTGCGACACGTTAAAAAAATTGCTAAGGAGAAAGAATAAAGACACCGAATTTTGATTGTTGCGCAAAACTTTATTAATAGTTTGTGAAGTCGTTGAGTGAAGACAAATGAGGGAATGTGCGCATCAATTAAGTTGGGATACTTGGAATTTCCAGCTTTGACGAGTTCCTTAATCAAAAGAAGAAAAAGTTTTCCTTGAGAAAAAAGGAACAAGCGAATACGTGAGTAACGTGACACGAATGATTTTTGGAAATAATATTATTAATAGATATAGCCACGAATACTGCGATGCGGTAAGATGAATTCTTGTAACGGTTATGCATCGAATGAGACATTCAATGAATCTAGCGTGACTGGCTTAGAAATACACCTTTACGGATGATAGACTGCACGATAGTTCGTCGTGACCAGACGATGGACGAAAGTGATTTTTATCTTCTCATCTTCCTCTTATGTGTGTGAGGGGATAAAGCACGCACATCTTTGACCCGAATACAAAATAAGATGTGTACACACTGTACAGGACAGGTTTTGTACAGGGCCAACAACCAACAAGATGTCTCTTTCTTTGTAATACGTTTTCATATTTAACTACGCGTATCAATGTATTTATTCCATGTCTACATCGCTGCACAATATCAAGTGTTTTCTTCGTTTTTTTTTAATTAAAATAATGTGACAGTGAATTAGATGGAATACCTCGATACTAACATTGTAAACAAATTGCATTGAATTTTCAGATTTTTGAGAGTGCGGAAAATACAAAAGATTCGTTAACTGTTAAGTTTTAAAGTGTGTTCGTGTTGTAATCTCTGCTTTTTTTATTTTCTTCATGACATTGATAATGCTGCCATTGGCGTGAATCCATAGATGAGCTTGTCGTAGGTGAAGCCAACTCGCTGGTTTCTGCTGAGCCTTTTTAAAGAATCAAGTGAAAAATGCAAACGCCCAAAATGGCTCCAACATGCGAGCCGACCAAAAATATCCAGAACCAATTGTAATCCCGAAAACTACAGACACATTTGTTTTAACTTGTATCGACTGAATAAAAATATGGTTGAAATGCTCACCTAAATACACCTGGTCCCCATCCGGCAAGAAATGAGACCAACCGAGGAGCCAAATCACGAGCCTTCATCCGTGTAAATGAAATGTACACAGGATCGAATCAGTTACGAATAATTGATGTTAAAATTTTCTCTTATAAGGGCATCGATTTAGATTTCTTATGGTCAAATATTGTTAAATGTATTTACAAAAAGACATAGTCATTATAAAGAATTCACAAATGCAGTGTCTGGTGTCATATATAATAAATTTATTATTTAGGTAGCTTTTAAAAGCTACGTACGTACCGGGTTGAGAGCATAACCTCCATTCGATCCGTACGCAACGCCGATGGCCAACAGGGCAAAGCCGATGTAGAGTGGTTGCAAGAAATTTGGCACGCATGAATACCTTTTGTCAGTCACAACGCATATAACGAGCATGAATATCATAGTCGATAAAATCTGTATTAAAAATTAACATGTTTTTTTTTAGAAATTGAAGAAAAAAAAGGCCACTGGGTGTCCGCCTTCGAGATTTCATTGGCTTTTTTGTATTTTGTCTGTGGTCCCCAAAACAATGAGGACAGCATAGAGTGCATAGACTACGATCAAAAAATTTTCTAAAACAAATGACAAACGACAGCCGCGTTCGCTGTTTCTAAACAAACACAAATTAAAAATTAATGTTTGCCTGTTTCACCTCAATTCGGTTAGGTTAGGCAACGTTAGGCTTGGAAAGGTTAGGTTACTCTAGGCTAGGTTGGGTTAGATTACGTTAGGCTAGATTTGGTTAGCTTCTTTTACTTTGACACAAAAATGAAAACTTCTGCGCCTAATGTAAATAGAAATCACTCGACCAGATAATTCGAGGAAATTTCTCTACTGAGAGTGCAGACAGAATTAAATGTCAAAACATAAACATTAAACAAATGAAGAACGTCGCTCACAGTACCAGAACTGTGGCGATCCTCAAAACACAAATTAAAAATTAACAAACCAACTTTTCATCACCTAAAATACCCTATGGCATGCAGTTTTACATGGGGAATCCAACTGTAGGTGAATTTCACCCAAAAAACAAAATCCCGCGGCACAGAAGGGTCCCCCAATTTTCCAACCTGATATCAACCAATCCCAGGCCGACTTTTACGCGCGAAATTTGAATTTCGATAAAAAAAAATATATATAAAATCAACTGAAAATCCCCAGACACGTAGTTGGATGCGGCGAATCCAAAAAAAATAACTTGAAATCGATAAAATGTCCAATTTCCACGGGAAAATTCTGCCCAATTTCAACCAATGGCAACCGGGCTGGAAACCCAGGGGAAGCAGTAAACAGTTCAGGGCCCATAAACACGGCAATAGCCTTCTAGTTTTACTAAAGTAAATCTCTCAGGGACTACACTATTATTACCTCCTCAACAAGTCCAATGCTAGCCGACGAATATGGGGCTGGATAGTTGGCAAAAATAGATGCCATACCCGGTTCGGTAATGTTCTTCCTGATTCGAAATTCACCGCCGACTTTTCCTTCCAAGATTCCCTCTACACATTTATTTGTAACACAACTCCAATATGGTTGCCAAAAAAATGTAAAAAATGATGCTATTGATTTTTCTATATATTACCATAATAAACTCCAAGAACAGTTCCAGAAGCGGCCATCGCTCCCAAATACTGAGCACACCAATATACAGGTAACTTTTTCCACGGAAAATGACGAACTAATGCCAGAGCCAGTGTAACTGCTGGGTTTAAATGACCACCTATATATTTCCCAACAAACATAATGTAGTAGTAGCATAGCTCGGCATAGCTAATTGAAATGAGAAGTGTTATATCGCGTATATATTTTACCTGATATATTAGCTGAAATAAGAATTCCCAACGAAAAACCTAAAGCCCATCCCCAGTTTATCGTGAAGTAATCACCTTTTTCGCCATTGGTTAACTGTGATTGTGCTATGCTCCTGTTTCCAATGACCTGTAAATGATATCACCAAGGATATCGCGACAGGTATAAATTTTGGTAAAACGTCTACTGAGAATATAAGCAAAAACAAACAAAAAATCGATCAACTTACAACCAAGATGTAGGTACCCATAAATTCAGCAAATGCTGCTCGAAACAATGATGGAACGTGAAACCTTTTACACATGTTGAGCTTACTCTGTCTGATATCTCACAAGATGAAATGGAAACTGCACCTTCTGATCGTCCGACCGCGCGTAGTATATTGTTGTTCAACCACGTTCAAATTTTAGACGGGATCAGACGGCCTATGGGGTTTCCTGTTTATTATCCAGGTGACACAGCTAAACACTGTAAGAATCAGATGGAAAGTAAGATATCAGATTCATTCCGGAAACGTCTCTGACCGCCCTCCTTCCGCTATAGTTATACGGACTAGCCGACTAGCCTATATAGACTAGGTATACCATTCTACCAGCACGCAGCACAGACATATTTATAAAATATATAGCCAAGATAGTCATAATTGGTTAATAAAAACCAATAGGACTTTCTTTTAAAGCGCAGCATTTAATGACCTGCGAGTCTGGGAAATAGAGACAAGAATCTCTACAAAGAATTAAAAAATTTACAGGCCTATAATTAGCCTATAAGGTAAACACCATGACAAGAATTATTTATCACTCGAATTTTTAAAAATTTTATTGTCGCTATCAATATCTGTACATCAATAATATCCGTTCACATCGCTATCAGTGAAGGTAGATAATTGTATGAGGGAATATACATTTTTAAAAATATTGCCCGCTATATGTTTCCAGCGTAAAATGTAACGTTCTTATATCAAAAGAACTATGTGAGATTCCGGAAAGAAAAAAAATGAACTTTAATTTCACTGTTAAGTGTTTTATACCACATTTGTGTTTTACTGTTTTTATGAATCTGATAAAAAAATCCGAGCGCTTTTTTGTTTGATAAGACACAACCCTCATTTCGAGCGCCTTGGTACAGTATATATAGCGATCTCTAAATCTTTAGGCAATGTGTAGTACGAAAGGAGAGCTGTTTAGCACTCCCCTTGATAAGGACGGAACACATAATGATCACGGCACAACCTTTGCGAAGGTGTGATCATAATTTTTTGAAATTTTGGCGATATTATACTGTAAACTTGCAAGCACAATACTCTCATCTGTAGGAGGGTGGAGTAACCAGAACTGAAAATTCTCTCATATTATTTTTAAAAAATTTAAATTAAATAGGCCCACGGAGTTGCAGTTGCCCTTTTTATGTGCACATCGAAAAATTTCGAGAAAAAGAAAGAAAAGCAAGAAATGTTGAGAACTATTTTCCGGAATTTCTCGCTCGGAATTTTTCCAATTGCAATTACTGCACATGGAGAAAATTAAGAGTGGGCAACCCTCATAACCCCATAGACCTATCTATATGTTAGTAACAGCAATATATTGTTCTTATCCCTTCAGGATTATTGAAAGAACTACCGTCCTTATAAGCATTTTTTTTAGATTGACTATATGAGGCAAGAGCTGAAACTAGACCAGAGATGGAATTTCAACCTCTTCCAAGCACGGAATTGGCGAGTGGCTGTGAAATGGACAACCATGCATCCAGAAAAAGCTAGCAGACATCGGATAAGGCGAGTGATACCCGAGAAAATCTATTAACTAGACTATATTACTCTTATTGATTGATTACTATTGAGAATTGAAGAGTCAAAATTTTTATTGTTGAACCCAGTTCAAATGTTGTTCAAATAGTGTATTCATTTCACATAGCTGTAAACTATTCCAGCACGATGTCATCTATGTATCTCATTAAAAAAAAGTAATAATAAAAACGACTTTTCAAATTATAAAAAGAATTCAAAGAATCAAGTGATTAGCTAGTGCGCTTCAGGCACGCCAGAGTCATTTTGAGCCACTAGCCCATGGGATTCACGGCGCTGAGCGACAGCGCTCGATACAATGTTAATATCTTCTGCAGACACGTCATCCTTGTTACCCTCAGATGGTTTCCCATTGAGAGCACTATTAAAAACTTTTTTCAACTCATCAAGCATCAAATTATTCGAGTCTGAAATTTTCCTTGTAGTTCCCTGGGGCTCAGAGTCCAAAGTTACCGATGGGTTAGCATTGACTAGGCTTTCTTCTAGTGTTGTCGCTAGAATAATCCCTGGAACTGGAATCGATGGGCTAGTAGACTCTTCTTTACCAGAAATATCGTCCTCACTCATCTCTGTCGGATCGATGACAGTCGTTTTTGTCTTCAGTTCTTTCATAAGTGCTCCTAATGGGCCGGCTGGGCGAGGAGAAGAAGGAACAACCTCCGATTCAGGAACAGACAACTGCGCCTCTTTCCAATGTTTGCGAAGATTTGTTCCAAGTTTTCATGAAGCCGAGCGGCCTGTTGAGCAAGAGCAGCCATATTCTTTTGCATTTCCAATTGCTCGACCTCTTTCTCATTTCTTAATTGATGAAACACCTGCTCTGTCAACTCGTGCGATTGGAGAATGGCCACCATGAAAGCAGCCTGTTCTCTTTCCAATCGGGCCTTGTCGAAAATCTCTTGGGCTTCTTTATGAGACTTGAGAAAAGCCAGAGCAAAAGTGTCGTCATTTTCTTTGCTTTGGTGTGAATCGTGCACCTGCGGTTTGGAGTAAAGGTCGTCATCATCGTCGAGTGATGTCATAGGAACAGCACGCGAAACAATGCGAGCTAGTGGCATTTTCTGATTCGTTGGATCTGGAACGATCCCGACACTTGATAAAATAGCTATTAGTATTCAATATTTCCGTTTTGTTTTCTTTATTCCTTTATTCTCACCTAGCGGTGACGGCGGCAGAAGCCACGGCATTAATCGTCGGCTTATCAGGCAAAGGAATAGTTCCACCAGGTGGAACTTTACCTTTCCGGACATATTCTTCAGAGCTATTCCACATTCCATAACAAAAGTAAAGTGCAAAACCTACGACAGGACGTGCAACACAAATTTCAATTATTATCCATGAAACTGTAATTAGATTCAATTTTACCGATTGCCATCCAAATACCAAACCGAATCCAGGTGGCCGAATTCAGTTTTAACATGAGATAAGTGCTGAAATACGAGTAACGATAATTTAATATCTTAGGAAATTTTCCTATTTGATTTGATGGTATTTAAAACTCACTTAATGATGACTGAAAGGCAGGGAACGATTGGAACGCCGGGTACTTTGAAATACAGCGGAACTTGGGAGCGTGGTAGCATAACCAGGTAAATCACGAGCATCATCATAGGGCCAAAACTGCATCATCGATAATTATTTAATATTTACCTTAATATAAAGCTTTAAAATGATATGTGGAGAATACCTGATTCTGACTCCGAAGAGTACCCAAGGACTTGTGTTGTCTTCCAAGAGAACGAACATTCCACAGAGTATAAGAGCAAAAATACCTGACGACGTAAAGTAACGAGTTATATTTTTGCATCAATTGGTTATTGGTTGTTCTTATAATAATTAAATCATGTCATTAAAACTGGATTATAGTGAAGTGTTCTTACAACCCCTAGTAGAACATGATATCTTAAAGATATCCTATAGATATCAACATGTCTATGTGCTAACTTACATTTCTAAGATATCTATAGGATATCTTTAAGATATATCAAATCATATATCTAAAAGATATATGCGATTTCTATCTTGGAGATATCTTGTAGATATATGGTTTTGACATCTCTGTTTTTCCAACACATTATTATTTCCCGAAAATGTACGTATACACCCACTTCCTTGAATAAGTCAACAGCCATTCAGCCAATGCGCAAAACAACGCACTTGTTTTATTGACCATATTCATGGAAGTGAGTGTAATACGATCGCCGAGGAAAGTTGAATAGAATGATTGAATAAAAAAATTCTTTGCTTTCCTTAAATCTATTTTTATTAACCACTTTGGATGGAAAAATTGAAGAAAAAAGACTGATCTTCAATTTCATTGATTTCTGCCATAACTTAATCAGAGTCTGCTTGGTAAAAGGGAATAAATGAAGTAAGAAAAAATGCAATTTTGTGAATTTCCAATTACTTGCATGTTGCTGACATAAATTAGTTTTAGTTAAAATCATAAATCCATAGTCGGGAAAATGAAATGAAAATAAAAATAAACATAGAAAAATTGGGAAACAATACTCTTTTAATTTACAATAAATGTATATACAGAAGTGGTCTAGTGGTTAGCGATACAAGCTAGCAATCTAAAGGTCAGAGGTTCGAGCCTCGGATCGGGGAGTATAAATTTAATTGAGAAACATGTGTTACATTTCTCGGGATATACAGAGTGGGTGAAGGAATAAAATTATATTTTCAAGAAGATATTTTCAAGAAGATAGCAGAAAGATATCTGGTAGCCACGACTGCAAAGACTGCTCAAAGATATCTTTAAGTAGTCTTTGCAGTAGATGTTAAGATATCTTATAGATATCTTTAAGATATCATGTTCTACTTGGGATAGGCTATGGTAGAAAAGAGAGCTTTTCTAGACGATTGTTTAGTGGGTAGCCGTTGCATTCGAGATTCCTTGTCAACATCACCGTTTCGTTTCAAAGTGTCCCCTTCAGCCGCTTCGTAACTGTCAAATCCAATTGTATAATATTTCTGAATATTTCCATAAAGAATGTTTAAATATTCATTCAAGGTTTCATACCGTAAAATGAGAACGCTGATAGCCACTAGCGTGTAGGCAAGTAGAGTGCCAATACTCATCCTAAAGAATTTAAAAAAAAATTAAGTTCGATTGAATAAATCACGCAAAATTAATAAAAAAATGTATGAGGAATTCATTTACATATCAACGAGAGAGTCTAAATCGAAAATAGATCCCAGAATAGCTGTAATAAAAGACGTCAAAAATTTATTTTTAATATTGATTTGAAAGTACGATCAAATATGCCCATACCGGCCAGGACTCCGGATACGGCTGTTGCGATGACAGGCGTCTTTGAATAACAATTAAAAAAATTCAGTTGTGAAAATGTTATAATGAAATGTCAACTGACCTGGAATTTTGGATTAATCTTGGCCAGAAAGCGAAACATGAGTCCATCCTTGGCAATTGCATAGATGACACGCGGAAGAGGAATCATGGCTCCCAACAAACTAAAAGCCAAGTTTACAATTATAACTTTGACATTTGTGCTGCACATTTTGCAATGGATATATGTGGTGAATAGTATGTTATACCTTTCAGCCAGACCGAATAGAGAACCGATACTGATTGTCTTTGCAGCAATGTCCCAGCCAATCTGTTCAAATGCGTATACAAGCGGAATATTGGGATCCTGAAGATAGTAAGGCCACATGAGAGTGATGACGGTGGAGACGCCAAAATAGGCGAAGAAGACAATCATAGTGTCAGATTAATGCTGAATGGAATAGACTTCTTGGCATTCTTAGCCTCCTCCCCTGATTCCCAGATGTAAAAATTGTGTTACCTTCAAAGCAAATCAAGTAGTGTAGTCATTTTAAATGTCATACCTGTCGAGGCAATAGAATCAAAGCCGACAAAAGCAAAAAACATTTGGCCGCACCAGCCATCACGCCCGAGAATCCGTAAGGGAAAAAGCCTCCCTTGCCGTAGCCTTCCGGTACTTCTTCCGCTGGAATTTTCCAATTTTTCGGATCAGCTGTCGTTTAAATTTTTAATTTATACTTTTATACAGAAAAAAATCTCAATAGATATTTAAAATGTTGCAAAAGGCGCAATTTTCGAAAAATTTCGATTTTCAATCATAAATTTAACAATGAAAAAACTGCATAAACTAGACGAATTAGGAATTGAAGGATAGGGAATTGAATTAAGCTTAAATAAAATCAATTTCTGGACGAATTGGTTGGTAATTTTCTATTTTATGAACGAAAAACCCCAATTTTTACTATACCCCCGAGAGGCGATGGGCCTCCTATACTAGCGAACCTGGTGGGGAATCTTGGGACCCTGTACTGAACACCCGCCGTTCCTTCCAAGAGACTGGGATAGCGCGAGAGTGTACCTTTCCTATTATATCGTGAGTCAGCCATGGAAGAGTGTTCTACGTTGGTTTTTGCTTCTTCTCACGGCTTCGGCGTCAGTTTATCGGGAGTGCCGTTTTTAAGAATTAACCTCTTAACGGCAGCAGCGGAAAGGCCGGTTGGCCAATAGACTTTCCAAACCATTTTACTATTCACGTCAGTTTGGTAGCACCAACTACGCGGCCAAGCGTCAACACTGATTTCACCATCAGCTCCTTCAAATTCACCAAGCACGTACACGGACTCCTTCTGATGTGCCTTAGACAATGCCATCTGTATAAAAAACACAATTTAATAAAAATCTTTGATGAGTAGTTATACACAAAAAAATAATAGCTAAATCAACTGATAACTCAATCGGATGTTCAATTTATTGAGTAATATATAAGGATGCAGATTATACGAGGTGACAAAAAATTGAACAATGCCCTTGGGCGACGAAGCTTTCCAAAAGAAATAAACTGATGCTGAAAATAGCGAGTAACGGAAAGCAAAAGTTGCAACACACCTTCCCAACCGACTCCAAAATGTAGATTAACCCAGAGAGACCCAAGACCCAAGAGTGATCATCTCTCGCCCATCACGTTTGGTCGAGCGTTTGGTTCATACTGTTGTCAAGAACACAAGACAAGATTGCAAGCGCGTGGTGAATAAAAGTGTACGTGAAACAACTTTTTCTGGCCCCTCTTAACACGATAAAATACAAAGAAGAACTTTTACAAAATAGCCCATTCAGACAATGAAACTACGGGGATGATTCGATTAACCAGATGTCTAGATTGTAATAGGATATTTACAGATAAGAATTTTTGTACAACAAAAATAGTTTGAAGATAAAGTAATATAGCCTAATCTGCACTTCATCAATTTACGAAATTCAACAATTAAAGTAGAGGCTAGCTCACATCTAAAAAAGGAATAAATTTACAATATAAATAGTTAAATACTTACATTGGGAGAGAAGCTGAGCTGTTGAAAAAAATGATCAGCACAATTTACAGGTAACAGGACGAAACGCTCGTTAAAAAATAATGGAGAATTCTTAAGCCCTCACACTGGAGTGCGATAATGTGGTTGCCAGATTAAAACAAATTAAAAAACAAAGCAAATTTGCCAAAATGAACTAGTCTTTGTCTTCCCTACCTTCAAAATGATTTTAAAACAACTACGGCACGCGCCCCCTTGCGTTTTTTTCCAAAAGTTCCTTCTTTTGACGCAGGAACCTCCAGTGAAGAGGAGGTATTGTTTTTTGGTCCGTGTAGCTATCCGACTGAATCTGAGTCATCTGTTTCTTAAGATTTACGCCAGTGTGTCTACAGTTTACTATTAATTTTGAATTTTGATTTGTGTATAATGGGAGACGCAGTAGGAGAGAGGCAAAAGCGGAGGCGAATAGCTGCAGCTGCAGCTTTGTCCATTGCCCAGTGTGACGATGGCTTTGACAGTTTTGAGGATGAGGCATGTGTTAATTTTATTGAAATCGAAAATGTCGAGGAGAGTGACAGCTTTGAAACCAGCGAGGTCGATGTTCGAATTCTTCAAACTGAAAGCGAGTATTCCGATTTTCCCGAGTGTGGTGAGAATAACTTAGATTATACTGATTTTGGGGCTTGCTACGACAGTCAAGAAGAGCCAGAACTTAGCGATTGGGATGAAGAGTCTGATTATTTATCTTGTTGTGATGAGGGTGACTGGAATTTGTTGATGCGACTGAGACGTTAAAAATACCAAGTTTCAAAGAGAAGCTTGCTTCCTGGGCAACAGCATGTAATGTCCCACAAACACATGTTGATAAGTTGTTACGCATTTTAATAAGTGTGGCTCCTGACACTAATTTCAGAGATCTTCCCTCTACTTGTAAAACTCTATTAGATACACCCATTTCCACTCCTGTTGTTGAAATGCCTCCCGGCAAATACTATCACTTTGGTCTTGAAAAAGGCATTAAAAATATGCTACGCAAGTTAAAAATTTTAAATTGGTTTGGCCTTGTCATTCAGATTATAGTAAACGTTGATGGTCTACCAATTGCCAAAAGTTCTGGTAGCCAACTATGGCCAATTTTAGGTAAAATAAAAAATCTTGCGCAATCAAAACCTTTTATAATTGGACTTTATCATGGAAACTCAAAACCTTCAGACTCGAACGCCTATCTTTCGGCATTTGTAGAGGAGCTTTTGTTGTTGATTGCTAACGGCGTAGAGTGGGCGGGTAATATATTAACTGTAGAATTGTTTTTGTTTTGTTTGTGACGCTCCCGCCAAAGCGTGTATGACGTGCATTAAATTACACAGTGGATATTTGTCATGTTCAAAATGTTGTGCTGAAGGTGAATGGCATGGGCGCGTTGTTTTTTCATGAGACAGATGCGCCGAAGCGAACAGATCATAGTTTCAGAAGTATAAAGCACAGCCTGAACACCACACTGGTGTCTCGATTTAGAGACACTTCCTATTAACATGATCGAATGTTTTTCTCTTGATTATATGCACTTAGTTGTGCTTAGGCATTGTACGGAAACTCTTATGGACTTGGATTCGTGGTGCTTTATTTGTTGGAACTAGACGAATTCGATTATAGGTTGGCGTTGATCACTCAATTTCCGCCCGCCTTGTCGCACTGGCATCAACTGGCCATGCGACTTTTGCTAGGAAACCGCGTTCACTTTCTGAGTAGCCAGGTGGAAAGCCACCGAGTTGCGTCAGTTCCTTTTATATACTGGGCCAACGTTTTGAAAGGCGCGTAATTGATGACGATTTGTATAATCATTTTAGTTGCTTCATATTGCAATCAAAATTATTGTCGATAATGAATTGGTGTCGAGAATTTAGCAGCTACGCGCGAAGATCTCATCATCCTCTTTTGTAAAAAACAGTGCGAAGAGTACTATGGCATAGAGTTTATGTCGTACAATGTTCATAATTTTGATTCACTTAACCGATGACGTAGAAAGAAACGGTCCTTTGGACTCTTTTTCTTGTTGATTTTGAAATATGTTACAAGAAATAAAAGGTGTCTTACGCCAAGCACGATAGGCCACTTGAACAAATTCATCCGGCGCGATTAGAAGGAAAGAGAAAAGAATCTTTTATTGCCGACCTTGTACAAGAAGCTAACCAGACCGGTCTGAAGAGCAGAAAACACTCGAAAGGCCCAGTATTGAGAACTCTGAAGAGAGCTTAGAATTTCAATTTATACAATATAAATCGTGGATTTTTCGTAACAACAACGCTAGTGACTGTTTCGTATATGTTATCAAACAAAAAGTTAGTAAAAATTTTTAATTTTATGCATGGTCCTTCTGGCATTTCGATTATCGGAAAGCAGTTTTTGCGTCCAAGAAATCTATTTAATAGCCCCATAGATTCTTCTAGTCTAGGCATCCATTTAGTCCTATACGCTATCTCCAAGGCTACAGTCGTGGCCAATGATTTGATTGAATGCAAATTACTTGTATTGGCCTAGACCAGACAAGCAAAATTCATTCGCAGTTTTCCCACTGCGGCAACATTCAAAAGACCCGTAATATTTTCTTGGTACTTATATTTTGACTCCCATAACAAAACTTTGTATTTCTATCGTCTCGGTATTACTTCAAATTCTAGTTTACTACTCTTTTCTTTTATAAATAATGTTAAACATCTTCTGCAAATGTCTTGCTTTTTCTTTATAAACGGAAATTGGTTGATATGTAAAATCATGTAAAGGGGAAATCGAAATTTTTTGCTTAAGCTACAATCACACTGTACGACGTTTACGCAACTTTTCATCAAAAACAATTGGTAAGGAAACTTATTTAATATCCAAAAATGTGAATAATTTAATTTTTCTTTTATGTATTTTATGTATGGTGTCTAGCCAACACTTTAGATATATTGTTTGAGGACGTCCGCCCGACACATGCCACGCAATTATTCTTTCACTCTGATCGATATCGGCCTGGTAATCAACAAGTTAACGGGCGGTGCCTATCAATCTTCGTAACCACGGCGGAAATTCTGTCACAACTACACTGTCTTGATGAAAAAACCGACGCCTATCGTAGGCCGTAATTTTTCTTTAGTTTCACTGTGCTGTTGCATATCAAGTGTTCCCGGAAAGTAACATCCGCCGTTATCAGGTATTTCATTTTAAAGAAACAGGGTAAACTTTTTAAAGATCTACATATTTTTTTTTACTTATTTTGATCTGAACAGAGAACCCAACTTTAATCCACTACACATTGAAGATGAAGATGTTGCTTGTGAGCGCGATCGTGTTGAGCAAGACAAAGAGTCTACTGATGAAATTCGTTTTTATTTGACTAACAAAAGTGATATTTTTTACACAGATGAAAAAGGGTTTACGTAAGTCTTTTTAATATTGGACTTTTCCTTTTAGCTATACGGTTAAGGTAAGGAACCAGCCACAAATTGATTATATTTCGGCTTGAAAAAAGGCGAGTGTTTTGGACTTTAAGGCGTCAATGGTGCTGGCAAATCTACAACCTTCAAAGTAATAAGTTATTCTAATTTTGTTTCTGATCCTGAGTATCATTTTTCTTTGTTTAAAGCTTAGAGATGTTGACTGGAGACGAAACAGTTACCAGCGATAATGCGTTCGTTGGTGGCTACAGCATATTGTCGAACTTGAGATAAGGCAACAAAATTTAGGTAAACCTTTAGTCATACTACGTTTCCCAAATAACTAAAAGAACTGAATTTATACGTTTGCCATTGACAGGATACTGCCCTCAGGAAGATGCCTTCTTATCACTCCTTACCGCACGGAACATTTAAATTTTTTGCAAGGCTCCGTGGAGTTCCGCAAAACATATGGACAAAGTAATTTCCATTTAAGGAATGTTGAAAACCGTGAATAATTCATCCTTTGCGTTAGGTCGTCGATGATAGTTTGAAGAAACTAGAATTACTTCTATATAAAAATCGGTGCTGTGCTGAAACCTTACTCTGGGGTAACAAACGGAAACTGTCAACAGCCATCGCCTTTATCGGCAATCCTGCTGTTGTCTTTTTGGTTAGTGCGATAAAAATAACATTGACAGAAAGTGGAGTACTTAAGTTTGATTTGTTATTGCGGTTAGGGATGAACCGTCGAGTGGCATGGATCCGAAAGCACGGTCGCTCTTTGTGGTCAACGATTATTGACGCGTGTGAAGATTCGCGTTCTATCCTGTTGACCGTTCACACTCGATGGAAGAGTGTCAAGTTCTCTGCACTCGTTTAGCCATTATGGTCAACGGGACGTTGCGTTGTCTTGGTTCAGCTCAACACCTGAAAAACAGGTACGTCCTGTGATTCTCTATCCCTTGTTTCTCCTGGCGTTTTAATCGTTCAAAATTGTTTCAGATTCGGCAATGGATACATGATCAGTGCTCGCTGTGAAATAGAGTGTGTCGGTGATGTTCTACAAAGTGTCCAATCGGTCATATCTGAGGCGGCTTTGTGCGAACGACGGTCCGCTAGCTGATTTGGCACATTCAACCCAACGTGGCTTTCGATTTCATCTTTGTTCAACAAAATGGAAGCAGCAGGAGTGGCCACTCCAAATGGTTTAGTCATTTTTCTGCCATATCGTTGTCAGCAATAGTAAAAGATAATGTTCTATCATTAGGTGGATTATTCAATCACACAAACCACGTTGGATGATGTATTTCTTCTATTACGCGCCTTCAAAGAGAGACCGATGAGGATTCTGACAACAACATTGAACAAGGTTTCGTGACATAACTATTTGAATGTTCTACAAATCGTAATTCGACGTTTAAATTTGTTTCATTTGCGGCTTTCGAAATGCATTTAGGCTTTTTGAAGATCTGCCCTTACATTCTCGGACTAGTCATGGGCCAACTAATCAAGAACAGTTCCACTGTTTCAATCAACTCTGAACTGTGAAATATTCCAAAAATAGAGTCGTCGTTACAATCTAGGAAACAAATTTTTCGATCAAAACTTTATAATCTACTTGATCTTGATAATAACCGTTCGAATATCTTAAACGTATTCATATTTCCCCTTCCTATCGAAAATAATTGTTTTGAAACATTTATATGTTTGTATTAGATGTTCACGTTCTGAATAATCTCATCTCTCTCATCTGAATTTTTTCTACACACGTGGCGCTCATAAATTTAAAATCCTAAAGTCAATTCAGCCAGAACTAGAAAAAGTATACCTGAAAAGCTAAAACAGTTTCGTAATTTTTTTTTCCTTTTTAAAATTTGTTTATGTGCTTGTACGAGTTGCGGGAAGTTCAAAATAAATGAATGAAAACATATTAATTTATTGTATTTATTAAGGATAAATATCAATAGTTTTAAATGAAAAATATAATAAGATGGTCTTGATTTGTTTCTAGACCTAGATGTATATAAGATCTCTCATAACGGTGTTGAAAATGAATAAAAACAAGTCTAAAATTAATCTTTCAAGTTTCTTTTACTTAGGAAAAAAGACGTATTTTAGATCAGAAATATACGGACATTAAGACCGTTAGAACTCATCTTAAAGACGGAGATGCTTCCTTTCAAGATGAATTAAAGAGGCATTGACCCAGTCTTGAAAAAACAGGAATTAGACGTCTTTAAGCGGTTTATGTTCTGTATGGGTCAGCATTACCGTATTTATCGCCAACTCAGCTTCAACTGATTGCAACTTGATTGTCGGGTCTGCGTGTGTAGCTTCGAGGCCATTTATCTTTGCCAACAGGATGTTATTTTCTTGACGAAGTTTTTCTATTAAATCTCTATTTACTTCTTTTTCGGCTTCTAGAATATCAAGTTTTTTGCTGAAGTTCAAGATTTTCTACTTTCAATTCATGCATTTCACGCGTTTTTTTTGTGTCATTTGGCGACTGGTCATTATGGAAATCTTCAGCCTCGAAATAAACTGTTTCATTGAGCGATTCTTGTTTTATTTCCACTGTCTCGAGGTAAACGGTGTCGTTAAACGACCTCTCTTGTGTTTCCACTGTACTCGAGGTAAACGGTTGTCGTTAAACGACTCTTGTTCAATTCCTTCTTCATCTTGACTTGCTACAGTGGCCACAGCAACAATATTGAGATGCGCGCTTGATTCAATGTCATGTTGGTTTTTTTTGTTCACTATCAGTGAAGATCATGAACGATTTGGACAGTTGAATCAACGCGATCTTTTCTTTTTACTTGGTGACTCTCCGCCATTGAAATTTTCTTTTTCGTGAGTACCATAAACAGGCTTCCTTTCACACAACTCCGTCGACTCATGTTGCAACTTGTTATCTTTCTTTATATTATCAAATTGAATATGAATGACAGTGAATGAGAAATATTTTCGTTCAATGTACCTGTATGAAATTGCCTCTTGCAAGACTGGAAACGGATCTTGTAAACGATTTTAGCTGGTGGTATGATCTTTTCCTAGGTGATTGTTTCATGGGCCCCAAAATGCAAAGTACACAGCACTGAACTTTTCTTTGGAACAAAATCAGACGGACAATGTTTCAACCATAGCACACGTCTAGCATCATCAGCAGGGAACCTTTAAAAGGGACACGCCGCGATCACCAGATCTCGAATTATAATTTTTGGCACTACACTTCGATGGCATAGCGTTATAACAGATAAAAGAACTTGACGCAACCGTAATGTGTGTGACCGTTTATTGCGATGGAAAGACAGAAACTGATGTCTTACATGAACACACAAGAAACAGAAAAACGTTTTCCAATCATTTTCGAAAAGAAAGTGAAGGTCATTTTCCAAAGAATTCCAGCGAAAGAGCTGTTAAAAAGAAAAAGTCGGAAAGAATCGAAAATTCAATGGTGATAAACTGCGCCGTTAACAAGCAATTCTCAGGAGCGCTTTCCTCCGCTTCCCTGCCGCTTCCCTCTTACTTTTTAAACCAAACCGCCACGTAAAGCCAAAGCTTCCGGAGCTCGCCGATAGGGGCACTACAATCGAATTCGTCTGCTAGGGAAAGGGAAGGGGTAAAACGTCGACTGCTGTACTTTGTACAGAGTGAGCCATCTCCTTATCTCTGGACTTACGTAATTGCTCTCGCTCTCCCAATTGAGGCAAGTTTGCCGATTAATTGTTGATGGTGTATTACACACTCATCTGTGGCTTGGTAATATCAAACAGAATCTCTACTCGTTCCCATTAACGTTGTGAAAAGACCGTTATTCAATCCTTCCCCCCCCCCTACTAATTTTGGTATTAAATTTTTTAGCATCTTGGGTTATCATTCACATAAGCATCTTAACTTTCGTGCTCATTCCTTCAAATTTTTTCCCCTTGTCTTTGTAAAAAATTGCCTACCTCCCTCCCCCTCCTATTTTTTGGCACTTTTTGTGTGACCCAGCAATGTGGGGCTTTACCCTTTTTTTCAAATTGCAAAACTAAGAACTAAGAAGTACGGAACATTGTTGTTCCGTACTTCCGTACTTCTGTTACATGGAAGTTTTAGTAAGTTTGATTCCCAGAGATCGGGCTCTGCAAAAAAAAGCTATGACTTTTGTTTAGTTTTTAGTTCCGTCTGTGATCCGTATGGAATGTAAGTTGCTATTGCTTATGGTTCTAAAAAACCCAAATCTTCTCTTATTCCTGACTAGAATCGTGTTACACATTCGTTTGTGTGGTAAAAACGTGAAGATGGAAATGTTCAAAGAAAAGAAAGTACGTTTGGTAGTGCGATGGATCTAACAGGCAAGAATTTGTGCTCATTTCTTGTAATATTTTTGCATTATGCACTCTTCAATCTTCTTTTGTAGGAACTACCCTCCCTAAACCCCCTTTCCCCTATTACGATTCGCTTAGCAACTACATAATATTCAATAAAACATATGCAATTCCCTAATCCAAAAAAAACATCAAAAAGAATTCCGAATTCCCTTTCTTTGGAAAGACAATTCGGGCAAGAATTCACTGCCATTGTTCATGCAATTCATTTACCATCATGGATGGTAAATGAAATGAAATGAAATCAACAAATAATTTCAATCATTATTTGAAATTAAGAATATAAATGAAACTCAATTTGAATTGAACATAATATATTTTGGTGTTTACTGTTTAGAAATGAAAATATTAATAGCGATACTTACAACCAAGACGAAAGCGCCCAAAAATTCGGCAAACGCTGCACGAACTATTTGTGGGACGCTACAAAAACACCGGACGCATTTTAGCACTCATTATCTGTTGCCGATCAGGTCGGGGTCTATATCTCAACGCCAATCGATGATTAAACAGAGTGTGATAGTAATAACAACCTCTCAAAATCACCACCTCAAAAGGCAACCGATCTTTCATCGCAGACAATCGAGAAGAAATGTGAAAATAACGTTCAACACGATGCTATACGAAGGAATGTAACTATCTGCGACACGTTAAAAAAATTGCTAAGGAGAAAGAATAAAGACAACCGAATTTTGATTGTTGCGCAAAACTTTATTAATAGTTTGTGAAGTCGTTGAGTGTGAAGACAAATGAGGGAATGTTGCGCATCAATTAAGTTGGGATACTTGGAATTTCCAGCTTTGACGAGTTCCTTAATCAAAAGAAGAAAAAGTTTTCCTTGAGAAAAAAGGAACAAGCGAATACGTGAGTAACGTGACACGAATGATTTTTGGAAATAATATTATTAATAGATATAGCCACGAATACTGCGATGCGGTAAGATGAATTCTTGTAACGGTTATGCATCGAATGAGACATTCAATGAATCTAGCGTGACTGGCTTAGAATACACCTTTACGGATGATAGACTGCACGATAGTTCGTCGTGACCAGACGATGGACCGAAAGTGATTTTTATCTTCTCATCTTCCTCTTATGTGTGTGAGGGGATAAAGCACGCACATCTTTGACCCGAATACAAAATAAGATGTGTACACACTGTACAGGACAGGTTTTGTACAGGGCCAACAACCAACAAGATGTCTCTTTCTTTGTAATACGTTTTCATATTTAACTACGCGTATCAATGTATTTATTCCATGTCTACATCGCTGCACAATATCAAGTGTTTTCTTCGTTTTTTTTTTAATTAAAATAATGTGACAGTGAATTAGATGGAATACCTCGATACTAACATTGTAAACAAATTGCATTGAATTTTCAGATTTTTGAGAGTGCGGAAAATACAAAAGATTCGTTAACTGTTAAGTTTTAAAGTGTGTTCGTGTTGTAATCTCTGCTTTTTTTATTTTCTTCATGACATTGATAATGCTGCCATTGGCGTGAATCCATAGATGAGCTTGTCGTAGGTGAAGCCAACTCGCTGGTTTCTGCTGAGCCTTTTTAAAGAATCAAGTGAAAAATGCAAACGCCCAAAATGGCTCCAACATGCGAGCCGACCAAAAATATCCAGAACCAATTGTAATCCCGAAAACTACAGACACATTTGTTTTAACTTGTATCGACTGAATAAAAATATGGTTGAAATGCTCACCTAAATACACCTGGTCCCCATCCGGCAAGAAATGAGACCAACCGAGGAGCCAAATCACGAGCCTTCATCCGTGTAAATGAAATGTACACAGGATCGAATCAGTTACGAATAATTGATGTTAAAATTTTCTCTTATAAGGGCATCGATTTAGATTTCTTATGGTCAAATATTGTTAAATGTATTTACAAAAAGACATAGTCATTATAAAGAATTCACAAATGCAGTGTCTGGTGTCATATATAATAAATTTATTATTTAGGTAGCTTTTAAAAGCTACGTACGTACCGGGTTGAGAGCATAACCTCCATTCGATCCGTACGCAACGCCGATGGCCAACAGGGCAAAGCCGATGTAGAGTGGTTGCAAGAAATTTGGCACGCATGAATACCTTTTGTCAGTCACAACGCATATAACGAGCATGAATATCATAGTCGATAAAATCTGTATTAAAATTAACATGTTTTTTTTTTAGAAATTGAAGAAAAAAAAGGCCACTGGGTGTCCGCCTTCGAGATTTCATTGGCTTTTTTTGTATTTTGTCTGTGGTCCCCAAAACAATGAGGACAGCATAGAGTGCATAGACTACGATCAAAAAATTTTCTAAAACAAATGACAAACGACAGCCGCGTTCGCTGTTTCTAAACAAACACAAATTAAAAATTAATGTTTGCCTGTTTCACCTCAATTCGGTTAGGTTAGGCAACGTTAGGCTTGGAAAGGTTAGGTTACTTTAGGCTAGGTTGGGTTAGATTACGTTAGGCTAGATTTGGTTAGCTTCTTTTACTTTGACACAAAAATGAAAACTTCTGCGCCTAATGTAAATAGAAATCACCTCGACCCAGATAATTAGAGGAAATTTCTCTACTGAGAGTGCAGACAGAATTAAATGTCAAAACATAAACATTAAACAATGAAGAACGTCGCTCAACAGTACCAGAAACTGTGGCGATCCTCAAAACACAAATTTAAAATTAACAAACCAACTTTTCATCACCTAAAATACCCTATGGCATGCAGTTTTACATGGGGAATCCAACTGTAGGTGAATTTCACCCAAAAAACAAAATCCCGCGGCACAGAAGGGTCCCCCAATTTTCCAACCTGATATCAACCAATCCCAGGCCGACTTTTACGCGCGAAATTTGAATTTCGATAAAAAAAAATATATATAAAATCAACTGAAAATCCCCAGACACGTAGTTGGATGCGGCGAATCCAAAAAAAAATAACTTGAAATCGATATAAAATGTCCAATTTCCACGGGGAAAATTCTGGCCCAATTTCAACCAATGGCAACCGGGCTGGAAACCCAGGGGAAGCAGTAAACAGTTCAGGGCCCATAAACACGGCAATAGCCTTCTAGTTTTACTAAAGTAAATCTCTCAGGGACTACCACTATTATTACCTCCTCAACAAGTCCAATGCTAGCCGACGAATATGGGGCTGGATAGTTGGCAAAAATAGATTGCCATACCCGGTTCGGTAATGTTCTTCCTGATTCGAAATTCACCGCCGACTTTTCCTTCCAAGATTCCCTCTACACATTTATTTGTAACACAACTCCAATATGGTTGCCAAAAAAATGTAAAAAATGATGCTATTGATTTTTCTATATATTACCATAATAAACTCCAAGAACAGTTTCCAGAAGCGGCCCATCGCTCCCAAATACTGAGCACACCCAATATACAGGTAACTTTTTCCACGGAAAATGACGAACTAATGCCAGAGCCAGTGTAACTGCTGGGTTTAAATGACCACCTATATATTTCCCAACAAACATAATGTAGTAGTAGCATAGCTCGGCATAGCTAATTGAAATGAGAAGTGTTATATCGCGTATATATTTTACCTGATATATTAGCTGAAATAAGAATTCCCAACGAAAAACCTAAAGCCCATCCCCAGTTTATCGTGAAGTAATCACCTTTTTCGCCATTGGTTAACTGTGATTGTGCTATGCTCCTGTTTCCAATGACCTGTAAATGATATCACCAAGGATATCGCGACAGGTATAAATTTTGGTAAAAACGTCTACTGAGAATATAAGCAAAAACAAACAAAAAATCGATCAACTTACAAACCAAGATGTAGGTACCCATAAATTCAGCAAATGCTGCTCGAAACAATGATGGAACGTGAAACCTTTTACACATGGTTGAGCTTACTCTGTCTGATATCTCACAAGATGAAATGGAAACTGCACCTTCTGATCGTCCGACCGCGCGTAGTATATTGTTGTTCAACCACGTTCAAATTTTAGACGGGATCAGACGGCCTATGGGGTTTCCTGTTTATTATCCAGGTGACACAGCTAAACACTGTAAGAATCAGATGGAAAGTAAGATATCAGATTCATTCCGGAAACGTCTCTGACCGCCCTCCTTCCGCTATAGTTATACGGACTAGCCGACTAGCCTATATAGACTAGGTATACCATTCTACCAGCACGCAGCACAGACATATTTATAAAATATATAGCCAAGATAGTCATAATTGGTTAATAAAAACCAATAGGACTTTCTTTTAAAGCGCAGCATTTAATGACCTGCGAGTCTGGGAAATAGAGACAAGAATCTCTACAAAGAATTAAAAAATTTACAGGCCTATAATTAGCCTATAAGGTAAACACCATGACAAGAATTATTTATCACTCGAATTTTTAAAAATTTTATTGTCGCTATCAATATCTGTACATCAATAATATCCGTTCACATCGCTATCAGTGAAGGTAGATAATTGTATGAGGGAATATACATTTTTAAAAATATTGCCCGCTATATGTTTCCAGCGTAAAATGTAACGTTCTTATATCAAAAGAACTATGTGAGATTCCGGAAAGAAAAAAAAATGAACTTTAATTTCACTGTTAAGTGTTTTATACCACATTTGTGTTTTTACTGTTTTTATGAATCTGATAAAAAAATCCGAGCGCTTTTTTGTTTGATAAGACACAACCCTCATTTCGAGCGCCTTGGTACAGTATATATAGCGATCTCTAAATCTTTAGGCAATGTGTAGTACGAAAGGAGAGCTGTTTAGCACTCCCCTTGATAAGGACGGAACACATAATGATCACGGCACAACCTTTGCGAAGGTGTGATCATAATTTTTTGAAATTTTGGCGATATTATACTGTAAACTTGCAAGCACAATACTCTCATCTGTAGGAGGGTGGAGTAACCAGAACTGAAAATTCTCTCATATTATTTTTAAAAAATTTAAATTAAATAGGCCCACGGAGTTGCAGTTGCCCTTTTTATGTGCACATCGAAAAATTTCGAGAAAAAGAAAGAAAAGCAAGAAATGTTGAGAACTATTTTCCGGAATTTCTCGCTCGGAATTTTTCCAATTGCAATTACTGCACATGGAGAAAATTAAGAGTGGGCAACCCTCATAACCCCATAGACCTATCTATATGTTAGTAACAGCAATATATTGTTCTTATCCCTTCAGGATTATTGAAAGAACTACCGTCCTTATAAGCATTTTTTTTTAGATTGACTATATGAGGCAAGAGCTGAAACTAGACCAGAGATGGAATTTCAACCTCTTCCAAGCACGGAATTGGCGAGTGGCTGTGAAATGGACAACCATGCATCCAGAAAAAGCTAGCAGACATCGGATAAGGCGAGTGATACCCGAGAAAATCTATTAACTAGACTATATTACTCTTATTGATTGATTACTATTGAGAATTGAAGAGTCAAAATTTTTATTGTTGAACCCAGTTCAAATGTTGTTCAAATAGTGTATTCATTTCACATAGCTGTAAACTATTCCAGCACGATGTCATCTATGTATCTCATTAAAAAAAAGTAATAATAAAAACGACTTTTCAAATTATAAAAAGAATTCAAAGAATCAAGTGATTAGCTAGTGCGCTTCAGGCACGCCAGAGTCATTTTGAGCCACTAGCCCATGGGATTCACGGCGCTGAGCGACAGCGCTCGATACAATGTTAATATCTTCTGCAGGACACGTCAATCCTTGTTACCCTCAGATGGTTTCCCATTGAGAGCACTATTAAAAACTTTTTTCAACTCATCAAGCATCAAATTATTCGAGTCTGAAATTTTCCTTGTAGTTCCCTGGGGCTCAGAGTCCAAAGTTACCGATGGGTTAGCATTGACTAGGCTTTCTTCTAGTGTTGTCGCTAGAATAATCCCTGGAACTGGAATCGATGGGCTAGTAGACTCTTCTTTACCAGAAATATCGTCCTCACTCATCTCTGTCGGATCGATGACAGTCGTTTTTGTCTTCAGTTCTTTCATAAGTGCTCCTAATGGGCCGGCTGGGCGAGGAGAAGAAGGAACAACCTCCGATTCAGGAACAGACAACTGCGCCTCTTTCCAATGTTTGCGAAGATTTGTTCCAAGTTTTCATGAAGCCGAGCGGCCTGTTGAGCAAGAGCAGCCATATTCTTTTGCATTTCCAATTGCTCGACCTCTTTCTCATTTCTTAATTGATGAAACACCTGCTCTGTCAACTCGTGCGATTGGAGAATGGCCACCATGAAAGCAGCCTGTTCTCTTTCCAATCGGGCCTTGTCGAAAATCTCTTGGGCTTCTTTATGAGACTTGAGAAAAGCCAGAGCAAAAGTGTCGTCATTGTCTTTGCTTTGGTGTGAATCGTGCACCTGCGGTTTTGGAGTAAAGGTCGTCATCATCGTCGAGTGATGTCATAGGAACAGCACGCGAAACAATGCGAGCTAGTGGCATTTTCTGATTCGTTGGATCTGGAACGATCCCGACACTTGATAAAATAGCTATTAGTATTCAATATTTCCGTTTTGTTTTCTTTATTCCTTTATTCTCACCTAGCGGTGACGGCGGCAGAAGCCACGGCATTAATCGTCGGCTTATCAGGCAAAGGAATAGTTCCACCAGGTGGAACTTTACCTTTCCGGACATATTCTTCAGAGCTATTCCACATTCCATAACAAAAGTAAAGTGCAAAACCTACGACAGGACGTGCAACACAAATTTCAATTATTATCCATGAAACTGTAATTAGATTCAATTTTACCGATTGCCATCCAAATACCAAACCGAATCCAGGTGGCCGAATTCAGTTTTAACATGAGATAAGTGCTGAAATACGAGTAACGATAATTTAATATCTTAGGAAATTTTCCTATTTGATTTGATGGTATTTAAAACTCACTTAATGATGACTGAAAGGCAGGGAACGATTGGAACGCCGGGTACTTTGAAATACAGCGGAACTTGGGAGCGTGGTAGCATAACCAGGTAAATCACGAGCATCATCATAGGGCCAAAACTGCATCATCGATAATTATTTAATATTTACCTTAATATAAAGCTTTAAAATGATATGTGGAGAATACCTGATTCTGACTCCGAAGAGTACCCAAGGACTTGTGTTGTCTTCCAAGAGAACGAACATTCCACAGAGTATAAGAGCAAAAATACCTGACGACGTAAAGTAACGAGTTATATTTTTGCATCAATTGGTTATTGGTTGTTCTTATAATAATTAAATCATGTCATTAAAACTGGATTATAGTGAAGTGTTCTTACAATCCCTAGTAGAACATGATATCTTAAAGATATCCTATAGATATCAACATGTCTATGTGCTAACTTACATTTCTAAGATATCTATAGGATATCTTTAAGATATATCAAATCATATATCTAAAAGATATATGCGATTTCTATCTTGGAGATATCTTGTAGATATATGGTTTTGACATCTCTGTTTTTTCCAACACATTATTATTTCCCGAAAATGTACGTATACACCCACTTCCTTGAATAAGTCAACAGCCATTCAGCCAATGCGCAAAACAACGCACTTGTTTTATTGACCATATTCATGGAAGTGAGTGTAATACGATCGCCGAGGAAAGTTGAATAGAATGATTGAATAAAAAAATTCTTTGCTTTCCTTAAATCTATTTTTATTAACCACTTTGGATGGAAAAATTGAAGAAAAAAGACTGATCTTCAATTTCATTGATTTCTGCCATAACTTAATCAGAGTCTGCTTGGTAAAAGGGAATAAATGAAGTAAGAAAAAATGCAATTTTGTGAATTTCCAATTACTTGCATGTTGCTGACATAAATTAGTTTTAGTTAAAATCATAAATCCATAGTCGGGAAAATGAAATGAAAATAAAAATAAACATAGAAAAATTGGGAAACAATACTCTTTTAATTTACAATAAATGTATATACAGAAGTGGTCTAGTGGTTAGCGATACAAGCTAGCAATCTAAAGGTCAGAGGTTCGAACCTCGGATCGGGGAGTATAAATTTAATTGAGAAACATGTGTTACATTTCTCGGGATATATAGAGTGGGTGAAGGAATAAAATTATATTTTCAAGAAGATATTTTCAAGAAGATAGCAGAAAGATATCTGGTAGCCACGACTGCAAAGACTGCTCAAAGATATCTTTAAGTAGTCTTTGCAGTAGATGTTAAGATATCTTATAGATATCTTTAAGATATCATGTTCTACTTGGGATAGGCTATGGTAGAAAAGAGAGCTTTTCTAGACGATTGTTTAGTGGGTAGCCGTTGCATTCGAGATTCCTTGTCAACATCACCGTTTCGTTTCAAAGTGTCCCCTTCAGCCGCTTCGTAACTGTCAAATCCAATTGTATAATATTTCTGAATATTTCCATAAAGAATGTTTAAATATTCATTCAAGGTTTCATACCGTAAAATGAGAACGCTGATAGCCACTAGCGTGTAGGCAAGTAGAGTGCCAATACTCATCCTAAAGAATTTAAAAAAAAATTAAGTTCGATTGAATAAATCACGCAAAATTAATAAAAAAATGTATGAGGAATTCATTTACATATCAACGAGAGAGTCTAAATCGAAAATAGATCCCAGAATAGCTGTAATAAAAGACGTCAAAAATTTATTTTTAATATTGATTTGAAAGTACGATCAAATATGCCCATACCGGCCAGGACTCCGGATACGGCTGTTGCGATGACAGGCGTCTTTGAATAACAATTAAAAAAATTCAGTTGTGAAAATGTTATAATGAAATGTCAACTGACCTGGAATTTTGGATTAATCTTGGCCAGAAAGCGAAACATGAGTCCATCCTTGGCAATTGCATAGATGACACGCGGAAGAGGAATCATGGCTCCCAACAAACTAAAAGCCAAGTTTACAATTATAACTTTGACATTTGTGCTGCACATTTTGCAATGGATATATGTGGTGAATAGTATGTTATACCTTTCAGCCAGACCGAATAGAGAACCGATACTGATTGTCTTTGCAGCAATGTCCCAGCCAATCTGTTCAAATGCGTATACAAGCGGAATATTGGGATCCTGAAGATAGTAAGGCCACATGAGAGTGATGACGGTGGAGACGCCAAAATAGGCGAAGAAGACAATCATAGTGTCAGATTAATGCTGAATGGAATAGACTTCTTGGCATTCTTAGCCTCCTCCCCTGATTCCCAGATGTAAAAATTGTGTTACCTTCAAAGCAAATCAAGTAGTGTAGTCATTTTAAATGTCATACCCGTCGAGGCAATAGAATCAAAGCCGACAAAAGCAAAAAAACATTTGGCCGCACCAGCCATCACGCCCGAGAATCCGTAAGGGAAAAAGCCTCCCTTGCCGTAGCCTTCCGGTACTTCTTCCGCTGGAATTTTCCAATTTTTCGGATCAGCTGTCGTTTAAATTTTTAATTTATACTTTTATACAGAAAAAAATCTCAATAGATATTTAAAATGTTGCAAAAGGCGCAATTTTCGAAAAATTTCGATTTTCAATCATAAATTTAACAATGAAAAAACTGCATAAACTAGACGAATTAGGAATTGAAGGATAGGGAATTGAATTAAGCTTAAATAAAATCAATTTCTGGACGAATTGGTTGGTAATTTTCTATTTTATGAACGAAAAACCCCAATTTTTACTATACCCCCGAGAGGCGATGGGCCTCCTATACTAGCGAACCTGGCGGGGAATCTTGGGACCCTGTACTGAACACCCGCCGTTCCTTCCAAGAGACTGGGATAGCGCGAGAGTGTACCTTTCCTATTATATCGTGAGTCAGCCATGGAAGAGTGTTCTACGTTGGTTTTTGCTTCTTCTCACGGCTTCTCTTTGCTAAATATACATCGCTCAAGATTCCTCGTTACGGGACCGTAAAATATTTTCTATCAAAGAAGTATCTTTATATTGAATTTAAAGACTGTTACCGAGTAATTTAATGTGTTATCAAGCTAGGTCAAATCTACATACCAAATTTCCCATGTTGGGGAAAAATGCCTAATGGATTCGGCAATTTTCGTGAACTCCACTGGGCTCACGAAAATTTACGTACGTAAAATTTGATCAACGCATTATTTGATACATAATGTTTTTAATTATATTGCTTTCTTTGGAGATCTGCCATCCCATCGGTGGGAACTGCCCTCCCCATCACGATCCCCTTTTTTTTGAGGCATCATAAATGGATTTACTGATTTAGGAAGCCGCCCAAGAATTTGACGAACTGCTGGATACTGGGGTATCTTCCGCCGAGATAATAAATTCTTAGGAGGGATCCATGAAAGTCATGGGGTTTAACAAAAATACATAAATTGCAGTTATCAAGCTTTAATTACAATTTCAATTATAAATTGATCAAATATTTTTTGAAACAACCAACACTTATTCCAAGCAAGCACAAGCTCTACTTGAAATACCGCAATAAAATACATAATTTGCGAAGGGATTTACATTACATAACCAGAAAAATTTATCTGCCAGAGTTGTATTGGCAACCAGAATTTGCTCCAATTTAAAAATGAATTTCAATGATCAAATGGGAAAGGTCATTGACGATGGTACAGTCTTTGGATGGTACTATTTTCATGCATATTTTAATTTTTCAATTACTATAAAAAATTATTGTAATAAGCTAGTTTTACTCTTGTTCTTTAGAGTTTGAGTAATACCGATAAAGAAATGTTCTACTTGGAGAGTAAGAATTTGGAAACTCAAATAAATGTGAAGAAAACTCAACTAATGAACCAAATAAAGATCGTGAAATCTCAAATTGACTCTATTGAACTACCTACTGCTGAAGTGTAAATGCTTGTTGCCTTTTACTCACTTGAAAATTGCGAAACAACAATAGTCTTTAGATGTCTTAAAGACAATTGCCCTGCAAGTTACAACAGTAAAGATTCTCTTTACACACATAATAGCCGGAAACACATGGTTAAAAAGTTTAACTGCCCAGAATATACAGATGACAAACGGTGTCCGTTTTCATCGACAACCCTCTTGGATATCCAAAAACACAGGAACAGATTCCACGGAAAAAAACATCCTCAATAATCGATGTTATTGGATTTTCTTTTTTTTGGAAGCCGCCTCTCCTATGTGGTTAAACCAGATGAAGCAGTTTCTCTTACTGACAACACTTTAGTAATTCAAAAAAAAAATCCAAAAGAATTCAGGTCAATGCGTCCTGTGATAAAACGATTAACAGAAGCAGAATTGCAAAGATATGGTGTTGGTAGGCATTCGTCTGTGACACCCAAAGAAAGTGAAAAAAGGCAAAACTTTTATGTAAATCTTGCCAAAAAGAATTCAAATTTTTAAGTTTACTGAACCGTCACATACGAAGCTGCCACCTAAAAACGAATAACTATCGTTTAAATCAATGCAACTACGCTACCGCAGAGTCATACACTCTTAAGCTGCACATGGAGGTGAGGGGCCTTTCAAGTACCCCCACTGCAAGCATGCAAGTCATAACGAACAAAAGTTGAAGTTGCATCTACGTATGCACAATCAAGTAAAACCGTGTGGGTGTGATGTGTGTCATAAGAGCTTCACGTTATTCATAATCTAAAGGTAGATAACATTTTATTTTCAAGTAATGTGCAAACTGTTTATTAATACATTTTATTTTAGACGTACATAAAAAAAGTCATACAGGAAAAAAAACCATTAGCAAGTGTAAATCATGTCTATCCACTTTCGGGAGAAAGTATGATTTACTCAGACACATAGAAAAATTTCACTCAAAGGAGAATGGAACGCCATAGAGTTAATGAATTAAGTGCTCGAAAATTTAGTGCTCGTTCCTTTTCGCCTACTAGGGGGCCGGCCTATTTTTGTCGTTTTCTCCTCCCCTTGGAGGAGGAGATTGGAGATATCGATTTAAATGCAATAGTTTTGAAACAATTGATTTATGATCGATAGCTAGGGAACAGCAACACTGCAACAGAATCGAAGAGGTATGTAAATTGTATCAACGCATTTGATGCATAATGTGTTTCTTTAGAGATCTTCCAATCCATCCGGGATTATGGTTTGTATTTTTATACAATTTGAACAAATCTCTTATGAACATTTTTACTAATCCACTTTTTTTTCCCCGGGCCTCCCCCTTTCGGAGGAAAAAAGGGAGAAATTTCTGGTGAAAAGGGGTGGTCTCCCCCTTTCGAAAGGGACAATTCTATGTACTACTAGTGGCAGAAAGATAGCGAAAGAGGGCATTTTGCTAAAACTCCATGTACACAGCTTTTTTTTCTAAAATGTAGAGAATTTTTTGGAGAATCTACTGTTAAAAACCCTTACCAAAAATTTTCACGGGAAAGTAATTAAAACTTAATTTTAATTTTTCGTTGTTTTTCATGTATTTAAAAAGGTATTAATATTAATAAAAATGCAATTCTAAAACATGAGCTTTGTTTCTTTATACTTGATCTATATTCAAACTTATTTTTATAAAAATCTATTTTGAAACGATTTAAATAAACCCAAAATACGAAGTTTACTGCCCTTTTTTCCGAGTTCCGTACGTTTAACACGGCGCTTACGGGGAAAGTACCTTCATTTAGCTAGCTATATCTACTAAACTATTATCCCTCTATTGGGTTTAAGCAACCTATGGTTATACACATACAGACTTCAGGCTTTTTGAGTGTTGCGTAAAATTATATAAGTTTTTAAAACGGTTTTTACGCATCAAAAATTTTTTTCGCATTCCAAAAGAAGGTTGCTTAAACCGAATTACGTTATATACGTAGACTTCCGTTCTTGAATTCTCGTACCCTGCTTCTTAAAAAAGTTACTTTTTAAAGACATTAAATCTATAATTGATCTTGTTCTACACGAAAAAAATAATAATTATCTTTTATTTTTATTCTATGTATTCTTCATTCTTACATACTTTTTATTGGGAGTTCCAACTAGGCTTAACTTGCGGAAATAGTTATGTAAAATCTCCCCTATTTAAAGCATATGCAATTTTCTTCACGACGGACGAATAGCCCTGGAAAGGAATGGCACTATTCGTCCGTCGGACGGAAGAATAGCCCTGGTTTTTATATTTCCGTCCGACGGACGAATAGACTCTACCTATCAATAAATATAAATGAATCACACATAAAACGGAAATATGATACGCGTTACAAAACTAGAGAAAATTCAAGCAATCAAAGAAAATAAGGAAAAAAAATTAACGAAAATTTTTTAAATATCTGCTTTTAGGAAAGAGACAGTCGTGTAAACATTAGATTCGTTTCTGTTTCACTATTATATTATATAATTAAATTCAATGCACTTTTATCGGAGGAAGATTTTTCTGTTCATTTTTGTGAAAACGAGATGTATTATGCAGTTGCAGTCTCATTTCTATCCCCTAAATGGGGATAAGACCGATAAAATTCAAAAAAATTATGACCTTTACTAAAATTAAGAGAAAAAAAATAAAAAATATCTCAAATTTAATGTACGCTTCGAAAAAATTTATTTAAAGAATTAAATTACGATCACGTGACTTCCCTCAAAAACGGGGGCCTAAAGTCACGTGACTATAGAGCATTAGCGGTGGTCCGATTTTCAAACCTATAGGAAAAGATCACGTGATTGACATGCCAAAAGTGGTGCGCAGCTTACGCCAATGCGCACCACTGTGGCCTATACCCGAACTAAACATTTTTTAATGCTTGATTCTTTGTGTGAAAGCTTTTCGATGAAGCAGACGAATCTGTTTGTTTTGTTTTTCAATTTTCAATATCCAGCAATTAAAAAAATTAAACAGTGATCTAGTTTAATGTGAGATGTGTAATTGTGTAAGTGATAAATGTGAGATATCCACAATATTGTTGCTATCAGATTCTTCCTCTTGTTCTAACTTCTAAGTATGTTTAGTGATGAGTTGCATTCAGGTATGTTTTCATGTTTTTTTTCATGTAAAACAAAATTTTGGTATCGACAACATTATGGATTTATCTTTAAATTCATAACATATACCTTTTTTTGCTTTACTAAATCCAAGAGACGGTGAAACATATATTCTTGCGGAAGTTTGAAAAGAGCGCAGAAAAAGTTTTTGAAGGTGACGTACGCCATTGGTTACTTGGATCACGTGACTCATTTCTATTGGTTGTAAATGAACCACCGCTAATGCCGTAAAATCACGTGACTTTTAAGCCGCCTCCTCCGTTTTTGAGATCGTAACTTTAAAGCTTAATAACTCTTAAAATAATTTTTTTCGAAACGTACATTAAATTTGAAATATTTTTTTTTCTCTTAATTTTAGTAGATAAGTCATTATTTTGTTGAATTTTATCGGTCTTATCCCTATTGCGTTCTTAAACCCTTTTTAAAAATATTGCTGAATTACTCCGTTTATTGAATCATTTAAAATTACCTCTATAATCCGATTTGGATTAAATTTGCATGTTAAAATTAAAATCAGTTTCAATAACGAGTAGAAGTGCGATGCTATACAACATTGGTTCTGAATTTATAATCTCCATCCAGGTGTTTGAACCAGTTTTGCATTTTCTAAAGCAAGCCAGTCTTCCAGTGGCTTGAAATATTCGCGTATAGCAGATGCATCCATCTTCTCTTGCCCGGTCATTACTTTCATTACTTCAGGCCATGGTCGAGATGAACCCATCGCCAGGCCAGCACTAAAAAATAACGGTTCAAATCAATCACTATTTTCTGTATTCAATTCAATTATATCCTATAATATTATTACGCTAGTTTTGCTCCAGCCGCTTTGCTCCGGTATATATCACAATTGTGAAGCGGCTTCAGCGGATCTTGCGCATCGTATTGGCCGGCCTCTTGACACAAGGAACGGTGGAATTGAAATTGAATGACACGACTCACGAAATATCTAGAATTAAGTTACTCGCGTTATAAGAAGACGACACAGTTTTAAATAGTGAAATTAACACAGAAAACGGTATTACCTTAGGTATTCAACGTCTGCGGGAACGTGGTACTTTGCACCGGCATCAAAATGTTCCTCCGATCGAGCGCTTGGGGGTTTAAGTCCTTGATATTCTTTTCTTTTTAAAGAAAACGAAGAAGCATGTATAGCATTTAGACATTTGCTAAATAGAATTTTTCAAACCTAAGTTTCCACCAGTGTGTATTGTACTGAGATTCATCAACGGTTCCATCAAAGATATCCCATCGATATTTGTCAATAAGGTAGCCAAATGGCAAAAAAGCTATTTTTTCTAAGGCCATGGAGAGTAGAAAATTGATGGAGGTCTCGTAATCGTCTATCGGAGTTGATTCGTCCAGCAAACCAATCTCCTTCAAATGTTTCGGTGTCGTCACAGACAGGGCTAACGTGTCCCCAACCGCTTCGTGAAATCCTGCAGCAATTGAATTGAGGGCGACATATCAATTACTGATGGCTCATAAAGGAATAATTTCTTTTGTTTGCCAACCTGGATTGGCTCCTCGCCGAAATACGAGCGGTTGATCTTTGTATTGCAAATAATATTGTACGTGGCCCATTTCATGCTGTAACAGTAAAGTACAAATCCATGATTATGCAAGAAAGGAATTTTTCGATTTTTAAGTACGTATGCTTAGATTTACATGAACTGTGATGAGGTCTTCTGTTGAAACGACGGTGCACTGTTTAATCCTATGAATGTAATCAGCCATATTTGTTTATCACGAATTAAAATTGATCTTTCCCATTCAAAACTATTTGTACACTGTACAGCTCCGTTTACTGTGTGTGAATCAGCTCACCTGAAATCTTTTCCGTTGCAAAAGTCCCAAGCTGAAGCATGACAAACCACTTCGCGATCCTTGGGCTTTTCTAACAGAGACTCCTTCCAGAACTCGGCTGGCATTGGAATCAGGCCCAGTGACGTAAAAAATTCATCCGATTTCTGAAACATTTTGAGCGGTGTGTAGCCCTGTGCCACACAAAGTAAACAAACATTTGGCCAATATATAATTGCTGCAGATGCAACTACGTCATATCAGAGCGTTTGTACAATACCTGTTGTTTCATTTGCTCAGTGACGTCAATTGATGCCTTTTTTGGGAAGGGAACAACCAATGGGTAAATATTTTCCCAAGATTGAGCCCACATGTTGCCTACAGATTAGATTTGCAATACAGTAGCAGAACTAAGTTTTGTCTCTCTAAAAGAAAATTGTTGAATACGCCAAATTAGTTACCGAGTAAGTGAGCAGGAATAAGCCCGTCTTCTGTTATTTGATCCTTATAAGTCTCGCGTAACTTGGCTCTTACGTACGCATGCATTTGTTGGTAAAAAGGCTTTAAAGTTTGCCAGAGTTCTTCGATGTCTTCCTTTATCGTATCAGACTCGTACTCTCTAAGCCAAAACGCCCCAGCGTCACTAAAGTCTTTGAGTAAATTCTAATTTTAAAAAATGTCTTTTTCCTTGGTGAACAAAATATTTTTAAAAAACTAATGTGTATACTCAACTGCTTATTCTGGCGACTTCATTACTGAACTCGACGTAGGGTTTGTAATATTTTCTTATCTCAACACCGGATTTATCGTGCCATTCTAACCATGCGTGTCGTAATAGTTTTTCATCGCGACTTTCCTTCATTATTTGCATCGCATCTGTTGTCGGAAAAATGTTCACCACTTGTATTAGAGAAACCATTCATCACTGTGTATCTCGCAGTGGTTAAACTGACCTGGATCCAAAGAAAGATTGCAGCGAGTCCGATCTTCGTAAGCGCAAATTTTTGCCGTGCTGTAGATTTTGGACATGGTATTTTTTAGTTGTTGAAACTTAAAACAAAGAAGAATAAATTGTGGTCTCCAAAAACTTTTAACTTTTTTTTAGAAATAAAGTACCTCTTTAAGTTTTTCCTCAGATAGCGCTGAAGCCGACTTTCCAATGATGGATATCTTTTGAAACATTCGATTCAAAACAGGATCTTTAAAACTATCTCTTGTTTTGAACTGGCTAGATATATTCTTCCAAGATTCTTTTTGGAATTTTGAATATTCTAAACTCTCTCTTAGCTTCACTTTTTCAGTGTCGTCATTGATGTTTACGGCGTAATTCCAATTGGCGCTGGATGATTTGAAACATGTTTCCGACGATTGTCGGTTATACTCGTCTAGAATTAATCGAGCCTGTGTTTCATAGTCATTTTCTTCGGAAATACTACCAATCGTCAAATAAATTTTAATTTTAAAAAACGATGTTGTTCTAAGTAAAAATTTTTAAACTTAAAAAAAAATCATACCTTATTACTGAAGGAAGCGCAAAAGCGCTAGCCAAAAGGCAGAGCCCAATGATAGCTACCAGTCTCCACTCCATGTCTGAAGCTACTGTCTAGCTACTAAGTCACAAACGTCAATCAGATCCGACTGACTTGTGGCAACTGACGGGAATAGGTAAAGTTGAACTGACTTTTAACTGGAATCGAGTCATCTATGCAGAACAGTGCTTTGCATACTAAACAATAAAGTCAAACTGGTGTGTGTGAGCTTGAGACCAACTTTTGTGACTCGAATACAAAACAAAAAGCTGCCCTACAAGTCTGATACGTGTAGAGGCAAGTGTAGAGGAGATTTCAAGGTTTCCGTGTGAGAACAGCTGTTGCTGCTAAAATTGTTTACTAAATGTTGCCTCATATTTCGTATGCGCGTGTCAATGAACGAATTTTATTTTCTCATTTACATTTGAAACTTAAACTTGAATGGTTTTACCGTTATTATATTATTATTCTAATTTATTTGCATGTAAGTTTAAGTATAAATCGGGGAAAGGGGCGCTTATTCAAAGAAAATCGATGGTATCAGACATTGTATTTTCCCAACATGGAGCAACAAAATAGCCTGAGGAGGAAAATCGAGCAAAGGGGAAAAGTTTAAAAAAGAAGATTTCATCTTTCTGGATAGTTGGATATCATTTCACTTTAATCCCAACCAGGTACTTCGCCAAGTTGGGCATTTTTTAATGGCCAGCCATTCTTCCAGTGGTTTAAAATATTCGCGGATGGCAGATCCATCCATTATTTCTTGTCCGGTCATCGACTTCATGACATCTGGCCAAGGTCGAGATGCCCCCATTGCTAGTCCAGCTCTGGTGCGCATCACATATTGCCATAGCAACAATTTTTTAATCTCTATTTTTTTTTTGTAGCCAATAAGCACTGAACTTACGCTAGTTTTGATCCAGCTGCCTTGCTTCGATAAATACTGCAATTATACAGAGGTTTTGAAGGGTCTTGCGGATCGTATTGGCCAGCTTCTTTGCATAGTGAACGATGAAACTGGAACTGAATAATAGTGGCCGCAAAATACCTATGAGAGAAGAGCAGCCATATGGTTAATATTTTACTAATAACATAATACCTGAGATTTAAAAAAAATAATGTTGTATTTTTTTTCACCTGCTATAGTCGACGTGAGAAGCGACGTGATAGATGGTACCCGGATCAAAATTCTCTTCTGAACGTTCAACAGGTGGCTTAACGCCTTGATATTCCTTCCTGATTAGTATATATTTCGCTTGTTAAATTAAAAGAAAGCGCCGTAAAATATCAATTAAGATAGCAGTGTACCTCAATTTCCACCAATGCGAGTTCATGCGAGAAGAGTCCACTGATCCATCAAAAATAGCCCAACGATACTTATCTATTATATACGCAAATGGTAGTGAGGCGACTTTTTTCAGAGCTATGGCCATCAGGAAATTGATAGAAGTCTCGTAGTCATCAATCTGAGTGGCCTGATCAAGTAAACCGACTTCTTTCAAATGCTTTGGAGTCTGCACGGAAAGGGCTAGCGTATCTCCAACAGCTTCGTGGAAACCTTTATCGGTAATAAATCTTAATAATTACTAGATAAATTGTTCGTTACATAGTTTAAATTATCAACCTGGATTCGCTCCTTCACGATATATATGTGGCTGATCTTTGTACTGCAGATAATATTGGATATGTCCCATTTCGTGCTAAAGAAACCATTTAAATGATAATATAGAAATTAAAAACAGAAACATAATAAATTATTATTACGTGAACAGTTATGAAATCTCTCATGTTGACCTCGGTGCATTGTTTGATCCTATTTGTGATACGGAGATAAAACATTTTGGAATTAACAATAAGCCAGTAAGCGCAAATTATTTGTACCTAAAGTCTTTTCCGTTGCAGAAATCCCAAGCGGTTGCGTGACAAACAACTTCACGATCCTTAGGCTTCACAATAAGCGATTCTTTCCAGAACTCTTGGGGCATTGGTATCAGACCTAATGAGGTAAAAAACTCTTCGGATTTCTGAAACATTTTCAACGGCGTGTATCCCTGCACAAAATAAACAATCCGTTAATTAGCGTTCCCAAACTTTCAATATTTGAATTTTATTGCGAAATAACCTGAGCCTTCATTTCGTTGGTAACATCAACAGAAGCTCTTTGGGGATAAGGAATCAATAAAGAGTACACACCATCCAGGGAAGACGCAAAAACATTGCCTGTAACAAGAAATTTATATTCACCTGTAATGTATCAACCGGTTCTAGTGTAAAAAATAAAAATCCTATACGAATTACCTAATAAATGAGCTGGAATCAACCCGTCTGAAGAAAATTGATCTCCGTAAACGTAGCGTAATTTGGCCCTTGCGTACGCGTGAATTTGTTTATAGAGCGGTGCAAGCGTTTCATATAGCTGATCAAAATCTTCTTTTATCGTGTCTGACTCGTATTCTCGAAGCCAGTAAGCTCCGGTATCAGAAAAATCTGTCATTCATTAAAGTTAGATTTGATATTTGGACTATTTTATCTTTGTCAAAAGTAAACCGGTCATTTTTGTAACCTACTATTCAGGCGGGCGGCTTGATTGCTCAGTTTTACAAACTGTTGGTAAGGATTTCTGATACGATTTCCACATTTATTATGCCATTCTGTCCAGATATGACGAAGTTCGTGTTCATCTCGGCTTTCCTTCATGATTTTTTTTCACATCTAATCATATATTAATTTGAAAAGAGATTTTTATTAATTATTTTTTTATCGTTTGCTAACCAGGATCCAAGGAGAGGTTGCAATTCGTTGAATCTAGGAAAGCACATACTTTCGTCGTGCTGTGAGTTTTTGTCATATCCGATTCAAGCTGATTATACTTTGAAGAAAAGAAAGTATGCAGTTTACCTATGTTTTTAAATTTACTATTCGATTAGCTAATGAGCATTAAAAGGTTACTTGAACAAGATCTTCTTCCGGTAGTGCAGATGATCCGAGAACAGTTGATTTTTTAAACCTTCTTTTAAGATCCGGATCTTTGAAATTAGACCATGATTTAAATTTGCTATTCAAATTCTGCCACGAAATTTTTGCAAATTTAGAATATTCTAAACTTGCATTCAACTGTTTCTCTTGGTTAACGTCGTTTATGTTTGTGTTGTAATTCCAGTTGGCCTCTGCGGCCTGGAAGCATTTTTCCGCCAAGAGCCGATCTTCTTCTTCTAAAAAAGCTAGCGCTTTTACTTCTTCATTCTCCAGAGTACTTAATTGTATTTAAGGAAATAACCAAAAGATTAATAATGTTAAAAATCTGAAAAATTAATGCAATGCATACCTTTGCGTTTGCGGTAAAGTTGAAATTATGTGGACGGAATAACCCAAAGTGATAATAAAGTACAATAGCAGCTTCCTCATATTGTAAAATGGGGCTCAGCAGTTAAAATTTGACTGCGAATTATTGTAAATTCTACATGCTAGTTATATACGCTAAGGAGGAGGAGCATGGGAAGCGAACGAGTGCCTGAAGCTACAACACAATTTAGCTACACGCTGATCAGGTGTCCACCGTGTATAAACCACTGCATCCGACCACTTTCATCCATAAGGTCAATGCTCCGTAGCCCATACCTTTTTTTTTTTTCAAAAGCAAAAAATTTTGATCACTTCTATTCGAGGTTATCAGTTGTAAAATTAATATTATTTTATGCAAAATGTACTTTTCCATCAGTTACGAAAATTTAGCTATTTGAGAATAACTAATATTTTAAAATATAAGTAAATTATTTGATAGATAGAGAATAACCGAATTTACACAAGCCAGTATATTTTGGCTTTTGAATCTCCTTTGGAATTGTAACATATGGGATCGGTTATTGACAATTGACATATTTTATTCATAAATAGCCATAAGGCATTTCCGTCGGAAAGGTTTAAAAATGTAATTGTGCAGTTAATAGCATTTCAAATATAGGTAGCAAATTCCCCTTCATTTCAGTTATTAATATTTAAAATTTAAAATTTAATTTTTCTCCATAGATAACATCGACACGTCTTTATACCGTGTGTCCGTGTGTCCGGTTCCTATCAGTGCTATCTTAAGTTATCTTGTGATTATTCATTATAAACAAAAAATCAAAAATGATGAGTGATGAAAAATCATGGTGGTGTTGCCAAGCTAAAGTCGTGAATAGTTCACTTTTTCAGCGCTTATGTCGGTGAATGTTCCACCTTCTTCCTCTTCTTGCAGTCGTGACGCAGCAGATTTGTTTAGTTTTTCACAGGTGACAGGTGTAGAAATGCAAAGTCATCCCACAACCACAAGTGGCAACACTGCTTAATTGCAGACTTCCCTTGTTTTGATTATCGGCAGTTCGGTTTCGGTACATGTGACTTTCTTGGGCACTACAGATATTTGAAATTATTGTATTTCTACGAGTTTCTTGTGTTTAAAATCAAGTGTGTTTCTATTTCTGTAAAACTCTGTAAATTTTAATCGAAAAAATTGTATTGAAAATGGATGCAAACCTTCAAGAGAACTTCAATCATCATACGACAGTAGCAAGAGCTCTTTCTCACGATGTTCAATCAGAAGCGTTTTATGGCACTATTAGGGTATTTGAATTTTGAATTAAAGGTGTGTGTTTAACTATTCCTGATATATTTTTCACAATTTTATTAGGCTCTTCTTACAACAATACAAATATCCAGAAGACGAAATTTAAAGTTAACGGAACCCCCAGATCTTTTGTCCATAACTGAAGGTCTGATAAGAAATTCAAAGCTTACCATAGACCTTGCTATAGTAGCCGGAAAAGTAAACTGTTTAACAAAAGTGTTCATCCAGCATAATCCTATTTCAGTAGAGGATTTGATGGCTCAGTCTTCCCAAATTTCAGAGATTATTCCCAAAATTTGTTTCCTGTTTGGCATTATTGATTGTCTACCAACTGATAGATGTGAAGTGACTGTAGTCACCATCGCAGAAGAGATTTTCCAACTTTTGAAAAATTTCAGTGCAACCTATTTCCACCAAATGAAACTTTTACTTGCCTGGCTTCAATATGTTCGAAGTATTGTGCCCTTCATTCCCCATACAAATCCTGTTCTTTCCCAATTTCTGCTGCCTCAAAGTTTAATGATGGACCTTATCAATCTTCATTGGGAAACAACTCAAGTACAAAATTTACCAGAGCAATGCCTAGCAACAATTTGCGATATATGGCGTATCGCCCAGCCAAATTCCCAGTACGCCGATATTGTTGCTAAGATGGCGTTGACCAACTTGACGTGGAAATCGAGAACAAAATACCTTATCTTAGCTACTGTGCTGCCTTTCACACACTTCAAGGATATTTTGTGCGAGTACCCCGACACCATTTACTCTATAACAACTAGTCTCGATTCGAATATTCTGTTAGCAGCTGGAACAGCTCTTTTCAAAGCTTTCACGAAAAAGTTGACATCTGACGAGTGGGAAGACTACTGTCAAAGTGTTCTGCTCGATGCGTTGAACCACTCGAACAGAAACACCCAGTTAAATGCCGCCCATTACTGGATTCCCTGTTTGACTCATGCATCGCCAGTAGTTCTGGTCGAACTAAAGCAACGCCTCTTGAAAGCCGATAACTTCAACTGGTTAGCCTACATATCGCTCTTAAAATTGATGGATCATCTAGATGACAGCGATAAACAGCTTACTTTCAGAGCTCTGAATCATGGTGAAGAAGAAGTAAGAGCAGCTGCATTTGGGATCCTTCTTCATACAAATAAAAAGACGGAAGTTATCCGCGCTGAAGATTGGGAATTGATGAACAATTTCTTGATTAACAACCTTCGATCAGACAACCCACAATTCAGACTGAAAATACTCTCCACTACACGACTTTTCTTGATTCGACTATTGGTACTATATTGTTGTTATATGTTGTTATATTGTTGTTATATTGTAACTATTGGTTATTGTTGTCGTACTATTAGGAATCTTGTCTCAACAGGATCAAAAGCAATTGCCCTTTAGATGAAGATATTGAAAACTTGAGGAAACTACATGACCGACTGCTCAAATGTTTGACTCCTTTATCCAGCTACCAGAAGAAAGTCACTTCATTGGGTGTCCTGCGTTACATCCAGCAGTTGTTTGGCAATAGTGACGCTCAGGCAGACAGTCTGGCTAAAGGTGCTTCACTAACTAAACGTCGTGAATTGATCCAGTTAGCCGGAAATCGCTGGGATTTTACTGGAAAAGTGCCTTTAGACCATTACACCATCTGCTTAATGGATGAGGTTATTGACGTTCGCCAAAAAGCAGCCGATATTTTGCGTGAATTTTTCCCATGCCCACCTCCCAGTTATGTACAATTGCTTTACCGTCAAGGATTGGAAATGTGCGATAGTGCAAAGTTTCAGCGTAGTGAGTGTGGCGCTATCGTGATTCATATGATTGGGGCATTGGTCATCTACAAACAAAGATATCGTTCCAGAGTTAACGGTAGACTTTCTTATAGAAGAAATTAAAAGGCGATTTCATCAACTTCAGTTAGACTGGATGTCCGGAGCCACCCAACAACCTATTCATGGTTTTATTGGCGCTCTGGTCAAATTCCTCCAACTTTCACACCATTCGCACGCGATGACATTCTATGAAAATGTGATCGAACTGAGTCAAACCATTAGTTGTTATATGTTGGACACGTTGGCCAGCAAATCAACTGGAAGTACAGGTAAGACCCCCGCACCCCCATTTAGTTAATGACGCAATAAACTATTCTTTTAACTTTGGTTTAAAATTTTACTTTGAAGATATGGCCCCATCGTTCGAGGAGATGAGTCAGTCCATTGACGATATTGTTCGCCGAAGTAATCCGACCAACATGAATGGTATGGTAACAATTAGCGTTCAACAACAGCTGGTCTTGGCCTGCGCCTGGCTTAACCTAAAGGTATCGGAACTTGATACTTCTTAAAATAATGTGTCTGGTGTTGCTAAATGTAAATTAAATTTGTGTAGGAATCTGGTAATTTGGCTGTTCAAATTGTTATTTTGTTATTAAACGACGAGCGACTGCCCAAAGAAGAGCTAGTTCGCCAGATTGATCAGTGCGCCCAAATAGTATATCAAATTCTTATCCGTTGTCGCCATAAAGGAGCAATTGAGGCAGCCGGTGATGCTATGGGCTTACTATGTAGAAAATTGTTTGCTAGTCAAGAGGAAGCAATCAGAGCTATTCCTGGAAAAATATTGACCAATTTTTTACAACGGCTTGAGAATTTGAAGTTGGGAGCATCTATCACCCGCCGCTCGGCTGGCCTGGCTTTTCTTGTTAGTAAGATTGTAAGCAGCCAACCAGAAAAGTTTTCCACGGTAAGCTATCAACCGTATATATTTGAAATTCAAAGATAAATTTTATTAACTTTTCGCTCCTTTCAGGATTCGTTACTCGTAGTGGCAACTCGAAGGTTAATCAACGTTGCTCAGCGTCCAGTCTATATGAATGAGGGGCAAGATGATGTCTGTGATTTGCCACAGTCCGTGGCTATGCATTTACTTAAATCTCTAGTTCATGATGCTTCCCTGAGTGTTGGTTTGCAACCTGAATTAATGGAGCCTATTGTCAAGCTGAGCGTTGACTCTTTTGCACATCCGCACTGGTCAGTCCGCAATGCCGCCTTACAGTTACACGGAGCGGTTATACCGCGATTAATTGGGGCATCTAGCAAGACAACGGCAGAACTCTTTCACAAACTTCCAGGCTTAGAGTCATTCTTTTTTGAAAAGTTAGCTGAGCAACCCGAAGATCGACAACTTGTTAGCGGTGGCCTTATTCCCAGTCTTAGCATTCTGAGTCGCCTATCGCCCGCCTATGGAAACGAATCCAGAAATTCTCTTTTCACTTCTCGTCTCATGACATTACTTGGTCACCCAGTTGTTCAAGTCAGACAATTGGCTGCACAAAGTTTATTGGCGTTTGTTTCGCTCTTCAAGACCAAATGGATCACCATGCAGCTTTGCGAAGATGCTGTCATTTTGGTAACGCAAAAGAGTTCAGAAACGCCGTTTCATTGTTGTGTCCTCGGATCTTCTACTACCAATAGTCTCCACGGTTGCTTATTGGCTGTATTCCAATTTTTGAGTCGCTCTCGTGATATTGCATTAAGCGTTGAAGACTGGGAGATGATTCGCGAAGCCGTTTCGGCTCTTGTACCAATAGAAAATGATCATCGCAGTTACTACATCAAATCTGCCATTTTGAAACTTTTTCAAATGCTGCCGAACATGGCTGGGGACTTGGCTTCCTTCAAAGCTTACCGCGAAGAATTGGTTCGTAAGCTATATTATAATCAACCTGGTTTTAGCGATTGGTTGAGGCTAAAAACGGAGCTAATCGTCAATAAAATCTCCCTTAATTGTATGCTGCCTGCCATCGACCACCTTCTACCCTTTTATAATGGTATGGTAATTTTCTATTATCTTTGCAGTTGACACCTTTTTTTTTTGTATTTCTAGGAATGGATGTTGTGGAAATAGCCCTGAAAGGTCTGAAAAATCGTCTGGCCCGCTTGTCAAGTTCTAGTGTCTTGGCCAATACCGTAACTTGTTTCGTCACCTACTATATCAGTCATTGGCAGTTATACCCGAGTCTGGTACCTGCCTGTCTGGATTTTGTTCAGGCTCGAGGAGCTACATCTCTGCTGGAAAGTGATACGTCACTTCAAGCGAACCTCGATTTTCTGTTGGACACATTTATCGAAACACGACAATTGGGCTCTGCCGTGGCTCTATCAGCGATTCCAACAGCATCTGCTGTCATCAAAGAAACTATAGAAAAGAGTCTACCGATTAACGATTTAGATAATGTCATTCTTCGACTAAGTCGATGTTTGCTGGACGCTTCCCAACCTGAAGAGTCGTCATCTTTCCGGTCCGCTGCTGCTTCCAGTCTCAAGACAACAGGGAGACTACTGGTAGAAAAGGCAAACCAAACCGCGGAGACCAGTCGCAATCTTTTCCTTCTAATTCTAAATCTCATTCAAGACGAGGAGAAAGACATTCGAGCAGATACGGCTTTCTTTTTGACGGATCTAGTCTCTTCATTGAATGATACTTCAAAAGAAAACCCACGCGTGTATCAGATGAGTCCTAGTCGGTCCCTTCAAGAATTTGCTTTTCATATTCACAACTGGTTTCCTATGCAACACATTGCACCAGTCATATTTGATTTGTTGAAAGATTCTGATCCAGTTAAAAGTGATGAAATTCAACAGTGTTTGTACGATCGAGAACCCCGAAATTTTTTCCACGAGGAGACGGAATCGGTCCGTTTCCTAGTCAATGTCGTCGAGTCATTAGCCAGTGCCATGGATAGTGATGACAACCATTTTTTCCAGCTGGATGTTGACGTGAAACAAATTCTAATAGAAGCCGACCAGTGTCTTGATCGCATTCGTTCCAATTCGTCATTGAATGCAAAAGCAAACGAATGGCTTTTTACTCAATCAGCAGAAAACTATTCGGTTCTTATTCGACTCGGTGCTCGCTTAACTATTATAGCCTTATGCTGTCCATCTTGGAAGACGGAGCAAAGTTTTGTTGAACTACAAAACTCAATTGAACGAATGACTCATCGTTACGTTTCGTAATTTTTTTTTTTTTTTTTTGTAATTTCGATTGTTTTTCCATTTGTTTTTTACAAAATGTGGAGTATCGGTTATGAAATGGGAACATGTTTCATCAATAAAATGTTTGAATTGTCAACAAATAATTGTACGGAAGGTATTACATTTAGTAGTCAAATAAAAAAATCCTTACGAAATCTGTTATCTATTCTGTATCTGTATGGGAATTAGATGTCCTTTTCGTATTGGTTATCGTTTGGAGATCATCAGGATTGCTGGAAGAGAAAGCTATATTGATTTCACCAACTTTCTCTTCAGGTTTCTTCTTGATTTCTGGAACCTGTCACATCAGCAGTGATCAAATTAGAAGCTTATTAGATTCATTTTCTCTCCCCGAATTATTAAGTAAAACTTACGTAATCGTCGCCAACATGGAATCGTAAAAACTGTTGAGGTAACAGAAACTTGTATTATAGAAATAGATTTAATAAATTTCACTATTACTTTCATTACCTCTTTGGCTTTCTTGGGTAGGAACCAGTACATATTGTTGCCGACATTGCAGATAAGTGATGGATTCAGTTTCCGAGGATCTTGTATGCCTGTGAATGCACTCACGATCAAACCAACCACGATAACTGTAAGGCATCCACAAGCAGAGTACCACATGTACGATAGTTTGTATAAACCCAGCGGCTCGTATACATCATCTTGCCTATTTTTATTTAATGAATAAATAGAATATTAAATAAAATGAATTTGCTAGATAATATACAAAGTCATTGAGGTAGTTGTTTCCCAGTCCATTGTAGTAAATTCTGTAGTCGTAAACGTTAAATTGGTGCCGTTGAATGACGGGCAACCGTCGAATGAGACAGGCTTGCGTGGAACTTTTAGATAGCCTTGCGCTTTAGCTACTTGTGTTCCTACACCGATCCATAACATGAGTAACAAACTGCTCATAAGGCCAGTCGCAGCTCCCTACAAGCGAAGAAAATAAAATTGGGCACATTTCAACGTAACCTTAAAAAGACTAACAATAGAATTCGCCCAAGGGAAAAACATTCCCAACGTGAAAACACCGAGAAGAGGTCCCCCAAGAATTCCAAAGATGCTCAGTGCGGCCTGTAGACATCAACAGGTAATCTTCATTTACCAATCATTTTTTTGTTATTTAATTTGTTTAAGATACCTCAAGAACGTTGCCCAGCTGGGCAGCTACAAAGACCAAACCAAAGCACAAGGCACCGAAACCCAATGCAATGAACTTGGAAACGTTAGTCGCCTGGGCATCGCTCATTCCTCGTCCGCAAAAAGGTCGAACGAAATCTTCTAAGCAAATGGCAGCCAACGAGTTCAAACCGCTTGAAACCGTACTGTAAGCGATCGATAATTGATCAATAATAAATTATGTAACTCCAGCGCATTTAAATCATTTTCAGATTTTCAGGTAGACCTTACCTTAAAGCTCCGCTGAAAATCCCTGCCACAAATAATCCCGGAACACCGGGATAATTTCCAAGAGTATCCATAACAAATCGTGGAAATAATTGATCCGGTTTAGAAACAATCTGGATTAGAATTTCCATAATTTAAGTCTTCCAAATTTATGAACAACTTTAATAACTCTAATATACCCCAGCACCGAGAAGGTCACAGTCTTCATATCTTGCATAGATCACCATTCCAGCGTAACAGCACAGGGAGATGAGGGCAACCAAACCGACCAAGTTAATCCAAACAGCGCTGGGTAGAGTAAATAACAAAAAGGTAAACAAGTTTTTTTTTTCACGCACATCAAATAGATTTATCTTTATGATGTTTTCATATATACATTACTTTTTAGCCTGTCGTATGTTGGCTACTGTCAAGTACCGCTGTACTTGCGATTGGTTCACTCCATAAATTGTTACCCACTTAACACAATGATAAAAACAAATTTAGCAATAAGGATAATAAAGTAATATAAGTAGATGATGTAAATTTCTATTATTATTTGCTTTTGAGACACACCGTGAAGTAACCTCCGACGATTAACGACCAAACGGAATGTCGTTTTGCGGGACTCGGGTCAAAACTAAAAACAATTTTTAAAATGTGATTTTGAAAAGTAGATAAAACATAGGCCAATAACATACTCTCCAAATTCCACGCGATCTGAAGCTTGGTTTGCTGCCCATACAGCTGCACTACCACCTTTGTCAACGTCCCCTTTAAATACCACCTGTTAAAAATTGACGTCGCATTAGGTCTAACTGTAGATGCTATCGTTAAGAAGTACTCAAAAATTTTTAAAAATAATCTCATGAATCCTACCACAGCCATTGAAATGAACATGATAATAACTTGAACGGTATCGGTCCACATGACGGCCTTCATTCCACCCTAATTAGTTTCGATTAAACGTTCTTTTATCAATCGAATAATTCAAATTGAAAAATAAAAGAGGGAAAGGAGTTTTTCACGTACGACCACAGTGTAGAAAATGCAGACAGCAAAAATAGCCGTGACCGAGATATAGACGTGAATACCAGTCACTTAGAAAACAAAACAATTGATTAGAAATAGAATTTTTTTTTAAGTATCTAGCAACTTTATTTTAAAGCTATGTATAATTCATTACCTTGGCTGAGAGCCAGAGCAGGTGCGTACACAACTACAGCCATGTAAAGACTCTGTAAAGGAAATCCCAGTTGATTACTGTTATTAATTTGTACATATCGGAAACGTAATCAATGTAATAGACCAACCATTTGAACGGTGAATGTTGCCGACCCGAGGCAGCGGACAAGTTTGTTGAAGCGCACTTCAAGGTACTAATAAAGCAGCGTCAAATAAATTATAATGAATGAATAAGTGATAGCCTTCATGGGAATCGTTCGACTGTGCGGTAATTAGGTTATACCTCGTAGGCGGATGTGACTTGTAGTTGGTAAAAGATTGGCATGTACAAGTAGTTGGTTGCCGGTACAACGAGGAAAAAGGCCACGACTATAAGCCAGTACATAGTCCCGAATTGGTAGATTTCGGCGGGAGTCCCTAGCAGCGTGATGGCCGACATAAAACTTTGGATACGCGTCAAGGTCAAAATGTATACATGCTGTTGGTATACAACGAACTATACACTTGGTTTTATTTGAAAATGATGGTTACCTCGCTATGAGAGACATGGCAACAGGGAAAGTTCCCATGTTCCTTCCGGCCATAAGAAATTCACTCGTGGTGTTTTGTTTAGCCCCGCAACTGCATATTTTAAAATATGGATTAAAGTAAAGAAAACTTGAAAGACTTAAGTTATTCCAAATTTATTGAGGCCAGTCCAGAGATTGACCTCAATTTTTTTTATTGAAATATTTCAGAATAATAAATTGTTTTACCAGGCATAGTAGATGCCGATAATAGCCGAAATGACCAACATTGCGACAAATACAAGATAATCTGCCCAGCTGAAGAACTGTTCCGCATTGATGTAGTTGACGGTGGTGTTGTCTGACATGTTGATCTGTTTGATGCTACCGCCACCTTGTTTGCCGTAACAATAATACACAAATCAATTGGATGTGATGACAAACAAAAATTGAAACCACTCGGTTGGCTGAGCACTAGTCAGCAACTGGTATACAACCGAACTGAAACAGCTTCGTTTAAAGAACCATGGACGGCAGAAGTATCAGTGGTACAGGTAAGCACACCTAGGCACCGCTAGGCACCGGTTCTACACGTTGTTTTATTTTATTTTTTTGGCCAATTGCCAACCAATTGCATCACTGCACCATGTGTGTGGACAAAACAAATCCCCTTCACTTCTTTTTAAAGAGCGGCTTCAGGTACTATAACTTGTCTGGATATGGGATTATGGGAATATGGTTATCAAGATGTTTGAACTTTCTATTCTTTCACGTCATTTATTTCACTTTTCGCATGGCATTAGTCCATTAGATAGCTTCAACATAAAGCGGGAATAAATTATTTTATAGTTGTTGTGACTTTCAATTCCTTGTTAATCCGCGCAACTCTAATCCATACCTCGACGTGTCGCACTCACAAGTGCGCAGTCGTGCTCGAGATCACCACATTTATATAGTTCTAGTAGCCTAATACTACTGTCATTTGTACTATCGTATTTGCCGCATTATGAGATGCGAATTAGTGGTTGAACACTTGAATGGTTGTCAAAAATTTGCAGATAAATTTACAATTTTGGTCGTCCTTTATCCAACATTAGATATTATTTGAAACCTCACAGAGTGCTTCCAGCACAGCCAACAGGTTGCTGACTTTTCTGTTCGGTTGGGAAATTCCCTGCTTGGAAATTAGGGAAAATTTCTATTTTCTTTATTAAGCAACGGAAATCCTCAAAATATTTCTGGTGGTTCACTTCACAAATTAATCGGCAACCCATCGATTAAAGTATAATATTTTCAATTAAATCGATTTCGAGAAATCGTTTATTAAAAATTTTTACCAACCGGATGTTGTTTTATCATTGCTGTCTTGTATTCTTTTGTAAGCGTGCATGCGCAGTTTTGACATTTGCGTGGTTTGTTAGGTATTAGACATGCATACCAACCAGCCAACGCGACATTAACTAACAATATGATCACTAGCCACTAGATGGCAGTAAAGTTTCTGTAAAAAAAATAGCGAACAGAGCGTTCTTTTTAATTTTCCATTCACTGTGTGCACTGCTTAAAGTGCGCATTTGTCATATTGTTTTTTTGTGTGTGAAGCATGGTGTGAAGACTGAAGTGTGGAGACTGTGGAGTGTGGACGTCAGCCGCTTATTTCGTCTTATTAATTTTTGTTTTTGGTAAGTTCATAATAATTTTTGTTTCTGTGGCTATTTTTATTTGTTAAATTTTATCTTCTAAATGCGTAAATGAAAAGTGAGGCATAAAGAATCCGTCGCTTTCTGATTACAAGACATAACCATAGGATAGGACTTGCCGATTCGAAGACACATGGCCGGCTTTTGGAATCGGTAAAGTCGGCTCGCTCATGTGAAACACCACGAAATCTGTTTCATGCATTCTAGTCGCAAAAAACGCATGATTTGGTTTCCTTTAATAGTGATAATTCATTTTGCTAAGTTATCTCTTAAATAGTAACAAAGCCGTTTGAAAGTTTGGGGAAGTAAGGGTCCGTAGCGTCAAGTGAGGTTTCCATGAAAACATTGCGGGTCATCGAGCTCCTCCTGTCGGCCTTATATGAGAGCCTCTGACCAACGACCGCGCATGTTTTCAAATTATTATTTGCTATACTTTTACAATGTTTGTGTAGTAATAGTAGTGTGCCTTCAAAATTGAAGTTAGTCATTTTGTTTTGTATTGAAATTACTAATTAAGCTTTTTATTTAATTTTTAAACTCTTTTGTTGATCCTACTTCCAGCCTCCTTCATTCAAGTGTTGACTGTTGACATTTGAGGTTTGTTATGCTCTAAAAAAATGGCAGAAAAAATAAAACTAAAAACATCCAAAAAGCAAAATCTTGAAGATAAGGTTGTTCCTCTGTCTCCATCAACCCCTTCTACACTGGGGCGAAAAAGTAAAAATCGATTGATTTCTTATTACAAGTTGTAAAATGATTTATTTTAATATTATAATTATTACTTTTTTAGGTTCCAGAAAGCCTGAAACTCCTTCACCATCACCATATTATGCTAACTCACCTTCTCCTGGTACCATTTGAATTTTTCTGATTAAATTTTTTAAAAATATCTTTGCAATTTTAAAATTTACATACAGAATTTTTTCATTATCATAGAGTTTGAGTAATAAACTTTTTTTTTGTAGGTGAAGGTGAGGAAGATAAAGAAAACGGTGACGAAGAAGATGGCGATGATGAGTTAGAAGAAGATGATAAAGACGAAGAAATAAATGGACCTCATTTAGGTAACAAGTGAATGGATTGTTGTGCTTATCGTACATCATAATTCTCTAAATATCTATTATAGCATGGTCAAAGAATGACGACTTAGAGCTTTTAAAGTTCATCCGAAAAGCTTGCCCTGAAAATGATAACATGAAATTCCATAATCGTGTAGATTGCTTAAATTGGGAATCCGTAAGTTATTTCTGTAGTTTAAAATTTGTGAAGGTTGTCCTTAAAATTAACTCACCTGACCAATAAGCAATAAACCGTTAATATTATAGATTAAATTTCAAGATTACTCTGCGGAACAATGTAAAAGCCGATGGTTACATATTCAAGTAAGTAATCTAAAATTTATAAACGTTTCTTGTTCAGGGATGTCGCTTCTCATCAATATACTGTGTCCAATTGTTCTATAGACTTGTTTGAGGCATTATAGGATTCTTGCCGAACTTTTAGAAGATGCTGCCTCTTGGGTGGATAGGCCGCGGTATAACTTCAACAAAGGAGGAAAGGTATATTGTTATTAGCTACTGTATTTATGTAACCATTGCATTCGGAGTTCTCTTTTTTTTTTTAAGATTAACCTGAAACATCCTGAACTCCCCATGAAACCTACAACTTCTTTCATGCTGTTCTACATGGAACAAAAAGACGCTGTTCTGGAAAAGCAACCTGATCTTGGAATGGTATTGAAAGCCTGAAAGGTCGTCAATCTTCTATTTATTTAAATTGACCTTTTTTGTATCAACACATTCAACAGTCTGAGTTAAGAAAGATTATTTCTAAAATGTATTATGAACTAAGCGATGATAAGAAAAGAAAGTATTTGGAAATTGCTGAAAAACTGCAGAAAGCTTATAAAGAGGAGATGAAGAAGTTTCAGTATGTTTCTAGAATTTTGAAAACTGAATCCCTATAATGTCAACACTTATTGCTGTTTTATTGAACATTAGGGAGGCTCACCCAGATGATTTTCTCTCAGAATCCAAACAAACTGCTAAGGCAGTGCCTCCTAAACCTGCTAAAAATCCATTCAGACTATTCAGGGAGGAAAAGATGGAAACACTTCTGGCCGAAGGAATGACATCGAGAGAAGCCAGGTTTGAACATTCTTATCTTAGTGCGTGAAGAAAACATAGTTTTCGCGTTTTTTAGCACTTATTCTTTCATTTAAATTATATCCATTTTGTTTTAAATCTATTTTGTTTATCCCAGAAAGGCATGTAAACATGCATACAAGGAGCTGAAGGACGAACAGAAATTAAAATGGATTTATCAAGCTCTGGAACAAGAAAATGAGTATAATGTAAAATTTTATTTCATGGGAACAACCTTTGGTTTTATTAAGACAATTATAACATCACTCAGCATTGATATAAATATTTTATGTAGAAGGAATTTGAAAAATTTAAAAATGAGCACTCTGATATTGATGTACCAGCAAAGAAATTCAATCTAGTATTGAACAAAGATGAATTACGGATTAAACACAAGTAACTAGCTTTAGTTGTTATAATACTTAAATGGATTGACTTAATTTTTGAAAATGGATTTTATGCTCTAGGAAAGAGGGCAAACCAGACAAGCCTCCCGACTCTGGATATAGTTTATTTTCTAAGAAACTTCTTTCTAGGCAATTCATTTGCAGCAGCTTGAGACTTCTGAAGAGAGGACCGCAGAAATATCAAGACTCTGGAAGGAACTAAGTGATGAAGAAAAGGCGTCGTACAAAGATGAAGCTGCACAAGTAACGTTCATCAAAGAAAGTTAATAAGACGAAATTTATTTACCACATTTTTGGACATTACAGGGGATGCGCTCCTACAAAGAGAAATATGCGTCCTACCTTGAAACTCTGACTCCTGAACAGCGAAACGCAGAATTGGTGAGGTCTCTAGGCAAAAATGTGAAACGAGCAGCTAGCGAAAAGACAGATGAACAGGTAGGAAGTTCTTAAAAAATAGATTAATGTAATTTAAAATTGTAAAAATTTAAAAATTTATAGCCGACGGGTAAGAAACCAAAAATTAGTGCACCAGTTGATGTTGGTTCTTCATTAGCAATGGAAAGTGATGAAGATTTAGCGAGAAAAAATAAGGTCTATGGTAATATGGCTCAAAATTCGAAAAATGAACTGTCTGTCACAAGTAAAAAATCGTTGACGTCCGCTATATCGAACGTAAAAAATTCGAAAAAAAGAGCCATCTCCAAGATAGATTTTGTTAAATCTTCTGCCGCTGCAACTGCTTCAAAATCTCCAGAACGTGATTCATCACCCGAACAATTCGCGGCAAATTCTGATTCGAAATCTTTGGAATCACCTTCCAAGTTTAAACCATCTTTAAACACTGATGCAAAGTCTTCAATAACAGAAAAAATATCTCCTTGCACACCTAAATCCACAATCAGGGCTGCTAATCAATTGTCTTTTAAGACAGGAGCGACGAACGAACCACCTAAGCCACCGGAGTAATTAAATTAACTATTCATTTATGTAGATATGAACTTATGATACATCTATTTCAATTATTTCGCATAATTAGAAGTGCTGCTGCCTATTATGTTCTGAAGCACTACCCCTGGGAACTACCAATCTTTCTCCTGTTCACATTAATGTTTTGTGGTTATCGGTGTCTGAGGATAGAGAAGAAACAATGCATCGAAGAATTCCAGAGAGCACAAGAAAGCTACCTTGCAGAATTTGAAAAGTTTCTTCGGGTAAATTCTACAAAGTTAAGTATTCAATATTTTGTAATGTAATTAAAATTTTTATTAGTCATTGAAAACAGATGAACTCAAAGCTTTTCGTGCATTCATTGAGAATCGTGATCACGTTCAGGAAGATGTATAGACCTAATCAAATCTCCGAAGAATATTCTGAACTGAAGAGTTCAAATGAAGATCGAATAAGTGGCGCTTGCTCGGAGTCGGAGGATGAGCCACACATCTCCTCGGATGAAGGTTAAACGGACTTGTTACTAAAATGTAATACTGAGCGCATTTGAAATTGTGTGTAAAATTTTTGCACCAATTTTTTAACTTGATTTGCATTCAAATAAACAAAACAAAAAGAAAATACTAGTTTAGTTCAAAAAATGACCACAAGATGGCGTTTAAATTTTTCGAGACACATTTTTCTCGTCTGTTTTGGACACACATTCTCAGATTTGAAAAGATCCCGATCCTTAATCCGCATTGGACATTACTTTGTTCGTGAACATTGTTACAGTTTGACTTTGGACGTTCGTTAGCCGTAATACCAGCATACACAAACCAACGGTTACAACTTGTAATTCCTAGAGGCAGGACAATTTCTGCTGTAGTGGCCCAGCATTTGCAGAAAAAGAGGATTGTGACAGTGAAACTTTTCAAGACCACGAGGACGACGAAGGATTATGGTCTGCATTATATTCCAAGAGTCACAATCACCAAGTTTCGAGGTAAGCAGACATTCCACTCGAAAACTTGGCGAGTCCACTCACGCGGTGATGAACCGTCAAGTGGTTGATGTCAAAGTTACTGGATGGGCGAGTCGATAATTATGGCCTGCCACGCTCCTCTCTCCTTTGTGTGTGTGTTCGGCTTTGCAATGGTGTGTTTACTGTCTTTATTAAGAACGAACGCTTTCGGGAGCAGCAAAGCAAAAAATCATGGCGCATATTCGACATTTCATCGAGAATTCGTGATCGTGCGTCATTCTTGGCTGTATCAAATAAAAGGTAAGATAATAAGTCTATTATATATCCAGTCTAGTCGAAAATTTAAGCTTTTGTCATTACAGTCAAATGACAACTTTGACAAGTCACCTTCAATCACATTTTTTAAAAATAGTTGGAAATTATATTTAGCCAAACGAGAGTCCTGAAATGAGTTGACTGTATTTCAATTTCCTGCTAAAAATATGCTAAATCCCTTTTTATGAAATGTGTTTCGTCGATGAAATTAATGGTCAGTGTGTCCAATACGTGACGGGTTCCAGACGTCCAGTGTCCCACATGTTTTAGGACCTTGTCTATATTTTTAATATTAAAAAACACGCAAGTTTGTCGGCTATATTACCCATTTTCTATCACCTCGTAAAACCTGTTTGTCGTCGCTTCAAAATGACTCACTAAATCTATCAACTTTTCATTTTTTTTCTGTAGTTCTCTCTCTTACTTTTTTTTGTTGTTGACTTGCTGTTACGCGAGCTTAGCGAATTTTTTTTGTTTTTCGGTGTTTCACGACTTGTTTTACGACAAACGTGTGACGGGAATAATCTCTTCGTTTTTTTTTTGTTTTTGTTGCCAGTCACCGCGCGTGAAAGAGACACTGAGAGTTAGTCGGGCAGATGGAAACTGGCATGTTGTTTGGAACTCTTATATTTTTTTATTTTCGGTGGGGTTATATACGCCGTCGGAGCTTGTTATTGACTTGACTGGCAAACGCCTGAGGTGTTATCCCTTCAAATGAAATAGGACACAAAAAAACAAACAACATCCGCACTCTATAGTTGAGAGAAATCTGATGAATCTTCTGGGAGTATATTCCGGACACCAATAACTGCGAAAACTCTTACGGAAAATAAGTTAATCAATATCAGACTGTTTCGCGGTTTCAATCTTGACGATGACTTATCTCAAGAACGGACTGACGCTTGAAAAGAGAGTCAAATTTATTTTTCTTACTTTTATTTTTTTTAAAAAAACAGATGTTGGAGAAGAAAAAAGAAATAGGAACGTGAAAATCAATGATTGCGATGAAAAAAAGAGGAAGAAGGATGGCGTGCTTATCGCTTCATCTCACGCCGGAGTTTTTTTTTTTTTTCTTTTCTCTGGCGCTCTCTTTGCATATATCGCACCCACTCAATATTATAATATCCGACCAATCAGCTGTCGAGCCGCTCGTATATACACCTTTTCTTTTCTTACTTGCGCGATATCTTTTTTTTTTTTTTTAAATAAATAAATAAATATTTTTTTTTATCTACAACACAGAAAAGAAGAAGAGAGGGAACATTTCTTTACTTTTTTGTGTGTGGAAATTTTCCCTTTTTTTTTTAAGGGGAGATTTTTTCCAATATTTGACAGCGTCAAGATGTGAATAAAGAGGGAAAAAAGATTTACACGGAACTCTTCCTCTTTGCTCTTCCCTTTACTTGATGGCGCGTGCATGTTAAATGCATGAAGAAGACATGGTGGTAGTACAGCAGGACCCTTTTGGCAGTCTCGCTCTTGTGTATGGAAAAACGAGGAGCACTTTCGCTTTGAGAATTGCATATCACAGCAGGTCCCATCATCCAGCACCCGACGGTTTTTCTTCTTGCTCTTTCTATCTTCTTTCGTGGATATTCTTCCGCAGCGACTTGCACTGTGCGCCATCATATCCAATATCCGACTGCCCTGCTATCTCATATCCTCCGGTTCTTTATTTTGATTTTTTTTTTTTTTTTTTCATTCTCTTCTTGTACATGTACGCCCAGCTTTTTAGTATTTCCCACGTCTCTTTCTCTCTCATTTTTTTTTTTGTTGTTGTTGTAAGTTTTTTTCATTTTTTAAATTTGTTTTGGCAGAGCGAAAAGAGGAAGAGCTTTGAAGTTGCGCATCTTGAAATTTCTGCCAGCCGTGCAAAAACTTAAAAAAAAAAAACCCCCCGATGTCCTCTGTGTTGTATTACCTCGCTAGCTACAGTGCCACTCTTGCGATTAAAATTGAATCAACATTGTTGGAACTTGTTATTATCCTTGGCGATCCGTGCGGGATCCAATCCCAAAGAGAATGAAGATCGTCTTCCTCATCATGTCGGTGTAGTTGTGTACAGAATACCTCTATATATTTTCGTCCAAGTTCCTTATTGTTGTTGACCAGAGGTACAATTGGCTCCTGACCGAATCGATCTCGCTCAACGGTTTTGTGTCACAACGCAAAATGATTTCTACAAGTTTATCCCTTTTTTTTTTGCGTCTCTTCCCTTTTCATCCTTGAAGCGATTTTGATAGATTTTGTATTTCGTGCCACATCAATCCTATATCTGCAACACTATGAAAACACAACTTTGTAGTATAGTGTAGGGTTTAATAATTCGATTTACCCCCCCCCCCCCCAACGGCGTAATATCTAAAATTGGAATTGCGCACGAATTGTTGTGTGTCGATTCTTGTTTTCTTTTTCTCTCAATCGGCTTTGACTTGCAATTGGCGAAAATCTTTGGCTGCCAACAGAAATTGTATGAAGGAGAGTCTGCGAAAAGACGAAAAAATCAAACTTTGCTCTTCTCCAGTTCTTCCGGTCTACATATAGTCCACGTCTAGATGCACTTGTGGGGGTCCTTTAGAAAATTCTCATATCGATCGTCTTTTTTTTTTTCAAGATATTTTTATATCTACACGTAAAGACACGAGAAAAAAAGGAGAGCCACTTTTTTTGCATGTACACTTTCTAGCCCCCGTCTTTTTTCCCCGTTTATAGTTTCGCCAAAAAAAAAAAAGGGAATAAATACTAAGCACTTGAAGAAGAGGGCTAGGAGAAAAGGTGATTTACTTAAGAGCTCTTTTCACTTCATCTCCTTCTTCTTGTCCCTTCCATATCTCGCGGCTCTTTTTTTTGGGCCTTTTTCTATTTATTTCTTTCAAGCAGTTTCTTTTTGCCTATCCAGAATCATTTTTGCCTCTGTATAATATTGATGCTTGATGGTGCTGAGGAGCTGTTCGCAACGAAAGAAAAGAACACATTATATAGTGCAGTCTTGTATAGTAGTGTGGCTGTGCGGTGTTGGGAATCCCTTTGGAATAGGAACGGGCCGGCAGCTGCAGGAGCAAAGCAGAATGGATGGTGTCTATATACTTTTTAGCTCTCTCTCTCTTCGGCTGGCGGGCAAAGTGATGTCAGATAGCGTCGGAGAAAAGGAAAACAAAAAAAAAAAGGAGCAAGTGCCGCTCCTATATAGTCACTTCACTCTCCTTCTATACTGTGTGTGTGTTGTTTTATTTTTCTTTTTGGCCTCCCTATTACCTCGCTATTCTCTAGAGAAAGTTGAGCGCTGCATTGAGAAAGGAAAAGTCCTTAAAATACGCGTTGCGAGATATTGTCTCTGTGTATCTCTAGTTCCTATAAAGATTATTCTCTCTCTCAACACCCGAATAATATACACCGCAAGCCATGCGGATGCAACTCGGTAAATACTCCACCGCGGGTACACACAAACACACAAAACAAGACACAGTGTCTATAGTACGAGAATAGTCTATAGATCATTCAAGTATAGTCGCTTGTAATCGAATCAAGCCGCAGCAGAATCTATATAGGCTATATACACAGAGAGAGCGAGAGAGATAGAAAAATCATTAGACAGAGAGGATCTACTGACTACCACTTGGATTTATCCTTATACATTTCAGTGTACGAGATATAGTTTACTTCACTCTGTATATGTTGTGTGTGTGTGTGTGTGTATGTTTGGAGTGGAACCGATGACGAAGGGATTCAATTGGCTTTGCCTCCGGTACGTTCGTTCGTTGGTACAACGAGGCCGGAAGGGGGGAATTGCCAAGTTTCTCTCTCTCTTCTTTTCTAGAAAAGAGATACTTTTAGAGTATATATCTGTTATTATTCAGCTGTGTGTGTGAGTATAGCTCGACCCCATGTCTATATGATGAGAGAACGCGCTAACTCTTCTCTCTCTCTCTCTCTTTCACTACTTGAGACACTCTATATACTCGCGACAAACCGATCAATAATCAAATGAATGTCATGAATGACTCAAAACGTAGCGGCACATTTAACTATTTTGTTATTCTGATTTTCTGCAGGAAAGAGGAGATTGTGTTTTGCCGTTCAACTGGGCTCGCATAGTTTTCTATAAGTTGAAATGTCATCGCGTATTTTATTATTTCCATTTCATCTGAACTGTCCCAAAACAACAACAACAGCCAACAGAGACTATATAGAATAAAGAGGAAAAAAAACCTCTTGGGCACGAGCCGCTGTCACGCGTGATTTATGCACGGAACAGCGGTGGCTCTCTCGTCTCTGTGTTTTCGTTACATGTTGTGCCAACATGATGAAACTAATAGGACGCCATGAAGCTTGTTGCTGTTGTGTATTTGTGGCGGATTTTTCATTCGTTTTCATCTCGGACCGACGATTTTTTGTTGTTGTGGTTTCTTTGTGTTGATAGTCGGCGAGAGAGACATACACACAGAGAGAAAAAGAGACGAGAGTTATTTCATGTTGAAAATCAAATCAACTCGGCAGGACGGCAACATCTTGCAGTAAAAGCGCGGAGACTCAACAATTTTATTTTATTATTATTAATTTTTTTTTTTTTTTTTTTTGTCAAAGTATCAATCACTTTAGACATTAATCGGTCGTGGTTGCAACGTCTTCCTTCCGTTCCGTCCGTTTTTCCCCTTAGTGGATAGCGTCCACTAAAATATAAATACGAAGAGAGTTTTCTCACATATAGGATCTCATCATCGCACGAATAAATGTCTAAAACGAGAAAAGAAAAAAAAAAAGTTACTGCTTTTTAGCTCCTTTTTCTACGTTGTGTTTTATGGATGTATATATTCCTCTTTGGTCCTGGATTGTGAACGTTGTACAGAAGCACCCAAAACTCTGCTGGAGGAAGAAAAAAAAAGGAGCTGCAGACCAATTTCAAGCTGCGCAAGGATTAGAGTTTGTGTTGTGTGTGGTTGGGGCGTTATTAAACTTACAATATTGCATCAAAGTTCTAGCGGGCGGACTTTTTGATAACCCGCAAAAGCGGCCGCATTTTGTCAAGTTCTTTCTTTTCTCTCATGTTTATGAACGGGATCTTTTTTTTTCTTTTTCTTTTTTTGGCGGATGAAAAATGGAGGAAAACCAAAGTTTGTCATCCAGGAACGAGCGCGCTGACTTGTGACCTTTTTTTGTTATTTTTATTTTTTTCATCTTTTCTTGTATGTTATGGAGCCACTGTCGTCGAGCACTTTTTGCGGGCAAAGGTTTTTTTTTTGGGGGGGGGGGGGGGGCTGCCCGAGTGCGTTGTTATTATTATGAGAAAAGAACAAAAAAGATGCAAGAATAAAAAAAAGTTAAAAACATCAAAGATGGCATAAAAAACAGGTGTTCTGGATCGCTTTTTTCATTTTGATTTCTCAGCAGAGAAACTTCAACAAAAATTTCTCAAATACTTGCAACGAGGTTCTGGCACGAGCGATGTCAACTTTTTTGAGTAGAGGAATTTCAATAAAAGTTTTGGGTTCATACAGTATAGTCTTGTCAAATGACGTCGCCCACGGTTGACGAATTCGACGTTGTTGAAATTAGACGTCGAAAAGAAGAGAAAAATCCATTTCTCGATCCTTGTAAAAATGTACACGAAATCTAATATGTATCCGGGATTTTGTTTCTGTTTTACAGCAGCAGTTGACATTTACATTGTCCCAATTTGGCTCTTTTTTCCTGACTCATCAAATAGTTTGATATTTGAGTTGTGTCTTTCGTCTCGGGAATTGTATTCCACCTCCGCGAGATCCTGTTGACATCCCCAAGGTTTCAGATCGTTCCTGTCACTAGAATTTCCTCAGATTGATGAATTATTATTTTTTTTTTTTTCAAAAATTTATTTCATCAAAGTTTCAAGGAGCACGATATGAAAATGATTGGACACTGTAATGGATTTCTCCATTACATTTATTAATTTCATACTTTACAAAACCGACGTACGTAGAAGCCGTGTAACATTTTCTGAATTGAAATTTTATAAATGACGTTTCACATTTGATTTTCATACGAAATCCCTTAGGTAGTGCGTTCATGATTTTCTAAACAAAATCAAGAGATGAAGGGGAGGATAAACAAATCAAAAATCGAGTAGTCAGTTGATTTTTTTATTTATAAGATTTCACCAAATTTCACGGTGTGTCGAGCAAGTCCAAGCATTTAATGACGATGAAAAGAAGAAATTTTTAGAAAAATGTGCTTCAATTGAATACGCAGTGAGTGTGTAGAGAGGGCGCGGCTGTTCTTGGCTGGATGCACTTCTGCCGTTGACAGAAGAACGTCCTCCCCCCCCCCACTCATCTCCTTGATCGTTCTCCATATAAGTATGCGGATGATGTGAATACATTTGTATATCGTCTACGTGTGTGTGTGTAAACCGATTTTTCCATTTTCCCGACGTTTTTTTGTTGGAATAGGCGCAAACAAGAAAAATAGAAAAAAAAAACAACCGGAGATGGGAAAAAGTTTACCATATATAAAAAGCATTTTATTTATTTATTTTTGTAACTTATTTTTCTTCCGCGTCATCATGATCACTATGAATCTCCTGTTCAGACGACTCGTCGAATTTGAATGTCTGTCTCTTCGGAAACGATCCTCCCTCTGCCTTGCATTTATCCAATTCGAATAATCCAGTCAGCATGTACTATCTATAGCGATCCTAGTCGATAGAGAAATTCCTTTCTGCCGCCGTTTTTTACTATGTTAAGGTACAGCTTATGTATTTCAAAAAGAGGATGTAGAGTGATTTTCCTTGATTTGTATGAAACTCGTCGTAGGAGATTTATAAACGAGAAATATAAGAAGACGAAAAATACAACAACAACAACAAAAATTGAGCAACTATAGCAATAAATAAATCAGCAGACCGACAACATCAGGCAGAGAGAGAAAGAGACTGGCCATATCCTTTTGATGATATTCGTGTTGGTGGATGCGGTCGTGCGGAATTACAGACGTATACCGGACAATAAGCCAGTCTCTTCTGCTGCTGCTGCTGGCACCACCTTTTTACAAGATTAGAAAAATCGAGAGTCCCTCTCGATCCTTTTGCCAAGGACGATGATGATACCGCTCGACTTCCAATTGGTTTTTTTTTCTCCTCCTCCTCTTTTCTAGAGAACTAAAGAGAGAGAAAAGATACACTCCAGACTCTTTTTGGCTTCGCTCAAACTTCCCATGATCCGTTCAGATCGCTAAACTTTTGGGAGATAATCACGAAGAAAGGAGGGTGGAACGAGAGGTCTATTCTCTTAAGTAGTAGAAAAAAGAAGAAGAGTCTGGACGGATTACGTGTAGATAGGAAAACCCTATTTGTATATGTATTGTGTGTGTAGAGAGAGAGAAAGACGCTGCTGGACGTCGTGGATATACACCATGTATAAAAGACTAATTAAGTAGAGGGACTAAAGTATAAATACACTATTGGCCAGGGCTAACCGCTAACTATATAGAAAGGGAATTAATGCGTGCGTAGCTGCTCTCGGTCGTTATTGTTTTGGTTTTTGTTGCTGACTATATATCTCTACTCGGTTTTATGATGGAATAGTCGAGTACCTTGGAACTAAAATAGAAAAACAAAAAATAAAAGAGGGAAGTCTCTCTCTCTCCTTTGGTGAGTTTGGTCCTCGTCTCTTTGAGTGAAAGTTGATGGCTTGGAAAATGAGCCGGAATTGGATTTTTAATCCGCGAGAAAAAGTTTCCAGGGAATAAGAGAGAGGAAAACGTCGACTGGTATCTACCACGCTCGGCTCGCTTCAGATTACGTTGCAGCGTTATTACTTGAAATATTAACAACACCCGCCCGTCGCAAACAAAAAGAGAAAAATAATAAAAGTTTTTCATTCTTCTTATTAAAATAAAACACAAAACAAAAAAAGATAGATGAAAACGAGGAAAGTAAATTTGGTGAATGTATATATACCGCTATTGAAGAGGGATGAATATATAGACACAAGAGTTGTAATATATCCCTGTTGAATGCTGACGTAATGATTAATTAATAGACGACTGTCATAAAAGGTTATACACGTATATGTACCATCCCCTTCTTTTTTTTTCTCTCTCTCTCTGCTGAGCCGTTTAGATTTTAGGAGAGATCGTAAAGTCGAATAAAGTGCAACAAAAGAGACGAACGAACGATGGAATCCCAGGGTTATATAATGACGCAACTCTATGCTACTCTGTGTGAATTTACTCGTGCAGATTAAATATATAACACACACGCCCACAAAGAGGAATGATGATCGGCGTGAATAATCTTTTATTCCCTCTCTTTTTGGGTTGTATCGTTTCTCCTGTTTTGTTTTATTTATTTTGTTTTTCAACTTTTTCTCATTTCCGATGGATTTTGTTATTTTCAAAAAATAACAAAACGAAAAAAAAAAAAAATTCAAAAATTCACCCGACAACCTTTTTATTCTTCTTCATCACATCCAATTCGTTGGGTTTAAAAATGACGGGGGGATGGGAAATTTTATTTATAGAAAAATATCAAATGCCCAAGCAGAAACAAAGTTTTTTTTTTTTTTTTTTTTTTTTTTTATTATTATATTTTTCAAAAAGTCTCTTTTTTATAAGAAAGAAAAGCTTTCGGTTATCCAAGAGAGACACACAAATCGGATGGGTGGGATGGAGGCCGCGGCCGCAACGTAGCGTGAAATGAATCCCTAACGGGAAAAAAAACGAGTGTGTGAATCTCAAAAAGAAAAAGAAAAAATTCTTTTTCCGGCTCTTCTTCCTCTTTTGTTGATTTTGTTCTCGACCCTATCCAAAATTTTCCAGTTGATGAATCTAACGAAAATGAAATACCGTCTACGATTATAAATCGAATAGCAAACGAAAACAAAATAATCAAAGCAAACAAACAAACAAACAAACAAACAAACAAATAATCAAAAGAATCCAACCAAAAAAAAAAAAAAGAAAAAGGAAGAAGAAGATATAGAGAGAAAAGATGTTTCATATATATATAATATCCTTTTGTTATACAACGTACGGTCGCGATACAGCAGATTTTTCTATTTTTCATCAATTTCCCCTTTTTTTCACGTTCGTTTTTGTTCGTTTTTTATATTTTGTCAAGAGAGAGAAACAAACGCCGAACAACGTGGAACGTGATCCGCCTTCTTCGTGATTGAATTGGCCTCGTTTTCTCTCGTTGTGTGTGTCGGCTTGTTTGTATACATACAAGAAACCGCCGGCCTCTTTGCCAGGATCCTCCTCCACCGACACAATTCATCCAAACAGATCAGCAATTTTTTGTTTTTGTCTAGTGGGGCAGGATGGCCAATAACTGCATCAAGAGAAGACGATTTGTCCGTTTGCGGAGAAGGTCAGAGTTTGTTTGTCCATTGGACGTGTATGGACGATGTGGCATCAATATCTGCAGGCGAAAAGACGATCCAAAAGTATCTGCTCTATTTCGATATCTGGGACGAACGGGGGTGTTGGTGGTGGCATATTTTTATAAGGCTCGCTCTCACGCACTAATAATAGACACCCCCCCCCCCCCACCCCCCTATATTTATCTGTACTGTACACTCTGTACGGTTGAGAGTTCCAAGAGAGACGCAATAGTGGCACACTGTACATAAAAGAAGAAGAATAAAGAAAGAAGTACTATTGATTGACCTAGTAGCTATTATAGTCCCTGGAGGCTTTTGTTCTTGTGAGCTGGCTTTTCTAAATGAAGGACGGTTATTGGATTGTTCGGTATAATGAACGGTGTCTTCTTTGAAGTCGAAGGCAAAAGACGGGAACTCGATGGCCGAATGGAGCATCAAGTTAATTGGGCTTAAGCTTAGTGTCTTGTGTGGTTGTTTTTGCGCCCAAGAAATAACATCATCAAATAACGAGGAGCTATAATAAAAGTTTGTCAGGGGACTTTAGGGCGATTGGCTTACATTCCTTTTGTCGTTTGTTTGTTTCTTCTTTTGCCTACTGCCGCCTACAGGAAGCAGGAGCAGATCTATCGGAAGAAGAGATAAAGCGATTGCGGTTGGCTCTGCGCTGCGCTCTATATTAGTATACGCACTGTGTTTTCAGCATGACATAGCCGGAGAAATCGAGAGAAAGGCAGAATAGTTTTTTTTTTTTTCTGTTTCTTTTTCCTTCTTTTCATCCCAGGAGAGTAGAAACTCACGCGGGAGCTCCTCGGCAACGTTCGTCGTCGCGTTAAGAGCAGTAGGCCCTGAAAACACACAGTCGGATATCAGGTGTGATGGAGTTGATGTGTTTACGCCGGCACTATCCATCCCAATCCAGCATAGCGTCGTAAGAGACTGTTATAAGAGCCAGCAACAGCAGCCAGCAGGGGTCCCCTTTTTTCTACTGCAATGGGGTGTGTGTCCCGCCCCATTCTCTCACTCCCTTCCAATCCCCTAAGGTTCTCTTCTATTTTTCTATGATGTCTTTTGCTGTGTCGTTTACAAAAAAAAAAAGAGGCTCATCCGCCACTATTTAGTCTATTTATTTATTTTTTTGTTTTTAAGAGAAAAGCTTAACTTTTCAACTGATTAGTTTTAGATAACGATAGTTTGAATTTTACCATCGTGAATTCTTTGACTTTTAAAAAAGGGGGCTGGTAACAACATGTTTTTTGTCTAGTGAAATTGAGACTATTTATTATTATTACAAGTAATAAGTATATAGAGTCTCTTTTAAAAGCTCTTGACTTGGGTTTTTTGTACGGTTATAACTAAGCGTAGACGGGTGGGCCGGAGGGTGAAAAGTCGTTTGTTACACATTTATTGTTATTGTTATGATTATTACACGTACGCGGATGAGAGGCGTGTAATAATGAGATTAACCGCGCCCACTCTCTCATTTTCCTCGCTTGATTCTTCTTTCTCCTTTTTTTTTAGTCGTCCCTTCAGCCTTTTGTTAATGAGACGATCGAATCAAATTCGGGACAAACGAGCCTGCCCTCACTCTATATACCATACATCACACACACACATATACTATATAGGCGTATATAAACGTATTAGAAGAGAAAGAAATGATGATGGCATAGCCTCCCACAACAACAACAAAAAAAAGTTCCAATCTAAAAAGTTGTGTTGCAGCATCCGCCTACCGCTTCCTCAATATTTTTCGACGACTTGTGTGTGGGTGGGTGGAGGCTTCCGATATTATTTATATCTGCCTTCATTGGCAGTCGGCAACTATAAGAGCAAGAAGAGGGTGGAAATAAATGAAAAATTTATATAATATCGTGCATGTACTATATTTTTCTCCATCCATTTGGAGCTACTACTATATAGCTGATGTTTTCTCTTTATCTTATCCTTAATTGGGTGTAGCAGACGCTTTACTTGGTACTAACCATTTTGCGGGTCGATCTGTGTGTGTGTGTGTGTGTGTGTGTGTGTACGAGATCGTATTACATCGTTTTCCTGGATGATAATAGCTTTCCAATTCCGCCTCCGGGGACGAGGAGGCTCTTGGTTTCAACCAAAAAAAGAATGATATCTATGCGTGTTGTATTATAAACAGTACGTTACTGCATACGTATCAAAGGGCGTTGTCTTGGTCCCGTCCGTCCCGACACTTGCGTGTATTTAACAATTCAAAAGTCTTTGTCGCCGTCTTTTGATTTTTCTCATATAGAATGTGGAAATGAATCAGCTCTCTATGAATTAAGATTTCGGTCGTGCATATCAAAATATGTCTGCTAATTATTTCTCCGATAATGCCGTCCGTTTGTGAACTTGATACAGTTCATGTTATGTATAGTCTTTTGGCATTCTTTTATTTTCACGCTCGCTCCCCCGTACGAAATACTATTACGCGAGGAGGACGGACGGTGGGTGGGTGGGTGGGGGTTGTTGGGATTCATCAGATTACTCGACACGTCAATTTGAATATAAAACGAACAAAAAAGACAATGTACATACCAGGATGTTGTGCTGTGACCCTTTTGCAGGAGTATATTTAGAGTAGCATAAGAGTTGGGCGCATTTCTTTCTTTGTTGCGTTGTCTTTAGGCTTTTCAAAAATAAAATCCCCCCCCCCCCAAAAAAAAAAAAAAAAGGTTGAATGCCACAAGGGAAAATGTCAATTGACGGTATATAAGAGAGTAGACAAAAAAAGAAGCTCAGCAGCACAAACAAAATAATAAATAAATCCCAATTTCTTTTTGTAGTCATGAAATAATGGCAGCACAGACAAATGCTACGTGTGTCTCTCCACCCCCCCCCCCCCTTTCTCTCTGTGCACATTGCAGAGAGAACGAGAAAAAGACAAAAACATTTTGTCTGTCATTGCACAGTTGTTGATGCGCGGGCGATGAGGAAACCTGTCAAATGAACGGCAAAAAAAATCAAGTGAAAAGGAGGAAAGAAGAAGAACTCGTCGTTGGCCCGCCATCTGATACCGTACGAAAGTCACAAAAGACGACGACTGGGGAAAATAAGAAGAAAACACAACACGCAGAAAAATGGTGTTTTTTTTGGGGGGTTTGTCACTCTCGTTCGATTCCCCCTTTATTTTTTTTGATTTTTCGACTAGTTACACGCACAAGCTCGTTAATACCGTCAAGAAAAGTGAGTTACTTGCTGCGCTTGCTAATAAGGCAAGTCACAACACTGTGCATGTGCGTATTTATACATTGACTAAGGCCTAGTAAAAGTAGAATGTGGTTGTCTTTCACTTCACTCCCCGGGTCATTAGTGGTGAGATTGAGTGATTGCTTGACTTTTTTTTTTCCCAGGATCGTCCTCTCGCACTTCTCACACGCCGTTTAAAGTCACTTCCTCCTCCTTCTCTCTCCCCCTCCCCTTTTTCTACTTACTGACTTTGTAAGAAAAAAAGAGGAAAAGTTGCGCCATTGACAAAATACTTTGGTGTGTGTTGTGTGTGTGTGTGTGTGAGAGATCGTTCAGTGGGTGTACCGTTTGCGAGGTCTGGTCCAGGAGCGATCAACAACAGACAAAGAGTCCTGGCTCCTGGGTTTGGTGAAATGTGTTCTGCTTTTGGCGACTAAACAAATCACATCGAAACCAGATGACCCGTGCCGCGCCACCATCATTCGCAACTGACAACTTGAATAGCGGCCGACTGGATAGCCCGTCAAACCCACTCACCCGAAAAAGAAAGTTCCTCAGGAGGTCATCCTGAACTGTTGTGTATATACATATACACTGGTCACTCCATATACAATAACATCGTCGTGTAATAAAAGTGTTTCTGAGTTGTAAACACAAAGTTGAAATGACAACGTGTCAACTGGGTTCTCCAATTGACCCAAAGATTTTTTGATTATTTTGAGACGCAACGAAATATGGAAATATCGAGATTTTGAAAGATATCGATCGTTTTCGTTTTCGTTATCCTTTTTTGTATTTAGACATGTTTGACGTGCGTGGCAATAACAATTGAATGAATGGAATGACGTGCGTGGGAGGAACGAGGAACGAGACGAGTGTCATGTGTTGCAGTCGTGAAAAGATATGGATATTACAGACGGAAAGTGGACGATTCTCTTCTTGTGCGCCGAGACGTTTTGAGTGGCGTCGAAGAATGTCTGAATAGAAGAAAAAAATTCCAAAAAGATGAAGAAGAGAAAAGTTTTTCACTCTCTTCTACGTACTACTAGTTACTATAGGACAACTACTAGTCTATATACGTAGAGCGCTCGTGACCAAACATTGATACTGACTGCGCCTGTCCGCCTCCCCTCTCTTCTATAACTGTGACCAGACGGTCGCTGTTTTTCCTACCTTCTTCCCGTCCACCACCCCGACCACCCCCTGCTGCGTCTGCCGGTAGGGTAAAAGTGGGAAGGAGGAATCCAACACGACTTCAATGTCACACACGCTGTGTTGAACACGAGCCGTTGCAGTCGCGTTCTCGCTAGCGAACCCAACAGTCGCAAAATATAGTCGAATCCAGCAGCAGAGATTAATTTTCTTCCATCTACTTTTATACCTTTGCTTTGATTGTCGATCATCAATTGTTTTTCTCACGTCGTTAAAATAGAAACTAATATCATTTGAATTTTCCGCTTTTTGTTTCTGGTTGTGTGTGGTTTGTGCTCGAAAGTTGATTATTTCATCGTCCGTGTTGTTTGTTGTTGTTTTAAGTGTGAAAAAGGCAATTGGTTGAACGAGATGATGATGATGGAACTCGATTACGAATATGGACTTGATTGAAGACTCGATTGGCCGGTTGTTCTCACATGATTCGCCTGACCGTTATTGTGTCGTTATTATCGCTGTTGTTTGATTCCATTGAAAATGAGACAGCACATGATTTTCGGCTGGCTGATTTTGATTGTCGCCGTGATTGGACGCTCCGTTTGCGACGGCATCGCCATCACAGATGCGGATGCACAAATTAACGATCAAACGGATGTCGACCGACCAGGTAAACAAAATCCAAAAAAAAAAATTTCAAAGTTTAAAATTCATCCATTTCGGGTCATTTATAAGGAAAATGGGAAATTCCATTCACTTTCAACTGATTTGATTACTCGACTTTTTCTTTTTTGTGCCTTTTCAATTCCTTTCTTTTCCTGATGGGGTTTATACCCGTTGTCACATCTGTCGGTAACATTTTGCTTCTGTTGCGGTTTTGTAGCTCTAGTCGTGATTACACGGTAGCCATACAAAACTCGTTGTTTGCAGCTGACAGAGAAGGCTGTCCCATTGAACTTGGACAACATCCATATATACCATCGGTCGGTCGCCACCAAACTGGCTGTTGTCGTATGGCTTTATAGTCGTTCACACTCTAGACAACACACAAAACAGGACACAAACGACCGCAATTGATATTTCTTCTTGTCTCTGTCGCCATATTTATTTATTATCTCTGTTTCGATTCGAAATCCATTTCCATGAAAATGATTATTCGGAAAGGGAAGATATATTTCGGGTGATGTGATCGATCTTTTATGCATCATTGAAGGGAAAAAAAAAGGTTAAAATGAAATGGGTACTAGAAGATGCGTGTATGCGTACACACATCTCTTTAGTGTTACCATCGAGAACTGTCAATTTACAAATAGAAAAAAGAAGTACAGTACATATAGAAAGTGCTGCGCTCTCTTTTATCCGTCAGGTATTGCCGGCGTCCCGATCTCAAAATGGAACATCAAAAAGTGAATGAAATGCTTGAGAGCTTTTTTCTTTTTGATCGAGTTATAGACGGCCGCAGCGTTTCACCTTAAAATGTGTGCCGCGCTGTTCGACGACCGACGATGATATTTCCCTTCACACTCTCTCTCGTTGCCTATTATTCTCCCCCTATGTATATGTAGTCGTATATACACTGTTTATATAATCCTACACACATTTCGTCTTCTTTTCTCGGGCTATGTGATGTTGTACTTATTCTCTCGTCTGGGCGCTCAGTCAACTGGGCCCGGCTCCCCCGTTGACTATACATTTCTTTTCTCTATTTCCCTGTGATGTTATCAAACGATATGACACGGTGACATTTCCCTTTCGTGAACACAATTTGTCGGCTACACACAGAGAGAGAAAGAGAGAAGAGGTGACTGAAGCTTTTCCTCTCCAACAGACATGGAAGAAGAAGAAAAAAAAAAGAGACGAGAGGTCTCATTATAGAAATCGTCTATACGCACGACAAATAGCGTAGTACAACAGTCTTATATTCGACGGCTGTGTGACTATATATCGATATTTTATTATCGCAAATAGGAAAAGTGTGCGCGCGATGGGCCAATCTAAAAAAGAAAACGACAGAAAATGGGAAAAATCGATATAGGAGATTCCATAGTCTTTACATGGATACAAAGTCTTGTTTTTTCTCCCTTTTTTTTGTTTTGTTTTTTTTTTTTTTGTTTGATTTACTGGACTTGTAACGTCGATAGCCCTCGATGTACTCGCTGGCACACAGTGAATATGTTGTATATATTGGCATAGACAGAAGAAATCAGATGGTGTACTATAATAATGGAAGGAACGCATAGGCCGGAGAGGGTAGAAAACTAGAGATGAAACAATACCTTTTTTCAAAAGAAATGGGTGAGATTGTTCTCTTCTCTCTCTCTCTGTGTGTGTGTGTATTTGTATAGTTAGACAACAGCACATGATGCACATGAACAGACATGTACACAGTGTTGGATGGAAAAAGAGGGAGAAAAAACAATGGACCCTGGAAAAAAATCTAAAAAAGAATGGGTGCTGTGTGTCGTTTTCTTTGACGTTGTGCATCATCAATCGATGATTTTTCTTTTTTCTTATTTCTTTTTGACATCGTTATACCTTGTTACCCCAACATCAAATGAATCGAAGGGGACTCCCCTTTTTTGCTCTATTCTAATTTCTTGAATAAAATGACGGCATCAGATTATCTTATGTTCTTCCCTTTTCAAAGCAGAGACATTAGGACGAACATGGGAAACATAAAAGTTTCCTTGTTTATTTGATTTTGATTATTTTCAACAGGCAGGCGAAACGTTTTCGCCCCTTTGTCAATAACGCACTGCACATGTCGCTCTCAACCGCACATAAATCAGGTGAAATCTATTCGATTGCGCGATGGAATTTTCTTTCGCGTTTGAAATCAAAAATTCAATTACACAATTTTTGGCTTTTCCGCTGCGGATCGAAAAAAAAGGATGGAGGGGGGGGGGGAATGAGTTCGATAATGACGGGAATTTTTCGAATTGTTTCAATAAAGGTTGGCATTGATTGCATTCCAAGTCTTGAATTGCTTTGCCTGCGTCAAGTTTTGAACTCTGACAGGATCGCCAATCTTCCCGTTGAACCGCACGTTAATTACGAGCCCGGATCCGATTCCGCGGGTGGATGGCAAACAAACGCCCATGAATTAACTCAATTGATACGAATTCAACTTGAGAGATGATGACAGAACGGGATGCACGGCCTGAAGAGCGGAGTCGAACGTCTTTAGTCGCTGCAACGAAAAGGATTTCAAAATGATTGGCTTTATCCATTTGGAGTTTAGGGCAGTCAATAATTAGGACGAGTTGGCCAAACTATTGAAATATAAAATGAACCGAGCATAAGATATATATGCACTTAGGCGCCCGTCCTTCTAGACATTTCAGCCAATACGTCTGCAGAATATTCCAATAGGAGCTAGGAGAAACTTCTTAAACCCAATAGTTTCAGGGGGAACCTTACCTTCTGGCCATTACCAGTTGACGGTCTCTGATTTATTATGCCTTTTTGCTTTTGTTTCGTAATTAAAATGTAATAGTCGGGAGCAGTGAGCGTCTCTGTCTCTCTGCGTAGGTTGTTAATAGTCATTTATCATTCCCCGTTTTTATTTTTTGTACTATTATTTCCGGTCTCGTAGGATAAGACGGTTGATGCGCACACATCAATGATTCAAATTGATATCAAACCCGTCAGTAGGATTAACCCACACAGATTATAGGAATAATATAGGCAGGCCTTTTTTGTTCATTTCACAATTCGACCAGTCGAGCATTCTAACGGAAAATGATTCCAATCTAAATCGTTTTGGAGGAAGTAAAAAACTGGGCCTTTTTAAAATAAGGATTGGCAAAATTCCCATCATCACCCAAGCCAATTACAATTCAAGTGTTAAGTGCTTTTGTCTTTTGTGGGGGAGCCGGGCAGGGTTGAAACCCACGTACTAGTTATTGTTTTTTTTTTTTCCATTCAACTTAGTGTGTCTGTGTGTGTGTGTGGGTTTTTCATTCATTTATCGTTCAAGTGGAACAATAAAATAGCAAATGATTCAAATTCAACGAAATAATTTTAAAATAAAAAACAAAAACAAAAAAGAGAAATTGTCGTCCGTGTATTATATGGTTTCCCTTTGAAAAACAAAAAAATCAAAGCTATGCTGTTTTTAGAACTATATAATAATAACGGGGTCCCATGCTTTGGATGCTGTCATGCGTTGCTGCATCTGCTCCCCCCCCCTTTCCCGTCTCGCCCGGTTTTTTTTTGGACTTGGGGACGACGATCAGTCGGCGACATTTGAAGTTTTGAAGGCGACGCGTCAGCGACTTTGACATCTAGCGATCCTCGTCGTCGTCGACTCTGTTTGCCTATGTATGGCCTCTACATATAGTATACTACTACTATCCTAGTGGCATATATAAACGATTTCACGATCGAGTTGCCAGGGCCAATAGTCTGATGCAGCTACAAAAACTGACTGGTGCAGTCCCTGGGTCGGTCTAGTCCCTTTACGGGGAAGTATTTCTAAGAAGGAACAAGAAAGAAAAAAGATTCCTTTTCGGACGGAATGGTAGACGTTTCTATATAGATGAAGGAAGAAATTGGCGGGACCTTATAGACAGGCTGCAGAGAGTTACACACATTTTGGATCTGTCATATTAAAGAAACTTTTTTGCGCATATTATTTCAAAACCAAAAAGTTTTTTTTTTTCCGTTCTTCTGTCGTTGACTCTTTTCCGTCGTCGCCCATCATTCCATCGGTGTATTACGTCTAAAAAGGTGACACAAGTTAACTCTCCATTTACTTGGTCCGATTTCTTTTCATTTTGCGATGTGTATGTTTCTCTACTCCCCTTTAGCGCGGGAGGGACTGGACCAGTTAATGAAGGAAAAATCTCCTGCCATCAACGGCATCGTCATCTCCATCTGCTGGTCCGGGGTCCACGCCCCATCTCTGTTTTGGTCGTGCAAATAACGACACACACACACACACGACGCCGCTCTTCAAATCCTATACTCTTTTTTTTCTTTCTTTCTTTCTCTTTTTTGCTATTTCTTTCTTTTCGGGGGTGGCGTCGACGGTGAAACTTCTTCGTCTCTCTTAACTTTTTCTTCTTTTTCCTTCCTTCCTTCCCATTAAAGAATAAGAATCACCCGTTTCTTTATTTGACTAGAGTTAGACGAGTCGCCTGGATGTATCGACCAGCAGGGCAAAAAAAGAAAAAAAAAAGGTTTTCTGAAGCGAATACAAATTCCATGATGGGCAAACGAGGAGTCATGATAATGATCACGACTTTCTTGTCCTTGGTCGTCTATCGTCGTGTATATGATTATATATACATTAATATATAGGAGAAGACGGGAGCCGGGGCCCAGTGTATTTCTTGCTGTCGTTGAATTCTATTTTTCTTCTTCTTCTTCTTCTTCTCCTTTGCGTCAGTTGCTTATTTGCCGTCCCTTTCCTTGTGCCCGTTAATAACGAAAGACCCGTGACTCTCCTTGGAAGCAGAAAAGTCGCGGGTCGAATCGATCCGTTATCTCTTCTCCAAACCCTTTGGCTCTTTTCCGTCTGCTCCTGATGCTCCTGGCTCATCGCGAGATGTTGTTGTTGTTGTTGTTGTTATCGTCGTTTTCTTGTTGGATGATGGCGTGAATTCAAAATCTCTATTGTGTGTCATCCACCCAAACGTGTCACTGCTCTTGTTTGAATTGCGAAGCTTTTCGTCTATTACACACAAATACTGGGGCAAACCTTCCGACTGGCGAATAGAAAATGTACCAAGGATTTATGGATTTGCCTCTTTCCTTTTCTTTTTTTTTGTTTTTGTTCAGTGTTGGCTCATTATTCAAACATGAAATTCCCAAGGCTGTCCTATATGCGCTGCACACGGCACGGGTCTTATCCAATTAAAAATCGCGTAGAATTTCGTGAAATTAATGCTAATTTACTCAAAAAGGAGGATATACCGGTACTATATATAGAGCGCTATCAGGCAGAGTACCTGGATGATTGCCTTTAAGTTTGATAGGATCGACGGAATCTGTAATGGATTTTCTCATTCTTAGTCGCTGTGCTCGCATCCAACCAAAAAAAGGGAATCTCAAGAGGACATTTTCTTTCCGTCGTTTGCAATTTCTTTTCTTCTTTTATTTTTTTTTACGTCATTCCGACTATATAGAAATTGGCAAATGTTTTGACTCGACGATAATCGAAAATATACGATTACGTCTATATAGTACAGCAATAAAGTTCAATTGGAAGACGATTCAACGTTCTGTGCATTGGTAGAAAGTAGAGAGACGCCACTGATATAAATCACCTTTCACCTTTTAACGTCTGTATACTGTGTATAGTACGGGATAGTCGAAATCGACCGCCTCAAATGTCCTTTTTTTTTCTTGGCACCGCATGCACATTTGATTGTTATGAATGTTGAAGCGCTGGGGTAATAATCCAAGATATACGAATGTAATATTTGCTATATCAATGTTGTCATACTATAAATTATGAGTTAATGAAGTGTTCAAATATTAGGTGGATTGTATACATAACGGCGTGCGATCAAATTCGTGCGTGCAACAGTATATAGGGGAAACGCTAGTTAAGAGATGGGAATATTAGTCTTTCAAAGTCTTCTTTTGCGCCGAGCAGTGTTATTCAGCTTGTCATTATGAAAAAAAAGTTTGACGCCATGGTGTGTGGCATTGAGGTGCTGAAAAGGAGTGAGGACGTACCCGGGCAGTACAAGTTTGCATTTATTGATGAGTTGAACAGCAGTGCATGGGGCACGTTCGCTTCCTTTAGCTTATTCCTCTCGTCCTGCTGATGGTGTCAAAGTCATTTGCATATGAAATAATCGCCCATGCAACAACGCGCTCGAAACGTTGCGCTCACACAACACACACCGTCTGTTTTACGTGTGTAGAGATGACGAAAATGAATTTTTCCGTTTCTTTTCTTTTCTTTATATTATTCTTTTTCCATCTTCTCGTGCAGTGGCAGCTCGGGAGGACTAATTCGATTGAGTTTGTTGCGCCAAAAGTGTTTTGTAGGACAGAAAAGACCTGCGAGAGTTCTCACAACAACGCGCAGCAGCACTTGGCCTTTGAAGACGAAACTGTTGCCAAGGTAACAAGGACTGTGCGTTTCTATTTCCATAAGTGTCGGTTTGGAGCTTCATCATCATCATCATCATCACTTTTCTCTCTTTAAATGTGAAGAGATGATTATTTATTCGCGTTATTTCGTTGATAACACAAATGAAACAACCTCCGCTTCATCTAAAATATTTATATGTATCTATCTGTATACGTACCTCTATGCTCATCATCAAGCGGACTTAATTAGAAGTGAATCCCTTTAGGCTGGCAAACACATTTTTGCCTTTTTTTCCATTAAAGTACCGTAGTATTATTCATGTCCTCCGGGGTAATAGTTTGCTCGCTGAGTTGTTTAGGAATTAGGGAATTTGTTTTTGTTTGTTTGTTTTTTTCGTTTTTCATCCATCCAATCGTGTTGGTGATGTTTAGGTTTTTTACGTGCGTGTAGATGATAACGAGTCCGAGTCTTGTTTCATTTCATTTCATTTTGGCTCCGTTTTCATCATATCGCGAGAAAATTTTAAAAAAATAAAACATTCGACCAACACCACGTCCCCCATTGGCTCGAATCCAAATTGCCAGTCTGTCGTCAATGGCATTTGTGTGTGAAATTCTTTTCTTTTCCTATATTCAAACGAGTGGGGGTGAGTGAAAGGGTTATAGACGAACATGGCCCAAATGAAATGAAAATCAAATCGAAATTCATTTCGCTTCTCTTCTCAAATAAATTTTCCGGATGGGTGAACAACTTTTTTAAATTTTTTTTTTTTTTTTTCAATTTTTTAAAAAACTTGGATGACATATGTCAGTCGCAAACTCGACTCTTAACGCGTGTTTCGAATGTAGCGCTCGCTGAAACGACTGAAGCGTTTGCTTTCTCATCTTCGTTATTATTTAAAAAAAAAAAAAGTGTCCCCATGTTTCCTTTTTGTTTGGGACCGATTTTGGCGATTTCCGTCTCTAGTATATTCCATTTGCGTTTTTTAATAATGCAAAGAGATGAGAGTGCAAAGCTTAAGGATTTGCTACTTCTCTCCATTTTGAAATAAGAAAAAAAAGATCTAGGTGCTGTATACGTTTAGATTTCCTTAAAGGTGAGAAAGCATCAAGTATAAAAAGTACGCGTTAGTTGTTTATACGCGTCTGTTTATACGCTGTTAGTCAAATGCGACTATCCAGTTGTACATTCACCCTCTCCCCACCGATATACTCTTGTAATAATAATCTCACCTCAATTTACAGGCAAACTCGTGGGTAATACTGTCGGGCGTGGGTGTTAAACTATTTAGCGGAAGGGAGAATGCATTGCATAGATAGTTGGAATGAGATGTTTTAACTGTTGTGTTCATCGTCTCTCTGGTCTCTCTATCTACTAATATATAGTACGTAGTGTCTCGGCGTTTCTTAATCATCTCCCTTTTTTTATACGGTCGATGGGATGCGCTTATTACTAAGCAGAAATGGCGAGAGTTGCCATGGCGATAAGTAGAGATGTTCCGTTGTTGGTCGTCGCCTAGTTTTTATTTTATTTTATTTTTCTGCCCGTTCTCGACAAAACCGGGCGTCTTGTCTCTTGAAACACTTGAACGACAAAAGACTTGACTTATTTCCTCGACAATTACGAAAGAATACGGGTATAAATCTCTGCATTGTTATTCTTAAATGAAGAAAAAAAAGAAAAAACAAAACAACGTCTGGCGGGGGGAGAGTGCGTGTGGAGTGGAAAAGGAGAAAAAAATGGAAAATAATGAGATTTCATTCATTCAGCAGGGAACTTGATATATTTCTAAGAGAAGAGAAGCTAAGCAAAACAAAAGCGCTAGCAAAAAGGCGACTGCCCTCCTTGTGCGCATCTAATATTAGAACATTAGGCCGGTTTGAATGACTTTGATTGCATCTCCCGGGGATGTTTGAAGAAGAAGGTGGCAGCTGTTGTTTCCCTTTTCTACATAAAGGAAAACAGCCAACCAACTAACTAACATAAAAAAGAAGAAAAACAAAAAAAGTGTGTCGCATTATTCTACACGCCACAGAACAAGAGGACACGTACGCCTTTGGAAAGGTTAGACATGCACACACATTGTGTGTGTGTCTGTGTGTGTGTGTGTGTGCCTGGTGACATGTGAAACAAATCAGTTGCGCGGCGAGTTAATTACAAAATAACATCAAGACACGCACAGATTTCATCATTTCGTCTCTCTTTATTTTCTCTGTTGTATATAATTTTTCACTTGTCTTTTTTTTCTTCTTTTTGATCCAACCGTTGCGTGACGTTTACAAACGCCGACAGTCGACACCACCGCCAGCGCAACTTTGAGGCGTCAGCACACAGTCACAAGTCTTTTTTGGGTATTTTCTTTTTTCTTTTTCGGAGCGATGCTGTGGTGGTGGCGTGAGTAATTAATTGCCGTTCAAGTGTCGGCAAGTCAGTGGACAGCTGTGCTCGTTCCCTACCATCCCAAAACACAAAAAAAGGGAGAAAAAGACCCTAAAGTGTCCTGCTTCCGGATTCCATTTTCAATTTGGCCGTGCCATCTTTTTCCGTCTCTCTTGTAACCCAAACAAAACCAGGGACATTTATTTCTATCCAAGTGCGCAGTACCTAAGTAGAAAACTTTGACGTTTTGTGTGTCTCTGTGTGTGTAAAACCTTACAGAGTGAATGTCTTTTTCTTTTTTTTTATTATTGTCGTAGACCTACTTTTATTTTGATGACATGCTGATCGGAATAAAGTCGAGAGAGAGTACGACACACTGTATGTTCACGCGGGAGCCACTTTTTCTGTTTTTAGTTTGGCCCTTCTTTTTTTTTTTATTTTATTTTGTTTATATTTGGCCTGGGCGGCATCGTCACTTGGGGGACTCCAATAGGCTGAAGTGGTCGGTGTGTCCAATTTACGAAAGGCCAGCAATAACTAGGAGCTGCTCTGCCCATCTTCTTCCTTTATCTATTTTTCTCTTCAGTTCCCTGTGCTAGAGATGAACTAGCCCAAGAGAAGCAGCTCCCCCCCCCCCCCAAAAAAAAAGGGAAAAACTTGGCAGAAGAAGAGATCCTTTTACACTTAAATGCTTTCAAGTCAGGATACGACTCCTCCCATCGGGATTGCCGACCGACTATGTTATACGATATCTTATTCTATGACACACACTATACTCTCTATGTGTATACATACTGTACTGGAGTGTGTGTGTGTACACAACATGTAATTCTGCAGAGAGTTGAGACCCTCCGCCGCTTGACATTCAACTAGAAGAGCGTCGAGTTGAAAATTTCAATCAGATTTTCTTCAATGTGAAATCCGTTTTTTTTTTTTCTCTCTCTCTCTCTCTTCTTTCTTCTTGGGAAATTGAAATTCTTATTCCTTGTGATCTTCGTCTTCCCCTTTTTTCCTTATATTTTTCCATTTCAAAGTAGAAAAAGAAGAAAAATCGACTCGAAAGTGTTTGGTGTTTTTTTCTTCGCCATGTGTTGCATCTTTTATGAAGGTAACACTGTCCTACGCTCCTACATTACTAATGGATGTGTTTATACAAGACGGAAAAAGGTAAAAAACCAAAAAAAAAAGAACAGCCTGGCAGCTGGGCAACATCCGCCCACTTCAGAGGCCATCAACGGTAGAGAGAGTCAACAAGTCGACGTCAATATTTGGCTCAATAAATCTAATTGAATTGTTACCAGCTCCCCCCCCCCCCCCCAAAAAAAAAGAGAGAAATACGAGAAGAATATATGCGTTGCTGGTCGCTGACGCGCACTCCTCTCGTTGTGCAGCAGAGACACAACAACATTTTTCGGTCCGGGCGTGGCACTTTTTGTTTTTCCTTTTGATTAAAAAGATTCTTTTTTCTCTCCTCCGGTTGAGTATAGTAGAGAGAGAGAGAGAGTTGTTTTTTGTGGGCTAGAGAATTATTTTCTCTTTTCTTTTTTTTTTCTTATTAAATACACTGGAGACTATATGGACGATGTGAGGGAAACATTGGGGCCACGAGCCTGTGTGTGTGGCCGTCCATTTCTCTCTACTTGCGTCCCGTGTTCACTCCCGTGGGAGAGCAACGAATAAACGAGAAACATGAGGGAAAGGGCTTCGACCAGCAAGGCCAATTATCGCATGAAATGAGCACAAAGTACTGGGCACTTGTTCCAGGCAGATGACGTCTGTTCCTTCTCTACTGACCCTGCCCCTGTCCTTTTTCCTTCTGCTGGCTGGCCACTCTACCGGATGATTGTCATTAATGTGCAAAAAGTCTTGTCTTGTTTTCTTCTTCATCTTCCCTGTCCATCAAACGAGATGCTGGGTAAATTCCGCTAATAGGAAATCGAATTTCCGTCCGTCTGCGATCAATTGTTAGGGAGGGAAAAAGGGAGAGTCAAACAACCAGGAAATACAAAAGAAAAACAAAAGAAACGAATCGTTGAAATCAAATGAACGAAAAAAAAAAGAAAATTATCGAACCGATCGCAACAATGCGCTAATCCAATTGAAAAAGATTTCACCCCTCAGAAAAAATGAGGAAACATTTCAACGGATGTGTTTGTTGACAATAATCACCGTAATAATGTAGAGCAACAACCACTGCCGTTACGTTACCATACATGTACAGTATTACAAACATGAACAAACAAACGAAATTTCGAATGACATTTTCTTTCTCTGGCCAACCAACTGCCAAAAAAAAAACACAAAAAAAAACCTATAACCTGACCGGCAGTGCGTACTAATAGAATCAGTTGGTGATTAACTGGGCGGGTAGCCAGAGAGAGAGAGAGAGAGAAAGAGAAAGAGACAGAGACGTGCCTTTTCCATCATATAACTACTATTGGCCGCACCCTTATGATGAACTAATATACAAGTCTGGTATATACCGATATATTAATGTGCGCACACACACGATGGCGGACGGGTTCTATCCATTGTGTAACGAAATAACAGGAGGAACTAGGATTCCGGCTTCCGTTTCTGTGATGATGTACTATTTGTCGGTATATGTTCTGTCAAGCTTCTGTTTCAAAAGCTTTGAATTTTTTTTTTGCCTCCTACCAACTGTCTTTTGTTCCGTGTTTGTTTTGATTCTTCTCGGTTTTTCAAAAGGAAATGTAAGGACCGCCCTTCGAAAACTTGCGACTCGTGTTCGTCCCTCGGCCTTGCTTTCTAGTTTTTCTGTTTCATTTTTCGTTTGTACAGATGTTGGTCTATAAGGTTTCCTTGTATTTAGAGCTATATTATAACAGTTCTCTCTTTTCAATCAACTTCTCTCTCTGCCATCTGCATTGCATTCACATTTATAATAATCTCCCCATAGTTTTATTTAATGAGTCGCCGTGGGGATACACAGCCGACGCTACCACCCACAACAACAACATGAGAACGTCATATAGGATCTCGGATTTCGATGTAAATTCTCTGTAAAAATAAGGGAATTTTACCAAGAAAGACAAAAAAAATTGATGTTACGAAAAAAACATTTCCCTGATGTCTTCCGGGCAAGATTTTAGTCGCTCCTTCCGCTCTCTCTCCCCTTTTTTCCGGCGTCTTTCCTCATCATCATCCATCATGTAGAATAAACTTGGGCTACTATATACCCCCGAAAAGGACATACTTAGGCACAAACTGTATTATAATACTATACTCAACTCCTATTGGTAGCGAGAGAGATTACACGAGGAAGGACACGAAAACGATCGTCAAGTTATCTTCAATGTCTCCCTATTTAGCTATCTACTCAAATACTATTGCTGTATGTGTTGCCATATAGAATATAGACTTGTATATTTAGTTAATACGGCGTGTATATAGCCAGTCTTAGTATATTGCCGTATGCTAGACTGTTTCACCACGCAGTAGTTTATGGACAGAGAAGGCCGGCAACGAGAGAAGTGGACTGGCCGGGTCGTCGTCGTTGATATGTTTGTCGCGCATCACTCGGTCCCCCGTTGGCGAACGCGTGGCATCATCATCACGCACGAACGGTCATACGCCATCTCTGCCATCACGAATTTCTTCGTTTCACCAGCAGCAGGAGCAGCAGCAGGAGCGCAGTTGCTCCATAGACTCTTATCTATATACTCACTTTATATGGCTCCTTATAAATGCATGTGCGCATATGTGTATATGTATGCCGTATAAAATTGTTCTCTGCATTCTTTATATTGTCTTTTTTATAATTATTACATTTAGCTCGCTATTATTATTCATCCTAATCCCATTTTTCTCTCTCGACTCTGTTTTTTTTTTATTTATTTGTTCTATTTCTTTGATCATTTTTTTCCCCTCTAAATTCCCGCGTGAAAGCACTTTCATGGATGCAGATGTTCGTGACTGAAACAATCGGATCGAGATCATTTTGTTTGGTTGTTTGTTTTTTTTGTTATTTAAAAGGTCGCCAAAACTTTTTTGCTTTTAAGAAAAGATAAGAACTAACGCGCGTTAGTGAGCCCCAAAAACAGTCCCGTCGGACCCGCTATGCGGATTCCCAAGGTTCTCAAAATGAACGAAACAATTGTGTTTTTTTGTTTTTGTTTTTTTCAAGTATATAGTGATGAACCCGCAAAAGTTCGTGCTTGGCCCAATCACATCGCGATGAAAAAACGATATCTCTTTTTCACGATGAAATGACCAAGTTTCTTAAGACTACCCACCGTTCAATTACGCAAATGAAACAAAGTGTTGACGATACGACGAAAATGTTAAAAAAGAAATTTGATTTCAAAGTAAACAAATGTGTTTTTCTTTGATAATCGAGAGCTATAGATGTGTGTGTGTGTGTGTTTGAAGATAGTTTCTCTGTACGCGAGCCGTTCAAATCTGGTAAACGGAAAAAGTTTAGCGAGAACGTATGGAATAAACAAAGACTAACCATCAAACAAAAAAGGAATTTTCTTCTTTTCTTATTTACCCGACGAATATACGTTGTATGTGGCACACGTCTCGAACAAAGTACAGTGCAAAAAAAGAAAAGGGCACACTAAAAAGATAAAAGAAAACAAAAACCGCATGTGTCTAGCCGGGCAACTTTATCGACCAACGCCGGACACAGGATCTGAGCTCCTTTTTTGTTTTTATTTCTCTCTCTCTCTCTCTCGTCTCTTGTTATTCCAAAGTGGCTTTTGCGTGCAAACAACACAAAACAAAAAGGAAAATTTCTGCCAAATAACTTAATACTTATAGTATACTTGATGGACAACAGTAGTGCTGAGAGCTGGTACAATATATATATATAATAATGCTGGGCCAGCAGAAGCGACCGCGCCCGGGTAAATAGTACTATGCTCTGTATATTATATATGTGCTGATGATTGTTAGACTCTCATTCCACGCTTTATACAACAAACTGTGTGTAGTTGTAGTACAATAAAGTAGTACACAATGTATTCTTGCCGGCGGGCAAGTATGTATAGTACTACTACTCTTATAGGATAATATAGTCCGACGTATAGCAGTAAAGTTGTATTTTCAGTAACGTACCATATTTTATCGATATTTTTCTTCTATTTGTTTTTTTTTTGTTTGTTTATTTTGTTGTTTTTACAGTTCCCGTTGAGAAGGTTTACGTCATGGCTGGAGATCGCGTTGAATTGGTGTGCGACGTTACATCTTCGGCTGCTGCGTTTCAACAAGACGATGTCGGTTACGCTCCGGCTGCTGCCATTTCATCCAGATCGTCGTTGAAAGGATTAAGAGCTGGCCAGCAGCATCATCATGCCTTCAACGGTTATTACACGAGACATCACATTCAAAGTGGCGAACGTCGACGGCGCAATCGTCGCTACAACAACAATCACCATCATCGACATTCGACGACGACAACAGCCGGATATGTTGACGGGAGTTTGCCGTTCCAACAGTCCGAGTTGACGACCATGGATGACGGCTATCTCGTTTTATGGTTCGTCGATCCCGATCGCAAACCATTCTACAGGTACATTACTCTCTTATGTATATTACCATATTTGATATTTATATCATAGCCAGTTTAGATTTGATTTTTTTTTGGGGGGGAATGATGAAGGAAACGATTATTGGGTTTGTCAATTATATATTAATGTCCAATGATTGATTCGTTATTAATAACTGACCAGTCAATCCAAATGAAAATAGTTGCGACATTTAGATATATAAATACACAACTGTGTACATTTTGTTTGGCCACGGTTCTTGAGATTTCCTATTAGTCGGGGACTATTGAATACGAGAAGATCTCATTCGTACTTGATTATTAACGATATGATTTCACGATGCCTGAAATAAACTCAGCTGATATCTGTGTGTATTACCAATAGTTTGGACGTGAGGCGAGGTCGATCGGGTCGCCATTGGTGGAACGAGGAACGATTCGGTCGAAGAGTTCGGTTCTTGTTACCTCAAGCTCCTTCTTCTTCTTCAACATCAATGGGAGGATCATTTTTCAAGAATGCATCGACCACGTCGACGACATTAGCTCGACTGCAGATTGTCAATGTAACTCGACAGGACGGCGGAGACTACCGTTGCCGGGTCGATTTCAACAGTGCCCCTTCGCGAAACTTCAAGTATCGTCTCGTCGTCATCGGTAAGCCCCAAATCTCTTCATTTTTTCCCTCTTCATAGACGTCAATATTTAATGTCATCATCATCATTGGATAATGGATTTTGAAGGAAAAAAACTTCTCCAGTTTCCTTCTTCTTCATTCGCCATAATAATATTGAAATACCAGTTTTCGTTTACTTGATCCGGATGAGGATTATTATTTCAGCCATTACCTAATATTTGGTTGGAGAGTCATTGTATAGTAGCTTGGCTTATATAAGTCCTGCGGTATACTAGGCCACTGAGTTATTTATTCAGAATTATTTAGTCTTTTTGATTGACGTAATAGGAGTCAAAATGCGCAGCAGACTCTCGTTTCGACGTTACATTTTGTTGTTTTCCTCGAATGATTTTTGTGGACCCAACAACAGCACCGCATAGAGAATTTGCTGCTGTTTCTATACAAAACGAACCGCTTTTTTGTAACAATAATTCAGCGAAGAGGAGAGAGAATAATATATTCATAACTAAAGTTTTGAAATGTGTTGTGTGTTGTCAGTGTAGAAATGTCTTGGTCTGTGTTGGTGAACTCAAATGATGACTGCGGGTGTTGTGGATTGAGAGTCTCACACGGATAATTAAGTTGCCAAGACTCTCTAGCTCCTTTGCTGTCTCCATCTGTATTCATAGGCTGAAACTTTCCTTCTTCTTTCAGCTTTTGCCAGAGAGGATGAACGAGTTGAGTTCATCGAAGGTCGGTCACTAGCCCACGCAGTTTCGTGTTTATAAACTGAGCAGCCTAGATATATAGCTGCCAGATAGTCGTCGTAGTGTATTAGTAGTATGTGGCATGTCGTTAGAAAAGAGACGATTTCCTATTACGTTGTATAATACGCGAGCAGCAGCACTGCAAAAGGCAGAAGCTTCTTGTCTCCTGCTTGTCTCTCCATACAAGAAAGACGACTGCTATTTTGGAATAGACTCCGGGATGTATATACAGATAGGCGGATAAAACCAGCAGTCCCCCGCTCCCGCATTCAGAGATCAATGGCCCTGTGAATGACTGATGGGTTTTCGCACAGTTTTGTTCTGCGAGGGATATAACCAAAAGAGTGATGAGTGAGTGAGGTCGTCGCTATAGAGTTCGGGTTAGTCCTGCAAATATCCTCAAATATCAATCCATCTAAATGATGTCCCACGACAGTTTTTTGAACGCCGACCATCTAATGCTCTCTCTCTCTATGCTTCCGTATAAGAAGAAGAACAGGATGATATCTATACGCGAGAGAAATAAGCTTGGGCCTTTTATTATATTCATCGGGCTATAAATGATGGAGCCGAATCGCTGGCAATAAAGGCAATGTGTGCGTAGGGGGGTTTGAGAATGATAAGGGCCTTGGCGGAGTCTCACTCTATATAATATAACGCGGATGCGCATCCATACTAGAAATAGATATGAGGTCAATAATGACCTCGTAACAATTTGAGAGAGAGATAACTCCGGAAGAATTTTTTCGCTTATTTTTCTCTCTCCCCCCCGATGGAAATTATTTTGAGGTTCATGTTTTTTATCGCTATGAATTGAGTCATAACATGATTACGTATGAATCGCTCTTTCATGTAAGGCTCAATTTCTTTTTACTTACCGTCACCCAGGACCATCCGGCATCATTTCTACGTGTGCGGCTCTATCGATTTTACATCGATCCTCTGAAGAGAAGTTTGTCTAGTTTTGTCGTCAATCAATATTTCTCCGACCACAAAAGATAAAACTACTACTACTAGTATATATTTATAGTATCTAAAAGATTTTTCTTAGTTTTACATTCGCTGACTGTGTGTTTGAGCTAATATTATCCTAGATGTGTTTGATAGAACTATAAACAAGGGATGTCATTTTGATTGGTGGTCTTCATTTGAATTGTCCTGCTGGATAGGACATCATTTACATTGGCCCACTCATTTTTTTAAAGTTGAGTTGAACGAGTACACTGAGCTTCATGATTGATTGAAGCTCTGTCAATTTATTTTTTCATTTTTCTTTCTTTACAACGAAAATCGGCACGCCAAAGTCGTTACGAAATCGCCACGGTCAATTCAAAATTGGCGCGAGCTGTTTATAATGACTTGATTTTATATATTCGACCAACTTTTTGACCTACTTTATTCGACCTACTACATGACGCGTCAATTTCTCTTTTATTTTCTTTTCTTTTTGCTCTTGCAGTCGCCTTCGGGGAGATGTTGGAGCTAATCGATAGAAAGTCTACGTTAGACGAAAGTCCAGACTTTCGTTGTGTACGTGTCTCTGAGGCGAAAAAGAGTACATAGCGCGGTTGGTTATATCTATGGACCGGAAGCAACTTTCCACTTGCCAACATGGGATAGACTAGCTGATGATATAGTCTGATATGTAGGTAGGAGGTGGATAAAGTATAGTAGCCATCTAACAGCACCTACGCAGCGCTGTGTATGTTGAGACACATTCGCCAATGGGTCCAGCTCAGCCCATGCATCCAGCCAGCCAGCCCCAAGATTTATGGCGTTGTCAATATTCAGGACGCTTTGGGGACGACAACTGGATGTACATGCGCGTCGTCTGATGTGCGCCAAATAACAAGTTGTAATAACAATATTTATCAAAATGAAGCAAGATGGACCGCCCAGCACTCGACTTGCTTGCGTTGGGTATCAATCAAACATTCAAGCCCCGTATAGGAGAAAATAAAAACCTACGTATATAGCTTTAATATAGTTAGTTATATATAGGACTGTACGTACAGATCTATGTCTTGACTCTTCCACTTAGATGTAATATGAATTTGATGGATGTCTATTGTATGTTTTCTTCGGCCAACCAATATCTGTGACACGGTGTATCACATTTTATAATATTATTTCTTTTTTTTTCTTCTCTCCCGATTGTGAAGTATATACTGTCATTCTACCTCCGTATATGCGACAGCAAACGGAAACCCGTATACAACAATCCCCGCCCTTTTATGCATACCACCAAGAAATATATGTATAAAAAATCGAATATTCATATGTAGGCTAGGCACCATTATGTGTATTGCATTTCACGTAAACGTTTTAAACTCTTGGAAATGGGAAGAAGAAGAAGAAAAAAGAAGAGAAAATAGAATGTTTCTGTATCATACATTTATGCGGTTTATATTTTGTTTTTGTTTTTTAAGTGCATATATCGTCAGTTTCACGCTGCGTCACCCGCCAGCACGGGCCCTGTGTAATCCTCCTTACCGTCTTTTAGATATCCACCCACAGATTCTTATGTTTTTTAAATCGCTTTTTTTTTTCGCTTTTTTTTTTTTTTGGCCAAGGTAGACGAATATACTTATTTAGTTAGGACTGTATATGACGTTCACAGGACGAAATTTCTGCGGAAACTTCTTTTCTTTAGCTTAGCGCCTGCGTCATATTTGATGAGAAGGAGATTTCTCCAATGAACGACAAAAGACAGGGAAATACAGGATCCCATTACTTATCTTTTCATTTTTTTTTTATTTCAAAATTTATACCTCCCCCCCCCCCCGAAAAAAAAATACAAAAAGAAAACACAAAATCATGTCGGATGAATATTCATTTTCCATTTTCTTTATTCCTTTGAATTTTAAAAATGTATAGGAAAATTCTTTTGTCCGGACGATAAAGATAGTTTCCCTCTGTATATTATAATGGTGTGTGGAGAGAGTCTCTGCGTCAGTGCTTACGTCTGAAAACATCTTGGAATCAGAATATATATCCCATGCAAAACTGGGGAAAAGTAGGAATATATTATAGTATAATATCAACACATGCACCTCCCCTCCGTCTGTTGTCGTTCCTTGCATAGAGCCAGAAGGAGAAGAAGGAAGGAAAGGGAAAAAAAATGGCAAAAGAAAAAGAAAGACAAAATATTACACGACAAACGATCGATGGTGATGAAATGGTTTGCCCTCTTATCTCGAGAATAGAAAAAAAAATAAAATAGAAATATCTAGTATGTGCATAGAGGTACATGTCGAGCATGAGAGAGTCGGTGGACAAATATCGGCCGTGGAGATCGGGGGCGCGCGTGTACAGAGGCAAGAAAATAATTGGAAAATAGGAGACACAAAAAAATATTACATCCAAGTCGATAAGAGAAAGAAAAGAATTCCGAAAGATTATAAACAACAAGAAGAAGAAGATGGGGAGGAAAGGAAAAAAACTGATAGATATAGATCGATATAGAGTTGGGAGAGTATTAGATTGCTGTTGCAACTTATTCGACGAGACTCTCGACGACGGAGATTGTCATCCGAAAAAAAGAGAAATGGAGATATGTTTTTTTTCTATTTATATCAAACGACAGTGTGCGATTCCTTTATTTTTTAGAAGAAGAAGAAGAAAATAAGAAAAAATCAGGTGGAATTTGTTGTTGTTTCCGTTTTGTTTACAACCAGAGCGCGTCGAGATGTTTCGAAACTATATACTTGTAGATTACACACGAGTGAACTTCCTGCTCGTCTGTTCCTTTCTCTCTAGAAACAGGCTCGTGGATTGAATATGAGAGCAACTGCAGCTGCTGCCCGTCCAGAGAAAAACGAACGAGGTGGACGTTTAAGACGAGTCTGAAGCCGACCATCTGTTTTTTTTTTCTTTGCCCACACTGATTTCATTTTATGTTTTATTTTAAAAAAGAAAAAAAAAATATATTTTTGAGTCTTCTTTTTTGTGTGACCAAAAACCACCGGAACTTTGCCGGTTTTTTTTTTTGCGAGGACGGCCGTATGTAAACGTCGATACATCAAGGAACGTGTCATCTCCTCCTGACATCTCCCACCGTTTTATTATGTTTCGTGTCGTATCAATTCTTGTACATAGACAGACACAGACACACACAAAGAGGAAGCGAGAGATCTTCCATAATACTCGTGGCTTCCTTATTCCTTGCGTCTTTCCCATTTCCCGACTACGTAATTGCGGGCATCATTATTATCCGCAACGGCGCGCTGATGCGTAATACCGGAAGAATGGCTCACTGCACGGCGGTTTAGTCGGAGGGGGATAGATCCTAGGATATAAAGGGAAGCGAATTGAAGCGGACTAAAGATGCTGTGCATTGGTAAAAGCGCAACGCCCCCAAAAGTTGATTCCCCCGGCCATCATCCAGCAGCAGCTCGTTTCACAGCATTGACTGGAAAATTCATCCTCTGGCTATTATACTGTAGATACAGTACTGGCTGGCGCTGGCTGCAATGTTGAACTATGCTCCTGCTCCTGCTTTGTAGATAGGAATTATAAACTAAGCCGATATGAATATACATCTATAGAATGTATCCCTGCAACAACATGTTTGGACACGGACTTCTACCCGTTAACGTTTGACGAGAACTCAACCGCCGGGTCTCTCTTCCTTCTTCTTTCCACCTAAATAATCTAGCTTGCTGCTGGCTGCAACGTATTATCCTAGTAACGAAACAATCGGAACGGAAAGCGTCAGACATGCAGAGCCATTGTTGCTTGTTGTTTTTGTTGTTGTTGTTGTCACAAGTTGATATAAACCAGACTGGCAGAAAAGTGGCAGTGAGAAGAGTTTTCAAGTCAAAACAGAGTCAAAGGAACAACGACTACGACTACTACTACTAGAACCGAGTGAGAGTGAGATCAGTGTTGATTCAGCAAGGAAGCAGCCAAGCCAAAACAGTTCCGAGTCTTTGCTGGGGAGTAAGCGATTGGATGATGTTCAGTGCCAACACCAATGCGCTGTACAAGAGTCAAGAGAGAAAAAAGAAAAGGAGTAGTAGATGTTGACGTAGCGGCAGTGTTTTCCACTGCAAACATCAAGAGAGAGAGAGAGAGAGAGCTCATCTGTGCTGCTATATACAGTCAAAAGCCACACCAGCACTAATACACAGCGCAGTTCCAGCCAGCAGTGCGCACGGCGGCTCTATAAATATAAACTGACATTATCCAGTTGTCTCAGGCATATAAACACAGTGGAAAAGCGGGTAGTAGACAGCTTCGTATTTAGACTTGTACACAGTCTATAGAGAAGCGGAGAATGTCTAGCTCAACTGAAAAACAAAAGGGTAAACAAGTCAGTCAAGAACGGTGAGCTGCTGCGGAAGGGTCAAGATTCCGTTTGAAAGCCGCACGGCAGCAATCCCACTCCATCAAATCTAAATTAAACACACACACAACATACATGTGTGTGTGTGTGTGTACTGCTTGGTCGGATGTGTGTGTGTGTGTTTACCATGGCTAGAGAGAGAGAGAGTACCCGTGGTCAAACACAGCAAACGACGACTGGAATAATAATATAAAAGCCGGGGGTAAACTCAATGCCAAAACAAATCCTCCTTGAAACCCACTCGACATCGACGGTATTTATATAACTATAACCTTACGACTCGGCCCCCTCTGTGGCCTCCTTTGAATGTGTTGTGTGTTATCCTCCTTTTTTTTCTCTCTCTCTCGCTCTCCATTTCTGTGTACTATAGGTTTTGTTGACTTTCATCATTGGGGCTCTCTGCGTTCTGTTTTTGATGTATGACTCGAGCAAATAGCGCTAGACTCGCTCATGTAATAACAACAATATACATAGGCGCTCCAACGATGGCCCGCCTGCTATATAATATATAACAGCCTTTGGTCAATCTTCTTCGGTTAAAAGTAGTGATGACTTTGTATAGTTTTGTGAGGGGCCCGGCTGATCGCCAGCAACGATCCATCATCCATCCATCATCCAAACTTTGATGTGATATATTTGCCAACTAGTATCTTCTCTATTGATCCTCCCAAAGGACGTTATAGAATTGACGTTTGAATTTCTGACGAGGATGATACTTGAAAAATGTATTTTCTTTTATTGATTAATATCAGAGCCTCCGTCATCGGTTGTCATCCTGGACGGTTTCCTGCAACAGCTGAGCGTCGTGGCTGGCCCGTTGGAAGAAGGAAATGATCTTATATTGACTTGTAAAGCTTACGGAGGTATGAAACATAAAAGAAATTCCCTGATGGCTCTTGTATTCTTCTTATTTATTTATTTATTTCATTTTTGATTTGATTTGACAGGTTATCCGCAACCGTGGGTGACGTGGTGGCAAGGTGGCCAGTTGTTGGACAACACGACAGACGCTCGATCCCCAGAGTCGGTCAGCAATTTGTTAGTCGTTCCCAGAGTTGGGAGGTAAGTCAAAACAAAAAACACAAAACATTGCGTCATAACCTTGGTGTTTCTCCTCCAAACCAAAAAAAAAAATTAAGAATGGGGGTCGATCGCCAGGTTAAATCGATTTTTGTTCTGTGCACGTCATACACCTGGGCGAAAATTGATGTAGCAACTTATTATAGATATCTGATCTTTATTCACGTACGCTACGCACGTACGTGTGTTCCGTTGTGTTCCGTCTTTTGTTTGATCGCAGGCAACATCTGCACGATGCGTTCACTTGTCAAGTCACATCCAGCCCGCATCTAGCGCCAATTATGAAAACGGTCACTCTGGAACTTCACCGTGAGTCTCATCATCCCATCAAACAGACGATGACAGTCACACAATTCAAGAGCCTCTTAATTAATTCATTAAAATTTGCTAATTTTCTTTTGTTTTAGTTCGCCCGTTTTTCGTCGAGATTTTAATGCCGCCGACCGTTACGTCGACCAATCAACGAGCCTTTGCAGCCGGTCAAAGCGTCGAGGTCAAGTGCCGAACGAGCGGCTCCCGTCCGACGCCCTCCATCACCTGGTGGAAAGGAAATAAACAAATAGCGCCTCACCTTTCAGCCATTTTGGTCAGTCCTTCCTGCTCCTTGTCTTCATCCATGTGTGTTGTTGTTGCTGATGATGACTCGCCACTTGAGCACGTCCTCCTTTTGCCTATCCCTGACCCTATCCTTTATGTATGCCGCTCCTGTCACCATCTCTTCCTCGATCCTTCTTTGCTTGTCGGCTCCTCTCTCAACCTTTTCATTGGAGCCGGAGTAAATCGTTGCGCTGACATTTCACTTTGGGACTTTGGCTGAACACATTTCCTCCCCTTCTGTTGTATATATAGAATTCGGACGATGGCAACGTGACGGAAAGCCGATTGACTTTGACGCCGGTGTCAGAGGACGACGCCAGTCACCTGATTTGTCGTGTCAAGAATTCCATGATCCCCGGAGCGGTCATGGAAGATTCGGTCCGACTCGACGTCCATTGTAAGTCCTCGCTTCTGCTGTCTCCTCTTATATTATGTGACCAGGAGCGAAATTGAATTGGTCCGTCAATTTCAACATCAAAGATTGATTTATGTATTTTGCCCGCCGGTTTCTTCGTCTCACTTCTTGTCTCTCTTTCTATCTATCTCTTTATTTTATGTGTTACCTTTTATATCGTGGGCCTTTTGCCTCCTATATGGAAAACGGAACGAAACGACGCGGCTCGGTCACACGATTCGATCGATCAAGATCCACCCGAAGTGGGCATCGCATTGGGCAGCAACATCAACGGCGACGACGTCAAGGAAGGCGACGACCTCTACATCGAATGTCACATTCGAGCCAATCCTTCGTTCCACAAACTGCAGTGGACCCACAACGTAAGCCGGAAAAAAAAATATTTTTTTTCTTTCTTTTGTTTTGTTCTATCTATCGTCGAGTTCCTATCCTACACAATCCTTTAGATACTTCCCGCAGACACTTGCTTATTTCATCGACGCAGCAGCTCGTCTTAAATATTATTATCTTCAAGGATGTTGGCCCTTAGCAGCTTTCCTGCTTCCTTTTGGGCCTGACTGGCTTTCTATTCTCTGAGCTTTAGGCAACAGTTTGCCGGCCGTCATTTTCAATATTTTTTCGCCATTCTTTTTTTCATTGGTCGCCAACGACTGAACTAAGGATGGAATATGAAGGGACGGGTTGAAGAAAGAAAAAAATTATTATTATATCTATTTTTTTTTTTTTTTTGTTTTCATCCTTCATCCTTGCCATATCCCTTGGGTTGGCAATGACGCACAACCGACTGTATAGTGAGGGAAAGAGATGCAGACATTTCTGCGTGGAATCTAATCCGCAAGCCCATTCTCTCTGTCATCAATTCCGTACTAGCTGCTGCCACAGGCTCTCTCCTTCGCCTTTTAGAGACAGCAGAGTAGACAGAGAAAATCCTCTTTAGCGCAGAGAGAAGATTTCAGAGATGATGTGACTTAGGCATTAGCACAGTAGTGGCAGTATAGGAACACAACATCTTAATTGAACGTCATGACATTCTGAGCCACTAGTACTGTTGCCTTCAAGCTGCTGCATAACCGTTAAATTTACTACAGTTTGTATATTGTTGTGTAATGATCAAAAGATGCCAGTTGTTTTCTATTTTTTTCATTTTTGATTTTTTTTAATGTTGTCTTATTACTATAATAATAAATCTGGACGTTTGTGCACAGGGTGTAAGTTTGGTGCATAACGTCAGCGCCGGTGTGGTGCTTAGCAACGTGAGTCTCGTCCTCCGATCCGTCACGCATTCTAGAGCCGGATTGTACGCTTGCAGCGCCGCCAACAGCCGTGGTGAAACTATCAGTCAGCCTTCCCTCAGACTCCGCATTCAATGTACTGTACCACACATACGTTATTCATTTCGATATTTTATTTGATCGATTTGCTGTTTCATTATTAAATCGTGCATCGTGTATAGCGGAAACATCAATACTTAAACAATTTTTGGATGTGTGTGCGGATTGTGTGTCTAGTGGCTTCATTTATATTTTCTTTGTTTTTACCGGTAAATGTTGAAAAAATGAAACGAAACATAAAAGGAAAGAAAAAAAAACAAAAAGATTCAAAGGAAAAGTTTTCTTCCGGAGCCTCAGACCCCAAACACGAAATCACTTTATATACCACACGACGTGCTATATATTTTAACTCGACTCTTTTTACTTTTCTTTCTATTTTTAATTCGCAAATGAGCTAACCCCCAAAACTTACTTTGGTTTTTTTGTTTAAAGTTAATGGGTAAAACGGGAGAAGTGTCCATATCCTGTTAAGGGACGTCTTTTTTTAAATTTTCATATGCTCCCAGCTGGTGGAAATATTGACCCACGGAATTGTCCATTGATTATACACTTGAAAACTAGAAAACGTTTTTTTAAAATCAAAATGCTACGCTACTTGACATTTATATGTTTCTTTTCTTTTAGGTCTGGTATGTTTTTGTATATTTTTATTTATTTGAATTTATGTTTTTTTTTTTCCCCTTCACGTTGATTATCGTTTCATTTCGTTTTTATTCCAGACGCACCGCGATGTCGGAGCGTGTCAGCAGCCGGAACTGTTTCGGGCGTTTCCAAGCAAGAAACGGCATCAGCTGGACTGCCAGGTGGACGCTGATCCTTCAAACGACGTCCACTTTTGGTGGACTTTTCTCGGAACGCCTATGAAAAGTAAGTGCACACAGGATCAAACAAAATACGGAAGCTTAGGATAAAAACCTTGTCATACCACAAAAAAAAATAAAAAAAAAATAACAAAAATAAATAAATAAGTTATTAAGTCATTGAATTAACAGATAGTCGACAGTTTAGTTGTATACATTGAAACTTTGCACTTGAATCGCAAATTGTTTGTCAATTAATTCAGTTCAGCGATAAGAGAGTGTTATAGAGTACATATAGCGACGACTAATTAGCGCACAATTGGGAATAATAACGTTGTGCTCGTGTTGTCACGGACTTGCCAAATCGAAAGCTAATAATAAATTTCGCTTCAGTCTATAAATTCGTGACAATGTGTGGGCGACCCGACCATTGACCAAGCGCTAGAAGCAAACGATATATTATGTCCGAAAATGCTACTAAACAAAACACGCTCAATATATGTGACTGATGGCGCCAGAAGAGAGAAAATAAGCAGACGGCCAAATAAAGACTATGTCTAACGTCCAACGTTTTGAGTATACAGCCAATGCAAAAGTGAAATGACCCCCTCATAAAAAGAATGCCAACATATACATATATTTATACAGTTATACACACGTATATTACATATGTGCGTCGTCTCTCTCTCTCTCTCTCGGGACTTGGGCGAAAAAAACGATACGGCCAAGGATCGAAAGGTTAGCCACCGGGGTTATATGTTATGGGACGCGATTGATGTCGATTGCACGCAAACTTTTGTATTTGGAGACCGTATTCACTGAAATGTGTGTACGTATAGACCAATAGCCTTTAGTAGAATTCTATCTACCTTTTGGATCTGAGATATTTTAGAGGTCACCTTATATGTATGTCCGGGTAGGTAGACCGTTACAACATGTTACAGTTTTGTGGGGGGGAGGGAAAGGGGGGTTGAGAAACCCCCCCGCTTTTCTTCCCGGCTCTTCTTCTTTCTCCTTTTTGAAATGTGATGCGACGATCGCGTGCCAACCGCGTCAGTTGTGGGAATAGAGACCAAAGAGTTATACAGTAGTATATATAAATAAATATACTTTACTGTGTACTACTGTACATAAATATATATACGTATTCTACGAAAAGGAATATATATTTATATATATATACGCGCTATAATTAGTTGTGCATGTGCTGGCTATTATTTGAACTTGGTGCTGTTGTGATGTGTACACACTGGCGGAATGGGATTTTCTGCTCGTCCGCTTATGGTATACGTGCGCTACTCGAGTCGTCGAGGCGACCGCCTCCCTCTTGAGCTCGACGACCTGGACACAAGATTGAATTGCTGTCGAGCGCATTTGATTGATTCCACGCCTGGCGGAATGAAAAGAGAGTGAGAGAGAGAAAACCGAGAAGAAATGCGCGCGTGAACTGTTTGTGTTGGTGTTTAAATTTAAAAAAAAAGAAAGAAAAAAGGACGCGATTTTAGTGAAGATGGAATATTCTCTGACAAAAGGGCAGCCTGTCTCTTTTTCAACAGATATTTCAAGCTGACTTTTTAAATAATTTTCCCTTTTTATTTGTCTTCTTCCATTTGCGTCTTTTTTGTGCTGTAGGTAATGGTAGTATGATGGTGACGAGCAGTGGCGACGCCATTCTACTGCCGCGCTCACTTTTCACCACTCAGGGAAGTGCCAGCGTTCTGCAATATTCTCCAAAATCAGAACTTGATTTCGGTGTTGTCGCTTGCTGGGCCAGCAATCCAGTCGGAAATCAACGTGAACCTTGTCTCTTCCACGTCGTTCCCGCTGGTAAATAACAATAATTAAACAACATACACACAACAGTTGCACTTTGATGTGGTCAAGATTGGGCGATAGTCGTGAGGCGGACCCGCGGGCTCGTCCTATAGACGACCCAGCCGCGTCTTTTCATCGTCATTCTGCATCCGTTGATTGATTGATGAAATTTTCTTCTTATTTTTTTCTTATTCGACGACTGAATTTTAAATATGATTTGTGCATAAGATATTATTACGATGACATTGGCAGGCAAGCCGGCAGCACCGTCCAATTGTGCCATTCACAATCAAACGGCCGATTCGGTTCGGGTCGACTGCCAGGAGGCTTTTGATGGCGGTCTACAGCAAACATTCGGACTGGAGCTGGTCGATCGCAACACTCGCACGCTCCGCTACGTCTTTAACAATACCAAGCCAGTTTTCACCGTTTACGGACTGGTACGTATTAGGCAATGGCTCTGTTTCGTTCTAGTTTAGATTTTCCCTCTCTTTTTTAATAAATGCTCGAGCTCTAAACGCGCTCAGCCTTGTCTCTATCGATTTGCGACTGTCGCTAATAACCATTGTTTTCTCTCTGCGACTGCTGCTGCTGTTACCATTTAGGAGCCCGAAACGGCTTTTTTGCTCAATATCTACGCACTGAACGCTAAAGGGCGAAGTCAACCCATTACTTTGGAGACGACGACGCTACGTGCCGCTTTGAAACACACAGGTACTACGACTACTATAAACATGTCGCATTTGGATGATGAAATTGATAAAATAAGCGAGAAAGGAAAATAAAGATAAGTTGGGTAGAAAGAAAGAAAATCTGGAACTTTTCGTCTGATTGGTTGGTTCAGGTCACGCTCTCTACTTTCAAATGACACCGCTGTTGGGCGTGTTGGTGGGAGCTGCCGTGACTCTTCTCCTTATCGTTATGACGGTAGCCGTTGTTGTTCACCGACGCAACCGAATCAAACGACAGCGTCAAATAATCAACAATCAAAGTGGCGAGTCACAGCAGCAGACAACGACACTCAACGGACCCAATCAGCCGCTCCTTCCGCTTCCGCACGCGTTACCAGGAGCAGATCCGCACAATCCGGCATGTGGTGGTGGGGGAAACAGCAGCACCGGAAACGCCGTAATTAGCAGCAGCAACGGAGGTCATCCCAACTTGGACGGGGGTCAACATCAACGAGCTGTCCTTTTAAACAAGACGGGCAAGTGCAATGGATCCGCTGTCAATGGCCAATCGTCGTCGCACTTGAATAAACTCAGTCATTCGTCCCATCCGAAAGGTGTCACCGTCATGAACGGCCAGTACCATCAGCACCAACAAGATCCGGATATCATCCTCAGAGAAATGGGTAAGAAAACATCATCATCTTGATATGATGGATGGATGTTATGCCAATTAAGACTAAGACGTCTCTATTTGGCTTATTTCTTTTGTATTTTAAAAACCAATAAAGGCTATGGATTTTGACTTGTAAAACAAACAAAAAACAAACAAAAACATTCCATTCTAGTCGACTATCAACCGAAGCGTATGCTGCCTGCTGTCATGCTGATGAATAATCCAGCTGCAATTGGCGGCGGGACTCTGCCGAGGGGACGCGGCGGACTCAAGAAGATCATTCTAGAGGAAGAGGACGGTGGCGCTGATTTGCCGGCGTCATTCCATCGCGGCTCCGAATTATTGGGCAGGAGCTGCAGCGTGCAATCACCACTATCATTATCCAGCCGTTCCAGCGGAACTAGCTGGAATATTGGCGTTCATCACGGTGGCAATAACCATTGGCCAGCAGCGTCGGGCCATCAAAGCCCGTCATTAGGGCTATTCACCAACAATGGAGCACTGATGCAGCAACAGCAGCACAATATGGCAGCCGACCTCTTGGCCGATTGTCGGCTTCCTGAAAGCTCATTGTGAAAATAATATTTAATGGCCAGGATACAACGGCAAGTGCAGTTCTGCTAAAGACTTAAAGGAGCACCGAAGAATAGAAGAAAAAAAAAACTAAAAAAACCTGATGCGCAAATGCGCGTGTGTACGTGTGTGTGCGCACACACGCGCTGTTGTACAGTTGTTCCGTACGTCCAATTCCTTTTGATTCGTTTTCAATCAATCATTTCCTTTTTGAATCGTTTAAAAATTTGTTTTTTTCTATCCTTCCAATCGAAGCAATCAACGAGCTTTGTTCAAAAGGGAAGTCGGATTCACGTTGTTGCAGTCTGACACTATTACATTGTAAGTACCCAGAGGCCAGAGCTGAAACGCTTTTCGTTTTATTTTTATTTTTTTCTCTTTTCATTCTTTGTTACTGCTGCCTATGGTCAAAACAATCTTCTCTGAGATTCCTTGTTAACTATTGGGTGTTGTATTATATGATTATCTATAAAATTTTTAACAAATCCCCGTTTATCTGGATTCGAATATTTATGGCTAATGTAAAGAATAATATTTCGTTTTCCGACAATTCCAGTTTTCTTCAACTGTGTCAGTGATGTCAAATTATGATTGTTTTAATAAATATTCTTAATTTTTATGTATATCATTTTTCGATCTCGTCGTTGTCTTTATATTTCCCGCTTCTCTTTTTATAAATGATGCGTCCCTCCATTGCAATCAAAGTCATCTGATTGATTTCGTTTGCTGTCAATTCACACAAGGAGGATGACAAGGAATTTGTTTACATTTCATTTCATCATTTACTAAGAAGTGTGCTGTAATTATTTATTCGACACGTGGAGGTTTCTGTGGGCTGTCATAATTATAGAGAGCTCTCAAATGTCCCGTTAGTACGTATTATTAAGACAAACATGATTATAAAAGAAAGGAAACTTGGAAAACCGGGTCAAGAACGAAACGCACACACACACACATCAGGTTATTACATAAGTTTTAATATGTAGTAGGAGTAGTTGGAATTTATGCTAGCTGGCTATTCAGCTTAAAAGTTGCAAATTACACTTCAATATTTACTATGGGAATTGATCCTGATTCAACACAAAAAGATAGCATCAACCTGGTAGAGTTTTCAGTTATGTAGGATTGTAGGGCTATCTCCCATTGATGGAATCTCGTTTTTTACTACAAAAGTTATAATTGCTTTCTTTGTGAGATCATACTTGCCCTCCAGTTCTAGTTTGGAAATAAGTATCAGTAAGGAGCGAATCAAATAATCAACAACTTCAATTGTAGTTGTAATGCCTAAGGCAGACAAACAAAACTGGATTCCAAACCCATAGTTTATAACTGTTTTTTTTTTTCATAGATGGGAAACAAAATAAGCTTTGCAATATTTAGAAAACGACGACAACAACTCTTTATTATTCTAGTCAGTTGATAGTTTGATACATTTTTTTTTTTACAGAAATCACAGATAAATTTTGGCTGCCAGCTAGTTTAAAATTTAGAAAAAAACAAACACTGAATGCAATTTATCCGAGCGCAGTTCAAAATTCCGACACTCAGTCCAGTCAGGATTGTGGGTAAAAATGGTTTCTTGATCCGTTCGGAATTTCTCTGCCATCCGAAGTATGCGACTATGCGTCAGCTAAAGAGCTTTTGTTCTCGTGTACTATGTTAAAATGGTTTATTATTTTTTTTAAGTGTATGAATTTTAAATCTGTATGGCATTACCATATCTTCCAACTAAACTGATAAGATCCCTACTTGTCCATCCCTTGAAGTAAACACAAAAAGTTGCTGTAAGTTCACCGCCCGCTTGTATACCATTATTTAAAATATTAAAAATTCTTTAAATCTTGATATATGCTTGTAAACTATTGCGAGATGCTTTTTTTCAAATGTTGAAATCGTGGAAGAAATGGGACAGTGGTTATTCGGTATTTATAATGACCTAGATTTCCGATGGAATACTTAGACAATTGCATGGGAAGGGTATGTCTATTTATTAATCGTTAAAATAATTCAAATTCAACTTATTTTAATTTTCAAATAACAGGTCTACTGTATGTTTTCTTTTCTTTGCATTTCATCGTTTTATGCTAGAGGGAGAAATATTTTTTCTTTCTATAATTCGGACTTGGAGTTTCGAGGACTGCAGGGTCTTGATGACCCAATATTTGAATTCATCTATTTCCTCCACCAAACGATTCTTGGCGAGTTGTTATAAGTCTGCCCATGATAATAAAACCAGTCAAATGAAATTCTATGACAAATTTAGATGAAAAATGGACAAAAGCCGAACGTTTCAGAAGAATTACAATCCAATTTTAAAAAATGGATTTCGTCGCATCGGAGACTAGAACGTTTACAATATTTATCGTCTTAACTGCAAACGGCTAGAACGCAAATATATTGCATGATCCTGTATTTTAGCATTCCTATAATGTCTTCTCATCTTATTCTGATCCTCGCCTACATTCGTCGTGTTGAAGGGCCAATTATGCAACCTCACGCTGCTGGACTAGTTTTTCGCATGTATATACGACGGGTAATTAACAATTACAATGAGATTTCTGAAAATGTGGAAATAACTTACTTTTTCTTCCATTGGCCTCGTTCCCGATGGGTGGGGCCCTACAAAACAGATCATCCACGCGGATACGGAAGCCTCAGATGATTATTCCTAGATGAGTGCCCATTTAACGAATGCACGATAAATTGTAATAGGATCCGTCACCGATGACGGACGATGACGTGTGAGTATGCTCTTGTTGATTAGAAAATGATTTTAAATCGCTTGTTCTCATCTTGGTCACAAAACGAAAATTAACGATTAGTGATTGATGCGTGAGTAACGCCTTAGGCTGCCAAAGAACTGAATACCGATCTCAAATCCAAACGAGTTTTCTTTCTGGGTCAAAAGACACTTTGCCATTTCATAAAACGGCATCGACTCTTCCCTTTGGTTAGTCAGTTGGTATTTTATAACTCATGTTGTTCGTTCAGCACTGGTGCTCATCCTGAAATGAACTTTGTGGAACTTTTGTGTTTGTTGAACATGTGTAATTTGTCGGAGCGTTCTCCTCTCGTGACAATTCCGGAACTTGGTCAAGTGCGTGGTTCGAAAATGGTTTCTTCGTCCGGTCGGAATTTCTACGCTTTTCGGGGTATCCCTTACGCAAAACCTCCTATCGGAGATCTTCGTTTTCGAGTAAGTAAAAAAAGTCTTTTGATTTGAATATCTGTTTATTGTATGTTAATCTACGACTATCTACAAAAAATTAGGATCCCGTAGCTGCCAGTCCGTGGGTTGGAAAAGTGTTTGATGCAAGTCGAGAAGAGCCAACTTGTATTCAATACAACGGAATAATCAGAATTTTCCTTGGCGAGGAAAATTGTCTGACTGTGAACGTCTACACTCACGATGTAGGATTTCCTTATTTGTTGTTCTTCTGTAAAAAAAAAAAACCTGTTTTAAATAACCGTGATTTTACTCAGTTAATTTCTACAAAAGGTCTAAGACCAGTTATGGTGTATATTCATCCCGGATCGTGGTTTTTCGGTAGCGGCAATGGAAAGACTGACCTAGCTGGACCTGGTTATTTTCTTGACCGAAATGTTGTCTATGTGACCATGAAATACCGACTGGGCGCATTTGGTTGGACTAGACTTACAAACTTACATTCAGTACTAAAAACATTTGAAGATCCCTATTTCAACCAGGTTTTCTCAGCACCGAAGATAGTGAAGCTCCCGGAAACTATGGACTCTTGGATCAGACGATGGCTTTAAGGTACATTTTGGTGAACGTTTTTTTTTTTGCTGCTTCGAATGGGTTTTAAAATAATATCTTTTTATTTTTAAATCAATGCGAAGATGGATACGTGATAACATTCGCTCTTTTGGAGGCGACCCGGATTTAGTGACAATATTCGGTTGTAGTGCAGGTGCTGCCAGTGTTCATTATCATATTTTATCACCTCATTCTAAAGGTAAAAGATGAACGACCCAATCCTCTTATTTCTGTTATTTTGCGTTCGTAAGACAAGATCAATTTCCTAACATACTTACATTGCAGGTCTGTTTCATCGAGCCATCGCCCAGTCTGGTTCAACGTTGAACCCCTGGGCGAGGAAGAGATCTGTAGGTAGTTATACGAAAAAGTTGGCTGAATACGTGAACTGTCCACAATCGAATTCGACCGCTCTTTTGGCTTGTTTGCGACAAAAACCAGCTAATCAGATAGTTCGATTCCAAAAAGAAATTGAGGTAAAATAAAAATGAGGGCAAAAGAAGCGCTATGCACTTTCTAAAAGTCCTGCAGCACAACAGGAAACTTCCGTTATATAACAACTTTTTTTTTTATAGATTATGCACGTTTGCCCGGTTGGGTTTGGACCTCGAGTTGATATAGAAAGAGAGTCACCATTTCTTCCAGCAGAACCGAGAAAACTTATGGAATCAAATCAAATCAATTCCGTGCCTATGATTGCAGGATCTACTAGAAATGAAGGTGGCTCAATGGTACGCAGTAAGTCCGTAAAATATTTACTTCCTCCACTCCACGTTCTTTGACCTAAATATGGGGGGGGGACAAATATTTTGTTTTCTTTCAGGGCTTGTGTCCGATGATCGTAAATTGTTGAATGAATTTAACAAAGACCCTCTGAAATATTTCCGCTTCATGATGGGTATTGAAGATCAAACTCATTATGGCGACAAAATTATCAAGCAAATAGCTTATCGTTATTTCACGATAGACCGGCCGTATCATCCGAATCAACTCGATAAAGTTGGGGAGGTGAGAAAAATTTAAATTTATCCGATTCCAATCATGTTAACTTACTATATTTTTTAATATTAAAAAAAAATAGATTATCGCTGACTACTTGTACTATCACGATATAGACGAATCAGTTGATCTGCTCAGCAAACATAGCAATCACTCGATTTATTATTATCTATACAACTATAACAGCCATATATATTGGTCAAGAAACATTAAACGTGTCTCTTCGAGTGACCTTTTAATATCTTCTCTCGATTTGAGTAAATCAAACTTATACTGTTTGCTATGCTTTTTCACTTCAATATCTGCTGCTGTCTGATTTCGATAGGTGGTACTCACAGTGAGGAACTGTACCTTATGTTTTCTCATATATTACTTCCTCGTTTGCGGTCAGCCAATGATATTAAAGTTTCGAATATGCTACTGGATTTATGGACTTCATTTGCAAAAGACGGGTTATTAAAGATAGCAGCTAATAAGGTTCTAGCGAAAATTTGTAATTTTATTTTAAAAATTGCAGTGTACCACGAAGTGACCTCGTACCCGGGGATTGGATCCCCACCAAGGAAGGCCAACCCCGATATCTCAGAATAGACGCTGATTTTCCTTCCTTGGTGAATGAGTCCATGCCATTCCACCAGCGTTTACAATTTTGGAAACAAAAGCTTAGCGAATTCTAACCGATTTTGTTAGAACATATTTCCTCTCTTGATGTCATTGTATTTCTTCTATAATGGTGTGATCCTGCCAGTGCTGCTCAGTAATAATAATTTATAACAGCAAAGACGAATCGTGAAACTGGATTTTCAACGAGTCGTTTTTTTCATTATTTATTCGTTGTCTTCATTCATTTGGCCTTCGAATTTTGTTCCTTTAGTCATTTGGTTTATCATCATTTGCAGTACAAAATACAGGTCTTTTTCATTGAAACTTCTCCTTTCAGCGTATCCGAAATCTCTTTTTTTGCTCTCGATTCAGTTATTCGTTTATCATTGGTAGGCCTATAGGCCTACAGTTTCTTCTTGAACAGTCTATTTTTACTCTTTGGTAATGAGAAAAAACGTACAGAAAATCGAAAGAAGCATTGAAAGGATATAAATTTATGCATTGATGGACACAACGAAGTTTTACATCCAAAACTTTCACTATTAATCTACAATAATTGGGCTCTTTACACCAGCTGAGCTGGATGCGATGAAAACAAGTGACGAGCATAAGATATTAACGACCATAGGAATGCTTTCTTTACTGAATTCCACATTGAGAGAAACAGAAATAATCGATACGGTACAGCAGTTATAGAAGGGCTGCACACGGCATTTGAGCTAAACGAACATTACCGGATCTATTCAGCAGTTATTACAATCAAGGGGCAGCACTAGGGTTGCTATCTAGAGAAGCACTACAGCTAGTTGCGGCGCTTCCAGAAGTAGCCACCGTCTGTACTGCGGGGACCGGAGCAGGTGCTGGGCCGCTGCCATCCAAACGACCTATGGCTTTTGCCACTTCAGCTCGTTGTGCGGGGCTCAAATTCTGAACTATGTGTACAATCGAGTCTAATCCTATTTCAGGAGTCTCTTGCATTAGCGTGCGGACCTGAGCGAGGGCGAATTCACGTTTCAGACAGCGAATGTTCTCCATCAGAACAGGCTTTTGACATTCACCCTGAGGAGAAAATAGAAAAGTTAGTTGTGTGGCTCTAAACTTTCATAATGTAAAACCAAATAACTTTACTTTGAGTTGATGTTCAAGCCATTCGACAACAATTCGATTATCTTCCCACAAGTAGCCATCAGTTGCCCCTTTGTCTTCCACAAACCAACGGCGAAGCATGGCTTCGGCTTGCGGATGAGTGAGTTGTCGCTGAACCTCAATAATTTGTAAAACGGTTTCTTTCTCCAACAGACGACGCCGTAAACGCCAATAGAAGTACGTACGCGACTTCTTCCACGGAACAATATCATGAATGACGCCTTTTTCATGCATGCGTTCTGGCGTATCGTGTAAATCAGCGAAATAAGTTGCAACCTAAAACCAAAAATCAAGAAATAATTATTTTGAATTCAAAAGTATTACTCGTGTTTATATACCTGTCGGTACATAGGAGCCAGTAAATCTTCTCGTTGGTTCAATTGCTGTTCAAGACTTCGTTTTTCAGTTGGGTTCAATTCCGGTTTAGACAATTTCTCTCGCAATCCTTGGATAACTGGATCAATCCGCGCCATAGTTTTGAGCAAGTCCTTGAGTTTGAATTTGACCTCAACAACACCCTCCGGTTCGAGAACACCACCGCGAGATTCGGGATCCGCATACATTTCCATGTACGATTCGTTGATGGTCGGATCGATTACGACCCAAGCTCCACCTCGAAGTTCCGCAAATGGCGGAATGTAAACCATGATGGGTTGTTTATATTCACGCAGCCCATCCACAATATACGCACCGAATTTGACCACCTTAGAAGAAATATAAACGTTAGATAACAGAACCTCCTATAAATTATTATTATAATAAGATTTACCTGTTCGTACATGTCCTTCATTCCGCCCGAGAAGCCACGCCAATTAGCAAATATGATTAAAGGCAATTCTTCGCGACTAAAATCTAGAATCGCTTGCGCTGTCTTATAAGCGGAGTCAGGAAACCACACCTATTAACGCAGACAAATGTTTGAACCCACTATTTCTGCTGATGCGAGAAATATATTTTTACCTGTCCTGCTTGGGAAACCACTTTGGCTTCCGAATCGAGATTGGCTGGATCTGCGGGTAAGTTGAGTTCAACGGTACGCGTTTCGACGGCGATGACTCCTATTGGAATACCACCCAATCTTGCCCTACCACAAACAACAGTTTGAGCCCAAGCAGCCATGATCTCGTCGAATGAGCCTCTATCGAAGAAACCAGATTCCCACTCATCGGGATGAAGAGGATTTTGTCTAAAAAGAAAAGGACATTTACAAATAAATATTCAAGGTATTTGATTAAATTATTTTACCTGCCAGACAGGAGCCAACGAGGATCGTAAGGTGCTTTGGTTGGCATGTACTTGATTTCACGATCGATGGAGTCGTAAATCGGATTGATCGGCAGAGGAGCGCCCTTGCATTTGGGCATGTACGACAACCAACGCAAAATGCTCTGGATGCCTTCTAAGTCGTGAGCGTCCGTACGGTGAGATACTCCGTTGTTGTACATAATCTGAATGCCGCCGAGTTGCGAGTTCGATGTATAAACTTCCCGTCCCAGTAGTCTGTTAAGAGCACTATATCCTGTCAAAATGATATGTGAATTTTCGATTTGAATGACCCGTTGCCCCAATCGGACAAGATAAGCTCCAATGCCAATGGCTCGACAGGACACCAAGGAAATTGTCACAATATCCTAAATAATCAACAAAAATCACATTAAAAGTTTTGAATAAGAACTGACTTAGACTTATTCGATTTTACGTTGTAAGCTTGCGAAGATTCTCCAGCAATCATTCCGGAATGGCGAAGGTTTTCAACACCTAGTCCGTCTTCTTTACCGATTATGTCCGTAATTCTATACCTTGCCTCTCCATGTTCGTCAATCAGCTCAGCGCGGACTGAGTTAAAGGCGGCAACCTTCTTGAAATCATCGGGAGTCAAGTAAATGTATTTAAAACCCTTTTCTGGGTCGCTATTGTCGACCCACGCGACTCGGAAGAGGTGTTTGATTTCCTCCGCCAGTCCAATCCTCGCTCCACTGTTGGCTGCGATGTAGATACGTGGAATTTTGAGTGTTCGAGCTAACTGTGAAGCGGCCAAGAACAGTTTATCTTCTTGAGGGCCAAACGAGCCGATCATGAAGGTTATGTCGTTACAAATGACGATGATTTCTCGCCCAGTTGGGTATTCCGGCGTGATGAGTTTAACTCTCCAGGCGACCATACCAATGTTGTTTTCTCCTAAAAATGGATCACATTACAATCATTTTAAGGCAAAATGAGGTAAATAAACTAATGCAACATACCTGGTAGCCTTTTCTGTTCAATTAAGTTTCCTTCGACGTCTAACACCAACTCGACAGATGAAACCAATAATTCGGGGAGGATGACGTTATCTTTTGAGTGGCGAGCAATGTATTCATTCCACATACGCTTGCACGTCTGTCGGAACATATCCGGATAGTCGTAGACGTAAGTTGTGCCGTTGGATTGCGCCTGAAATCGTTTGAGTTGCAGATAATCTTTGGTCATGTAAGGAGTTGAAATGGGAAGTCCATGTAACGGTCCGTGGCGAGGTCCATATGCTTCAAACTTGACAACTCCAGTTCGTGGATCGGTCGTTTCCCTGTACATGCAAATGTCCAGGTAATATCCGCTTTCGTTGTTAAGGCACAGACGAATCGGAACAGTCTTGCCGTTATGTGTCTGTCGGATGATCATTTTCAGTTCAGCCTAAATTCCACAAAAAATGATAAATAAAAGAATAATGTTTTCAAATGAATGTCAATTGTACCTGAAGAACGCGGAGCTTCCACAAGCGCGGACCGTAACGCATCACCATTGCTCTAACACTCTCTTCAATCTTGGATGGATCCATAATAACCGTTGGAACGAAATTGAGAAAGATGTGATTGCAATCAGTGCGCCGACTGTATGGATGAGAGAAAGCTACTTCCAACTCGTCCATGGCTTCCAACAGCAATCGTTCACCTAAAACAAGAAGCCAGCAATAAAGTAAAAGGAAATTTTTATAAATGTAACTTTTTATAAAAAACACTTACCTTCATTTTGCAAGTACTCAAAAGAAGCTTCTTTTGTAATCAAATCCGAATGACGTATGATAGACCTGATAAAGAACCGATAGTCAGTCACCTCCTGACCTTTGGCCACTTTGGCCTTGCCTAAATAGAGGTGCATCTTCTGGTTGGAAGTGGGTAGCGCCTCCAATTCGTAGGTGCGTAAACGATTGATTTCAAGTTGGAAAGCGAGGGCAGGCTCAAGATGTCTGTAAATTCGATCCTCGTTGAAGTTATCTCGTGCGCGGAACGTAAAGAATTTCGGATGTTGTCGACGGAAGAGAACTACAAACGTGATACGGCGGATACCACGTTCAATCAGTAGAGGTCGTTTCTGTACACAAATCGCTGTAAACTTGTCACTTAGAACTGTGTCTTCCACTTCTTCCGTGTAGCGAATGGCTACATTTATTATGTGGATAGCCTCCGTGACCTAATAACAACAGTGATAAAAACAATAAAACAAAGTAAAGATATCAAAATAATTATGTACCATCTGTTTGGTGAGACTATCCATGTAAGAGGTGTCTGAGAAAGAGTGGGAGATGGTAACCGATTGTGAAAGCATGTTGATACCGCAATTTTCGGTATCCGAATCCGAACCACCATTGTCAATGCTCTCTGGAGTTGACGGACGCGAGTCTTCAAAGACTTCCATCATTTCATCGAAATGATTCTCAAAGTCCTCCAAACGAGAGAAGGCGGCCATGCAGCCAGTTCGGTTGCAGTTCTCCAAATCTGTGGGCAGATCAATAAGGTTGGATACCTCGTCAAAACTAGGGATGTGAGACATGGCTACATGCATATTTGCAGCCTTGTTATGAGGGATGCGATTCGGGTGCGAAGAAGGGAGTAAAAACTAAGAAAAATAAGATTTGAGAAATCATTAGTATATCATGATAACTTTGAGCAAGGCTTTGTTTGTTTGTTTTTACTTCAAAATGAACCACGCAGAGATTTTCAGACAGATCCTTATGCTGAAGGCACGTTAGTTCGTACGAAGTGTAAGAACGACGAACGTAGACCTCCAAAGCTGCCATTCTGACAGCCCGATTGGGATGCGAAAAGAAATCGTGTAATACATCAAAGATAGACGTCTCAGACATGATGAGCTTTTGGAGATTCTCAGGATGAAAATCGTGACCATAAATGTCAATTGCTGACAAGAAAATCGATTCCATTTGATTATGTCGCAGCTCGTAGGCTGGCTGGTGGGCGGCAATCAACACCTGTACAAAAGTTGAGAATTGTTAACCCACACCTAAAAATAATTTTACCCCTTTGTAATTTCATACCTGTCTCGCTCTAAGAGCAACTTTGGCATTTTCCGAGCGATTAAGCATAGTCAATTCTTTAAGAATGGTAGCCAATTCGTCGGTAAGACCCGGCTCGTGACTCCACAGATGGTCAATAAGCTGTGTGACCAACAAATTCTTCTTGGTCGTCTGCGAATGAGAAAATATCGTGGCCACGACAGAAGCCATAGTTTCCTTATTCTTCTCGCGCAACATGGATACACACTTGTCGTAATGGCCGTTTTGAAATTGACTCTCTACTACCAAGTACTGTTTAAGTAAATCGTGCACTACTGCCTTCATTCGTCCTGAGAAAAACAACAAGAAAAATTAAAAACAATAAAAAAAAAATCCCAAGATATCAAAACTGAATTTTACCTCGAATTCCGTTGCGATAGCGCTGGACAAGCTGAACGATTCCTTGAGTGGTGAGGAAAAAGACATCACGATCGGCTCGCTTCTGCAGTGTTGCGGCATGCGTGTCGATGACGCCCGCCACTTGCTGACTAGGAAACTGAGCCAGGACGGAAGTAATATTACTGGCATAAAGGGCCATAAGCTTGCGAATCTTCTTTTCTACTGAAGCAGGGATACGGCCTGAGATGGAAGAGATGACATCCTGCAACTCCAACAGGGGTAAACTAGGATCCTTAAGGACAGTCATCATCTTCTCGATTGTTTCTTTGATCTTAGGCTGGAAAAAGGGATCAGGCAGGCAGTAGCCAGCAAAGATATTATCCATAACAGATCGGCAGCTTTGATAGATTTGGTTTAATTTGTCCCCCCATACGGGGAGAGTGGAGCCTGGCTCGCTTTCTCGGAAACGCCCAGTAAACATTTGAACGCGCTGGATACGCGAAGCATCATCTAAATCCAAGTGGGCAATGATGGCCCCCGAATCTAAAATTGCTCCAGGTCGCTTGTTGTAATAGAGACAGCCCGACTCAGTCACGGTGACAGTCATTACCATTTTCATTACTTCAATCTCGGCATATGCTTGGCCGGCCTGTGTAGATCAAATACAAAGTTAGTTCAGTTTAATAAAGGGAAGTTCAATTTTTAAAAACATACTTGGACATGACCTCCTTCCTCAACCATAAAGCCGAGGAGTTTGCCAGCAGTAGGCGTACGAAGGATTGTGGGATCGTTCTCTTTTTCGAAAATACAAGTCTGATTGCCAATGACAACCCGGTACCGATCCACTTCTTCCTTCATGTAGGTATTGTAACTGGCCCCATCGACAGAAAGTAGAAGCGATCCGTCGGCAAGCCGGTGCATCTCGAGTTCCTTGTACGATCCGTTGAGTGCAAGGAAATAGCTGTTGGGCCCAGATTTCGTGGTTTGCATTTTGTATTTCGTGCCTTCGTAAATCAACTCCACTTCCACACAGTTGGTCAATGTGTAAGCTGGGAGGACTTGACCTCTTTCTAATGATGCCTGGAAGTGCTGGAACGAATTGAGAATAGTCTGATCGGCAACGTGCAACGAACCACAAATGACAGCCAGGAGCTGATCGGGTTTCTCAGACTTGAACCGTTGAGCGATCATAGCGTCTAGCCATGTTGTACTGATATTATTTCTCTGGAAATCATCCGTTTCCAAGAGTGTGATCAAATACTCTACTGTGGTGCGGAAATCGCCCCGAATAGACAACTCTATTGGGAGAAGACAATAAGGATTACATTGGCCCAAAATAACCGAGAAAAAAAGGCAAACTACCTTTAAGAGCTATGAACCATATTTTCTCGAGCTTCTTCGCGGTCTTCACCCCACGAAAAGCAATGACCGAATTGAGAATCGGCAAATTCATGTAATCCACCAGATGCTGCTACGCTAAAATAACCCCAAACATTTTTGGATGAACGGAAATTCAATTCTTGGACTGTACCAGAGCTGGGCTAAAATATTGGAATGAAAAAAGAAAATTATGAATGAAAGGACTGTTATCGGTTAACCGAGCATGAAAATAATCATCAATGTTACTTTGAATCCTTCCTCTGGATTTTCGCTCGTGATACGGGCAGCGATGACGTGACCCCATGGAGTAGGGGGATTAGGGGGATTATCAAAATCAATGGGTATGTTATCCCAAGGATTAAGGCGGTATAACGTACGAATCGATTTTATTCTATACAAAGGAATGCCCATAGCAACTTGAAGCTGGGCAGCTGGCAAGTTCACGTCTGACACCATTTCTGTGCATGGATGCTCCACCTAACATTTCAAAAGATAATTGAATTGAACTAAAGAAAAATAAATCTAATTTCAAAAAATGAAAACACCTGCAAGCGTGGGTTCAATTCCAAAAAGTAAAAGCTTCCATCCGCTTCATAAAGATATTCGACAGTTCCTGCGCTGACGTAGCCGACCATTTTTGCAAGGCGGACAGCAGCCTGACAGCATCAAGGAAACCAGTTAAAATCCGATATTTTTTTTGTTGCTTTTGTCAAGAAATCAAAGACACCTTTTCCATTTGTTCAAAAATGTGAGGTGGAGCGATAGCACAGGGAGCTTCCTCAATAATCTTTTGATGGCGTCTTTGAATGGAGCAATCTCGACCGAAAAGCGAAATGGCATTTCCATACTGATCAGCTAAAATCTGCACTTCCAAGTGATGGGCGCAGCCGGCTGTTTTCATAATGAAAATAGGCGAACCCTGAACCTCTGCTTGAACCTACTCAATGAAATGAAAATCAATTAGTCAGGAAATGATCGTATTTCGAATATGTAATGAGAGTAACCTGGCGGAAGAGGTTAGCGAAATCGTCGGCAGATTCAGATTTCCGGATGCCTTTACCACCGCCACCCTCACTGGCTTTGATCATGACCGGAAATCCGATCCTCTGAGCGGCCTCTAGACCTTCCTCTGCTGATTCAACACATCCCTTCCGGTACAACTCTGTCGAAATTTTTATCCGCTTATCGCGAAACTCAGCCTTGAGGCCTACAAATCGAAGTAGGAAGTAAATAGGATAACGTCATTTCTCCGCTTGGCTCACATACTGTAGACCAAAAATTCAGGCTTACCAGACCCAGACCATGAAAGTGTTGGGATGTCGGCAGTTTGGGCCACGATACTTGAGGCAATTTTATCACCTAGTGCCCACATGGCTTTTTCAGGTGGTCCGATGAAAGCAATGCTATTCTTAATCAACAGCTCAGGAAGTTTAGGGTTTTCAGAAGCATGACCCCAGCCAGCCCAGACGGCTTGTACCTGGTTAGGGAGGGAGAGAGAGAAAGAAAAGAAAAACCAAACCGGTTTTATAATACACAATACAGTAAATGCTATGCAGTCTTTCTATGGTACCTGCATGCGCTTTGCAATGTCCAAAATGAAGCTCAACATTAGCATAATTATTGTTGTTGGTTCCACCAGGGACTGGCACGTAGTGGTCAGCCATTTTGATATACTCCGCGTTAGCTGTTCAAAATCAACACGTATGGACAATGTCTCCATATATTTGGATGTGAAAAAAAGAAACTACCTTTTAAGTCTTCAGGCGTAACCATAACGACGAAGCGGATGGCCCGCTCGTTACGAAACATTTCATAAGCCCATCTGCGTATAGAACGCATACATTTGACAGCTGCGATTCCATTATTGGCAATCAATACCTAGAATTGAAGATAAATAAAACTCATTCACTCATGTCACGGACGAAAACCAAAAACACAGTCACATTTACTCACTCGATTGATTACACGATTGCCGCCAAACTGTCTAACAAATTCCTCGGGAGTAGCCACGTTGAGGTCCTTATTCAGCTCCATTCCGCGCTGCTTCACACGTAAATGACTCTGCGACATGGTAGCTCTACATTTCAAATGAGAAAACAATCATACTATGAGTTAAAGAAGAAGCGTCACTGCACACACAAAAAACAAGAAACAAATGCACTCTTCACTCATTGGAGAATGGCAAGGGTCTTCCGATATGGGCAACGTCAGAAACGATCTAAAGGCCGCTCGTTATCGCATAGTCTCGAATCCTGTTCTGTTTTGTTTTTGTTTCAACACATTTAGAAATGCTTTATCAGCTGCTTACTGGCAGTAAATGAAAATAAAAAGTGGTCATCCCGTAATTCGAGCCACACGCTTCTGAACTAAAATGGAGAGTCCTCCTCATTTCTTATCCTTATCCCTTCTCAACTACCCCAGTCGTGGATAAGATTTTTTTTTAAAAAAAGAGTGTTGAAATGAAACGCTGCGTTGAAGCGCGGGAAAATGGATGGTTCTTTTAAGAGGGATGCGCTGATCCAAATTACCTCATCAATGATTTTTTATGCTTAGAGTTTTTGTTGTCGTGGCCGTTAGTGGACGAATCATCTGATATGGTGTCCTGGCTACCAAGCGAGATGACATCCTCGCACAAGTCTCCACTACCGCTGATACTCTCCTCCTCTTCTTTAGTGGAGGCCGACACCGGACGGGGATTTCCGTTCTCTCCAACACCGTCGGATCCCACCAGGAAACTGACCTGCACCCATAGTCATATAAGAATGGGGTTGTTATTTTTTATAAATTTCAACTGGGCAATGTTTAATATTCTTACTTGATTTGGAAGACGGGCGGAATTGTTGCTAGATGATCCTCGATTTTCGGCCATATCTGGGGTATCGGTCAAGTTAATGGCCGTTTCGGCCAACCTGCAAAGAAGGGGAATGTGAGTGAAATCGGACTCGCATCGCATGTTGCTGGCGTGTGTGTGACGTAAAGCGTCCATGAATGGAAAGCGCTCTAGACCTCCAACTTTCTCTACCCGAGGCGATTAAGATTTTATCAACACTTGCTTCGTCGCCCCCGTAATACTTCTGAACTTCCTTGAACAACAAATATTTTCAACTCAATTTCTAATGAAACACCCCCAATTCGTCAAGGGCAGAATCATATTTTCAAGGATCATTCTAAGAAAAACCGACAGAAAGGTATGTTTTGAACGGGTTTTTAAAGGTGAATGAACGGGGCTGAGGCCATCTGGCTATGTTCCGCCTCCTAAAATGCGCCTAATGACAGCCAACCAGCTTTGAGCGATGGATAAATCTAATGCGCATTGAGATAAAGTTTGATTAAGGATGAATTCTTCATCATCTGTTTGCTGATCACAGAAATAAAATAAACTTTTTGAGCAAACTTGTTTATTTGCTTACAAAATCTTGATGAAAACTATGAAAACTAACTGGAAGTAGAAAAGTGCTACATTTAACCTAGATGTTTTTAAAATAAAGTGAAAACCTTACCCTCTATATGATTGTGATAGTTCTACCTGTTTGTGAAAGCCTGAGAGACAAAGTTCCAGATGGTGTTGCAATAACTGAGTTGAAAATCTGTTTCGGGATCAACAAATGGAAATTCAACTTGAGGACAACTTTGCATTGAACCAAGATGACACTATTTAAATTAGGTGCTGTTCCTAGAACAGGCGATCAACTACTAAACAGATGCTACAGCTGCTTTCTCCCGAAAACCAGAAGAAGACATTTTTACCTGAGGTTTCAGAACTTCAGAAGTAGGCCACCAGACTCTCGATCCCCACAAGAAGACGAGAATATTTAACCCAAACAAGTGGAATTTTAGCGATATTTTGCGTTTGCGAGAACTTTACATAAATAGTTTTAAAAATATCCAATTTGAATAATAAAAACTGGGATAGGGGTTGATTGGTCGCAGCAATAAATATTAAATAACTATTCGGTTCCTACTAAATAAGGACCTATTGCAAAACATCCGTCGTCTGCTATTTTTTTATAGCTAAAATTACTATGGTAACGGACTAACGGGACTTAAAATTTAGATTTTAAATAAATTGATTTTTTTTAGTTTTGACGTCGAAACTAATAAAAGACTATAATAGATTTCGTGATTGAAGAAAACAGTAAACCATTAAATAATAAATACACTTTTACGAAATGGACTAATTCCCAATCGATTATCTGACAACGTTGTTTTATTCCAAATTCAAATTCAGACGGTTAGTTTTCTACAAAACGCTTCTGGTGCTCTTGATTAGACTAGACGCGTATCCTCTGAGGGAAAAACGAATTAAATTCCTTTGATTAAAACTCAGAACGTGAGCTTGAAAGCTGCATTAAGTTGAGCTGTCACAGTTTTCAGAATATTTCTCTATTAAAAAGCTTCTGCTAGAAATTAACCTGGCTTTTATCAAGAAAAATGGAGCAGGCAGAAACAATTATAGACAAAGATGCAGAAATCAGGTAAGCCCTTCAACAAGTATAGCCTAAATTGTTGAACTTATCATCCATACCTTTTGTTTTCTAGGAGATTGCTTGAAGAAAGACGTGAAGAAAGAAAGCAGAAACTGCTGCTGAGATTGGGTCGCAATTTGTCTAACCCTCTTAGTGTTACATCATGGGAAGCTCTGACTGGAACTTTAAGAAGTAAAAAAACACCAACAGGTGCTATTGCTGTCAAACCTAAAGAACCTGTTCAAGTAAAAATTGAGAAGGAAACAAAACCAAAGGTTTCATCCTGGGATGCCCTGAAAGGATCTTTTAAAAGCAAGAAAGCAACAGCAAAGGCTTCTACAACTAAATCTGTTGAAAGTGTTCCAGTTAAATTAGAAGCTCCCGTAAAATCTGAAAGACAAGTTAAACGAACTCTATCATTTGGCCAGACTGCCACAAGTATTAAAAGAACAAATTTAGCTAATGGAGGAGCTACACTTAAGCGAGCAACATCATTCAAATCTATCCCAACTCCAGCTAAAAAGCCTGTTGCCCCTCAAGCTACTCATTTAACTTTAGTACAGAAACAGAAACTTACTGTTCCCTGTTCTCCAAATTTCACTAATCGTACAAAGCAACAATCAGCCCCCCTAAAGTCAGCACCTGTGGCTTCAAGTACTAGACCTATTACTGGAAGTAAAATGAAACCAATTCAATTACCCAAGTCATTTCAACCAGTTTCATCATCATCGGTTAAAGCTCTAGACTCCCCAGGGCTGGTTTCTGAGGTCACTAAGCGTAGGTCTTCATCCTGGATGATACCACTTACTCCACCAGAAAGGAAAACAACACCTTCGAAAAGCGGCCCGAATACCCAGCACACACCAAACGTCAAGCCTTTCATCCGCAAGTCGTTTAGCGAGTCGAAGGCTGTGCCAAACCGTTCAGTTCAAATCAATCGTTCCGTCAGCTCTGTTTCGATGATTCGACCGTCAACTTCAACCCTTCCTCGTAAGAGCGTCGCTCCTAGCATTCTACAAAAGGACAGCAGTAGGCGTTCAGTTTGGAGTGTTTCAAAGGAACCTACTGAAAAGTAATCGTGTTCTTAAATTGTTCCTTAAGATTTGATTTAATTCAACCATATCTTTGAATAGGGAAAAGGTACAGCAATGGTTGGAAAAAAGAGGAAGGAGCGTTGCTAGTTGTCGCCACTTAGGATGTTTAGGTCATCAGCTCAAAGACTTCAAAGTACCAGAGCGAAAATCTTCTAGCGTCAAGAGCATCCGTACCGTCCGATCCGCTGACGTCGAACCAGTCGAAACAAACGTGTATGCTTCTCCGCAACTCAAGGTATTTAAAAAATATTCTAGTTTATTATTGCAAACAATATGATAATTAAACATTTTTAGCGCAAGTCTTCGGTGATGAACACCACTTTTGAGAAGGAAGATGATGAAGAAGAAGAACGCGTGTTGACACCACCACCTCAACCCGTTTTCGAAAACGACGCGGAAGAAGGCCAATCCCCTCGCAATTCCTCTGTTTTGAACGTAACATTTGAAAAGGAAGACAACGAGGAGAATCAAGATTTACCCTCTGCATCGCCGATTTTGGAATCCAATTCTGCCATCGAAGAAGAAACGGACAAATTCCACACTCCAACCGAAATAAACAAGCGCGATTCCATATTGGATCTGACTGATTTGCAGGAAGGTCGCGTCGACAAACTAATGGAAACTATTTCAGCTCTATTCCAAGAGGTACATTTTTCATTCTCAAAATTGTTGGCGTGAAGAACTGAAATCAAAATGCTAATTTATTTGCAGCCTATCTATCCTGAAGCTAAAATCGAGAGCTGGCTCAATCAATCAGAAGCGGCTTTCCCGGCAGTTAAGAGCACCGCACTTTATTGGGACATCAAAGCCAGATTGGAAGAACGGCGTGGCAACACTATGGAAGCTCTAGACATCTACAGTCAAGCCCTTGAAAACAAAACCGAGGTATAAACAGTTAGGCGTCATTTAAAATAAAAATGGCCCGTTTAAAAGACTTATTTGTTTTTTAGTCTTTGGATACGATGAAGCAGTTTTTTGACAGCTTTTTGTTGCGCATTGGTTCAAATATGCCCACGGGCCAGAGAACACCGCTACTTAAAAGTTTGGGAGTAGAAACTCCTTTGATCCGCCAAAGCCGACGTTTGACTGCTCGTCGGCCTTTGTTGGATTCGGCTCAAGCTTTTAATTCAACGACCGTCAAATATGAACTGAAGCTCAAACAAGTCTTTGATACAATAGAGTAAGTTTTGTCTTATATTCATTCCGTGTAAAGAAGTTATTCTTATTTTATGTGTTTTGTTTTGTTTTTTCAGTCAAAAACTACAAGAGAACAATACTCCTACTCATAAGAAGAAAACGATGAAGACCCCAATGAAATTCAATACCGCTGCCAATAGTAGAGTATCAGTAGCCAGTGAAGGTCCATTTCAATTGGTTGCCACTCCAGTCAGACGCTCCACGAGACCGAAAACAGGGATGGCCACTTTAAATGAACAAGTTTTCTATGTAGAAGACCTGGATGAACTTACGCCTGACACCAAAGCTAAGGCCGTTTTGAGGAAAAACACCGCGTTGACCTCTGATCTCTGAATAATAAATTATGCAGCCCAAAATTTGAAATTGCATCATCTTCCAGTTCTGTCCCGTTTCCACCTTTTTTTTTTATAAATGATTTTCGTTTTGTTTTAAAAGAAAAATTGCATTTTCTCTTTCGATGTAGTTGCCATGAATAAGGATCAGTCTTATTCGTTCGTGGAAATGGTTTCATAATAAATATCCGCGTTTATATCAGTTCATTCACCGTCATTGTATTCAGCTGCGAATGATTCATTTTCAGTGATATTAAGTAAGCACTATAGAAAAACGAGAAGAAATAGTCCGCTTTTATCACAAGGAGAGGGATGTATAAATAGAGTACGTAGCAGAGGAAGTATTTATGGGGAACGACAAATTGTGCTGATTATTCCATGTAGAACTCGTGGATCGGGTAGGCTAACTCGATGAATTTACGACAAAACCGTTGAAAAGCTCTCCTGTCAAATGCCAAACGTTCACCATCATCATCAATCAATCGTCAAATAGAAATTGAATCGCATCTGTTAATTACCCGATAGCTTCAACTACGTGACGTACTGATCCGTTGCCCAAAAAGACATGACAGGCGAATCGCTCTTCAGTCGGGTGTTTGGTGATGAAGCCGAGGTAGTGCTGTTCACTTGGATGAAATCCACAGAACGTGACGTTCTTCAAAGCGAAAAAGTAATCGTGACACGGGAATCGTCGGTCCATCTGTTTGTAGTACGTCAATTATATTGATCATAGTTTTGTTTCAAGTAAATTTTCCTTTTGTCATAAACTCTTACGTCGTTTTCTTTGCATTTGTCCATGACGTGAAGTCCTTGGTCAGAGATTTCTAGAATACAAGGCTGCGGGTGCATTGCAGGCGATTTTCGCATGCGATCAACAGCGGAACAAATCACTTGTTCTCCTTTGTTCACCAAAGTCTCGACGGATCCCAGAAAATCGAGGACGTAGCGTTCTTTATTGACCCGCCGTCCATCGGGATCGAAATCGTAATCGACATCGACAACATAAGCCGCAGGGAAGATGCCTCTACGTTGAGTTCGCAAATTGATCCCATCACACCAACAGTCGTCCGCTTCCTGTTGGACATAGACAGGATCTCCGATGTCGATGTCGATTTCATCAGAGTGTCGCCCAGTGAATTTGTGCAGACCACGGTGAGTAGCTTCCACGTCGGTGAGTACCGGTAAAGATTCAGCGCTCGGCGTCGAAGCCGCAGTATCTACATTTGATATGACATGTATCAAAACGTGAATTTGATAGGAATGAATAAAATTGTTATTTCAATAAATGGATAACCTTTTGAGCCTTCTGGCGAATGCGCCGTTGAATCTCTTCCGGAATCACCATCCGTGCCCGGCCATACGTCAGATTCACAAGGACTATGTTCCCCTGTTGTTTCATTTGTTTGTGATATTGTTCGAGATGAATAAAATGATTATAATTTTACCTCGATAATGAAGATGAGGCTTGAAAAATTGACGATGACGATGTTCAGATACTAAGGACACACATGACGACCCGATTTCCAATTGCGATAATTCATCAGCGAGTGAAGGAATTCGTTTGAAATCCAATTCTATATCCATTTTTTTAAATTTAAATTGATTATAGGTTATAACGAAATTAAAATTCAACCATGAATTTGGTTATTTACTTTGATGAATTTTCGGGATTTCTGGTAGTTTTCTTCTTTTTCTTTCAGGTGGCTTTTGATTGATTTCCTTGATGATAGTTGATGCAGGATCACTGGCAGCATCTTCACGTTGAGACGACGTAGGTGGGGCCGCTACGATTTCTTTGGCTGATGCAACGGAAGTTGACGTAATCTCTTCGGCGATCGTCGAATCCCGTTTGGCAAAAGGAAATTCGGTAATACACGATGAGAGTAGTCCTTCGAAATTCGGCAAATCGTCACAGGGCGTAATATCGTGAACCAAACTATAACGCAAATACAAAACGATCCATATTACATTTTTGCCGAGCTAGGCTACACCCGTCTAGGTATAGAACCCGGATATATAATCAATTTCAAATGACGATTTGATATACTACTCTGAGACAAAATGTCTAAATAACTTACGTGTAACACTTGGCCGATGCTCGTATGTGCTGTGGTAATCGATCGAAATGCAGACGAAATTCTTCAAACTCTGAATCCGCCATTATTTCAACAGCAATTTGATTAATGCGGCAGATATATGAATATGCGAGAGCGGCTTGTCTAGTTGATGATGAACAAAGTCTTCCTAGCGAATATTCAGCAACTATTTACTGAGAAAGTCTGTTTAGTCCTACGAGTCTATTTGCGATGCGACGTATACATCCTCAACTTTGGGTACGTATAGTACCACCTCAAATGTTGGATCCCATGTCAACCGAGTACAATACACGATAAGAGGTGGGGCTGAGTTATCCTTCCCTGCTGGAATTGTGCGCATGCTCCGCGGATTGGTTGCTGTGTTCCAGCATGAGCGCACAGGACACAGAAAGACGAATGTTATACGCGAGGCCGTGCTGGAGATATTGATTATTTTTTTTTGTCAATTTGTGTATATACTGTGTGCATGTCTTCCTGTGCTGTGTGTTTTATCAAAACTTATATACTACACGGCGGCGGTGGGTCGATTAATCTAATGTATGGCCATCCGACAACACACTCGCCTTCAACAACTGCCAGCAACGACGCGATTGTTAAGACGCCGTTCTAATCAAATCAGCAGCTATAGAGAGAGAATATAGTGGGCGTATGGGCGGTTCATCCGCCTAAGCGAGAAAAGAACTTAAACGAATTTAGGTATTTATATTAGTTAACTGACGAACGCGTGATTTATCCATAAATTTAAGAAATATGTAGTCACTGAAATCACGCCATAAACGGATACAATCTGAACTCTTTTTTTTTTCCTTCACTGTGCGCGTGTAGGTGTAATGGAACGAGCGTTGGCCTCAAATATGATAACGGATAGTTTTCTTTTAAATATACTTCTGTCACTACCATATACATCACAGACAACCTTTTTTTTGTTTGTTTTGATACTGTCCGCCTGTATATAGATCGATATATCGGCGAAGGAAAGAAAATCAACCGCCATGGAAGATACGTTATCTGCTGGTATTCATTTGGGGACGACTTTTCAAATCACTTTCAACGATTGGAAACGGTTATACGAATGTCTTTTGATGAAAATAGAGCGACCCAAGTGGAACGTACGATTCTTTTCTTAGCTTTTATCTCTCGCATTTGTTTATATAACAAACCATCGATAGTGAATGTATTCGACCGGAAGAAGCTTCCACTCTCTGCGGCCCTTCCGTTTGGGGAATGAATGTTGTGATGTATTATATTATATTTATGTACATTATAAACTATTGGGATAGAGAGCGACGCTGATTATGGAATCGTTTTTCCCTCATCCAGCACTTCACCATCAGGCAGGTCGACGCCCAACATCGTCGAGAGAGATAAATCCATGATGCCCAGCAGCTCTCACGACGAAAAGCGCAAGATCGTCAAGAGCACTCTAGAGGATTGCAATATCCATCTGATTACGTGCGGAACCAACTGACTCTGCTCCTGCATGTGTTGAATAACAATCATCTAGTCAATTTAAAGCTTTCGAGAAAATCTATTCGTCGAAATCTTCCAAGTTGACTCTTGTTCAACCTGCAAATCTCTACACACGACTAGTATATTGATTGTTGTATTTGACACCTTTACATCAGCTGAAATTCAACTTTGATTGTATTCATTCAGACTATCTGACGTATATAGTATGTGAACAGATCATATAACAATAGTGCCTAATGATCATTACTATATACGGGCTTTTTTTTTAAACCGTCGTCATCACAAACAATTGGTTTCGTCAGGCAATCGACAGGATCACTCCGTATATTGTTGAAAAGGCAGAGAAATATAACAGACGAGGAGGAGATTGTTTAAAAGAAGATCTGGGTTCGTAGAGACGATTCGATCAGACGAAGCCAATCGTCCTGGCGCTATGAGAATTGTGCGTGGGCGCAGGAGTCGAATCATCCGGCCGGATTCATTGCTGTTCAACCCGGTCTCACTCATGTGTTGCGTAGGGTATATAAACCTCGACAACTGGTCCGTTTTCTTCGATGATCAGCGCGTTCATTTTCTATATCTGCGTGTCCACATATATTGTTATACTCTGCTTATCCTTTGGACTTTATTCTTATCAATGAGCGGATCGGGTAAAAGTTTACTCGGTCTTTGGCTTTACAGGATGGGCGAAGAAGAATGGAAGATGAAGGATTCTTATCACACCGATAGAGAAGTACGTTTCATTAAATTCTTTTGATTGATTCAAATTATTAAATTATCCAATTGCAATACTATAATATTAATAGATGGTGCCCAAGAGCGATACCAAGACCAACACGATGATTTTCTCACTCAAGAATCAACCGGGAGGATTAGCCAGAGCTCTGAAAGTGTTTCAAGTGAGTTCATTCTAATTCATTCGATATAATAACGAATTAAAGACTGATGACAATGGCGTTTTTAAAAAAAATATTCTAAGGCTAAACGAGTGAACGTCGTGCACATTGAATCCCGACCTTCGTTGCGCCGCAATTCGCAGTACGAGATTATGGTGGATGTCCAGTGTAACGACAAACAAATGGCCGAGTTGATCGCTTCACTTCAGAGTGAAGTGGCTGCTGTCAAATTAGCCGAATTTGACATGGGAGTTGATCCACCAATGTCTCCAGCCATCAGCGAAAGTTTCGGTAAGTTTCCATTCATCATCAGTTCAAATAATTATTATTCAAAAGAATAAAAATTTTAAATTTATGAAAAGATAATTTTGACGACATGATCTGCTGGTTCCCGCGACGCATATCTGAACTGGATCAAGCTCAGCGTGTTTTGCTGTACGGTGCCGATTTGGATGCCGACCATCCGGTAAACAATTGAAATTATCTTTAATCAATAAAATAACAAACTGTGATGAAATTGAATTTTTCTAAAGGGATTTAAAGATCCCGTTTATCGCAAGAGACGAAAGTATTTCACCGACTTGGCCATGGCTTATCGTTAGTAAGTTCCTACATACAATAATAATACTAGTAGCCTATGATGTCATGTAATCAAATCAAATATTTGTCTCATTGATGTCTTTATTCGATTCTTGATCGAATTCTATACCTTCAGTGGAGAACCCATTCCTAGAGTGGACTACACTCCGGAAGAGATCAAAACATGGTATAATAAACTCGATATAGTATATTATTATACATACGTTATATTCGATTTATAACTTTGCTAAATGCTTTTTGAATGTTGAATCTATTCAGGGGAGTTATTTTCTCCGAGTTGCATAAACTTTATCCGATCTATGCTTGTAAAGAATATTTAGAAAATTGGCCGCAATTGGTTAAATACTGCGGTTACAGGTATAATTTGCAAATAACAAAAAAGTAGCTAATTCAATTTCATAATTTCAAAATAATATCATTGCAGGGTGGACAATATTCCACAGCAAGCTGATTTGAATACCTTTTTGAAACGTAATAGCTAATAGAATTTATTTGACAGCCGCATATTCTGTTTGACAATTAAAATTTTGCAGGAAAAACTGGTTTTACTATTCGACCGGTTGCTGGTTACATGTCACCTAGAGACTTCCTGGCTGGTTTGGCATTCCGAGTTTTTCACTGCACTCAGTGTAATTATTTAGTCACAAAATCTGCAATTAAGTTATTTACAGATGTTGATAATATTTTATGATTATCGATTAGACATTCGCCACAGTTCGGATCCGTTCTACACTCCTGAACCGTATTCTCTCATTAAAAAAAAAAAAAAAAAACATTTTAAAAATTCATGATAGTAACTTTTGTGAATGATTTATTTAGCGATTGCTGTCACGAACTTCTCGGGCATATGCCGTTATTGGCTAATGCGAGTTTCGCTCAATTTTCGCAGGAAATCGGATTGGCTTCTCTCGGCGCTACGGACGAGGAAGTCACTAAACTCGCAACTGTGAGTCATCTGATGGCATATGGGTATTCCACCTTGGAAGCTTGAAATAATTTTTTTCAAAATTTGTGTTTTGTTTGATTTATAGTGTTATTTCTTCACCGTCGAGTTTGGTTTATGCAAAGAAAACGATTCTCTTAAAGTTTACGGTACATCCATCATTTGGGACATGTTTTTGCGGTTTTTGGGGTATTTTGTTTACAAAGAATTTGTACGCGTTCCAACAGGTGCGGGGCTGTTATCGTCCATCGCTGAATTGCGTCATTCCTTATCAGATGAAGCCAAACCGAAGATAAAGCCATTCGATCCGGAGGTAACTGCTCGCGAGGAATGCATCATCACATCATTTCAGAATGCTTACTATTATTCGGAATCCTTCGAGGAAGCCAAGGAGAGAATGAGGTTCAACAACATTTCACACACATCGTGCAAACATACCGATTGATCATCCTTTTATTTATTTATACACAGAAAATTTGCGGCTACCATTAAACGTCCGTTTGGTATCCGTTACAATCCGTACACGCAAAGTGTCGAGGTGCTCAGTTCGGCTGAGAAAATCGTAGGTCTCATGTCGGAATTGCGTGGAGACTTGTGCATCGTTCACAATGTATCATATACCCTTTTTTTAAAAACCATTTAAATAAACTAATTTTTAAATATCATCTTTAATAGGCTCTGCAAAAGATCCACGAACAGGACGATTCCATTAACGTTGACCAACTGGCTAGCATTCTCAACAAAGACTATGCCCATCTAAGATGACCGTATTATTACCGGTTTTGTCATTATTTCGAAATATCAATCTAATTAATAATCTATTCTATAAAATATGTCAAAGCTTTTAGACATATTACTTAGCTAAAATAATCACGACACGTTGTATTAGACATAAATAAGGAACAAATGAATACACACACAGAGACAATCAAAGTGAAATCAGATCCCGTAATAAACAACAAAGTAAATAATTAATGAAGACCACCAAAAGTTGGTAAGAGAGGAGACGTATCATCAACCGACCTTATTAGGAATGGCTCTCATCATTCTACGCATCGTTCCACGAAAAAGATCCCACATTTTATTGACCGTGTACTGTTTGACGCAATAGAGACCGTGAGTGGCGTCAGATGCCCTCTGGAACGTAGCGACGACGCTATTACCAAAGTCGAAAAACGAATTTCCGGTACTGAGAGTGATTGGTTCTAATAAACTATCGACAACAGTTGCTGATCTTAATCGGATCTATAGGGACGAGTTTGTTTCGAAATTCAGGTGGTCTCAAACCGATGAGGTTCTCAGACACATCAGGATTCTTATTAGAACTCATTAAAAGTAGGTGATCCAATTTGCCACTTGCCGGAACACCGGGAACAACACCAAAAATGGAGAGGAAAACAGGTCGACTGACTTGTTCAATCATGTCTGCTAAACTTTCAGGATTGTTGGTAGGATCTGTTTGATCCACGCTAACTTTACTTCCCGATAGAGTACTAAAGTAATTGCGCAGATAAAAACGAACGATAGTCTTGACAACTTCTTGCGCATCCGGTGGTGATTGTTGCTGTTGTTGATTATTATTAACAGAGTTCATCGATTCGTCATCACGCGGTTTCGGTGAACTTATCAACGAGAAAAGTGAACTTAGAATTTGCGATGCGTTCTCGCTCTTAAAGAATCCAGTGGCGGCGTTCATCATCAGACCGACAGCGTCGTCTTCCAATCCGCGATGGCTGGACCGGAAAGCTCTTTGAGCGAAACGATTGTTGAAGAGGTTGTACGTTAAGTATTCGAAGAAACAGTGGCCAGCATCCATTTCTCCAGCGTAGTCGTCAGCGATGCGTTGGTATCGATCGACGTAAGAACCAAGTTGGAAATTGTTGAGCAGCTCACGCCATCCACCGCCGTCAAACATGTCGACTAAACTTTCAATAACCGGACCGAATAATCCTGTTTTTTTCAGTAGGACTCTTAAAGGTGAATTATTGGGTTTGGGTGTTGTTAATTCAGCGCCGGTAGTCTCAGCGGCAACATTGTTATCCGTTATGGTTGATGCTGGAGATTGTGGTGATGACTCGATAATTATTGCATCATCTACCGCACTCTGTGCGTCGACACTGTTGAGTGAACTTTGTTTGTTTGACATTTTCCGTCCTTCTGTCAAACTCCTTAAAATAAAGAATTGAAGCCCTGGAATTTCAAAACAGAAATATGTACAAGAAATTTGCTTATAAATACCTTTTATGACGTGGATGAGTACACGAAAGAAGTTTGCGGTACTCGAGACCCATCGGTACCCAAATACGAGTGTGAGCCGATCGTGCGTACGCTTGTAAACAGCCACGAACAGGCTCGTCATTATCATGTTCGATACTTTGCTCATGGACGATGGATCTCATTCCTCCAAGACGTAAAGTGTATTCATTAACTAATAATGTCTGACAGGCTCCTTTAAAAATCCGATCCCACATGATATTTTTTTCATCTTCTGGCAATGGCGGTAACTAATAAATTATATTAGTTTTCAAAAATTAAATATCAACGTCGTACACAGTAATTGAAAACCAATTTGTTCAGATTTAGGAGATTAACAAACCTGCTTTTGACAAAGAAGTATACACAATTCACTATTGGATGACTGAGTAGTTGAGTTAGCCCGGACAGGTTGGATACCTGGCAAATTGGAACAAAAACATAAAAAAAAAAACAAAAGAGCTACATTGTTATCCTTTTTTTTTTGTATGCCTTCAGGGTATTGAAATACCTCCCTTAACTAGAATGACTTACGCAACATATGGAAATGGTTGTTATCTGGTTTGAAACATAAAAATACCTCAACCGTATTTGACCGTTGATGACATAAACTTAAATTGTAGTACGTACCCATAGGTAATCGGATCATGTGAGATGTTTTCCACGATTGGACGAAGAATTCACACTCACAGAGGATTATTGGATGCTGGGCTGCAGGTTCATTGATTGTCACTTGTGTCAGTTTTAGATCCGGTTGGCCTTTAAGATCAGCTCGCACTGTCAATAAGCCGAAATAGAATAACAAAACGACGGCAATGTTATTCAAACGAAATTGTGGCATGTTTACGACGGACTGTTTAAAAGCACGGCGGGTCATGACTTGGCTCCAAGAGAACACCTTTCAAACTGAGCATGGAAGCATAGGGTACCCAGCAGCTATAGATACACCTGCTACTTGCTGAGCCCAGTGTTTTCGGTAAGTCTGTGACTTTCAAATTCTTTTTTTTTCTTTTCTTGACCGATAAAGAATTGAGGATCCTCCATTCCTCAATGTTCTCCGCGTTTCTCAACACTCTTCCCTCGGGGCTTCTTCTTCTTTTACCTTTTGGATTTCCCCGCCTTGCCACGAGTGACCTACATGTTTTAAAGTGAATGACCTCATCATTTCAACCCCCGTTTTATTTTTGTGTGGCGACATTTCAAAATATAACCGAAAGAGAGTTGGTGATGGTGTTTGTCTTCCTCACCAATGGAGTAGTAGAATCTTTCGCCCATCACTTCTCAAAATGATTGGAAGAATATAGTATGCATTTCCTCATTGACCGTTAACGTTTGTATTGTATGCTTGAAGCTATTTCCCCCCCTAAAAAGATTTCCACCGTTTTAACGGTACACTGAGACTAACGCCAATCATCGCTCGGTGTCAACAGCCCACGGATATGGTCGAATGCACCTGACCGACGATTTCTCATCAGAAAAGATGATCATATCACATGTATGTCTTTTAAAGAGAAACAATGTGTATTTTCCGCATTCTGTTTTTAAAAAGAAAGCCATATGCACGTTTAGAGAGACCTAGTTATATTAGTGCTACACTCGTTGTGGAGATTTCAGTCGGAGAAACAGTTGTGGGAAGCGTCGTTGACGACGGCGAAGAAGTGGAGCATCTCTTCTTGCCGTGGTGATGTTTACCCTGGCGTCGGTCGTGGACGTCTACTTGTGGAGCAACCGGTGCTTGTTCGCTGCCCTGTTTAACGTCATCAAATTAGCTGAAATTTGGATGAATTATTCATTTCATAAAAAGAAATACCTGAATTATAAGTTGGATACATAGTAGAACGAGAACTAATGCTAGGCATTTATTCATCTTGAAATGTAATGATTGTTTTGACTGTTACAAGACGGGACAATGCTCCTTTTTATATGAAAACAAGCGGCCGGCGGCCGGTTTCGTCAATCAACCGCAGCGCATCTGCAATCCGCATATGGTGTCGCGGTGGATTTTCAGTGACATTTCAAAACCTAACCCTATAGGGATTTGTCATGAATAAAAATATGAAACATTGGATGAGTAACGGTGACTAGTGAATCAACTCAAATATTTACTAGATTTCCCAAAACAAACATTGGGTAAAAAGATGATCACATTCTTTCAAATGCGTAGAGAATATTTTTCGTCTACAAAGTTTCGTGAACACAGATGTTTTTGAATCAACAAAACGTTTAGCTGGACAAAACAAAATTGCGTAACAAAATAAGGCCCCGGTATGTTTTATTTACAAGAGCTATTTGATGCATCAAATAAATGAAATTTTAGAAATCCAGATTGGTTTTAGATGAACCGGATGAACACCCAGCCGATGAGGAATTTTCAGACGTCGATTTGTCATCTTCAACAGACGGTGGCAAGTGAAGTTTCTACATTTATTACAATCAAAAGATAATCAGTCGAGACGCACGTAATACATTTTGCTGCCAATGGACTACCTCAATTTTGAATTTCCTTTTAGTAGCTTTAAATCCGTAGGTGGTTGTTCCATCCTGGCCCAGGATTGGTTTAAGGGATGTCAAGTTCATCATCTTTTTCATTTCCAAGATGCCGTGGACGTCCATCAGATCACTGAGATGTGGATCTTCCCGCAAAGATTTCAGTTGAATTACCACATCGGCTATTTTTCGACTTCGACCAACAAGAGCTTTCTATAAAAACCAAAATTTTTTTTTGTTTGAATATTGAAAAAATAATCCGGAAAAATATATTAAAAAAAGGCGTATTACACTTAAAAGCTGATGTGGAATTGTAACTACAGCTACTGCGTTAGCTGATCGCATCATAGATTTGAGTAACAAGAGTGTAGCGGTGAAGTCCGTCGACACACTTTCTTGGTTTTCATCAAACTTCCAAAAAGGTGAACCAAATGAAGATACCGTAACTCTCAGTAGATTAGAGCTGTTGCCAGACGCAAGATCCCATTTTTCAATGGCTTCCTTGACTGTGCTTAGGAGACTTAAACAATTGGGATTTCTAAGTGTCCCTGTAGACAAAAATGTATTGTTTAACTTATTCTTCAGTTTGATTTTTGTTTTACCTTTATTTTCTTGTACATTGCTTGTACTTTCTCCACACCAAACTGCTAAATTGGACCTTTGAGTTTCAGGAATGGCATAAGGTATAGAGAGATCAAAAGCATTTCCAGTTCTTTGATTGTTGTCTTCCAATGTCAAGTTCTCATATCGCCAAGCAATCTTCAGTTCCTCCTTGTTTTCAATTAATGCATTGGTTTCTCTAATAGGCTCTGTTACCGGGGATGGCAGGTTGTTGAGCTGGGAGATCAAATGTAATATTTTGGTAATACTTCAATTTGGATTTTGAATAGGATTTAATTACCAGATCCCAAGGATTTTCATTCAATGAAGCTGATAAAAGATGATTTTTTTTGCACTGCTCCTTCAGCCAAAAAGTATTTTGTCATAATTTTGGCATAAGGTGCAAACAAATCCTCCTCTATTTTCATTAAATAAAAGTTTAATAAACCAGTAATTTGAATTGAAATAAACTATGGGCAAACTTTTACCAATTAAACAAAGGGATCCCAATGGAAATCCACCATCTAAAGAGAAAACATTTAATATTAAACTAGATGTTAAAATAAGAGTAATCAACAAAATAACTCACCCATAATATTATCCAAAGATATTATGCCAGAAGATACATTTAATGTGCTATTTAAAGCAGATATTTTAGTGCCCGCTATACTAGTGGTAGAAATTTTCGTTCTTTTCTGAAAACTTGAAATTTGAACGTTAACCGCCATAATGACATTGACAATTATGGATTCTTTAGTTGGATTTGTTGAGCCTTAAGAGGATGTACTCTACCACCAAGTGAAACAAGTGGAAAGTATTGAAAATTTAGAACAAAAATCAGAGGCCACAATTAAACAATAACCTAAAAGAAAAATTGCTGTCACGATTCAGGATTCACGAATTGTAATTATATTTTTTTTCAATTTTCATTTCATTCATTCAATTGATTCGTCTGCTCAATAAAACGCACTCCATGTAGTACTTAATATTGCCCCTAGGTGTCCCTACCTTCGCACATAAACAATTGTAAAAATGGCAACGCTCTGTTGGCTATCCCTCTGAAGTCTGAAGTGAAAAATTGCCTGACAAAATAGCTTTCTTTCCCTTTATTTTTAAACAAAAGCAAACTAATCGTGATCATTAAATTTAGAAAAACAATGGAGTAATGGGTTACAATTTAGTTGTTTTCTTTTTTCTTCTAATTCTTTCTCTGGCCAATGCTGGTCTCAACTTTTTTATCAGTCAACAAGAAAGTTTCAGAGTTTTGGGTAAAATGAAGCTATTCAAAGAGTTTATGTGAGTTTAGGATTAATTCGTTTATATTTTGGCAGGTCTTGTGGCTGAGTTGGCATATGTGAGAGATGGGAGCATTAATGATGTTGCACAACATTTTGTGGTACCTGTACCATCCCACATACAAGAACTCTGTTTTGTTTGGGTGAACGCTGATTCCAAAGCAGTATGTTATTTTTCTTCTATAACCCTTACTAGTGATGAATTTGATTGGTAATATCAATACTTTTCATCATTGTCTTAGGTGAAATACTCAATTTTTACCAAGGATAATAGTATGCAACCAGTCAACCATGTTTCCTTGAATATTTCAAATCAAGGTGTGGTACCAAGGGAACCACAGATATTCTGCCTACTTTTGCCTTGTAGCACCTATTTGCCTTCAAAACTAGAAGTCTCCATGAAAATAAATTTTACTTCCTTTAATAATGTGACTGTGTTGAATGTTGTGATGAAGAAAGATTGCTCATCAGGTAGAAACTTCTGATTTATTTTGAAACCCCCATTTAAGCATTTTTTGTGTGTTTAGAAGATTTTAGAAATGTTGAACAAGATGTTCTGTCTAAAGTGATTCCTACAGAGGACTCTTCATTTATGCTGTATGTAGCTGTAGGAGTAGCTTTTGGAATCCTTGTAGTGTCACTTGCAGCTGCTTCTTGTTTTCTTTGTCCCAAGCACAATTTATGTCATCAGCAACCACAAAGGTAACAGTTATTATTTATATCATGTAATTATTATTATATCATAATTTGGGTTTTATTTCTACATAAATATTCATCGATCTAGAACTATCGCTCCCAGCAGTGGTACAGCAGTATATTCACCTGTTCAAGCGTCATGTACTGAAGAAGCGGGTGTAGCAACATTGTATGTCAATGATCCAGGTGCTCATCAAATTATCGCCGAAGAAAAACCATCGTTCCGTATCCAACGAAACAATATTGTCATCGGAAAAACTTTATTAGAAGGCACATTTGGTTCCATTTTTCACGCAACTCTTCATACACCAGGGATTCCTCTTAAGGACGTCATAGTCAAGACAGTCAAGAGTAAAGCGTTATTACTCATCACATGTTAGAAAAGTAACTCAACAAATAAACATTTTTAAATCTAGATAACGCAGCTGAAACGCAAGTCAGACTTATGATGGAAGAAGGAACCAGGTTTCAAGATCTGGTACATCAAAACATTTACCCATTAATCGGCATTGTTGATGGCGATGGTTGTCGACCACTATTGGTTTATCCATCTGTGACTTATGGAAATCTGAAACGGTTGATTTGAGAAAAAATTTACATTAGCCGAGTAGCTTTATTATCATTTTTAAATTTATAGATGGTTATTATACTGTAGAGGATCACTAGATGGAAGTCTACCACATCCCCTTTGCACCCAGGACTTGGTAACTATTGCACTACATGTTTTACGAGGAGTTCAGTACTTGCACCAACAAAATATCATTCATAAAGATCTGGCGACAAGAAACTGTGTGTAAGTTTTTCAAATATTATTAGAAATTGTATTAGCTCTAGTTTTGAATTATTGTTTAAAAAAATAGAATTGATGACCTGTTTCACGTCAAATTAACGGATATGGCATTATCACGAGATTTCTTTCCTAATGACTATCATTGCTTGGGGGATAATGAGAATCGACCGATAAAGTGGATGGCAATGGAGTCGCTTACTCGCAGGGAGTTTTCTACTGCTTCTGATATTGTGAGTTTTAATCACCAATAATATTAATATGATTACAATAATTATAAAAAAAGGAAAATATCAAATTCTTATCCTCTTCTTGTTATAACAGTGGTCTTTTGGTGTTGTTCTTTGGGAAGTCACCACTTTGGCTCAGCAGCCATACGTTGAAATTGATCCCTTCGAAGTAGGTCGAGTACTGAGAGACGGATATAGACTTACTCAGCCAGTAAATTGTCCAGATGAATTGTAAGATTCCATTTACAATTTTTTTCAAATTCTGTGGATATTGATGTGATCCTAATCGTGAAAATATTAACATTTAGGTATGCAATTATGGCGTATTGCTGGGCTTCTTCCAAAAGCGACCGTCCGACGGCACCTCAGCTATATCGTGAATTACATCAGTTTCATCACCAGCTCAACGAATACATTTAAATCCCATGGCAACTAATTGGGGTGAACTTCTGGTAAAGCGCAATAACGGTTTTAATTTCAGTCAACTTAACTACCTTACCTACTGACATACTCGTTAGCTTGTAGTGAAGTTTTTTTTTAAAATAATAAACAACCAAAGTTTCCAAATGTAATAGATAATATTGCGCAGAATATTTTATTGCAAAAGAAGCCAAAGTACAGATAATAAGATGTTGATAAAGTCACGAAATCAGAGTAACAATTTTATTGAGAAAGTTTAAGCGTAAATATCAAAATTTTGTAGCAGCAACATAGTCGGATTCAGACACGAGGGTTTGATGTTTGTCGATGTACCTGGAAGAGCGAAAGAAAAGCCTAATGTATCTAAGTTAAAATGATAAAAAAATCTTAAGAAACTTACTGAAGCAAAAGCTCTGAAAAGTTTGTGACTATTCGACGCTTTTCTTCAGTTAGTTGCATCTTCTGAATCACTTCCGGTAATTTCACTACAATTTAGGAAAAAATTTAGAAGTTTATCAATATTATTAGGAAGAGTATATCTTAATTCATTTACCTAACAGGCGACAAAGGTGGACAACACCGTACATAGTACACGGTAAAAAGTTCTGAGTGTTATTTGAATCCGGAAGAACTCTCCACTGGAAGGTGTCCTGTGTCATTATTGGGCTGTTGTGAAGCACAAAAATTATAAGGACATCCAAAAGGGTTTTCAGTTAAACAATTAGTACATACTGTTCGATAACTAGTGAATTGCCTCTATCTTTTCGTAAATCGCTTTTGTTTTTAATTTGCTCGTACTGTTGACGTTCTTCGGCGTAAAGTAGAATGGAACCGATCAAAAAATCAAAAGAAACACCTGTAGAAAAACGGACAAAATGGAACACATTTACATCAAACGAATTTCGTTCGACTTCCCCATTTACTTACGTAAACCATCAATGACTTCTTTGCAAAGAGTTAATTGCGTTGCTGTAGTGGCGGAGTCTCCAGCATTAGAGCTGGTGTTACTACTAGTACTATTGGTTCGCTGAGACACTCGAGTCCTTTCAGAATTTTTATTGGCAAGTGTAGTCGCATAATGTCGAAGAAATCCATCCAGAATGGTTGTGACGCTAACGTGACAAGGTAACTTGAGCAACTAAAGAAAAAAATATTCAGATCCTTGGATTCGAAAATAAGCTATTATTAGTTGGTCGCACCTTCTTACGACACTTTATTTTGATGCCATCTTCCTCTAGCAATTGCTTAATTGAATCAGGGATATTGAAAATCACGATTGTATTTTCATTTGCTGCTGCATCTTGACTATCAACTGGCTCCGAACTATTGTCGCATTCAGGACTGTCTTCCTCAAAGCTACTACGAGTTCCCGAATCCCCTTCTTCTACACTTGAACTTTCTGAATCGGTTCTAAATTTGGGATCAGCTCCTCTTAACGCTCCTATTCTTTGTTTTGTTGTCCTCCTATTCTCTTTCCTATAGTTGGTAAAGTTGGTGTTTAGTAATAGCCTGCATATATATGAACAAGTTGGATTTTCATACAGTATAGTACGGGCAGCATCAGCAAGTTCTTTCTGCAGAAGCCTGTGCTCTTGTATATCTTGAAGAATGAAGCTCTCTGCAACATAGCGGTCCCAGGATGAATTCCAACCCTGAACAAAGAGTTTTTGTGCTGATGAACAAATTAAAGTAATTATAAGAAAATCCTACCTGAAAGTGGATAAGGTATTCAATTGATTTCTTTCCTTTAGCATCTTTCTTAACTTGTGTTTCCAGAACCTAAATGAGTACGACAGCTCGTTATAATGTAATCTATAGGCCTAAGCAAAGAAATGATCCATTTGAAGAGTGAAGAAACATAGAAGATCTTACCTTTGCGTCGTAAAGAACTCTTGCTTTTGTCACATCTGGTTCGAAACAAAGAACACGTTCACCTTCACTAAATTTGAATTTTGTGCTTCTTGTTCGATTCATTTATTTTTTTAAAATGTAGATTTCTTCCGTTCTCACTCAGAAACATAAAAAACGTGTGATTTTAGTATGGACTGCTGGTTTGGAAGTTAAAGTTTGATCGGTTTAATGTAAACAAAGAAATGAATGGTAACTATGGAAACCTTGCAGACGATATAATTTTTTTGCAAAGTGTTTACTGGTTTTAGTTTTTTTTTACCTTGGTCGAACCTGTGGAATTTAATCAGATTGCCATCATCCAGCTGGATCTTAAATTTGTTGAAATGATTAAACAAGAATTACCATGAAGTTTAACAAACAGGAACTTAGTAATCTGGCCTGCCAGTCTTCCAATCGGTTCATCAAAGAAGGCGCTCTTGTAGTGTACGAGAAACAAGATGGTGTTATTTTCAAGCGTAATGAAAGTAAGTCAAAACGTTTGCCTACGTATTTCTTAGCAAGCATTTGGTTTGTGTTGCTGGTCAATTAAAAAAATTCATGCTTGCCATTGAATGATTGCATGTGTGCATGTTGAACTTATGAATGATTTGTTGCTTGCTATATGTTTGCTGCCCGTCCCTGTGTGAAGATTTGGGTGATGTTGATAGCAAGCCAAAGAAATCCAACAGGAGGTCATCCCTCCGCAATCTTAGCTGTTATGGAGGTGCTCTGAGTAGAGGTAGCCCCTGTGTTAATGTTTTAATTACTCCCTGTTTGTCGGTTTGAAATAAAAGTCTAAATTATTTAACATTGCTATTCTAGTTGCCACAGAGCGCTGGTGCAGGTTACGAGGAAATATGCTTTTCTACTTCAAGTCCAGTGAAGCTTGGTCAGAACCTGCTGGTGTAATCATTCTTGATATTGGCAACATTCATGTAGATTCTGTTCCTTTGGATGGAACCTGGCCATTTACTTTGGGTATTTACATTGTAGGTTCCATCAAATATGCATCATGTTTCATTATTCAATTTTTTAGTAATGGCAAGTGGGGGAGGAGATCAGCGCTTAGCTGCATGTTCCGAAGGCGAACGTGATAGCTGGATTGAAGTACTCCATATGGCGTCCTACTCTTATATTCGAGTAACCACCTTTTACCAAAACAAACAAAGCAATCATGTTAAAAACTATGTTCTTTTCAGGCACAAGTTACATCTCTACAAATACAATTGAGAAAAGCTGCAAGTAGCACCAACACTTTCTTCGAATAACCCAGAAGTTGGAGAAGTACCTCTGATGGAGCTAGCAATGGCTTGCGACAATCTGCGTTGTGATGGCCATGGCTGGCCACCGTCTCCTCAAGCCATTCTTCACTATCTTGTTCCAGGGTCATTCAATTGGCAACAAGTTGGACAGACAGAAGGCATTGAAGATTGCAGCAATCCAATATTTTTGGTTACCCTGCCTCTGTGGTGCAGTATGGGAATGCAACATGGCACCAAGTGAATATACAGAGTTATATGCATTCGTAAAGCAATAAAAATAAAGTTTTTTTTTCTCTTTTAGATTGCGCTTGACAGTGACTGACGTTAAAGAAGCCATGAGTAGAACACACGTCATGATTGGAGCTAGCGAATTTACTTTGTCTTCCTTATTGCAGGCAAGTGTAGCAATAGTATTGTTGCACAAGTCCATGGATGTAGTTAATTTATTAAAATTCATGCTATATAGGATGGGACCCTTAAACGGCGCTTACCATTGATCTCTTCTTCCGGTAATCAAGTTGGCTTTGTGACTGTAGCTGGTCACACGGTTATTGACTTGGGTGACGCCATACGTAATTCCAGCAATCCTCAATCACCACAAGAGGATACTTTGGTGTTACATCAACATAGAAGAACGCAATCTTTGCCACCTCGACTGCTAACGGAACTTCGTCGGCCATCACAAGGCTGGATCTCAGTCTATTTCACGCAATCTGTTTCGCGCTCCTATCGCTTTCATTCAGGCTTAGGTGGTGATATTGGTAAGTTTGCAATAAACAACTTGTTTTAATGGTAATTGAAAAAAAAGTTCTCTTCTAAAATGACAGTGGTCCACGAATCGATGATTGAGTCAAAGTTGAATAATGTCGTGCCTGCTCAACTTTTGAAATTGTGGATTAATCAGGAAAAAGATCTCGTACGCGAACTTGTCGCTTTAGGTGAAATGGTGGCTTCACCTTGGCAACAGCGGCTGCTTCAACTTTTCGAGAGACACTTTCGGCGCATTGGAGATTACACTCAAGTAAGAAACTGAAATATTAGTTTTTGGCATAGCAAGCCTAATTTAAAAAAACTAATCTTTTAAAGGCTCTTGAATCAGTTGAAGGAGCAACATCATTTTTCCGACAGAGTTCTCAGAAGGATAAATCTACTTTACAGTATATTAAACTTAAAAAACGACCCCCACCCCTCCTCTTTTAAACCAGATGATTTTTTAAATTTTTATTTCATCAGGTACTGCCCAGTAAATCTCCATCTTCAAAGGTTAGTCAGCTGTCTAAACATGTCCAGTATTTATATTTAATATAGTTTTTCGTTGTTACTTAAAAAGGTTTTGGGCACAGAATAGCAGTTTGCGAAAGGAGGGAACTTACGATATTCTAACTGTTGGAGCCTTCACTGCAATTCCACACGGTTTCTACTTCTTTCATATTTCAATTTTAATTAATGAAAATAGTCGGAAAAACAACATTCAAATTTAAAGGTTTCAAAGGTGGGGGCTTGCTCAAATTACTTAGAAACTTCCATACTTCGGCCATGCAAATAGACCATGTTTTGCCTGCTCGAGAAGCTGTCCAGACAGCATGTCAAACTCTTCGCCATATTCAGGGCGCCGTCAAACTGCTCCTAGGTGCTGGAGCAATCCAACACGATTTTTCGGCTATTCTGAAAATAGTAGAATCACTTATTAAAAGAGTCCGTTCACTTACGATCCTGCTAGATGCTCCTTTTATTGGTAAGATTTCTTATGGCTAGCAGCATCTCAATATTGATTACACTAACATACATTTTTTTGTTGCACATTAGGCAATGCACTAAGTTTTTTCGAAAAAAACAAGCTCTCAACTTCAACTGTTTCGCCTACTCTTGCCGATTTTTCATTACTCCCGTTACGCTCTATGGCCGAGCGCCTAGTCCTAGATACTAATAGTAGTAGGAAAACTTTTTACTCAGCTTCAGACGAACCTGAACCAGCTGATCTCATTCGTGTCAATCTAGAAGCATCTCTTTTGGCTCTTGCAGGAAAATTGCAGGTGATTAAACCCACCACTCAATGCACATATTTATCGACGATTCTCTTTAATTTTTTGGGGTATATTTCAGATTCTGCTTCAGTTACAACCCAAGATGAGTAATAACAACAGCCAATTAGAACAAGCTCCCGGCCTTGCTTCTCTTTTGGACAAATATGAAGGAAGATTGTATTCAGAGTCTGTTGACAGCGTAAATAAAAATGTCGAAGATCAGAATGATTCGGCAGAGAATAGTTCAAATACAGAAAAGAGCAATCAAAAGTGGATAACTGAGCTCTCCCCTTGCCTCTCGAAATTATTGTCAGCTGCCCAAGCATTAATTAAAACTTTGCGACTCGTTCATGGCGTCCAGCGACTTCAAGAAGAACTTCCTCGATCAGCTACGGCTCATTCGATTCAACATCGACGCGACGTTTGCTTTTCTCAAGCTGTAAATCATTTCAAATCTAAGTATTCATTTGATTTTCATTTTTTACTTATGTCTTGTTTTCTTTTTTTCCAGCTTACCGCCGCGTTGACTATCCTTGTCGCTCGATTGTGTTGCAATCCAGTTGATCCTGAACTGATGGTCTTACTAAGCAACGCTGGTCTCCTTTTCCATGTTGAAGGGCTTTTAACACCCTACCGAACAGGTAATTAATAGTCTTTCACAGTTTTAACGCTGATAACTTTTGAAGTCTTTCTGAAAAACCATGGATTTTGTAATCATTAATAATAAAATTCTACAAATGCAATTTCATACAATTCTTTTTTTAGAAGCAGGCATGTGGTCTGATATGGCTGTTGCATTGGAAGACCTCGCTGGGGTAAGATTCCTCCTTATCCCTGCATCTGCCGCCTCGAGCACAACAAATCCATCGCCAAATTCAGAAAAACCAGCCAACTCTATACTTAAAGAATATTTACCTCAGATACATGGTTGTAGAGACGCCCTCCAAGTAAGTAACCCGATATAACCAGATCTGCGCACTAATCATATTGACGATTTGACTTGCTGACGTTCAGGTTATGATTCCAGTTCCTCCCACAGTATTTTCCGCTTTGCCATCTAGTGCTTCTCGACTGGGTTTGATCGAATTTCAGATCATTCCTATATTTTTTAACATCGGCGTTAACGAGCAAGCTCTTATGGCTGACAAATTTGGCGATATGTCAGCTGTAAATGCTACCAACCTACAGAGTTTTGAGCGATTGGATATCTATTATAAACGATATCAAAAACTGATTACCGAGCACTTCCCCGGAAAGAGTAATTTTTTTTTAAATTTACACCCTTAACAAGAAGTATAATTAAGTGCTGTTTTTCAGGATTAAACGATCCCAGGCTTCCATTATCCTCAATATTATCTCAGCTGCAAATTGAATTAGCTTCCTCAAAAATTCAGAATATTGCAGTTCATTCTTTGGCTGAAATTTTGGTGCGCAAAATGAAAGGTATTCCGTTCAATATCTATGAACTTCATCGCTAAAATGTCGGGTCATAATTTGATATTTTTCTCAACGAAGGTTTAAGAGTCACTTGTTGCAAAAGTGCAAAAGATAGAACTGGAATGGCCGTGACATTGGAACAAACCAATGTTTTAACAAATGATTTTGACCTAGCGACTGCAGAGTTTCATAAGTCTCTCCTTTGCATGAGAAGGTAATAATATTCCTTTAATATTCAACAAGTTTTCAATAATAACTTTTGTTTATGCAGTCAGGGAACAAGGAGAGAAAATACCAAGAAGAATGTAGGCGTTAATAAGTTTGCATTTAACCGCCTGCAATTAATGGCTTTCCCGGAACTTTATCGTCCTCCTCCCGGAACCTATGGCAACGTCCAATCTTAAGTTATACTCGACTTCTTTACTTTAATGTTTCTCTTTATAAAGACACTACCTGATATGAAAAATTCCTCTTCCAAGTATTAGATATGCTGTTCGAAACGGTTATAACTGACTACTTTAGACTAGGCATCCCAGTATTAGTTTCCTTTCCCATTATTAAAATGAGTTTGGTCTTGTTTGATCTTCAAATTCCGTTTATACTACAATGCACGGAATAACCTATTCTAAAGTTCTCAGTCTTTATAGTCATCTTAGTAACGTTTCGTCTTCCCATCTCATATTTTCTCGTATTTTACAATGTTTCTTTGTATCTGTAGCGTTTGGGATGAGTAACAATCAGCTTTCAGTGCACTTTCTGAATCATTCCAAAATTTTAGATATAGACTGTAGTTCCATTGATTCAATCCAAGCATGCGGAAAACTTACCGATTAAACCTTCCAATCTTAAATTGTAGGAATTTATCATCTGATTTCTTGACAAATATCCTGTCATATACATTGAAACATAATCAAAACTACCCTGGACATTTTTTTTCTTTTTAATTGGTATGAAGGAAGCCTTATGTTTGAGAAATCTTAACATTACATGACTAAGGTGAAATTTAATTTAATGATTTCAAAATGTGTAACCATGGTCTATGGTGTAACCTAGCCTAGCATTATTAGTAAAATAAAATCTAAGGAATATCTATCAATAGATATTTATTTTAATTTATTCAGAGATGTGTTGCTACAATCAAAAAATGGGTTTTCATTCATTTAGAAATTTTTAAACTAGAAAGTGTCTTGAACTCCTCCTCCAATGTGTCCAATGACTTTAGCCATTCTCTACGAATGTTGACAATTTCTACAGCAATCTCTACAACTTTTTGGAATGCTTGTTGGCTTTGCTTCAAGGAGGTGGGCACCAGGACACCAAACCACTTGATTGGGTCATTTACTTCTTCGTTTCTTGAGACTGCTAGTTTGTTCATGTTGTCACGATCAACTGTAATCACAGCTTCAATAATGCTGTCCTCTCCTGGAATTTGCGTGGTAGACACTGTTTTCTCTCCATTGATGTAGCGACTTTTCGCCATATCTATGAACCCACCAGTCAAAAGACTGCTTAGTTTGGACATCAAAACCAATTGTTCATCAACTAAATCCACTTGTTTCAAAGTAAGTTCATCTAAAGTTTCACAAACTTGGGTAAGCTGAGCACTTTTATCTATGTGTTCCATCTTGGATAAACAAATTACGAATACGTATCTTCAACTTAAGCAAGTTTTATGTGCTGCAATACATCCGCTCTTTGAACTCTGTGAATCACTGAAATTTCGCTTGTCACATGCTCAAAACCTCAAATTACTCATATGATTTTTAGAAGCAGACGAAATTCCGTCATTTCTTTCACTTTTGTGAGCAAGAAAATTTTAATTTATTGATAACAGGTGGCGAGACTATTTGGTAAACACAGAAGACCTAAATCGGCTGCCGCTGCCTAGAGAAAGTGTATTTTACAGTGAAAGTGTTCTTTACTTCTTTTTGTTTCTGTGTTTGTTTGTGGATGTTTTTATTTTTATTTTGAATTCCACTAGTGAATTTTTTTTTGTCTTTAATTTTTAACACCCGTTGGTTTCTATGTGATTGGTCGGGGCTTTCTTCAGCATTTACCATGATTTCTTCTTTCAGGTGAAGTCTTACATTCCCTTTTATTAAAGTGCTTTATATTTGCCTTAATGATTCAACCTTAATGCAAAGAATCTGGGATGTTATTTTTGCATTGTGTGTTAATCAAATCATTTTAATATCATTGATATGTTTTCAGCAAGGTGGATGAATATGGCTTTGAGAGACCAGGTTTAAAAGTTAATTATCTTTGTTGTTACTTCTTTAATTTTACAATTTTCTGTTTCATTTTAGATGACTTTGATTACAAAGCCTATGAGGCCTTTGCATCAAGATACCTGGCAATTTTAACAAGACGGGCCATGCGATGGAATTCAATTTTAAGCCAGCAGAACTTACCTGATGGTGGAACAATGAAAAGATTTGTAAGGAAAGGTGTTCCGGCACAGTTTAGAGGAAAGGTATGAATAACTGTTAAGAGTGTCTGATTAACTGACATACAAGTTTGATACACAAATCAAACATGGAGGGATTTAAAGAAGAATTCAAATAAGAAGTAAACTGATAAAATTTTATTTTTTAGGTTTGGATGATGACCAGTGGAGCAAATTTCTTGAAGTCTCGTCAACCAAATTTGTACCAAGATTTGATAAGCGACAATAGCCATCAAAGCTGGGATGAAATCATACAAAATGACCTCAACCGAACATATCCAGACAACATTTACTTTGTACCATCTTCAGATGGTAAACTCAACTCATTATACAACATATTACGAGCAAGTGCAAGACACAATACCTCAGTTGGGTACTGCCAGGTATTTTTTTTCGCTATACGTATGTTATATCGACGCATCAAGTTTTTCAATGGTTTTTTTTTGTTAAACTAATAGGGTCTAAACTATGTCGCTGGTCTTTTGCTTATAGCAACGAAAGATGAAGAACAGTCGTTTTGGCTCCTCACGGTGCTTATTCGCAACATCTTACCAAGCTACTATTCATCGAATATGCAAGGCTTAATTACTGACATAGCTGTTTTAGGGGAACTAGTCCGTTTGAAATCGTCTAAGCTTGATCGCCTCTTAAAAGATCTTCATCTGCCTTGGCCAATACTCGTCACCAAATGGTTTATTTGTCTTTATGCTGAGGTCCTGCCAGTCGAAGTAAGTTATTGTGACATAGTTTTCATTAAATTTTCGTTAATAAAATTAACTTCATGTATAATCGTAGACGGTGCTTAGAGTGTGGGATTGTATGTTTAACGAGGGATCAAAAATTATTTTCCGAGTGGCGCTCACGTTGATAAAAATGAATGAAACAGAATTGTTGCGTTGTTCTGATTTTGGAGATATGGCAGAACTGTTTAAACAAATCACCCGCAGCTCATCTGTTCTCGACTGCCATCAATTCATGGAAGTAGGAACCCTATACTTGATAACAAATCAATGCAACCTAATTTTGTTTTCTTTTATTAGGCCATGTTTAAGCTTCCAGGTTCTCTTCCTGCTTCAAAAATTGATAGTCTTCGAACCCGCTTTCGTCAAGTGAACGTCGATCGATAAATCAAATACAAATGCGCGCTGCGTGCATCATCGTCACGAACAATTTTGTGAAGCGGCTTCAGGAGGTCATGTCTCGAACCTTCGTGTGCTGTTTGCTGCTTTTATTGATAGTTCAGGAATTTCACATCGATATCAATCATTATTGCTGTCGTAGACTTCATAAATCGATGTCTTACAATGAACTACTTTTTGAATGAAAAGAAAAGTAACTTGAAATAAGGATAACTTGCCAACTATCATTTAGAACTATATAGCCTATTAATAAGCATTCACCGTGCTTCGTGATTTATTTCTGGTGACTAATATCATTTATATTTTTTTGACAAATTTCCTTGTGTTATTCAAGGTCAATCGTTTCATAACGTGAAATATTTCTGTATTTTGTGCTCCCTGAAACGTATTGCGGTATTATTGGCAGTGTTAACTATTACTACTGGTGTGGAGCTTATGCATAGTATCTTTTTTCTGTATTCTGGTCACTCTGATTTGGCTATACGTTTGAATGACTAATCTTATGAAATAGAGTGGTGAAGTGAAAAAGAAATCTGCAGATGACCATATTTAGAGACGCTACATTTGTCAGTAACCTACTTAGCTTTCACCCGACCTAAACGTGAAAATAACAGCTGAGCGCAATTAGGTAAGAAGATCTTTTCTTTGTATAAGTAATCAACTGTGTTTTATTTGTGCTGTTAAGTTTGTACTCCTTTAATCTAATTTGTCTTTGTGACATTTACATTTCTTCCGCTTTAGTATAAAATGTTGTGAAAAATCACAATAATGCAGTGAACAATGTGGGAGGTGCTAGTAAGTCTCAAATTTTTGGAGAAAGCGGAAGATCGAGGTGGTGGCACATACAACTTGCCCATCTTAAGTTTAGTGGGTCACACGCTCTCACTCTGGCGATGCACTCATACTTATATCTCGAACAAAGATCTTAGAAAAGATGAAAAGCTCCTTTATTTGTGTGATCAACTATACTAAGAACCCTTGAGGGAGACATGAGTATAGTATAGTCATTTCTTAGCCAATTTTCGAAAATGAAATTACTACCCGTCTGTTCTCGCGTTAAAAGAGGAGAAACAGCATAGAAAACGCTTCTTGGGATCAGGGCCGTTGTGGCAGCAATACTCCAGATGACGAGAGTCCTGATAAAAATGCAACGTTACCCTCAATTTTTGGTAAAAGTGGTGAGAGCGATGACCCTTTTTTTACCTCAAGTCAAGAAGGGGAAAACAAAAATCTCGAGAGTTATTCTTTCAAAGCCAAAACGATTGGGCCTTCAGTCGGTTATTGGACAACGGCATGAACAGTAGTGTTTTCATTTCTGGAAAATGTTCAATACGTTTCATTTACTTGTTACTTTAGTTTGCCTTATTGGTATCGTCGATCTTTCTCGCCCAGGTAATTGTTTATTATTTCTAAAAACATTTAATATTAATGCACAATAATATCAAACGATGCTCTTTTTTCGCAGGTCCTCGCAACTACGTTAACAGATCGTATGCTCAGGTAAGAAATGATTGGATTCCAACCGAACGTGGTGGTAGAGGATCTGTTGTCTTTCCTCCGAGTAACACTAATGCTGGTCAGCTAAACTATCAAATTCAAGATGCAGCAAAAAATCGCGCTGCAAAGGATGTGGTGCGGACTACTTCGACTACCACACGCTCTGTCTATTTCCAAGATTATCCGGAATTGAAAATTTCACAGCCGTCGCCATCAACCAAATCCGTTCCTGGATTCCGACCATCGCCGGAATATCCTATTTCAATCGCGCAGATTAGCGAACCAGTATTGGAAAAGCGGGAAAATCCCTCTCTTCAAATTGTATCACCCTACGCTTTAAGTGTCGAGTATGACTTGTACAAATTAAATTTTTTTAAATTTGTGACACTAACGAGTTTGACTAAAGTGAGAAATTAGAAACGCCGTCCAAAACGGGGAAGTACATCATTACTGGAAATGTCGTCCCTTCTTATCAAACTGTAGAAGTTGTAACCCATTCTCCATCAGTTTCTGATTATTCTGATTTGGTTGAAGCTATGGAACATTTAGTTGAAAGGATCAACGAACTAGTAAGTTTAAAAAATTTATTTAAGTAACATATAGTAAATAATGTCTATTAAATAGGATACAAAATTCGAAAACCAGGAAACTAAGGAGGTGATTGAGGAAAATAACCGTTCCTTATCTGCGATGAATTCTGCACTTTCATCTACAAAGGAAAAACTTGAAAGTGAAGTGTCACTGTTGTTCGAAAGGACCGCATATTTGGAGCAGCGCTTAAGCGATTTGGAAGAAGTAACAAGAGAGTGGATCAATCCCAACAACTTGGGTACCGTTGTCTGTTCATAAGGAAATTGCGATTTTAAATGTTTAACAAAAAAAAACAGGATTCTATGATAACGGGAAAACCACTGGAAAAAGAGGAGTGGCGCGAAGGTGTCCTATTCAATTTTTCAGTCTTGACGAAGAAGATCCTACGGCACCTTGTTACTCCATCAGCACGGAACCTAACGTTCGTAGAAATTGGCAGGTATCTCGAAGAAACACAATTTTAAAATGTACACCTTATTTCTTTGATACATCTATATGTTTAATTCTAGGACGCAAACGCCAGTTGCAAGGAAATACAGGCTAAATTAGCCGAGCCTAAGTCGACGGATGAATTAAGGAAATTGACTGATTATTTGCGCAATAACAGAACTGACCAAATTGGTAAATTCTAGATTAAATTCATCCGAGAAATATTTATAATCAAATCGATTGGTATAATTTAGGCGGAGGTTACTGGACAGGCGGTCTAAACCCCGGTCTTATGTGGCTTTGGCCATCACTTGGAACATCTCTGACCAATATTGATCCAGGAATGTGGTTGAATACACCAGATATTTCCACTGAAACAAATAATGGCAAATGTTTGAGACTTTCGTATGACAGGAACTTGCATCGTTATGCTCTGCAGGTAACGAACAGTGTCCTCTTACCAATATTATTAGTATTACGCAATAACTGTTTATCAGGGATCAGATTGCCAACGCTATTTGTACTTTGTTTGCGAGTATGATGTCAATTCGACCGCTCCTACAATCGATCGATTGGAAAAGTCGCTACCTAATGTAAATACTTACCAAGATGCGACCATTTCACCGTTGCCTCGTCTCACATCAGAAATCCCTAACACATCTTGGCAAGCTTCTATATCTACTACAACTCAAGCCACAGCCACTATTACTCAATCACCGTCACCTCCTCGACCGATTCCACATTACAAACGCATATCCTGGCCCTCCTCCTTATCTACCACCACTCGATCTACAACAACTACACAAGCAACGTCACCTCTTCCACCAACTCCAAATTACGTTGGAGTGATAGGATTTAAAGGAATACCACCTCAGTTAAGAAACGAAATTCCCTTGAATTTAGCCGTTCTAGAGGATACCAATTCATAAAGATAAAGAAAATTAAAAATGTCATATTCTTGCTGGTTAATACGTGCTATTATTACTTTCAGTGACTGGCTCATTGGAGAAGCTTACTAAATTATCTTAACCAGTAGAACCTGAATGAATAAAGAAATAATGCGACTTTTTTTTTAAAAATCGTTTGTTGAATTCCGCATCGTCTTATTGTAACTTGTGCGTAATAATAACTAGCAGACGAAATGTTTGCTTGTTTATTTTGTTTCCTCGTGTGCGTGTGCTCAGAATCTGTGGGAATCTGTTTATTCACGAAGATGATTTCGATGTGTTATAGAACAAGAAGACATGTTTTTGCCTTGCGAAATATCTACTGCAACAGAAAATATTTGAATTCTACGAATAGTGCTTCAGAAGAATCTCACCATGTTGGTTTAGATTCGAAAGAAAATAGTCATCCAGATGTCTATATCGACGCACGCGACAAAGTTTCTGAATTAAGACACGAAGTGCGAGTGAAAATCACTAACAAAGAAATAGAGAGTAAAATTATATATAACTCATTCGTAGATTCATTTACTGATCGGACTCGATTTTTGAATCGCGTAAGAAAATATAAAATTTTAGATGTAAAGGAAAAACATAGAAAGAAAGATGAACTTCTTGATAAAGAAGTAGATTCAATTATTGCTTCTTTGGTAATAGAAAAATCATCAGATGCAAACAAGGAAGAAACACAAATCGAAGAAGAATTAAGCCATGAAGACAGTGCTGATGACAGTGTTACTTTCCCGTATCTAGCCCATACACCAATCAACCGAAAACTAGAACATTTTAAAGCCACACGGAAAGCTCAACTTAAAGAACTACATCTTTCAGATGAACTGAGTTATGGTACACCCAATCAAGACATTCCGGTCAGCATTATTCCTTGTGGTGGCTGTGGTGCTAAGCTTCATTGTCAGAGTCCATCAATTCCTGGATATTTACCCAGTGAAATATTCACTAGTTTTCAGACTCATGAACTGCGTGGGCAAATTTGCCAAAGATGTCGTTTTCTTCGAGATCATGATGTCGCCCTAAATGTCAATATTAGTCCCGAAGAGTATCCCAAAGTTATTTCGGTTATTCGGGACCAGATAGCCATGGTTATTCTTGTTGTCGACTTGCTAGATTTTCCATGCAGCATCTGGCCTGGTTTACTTGATATAATTGGTACCAAGAGACCTGTGTGTGTAGTGGGCAACAAAGTGGATCTCATACCAAAGGACAGTAAAGGCTACCTAAATCACATAAAAGAATGTCTGGTGAACGAACTTGAAAACAGTGGCATGAATCGTGCCAACATTAAACATGTCTCCCTTATGAGTGCGACTTCTGGTTATGGTGTTGAACAACTCATTAGCAAAATCCAGAATTCTTGGGGTTTCGGGGAGATGTCTATTTACTAGGGTGCACAAACGTCGGGAAATCTTCACTGTTCAATGCCCTTATCAATTCTGATTTCTGCAAAACACAAGCCATTGATTTGTTGGAGCGAGCCACAGTTTCTGCTTGGCCCGGAACAACTTTAAATTTGTAATTTCAATTTTTCTTTAGTTAGCCATTTATTTTTTAAATATTGTAATTGATAATAATTTTTTTTCCTCTATAGATTAAAATTTCCAATGTTGCGACCGTCATCTATCCGATTGCGTGAAAGAACACTTCGACTAATAGCTGAAAGACGAAGTCATGCAACCGAAGAGAGTATAAGGAAAAGCAATTTGAAAGAAACGCGCAACCGTGAATTTGCTACGCTGATAGGTGGTCATTATTTCTTAGTTTGAATTACGTACAGTCGTCTTATGTTCATCATCTTTTTTTCTAGGCCATATTGGGCGGACATTTTCTATCAAGAAGAAGGAAGAAGTGGAAGTTTCCGATCCGTTTTCCTTGCGAGCAGATGTAATACCTGGTGAGGACGAGGCGAGACATTTCAATCCTAAACATAAAGACTTTGCCGAAAGCAAATGGTGTTACGACACGCCTGGGACTATCAATCCTAGTCAGGTATTTGAAATTCTACAATATTATAGTTTTGATTGAGGGTTTATAATTGGATCAGATTCGATTGAGGATTTGGATTGATTCTAATTGTTTTCCTATTGAATCAGATTTTGACATTGCTTACGTTAGAGGAGTTGATGCGAACACTTCCAAAGAAGCTCATCAGACCGAGAACAGTATTGATTAAACCTGGAATGACATATTTTTTGGCTGGATTAGGCAGGATTGACTATGTAGACGGTCCTCATTCTCTCCTGTAAATTGATTCAATCCAGAAATTTTGTTTTTCTCATATTTTGTAATTCTTCTCATTTTTGTTCAATTCTTAGACTGACCACACTGGCTTCCAGCAATCTTCCTCTGACATTGATTAATCACCAAGATGCTGACCAAATGTATCAAGAACTTCTTGGTAGTCCAATCTTAGGTGTTCCTTTTGGAAGCGAGCGGCGTTTGAAACACTGGCCCGGCCTCTCAGGTAAAGAAGTAACCGTAACAGGTGTCGGATGGAAAGAAAGTGCTGTCGATATTGTCTTGTCATCAGCAGGTGAGAAAACATTATAACAGTTTAAGTGTGTCAAGCTCTAATAAAATAACACTTGCCAAAATGACTGTAATACAGGTTGGGTTGCCGTGACAGGTGAAGAAGGTACACAGTACAACTTGAAGGCGTACACACCTTCTGGTAGAGGTATCCATGTCCGTAAACCTCCTTTACTTCCTCGTGCAGTAATGCTGCGTGGCAGTCGTTTAAGTTATAGTCAAGGCTTCCGTAATGATGGTTTATTTGTGTAAAAATAAGATGAATCGTTGTCGTCGCCATCAAAGATTTGAGATAATTGTTAGTGATTTGGGCTGAATTTCGTTGCCTTATCACCAAGCAAAATTGTCAAAGCTTTGTAAATCAACCAGGTAAATTTTCTTAAATGAATAATAAAATCTTTGATATCAAATGAGTGTATACTACAATTTAGAAAATTATTAAATGAGTTCCCTTTTTTAGTACATTTTACTAAGTTAATATGTATGTGTTTGGTTTGTTGTTACCGACTGGAAAATCAAATCAAGCTTGAGTCGTAATTCTTTTCGGTGCAAAACGCTAAAATTGCCATTTTCTCACACAGTGGGAGGATTAAATTCTTGATTCCAGAAGGCTAAGCGATCATAGAACGGCATCGACTGATTTATCATGACAGGAAATTCAGCATCAATTCTGAGGTATCGTGTTTGATCTTCTGTCGTCGAACTCCACCCACCATTCACTAGTTCACTTTGAGGTACACTGCATTTCAAAATTAATTTTAGATTCTTCTAGGACTTTTGCAAAAATTGTTGTTGCCGGTGTTGCCCTGTTACCCGTCTTCCGCAAATGTAGTCCACAAGTCGAGTAGAAGCTTCGATACTTTTTTATCATCAGTAGAATTCATACGTGGGAGAAAGTCATTAGTAAACATCAGGTAGAGCTCGTCCGTATGACTGACACCTTAGAATTTGTGTAAAACGGGAACTTATTTGAGTGTCGGTTTTACATTTTTGAAAGTGTGTACTGCATGCAAATTGACAATAGTTTTTTTTTACCCAAGTTTAAATCAGAGGGTAAACCCAAAAGTGTAGTCGTCGAAAGCTGAGCCCGATGTCCGAACAAATAGTAATAGGTCGGTTTATCGCTAAACTTGCTGAGTAAATGTACTGCATCGTCTATTCCTTTAAAGAAGGCGTAGTCGGAAATCATCTATAACAATAATATTAGATAGTATTTGAATTGTTTATTAGTTCAACTGTACCTGGCTTATTAATTACCTTTTCTAGTTCACTCAGCTGATTTTCAAGAGACTTGTTTGGTGCAAAATAATGCTTTATTGCCCGATCAACCACTTGATCGCCGTTCTTGGAAAATTCAGCGCCCGTAAAATATCGCAAATATTTAAAAGAATTTTCGCTAAAATTTTTCATTAGGAAACCATTATTTGAGAGAAGCACTGTGAAATCAAATAGAAAAATGCGTAGATTTGAGCGACTTCGGAATCAAAACCTTTTTATCCTTATCTACTTGCAATTGTAAAAACTCCTTCGTTTTCATTTAGTCCTGTAATTAAAGGCACCGAGTTGATTTGCTTTTGCTCGATAAGTTTCTTTGGTTCATCTGGGATAAATGGAAATTTCCTTTCTGTATCAACACGAGGTCCGAATGCGATCGGGATAATCTTAAAAACCTGCGAAAAGTTCCCTTTAACTTTATCAAATACGTTTTGTATTCTAACGTACGTACATCAATTTTTTTCCGGAATATTGCTATTTCCCTGGCCGGTTTGGTACGCAGACAGGACAATAGCTCACTGGAGTTTGAAGATTGGCAGTCCAAATCCTTAGCCAACAATTGAGTGTATATACCAGTTGATTTTTCTACCGACCAAGGGTTGAGCGCGGAGCCAGACTGAGCGATGGCTCGATGAAATAGCCCTTCATTTTTGTCAAATATAATTTTTGTATAGGGACAGCTTCGCTATTAAATTTTTACCTTTGGAATAAGGTGACAAAAGGTGAAAGTGAACACTAGCAGCTCCAACACTTTCGCCAAAAATGGTAACCAAATTCGGGTTACCACCGAAATAGCGAATATGGTCACGTACCCACCTTTTCACCCCATCGTGTCAATTCCAAAGAAATAAGAATTTTTTTTTAAACGTGTAACCAGCCAACAGTTAAACCAAAATTACCTTAATGCCATCGTCTGATCCAATAGTCCATAGTTTCCTGGGGCTTCAGCGTCTTCAGTACTTAAAAAATCCTAGTTTTTCTTAAATATTTGAGTAATTTGTTTTTCAGCCATTTTTTGTTAATTTATTTACACAACCTAGAGGACCAAGTCGATAGTTTATTGTCACTAGGACAATGTCGCGATCAAGGAAATAACGAGGTCCGTATATGTCAGCCAATCCGCCGTTACCGCTACTCATAAACCAAGACCCACCGTGGATCCAAACCATAACAGCCTTTGTACTGTTTTCATAATCCAACTGATCATAAAGCCAAAATTTCATGCTAATATCTCAATAACAGACTTGCTAGTATCAAGAGAAAACTTACGTCGTGAGTGTAGATATTGAGTTTCAAGCAATCTTCCTTGCCAATAATAAATTGCACAAGCGTATTATATTGTATGCAAGTGGGACCTTCACGTGAGACATCAAGAGTATCTCCTAACCACGGTTCAACAGGTAAGGGATCCTAGATTTTTGAGCATCGAAATATTGTAAATATTCAAAATTTCTCAACAACTTTTCAAATTCTCACTCTGAATCGAAGATCTCCGATAGGAGGTTTTGCATACGGGATTCCCCGGAAAGCGTTAAAGGATCGGCCGGCTTCTGAAGTCATTTGAGACCCACGCATCTGCCCAAGTGTCGGAATAGTTACCACTGGTCCTACTGGTTCCACTGGTTCAGGTTCAAAAAAGGGGTCGTCGAAAGACAATAGATCACACCGCATTCCTCTGAGAACAAGTAAAATCACAACCAGATATAATTTCATTTTTAACCACCGCTAAGCATTGAACGTCTCGCCAGTTTGCAACTGAGTTGACTGACTGGCGCAAAGCCCTATAAACTCCTTTTCTTTTAACAGATATTTTCTTTTCTGTATCGCATCAGAAAAAGGTTCATCCTGTTTCGGTAGTCACGAGACAATGAACTAATGACCCAAATAGTTGAAAGCGGCCAAGGTAGCTTATTTGAATAAGGAAATGCGGCCTTAATTTCGGTCACACACGATCAAGATGAATATCATGGATCAGAGATGCACCATTGCACCCGGTTATTGGTCTCAAGTAGTAACACCTTATTAGTAGACCATTTACCGCCCTAATTTAGCATTACTGTTGATAGTCGTTTTGAAAGCGCAAATAATTCTACTATGACGAATGAATCGACTTGATGAAAAAAGCTGTTAACGTTACGCAACAAGATATTTATGTTATTAAGAGTAGGTGTAAGGAAGGAATATCTATTCCAATCCATGGGCGGATGGACCCGTGGTAAAATCTAATTTACAAAGTTGCAATCCACGATAAGCTGAAAAGCGCAAATACAAAGAAAAAAGTGTTTAACCAATGTTTTTCCCCATACAACACATTTTAGATTCATGCGACCGTGGTAAAGTATAACACGAGAAATTTATAATTAATAGTGAATTATTTAGTGAATTGAATGATGGAGGGCCAACAAATAGGAAAATGATATCACCTTAATGGCTTTAAGTGATCCGATTGACAACGTCTTATTCACTTTCATTCCGCGTCCGTGGAAACCTTCTGGAGGTACTGGCCAATTCCTGTTCTCTCGTCCGCCAGCCATTTACGGGAGCATGGCCAATAGACCGGCTGTTGTTCTCGGATGGGGAAACACCGTACAAGGTATTAATTAATATGTCCCAGCATTTATAAAATCTTTTTCCAATTTGTATTTATTCATTAAGGTGGTTTGTCTTCGAACGTATTGCTCAAAGCCACTGTCAAAGTGATTGAGGACAAGGTTTGCAGCAGACGTTACAGCGCATTCACCATTTTCGGCATTCCGTTCTTCAGCAAATTCTACGCCGGTCAAATGTTGTGCGGTGCGGGTCCCGGCAGGGACACTTGCCAGGTTGGTGATTTATTCGTGCTGACGAGATGCTATTTTCTCATTATTTTTAACGATTCATTAACACATCACATCAGGGTGACAGTGGTGGACCGTTGATTGTCGATAAAGTTGGACAAGTTGGAATCACCAGTTTCGGCAGGGGATGCGCCGATCCCAAATATCCTGGCGTTTACACTCGAATCGCTCATCATCTGTCGTGGATTGCCGACACTCGAGCAAAAATGTAAAATCCATTACGATGTCGACAATCCCATTTTGATTATTATTATTAAATATTTTGGAATTGGCTAATAATATATTAAGGGGTAACAATAAAATGGTCATTCAACAGTCAAAACAAAACGCAAACAAAACGCAGCCATAGTTATATCGGTTTTGCGCCTTGAAAACAAGGCGCAAAAACAGGTACAGTACGGGTACGGTAGGGTAATCTCTTTTCATTTGTTTTCTTATTTTCCTTTTCGGCTCATTTTTCTTTTTTGTTTGAAAAATAAAAGAAGGTGCAGAGAGTATTTTGCAACTCAAGACAATGGGAGAAACGCCCTTTACGGCTCTACCACGATTTAACCGGACATTTTCAGTTTCTATTTGGCCGTGCGTGTGATCGGTGTGCTTTTAAGAGCTGTGTGGACATCATATTATTATTAATATGAATAGTCAAGTTCAATCTTATAGTTATATCGGTCTTGTTTTCGTGAACAGGATGTCGTTTGTCGGGAACTCTCCGCGTCCCGTAGACGGTTTGACAAGCGTATAATCCTGACATGTCCCTTGATATTTTTATTAAAACGACTCCTCATTTCTATACCCATCGCTTGTAATTTATTCGTTGTGCATTTTTCATAGCGCTTTTATAGTTACTTCAAAGAAGAATTGAGTGACACAGCAACATGTTTGAAAATGTGTTTCGTTTTTACTGCGTGTTTTATAGCTGCGTCGTTTGAATATCATAGCAAATAATCGCCAACTGTTGGAAGAAGCCCAGAAAATGAAAAAGGCTCATCCGACCAAAGTTTGAGACCATGTATAAATTAAGCGCCGCCGACTTATTTTTGTCATTCTCTTATTCTGCTTAGCTTCTATCTATACCGTCTAGAAAGTTATTTTTGAGACGATGCATTTCATTCTACTGGTAATTTAATATTCTATTTCTCATTTTGTGTGTTTGTCAAATTTTTTAGTTAGCCTTTAGTTCATTATCAAATAATTGCTGTTGTATTAATTACTAAATAGATTGTAATAGCGTTGGTTTGTCTTGACGGGTTCGTCCATTGCGAGTCTTATTCTCCGCTCATTCATGATAGTAACTTGGGTAAGTTGAACGTTATTTCGTACAATTTAATTTGGAATATGAGCCAATTTTTGTCTTAGTCACAAAGAAAAATTATTTTCCAATTCAATTGTATGCCGTGGTCTTGTACGTTCATTTGGTGGATCAGCGGTGGATCAGCAGCTTCCGCCGGCGAATTTCCTTCTATGGTAAGATTTATATTAACATTTCGCAATTATTCTGTTGAATAATTGTAGTTACATTTTTCTATTCATCTTCTTTTTTCAGGCACTTTTAAAATTAGTAAACGGTAATATCTGTGGTGGAACATTGATCGGACCCTCTCACGTCCTGACAGCCGCTCACTGTTTGGCGGAGTAAGACATGATGCGATTTCCATTTACCAGTTCAAATTAAATTCCTCAATTTGTTCATATAATAGGCTCGCTCAATCACAAGTGAGCGCATTCACCGTGTACGTCAACACGTTGTCCATCAACGGAGGTGGACCGGGATCGGCTACTCGAGGAGTCAGCAAATTCATCGTTCACCAACTGTTCAACATCATCACATATGTAAGCATTTCTATACTTTTATTATTTAATTGAATTGATTTGTAATTTGATGAAATGTTTATATTCCTATTCATTCAGGATAATGACATCGCCATGTTGGTGTTGAGTTCGCCAGTGGCAAACGTCACGCCTGTTACCTTTCCTGTCGATTCTCCAGTGATTAGTTCAACAGTCAGACCAACATCTTCCAAACCAACCACGACTAAGCCAACAACAACAACTTCCAAAACAACAACAAGAAAACCCCCTACAACAATGAAAACAACCACAGGAAAGATAACGACCATCACTGGCAAGCCGTACTCGTGTAGTACGTTATTCCCTCCGCGAACATCATCACCCGTATTGATGAGAGCTTTTAGCACTTACGCCAACAGTGTGGCAGTCATCGCCGGATGGGGAACGGGATCGGGATCGGGAACTTCAGGTTAAAATTGTTGCTAAAAGAAACGTAATTAGTACCTATGATTGATTTCTATCATTTTAATTCATATAGGAGGCTTTTCGAATGTTTTGCTAAAAGCCAACGTCATAATTCGCGACAATTCGTTTTGTTCGGCTCAGTATGGTCCTTCGTTCATCGGCGCTGACATGATGTGCGCATCCGGACCATCGGGAACAGGATTTTGCTACGTGAGTCTCGGAATATTTCATTTGAAGATGAATATACATATTTAGTGACTTGTTGTGGACGTGTAGGGTGACGATGGTGGCCCTATTTTCGTCAATGGAGTACAGGTGGGCATTATTTCTGGGGGTTATGCCTGTCAGCAAAATCCCAATTACGCTGGTGTCTACACCCGTGTCACTACCTATCTCGGATGGATTGCCACCACCAAAGCCAACAATCCTCCACCAACAGTTGGCTAAAAAAATTCATTCCTATGAGTATTTAATCGATTTCTAGAAACCAAACCACATCTAAAACCCATATTTGATTCCTTACAAGCAAGCAACCAGATTCTTACCCTATACTACAAACGTCCTTGTATCTAGACGTTTAAATCTTTTCTTCTTTATTCTCTTAAAATTTCAATTGGATCTTGTGTGCGTCATTTCTCATTTGCCATCTATTTAATTGTTTTAAAAGTAAAGAAACAATAGAAATTTATGCAAACATAGCCGTCTTATTATATGGTAATAATAGAGTGTTTCATTATACTCTGGTATATATTTCATTGATGAATCGTATCGACGTTTCGTGTCCATTCATTTGACCACACCTGCAATTGGAGAACTGCATCGTCCGCATTGTTATCGACCGGACATTCGTTACATTTTCACGGTTTCTTTGACATGCGACTGCTATGCGGCAAATGGGTGAGTCCTTTTTTCACTATAATATGAGGTACTGAGAATAATAAAACAACTTGTAAGACTATTGCGGACCTTTATAGATTTAATTATTATTTATTAGTTATTATTCAATTCAAAGAGACAACGTCCACGGCTCAAACTGCAGTTAAGTTACTGTACGTGTTGTTGCCAAGGTATTTTCTCGTTTATTTCGTCTTTTGAAATTGTCATGTGTGACACAGCACAGCTGTTTGTTTTTCAATCGCAACCTCGTCCTGAATACCCTCACAACAGCGTTGTATATTTTCCAACTGTTTCAGATTCAACCTTCAGATTGCAACTGTTGGCTGCCTACATAGTTAATTTGCGTGCGTAGTCTGTTCCGAATAGTGTCAAAGGTATCTCTCTCGACCCCCTGCGTGAAACAGATATCCATCATTGTTGGGTGTTAACTGATAAACATGTTCAGCAGGAACACTTGTGTAGAAGCTGCCACTGTTCTGGCATTTGAAAACGGTATAAACTCTAATGTAAAACCCCTTTTATGTTAGCAACCGACTTGAAATTTTGAATATAAACGGGGCATTTTGAAACCGGAGAGTCACTTGAGAGCCAATAGCTACTTCTATCTACATCCAGTCGGACGTGTCACTTTAACCAGTACGATGCACTTCTTCCCTTTTTTGGTAATAATTTAATATTTTGTTTCATTTTACATTTGCGTTCCCTGTTTTTCTAGTGTCATTTGAATTGAAATTAGTTAGCCTATGTACAAATATCTGTCTCACATTTTTAAAATTGAACCCCAAAATAGACTTTGGGCTTGGCTTTTCTCGTCGGAGGCGCGTATTCAAAAAGCCTGGAAGCTGTTGAAGGTATAAATGTTTTTAATTATTGCACATGAATTTTATTGTTACACATTTAATGATTTTATAAATAGCTGAATTAGGGAATTCGCCAAGCAATCGAATCATTGGTGGAGTTCCAGCTCTCCCGGGGGAATTTCCGTCCATGGCAAGTTACTAATAATATTACACACGTAGGATGAGTATTTTTTTTTTGTAAATGTTAATTTAATTATTGAAGACCGCCGTGTTATATTCTGGATCACTTCAATGCGGTGGAACATTGATCGGACCTTCCCACGTCTTAACGGCGGCTAACTGTTTGACCTTGTAAATGACATCATTATAACTTGAACCATTTTCACTATTTAAAAACAAATAGGCAGCATTGAATAATAAAGAACTTTGTTATCAGTATTTTTGCAGTCAACCCCGTAAGCCAATTAAAGGTAAGAATGATTAACACCGTGTCGTTAGGCATAGCTGCCGGTGCTACATCTGCTGTCGAATCAACAGTGAGCAAATACATTCTTCATGAAAAATTCCAATTCGATACTAAAGTAAGTGAAAGTTTATTTCATTATTTGGTCTCTATATCATATAATTATTTTAATTGCAATAATTTTAAATGAAACCAAATTTTTTTTTTGCAATTTCATCAATGAATGACAGGATAACGACATCGCCATCGTAGTGCTGAATTCACCAATTACAAATAGCGCATTCTACGCTAAGCTTCCGACAGTGTTCAACAGTTACGCGAACCGATTGGCTGTCATAGTTGGATGGGGACCAACATCTCCAGGTTAGAACTTATTCACGAATTAGTCAATTTTATAAGAAGTTTTCTGATAACAAATAATAATTCTATATTTATCGTTTGATCCAAAAGGTCAGGCTCTTTCAGACACATTGATGAAAGCCAACGTGACGATTCAAGACAATGCAATTTGCGTTAAACAATATTCAACTAAATTCATCGGCACCAATCAATTGTGCGCTTCCGCCCCGGGAAAAGACTTTTGCCAGGTGAGTTAATTGAAATTTTTGAAAATTTTTTTATCATATTGTGAATTCAATTCATATTTGCCGCTTTTATTCTGTTTTCTTCATCAGGGTGATGTCGGTGGCCCGATCTTAGTTAATGGAGTTCAAGTTGGCATCGCTTCCTACGGACAGGCTTGCGCTAGTCCTAATTACGCTGGTGTCTACACCAGACTCACCACTTACCTTACCTGGATTAAAACTACCGTGACCAGCAATCCGGGCCCAGCATCCGGATAATTTTAGTGGTGAAAATCCTTGGAAAGTAGATTTATGTGATCCGTATCGACCCACTGTAATTTTGTTTTACTAACCCCTTTCCACTTTGCAATATTCTTGGTTTTAATACGTTTGCTCTTGTGGTGACTAGTGCATCTACACAGATAATACAGTTATTGTATTTGAGCAAAAAAGTGTTATGCTCCGCTCTAACGACACATTTTTCTTTTTTTTCCAAAGTGAAAAGAAATCGAATGATCTGCATCAAAACCTTTTCAAGTGAAGAGTAGAGAATTTTGATACTCGTCTCCGTCTGTAGTGAAAAGAACTCGAGAGTGTATGCCATTTGTGCTAGCAGCTCTCATTCCTTTCTTTTGACATTCCTCAACGCAAACCGCATTTTATTCGAAACAAACAAGACGAATATTAATTTGCGAATAGGCCTATTTGTCAGTTGAGTTGAGTGATGCGGATCTTTTCGGTGAGAAACAAAGTTGGCAACTGATGGGAAAATTGGTCAGTGGTTGCTGGTTTTTATTCAGCGGGACGAACTTCTGCGTGTTGTTGTCCTCAATTTATTGGATTAGACAATAAAGAAGAAAATTGTACGAGAAGAAATGTCATCGAACAAATGAACAGCAGCACATTTTTATTGATTCGTCGTATCGATGTGGAATTTTTCTTTTTCAAACATTTAGACTTGTAGTTCAATCCTTTTTATCACTATATTATAAATAGATTCTCTTTGTTTGTCTGATGTTTCTATTTTTAAAATTTATAAATAATCAACGTCCCAACGAACGCGGACAGAGCGGACGTGACGCAGTTGAGGCGATTTATTGTACAGATAAGATTTCCTTTTCCTTCCATAACGTTATCATCTTCCCGTTTCCTTTTTATAAATGATTAAATGGTCTCTGTGATTAAGTGAATTAAACGATTCTGCAAAACATAATTTGAAAAAATCTTGTCTGATGTGTTAGAATTTAGAAGACGATTTTACAAGACGATGTTTGCTTCCTACTTTTAGTATTTTTTAAAATTACGTTTTCGCTTATCGCTTTTGACAGATTTTTTGCGTTTTAAATAATTTAAACAAAGCCCAAATTGGCCAAATAGTTAATGTGCTAGAATTTAAACGATTTTGCAGCCCAGCAGAACAATAACAAGTGAGTCTGTCGTCTGCTGCAAGGCAATTTGTCACTTCATCTTCCTCGGGCGTATCAAGTGAAAGATCCAGATTCGGATTCGACCGGATTTTTACGGATTCGTCACTTGACGGTTAGGATTTTATGAAGACATCGACGGTGAAATGACAAATGAGGACATCTACCGGCAAAATATATAACCTACCAATTGGGCAAGGCGGGGAAGTGAATAATATAAACAGGCCATAAGACGAAACAAATTAGATTGGTATTTCAAAAGCGGCAATATTATTCACGAATTTTGCCTGTTTTATTGCGGGACTCAACAGAAATGGAAGAGTTTATACCACTATTGCTTGTGGCAGTGCAAGAAGTGATAATCAACGACGATATAGAGCTAGATTTAATAGAGGAATACGCAAACCGACATAACATGGATAATGAACCCCGATGGTTGTTTGGCCCTACGCCTCATGTTTCCATCACTAACTATATACAAGACACAGTTGGGAGATATTCTGATGATTTATTCAAGACATTTCAGAATGAGTCTCAACGCCTATGAAGTAATAATTGTAATTCATATTGTACGAAAACAAAGTACTTTTATTAACTTTGCTGTTACTTAGGTGCTATTGCAGAGGTTTACACTGTATTTTACTGTTCCACTTTTTTCTTTTATTAGACATGTAAGGCTGTTAGAATTTCGTTGCTGATGAGTTTCCGTTAAATATAGCAGCTGGCTTTCTCGTGCCTCATGACACCTTCTCTGTTGTGATATAATCTCGGATATAATCAAAATAAGATTCCCTGGAAATCTGTTGAAACAATGTAGAAATCCATCAGCCACACCCAGACTAGGATAAAGTTTCCCAAATTCACTTTTTTTAGAAATGCAAATATTCCCTGTCAATGTTTTTTGCAGATAAGTGAATAGGTATGTAAAAATATGTAACCCGATATGCAACAAACATGCCAACTTCATGCCTTACATTTCACGATCAAATTATATATAAAATATTGTTAACAATCACTAACATTTAACGAATATTTTTAACAAAATTTTAAACAATCACAAATGACATAAACTGAAATACTGAATCACTGACGTTTTTTCAACGTAATGTCGACTGCAGAGAGAAAACTAAGAGATCTTTCGGATTCATGTAAATCCCTCTATCGACAATCCGTTTGAACTAAATTTAACACGGAGCCTTATGGGAATTGGATCTTTCACTTGATACGCCCCTCATCAAAACGTGTCGTAACACGTACGTAAGCGGTAAGCCTGGCGAATCTTAATGTATCTTGCCATGCTGCTGGTAGGCTCTATTGCTGACAAAAAAGCTCTTTAGAGCACAAAATAAATTTTGTTTTAAATATTTGTTTGTCTCATTGGCCTAATTTTGGTCTCATTTGTCTCTTTCTCAGATCTCAGTGTTGAGAAAATGGGTCCAGTGGCAGCCCCCTGTGTTGTGCATTAAAATGTTCAACTTCAATCAAAGATGTGCTTGTTGGAACTTGCCGTTAATTTCCCATTGCAACAATAAAAGTGACTACATACATCAATTGGAGGTAAATTTGTTTGTTTTTCTAGTGTCAAGGGATGTGTGCTTAAGTTTCTTGTTGTTGTTGTCAACTTTTAGAAATCTTCTACATGACTAGGGCCCACTATGAAGAATCTGGACATGTTAACCAGTCGACATTGTCTTCATTGACTGATTTGTCAATGCCAAAAAACACAATAAGGCAAGTTACATTTCTGTGGTAAAAGTGTGACCTTTAAATCATTTTCCACTACTTACGAGTTAAACATGACCCTTTTTTCTGAGTACTCTTATTATAATTTTATCATAAATCCCTCAATTTTAATTTAATTTTATTGATGGATGATGGATGAACAGCATATTAATTTTTATTATTTTTCATTCAATAGAATCCTTCCTGTTCCTACATAGCCCTGTTCTCGGCGTCGGAACATCGTCCATCATCGACATTTTTATTTTGCGGGTCTGCCAAAGGTGAGTTTCTCTTCAAGTTTTATCCTCATTATGTTACCACTTAATTGTTGATTGTCTTATATTTAATTTTGCAGGTTAAATGCCATTTTGGAATGGGTGATTTTCTTTGGTGATGTCCTGTGTAATATCCTCCAAATGCTAATTCCTGATGTCCTTCGTCGTTTCTCCTAAACCCCGACGTCCCCCGTGTACGTTCATGCGGGTGTGGACGTATTCACGAGAGCGTCTTCTGTGTTTCTGCCCAAAGCACGAAACCCGTCCAGTCCGTTCGTCTGCAAGTCGTCCAGTCGTCCGTCCACCTTTTTTCTGCTGAGAGACGTCGTTATTTGGCGGAGCTACTCGTCCACAAAGGTAGGATCAAATTTTAAATAGTTGCATTCTCTTTTATCGATTGAGAGAAACTTTGCGTTTGCCAAAAGTATTTTGTTTTGAATTTTGATGAAGTCGTTGCGGAAAATCTCGTCCGATTTTGGTTTAGGGACGTAAACGACATAAACGACATAAACGACATAAACGAAAAGCATCCAGTTTTTTTTTTGTCAATTTTGTTATTTGTTATTCGACATGACTTGGAAGAAACGTCCGCCATTTCAAGTGCTGATCGTCTTTGTAACTCACTCAACGCCTAAAATCAACTCAATTTATTTGTGAAGGCACTAAAATTACTTTTATTTTATTTTTTTGGTTGGTAATGTGGTCCAACTTTTGAAAGTCCATTTACTGAAAGTGCCTTTTACCAATTGCCGATGACCCAGTGAATTCGACGCTATCCCCTGGTCTGAGGGCAATTTATGTTTGAACTTTTAAATTCATGGTTTACTTTTTCGAAAAATTTTTACGCAATTTCGGCAAATATTTTTTCATTTCTTTCGTAAGTCTGACGATCGATTTTTTGCTTCTCACGTTCATATTTTTAAAAGATAACCGCTGGAATATTTTATCGTGTATACTTTATGTCATTTTACACCCACTGTTAAATTTTCATTGAGTTGACGATCATTGTTGGCTATTTATATTATTTCATGCATTTATTTTATGCTATTATTATTATTTCATGTTGATATCGTATTGCATCATTAAATGAATTGCAAATTTCATTGGTTCAACCCCAATTCATGGGAGGGTTGGGGGGGTGAAGAGAAAAAAAACATGGCGGACGACGGGACGACAAGAGTCATGGATTCGGATTTTGGCCGATTCGGATTTTTGACCGATTCATTTAGCAATTTGAGCTGATTGATATACAAGACGATACAAATATATGAAAATATTTCAAGATTGTGCGAAATTGAAATTGTCCACCCACTGTTTGAGAGACATTGTGTTATGACGTCTTTACCGGAAGACTGTGTCTCTATACCGGATGTGTGCAAGGGAAATGGCGTCATTTGGTTTTTTCAATTTTTGAGCCATTCAATAAGAGACGATTTGATTTCCAATAAATGAGCACCACAACTATCAAAGTCAACATTGTATTAAATGTTGTTTTATTGTTAAATGAATTCAGATTAGGCGATTTTTATCAGAAAATGATGACGTGTTGACATTCACCTTGATTTCGACACACGCTACAAGTATAAAACACTTGACTGGACTATGAAGTGATGTAGGCCCTGTCTAACAGCCAAGCAGATTACATGGATTTATACTGAACTAACTTTCTACGAAGGGGGAAGTGCCCACAATTTCCTTGTGCGCACCGATGAAGTACCTTGATACATTGTCTATAAGATAGCGGTATGATTTCGGAGGGAGCTTTATAAATCTATGAGTTTGTCCTACACGGGTCCGACGGTCGATCCGAGATGCCGATGGAGACTTGTCTCTAGTACGGCTGAGACCGTCAATTAACTGGGCGATATCTGGATCGCCGCTATTTTCTTTTGGTTTGTTTGGTTTTCTGGTTTTCTAATTCTTATTTATATTTTTTTGAAATAAAAGTTTGTGGAATAATAATACCCATGAAATCATGACGTAACAAATTTCTAGATTTTTTCTATTCCGAGGCCGAGTTTACTGTCCGGTTTTGTTTATTACCGACGCTGCTGGTTAGTTTGGATACAAAATAAACTTGGGAGTGTAATAATTGGACTATTGGGTAGGATCACTTTCATTCGTGAATAGAATTTCAGTACAGTTTGATTTGGGGGGTTCAATCAGATTCAGGGTAATGATAACGACGATAAGATCGTGAATGAGCATCTTAAAAAAAAAAATTTCAGCCAAGTTTCAAATATTTGGCTTAGTTTTTATATTATTTATATTATAGAATATTATAGATGTGCCATGTGGGTTTTATAGAACGGAAATGAGAGAGTTGCATCACGTCGTCTATCCCTATATGTACAGGCGCCGCATTTATTTAGGCTATCTTTTTGTATTCTCCACTGTTTCCCTGTTTGTTATGTACTGGCACGTATGAATGTATTGAATTACTGTCATACAATTAAATATTGACGATTTTACAAGACGATGTTTGCTTCCTACTTTTAATTATTTTTTAAAATTTTTTCGCTTTCGCTTATTTGACAGGTTTTTTGCGTTTTAAATAATTTAAACAAATCCCAAATAGTATCTATAATGTGCTGGAATTTAAACGATTTGGCAGCCCAGCAGAACAATAACAAGTGAGTCTGTCGTCTGCTGCCAGGCCAAGGCCATTTGTCACTTCCTGATCAAAACGTGTCGTAAACACGTAAGCCTGGCGAATCTTAATACAATAAATCTTAATACTTAATATCTTGCCATGCTGCTGGTAGGCTCTATTGCTGACAAAATAGCTCTTTACTCTTTAGAGCACAAAGTAAATTTTGTTTTCAATATTTGTTTGTCTCTTTTGGCCTAATTTTGGTCTCATTTGTCTCTTTCTCAGTGTCGAGAAAATGGTTTCAAATGAACAATTCCCCAACCCTGTGTTGTGCATTGAAATGTTCAACTTCAATCAAAGATATTTGGGTTTTACTCGTTGGAACTTGCATTTCATTTCCCTTTGCACCAAAGAAATTGACTACATACATCAATTGGAGGTAAATTTGTTTGTTTTTCTAGTGCCAAGCACAGACCAAAAAGAGAAAGACTGTCATCGGCCTATACGTCCCCATAAATGATGCTCGTGCCTGCCGCAAGTTGGCGCTGCCTCTGCAGCCCGCACTTTTTTGCGGATTTTTCCCTTTCCCTACTGATTCAATGCTTCACACACCCGGGATTTGTGAATAAACTATGATAGCTAATTTTTTTATTTTTATTTCTTAATTATAAGCAAAAATTCTTTATAACCCCTTATTCGTTTGAACTGTATTGGCCAAGCCTTATATACGCATAAAAATTTCGGAATTTTCCCTCATTTTCTTGTTCGTTTATTTCAATCGTGAAACGCTGTACCCTACGTCAATACGGAAAGCTGAGCCTCTACGGTTCTTCTCTCCGTATCGACTCAAGGTACAGCGTTTCACGATAGAAAAAAATATCACGAAAACAAGGAGAAAATTGGATTTTTATAACGAAATTTTTATGCGTATATAAGGCTTGGCCAATACAGTTCAAACGAATAAGGGGATATAAAGAATTTTTGCTTATAATTAAGAAATAAAATAAAAAAATTAGCTATCATAGTTTATTCACAAATCCCGGGTGTGTGAAGCATTGAATCAGTAGGGAAAGGGAAAAATCCGCAAAAAAGTGCGGGCTGCAGAGGCAGCGCCAACTTGCGGCAGGCACGAGCATGATTTTAAGCATCCTCTCAGCAGAGATAGGCCGATGACAGTCTTTCTATTCTTGGTCTGTGTGCCAAGGAATGTGTGCTTAAACTTCTTATTGTTGTTGCCGACTTTTAGAAATCTTCTACATGTTTGGGGCCCACTATGAAGAATTTGGACATGTTAACCAGTCGACATTGCCTTCATTGACTGATTTGTCAATGTCAAAAAACACAATAAGGCAAGTTACATTTCTGTGGTAAAACTGTGACCTTTACACCATTTTCCACTACTTACGAGTTAAACATGACCCTTTTTTCCAAGTACTCTTATTTATAATTTTATCATCACTCCCTCAATTCTCATTTTATTTTATTGTTGAATGATGAATGAACAGCATATCAATTTTTATTATTTTTCATTCAATAGAATCCGTCCTGTTGTTCCCTTTTCTTGACGTCGGAACATCGACATCATCGACATTTTGAATGCGGGTCTGCCAAAAGGTGAGTTTCTCTTCAAGTTTTTATTCTCGATATTACCACTACCCATTATTGATCGTCTTTTGTTCACTTTGACGTATTTTTGCAGATGAAATGACATTTCGGAATGGAACGTTTGGTGATGTGCAGTGAATTATCCCCTTTGTTTCTCCTTTACCTCGAGTCCTCGGACGTCTTCCCACGGGTGTCCGTTCGTCTGCAAGTCGTCCAGTCGTCCGTCCACCTTTTTCCTTTTTCCTGCTGAGAGACGTCGATGTTTCGCTGTGCCGATTCGTCCACAAAGGTAGGAAGGATCCCATTTCAAATAACTGCATGTTCTTTTAGCGATTGAGAGAAACTTTGCGTGCTGTGCGAAAAGTATTTTATTTTGTGGGCCAAGGCGTTGCGGTCAAAATATCTTGCGCTTTTGGTTTAGGGAGGACATAGGAAACAGCAAAAGGACCCCAAGATTTCTTTGCAATTTTTGTCATTTGTTATTCGGCAGGACTTGGATGAAAAGCCATTTCAAGTAGCCTACAGATCGTCATTGTAATTGAACGCCTTGAATCAACTCGATTTTGTAAAGGCACTCAAATTGTTGAGATTGGTGTAATGCTGGCCAACTGTTGAAAGTCCATCACTCAGCCTTTTACTTAATTGCCGATGGCCCAGTGAATACGACGCTCTCCCCTGGTCTGTGCTGGGAATGACGTGGAGTGCCTGTAACGCAATTTGATGTTTTCCCATTTTTTCTTTTCTTTATTTCTTTTTTTTTAATGATTGACAAACACAAACGAGTTTGTGTACCCAAGTTTAAGTTCTTGTCAATTTGCAACACCACACGAAACGCCTGTCCGTCTTATCCACTTCCGGTTTCTGTACCGTTTTTTGCATCCCCTTTTTATTTTCCAACATTCAGGAACTTTATTCCTGTCCGTGCGGATGATGTGATGCGGTCTCCAGACTCGGTGGTTTTGGGCAGTTAACGATAGTTAGGATCGCTGACAAATGAGCTCAGTAAGTAAGCAAAGTAGAGTTTCTCAAACATATCCTCGTCGTCTTTGCTCTTCAACGTCAAACCAATTCCTCTTTAATACTTAAATAGAGTCAACATCCATAGACGTTCTCGTCAATTTTCAACACTTTTCGCAAGTCAGCTCTTGGATCATCACGCAATTTTTGTTCGGCTGCAAGGACTTGGGCATATTTCTGACTCTTTAGTTTAGTCATTGCGTCTTTGGCAGCTATTTCTGATTATCCTTTGATCAGATCTAAGGACGCCTTTTCAGTCACAGCCTGCGAACATTTTGCTGAATATATTTCTTCTCTTAGTCGAATATTGGCCGAATCGAGATTTCGAGAAGTCATCGATTCCAACGTTTCCTTTTGGCCATCGATTTCCTTTTCCTTTTCGTTGCATTGCAGATTTCATCGCATTTCATTTTTGATCGTCAATCTCTTTCATTTGTCACGCAACTTGTTTTCTTCATCGCGAAATGTTGATGATTTCTCGTCATTCGTGTCGTGAACAAAACTTCGGTTGAACTTCCCGCGAACAGCTTCCGTTCAGACGCTGCCTTTTCAGCCTCTGCAGATTTTCTTGTTATTTGTGCTCGTCGGTGAGGCGTTTTATAGTTGATCATCAATCTAAAGTCTTAATTTTCACCTCTTTAGCAGCACGGCTTCGATTGATTTTTTTTCTAATTATTATTCCAATCGATGAACTGCTTTGGCTTCCGCTACACGGCAGCCTCACGCCTCAACGAGTCTCAGCAGTCACATGAATTGCCTTTTGTTTCATATTCCCGTCTTGCAGCAGAGTTTGAACGTTTGAAGGTATTTTTGTGCCATCATTCTATCTGATGAATCAAATGTTACGTCGTTTTCATTCTAGAATCATTCAACATAAAAATGGTCCCATATCTCCGATTGAAACAGAGCACACGTAATATTCATCCAACATCCGGTTTACTTTTGAGTTCAACGAGTAGAGTTGAGGATCCATTTCCGGCTCTGCTGATCATTTCTTTCCCATTCTTTTTTTTTTTCTCTGGTCTCGCCTAGTAGATTCAAATAGGCCTACGTCGTTTCCGACCCAATTTCTTGGCCTGCGTGGGACGGTGGGAGAGTCCGGCGGTTTGGGGGAGTACACCGCAAACAGCACTTTTAAAATTAGAATAAGTTTGCTCTCTAAACAGCCATTATAAACAGACCAGACAAATCCTGTTCGACCCTGTTTTCAATTATGAACCAGAGAGCAGTTCCGTTAACTGTGAATCATGTGGACTGATATCTGTTGAATTCACAATTCAACAACTGCATTTGCCTTTTTGGCTTTCTATTAGCTGGGTTTCTTATCTCTTAGTATAATATTAAAAGTCTATTCACTTTACACTTGAGTTGTAAGTAATTTGATCGACAATATGTTGATTTATATAGTATTTTATTCGGACATTTTATTGGAAACTGTTTATGAATTTTGGATTTATAGTACAAGACAAAAAACAAACGAAATGAAAAGACAAAAACCGACGACGATTATGGATTAACGAAGACGACGACGATGATTAACTCCGTTACCTGCTGGGATCTTGTTGCGTCTTGTGGACTTCTGTCGAGACGTTTGTGTTGTTTTCGATGTAGTCGCGATAGGTTGTCCACCGGAAGGATTAGCCGATTGTTGGACGGGATTGACTAACCTTTTGGCTCGATCTCTTGCCCGAACGAGATGACCGCGTGCTCTTCCGATGGTCTTGGCCGCTGTCATCGCACCGATTCCTTTTGTGACATATATCATACTGCCCAAATAGCGGTCCCAGTTTGCAAGCAGATTCGTCTTTTGCTCGTGTATAGCCGCATGACGGCCATCAGCCGCAATTTGAAGGTTGGATACATCGAAGCAAGCCGCGTCGTACGGGGCATGGAAGTCGGAAGGGGTGCAATTGATCTTTATGAGTTCAGTCAATTCGTGACAGTCAATAACGGAGGTGGGAACCTGGTGTCTACGTGCGATTGCGAACTCCGTTAGTGTCGGCGAATAGGAATCCGTGTAAAGTTCATAAAATACTTTTCCGAGAAAAAACGGATGCTTCTTCCTTTTCCGCCGTCCAGCTTTTGACACTGGACTGGATTTCCAAATTCGTAAAGACGGTGATGGGACTGATGGCATTCATGGCCGGATTGAAATTCGCCGGTATATTTTGGATGTTGGGCGGCTGGCTTAAAAGATAAAGACCTCGTCTGATGTTAGAAGCTGTTTGGTTGGCACCCGTCATCAAACAAACTTCCACCCAGGAACTCATGTATACTCTCCAATTCTTTAACACCTCCGGGAGGTTGCTGTGACACACCATATTCCGGGCCTTTAATTGCGTTCAATATGTTTTTTGTTACAAGCCGTTTTACTTTTTCCGTTGGTTATGAGAAAATTTGACCAATTGCGTCGATTTTTAATCGCGTACAAGAAACCTTGCGAATCCTTTGCTATTTCTGTATTTTGTAGTCAGCAAACCGCGAGAGCCCAAAAATCTTTCGAGATCGGCGCTCATCATTATCAGAAATGGAAACATGGCGGACGACGGGACGACAAGGAGTCACGGATTCGGATTTGGCCGATTCGGATTTTTTGACCGATTCATTTAGCCGATTCTTGCATTTAGCAATTTGAGCTGATTGATACAAGACGATACAAATATATATGAAAAATATTTCAAGATTGTGCGAAATTGAAATTGTCCACCCACTCTTTGAGAGGCATTGTGTTATGACGTCTTTACCGGAAGACTGTGTCTCTATACCGGATGTGTGCAAGGGAAATGGCGTCATTTGGTTTGTTTTTTTCAATTTTTGAGCCATTCAATAAGAGACGATTTGATTTCCAATAAATGAGCACCACAACTATCAAAGTCAACATTGTATTAAATGTTGTTTTATTGTTAAATGAATGAAGATTAGGTGGTTTTTATCAGAAAATGATGACGTGTTGACATTCACCTTTATTTCGACACACGCTACAAGTATAAAACCCTTGACTGAACTATCCAATGTTGTAGGCCCTGTCTAACAGCCAAGCAGATTACATGGATTCGTATCGTAGCGACCGCCAAAGGCGAGTGTTCTGCAGTTTCCCTGCAGTTCATCACGACCCCGATACATGGGCTATAAGATAGCGGTATGATTTCGGAGGGTAGTATACGATTCGTAGTATACGAATCGTAGTATACGAATCTATGAGTTTTGTCCTACACGGGTCCGACGGTCGATCCGAGATGCCGATGGAGACTTGTCTCTAGTACGGCTGAGACCGTCAATTAACTGGGCGATATCTGGATCGCCGCTATTTTCTTTTGTTGTTTGGTTTTCTTTTCTATAATTCTAATTTTTATTTTTTGAAATCAAATTTTGTGGAATAATTAATAATACCCGATTAGAGTTAATCTTCCATGAAATAATGACCGCTTACAAATTTATAGATTTTTTTTCTATTCCGAGGCTGAGTTTACTGTCCGGTTTTGTTTATTACCGACGCTGCTGGGTTAGTTTGAATACAAAATAACTTGAGTGTAATTGAAATTGAGTTTAACGTTTTTTTTGCTTTTCACGTTCACATTTTTTAAAGATAACCACTGGAATATTTTATCGTGTATTCTTTATGTCATTTTTTCACCCACTGTTAAATTTTCATTGAGTTGACGATCATTTTTGGCTATTGAAACAAAATTCTCAATTAAGTGAGGCCACAATGTCCTCCTGCAACATGAAACCCGTAAAATGGGTGTGAGCGTTGAAGTTGTCGAACAAATACGACCCTGATGACATTTGAATTATCTCCATCCAAACTTGATCGTCTTTTTCCAAGTTCAGTGTCGACTGGATGGTCAACGGAAGTAATTGAGCAGCGACGGTGTTTGCCTCTTCAACCCAACCCGACCCGATATAATTCCCGTTCAAATTAAGAGAAACTCCTAACTGAACAGTAGATGATGAAGCTGGAAATTCTGCTAGTCCCGTAAATGAGAAGAAATATATTCCCGTTACCGGTGCGGTGAAAATCCCCCGTCGTCAAATTCATGGCGTTGCCATTGTTCACCATCTCCAAATCGAACGGAATCGGAGTTCCAGCTGTGTCGAACGAAGAATTGCGCTGGACGTAGAAATGAACAGGCGCCGATTTCACGTCGGTGTATCCGATCCATATTTGGAAATCTTTTTTAGAAATTAAATAATTTCATTAGTTTTTGAAATATTTATCTATTGATAAATTAAAATCAATCAAAATCATTTACCCGGATCAATGGGGAGTCTGGAGAAATCGCAGAAAACGGATTCCATCATCGAGGATCCAACGATAGAATAAAATCCGTTGAGGGTGTGGCCACTCAATTTGAGATCCCCGCATGAGGATGGCATTAAGGTTAAGGCAACTGCTGATTGATTGCTGCTTATCGAAGCAGATTCAAAATGGTTTGCTGCAGTGGCGTTCGTTTTTCTCTCGCAACAGGTCGGATAAAAGCGAATCTTGTTGTGCATTTTTGGCCTCCAATTCTGTCACTTTGTTCTCCAAACTTGTCACTTTTTCTCGCATTTGAACGTCTGTTGACTCCAAATTCTTTACAATTTCTTTCATTTGAATCTATTCATAAATTAGAATTAAATTAAAGAAGTGAATGATTATTGACAAATTTTAAAATCAGCGTGAGAATGAAATTTTGATTTCTTACATAATTTTCCTTCAGCTGTTTGAATTCTTCTTCTAAGGAAAACGAAGCGCCAGTCGATTCTTTCGTCCAGCAGATGAAAACGAATAACAAACCGATTTGGAAGAGTGAGGCTAGTGAAAAATGTGCCATTTTATTTAATATTTTATATTAATTAAAACAATTGAATATTTGAATAGAATCGACTGTTTTTCCAACTGGGCTGCAAATCGTCCAACGGGGCACCAATTTATATAGGGCGAACTCTTTGTCAATTGAGATAGCGATAGTTTATATAATAGAAAAATAATTTTTCATATTCAAAGTGTGATGTGATGGGCAAAGAAAATTTATCAACGTCAGACGTCGTTTTATCTAGTGATAAAAAACGACGTCGTGCAATTGTTTGTTGTGGAATCAACATGTCGAGACGTGGTTTTTCTCTTTTCAAAGTCGAAACGTTCAAAAGAGGAAAACAACAAACGTCAAAGATTAAACAGTCAAAGTTTTTTATTTTGTCGTCTTCTATTTAGTGAGTCGTTTTTCTTCATCGCTCCTCTTTTTTCTCTTCTTCATCGTTTTTTTTATCTTTTTATTTGACGTGTTAAATTCCCCGCTTTTTTATCTTCAACTATTTCACTCGTTCCGTCTGTTGAAAGAAAAAATTCTTTTTATTATGAACGAACTTTTATTTGTCGTTTTAACGTTCTATTATCACCGTCCGTCCCGAACTCCCATTGTTGATGGCCTCTTATTCCGTTGCCATAATTTAGCCTTTCATTTCTTCTTCCGGCCTCCGTCGCATTGCAGCGTTCAAAAGGGGTCCACCTTCCGAACGCTCGCTAGCCCATCTACCAAATATGATTACAGGTGTGCTTGTGTAATTATTTGCTCTATATTGGATATAATGAAAGGAAGTTTAGTTGCCCATTGAAATGCTCTGTCCTCCTACGCCCTACAGCAACCTACAAAAATCTCGTTCATCATCAGGGTGCATTGCTGTTAGACCACCGAGCTCTCCGCTATAAACGAACGTTATAGTCTGTTTCTTCTGAGTGTGCCAATCATTATACGTTTTAGAGACAAGGGATAATTGTTCTTAGCACAGAAAAGGCAACGAATACAACCAAAAAAAGGTTATTGTCTTGTTCTATCTTTTATCCTCTGTTAATTGTAAACATTCGTTTCCTCTCCTAACTTCCGCACACCGCGCACACGTCAACATCTCACAGCACAACCCACCAATTTTCGTATTGTGTGCCACAGGTATTTGACTCTTTAAATTCCTTGCGCTCTCAGTCAGACCAGCGTTCTCTTTAGATTCTTTCTTCTTTTACCGTCGTCGTTGAGCGTCGATATTGAATTAATTACATAACATTGATCTATCTGCTATACAACAACCTATCCACCGATGAATTCATTCGGGACATTTTTCTCAAAACGCGAAATCGAAACCTAAAACCAACAGCTAAGATCTTTTCAAACATGGGTGAATTATATGTGAAGCATGGATAAGAAGGGCTTCATGCCAAGGGGGTGTCCCTAAACCTGCGAAGGCGAAACGCGAAATGCGAAACGCCTAAAATGCGAAAACAACGGTGCGAAACGGCCTATTTTTAACCTAATCTAACCTAACCAAACCTAACCTAACCTAACTTAACCTAACTTAACCTAACCTAACCATTTTGGGGACCGTTTCGCACCACTGTTTTCGCATTTTAGGCGTTTCGCATTTCGCGTTTCGCCTTCGCAGTTTAGGAACGCCCCCATGCCAAGGATACGGTAATATCCATCTCGCCACCTATCGAGGATGCCATGATTTGATAATTAATCGCAGTCGCTCTTCAGTAGTCCGCTAGATGTCATTGAATTCAGTTTGTTTGGAAAATTTTTGGAAAAAGCGCAAGACTTAATGACTTATCCAGCTATGTAACGAATTACTTCCAAAAAACACTTCAGACTAAGTTTTTTGAAGTAGGATTTGGATTTATCTGAAGACTGTAAGTTTGGAAACAAAGCCCGCGTGTCACATTGCTGAAAACCCAAACCATTTATCAACCGGCTGATACCTTGATTCTTACTGAGCAGAGAGCACGGAAAAAGAAAAAGGATGAATGAACGTTGAATTAAAGTGAATGGTAGTGATACTAATGCTGTGATAGCGGTCTTTTCCAAATATTGTGTAGTGATTTATTCTGGAGGTGTGGATTGGAATGTATAGAAAGATTTATGATACATATTAAACAAGATAATTATAAAAGAAATCTCTATACCTTCGACAAACAAAAAAACCCAATACACCCAGCTTAAAAGAAGAAACTTCCTGAAATATTCTTTAGAGTAGAAAAGTAAGTAAATTTTCCATGAATTGACGATTATTAGTTAGGAAACGAAACTCATTTGACAGATTTGTAAAAATCCCGAGCCACTGTATCAACTAGTATTGTGTCTTTACTTCCGGTTTCTAAACGGGCCTCTAGCTAAGTAACATTCCGGAGCCGTTTTATTGATACAGCGCTGATATATTCGGCGTATATCCGGCTTGTAAAGTACTGTATAAATTGAAAATGTTTTGTTTGAAGAAGATGTGATTAATAAAATAAAAGATTTCAGAAGGTGTTTGCCTATTTTCTGGGTTGCAATTTCCAATTTGCCAATTTGCGAGAAAAATAATTTCAACTTCTGTTTAAAAAACAAACAGTTTCATCGATGTTTTAAAATCCGCGATTCTCCAATCGATTTAAAATTCATCTGCTTATCAAAACAAGCAACCGCCTTAGTTAATTTTTTTCGTCCTGTTTTTCTCTTTCTAAGTGTATTTAATGGTTATATTCTGATAACTAACAATAACTCATACGTAGTATTTTATTCGTGACAAACTTTCTTAAATAAGTTATCATTGTGTTCGATTAATTTCTACTCGAAGGCTCAACCCTGAACAACTCAACAGTAAGTCAACTTGTCATTCAAATTAAAGATCTAATTTTATCATTCAAATAATTAAAGATCTAATTTTAGCTCTTTGATTTATTTTTCATATTATTTTTACATATCTGGGTAATCTAAACAATTCACATGTGGGATTTGTAGGTAGGTTTGTAGTGTAGTATAGTGTGCACGAAATTGAACCAAATACTTTAAATCACTCCCAGGACAATTTCAGGCTTAAATTTTCAAGTACATAAAATTTTATGTTATTATTGATGTTTACTAGTAAGCTCATTTTTCAGATTTGAAAAAACCAGCACTGTTATGTACTACCGGTTTCTAAATGTGCTAATAGCTTAGTAACCATTGAGCTGATGTCATGGATTTCTTTTAAATTACATCTGTTCCACCTGAAATTTGATGAGGACTTCGAATCTGCAAGTTATTTTGATCACTGCTCAATGGTTGAGGAGCTATCGGTGTACTTTCCGGTGTACTTCCGGACAATTTGAGTTTGCTAAATGCCTAAAAGTAAAAAGTGAACTTTGCTCTCCACACAGTTTCTATCAATTTAAGAATATTTTAAATAAAGAAGAAGTAAGCTATTTAACAAGCAGTTCGCGAGAGAAGTAGGCCGGATTTAAGGACCCCCCGTTTTTTTTCTAAATCCGGAAAAGGACTTAGAAGAAAACTAAAAAAAACCAATTTGTTTGTCTCCGCACGCCGGATTTAATGGCGTTTTCAGAATTTCAAAACTCTTTTTCGTTTTGAAGTTATTCGAGTTTGAAGTTGGGAAAATTTCGAAATTCTCCGATTTGGGGGGGTGTTTGACATCACTTTTTTTAAAAATAGGGGAAGAATTTCGAAAAACTAATTTTTTAAAAAGCTTTATTCATATTTCCGCAATAAGATTCTAAAAGGAAATATGTTTCCGGATTTTATTGACGGAGATATAAGCGGAATTCTAGACGCCGATTTTGCTCATTTTCCCTCCCAGAATATCAGCCATTTTTTCATGGCTTTATACTGCCCCTTACGGCTTTGAAGAAAAGCTAATAGTCCTCGGCCTTCACTTTAGACCTCAACTAGCAAGTGCGGCCTACGAAATCTAGTAATGTGCCCCACATAGTTCGCTGCCGAGGGGGGTTTATCATAATAGCTTTTCTTCAAAGCCGCAAGGGGCAGTATAAAGCCATGAAAAAAATGGCTGATATTCTGGGAGGGAAAATGAGCAAAAATCGGAGTCCAGAATTCGGCTAATATCTCCGCCAATAAAATCCGGAAACATATTTCCTTCTGGATTCTCATTGTGGGAATATGAATAAAGCTTTTTAAAAAATTAGTTTTTTCGAAATTTTTTCCCTATTTTTAAAAAAGTGATGTCAAACACCCCCCCAAATCGGAGAATTTCGAAATTTTCCCAACTTCAAACTCGAATAACTTCAAAACGAAAAAGAGTTTTGAAATTCTGAAAACGCCATTAAATCCGGCGTGCGGAGACGAACAAATTTGTTTTTTTAGTCTTTTTCTAAGTCCTTTTCCGGATTTAGAAAAAAAACGGGGGGTCCTTAAATCCGGCCTACTTCTCTCGCGAACTGCTTGTTAAGATTTATTCGTTTCTAAAGAATTGCTGGATTGGCAATCCAGTCTGAAGCATGAGTTTCTAATGACTGACGCTAGATGTCCTTCGCTGTTGTTGCCCTTGTCTGGAAAATGTCTTTCTTCCTCTGTGTGTTATATTTTCGATTTATTTGTTGTATTCTGGATTAATTCAACCTTAATTTCGTAAATAAGTTAAATAAGAGCGTTACTACTTAACTAGAGCTAATAAAGGCCCCCAAATTCTACTTGAAATCCAAAAAAATGTGTTTAATGAAAATGTGTTGTCATTTTCAGGTCTGACAGAACCAGCATATACATTCCCTACTTAATCAATAGTGGCTCAATTTTCATCGTTCCTGTTCACTGTGACAACTACCTTTGAAATTGGGTTTTCATGGTGCTATAAAAATGTGTTGATTTTTAGTATCACAAGGTGTTCCTTGGTGAAGCTGTTACTGTAATAAATCAGGAACTTGATGAGGACATGAGCACACTGACTTGAATTTATATCAAGTTGTAAAAAGGCCACACCTTCATGTTTGTTTGCTTTCCTGCATGGGGTTTTAAGTGGTTTTCTGGTTTATGTTAGGTTTCTGAGTTGAGTGAGTTATCTATCATTTCACTTTCACAAGCTTTAGCTTTAATGGATCCTTTAAAAAAAAATTTTTTGTTGATTGTGTGGTATATCTGCCACAGTACTCATTTAGTTTTAGTAGTGATCAAGGATTGATTATTACAAATTTTCATTTCGGTACACAATTGACCATTCATTTTAGTGCATCGCTATTGACTACGATTCCACACAGTTCTGCCTTCTGTGCAAATGAAAAGTCCTTTAGATTCTTACAAAATGTGGACTACATACTTTTCATTTACTTAAACTTAGTTTAAACGAAACCCGTGGCTTGACAGAAATCGCAATTTTCTTATTTTCTATATTTATATTTTACTGATATGAAATCGATTTCATTTTAGCGAGGACAACAAAGTTAAGTCCTTTGGCGTTATCTCAACTTTTGGATGTGGGGTTCCTTTACCGAATGCTAGATGTCACTCGCTATTGTTGTTCTTCCGCAACGCCATCTCTGGAGCTTGCCATGCGTAGCTCAAGCTCCCTGAGAGAAAGGGTACCCCCGTGACTTCTCCTGGTGTACTTCATGGTTCTTGCCTTCAGAAAACGGCTGTGATGTGTTTCTCTTGTAATCGTACTTAACTATTTAGTACTGATACTTATGATTCTATTTTTAAATATTTTTCAGGGAAGAACAATAGAAGACAAATAGTGACATACAACAAAGTGTCCTGAAATCTCCCTCCATATTTCTCCAATTATCCTTTTTCAAGATGTTTCCTGGCTACAGTCTTGGTGCCCAAAGTGTTGCTGTAATTCCCCTAATTTTTCAACAATAAGAAGGTATTTGATATTTCAGTCTTATTATTGTGATTTCCATATTGGTATTTACTAATTATTGTTACTTTTTAGAGACTGGAGTGTTCCAGTCAAACAGAGATGTGGTTCTCAAGTGACAAAGTGAAACAGAGATGTGGTCCTCAAGTGACAATGATACTTTTGGAAAGTTAATGTGGCCGATTTCATCACTCTTCTCTTTTATCTTTTACTTAGGCCAGGTAATCTCCCTGGCCGCTGTCAATCCCAGGCAGTGTCAATCAAGCCAGTGTCTCCCCCTGTCTTGATTGATATTTCATGAAGTATACAATTGTGTCCATATCTGATACTATATGATCAAGTGAGAGCAATTGATAACTACTAGATAACAAATTGGCAACCAGGGGGGTTCCTTTAACCCTGCCATGTGACAAATGTCGATCGTGTGAAAGATATAGTGTTTCCCCCTATATCCGAAGCATGATCGCAACTAAATGAGAGAAAAGTGTTGAACCGGTCAGTCTGTTTATTAAATTCTGTTCAAAATAAATACATTGCATTTCATAAATTTGTTTGTTATTTTATTTAATTCGAAGAGCGTCCGGTTCCAATACAAGTTTTATTTTCAAAGTCGGATCAATCGAAATATAGTGATATAGGGGGTGACACTATCTCCACCTACATCACTATATTTCGATTGACCCGACTTTGTGATGAGTGCGAGGATTGACAGGAGCGATTAGCCTATTAGGATTCCTGAATAGCCACATGACCCTCTAAAAGATGTCCTCAGATCATGTGGTCTTTCAAGTCCCCGTTCAAACCAGAGCCCTCCCTACCTCTCTGGTTATCACAGTGGAAGCATGACCAACCACGGGCTTATTACGAGTCAAGGGGAAACGGGGCCACAGAAAAGAAGGGAGCCCAGATATGCACTTCAAGTTTTTTAAATGTAATACTTTAGTCGACATATCTTTTCTTCTTCAGCGTTTGGCAGGAAGGTTAATTCTGCTTCACGGTAATCGACCGAGACATCAGATTGATAATGACCAGAATGTGGACGGTAGAACTGGAAAGGGGGAAGAAGTTGCTGGACTGCAGTGAACGTTTCCTAAATGAAATAAAAAAGAAAAACATTACAAAAAATATTCAATAAAGAAATCAATCAAATTTACCGAAGTATCAGGTAAGATGAAATAAAGCAAGAGGCTTAATAATGCCATACTAAATGACGTCATCTCGTAGCTCTGGCCCGTCGCCAGCAATATTAGCGAGGGCCCAAACAATTTTTGGCCACAACTGGATAAGGTGAGCCTAACAAAGAAATGAATCCAGCAAACACAAAAGCTTTGGTGGTCTGGACAGCTATGCTTGATGCAATGTTGGTAAGGGACCATGCAGATTCAAATTGCAGATCAGGCTAGAATCAAAGCATGGTTTGTAAAATATGAAAATCAAAATCACACTTACTTGCTGAAATGACAGAGGAACTCTACCATCTTTGGTACAGCATTGATGAGGATGCCCAATTGCCCACCGGTGGATTGTGTTCTCTACTGGGGATTTTACAGGCAGCACAGGTTACAGCGATTTCCTTATTTTATGGCGGCAGCTCCAATGTTGATACCTGACATTTCAAAAATTACTAGGGTGATGAAAAACACTTGAAATGCTTCACAACTATACTCAGACCATTGGCTAAATCCTATGTAGGAATGTTGACTGCAGCCGTACAATTCTGTTCTTGAACAGATGAATTTTTGTCGAAGAACATAACAGGTTGAAACTTCCAAGAACTAAATAAGAAAAATATTATTAAAACAGTTGCTGATACACGAATTAAGTTTATTATTATTAAAATAAAAGGAAAATCCTTGTGTGATTGCAGCTATCAATACAATCTGGAAAGCTTACTGAAAACCAGCAATCACACACAAGATTACATGTGATGTTTGTCTTCTGTTATTGAGTCACCACACCTCTTCCATGCTTTACATTTAACCTAACACATACAGAAAACAAGGATGGAATGAAAAAAATTGAACAATAGTTAAGAATGTCACTCAATTGAGTTTAGAGAGAGAAGAAACTCACTAATACATTTTATTAAAAAAAGCTACCTATTGGTGTTATAGCAATGGTGATCGAAACCTCAACTAGAAGTAACCTCCCCAATAACCATGTACTGAAAAGCTGACAGAAAAGACTTCATAAAGTTGACACACACAAAAATTCCCTTATATTCAAGGTAAAACAACTGGCACTTTCGACAACGTAATACTCTTTTACTGTAACTTAGCTGCCTTTTTGACGTTCAATAATAAAAGAAAATGCTGCTTTTCAGTCAACACGAATGAGCAATATTGACATCGCTTCTTGTACTAACTTACAGTCTTGCACAACTCTGCTGTACTCGAACGTCGCACCACAATCAACTATTTCAACTGACACATTGTGCGGTTGATGAAACAGACTGGATTTCACAGAGAAGTACACTATTCGTCTACTAGGTGCTGGTTATGAATGCGGGTTGGCGGATTTTTCAAAAATGACGTTACTCACTTTAGTTCAGTCTTCAGATACGGGTTTTTGATATTTTGAAACAAATGAAAATAACAAATTAACATAAAATATTGATATAGTTCATTCAAATACATATAACATATAACAAGTACCCATTAACCCAAATAACCCATTATGCCCAGATATTTTCTAAATCTAAATAAATCCTTTTAACCAAGTGTTTAGTAAAATAGTGATTGTTTCTTAACACCGGTTTTGTGTTTTGGATGTCATGCATCTCGTTTAAAAATACATCAAATCCATCCGAAATTTGATGAGGATCACGAATCTCGGAATCTGTGAGTTGTTTTGATAACGACTCAATTTTCATCCTCGAGTAGTACCTTGACGAAAACCACGCGAAAATGATTCAGTCGACAGAGGAAATATGTGGAAGCAGTGGAACCATAAAGCAGTAATAAATATAAATTCGCCCACCAGGTGTCTCTGTTGATGAAATAAAAAAAGATGCATTGATTTTTTAATTTTTTTAAAAACTAGGTCTAGTCAGAGTCTAATACACTAATTAATAGTTCAAATGCTATAAATCAAAATGACTCACCTGTTGGAATCCATTTCTTTAATCCTTATACGGAAGCTTTTGTGATGGAACTGGAAGAAGCCAAATTCTATGGCGCCGTTCTCAAACTTTTCAGACCGTGGTAATCCGGCTGGTTTGGAGTGGTTAGTGCTTAGTGGCATTATTAAAACTTTGTCCGATTTTGCCCATTGATCTGTTGCTTCTGTTGGTCATAGTAAACTAGTAAAGTAATTTGCTATAGCTGAGTACAGCATGTAAGTTCCCTCCACTTTAAAAGGTATTTTAAACGCTTCACCACCTGATTTCTTCTTGTGCGTTAACAGTGACGAACATGAACATAACAAAAAATTTATTCGCTTAATTTGAAATGATAAGAAGTTTACTTGAAATTTCTAATTAATAATTTGAAGATTCAGTATCGTTCTCAATACTTCGACAAATAAACCTGTTGGCAAACTAGATGCATTAAACTGGTTCAAGCTTTCGGATTATCCCTTCTCTCTTATTTAATGTTTATTTGCAGACCCGCATAAGCGAGAATTGTCAGTTTTTTTGTCAGGCATACAAAGAAGACAGCATATAGTCGGCTATTCAAGCTGGAATTACACGAAATCGATCAATTCTACTATTATTCACGAATTATTTAAAAGTATAGTTTCAAGGTAAATAATTTGTCTTTTTATCGAAGGGCACGGTAGACCATGCTAGCTTGAGGAACCAGGTGTTCAGGAATCTGAAAATTGCAAAATATTATTAGTTGTATAAATTTATTTCAACAAACTATTGACCCACTTTTGCTCCAATGCGGCTGAGGTAACGATTGCGCATAGCGAAATCGGATCGTGGTTGTAAGAGATCATACGGAGTGACGTCCGACATGGAACCCGAAGCGAAAAACTTTTCACGTTCCAAGTTTTCTTTGGACCTAAAAACGAGCCCAAAGACGAATAATTTATTATCTGTCTTAAAAAAACAGCTTGCTTTCATCATTGTCGTAAAAAAGCATACATAAGTTCTCGTTCGTGTTTATCTCTTTCAGCTACTGACATATTTAGAAGGCCTCCACGGCTTGCGTTCATCACCCAGATCAAAACTGTGGCTTACCAATGATACTGCAAAGCAATAAACGATATGGATATTAGGTTTGCGAGTAAGGTTAAACAAGAGTTTAAACTTACAGCATAGCCAAGCCAAAAAGAAGACTTCAAGAACGAGGTAGCCTTGGTCATCTACAATTCTTCCAGCCATCATCGTCACTACTGCCATTCCTAAATTCTGAACAGCTTGCATACTGAAAGACAAAAGCCCTGTTTTAGTTGATGCTGGGATGAAGTAATAGGAATTGACTCACATTCCATAAGCAGTTCCTAATTGGTATTCTGGCACAACCAAGGCCACCATGGGCCATAAGGCACTAGCTAACATGGAATACGAGAAAACCATCGTGACCTGTAGATTGATGGATATAAAACATAAATTTTAGCTAGTCAAAGCTAGGAAACAAAAGATTACCATTCCAACATAAGGATTAACGAAGGTAAACGTGAGCAAAGCGTGACTTCCAATAGTAAAGACGATCGCAAGGAAAACCCACAGGATGTTGCGGCCAACCTTATCGACTAAAATGCCAAAAAAAGGAGAAGCAACCGCTGATATGACGTAAACAATTGAGTTTACTGCATTAGCGTTGCTTGGGGAGAAGTCAAATTTGCGTTCAAAAAACACTCTAGATATTACGACAAAAATATTGTTTCTGAGTTAAGAGTCTGATATTTGAAACTAACAGCCAATACTTACTGTCCAAGTCCAATGAATGGGAAAATAGCAACGTAATAAGCAAACGCATATGACTGACATTAGCCAAAACGTTGCTGGAAAGTCTTTGACATCACTAAAACGTATCCACTTCGCCAGCCTGTCCCGTCTTTTTTAATATGCGATTGGCACGCTTATCCAAATAGCCAAGAATAAGTCCGCTCAACAGTGACATCACGCAAGAGGCCGATGCTAAAGAAAAATTATAAACGCAATACTTTAACGAATGTAAAACATAAAACAAAAATGAATGACTACCAATCATAAGAACCACTCCAGTACACAAATAACCAGTGTAAAACTGAGAAAACGTGTTTATAGAGAGGTCCCATAACGTTGAAATTTACGGTAGAACCAAGTCGTGCAAAACTCAATTGCAATCCAAAGACCATGTTTAGTTCTTTCCCCTTGAACCAAGAGACTGCATATGTATTCTGAGCCACAGCCAGTGACTCACCCTCCAATACTATTTTACAGATTTGGTTATAATGTCATTTGGCGTTTCCTTAAAATACTTCTTACCCAAAAATAAGGCGACCCATTTCCATCAACCAAAATTTGTTCAGTATGCCACCTAGGGCAAAAGTCAGTTGTCCTAATAGCACCAGTGTTGCAAATATAATGGTTCCTAACTGCATGCCAAACACTCTAAAAAAAAATTTTTACAAATGAGCTTCTATTTTCAGATAAATTTCTAATGGAAATTTACCTATCCAATAAAAATCCACCAATAAAACAAAGTATCACATTTGGCCAAGAGTACCAGGCATAAAGATTGGCAAATTGGGCAGTATTTATGCCCATGTCTGACTTGAGGTTATCCTGCAGTGCACCTGAGAATTAACCAGAAAGTTACCTTCAATACTATTTTTATTCAACATGATTTATTACCTGGATTGTCATAGCAAAATGTAGAACCAAACCCAAGAAGACACATTAAAAAAAGTGCAATAAAACCTGTGTGGCATTCTTCGGGGGGTCACAAAATGGGCTAGCTCCACATCCTGTAAGTTGGATTTCCACATCTTGATCATCCCCAATTTCATTAGGGTGATTGGGTTCGGAAGATTCATTAACCGTTTCTGTGACGTCTCCTTCTTCTGTGACATCTCCAGGAACTTCATTTTCTAATATTGGCAAGATTTCGTCGTCGGAAGCCATGACATAGAAATAAAAATTACAGAGCGCAACTACTACATAAATGGACAAAAATATTCGAGCTTCCTTTCTCTGAGATGAGATTAGTCACAATTGATTTCGACCCAGTATGCAAGTTTTTCAGGCGTTTATCACAGAACAGAACAAAACACCATCTCGTCTCGTATTCGTATTGCCAAAAAGGGGCGTGAATATAACCAGATTTCGTCTGCTTCATTAAGACGCCGCCAGATTTAATCAAATGTCAAATGAAAGCGGAAACGGAATAAACATGCGCTTCTTGGAAATGACGGTTAACATTTGCGAATTTCATATAACGTTTACTGATAACTGGTTTACATCTGATTTTATATTAAACGTTAAATATTTCCCAACAATTCCACAACTTTCTTTGGTGTAAGCTTTTGGCTCCTTGCTCTTTAAAGGAGTAGAAAGCTAGAAGCAAAACGATTTCCTCCTTTATTAAAAAGTTATTATTAGGCTATTACATTTTTCAGATTCTTCGGATATTCAATTTCCTCTCTTTAATTTTTTTTTCATTCGCTGTATTCATATTCTACAACAGTAATTTTTTTTAAATTTCTATCGATTTTTATTAATTTAATTGAAGAGCATTCCTATTGGAGTATTGGAGTTATGGCAAACACTTTATACGCCTAATTACATGAAACGAATTGACAACCTGAGTCTAAGAGCTCAGCCCAGGCAGGGATATCTGACTGAGACGTGCAGAAGTGACTCTTTTTGCAGCCGAACACCACGTTGCGTTGCGGCTTCGAGTGCCGTTCCAATCCAACACAAATCACGTCCATATTTCTATCATGGCTGAAGACCAGCAACAGTTTCTGCATTTACTAAGCACACTTCTGAGTACCGACAACACTATCCGTAGCAATGCCGAGGTTAGTATTCTTCTAAAATACATAATTGTCTGTGTACATTTGTCTTTACGATATCACTCGTTGCCTGTCAACTGATGTGAAAACACCTAGTCGTGCTTGAACTGCGTAGCAATAGTTTTGCGAATATATTGCAAATAATTTTTCGTTTTTTATGTGATAAACAGACAACACTTGATGGTATTCCTGTGGAAACCAGAGCAACTTATCTTTTGGCCTCCATGAGAAACACCACTGTGGGTGAAGATGTTCGTCAAATGGCAGCTGTCCTTCTGAGAAGAGTTATCTCAAATGAATTTGAAGATTTCTACAATAAGGTAAAAAAATAATTACTTAATCTATTACATGTCTATAAATGCCTAGCAACTCAACAAGTCCAAGCTTAATTATGTTAGAATTGTTTAGTTTAATATGGAGCTTTTCTAATTCTAGATTTTTGCCTTTTGTTTACAGCTTACTCCTGAAAACCAAGTGCATTTAAAAAATGAACTCTTGGCAACTGTTCAGACAGAAACTCAAGCAGGGATGAGAAGGAAAATCTGTGAAGTAGTCTCAGAATTGGCCAGACAACTGCTGGATGAGGAAGGCAATAACCTCTGGCCAGAGTTCCTTCGTTTCCTGTTTGAGTCTGCCAGCAATGGTACTCCTGAAATCAAGGAGAGTGCCTTGCAAATGTTTGGTTCTGTTCCTGGGATCTTTGGGAACCAACAATCTCAGTATCTTAATGTCATTAAGCAAATGTTGCAGCAATGTATGGCTGACTGGTCAAATTATCCAGTACGATATCAAGCTGTCAAGTCCTTGTCATCTTTCATCCTGCTGCATGATGATGATGTTGCTATTCAAAAGCATTTTCAGGTAATTTGTTTTGCCTTTTATAGTTGATTTCTTATATTCAATATTCCTATCTTCTCAGGATTTAACTGCGGGAATGATCCAAATTGTTGCTGAAAGTATTCAGAAACAAGACGACGATACATTGTTAAAGTGTGTCGTAGATCTGGCCGAAAACACGCCGAAATTTCTTAGACTACAGATCGAGCCATTGCTGCAGATGTGTACTCAAGCTGTGGCCAATGAAGAGTTGCTGGATTCTTGGCGTCAGCTGGCTCTGGAAGTTATCGTCACGTTAGCGGAGACTGCTCCCGCTTCTGTTCGTAAAAACGGCGCTACCCTCATCCCGTTGGTAATTTCAACTGCCCTAAAAATGATGACAGACTTGGATGACGATGAAGAATGGAGCACAAGCGACGATTTAACAGAGGAAGATAACGACAGTAATTCGGTAGTCGCTGAAGCTGCACTCGATCGACTGGCCTGTGGAATCGGTGGGAAATCTGTTCTTCCCCACATTATCCAGAGTTTGCCTACAATGCTTTCAAACAGCGATTGGAGGTATCGGCATGCTGCGCTAATGGCCGTTTCTGCCGTGGGTGAAGGGTGCCACAAAGTAAAAAATCTTATTGTGTAGTGTTTGCTGCAATTCTTTTTTGAACGCCTGTGATTCTTTACAGGAAATGGAACCACTTCTCACGCAAATCATGGACGGTATCCTTAATTTTCTTCGAGACCCTCATCCTCGTGTCCGCTATGCCACATGCAACGCTATTGGCCAGATGTCGACAGATTTTGCCCAGATATTCGAAAAGAAGTTTCATGACAAAGTTATTCCAGGACTGTTAATGGTGATGGACGACAACGATAACCCAAGAGTTCAAGCCCATGCAGGTGCAGCTTTAGTGAACTTTAGTGAAGATTGTCCGAAGTCGATTTTGGCCCAATACTTGGATAGCATTATGGCTAAGCTGGAAGCTATTTTGAGTGCTAAATTCAATGGTTAGTATATTATTTTATCTATCCCATTTTATCTACTCATAGTTATTCTTTTCTTTCAGAGTTGGTTGAACGAGGCACGAAATTGGTGCTCGAGCAAGTCGTAACCACGATTGCTTCCGTAGCCGACACATCAGAAGAGAAGTTTTTAGTATATTATGACCGATTTATGCCCTGTCTGAAGTACATCATTCAGAACGCCAATACCTCGGAACTCCGCCTTCTCCGTGGCAAGACCATTGAATGCGTGAGTTTGATTGGTTTGGCTGTGGGTGCGGAGAAGTTTACAAGAGATGCCAGTGAAGTCATGGACATGCTGCTGAAAACACAGACGGAAGGCGCAGAAATGGCAGATGATGATCCTCAGTTATCGTACATGATTTCAGCTTGGGCTCGCATCTGTAAAATCCTAGGAAAACAATTTCAGCCTTACCTGCCCCTTGTCATGGGCCCAGTTTTAAAAGCTGCTAGTATGAAACCGGAAGTGGCTTTGCTGGATGCGGATGATCTCAAGTCTGTAGAAGGTAACTAAATGTCTGAGTGATATTTTTAAAATCAGCAATTAATTGTTTCTTTCGACAGGGGATGATGATTGGCAGTTTGTTTCACTGAACGATCAGCAGAACTTTGGCATCAAGACAGCAGGCCTGGAAGAGAAAGCTACAGCATGTCAAATGCTCGTATGTTATGCTCGCGAACTAAAGGATGCGTTTTCTGATTATACTGAAGAAGTTGTCAAACTGATGGTTCCCCTATTGAAATTTTACTTCCACGATGGCGTTCGTACAGCAGCCGTCGAAGCTCTCCCCTACTTGTTAGAATGCGCCAAGGTGAAGGGCCCTCAGTATGTTCAGGTAGTGTGAAAAAAAAGATTTATCGTGATACCAAAAACAATTTTTTAAAATGTACGTTTACATAGGATATGTGGGTCTTTATGTGTGGCGATATTCTCAAAGCTATGGATACGGAACCTGAAAAAGACGTACTTGCGGAGCAGTTGGCTGCTTTGGCAAAATGCATCGAAACTCTGGGAAGTGGTTGCCTGAACGAAGAGATGATGACTGAGTTAGTCAAGATCCTTGATCGATTAATGAAAGACCACTTTACACGCTCCACAGAAAGACAGGTACTACACCATCAGCATTCCTATTTTAAACTATCTAATAATAAATTTAACAATTTTCAATAGGAGAAACGAAAAGATGAAGATTATGATGAAGTAGTTGAAGATCAACTAGTCGACGAAGACGATGAAGACACATACATCCTTAGCAAGATCACTGAGGTTATCCATGCGTTGATGGCCGCCTATCGATCTGCTTTCCTACCTGTTCTTGACAACTTGATTCCTCACGTTGTCAAACTTCTTGGTCCTGATCGTCCTTGGCCAGATCACCAGTGGGGCATTTGTGTTTTTGACGATGTAATTGAATTTGCCGGGCCAGACAGCGTAAAATACCAGGAGTTATTTTTGAGACCACTACTAGAGTTCCTTAAAGACAAAAGTCCAGAGGTATGATTGGTGTACACCTTTTCTTTTTCTTATTCTCAAGTCTTTTTTCCTTCAGGTGAGACAGGCTGCAGCATACGGATGGGGTGCTTTAGGTCTGCACGGTACGGCGGTATTCGCTGGAGCTTGTGCACAAGCTGTTCCCACTCTGATTGAAATGATCGCTGCTCCTGATTCTCGAAGTGTAGAGAATATCAACCCAACTGAGAACGCCATTTCTGCCGTAACGAAAATCTTGAAGTTCAACAACAGCGCCCTACATGTCGACGAGATTATTTCTCACTGGATAACTTGGCTTCCCATTTGGGAAGACGAGGATGAAGCGCCACACATCTACAACTATTTTTGTGATTTAGTTGAAGCAAATCATCCCGTTGTGTTGGGTCCGAACCATAGCAACCTTCCGCGCATCGTTTATATAATCGCTGAAGCATTTAACAAACAAGTTCTTGATGTTGAATCGGAGGTGTTCCGGAGAATGGTAAATATTGTAAGACAAGTTCAAGGTAATCAAAGTGTGTTTGAAGCTTGCCTGAGTCAGATGAACGCTGAGCAACAAGCAGCCCTGCAAGAAGCATTGACATGAATTTGTAGACGCGTGAACAGTAATTGATAATGAAACCTTGTTGGCTTAATTTCCCGAAACATTTTTTGCATACAGTTGGCTATTTGATTTTCTTTTGAATTATGCTCATTCTTAGCCATTTTTTCCCATCTTCATTTGGCTATAACAATTTTGCTATTTCCATGTTGAATTAGCCAAGCACATTCACCCAATTGTGGGATCTTCAATTAAATCTTGTTGGAAAAAATACATCTGACTATACAAAATTCAAATCTTAAAATTATTAATATAAAAAATATTGACGTTCCTTTTCTGTTAAATTTATTCTAAACTTTGTATTTTTTGCTTTTGTAATTCTGAAGCTTTGTAGCAAACATTAATTCAACAGTTAGAACACTAAAACACCTTACAGTATCCAAATTACCATTCAACTTAACCCACTGAAAAAACAATGCCTTCAATAAACTAAAATTTCACTCTATATGAAGAAAACCGATTCAAATTAATCATGAAAATGCGTACCTCAAACATTTCTAAATGACATAACGGAAGATCCATAGTATTCACGCGTAATAGTTTGGCGATACGAGCAAGTCTGTCAATGTAACCAGTTGATCATCGGAAAACTTTTGCTTGTGGAATTGCCAATTATCATGATGAGTTCGACGGAAATTCGAGAGCGTTTTCTTGATTGTCACCTAGTTAGAATTAAGAAAAGAGAAATTTTAATAAAGCACTAGTCGAAATATAAATGAATCTGTATTCTCACTGGAATTGGTTGAGGATCATTCAAATGATTTCCGAGTTGAACTAAGATATCGGGTAAAAAGTCAGGCACGTCGTAAGGGAAAGCGTCAACAAACGCACACAGTCCCAAGACTCCAGCGTGTCTTTTGACAATTAAAGCCATGTCGACATCTTGCAACACAGCAGTCCGCATATTTCTTGGAAATCTGCGGCTTACTTGTTTCTGGAACTGATCCAGTAACTTCTGACTTTTTTCACGGTCAAGGAAATCACAGTGAAGCAAACCTCCAAGTACCTAATCAAAAATCTCTTTCTCAGTCATAATCAAAACTTCTGTAAAATTTACTTGAAAAGTTACCTGAGCGGCCTTTTCCCGAACTTCCAACCGTTCATCGGCTAGGAGAAACATGACCAACGATGTGACACGATCCACTCCATCAAAAATATGAATGATATTAAATAAATTATTGAAAGTGAACACCTGATCAAAAAGGTTATAAAAAAAATTAATTTCATGAATGAAATTCTTTATTTCACAGGATAAAATCTTACTTGAAGAAATTCCAAGGAAGCTATTCTTGCCTTCCAGGATCCATGATGAGCAACTTCGTCGATAGTCTTCAATGCAACTTCGATGGTCGACGGACGCATCACAGTTGCGGAAATGAAACACAAAGCGAGAGAACATTCTCGAGCCAATTCTTTATCAGTATCGCTACTTTCAGCGGCAAAAAGATAGGGAAGTAACAGCAATTGAACTTCAGGTTGGCACCCATAGCTGCGTGTCCACATTCCAGATAACCACTGACTCACAGTTTTTAAGAGTCGAAGAGATTTGTTGCGCTCTTCGTCGCTCTTAATTGTATTCCAATCAATCTATAGTCGATGAATAACGAAAGGTTAGAAAGAATCTAAACTGGATAAGCAATAAATTACTGGAGAGTCACGATTGCCATTATCCAGAAGAAGAGACAACTGAGGTAAAATTTCATCGACGAAATCTTTTACGCGGGGAGATGAACTGACAGAACCTCCAGGAAGGTCGATATCGTGGAGAAATATGTTAGTCAGAACGCTACCTAAACGGTCGCGCATATTCTGATAAGGATGGTTCAGATAAGGCCGAAGAAGATTCAAAAGCCGATATAGAAGTTCAGAAACCCTCCATTCTTGTTGAGAGATCCCTCCTTGTAGCATGTACAATCGGCTCGAATCAGTAAAAGATCCCTAAATGAATAAAACCCGTTATTAAAATTTCTATCGCCATTTTTCTACTAAATGTATGAAACCTGTTCTAAGCGATCTTCTAAAATGAGCTCCATCAGCCATCCGATACGATTGGGATCTCTTGATTCTGACGCTGTTGCGATAGCAGTTCCCCAGTCACTAATACTTTCGACGTTGACATTACTAAACGCTGTTCTCAATATAGGACAAAGAACGTTCCACATCGCCTCAGTTTTAGCAAAGGGCCAATGCTTCGACCCGCGAATCAAGCCTGCTATGACTTCTGCCGCACAACGTTGGGATGCTTCGTGTTGATCACGCACTAGACGCTCCAGATGTGGAATGAAATGGCCCAGAAACAAGTCTCCGTAGTTTCGAAAGAGTCCTGTGACAAAAAATCATTTAGAAGAACTTAAAAATATATATATGAATCAGATAATAATAGCCTACCCTTAAAGAAAGAAAATCTAGTAGCACCAAATTTGTCCTTTCCCTTTCTATCTTCCAGAGATAAGAAATGAACAAATTTTTCAATGTTTGATTCATTGTCAAAAAATACGGCAATCTCCTTTTCTTCTGGAGTAAGTGATTCCACATTACTCTTATCTGGTAAGGGTGGCTGTTGATCTTCTGGAGCGTAGACTTCCATGACTTTTGGCCATGTATGAAATCCAAAATGAGTTTTATGGACAAATCTAAAGATAGATCGTTAAAGAATGGGTTGATATTCAAATAAAAAGAGTTTTAATACCGAGGATGATTCCATTCTTCAACCGTCTTTGGAAGTTTCTCTCCTTGGTATTGCAACCAACTATTATCCCACTGATCTCCTGGGCCACTAGAAACAGTTAAAAAAACATTTTAGAAGAGTGAAAAAAAGGCTTGTATGAAATAAATGCCTACGTTCTGGGACGTTCTTCCATCTGAGATGGACTGAATTGACGAGCTACATCAGTCGGATTTACCACAATTTTTTTGTGCTTCCTTTTCTGCTGTTTGCAAATGGCTGCAACTCCTTTGATAGCGACTTTGCGCACGGCAATAGCGTCATGTAGAAGATTTTGGACGAAAACGCGGACAACTTTAGCAGGTGCAGGGAGATCTGCACGTAATTGCAGGCAGAGCATATTAAAAGCCAGATTGTACATTCGCCAATGAAGAGACCCACTAGTGAGAATCTCAACAAGATTATCCAGTAACTGATAGTACAGTTCTTCATTTGTCTTTCCCCAATTCTTCTCGTTTTGAGCGGCCTGTTCCAACTCTTGATTTTCAAGTGATGTTTCGGTTAACATTTGCGCAGTTGATAGACATTCTTCTGTAAATGTCAAGTGTACTGATGTCGTTTCAATTGTGCGATAGAGCAATGTTGAAATGGCGGTCAGCAATTGGATAATGGAAGGCTTTTCTGATGGTAAAATGCGGGCGACTGCGACCCAAAGTTCTCCAACAACGCTCCAATTGTGCATCACCAAAAGTGATCTTTGCTTTGAAGAGTGCTCAGCGAGGATATAAAGCGTACCTGAACAAAACATTCTTAATTTGAAACACTATCTTAAAGGAAATAACAGATCACGTACCTTTAAGCTGTTCATGCGACACTTCAGATTTTAAACCACCCAATAAATCTTCCATTATAATCTGGTACGCTTTTGGAGATTGGCGTTGTAGATAACTAAGAACTCCTTGTGCCCGACTACGAACTTCTGAATACTGGGAAGTAGCCAGCTGGACAAGGTCTTTGAGAATCATGCGCATCGTCGGAGTTACTACACTTAGCGTGAATGCACTTTCCAGAACTCTGAGTTCGTGTTGAAGTTGGATGCGGTCTATCATCAGAGCTCGAATGTCCGCTTTGCGACCAATTAAATTGCTGCCAAGTACTCTTTTCACCATTTGGAAATTCTTTTGATGAGTTTCAAAATCCTCTTTCAAGACACCATAATGGAATAGAAGCATTTGGCAGATGGAAATGGTAGCGAAGAGTGCAAACGTATCATCAGATCCAGTAGAGAGAAGTTGGCGTACAACTCTGGACAGCTAAAAACAAAAGGAGTTCAAGTAAAATTATTAAAAATCGTTTTTTAAGAAAAAAAAATCAATAGAATTTAGCACTACCGTTTGAGCAACAGTTAATCGAACATGTTTGCCATTTGAAAAAGTTATCTGCCAATGTTCTGCATCGGAGTGGGAAAATTGTAATGGGAGAGTTAATTTAACTTTTGATTCCGCCATTGAAATAGGCTCTTCTTGCCAAGGGGGAAGAACTGCTCCAGCACCTAAAATACAGTCTAACGTGTGGCTGAGCGTCCGTTGAAGAGCTTCCCTGGATAGTGCGTTAATTTGATCCACATGTTCATCAAGTGTGTTCAGACTTTTCTCTAAATATCTTCGCAGAATTTTTTCTGCAAATGTACGTTCTTCCTTGCTTGGGAAATGCCACTTGATCTGAAGATTGTTGAGATCCCCAGCTTTACCCCAGTCACGAATGGGTAAATATTCCGCCAAAGACCGATCATATCCTTCAGCGACGCTACGGAAATCCGTGGGATAAATTGTTGTTAAACTTTTCAACAAGTTATTGAGCACGGCACCAGATGATAAATAAGCTTCTCGAGCTTTGAGCAACAACGCACGATCCAGCACATGGATCAATTCATCAGCAAATGGAAGCAAAAAATTTCCAGGACATCGCATCTAAACATCGAATGAGATTAATAAACAAACTCTAGCAGGAAATGATATGTAATTCATACCAATTCGGATAATAGAAGTAAGTTGAACATAAGTTCGTCTTCCGGACGTTCCTCTTCGAGAATATCATCAGAGGCCAGGGTGTTGTTCAAAGATCGCAGTAGATTGGGCAAAAATATCTGCAGCACTTTAGCCGCATTAACTTTAGCAACCGAGCCAACAACATGAGCTGCAAACTTTCCAGCGACATGGGGTTCGAAGACGCGACCGCCAACAAATGAGTACAGCTTTTTTAAGGCAACATCGAAAATATCCGCCGAAAATTGCATTAAAAGCGAGGCTATAGTAGACGAAAGACCGACTTCCAATAAAGATTCTTCTCGTGTCATTTTTTCAACATGTTTCGCTTTGTCCAAGCGGGTTTGTTCGAGAGAACTGCTTTCCACCTAAAATAAAGAGAGGAATTTTGAATAATAATTTGAAACACGTCTGAATAGGCACCATACCAAATTGAAACAGCGGTCGATAAATTGCAAAACAAAATCCTCAAATCCAGCAGTAGCGGAACAAACTTTCTCTTCTTCCTCTGTCAAATCAGTACGTTGTGCCATCGCATCCGAGCAATCGGAAAAAGGCACTAAGGTTGCTATGGATGTTACCAACTGAAAAGTGACCTATATTGAAAGAAATTTTTTTTTTAAAGATATTCTGGCGTGCAATTTTGTATAATCTATTTACCAAAGTTTTACGGATATCATTAGGATCGATGGCAGGAAGACAAGCCATCAAAAGTGGGAGGACGTGACAGGGTCCTTCTGGATAAGCTTCACCTCCGCTCACTAAAGGTCGAATCACAGACACTAGGCATTGCAAGGCTGCCGTCAATCGGTGTGGTTCAGTCACTGTATCCAATGCCGAATAGAGTCTTTCGAGAATAGGAGGAATCACTAATTCTGGTCTCAACTGAGCCAGTTGATGAAAGGCAATACTAGCTTCATATGCTCCAGCCCGCGAAAACATTGCGAGTAAGGCCACTGGAAGAACGCCTATTTTAAAAAGGAAGAAATCGCATTGAAATCAAGCAAAAATGACATGCTATAAAAATACTTTTTACTTTCTACGAAACGAGTAATATCCGTTTCTTTCAGTTTTGCATTTTCTGGAATTGGAGTCAACCAACTTTTCTTGTTGGAACGCTCACGATGAAGTCGTTTTACAAAAGCTGCAGGTAGACGACGCAAAAAGTCGTTTAATTTCGTGTGCCATGTACCAACATTGGATGGATGGTAGTAACTATTGATAGCTTTAAATAATGCATCTAAATGATCTTGGCAACTGCTACCACCTCCAAGTGAGGCGACAATCCATGTTACAACTACCCCAAGGTCAAATTTATGACCAATTTGACCTCTCTGATGCCTGATACATACAAGGAAATTTTTGACAATCAGTAATAAAGCAGGTTGTTTTAATTAAATTTACCTGTAACCAACTGGTAAGCCAAAATTATTTAGAATTTTTGAAAACATCAAAGGCATATAAGGCTCCCAATTAATGTAGCCAATATTATTATCTGCAAGCCGGGAGAACAGCAGCAAAAAATCAAATTCCCAGCTTGGTTTGTTGTGGCACATCTTCCAAAGACCCATAAACTCATCAAACCACAGAAGATAACCTAGTTTGTGGTTCTTGGGATCAATTTTGGTCGGCAAAAATGCTGCAAACAAGCTAACACCCATGGGCATAGTCATGTCAAAGGGACAAAGCAGAGGTCTCCATTCTGCCAGCATTTCTTCTGTTGCTTCAATATGAAAGTAATCACGGCACAGCTTCACTACAGTTCTCAATACTGAATCCATGGAAGCTGGAATATAATACAGGCCAACATCTTCAAATGGAGAGTCAAGAATTGTCTTCATTAATTTGTAGAGTGGTTTCCAGGGAAGTTGCAGCTCTTCTGCACTGATCAAATATTGCTTCTTCAACAAACTACTTAAAGTACTAGCAAAGAGTGATATCATAGAAGCTTCCAATCCAGGCATAATGATGAGATCATAATAAAGCTTGATGAATTTAATGTGATCTTCTTTACTAAACTTAAGCCCATACAGATTAATGTAGCGAATAAGCCTTCCAGTCCAAGTCACAACTCCTGGCCTCTGAAGGATAAAATAAGAAAGAGATACATATAATACAAGTTTTATTGAGTGAAAAAATGTAGGCCTGTAAGATAATTACCAATTCACGGAATAAGACTGCTTTAGACAAATTCAATTTGATTTCAGTAAGGAATGATTGCGATTCCTCATCGATTCCATCCGAGCAAGGAAGAAATTTGTTAAATATCAATTCTTTTTGAGGACGAAACCCCAGTTTTTTGTTTCTAATTTCTTCTTTAATATCGTCGATAGACTCGACCTCCATTTCCATTATAGAATATTATCACTTACTGACTCAGTTAACACAATTCTTTCTTTGCTGGGTAATAAACTGAATGACTTGTTCTGAAAATTTGCAAATCACTGAGTGGTTCCTAGCAGACGAAAAGTAGCCCGTAGCAACCAATCGTTCATCATTGGTTAAGAATGTTTCGTTTTAGTATTTAGTTGTCAAACCCTTTTTTTTCCAAAATCATTGCGTTTAAATTTTCTTAAAAAACAATTTAATAGAAAAGATAATCGAAGTTTAAAGACATTATTCGTTTATTTAAGTCACGGATATAAAGTGCAATGTTTTACAGGGAAATAAAACAGAAATAAAGGTAATTAGGTAATATTGTTTTAATGCTCGCGTGCACGCGGTAACCGTCTTATTACACGGAACAAATAGTCCCTATGGCAAACGAATCGTTAGCTTTAGTTTATTATTTAAATAATGATTTTGAAAATTGATACCTGTGTTTTGTTGAATCCATGATAGATAGTTAGTAACCTAACATACAAATGCAAAAATCAATAAATTAAATCTTGAGAGACACGAGTTCAAAATAATTACTTTCGTGTAGACGCCAGGCGTATTGAGTTTGGCACAACCGATCCCAAAGCTGGTGATTCCAACAATATATCCTAGACCTGTTTGAGGATCAATCCAATTTAACGGACCTCCAGAATCTCCTTGACAAGCGTCTTTGTTCTCGGCGTATGTACAGAACATATTGTCCGTAATCTTGGATCCAACAATCGAATTCAGCCGACAATTTGCCGTAGAAATGATTGGTAGAGCAACTTCTAGTAAATTCTGCGAAGACGTTCCACCAAAACTCGTAGTTCCCCAACCTATAGATTTGATCAATTATAGAAAAACATTGACCAGTCTGCCTTTAAAAAAAAAAGAAAAATCACCAGTAACGATTCCAATTTGTTTGTCAAAATTGTAATTAATAAAACGAGACGGTAGGCAGACGGGTCGAACAGCGGCAGTTAATTTAACTGCGGAATCAAGTTTAAGCAAGGCGATATCATGGTTGACGGTCGTTCGATTAAAATTCGGGTGTTGAATAATTTGACTAACTTTGCGAACCTGTGAGAAAGCGCGGAAAAACTTGATTGAGAACCGTACGAAAATTTTAGCTAGTTTTTAGCTTATTTGCAGCTATCGATTTAGGTGGGAAAAGCTAGCTGCTTCCAGGATGAAATTTTTAAAATGCAGCCTGGAATTTAAGGGTTAGATTAAACTTATCGGGCTAAGCTAGCGTAGCTAGGTAATTCCAACCTATTTTTTATGTAAGACCAAACAGCAAAAGCGCGCGCGCGCCAACTCATAGCTTTCTATTATAGCTAGCATACTTCAACTTATGACTTCTATTATGTTGGGTCACCCATCCGAATGCTGATGATAATCAAGGGCGCTGAGTTTCTCTCCTGATGGTCTCCGGTGATCCTGTTCGGCCATAGTTAGTTACTATACTTTTTACAAATATCAATGACTATACATTGCTTAAATATAAACTAATTCCACGATACGCATTATTGATTTATTGTTTTCTGCGGCAGAGTAATCGAAAAGGTGCTGGCATAGGACGATATATATTTTTATTTATTCTTAAATTTATGAATACAGTAAAATATACACTAAATTAATATATTTTCTGTTCATTTCTATTAATAATAACAATAATTTGTTTGTAAATTATTATTATTTTTACGCATAGCTGATTTTCATTTAACTTAAATCAGTTTAATAATATATTAAGTCGAACGACTAGCCTGAAATAGCTTAACGTACATAGGCTGGCCGTCACTAGCTATCCATGGTTAAATTACAGCTGAACGCAATTAAAAATTTTATAAGTCATCGAAAGATTAGCTTGAAATAGCTTAACATACATAGGCTGGCCGTTACTAGCTATCCATGGTTAAGTTACAGCTGAACGCAATTATAGATAAATTTTATAAGTTGAACGACTAGCTTGAAATAGCTTTGCGTACATAGGCTGGCCGTTACTAGCTATCCAAGGTTAAATTACTGCTGAACACAAGCAGTCTAGTATCAACAGGTTTTAGCTAGCTGGTAGAAACTAGGCTGCTCCTGTTCAGCAGTTCTTTAACTTGCAGTTAGATAATTATAACCAGCCTTTGTACGTAAAGCTATTTTTTAGCTAGGCGCGGCTAAACGTTTAGAGACTAGCTAAAATTTTCGTACGGGCGAGCAACCAAAAAAAATAAGTCTTAAAGAAAAGAAACCTGTGAGGTTGACGACAAGCTTATCGTGTTGTACTGTCCGACAACGACTCCAATATTGGCCGCAATTCGATTGAAAGTGCAGTGAGCGGCCGTAAGAACCCAATTTTCCGAAATCAAAGTCGCGCCACAATATTGGTTGCCTCCGCCTGACGGACTTATGTCCGCCAATAAAGTTTGCCACGGCCATTCGCTTACTCCAGCGCTTTGACCTCCTACCACTCGGTTCTACATTTGAGTGAACCGCGAATAAATCACGGTAAAATCGAAAGTCAAAGAGATATTTGGTTTCATCAAAGGATTAGATTATGTACGTACCTGTCCTTTTATTCCGCATTGACAATTTGGAGTAGGCGCAGAGGTTGTGGGAGCAATGGGCGGAGCCTGGGCCTGGGCTTGGGCAACGCAAGAGAAACCACCGCCATTCGTGTAATAGGCCGAATGGAATGCGATCGCGATAAAATTGGCTGTTGACGTCACTTGTAACCTCCCACTCCTGCATAAAGCATGTTGTACGTACGTACATTATTGCTCATTTAAATCATAGTCATTAAATATAGCCAGTTAATAAAAGATTTATACCCGCATATGGGGTTAGGAGAATCTTTGAATGTTGTGTCTCCGCTGGGCGAATAAAGGAGATAGTCGCCGGTACAGGAAACGGAGAGTGGGTCGCAAATGAGCGTGAATTGAGCATCAGTTGATGTAGTCAATGTCCATAAACAATCAGCCCCTCCGTTGTACAAATTGGGATAATTTGGAGATGCAAAACGCCCCTTGGAACATGAAAGATTCCACATGAATTTCACTTATAGAATAATTAATGCTACAACGATAATTTAATTTACCTGGAATCCTTTTGAGACGTACACAGTTGTAGCTGTACCACATGTGTATTGACGTAACAACTGCGCTGACGAATTATTGTCACCGATGTTCAGAATAGTCTGGTTGATATGCAAAGCAGGTCTCAGCTCGCCCAGACAACCTGACATCAGGGCAATTGCCCAAACCGAGTAGAACAGAAGGGACGAAATCTTGTGCATGAATAAAACGTTCATGTTGTAATGAACTGTCAATCTAATGCTCACTCCTATAAATATGTATGAGTCCAAGTGATGCGGGGGATAGTATCGTCGTTTTTTTAAATAACAGGACATGAATATTGACTCAAGTGCTCCGGCAAATAAGACGTCACTAAGCGGTTTCACTCAACATTTAAAAACAGTTTGCAAAAGGATTCGCTTGTTTGCAAGGAATCGTATTCTAAAGCATACAAACTAGGACGCAACCAAGACACTGTCCATCTGAATAAATAAAACTTTCCACATAAACTGAAACCTATATATACATAGTTATACGCTCGGCGAGGGTCATTTTTTTCAGTTTACCTGTGGTAATAAAAAAAAAATTGACCTGAATTGGTTTGTGTACATAAGTTTGGTAAAACTTGGTCCAATTTATACATTCGTTTCAAGGACTTCCAAGTATTCAAACCCCATACACAAATAGCTAGTCTTTAAACACACATGTTATACCTGGATCAATCCAGAGCGCAGCATACCTGGATGCGGGTTGTTGACCTTCAGGAGAGGGTTGAAAAAAAATTTTAATGTGAGGATTGAAGACGAGTACGCTCGCGGGAGAGTCAACGACATGAAACACGAATTTATTGCAATCAACCTATAGCCAATAAGCAACATCGAGTTATTCTTTAGAACAAAAAAAAAAAACTTAAAAAGTTATTTCAAACTTTTAATACACGGAAGAGAAGTGAAATATCGTGCAGGAAAGCGTAGAGAAGAAAGTATAAGAGAAGGATCATGTGAAGAAGAATCTTCAAAATTTAAGGTAGGCTATAGATTATTAATTATATATAGTGAACGCAGTTAACGAATCTATCGTAGGTTTTTGTATAATGCTATTATTTAATTTTGTTTTGTTTTCCCGGAGATCAAGGGCTCAAAGAACAAACATCAGCTTGGATCTCTTTATCCTCGCTTTTTATACCCAGAAGAGATTTTCTCAGTGACCCATTATGACTTGCAATGTCCAAAAGCTCTTTCAGTCCCTTCAGAGTAAAATGAAAGCATTTTTAAATGATGTATATAAGGTCTCTGTCAATAGTTTGTTTGGTTACCCGATTTTCTGTAGTTAATTTTGAAAACAGTTCAATTTCCTTTTGTACATAACTGTCATCTAACTTGATAGCTGTTTCCATGACTCCAATCATGTCATTGATTTTCTCTGCCTGTTCTTCAGCCTTCTGAATAGACCATTACAATAAAGAATTAAATCAGTAATATGCTGTCATCTAACATAAACAATAAATCATGCATTATAGGTATATATTATGTACTCTTGTGTCTGGGAGAAGGTGGACCAAATTCTTTTCTGTGTGACTTGCTTCCAGTAGGCGGCTTATTTGTTGTCTGTATTTACTCATGATAAGCTCTAGAGTATTTTGATGCTCTTCAAGGGCTGACTTGAGTTCCTTGTTTTCGTTTTCTAAAGCTCTCAGTTGACGATTCTCCTGTTGAATATTGGCTATGAGATCCAAATGTGGTCTTTGATGAGCAGCTGTGTTTAGTTCAACCAATTCTTCTTGGTACTAAATAAAATTTTATGATTTAATAAACTCTCAAAAGCTCAACCACCAGCAAATATGTGCATACCTCTTTCATTGCATCCACTTGACAAAACATTGCCTGAGCTTGTGACAGAAGCAGATCTGCAGAGGAATCGTGATCTTTCAGGCGTCCAGCTAGTCGTTTGGCATCAGCAAGAATTTGTTGAACAGACACAGACATTTTGTTTGCCTGCTTGGGACTACATGGAAATAATGGTAAAACAACAGAAGTGTTTGTTAGCTTATGCTCTTTTTAAAAATGGAAGCTCAAGTGATGACATCACGAAGCAGACTAAGCATTTGCGCATCGATCACATAATTGCAGAGGGGAGATACACACGGTCTTCATCGATTTTCATGTCGATTCAACAACTTACAAATCTTACATTTGCCCCACGCAACAAACGACGTGTCAAGTTGTTATCCACTAACCAATAACTTTGTTGAGCAAGTAAGATTTTTCTAATCACGATAACAAAATGCTGATAAGACATAAATAATAGGGAGATTTACCTTTCGTATTTCATTCGATTTTATGTTTTACTTTTCATCAACTCGAAATATAATTCAGCAAACAGATTACAATATCTCATGAAAAAATAAATAATCAACATTCGACTGTGGCGACATCTGGCGTGAAAAAAAAGGTAATTAAATGAAAGAAGGCAAGGCACTGGCATAAAATAATAAATAAATAATAACAACAACAAAAAACAGACACAAAAAAATGAACTGTTTATAATTCCGTGAGTCTCTAGGAAATTGTAAATCAGAGGACGGCTCCGAAAGCTAAATGAAATGCAAGATCCAAAATATCCTGTGCCACGCCATCTTGATGGCAAACGTACAGCTCTCGATGAACAGGAGACAGGAACAACCTCCTGAAAAAAAAAATCAAAGCAAAATCAATAAATCACACAGAAAAGGAAAGGAAAGGCAAACAGATTCAAAGAAAAAAAAAAATCTGATTTGCTCGATCGACTGATGGGAATAAATTAAAAAGCTTCACCGCACCCAGTGACCCAGAAACTGTCGTTAATGGTAGACGATTTCGTTCCGCTGCTCGGACTTGGTGGTGATCCAGTGACTGTAAAAACAACCGAGACTTCTTGAAGTGCCACCAAACTCTTGTCAGACCAAGGACCTCCCCAATCGGGTCTTTGCAAATCCATCTGTATGTAACAACGAGTTGGAGATCAATATTTCGTTCGGAAATCATATTCTTTTTAATAGCTTTATAATTGAGGAGCTTACTTTGGCTTTGAGAGTTCGTTGAAATAAACTGTGAATCGTCAGACAAGTTTTTTGAAACTGTTCACTAAATTTCGTTCCAGCGTTCAAGATAGTTGGAGCGATGAACACACCTGTACCGAAATCCATCGACAGGTAATTGATCATGGTAGGTCTCATGCCTGGAGTGATACTGTATTTGCCAAAGGAAAACAAAGCAAAACAGGGGGAAAATGTAAAGGAAAAAAGTGGATAAAAAGAAATCCCGCAAGGTAAAACAGCATTTTATTCGTCTTATAGGAAGCGGGAATAAATGCTGTGTACCTGCTGAGCTTCCAACTTGGCGTCGAACGCGATATAAAACAACGGAAGTACCTAAATGTCGGCAATTCCGACGATTCGGGTGACGAAGATATTGGCGTTGTACTTTCAGAGACTTGGCTGAGATTCGTGACCAGGGCCGGATTCTGCGGTCCATTCAATCTATAATAAATCGAATGAATTTTCTTTTTCCTTCCTCTAGTAGTAAAAAGAAAAATACACTACTACATTTGATTGCAAGTCGTTTCCAGGTCGAGGTACTGCAATTCCTGCAGGAAAAACTGCATTTCTTCAATGAGGAAAGTATCTGGATAATTATCCCACCTGAAATGAATTGAAATTAATCGACAGAACAACAAGATTATTAAGAAATCGAATTACGATTGAGTTACGCCTCCAGCCTCTAATAAAGCCACAATCAGAATATGACCCTAATATTAAAAAATTAAAATTATCATTTAAATGATTTAAATAATTTAAATATTTAATATTTAATAATAATAATAACAACAAACTCACTGATCCCACGACAACAAGAAAGGATCGATGTCCATCTTCTGAAACTGGAAACACTTGACGCCAAATAATCAAGCTGCTCAGACGACGACGATGGCTCATCTCCAAGATCTGGTTCCACTTGAGAAAAGTGCCGATCTCTTCCAGTCGCTTTGCTGCCATTGTCGAAGCCACCAGATAACCCTAGTTGAAGTGTACACGTGAATAAATGTCCAAGAATCATTTCAAAAAGTAAAAAAAAAAAAAGCGCAAATGACATGATCCACTAACCTGACAATACACGGCTGATCCGATGATCTGAAATTTGATGTGAAAATCAATTAGAATTAATTTTTTGTAGTGTTTTTAGATTAGAGATTATCGTGTACCGTAGCACATCGTTGAATGCTGATTAACTCTTCATCCTGTACCCCACAAAAAAAAAGAAAATGAATAAGGTTATTGAGTATAAAAGCTCCTTGTCAGGAGTCACAAAATAATCTAATACGGTCGATCGACATTGTGCACACAGAGAAAGACACACAAAAAAAAATTACGAGTCCCTCCTTTTTTTTTTCTTAATCGGGACTCGTTATTCTTCCATTCAGAGTGTGTGACAAGGGCCATAGATTTGCTATCAGGGAAATGTCGTCATATTCTTTCTTCTCGCACATTGAGCTGCTCTGCCTTACCCAGTCCTCGTAATCGATGGCTTCCATTTGGTTGAGAGTCAACGTCACGTCCAGCTGCACCACCCGTGTACACAGACATTTGGGTAAAAAGAAAAGAAATAGTAAAAGTCAGGGGGACAATCAATCATCAATTTACGACTGAATGGATAGATGGATCGTTACGTGACTTTCAGGAGGTAGCGGGAGCCATTGGCCGCAGGTGACGAAGTAGTTGGAGAGTCGATTGAATGGCCGGCTCATGTCGTTGCTGCCCCCGGGGCTAACGGTCGATGCGTTTCCGGCGCTTTTGCCGACTCCTTGGAGCTGGAGCCAATGAAAGAGAGAGTCGACAATGCGACGGATTTCGTCTGCAAGTCGCGGTTCAGTCAATGCCCTTTTTATTTTAAATAAATAAAAAGAAAATTTACTGTGAAATCGATCGTCATTTGAGTTTAGTTTAATTTTTTTTTTAAATATTTTAATAGAAACCTGCGAATGGAACCATATTGGAATCGAAATAGCGATGCCAGCTGTTGGGCCGTCATCTGCAGCTCGATATGACTACACCTGGTTTAAATAAAAACCAAATGAAAAAAAAAAAAAGTTTGGAATTAATAAAAATAAAAGCCCGTCCTCATCCATAACATGGAATTGACGCTAGTGGCGCTTCGAGTGCATCTTCAAAAATATATGATAGGAAATAGGAGATTAACCAAATGGAAGGAGCTCCGATGAGGAATAGGACGGATCCTTCGACGATGTAAACGAGATGGACGATCATTCCGTCGAGTATAACGGTTGCACTGCAATACATTAAATCAAACTGATTTACTAGTAGTGGATATAGGAAAAGAAAAGTTCAAATGCAAAAAGAAGTAGAAGAAGAAGAAAAGTTAACATTGAAGTCAAAGTCAAGAAGAGGAGAGCCAGTGGCAGAGGAGCAGATCCACTTTGGTATGCGGGACATGTTTTTGATGAGCTTCTCCCTTGATCATCGTCTCTTACTACGTGACGAACCCAACGAGACAGACACACAACGTAAGAGCTCGTCGCACACACATATATGTATCTACATATTTGACAGTGCGGGTCACGAGCGCAAGTTTCTATTCTATTTATATTTCTTTTAAAAGAGATGCAGCTCCTTGGGTTCGACGGAATAAGGAATCGACTTTTCTCCTTTTGTTGCGTTAAAAAAAAACCCTTTCCTTTTGTTTCCCCCAAAACGGCAAATTCTTCCCGTTTAATTTAAATTGAATGTCACGCATACGTACATTCATTATTAGAATCCTCTTAAAAATTGGCATTCAAAGATGGGAGGAGTACAACAACAACAACTTACCAAGATGGTGGGGCAGAACCCGTCAGTTGCGGCATCAAGTGAGCCAGCGTGACGATGGCGCCACGCCATTTGAGCAACGGATCAATCCCGTTGTCTGTTCCTCCCCTGTTGTTGTTGTTGCTTTGGTAAAGGATGTCTGCCGTTTCGGCTGAAGCTTCAGTCACATTCTCCTGACTGAGCAAGAAAATGCCGTGAGGAGGCGCAGGAGTCTCGCTGCTGTTATTTCCTCCTCCACCACCACTCGGCTCCTGAAAATAATAAACAATTCGTATAAATATTCAAGTGGATCATGTGCTAAAAAGAAACGGTAGAAAAAAAAAAAAAAGGGAACGAGAGGAAAAGTAACGAAGTCCATCCGCCCCGTTATAATATCAAGTCCGACTCGGATAATAAGGAACTTCCTAGGAACTAGGAGAAACTATGACAACAACAAACCCTCCCCGAATAGAGCTCTTTCCAGAACCGAGGATCTACATGTCTCATTCCGACACTGTGTATCCACGTGCGTCATTTCGCACAAGAGAAAAAGAAATACAACTTTGTTTGTTGGGAGCTTCCAGGTTTTGGCTCCTATCTGAATTGGCCATCGTGTCACGTTGTCGACGCTACAAATCTCTCAAGGAGGCTGCAACTCCTGACTTTCCGTTTCCTTCAGCGAAATGAAACATACGATTCCTTTTTCTCGGCCCATCGGACGTACGAGAGGATTTTAAACGAGAGTGTGTGAGATTCTCGCGAGATTTGTGTCTCTCTCTCTCTCTCTTATTCCGATGGAGAAGAAAGAGAAAATAGGATCCCATTCTAGTAGAAAAGCTTTATTTTCTCAATTCTCTTTCCTTTTATAGGAGAGCTCCTGGTGGTGCGAAGTGGGAGGAGGAGGAGGAGGCAGAAGGATCAATAACTCCCCGAGCTCTTCCACCAAGACTTTGCCGAGAGAAGTTGCTAGTTGCTGCAAGGAGCTGCTACAGTACTGTAGTGCAAGAGTCGACTTTTTTTTTTATCTCTTGTCTGGGCCCTGGGATCTTCTCTTCAGTCCCGCCGCCAACAGCATTCACATCTTAGTATATTATTCTAACGAATAAGAACTAATACTACACACACAACAACGACTAGACTCTACAGCAACGCTATCGGGTGATCCCTAATCCTCAAATATATAGAGTGGAAGAAAAGAAAAAAAAAGAGTTCTACTCTCCGCTCTGGGATGGTTATTCTAGTAATAGTAACGTAACGGTTGACACATATTCCACTAGCTCGACCTCACCAACCGAAAACTAAGAAGAATGTAAAATAAAATAAAAGAATTCCCTTTTATTTCTTCGTTATATTGTGTGGGCGAACTGTTGGGTCCCTAATCACAAGTCCTCAACCCAACACACAAATCTAATTACATTATCGATCGATTTCGTAGAGCGGCAAAAGGAAATTGTAATTTCGTTTTTATTTCCATTCCGGTCGTCCGGAGTATTATTTTTGTCTTTCTTCCATCAAGAAGGAAAATTTAGTTTTAGGTTCCGCCCCAAAAAGATGAGATATTTGGTCGTCTTCCACGTCACACAAAAGAAAAAGAAAAAGATATTGATACATCCTCTTTTCATTCTGTCATGTCGCTCAGCTTATCGACGGATCACGGTCGATTGCCCCGTTGCAAATAAAAATAAATTCTAGCGCTAATGAATCATTTCGTTCGTTCAATAGCAACAAAACTCTGGCGACACGAAAGAAGAAAAAAGCTCGGCTCAATAATATATAAACATTCTAGTAATAGTAAAAGTATCGTGAAGCTAAAGCTTTGATGATTACATTGGCCTGGCAGGGATTTGACCTGGAAATCCAACAAACCAACTGCACATCCTATGGCAAAAATAAAGAACGAGCTAGGATTCATTTCCTTTGATAATAAAAACGTAATAATAATAATAATAATAATAAGGAAGAGCTGCGACCCGTGTGTGTTGAGTATACGTTTACAGCCTATTATTATGGGGATAGGCGTCTCTCATATCTTTCCTCTTTTGTTTGAGAGGAGCCAAGACAATGAAAAAACAAAATCCAGGGCCGTGATTGAATCGCAAATTGGCTCCGTCGCATTTATTCTAAGAAAAATAATAATCTAAGAGGAATTTAGCATTATAAGTTAGACTGCCAATCAATCACGGGACTTAAAAGGGGTCCCACTTCAATCCCCCGTCAATAAATTTTAAAAAGAAGATAATAAACATTTACTTTAAATGTTTTAAATACATTTTTTTTGTACCTGATTGCGGTTATCGTTGGACGTCGGTCTCCTCCTGAAATTCAACTCGACCTGTAAAATTAAAAAACAAAAACAAAAAACAATTTTAATTTAATCATTTGGGTAAAATCAATGAGTCGGTCTTTCATTTCCTCCGTCATCTTGTGATTTGACGGTTGGACGAGTCGCCCGATCAAACGAGACGACGTCATATCAGTAGGACAGAATAAGGTCCTCTTGCCATGTAACACGCTAATATATATTCCGCATCGGTCCTGCATCTCCCCCCCCCATCTACACTTACGAAAAGTAAAAAAAAAACTGTCAATGCTCATAACCGCCTGATTGATCGTTCGTTTCGATTTGGAACGGCAGCACTTTCTCCACCGAAGAAGCGAAGGATGAAAAGCAAATGGAGAAGTGAGGGGGAAGTAAAAATATCTCAACAGTCGACAGAGAACCAATCAACGAAGAGATGACTGCCTTTCTGTCTCGTGTGCGGATGTGAGGCAAAATTTAACTGCAAATTCAAGCACTTCCATTTTGCGTGCGGGTTTATCGATCCGTCCGACAAACAACCACATCCTTTAGAGCTGCGGGAAACTTGGTCATCATCATCATCTTTACAGAGTTACGAGTGAAGTTTCACTCTGTGTCGCCACAACCGACTTTTAGAAAAGTGGCAAGTTCTTGATCAACAACTTGAAAGAGAACTCGGCGATCAACAAAACTCTACTCAACGGCGCGCCCTCGACTCCTCGAGGCATTATCCATTTTAACGATTGGTGTTGAAACGCAAAAAACAATCGACGTGTTTGTTTCATCGTTGTTGGTTCCGTTTCTTTTCTGTTGATGAATCGTTTGGAATGGAAACAAAATCCTTTAACGATCCATCAGAGCCAACTTTCAGGCGTTAATGGCTTCCGATCTCATATTTCTTTTTATAGTTTACAAAGTAATCAAAAGTTGGGAGGGGGGATAACACTATTTTCCTGGCCAAACGGAAGCCGATCGCGGGCAAACTTTTTTCCCGCTTTCGAACGGAGCCAAACGATGCAGAAGCATCTAAATCTTCTCTCTAGAACAAACAACAACCGACCGAATCGTTTTATCGAGTGCAACTTTTTGCTGAATATCCTTGAGGATCGTTTAAAATTAATAATCCGTTTTTTTTTTTTTTTTTTGGTTTTGTTTACTTACAATTTCACGTGAATTGATGGAAGATAAAATGTCGTTCAAATCTCTGTGAGTCACGTTCTGGCCATTGAGTTTTTCAAGCCAATCACCTGGAACGGCAGTGAGACAAAAACAAAACATTAAGAGAGAAACTTATCGTCGTTGCTAAGAGCAACAAAATAAATAAGGAGCCATTAAAGTTTTTTTTTTAAGATTTTCTAGAAAAAAAAAGGAAAAAGTTTGTTTTAGATTTATGACTCACCTTGCTGTACGTGAGCGAATCCTTGGTGAAGTGGACCTCCGGGCGTGAGTTTGTCGACAATGACCCTCTGTCTCAATGAGACTTCACCGTGCCAGTCGACCGATTGTGTGACACCTGGCACGAATCCCAGTAAAGTTTCGCACAGATGATTTGGCCCCTTGTTTCTTCGACCGGTGCTACCACCGACGCTGCTAACATCAAATGTAATTACAACAAACGGGAAACGGAAAAGAAAAAAAAAAACGAAAAGAGGATTGGTCGGATGCTTTAGGACAAAAGACGAGAAACGGATGGTATCGATAGAAAAGAAAAAAGAGAAAAGATATTATATACCTTAACGAGCTGCCGTCCGCTCCAGTGGTCGGATGAACTTCCAGTTCCAAGGTGAATGAGGTCCAATCAGACCAGTCATCTGCAGGCGAACGTTGGGCTTCTGTCGGTAGATAAACGCCGGGGCTCTCGCATGATGCCATTTCATTGCCTCCAGCAGAGGACCCTCCTTTATTATTGCCATTACCCACTGCTCTCCTTTTCAACAGGCGACTCAAACGACCTGTGATGACACACATTCAAAGAAGAATGAGTTTCTTTTGCTTTGGATTCTTTTGTCTAATAAGATAAATGGGCTTTTTCTTACTCTTCTTTTTCTTCTTTTTCTTCAAAACTTCTTGCCGTTCTTCAGAATTGGCTTGCCTGGAGGCTGTGTCTGTTGTCTGGGTGGGCACCTGCAGGTTGCTGCAGAATTCAACGTAAAAGAGCTCCCCCTCATTGTCTATGTGAGACTCCCATTCTGGAATGCTCTCAGAACTCGAGTCACAAACAAGGTATTTTATCAATCAAGGATGCAGCAGAGAAGCAAGCCAACCAAAAAAATGTAACAGTTAATTATATATACCTCCAAGATGAAGTGGAGCTACAATCAGAGCTGGAGCAACTGTCTGAGTAATCGGTAGTAGTGGCGGAAGAGGAACTGGAGCTGCCTCTTGGACCGACAAGCAGCATGGCTGGATCTCTTGTTCCTGTTGCCAGCCTGACACCAGACGAACCAGCAACAGCAGGTTGTTGAACAGGATCAGCAGATCTGGTGGGAAGTTGCTGGTAACGACGAGATGACGAGTCACCCGATCCATTTCCACTGTGACGATAAGTCTCCATTGGAAATAATATCGACAACAATTCCAACTTATTGTCTTTTCTTCCTGTCTGTCTGTGTACGATATACTTGTTGGGTCCCTAGTGACGTTCTGGGCCCAGCGAACCACAAAATTATTCACGTTTTCAACCTTCCCTCGGGCACTTGAAACCTTGGCTGGCACTCGAGTAAAATTTTCAAATTGCCTCAAAATATTTGCCGACGTGAAAACGGCAATTTGAGCTGGCTTATCTTAATGAAAACACACCAAATAATAGAAAAAAAAGCTCTGTGTTGTTGCATGCCCTGTGGTCAAATAAACAATCGAGTGTAGAAGCCTTTTCTAACTACCGACATTTCCCTTGAAATATTTTTCAAACACATAATTTTAATAAAACAAATTGATGTTTGAACATATTTCAAATCTTTGTCTTTTATTATTATTATTTCTCCGATTTTTTTTTTAATAATGAAAGAGAACAGGCTACATCGAACAATCTCACTAATCACATCATTGTCGCTAAGTGTTTTCTCTAGTTATAAAGAGCGACCACTGAAAACACCAGCCATCATTCTTTTGATGTATTAATTCATCTAATATATAAGAGGGAGAGACATAGGCTGCTTAGTGCACACAACAGTTATTATTACCGCGTGGCCAGAGATATATAATGAATTAGATCGTCGTCGTTGTTGTGTTTGCTCTGACGGTCCCGCAATAATGACGACGACGTCCCTCCCGTTTCAGATTTCGTCCAACATGGCACCCCAACCCCTCCTTGGAAAAATCTAATCATAACAGCGGCTGCTCATCAAAATGAAATAAGCAGTTCGTCACATTATTAATTTTAAAAAATTAAATGATTAAATGAAAAAAAAAACACAATTCACGGACGAATGATAATAAAATTCCAATCAATTTGAATGAATGAAATTAGCTTAACTTGAAAAAAATTAATGAATTTCATTGAAATTGTATCGTTCTTTGTTAGAAAGAGATACTGGTCGAAACTTTTGAGATCGTTAAAATCAACTTTTCACGACATTATATACTCCGAGCTCATTATAATAAGTAGATAACGTTACTATGGCGACTATATTACTATAACGAGCGAAATTCACCAAGCTGCTGCTGCTGCTGCCCACGCTCAAAAATCTAAATAATATCACACAAAAATGAATCCCTGATTTTGGTGACTCCTTTTATTTAAAAAAGAAAATCCCCCCCAGCAGAGACGGGGGATTACTAGATACATACCACTGTAATTCAAACAACAACAAAAAGACTTTGGTTGTCGTGTCCGATGGTTGTTGAAGCGAACGATTTGAAATGTATTACACGTGCGTAACAAATCCTATATAGCAGCTGAACAACATAAAAGAAAACAAGTGGAGCATGAAACATCATTAGCAAATAATAAATTCAAAAAACAGTGCCAGCTCATCATCGTATTCGAGATTATTTTTAAAACATATCAAAACTCTAATAGTTCAAGGGTAATATTATGAAAATGTGATTTTGAAAAAAAATGCATCATCTGCTGTTTTTTTTGTGTGCTGACGCGGCACCAGCAGTCCAACGTTACAGACGTTTATTGATTTTCGCACGCAATCTAATGCTCTCTGCGCGGCTGTTTGGGCTCCTTTATTTTATTATTTTAGAAGGTTCAGAGGAAATTCGCACGTGCTACATATCCATTGAAATCAATTTTTTTGTTTTTGTTATTCCATATATTTTCACAAGAAAAAGTGAATTTTTGCAATTTTTTTTTCTATTTAGATCTATAACGTGATGGCTCCGCCATTGCGCTGTTTTGCATATCGATTCGAGAGTCAATACATGTAGAGAATAACGCCACCAGGGAATACATCTAAAAAAAGTATTATATAAAAACAAACCGAAAAAACAAACTATAAAAAAAAGGCCGGAACAAAAATTGAATTATATATTTTTTTTTTAAATACTTTTTTTTTCATTCTTGTGTGTTTGACTGAATGTCTAGTCCGATAAGTCCTCCTATCTGCAGGGCATGCACGCTGTGTGCATCACAGAAAAGCTTTTCACTCTCTCTCGATATTCTATATTGAGAAAACGGCTTTGAAAAGATTGCTGGTTCTATTATCCTATATAGTATATATATGTAGTATTATCCAAAACGTAAATATTTGTAAGCAACCAGCAAAAAACGAAATCGAAGCGAGACATATCTTACATTGAAGTAGATATTCTATACAGAAACTATTTCAACAACAACAACAACAAAAAAGTGGGGGGATTGGTGATGTCCAACAAACAGCGTGACAGTTCCTTTGATGAATAGTCCACAAACAAATAGAAGAAACACGACGGAGAGGGCGGCGCAAAACCATCACAGTTTAGATGGATGATGCGATTCATTACAGTCGCCGCTTATATAGTAGTATATGGATCAAACTACAACTACTAGTGTATACGTTGCTGCTGCTGCTGTTGTATGTATGTATGTGTTTTTAGGCTTGAAATAGGAGCGAGCAGAGTGACGCTATTTCATCATGGGAAACTTCACTGCTGTTGTGTATTATAGACAAGCTGCTGGATGATGTCTTATACAGATCCATCACATGGCAGCAAAAGCGCAGCATTCCATGACGTCTGTATAAATAATAATAAAAATAAAATGGATTTCCTATTAATTTCTTTCAGCGTAGCTATATAGGCGGCGGCAAATGATCGATTAGTTTTGGACGCCTTGGCTATAGGCTGGCTGGGTGAATTGACTTGATTGCTGCATTATATTTTTGTTGTCCTTTCTACATTATAAATGGCTGCAGCATAGACTTTGCTGCTCCTGCTCCTGTTTAGGTACAATAAGCGAATAAAGACTGGGCTGGCGCTGGGCGTATGCTGGACGGCTGTGGCCCTCCTTTATTCTATTATATGAAGCTTTCTGGCTGATGGGCTGCACGTCAGCAGGCGATAACGGGCTGTCAGCCTCTGACGTCTCATTGGGACGGCTAGACAGTGAGGAGCTAGAACTATATAGAAGTCAGCATGGACCTCTTATTATAGGCCTATAATACTATAGAATGCTTCATCTCCATCCCAAATACTATGGGTAGTCTCTTTTGTTATATACGTATATACCTCAGACTGCTGGGTTGGTATATTATATGTTGTACGTGTACATATATTGAGCTGTCACCTCTCTATTCTTTAGTCGACTGCAACCAGCCAATTGATGATCAAGAGCTAAATACCAGCACTAATTCTACGACGATCAGCCTAAACAACTGTGTATATACTATTCAAGTCACCGACGCTCTAATTCTAGCTAAGAAATGCAAAGGAACTCTCAATATTGGGCTATTGATTTCTAAATGTGTTCTATATATATGTTGCGTGATGCCGTGAGTGCACGCAAAAGAGTTGGCACGCAGGTCATCACATCTATATAACAAAAAAGGGGGTGGCCATCATGCTCTCCTCCTCCTCCTCCTCCTCCTATACACAAATATATAATACGTTTTTCGAATGTGTATACACATAAAAACTTGTTGGGTTCATCTCGTCATCGTATAGCGACACGCCCATAAAACAAAAGAGAACTACTATATCTACATCATCATCTATAATACGAGCTGACGTGAATGTAATGCAAATACAGGGACCCTTTCTCTTATTTACAGTCAATATGACGGGCGGCTTTGTTATTGCTCGGCCACGGGTCACATTGAACCCGTTGAACTTTTGTTTTTTTTTTCCAAAAATAAAAAAATTCATTTGATGTTATTCTATTTGATCGGCCAATATCAAAGAGTTTCTCCTAGATTGTCAATGTTGCCATATCTAAAGAGTGAAAGTCTCTTTCAAAGCTGTCTAAATATTATTATTATAACTATCAAAATATACACAGCTGCTGTTAGATCAATAACTATATAGAAAGACAAAAGACTTTTATGGCCCACGATTTCTTTTCATGTCATCTCTATATAGTATATAGTTATAATATTCCGATGAATTTCCTATTTATAGCGACCGACATGGCAGTTAAATTCTATACACAAAGCGCGAAAATGACGCGTTGCCGACAACAATCTACGACAAGTTGGGTCATCGTTGAAGAGACTTACCTCTTTCCATCAAGATTTCCAATTGCATTCCTGTCGATATTACACTTGATGCCGGCGGATCCTATATAGGATCCTGGATCATATTGCGAATTCCATCGGGGCTGATCGGGCGGCATATAGCTCTATTATAACCTATCACAAAAGATGTGCGAAATAGATTTAAATCTATTTAATTTAAAAAAAAAATGTAATAACATTGAACTGGTATGTATGTTACTGCTGCTGATGTGTGAACACTAGACATCTATTTTGCACTCTACATAGCTGGGCCGGGGTAAAAGAAATAGACTCAATCTAAATAGAGACTTGGCTTTGGTAAACACTTTCAAAGATGACTGCTGCATGCTTGTGTATATATATCCGGAGCTGTTTTCTTAAGGACAACAAAACAGCATATGCTAGAAGCTATGTGAGTTGTGCTCCCACATGAAATTGTGTTTGAAATACACTTTGACTCGTAAAAAATAAGAAACGGTTAGAGAGATGAAAGTCTTGCTAGTAGTACGTACTACACATTGACCCTATAAATATATGTAGTCGTCTTTATCGTAATATACATCACCTTTTTTGCTATTCAAGTGATTCCGCATTCATAACATCAATTTCATCGTCCGGCAGCATCACGGCTATTGCAATGAAAGGGCCAGCAAGAGCGACGAAGAGTTGTCATCTCTTTCATCATATTTTGCTGTTGAGCTGCAAGTTGGACGTAACACAACAGTCTGAGCAGCAGCCAGTGCACATGACACGCAGCTGCGAGCACACAAGACGATTTCACTGCATCGATTCGGGCCGCTGCTATCTACGAACGTCAGCAGCGACTCTCTATATACATCGTGAATCACACCCATCAGCCAACAGTATAGTTCTCCAATACTCAACACACGCCAATATATATAGAGAGAAGAAAATACATTTCTCTGCTGTGTGTGTAATACAATGGGAATAAAGGAGCACACAAGCCACACACAGCACGTATTATATGGCAACACAAGAGCTCTTGGTCGACTGGGAAATACACAGAGACGGAGTAACGAAAGTCGATTATTATATATTGTGAGACACCTCAATATAACACGTTTGCCTTTTGTGGTTTGGTTTGGCGTCAAGTTTTTACTTCTTCTTAAAGAAAAGAAGATATGTACAACGAGGAATTCTATCAATTATGGGGTTGGCAACAAGTGACGTGTCGACTGCCATTTCTTATTGAAAAAGAAAGATAAAAACAGCGTGCACGAAATAGAAAAAAAGAGACGAGATAAATTGTTTTGGTAGTAGCTGCTAATTGTCGTATGTGCGTAGAAAGTTACAACCAACTTGGGTTCATTAATTAAAAGCCGAGAATTGTAACATGAACGACGAAAAGTCAACTTGCTGCTGCACGCGCTTCTGGCAACAACGTTCGTATTCCTCTGATTACTGGGAAAAAAGGGTCCCCCCTTCGCGCGTCACTATACTCTTTTAATTAACGTTGTTCTATTATCATATGTGGGAGACGTATGGTTTGATGTTGTTGTACATAATCGGCACGCTAGTTCTTCGGATTATAATAGGAGCAGCAGCAGCTATACTCGAAAACGAAACTTTTTCCAACCCGTTCGATTCGTTGCAACGTTAAAAAACACCAACGAATTATTAATAGCAGAGCAGAGAGCAGACTAAATACACACACACTACAGCAGCAACGCCATCTATACAACGCCATCTATATATGAAACGCGTGGGGGGGCTGGGACAAATAAACGTACAAGAACGGGAAACACTATAAAAGTAGTAGTCACACATAAATATAGATATGAGAAAAAGATATTATATTTGCCGAGGACTGTTCTTTATTTTTCTGTGCGCCGGAAAGAAAAGTTTTCGGGTGCACAGGCTGCTCAAAGTTTGCCACGTTTTCTTGATGTATTGTAGAGCAGCAGCAGCGCCATCATATGATATCAAGAACTATAATATAGCACAGCCGAGGAGCATCTCAAATATCTGAAACTGTATCATCACATATATATAAAAAACACGAGAAATAGAGAGAAGAGGATCTAAATATAAATGCTAAAACACATCTATATATTCTGGCCAACTGGTTTTTGGCGTGTTGTGAGAAATTCAGCTATGGTAATAAACGAAAAACAAAGATCTTTTTCCTCGCGTTCTTGGGCTCTTTATTATATCTAGCCATCTAGGACTTGATGTATACATAATAAACGTGGTGTGTCATTTAGTAGGACTTTTCTTCCGGGCTGTGTCACCCACACGTATACAACACGTTTGATCAATGACTCTTGATGCTGATGATTATCGTCTGCTTCACATCATCATTTGATTTAACTGAACAAAAGGTATGTGTAGACATTAACAGCAGGAGCTTTTGTTACGTGATATTATTCATCATGTGGACAGCGACCGCTGATCCATTAATTATCGCATGAAATCACGATATGCGTAATAATATTCACGTGGGATGAGCCCGGCATTTAGATATGTGTGACGAAACACAATGGGGCGGCCAATGTTTATCGATCCTATTGTGTTCATGTTATATACAAATAGGCGACGTGTGCTGCCTGTCTACACAAACTCCCATTAGATTATTGTGTGTGTGTGTTTCATCAACAATATTTTCGTCGCTAATTCACCCCGTGGTTAATATTCGACATGTTTTTCCGCACAAAAGATAATTAACATGGTCACATTTTACGAAATAACAAATTGTGTAATCTTTTAGTGTTCAACACTCAATCTACTACTTTGACATACTCCCCCAATTGATAAAACAAATATGTTATTATTCTCTCGATCTGCATATGAGAATCAGAAGAATGAACGAATAAATAAGAAAGTCTTTTTGGACGTTTATTGCCCACAGCACACAACAGCAAAGATATAGCCTAAATACAGACATATAGCTCGTCGTTGTTCCAGCTCTATAGTATATATAACGTATATTTAGTTTTTTGTTTGTCTTTTCCTTTTCTTTTTGTTTCCTCTTCGATTCGCTTGCCCGATCAATAAACAGCAGTTCTATACGTTGCAGGAACAACCAGCAGCACGTGATGGCTGCTCTCACAACAGAGCAACTCTTTTGTCTTTCAATCTCTTTCCTGCGATCGTCCTTTATTCTGTGGTGTTTTCTACAATTTATTAATAATAATATTAACAAAACTAATAATTATAATTAGCAGAGCAGACAATGTGCTGTGTGTACATACACATATGTCAGTAGCCAGCCTATATGTATCTAGTTAGATAATGAACTGTGTTAAAGATTGATGCAGAGTATGATCTTGTTGTTTATTGTTATCTTCTTCATTTATTGATTTCAGTTTCTTTTTTTTTTCCATTTCATTCTATATTATTACTAAATAATAGTTGAATATATAAAGATCATATTTTTTAGGGGGGGGGTGGGGGACATAATTTTATATATATGTGTGTGAAAGAAAGGGAGGGTATAATAATTTTTAAAAATCGAGTTGAACAATTAAATGAAAGAAATGATGTTTTTCTGTCCGTTTCTCTGTTATCTGCTGTCGATGTTTTTCTTCTTTCACGCTCTCTGCGCCATTAATATGCAAATGATTTGAGAAAATAACAATAAAACATTTAGAGTCGTGACCACAAATTCAAATGAAATTATGCAGTAAATTACAAAATCAATAATGACAATTGGAATAAAAAACTGAAAGAAATCGTCGCTGTTTTTTTTTTGTAAAAATGAACAACACAACAAAAATTTGTCGATGATTAAATTTATTTAAGTAAAACAAATATGTGTGAATTGACCTGCTAATCGGAAGGGGTATAAGAATGACGGGGTATTATATATCCCTAATGATGCTGAGAATATGTTAATAAATAAACTTTTTGTTTTTTTTTTTTTGTGAAATTCATCAATAAAATTAACGAAAATTGGAAAATTGTAGACGAAAGAAAAAATTCGATAATTCATTGGAATTTCATTATATAATATTTAGACCGTGTTTTTTTTTCTTTTTGGTTCTCATCATTTCTAATTCATTTCCTTAAACTTTTTCTTGTGCTGTTGTTGTTGTTGTTTTTGCAAACAAATATGGCGAATCAAATAATTTCACACCCACACACACACACACAGAGAGAAAGAAAGAGGCAACCAAATTTCAACTAAACAAATTCAATCTCTCAACGCCGTACGAATACGAATTCATTGTAATGATTCCAGCGATTCTCTTCTGAATCCATTCCTGGTTTGATGTCAGTTCCGGCGGAAGCCGTACCGGATCCGCACGAAGCGACGCAATGAAATCCAGCCTCCTGGAGCATATCGAACGCTTGTTCTAGAAACGTGTGTTTGAGGAAGAAACGGCACGAATAGCGGTCGCTGGCACCGCGATCCGGATCCCGTGACTCGTTTAGCGTTTCGCCAAACACTTCGCGACAGAGGGCCACACGTCCGCACACGAGAATACGCGAAAGTTTGCGGAATTTCACGTCGGCCAATCCGTCGCGACCGAATGCGAACGTGCCGCGATAGCCGACGGTGATGTAACCGGAAGATCGCGGAAGAGCGACAGCCACCAATTCCGAAGGTGCCACGGGTGACGATGGAATGATGAGCCCTTCGCCTGCCGTCGATCCTGCGGTTAGAAGCAGATCGTCGTGAGCGTCGGAAGGAGACGATGTTGATGTTGTTAGAAGATCGTTGGGTTGAATTGCCGCCGTCATGTAACGAGTTGAAGTTGATGAAACGAGACTGGCGGCCAATAAAGTGGACTTCATTTCGGCCATTTGGAAATAATCGGCCTCCTGTTTCAACCGCTCGCACTCGTGAAAATTCTCCGGTAGAGTCAGTTTCTGGTTGCGCAGGAAGTCGAGCGTGTAGCGGAAGAGGACTCCGTCACGGTCGATAAAGTACTTGCCCTTCGAGTCCCGTAAAACGGTCGGCAGTGGTCCAGCGGGACCACCAACTCCGGTTGAACGCCAACGTCCAGAAAACATTTGACCGAGCAACGAATCGGGATCTTTCGTCAAAGTCGACAGTGTCGTCGTGTAGTGGACGCCGCCTACGTTCAGTTCCACAATGGACGGGAAGAGTCCACCTCCGCTGCTGCTGGTAGTGTTGATACCACCGCTTCCGGCTGCACTTCCGGCCCCATTCCCGTTACCGGTCGCCATTTTTCTTCTTCTTCTTTTGCTTTTGTCCAAAAACAACTCTCACGATAATTTAATGAAATAAAACCCGTTGAATAATTGAGAAATAAAAATGAAACAATTGGGCGGATGGGGGGAAAACAAACCAAACAAAAAAAAATTTCCAAAACAAACTTTCACACTTGGTTTTTTTTTTTTTTTTGTGGATTGGAGAAACGTCACAAAATATCACAAAACACCAAATTTCCCCCCTTTTTTTTAACAAATAAGAACAAATTTTCAAGAAAATTTATTTTCAGTGTCGCTCTTATCGACACTCGTCGTTTGCCGCGTTTATTGTGCGCCTCTATAATTAGCGAAATGGGTCTAAGATGCGTCCGTTCGGATCGGCTGTCCCGTTCCGTCTGCGCTCAAAAGTCCCACCACCACTTGCTTTATATAGTCTATAACATCGTCGTCCCCAAACAGTATAGACAAACACAAATTTCTGGCTTTCCTTCTTCTTTTTCTTTCTCTGTTTCATCACTTTTTTTTTTTTTTTTTTTTTGGGACTGGAGATTGCCGCGTCTGCTCAGTTGAGACTTCGTGTAAATACGTAAGGAATCAGGCGCGCGCCGGGACTGTGAGCTGGTTCCCTCTATACTGTGGCATATTAGGCGGGGTGGGAGTTGACAAGAGCCGCCAAAAAAAGGGGGCAGGGCTTACATAATAATAAATAATCAAATATTTAATTCATAGATGACTATACTGACGTGGTACCCTATAAAAGAGTTGAGTCTTTCTTTTATGATATCCGTGATAATTCACGAAACAAATTCAAATTATTACGACTAATATTTCAAAAAAAAAAGAATTATAATAATATGCAGCTCATTCTCAGTCGTTCAAATTTGATGATGAAGCGCAGCAGTTGAAGTCAAAGATGAATCTATTTAGAATAGGAAATGATGAAGGAAATTGAATTTACTATTATAAACCTTCACAGCCGAAAAAAAAAAGATATGCAATACAATAAGATCGAACCTTCATGACCCAGTTGATTTCCTCTTCGTTTCCTCTCCATCAACCCCTCCATCATAGGCACGCGGGAATATTCTTACTATATATTTATACAGCTATAGTTATATAGTTAGTTTAGTTTACACAAAGAATAAATTTCTATTCTGACTATGTGGTATTTAATTTCTATAATATTATACTATGTCAGTTTGTATATTCGTTTTTTACTATATGCAAATGTCTCCTTTGATGTGCATATCGACTGAAATTTATTGCCACTGCAGAAATTCCAGCAACAACAAAAAAAAAACCGCTGCTACTCGTCTCCAATTGAGGATTCTGTTTATTATTATTCTTTGATTGTTACTATATACATACATACCAAAATGTATAAGATCTTGAGCATGGCACTCGTCGTCAGCACATGTGAAAGCACATTTCCTATATATAGCGGAATTATTAATCAGATTTTCAATCAAGTGTAGAGAAACATCAAAAGATGCAGCAGCAGCAGAAGCCAAACTCGTCGTGATGACGGCAAATTGCTTCGTTCGCATGTTACAATATATAGATGATTGATCTTTACATTATATAAAGCGAGCGCCTAAATAAAGCCTATTTTCTTTCTATATCGTTATATAATAGCACACCGGCAACAAAACAACGTCGCCCAGCAACTTATTATTCGAATGAAAATTTCAGTTGATAATCTGAGAGACTTTTATATTAATATTATAAAGACGATGTTTATAGATTGAAAGTAAATATGATACCATATCATGGATATGTTACAGCATTGGGTTGTGTGTGTAGTCTATAATACATCGAGCGATTGCCACAGGGCGTGAGAACCATCCAATATTGATGAGAACGTGGACAGCAGACGCGCTCGAGTTTTTTTATATTTAGATATTCCCGCGGCTGCTTCTGTATATGTAGCACATTATATATAGTGCTGCGCATTTCCTTGTATATATTTATTTTATGATATTTATTTCTCGTTTTATTCCACTTGCTCGCGTCTATTTTCAGTATAGCAACTTTGAGTCTATGATACATTTTCATCGTCGCCAGCGATATTTGTCTATTATTTAGATGCTGTGCGGGAGTTTGCGCGTCAGCAGTTGCGATATGTGTGTCGCGGTCATGGCGGTGGGAAGTGGTGGAGTTGCCACAATATCCGCCGAAGCACAGCTCAGCCGCATAATATGAGAAAAAATATATATTTTTCGTTCAATTCTCGTGAAGGGCTGCTGCTGCTGCATCAGTATGTCGATATATCGACATATGTATCCAGCAGCAGCAGCATATAGTATAACAATTTGATGCTGTGCTATATGTTAGGTTATATAGTGTGTGCAAGGGCGTGGTCGTTATTTCTTTCCTTTATAGACGCCCTACACCGGCGTCGCATATGAATTCCGCGTGCAGAATAACAAAATAGACCGGAGTATGTCAAAATTGATATCGTCTCTAGCCAAACATAATAAATCGCAATGATGTTATCTATGATAATATACATCGTTCAGAACCGCACATAAATCAACAGACATCAAAGATTCATCAACAAATAGACAATAATAAGGGACAGAAATCGTGATAATGTCTATATAATATTGAATTGTCATCATATAGTCAAACAGCTCTCTTTCAAAATGACTTGTATCATCTATAGTTTGACTTTAAACTCGTCCTCTGCTATGGCAACTGGCGTAATCCCTAGGAAACGAGATGCAGGACAATAAAGCGGAGACGGACCGCACACTCTGTTCAATTGGAAATCCTCCAATATGATCATCACAAACGAATCGGTTGTTGAACAAGTTTAGACGTGACCTCCCCCCATCAGCATTTGTATATCTATACATAATATTATAGGAATCTTATCATCAATCCAACAGTTCCGCGCTGTGTTTATCGATTCACGAAATATATCGCCCACTCAAAGACGGCGACGTTATTTCCTTTTGAATCCTCCTATAGACCAGTCGCCTTAAAGTTTTCGCTCGTCTCATTGTTGCCAGCATCACCTGGCTGCGATCTCAGCGATATTTGATCCTATTTGTAATAATAATAATGACTATCATGTGTGGTTGTATATTATTAGAGAACTCATCTGAAAAGGGAAGGTCTTTTGATATATTAGACTCTCTCTATCTCGTCGTCGTCTTCTCCATTTTATAGGAACAAGTCTCACAAAGACACGAGCTGCTGGGCGATGACGTCAACGATTTCTATAATGTTTGCGCTTTACAGCATTTCGATTGACGCTCGTATAAATATATATAGTACATATAATATTCGAGAGAGAATAAATGAGTATCGAGCTATATATCTTGTTATTATTATTATTACGAACAGAAGTAGCTGCAGCAGTATCAGGACAGAGACGTTTATTATTCGTTGCGGATGTATTTAATGAGCAGCACGAATAGATATTCACATTGATAATAAGCCAACATATGATGATGCACTTAATAGTTGGGTTTCTGCTGTCCTATACCTGTCTCTTAATGGCACCACCATAATATTCACTTCTCTAGATAGTATACTGCTACATTCATTCGTTTATTGATGTAACTATCCCGACTGGCACACATCAGTCGTCATATCTTAAATATAACTTTATATAGTATTATGGACATTGTAGGCTAATACTGTGTACTATAGGTGCTGATTCGAAATGTACTTGGACATGTATATATCCTCATAATATGCGAATCTAAAAGGTTATACTAATAATAGGATTGAAAATGTCAGCCGTACGCCATCTACTGCCGGCCGTCAGCAAGGATCGAAACAAGTCCGCATCAAAATAATACACAGTCTAAATGGATGAACTCAAACTTAAATGGATTATAGAGAAAGTATATATCTATAGCTACTATTCGCTGATGATGCAAGTCTATATATTAACTTGCTCTTTGTGTATAGTATTCATAATTAATACTGCTTCTGTGCCTCATTAAAATCGATCCTGCGGATTGTATTAATTCGTTGCTATCGAGATCTGTCACACACAGAACAAATAACGAACGAAATGATAATTCTATTATGTCATGTGCACTTGGCAATTTACGTAGAGTGCATGCATCTGCGCCAATGACGGGCCAGAATGCGTCTTGCATTTGCATAACTTATTGCGTGCAATGAGTTACATGGAAATGCGCTCATCTCTTACACAATATCTATGACTGTTGACCTTTTTGAGCCGATTATTATTATATGTTCAGGACCCTGTTTTATTGTCATCAGAAGAAATAAACAAAGAAAGAGTCCAAACAGGGGAATAAGTTCATGGAAGGATCTAATATTTGTAATCGAGCGTTGTTAACTCTAACTAAGGGTCAAATGATCTTGAAAACAATCACAGGATCGAGACTATTATGTGCGCTGAATAATAATTCCAAAGTTGTGTTTCAATCTCTCTTGATAATGCCCATCGTGTATTATAATTAACTGGAAATAAATTGAAATTTTTATAATCGTCTGCAATCAATTCAAATGTAGGCTATAATGAAAATGGACTGAATTATTTCATATCAAACGGTGAAATCAACGTATAAACCAGATCGACCGCAAACGACCGACGGTTGTTGTTCATCGACGCTGGATCCTCGACTCAATTTACCTCGACGATTGCCGACCGATGGAATACCAGAAGTGACAGGTAACAATCCAGCAACAGGATTGTAATATTGCATTTCCGTCATGTTTCCAGGCGTTAGAGTTGATAGCGGCCCGTCAGTTGCGTTGATGTGAGTCACTTTGGCGCCAACAACATTCGAAGTTGCCACCGCCACTTTATTACCACCACTTCCGGCCGCTCTCCTGTTTGTCACCTGTCCGGTCATCAACATATCGTTGACTTTGCCATTGGATTTCAGTCGAGATCGTTGAGTTTCCAGGGCCATCCTCAAGTTCTTCCGCTTCTTTGAGCGCCATATTCAAATCATTTGGTTTAAAAAAATCAATGTGAAATCCCATATATATTAATTAGTGAGAGAATTTATACCTCGACCATAGTTCGCCATTTGTCCGTAACGTGTCTGGCCAATTCCATGCGCCTCTGGCGACGGATTTGATGTCGTTTGTACATGATTTCGATGAAAATCAATCCGACTCCGCAAACAATTCCGGCCGCAACTAAAATAAACACTCCAGCCATGTTTTTCAATCCCAATGTGGCCGGAGTCTTTTCATCGTGTTCACACTGTTGGCCGTTACCTAATTTGATCCAGCGTTCGTCAAGATCCTCCATGAATCCTCCTATATTTCCAAATGATTTGAAAACAATTAAATTATTCATTAGAATTGAATTTTTGTTTATAATACTTTCGTGAAAGTCCAAAACGGATAAAGTGATCACATCGGTCCATGGCGAACCTTTGCGCAATCCAATGCCGTAACCGGAACGTCCAAACAATTCTCCGGCCGTCACCAAATCGCAATCCTGTGCCGCTTCAAATTCCAGTCGGGAACTATCCCAAATAAACGCCTTCAATTTCCTTATTGTTTTTTAATTTAAAAAAGTTCATTATTAATGAATCAAATGAATTATGAATTAGGGAATATGTCATTTTACCCTTCTTTAACAGCTTCGATGGCTTCCTCGGCTGTTGGGTAATTATTTCCTTCCATGGTGCGGTACATGTTGGATAATTCCACCTGGCGGCGGAAGTACATATCAACGGCCGATCCCCTCACAGTGGCGTAAGTGAAATTCTCCATTGGATTCCTCAACTGTATTAATTACCCGAATAATCAGCTACAAGTGTAGAAAAAATAAATAGAATTGATTTTTACCCTAGGATCGTTGATTCCGGAGAGACTAGTTTTAGGTCGATCCAAAACGAGAAAAGCTGCTAAATTGGCAGTGTAAGAAGCCACAATGATCATGGCGAATCCAGCCCAAACCATTCCTAAAACACGAGCCGAAAAACTTCTCGGAGTTCCTTCACCGATTCCGGAATTGAGCAACACTCCCCATGCGAACCAAATGGCCGACGACAAATTCAGTGCATCTTCTTCTGTATTTTCAGCATTAGCCAATCGGAATCGACCTAATTGATAGCGGCCGATTGATAGCACTTGGTAGGATTTTGTTATTTATTAAAAAAAAAAAAACTTTTTACCGAAAGGTGAAAATCGATCCAGCAGGTAAAGAACTAACGCAACAACGTGAACAGAGACCATCACAAGAATCCACAAAGTGTCTCTGAACGGTTGCAAGAACGACACCAAAGTAGACGATTTCGGTTGCTATCAACAAAAGATTTGATTCAATTGAAAATTAAAATGAATAATATTTTTTAAAAAATGGATTTCACCTTTTTCTCCAGGATGGTGATGCCTTGATATTTAAACGGTTTACTAAATTCGATCACTTGAGCTCTTTCCGGATTGATTGTCAAAGGTGCCACGATCATGTCGGCTCTATCGTTGACTAATTCGCCAATTAAACCGTTCCATTCTTTTTTACCTGTTCCGTTTTTCGGCGTCAAACTACCGAATTGGCCATCGGGGGACAAGGCCAGCGAGTAAGTGAAATTGTTCTTCCTGGCCAGCTCTTTGAGCAAATCAATACAATAGCCCCTGCAGCAATAATAGCGGTCCGTGTTACTGTTGTCGGCCGTGTTGTTGAACCACGGACAGGCCACTTCTCCGTCAGCGGCCAGACAAGATTCTACGCTAGGATCGTTGACTCTCCTGGCGTAGACGAACGGCTGCTCAACGATCGTCATCACTTTGAGGAACGTCGGAATGATGAATCCTTCCGGTTTGTGACGCAATCCACCCGGCCAAGTGATTTCGCTGTCGTTGACGCTCAATTTCAAAACGCTCTGATACTAAAAATAGAAGTGAAACTATCTAATACTTCTTGAAACTAATAAATACTATATAAGTTGAAAATCGTATATTATACCTTTGAATAGAAGAATTGACCGACTTTACTTTTACCGTTTGGACGGTCGACATTGACAATGTCGTATTCGGAGAAAAGACGGTCGCCATTATCGTCGAATGCGATTTTACCCGTCAATCCATTAAGTAAAACCTGTTTTTTGATGTATTCGAAATAAATGCGACCCGTTTCCCACACAGTTCCCGAACTGTTGCAATCTTGTGGCGGTTCCGTCATGTCACGTTCAGATACTTCCATTTCTCTCAGTGCCGATGACAATAAATACCTTTTTGAAAATGAGTATTTTTTTAAAAATTATTATTAGGAAATTTTTAGAAAATTTGAAAGTGATGTTATATAATACAAGCTGTCGCGTATGTGAGCCGCTTCGTTGGAGGCGTGCATTTGTTGGAGACCCAAAGAACCGATAGGAACAGCTGGGACATCTAGCGCTTGTTCCGTCACCAGCCAAATGTGTCCGGCTCCTGTTAAATTGAGTTTGGCAGCGTCACGGAAGATGACGGACGCGTCTTCCGCATTGGCGTACACCAAATAGACTCGAGATTGTCCTTCACTCATCTCTTGCAATTCTTTAGTGAAATCTTCCAATTCCGGAATGAATTCTTTAGTCAATTCGATTTTGATTTCACGCTGGTCGCCGTCGTCGTCGTTGCTTTGAAATTGAGTTTGCAGGCGATTGAGGAGAGAATAGCCATCGACATCGGAGCTGTGGATGACCATCACTTGCCAGAAATGAAAGTGACGCAATAAAGCGGCCCACACGTCCGCCTGATGGAAAAATGGCGCCACAGTCCTCAGGAATGAAACGTGAATGTTCTGTTGTCAAATGATGAATTCTATTTTAGAATGAAATAAAATTTTGAATAATGAAATCTGATTGACCTTATCGGAAAAAGCAGCTTCTCTGGAACTGATTCCAACTATTGGAATGTGATAGAATCCGCCCGTGTAGGAAATGGTGGCCGGCGACAAATCACCTTTAACCGGATGAGAAACGATAACAGCGTACACCTGTTGGGCGATCAGGTAATTACACCTGTCAACAAATATTGAATTATTAGAAATACAATTCCAGGAAAAAAAAACAATTTTTAAAATGAAATGATAAAACACATTTTTAAAGCAGTGCGGATGGGATTGGGATCCAGCCGCATAGAGGCGCTGTGTAACGTAGCGTTGACTGGCAGTAAAGTGTAATCACTATTAAGTTCCTATTTCACATAATAATATGAATAAGGAATGAATCGAAATTCAAATGTTGTTAAACTATACGGTAATGGCTTCGCGAAAAAGAGTATCGTGTCTGTCGTCGTTTAACACGGCCCCAATGGTGAAATTTGTGATCTTGGCTGTCCGGCTGGTGTTGGCACAGCTGACTACCAGCAAACACATCAACCACATCCAATGCATCGTGAAAAAACTAAACAACCAAATCAGACATTGATGTAAAATACACAAAAACTGGATTAGATAAGGTCACCCTTTAACATGTAATGTGTAACCGAAATGTTGTTATTTGAATGTTGCAAACCTGATTTGAAAGTGGTAGATGTGACGGTCCGTGCAGAAACTTGTTAGAAGTTGTTATTGTTTAGGCAGACACAACCAGCAACTCGAGTTGCACAGCAGCAGCAGCTCACACAGAGATGCTAGAGAGATGTCGGAATAGAGCGGAACTGCGCAGGACAAGGATTTTTATTCACCATTTTCGAGGCTCAATCGATACCTCTCTCACCGACGAATATATTTGACATTATAGATATGAATCAATTGATGTATAAAGATATTACGCTCAATATGAAAATAAATAGAACGTTCTAAAACTATATTCTATAAATGATTTTCTGTTTGTGCTGCTTTTGAAATATTTGAGCACCGAATTGCTTCAATGTTCCTACATTTTTAATCATTGACACAAAAGAGCGAGTCATTCCTTATTGTATGAAAATAACGGAATCGAATTGCGGCGGCTGCAATTCATCCAAGGAGAGATATCGTATAACTGCTTGAATAATAACGTGTGCTCTGTTAGTTCTGTTACTATATAGGACTAGGACGAAATTCATAAAGGGCTGATGTTATATAAATATGAAACTAGGTCCAACGAAACTAAAGTGGAGAAAGACATTTCCCGGTATCGTCTTGTGAACTGAAGTTGGCAGGCAATCGAAGCGGAACATGATGGCAAACAGTTCTATATTCTTGAACTTGTTATTATTCCAGACTTGTGAATCCTTTTAAAAGAAATTCGATTCGACACATATAAGGAAGACGCGCAGGCGATATTGCTGTCTTATGTAATAAAAGTTAACTTCTTAAAGCAAAAAAGGCACCGCTCTTCTCAGTTCACTTGAGCTTTAACTCTATTCAAATTTAAGCGATTTAAAAACAAAGGAATCTAGACGTCTACGGTATTTTCCATGGAGGTTTCGTAATAAAAATGTGCATCCTATAAATATCGAATTGTTTTACGATTGGTAAACAAATGCCAGTCTATATTCGAACAGATTGGGAGGGAACACAAAAGGTTTTCCCGTTTGTTTGTTTTTTTTCGACCATTAGTGGAGGGAAAAACACAAAATAGACAATGGAATCAACAAAATCATTATAAGGTGTATATAGTGGGAGGGGGGGGGACGATATAAGTTGGTGCTGGGAATACTCCCACGGTCCCACCAAAGTTCAGTAATAGAACCTTTTTATTTCACTTCAAACAGGAGAAAGTTTCTGCCTTTTGTAAATGCGCAATTAATCCCAATCAATTAGTTTCCATTTGACTCTATCCAGCAAAAAGGGAAACTAGGAAAAGAACTTAGTAGGAAATGTAATATAGGAAAACCTGCTGTTGATCGATTTCCTTTGTACGGCTGTTTTCAGCTAACTCTTTGGATGACTTAAAATAGAATTTTCGTGGATAGTTTGAGATTCTATTAGCCATTCGAGGTCAGCGAGGGTAAGTCAAACATCAAGGTATGTACTCGCCTTTCTCTTCGTTTAATCAAAGACTCTGCTGATGTCTTTGTTTATTGTCAACTAGTATAGAATAATATAGAAAAAAAGAAGAGAAAATGAGGACATGTTTGGCATTTGAAATGTTTTTCATTTGTAAGATTGAAAGAGAGTTCGTTAAAGTGAAAAAAAAAGTAATACACTTTCTCGTTTCTTTCAATTTCTCTGGCGACTGGCGGAGTATAATAAATCACAGTGTCAACGTTTTTATGTGTTTTATATATTTCTAACGAACAGCAAACAATCTGGTAATCCCCAGCTTTTTCGCTGCTGCTTCGTCAGCATGTATTTATATTTTAGGCAATTCAAAAAAAATTAGTTACGGTCCACTTTTTGTTGTTGTTTTTCAATTGTGCAATCGTGCGAGAGATAAATAACTAACTGGCCAATAAACAAAATCCTATAACAATAAATAACAAATATGAAAAATGCAATGTGTAATAAAACTTAAAATTTATTCAGAAAATGAACTGTTTACTCAAAAAATATGATATCAATAGCTTTCTTTCAGGTGTATCATGCGAGCTGCAATAGTATAATAATAAATGTTGATTGTCGATATGGTCACGGCCAATTGATTTCGCTTCCGTTCTGGATTTCGCACCGACCATGTGTCCAGTGCGACGATCTTTTTTTATTTTTTCACATTCCCTATAGAAAATCTCAAATATAGACCCTGGATAGAAGAGAAGGGGGAAAAAACCGTTTCCCTTTTTTCTCTTTGGCCAATCACATTCGATTGTAGCCACTCCTGCCTTCATATAAATACTAAAGAGAGAAGCGTGTTCACGGCAGAGCTTTTGAATCGTTGCGAGAAACTGGAACACGCCGTTATAGTGCTCTTTTTTAAAAAGTATAGTGTAAATAGCGTGTCCACTCGCACATCACCAAACGTTTGAGAGTGCGCCATAAATAATAGCAGGTCAGTTTTTGATTGAATTTTAAAATCATTTACGATTGTGGATAATGAATAATTTTAAATATTTAATTAGAAATGAAGATGGTGTCACGGTGGCTGGCGACAGCTGTTGTCATTGGCATTTTGTTAACTATCGTGGCCAGCGACAGCAGTGAAGAACTAAAAGAGCATCGACAAGAGGAAGAATCCCACAAGGAAAGTGAAATCATACGTCAATATTATCAGCATTTATCGGCTAGCAGAGATTCATTCATCAATCGTAGACCTAGTTATCCGAATCCAGACAGTTCTCCAACTCTTGATGGCGTCGGTTTCATTCAGTACGATCCTGCCGTTTTCGGTTTTGAAATTCCAAAGCCTCAAAATGTATTCAAAGCTTTCGAACAATCTGATCCGTTCAAATCATCATCACCTTATTCCCTGTCTGATGATTCGTCTTTTGAATCCGAACTACCCTGGATAATCGATCCTAATGTGAAACCACTTCACCCTCGAGAAATAACCAAATATCCTGAATATCCTCAACTCATTTTTCGTGGAAACAAACCGGAAAAGTCTAAACCTTCTTACAAACCTGAGAACACCTATCCAATAATCAAAGATGCCCAGTATCCTGAAATTCCAATAAAATACGACGAGAAAAATCCTTACAGTTGTCCGAAAATCGCTGGTTACGAGACGCATTGTCGGCCGGCCAAAGATTGCGCAGTTTGGTACGATCTTGCTCTCACCACACCTGGAACAGCTTGTAAACTGGTATCACATGGACATCCAGGAATTTGTTGTCCTCTTCTTCCTTTCAACAGTATTTCATATAATTTTTTTTTAAAACATCTTCTATAATATTTGATGATATTCTCTTTTATATTTAATGCAGGTCGTAAAGGAGTGGCTCTAAAACTATCCAAGAAAAACGTGAAATTGGAGAAACCTTGTATTGATATTTATTCTGTCAATTCAGCCGCTCATGCCGGTCGATTTCAGTTGAGGTTAATGGACGAAATGGAGAAGAATCTCGTTGCCAACAACGTCACCGTCAGACCAAGATCATCATCTTACACTCATTTGCAATTCTTTCAAAAGACAACAGAGTCTCAAGAACTTAGTCGGGCAGCTCTGACTGCCATTGAAACGACCAGAGAACTTACCAAAAGGTTTCACATTTATATTCATTTTACAAGTCAAACATCAGTTTAATCAAGTTTAATCAGAGTTTAATCAAAATTTATTTTTTTTTAAATTTGTTTTAAAAATTAGATTTGAATTGACTCCAGAAGAGGCTGGTTTAGGTTTATCACGATTCCATTTGAAAAACACAATTTTATCAAACACATGTCCTCCTGTTCCCGTTTGTGATCAAAGGACTCTTCGTTCACCATTCCGGAAGCTGGATGGATCGTGTAATAACTTAAAACGCACCTTCTGGGGCCAATCGCGTACCCCATTTCAACGTGCTATTGTTCCAGATTACGCTGACGGTATTTTAAAAAAGAACCAACGAAATCGCAGTATAATGACACTTTGTTGTAATATTAAACAATTTTCCAGGTGTTTGGCTCCCGAGAAAGGGTCGAAACAATCGCGAACTTCCTAGGTACTGATGAGAATTGCCTCATAACATTTTATATGTGTCAATCACGAATGTGTATTTGTTTGTTTTTTAAATAAGAATTTTATTGGTTTATTGTTGCGCAGTCCCCGATTGGTGTCCGTTTCTGTGGTTTTGGATAAAGACGCTCCAGCCGCTACGGAAACTCATTGGGTTATGCAGTACGGACAGTTTATCAATCAGTAAGTGTCAAGTAGAAGCGAAATGAAAATGTAACATTCAATTTGATCTAATTTCTTTTAATTTTCTAGTGATATAGCCTTAACCAACCTCTTCCGAACAAGTATGACAAATGGAACTATAAAAATATTTTTCAAGGACCGAATTTTTTTAAAAATGTTGTTATCTCTTAGGATCATCAGCGGCCATCCAATGCTGCACGGAAGAAGGAAAATTGTTGAACAAAACTGAGCTTATCCATCCTCAATGTTTGCCCATTAAGATCCCAATCGACGATCCTTTTTTCTCTAAATTTGGTCAACGTTGTATGAACTTTGTCCGTTCCACACCGGCACCCAGAAGTGACTGCAGTTTGGGTTATGGAGAGCAGGTCAGTCAAACCGAATAAATATTGACTTGATTTGACTTGAAATTGACATTTCCCTATTCTCTGCTGTTCTCTATAAAGATGAATGGCAACACTCACTTTTTGGATCATTCCAACGTTTACGGCTCTGACGATGCAACATCCATTGAATTGCGGACGTTCGTGAAAGGCGGCCTGAAAGTCAATCACCAGAATCCTCATTTAGATTTACTCCCACCTGACAACACGACCGAAACGAATTGTACCTTATCGAAACCAGTTTCCGGAGTAGCTCTACCAGTTAAAGTCAAATGCTTCAAAGCAGGTACTATATTTATTACAGAATAAACGGTGATGGGACTTGAATAAATTCGCAATTTGTTCAAAGGTGATACGCGTCCAAATCAGACCCCCAATTTGGCTGTCACTCACACCATTTTTATAAGACAACACAACAAACTGGTAACTGAGTTGGCCTATTTGAATCCGACGTGGGAAGACGAGCGTCTCTACCAAGTGGCTAGACGCATTCTCATTGCTCAAATGCAGCACATCACTTACAACGAATGGCTTCCTATAATCATTGGTAGAGCCACAATGCAGGAACTTGGATTGTTGCCACTTCAACGCGGTTTCAGTGACGATTACGACGAATATTTGAATCCGAACATTTTGAACGAATTTTCGGCCGCAGCTTTCCGTTTCGGTCACTCCCTTATTCAAGGGAAACACGAGTATTATTAAGACAATTTTTACCTGTACAAATTTAAAATGTTTTAACGGATTCCCTGTATGGTGTAGTCTGATCAATCACCGGAGGAAAAAGGAAGTGCAAATCCTTTTACGTCAGCATTTTACTAAAATGCAAACAGTATACACGCCCGGAAACCTTGACAAGTTCCTCATCGGTTTGGCTACTCAACCTAGTCAGAATTTTGACAATTATTTCACCGAAGAGGTATTCCAATCATATAGCCATTGGATTTCTGTGATACTAAAATTGTTTTCCCGCATATCTAATAGGTCACTAATCACTTGTTTGAAGAACAAGGTAAGGGTTTCGGTTTGGATTTAGTATCGTTAAATATTCAACGCGGTCGTGAGAGAGGTCAGTCTTAAAATTCTTATAAAAAAATTGAATAGATTTTACCAATATTTAACGTCTATTTTATACGTAGGTATTCCTGGCTACAATGCTTTCCGTAAACTGTGTGGCCTTGCTCCCGCAAAAGATTTCAACGATCTCAAAGATTTGATTCCAGAAGTCGTACGTATACATCATTCAAAATAATTACAAAAATTATAACAATGAATTTTAAAAATTAATGAATTTTTTTATAAACATCAGATAGTCGAACGTTTTGAGTTACTGTACGAATCAGTGGACGACATTGATTTCTTCATCGCAGGCGTTTCCGAGAGGAAAGTCAAAGGTGCCATGATTGGCCCGACTTTCCAGTGTATCGTAGCAGATCAGTTTTTGAGATTGAAACGGGGGGATCGCTTCTTCTATGATCTTGCCGGACAGACCGGCTCGTTCACTGAAGGTATTTAACTAATAATCCCATTTCATTTGAAAGCACTTCAATTCAGCATTTTGAAATAAATGCAGAGCAATTGGATGAAATCCGCAAAACAAGTTTTGCTCGCCTGGTTTGCGATAACAGTAACGTATTGCACACTCAGCCATTGCTCTTTAAGACGGAATCTACCGTGTAAGTATTATTTGAGGGTCATATAAGTCAATAGGACGTTTTGATTAATGTCGCTTATTCTTTTATATGTACAGAAATCAGGTCGTGAGTTGTGAATCTCCTTCTATTCCGAATGTAAGTCTTCTACCGTGGCAAGAGATTTTTGAAAAATCTTATTGAATATGTGTGCGCTTGAGGAGAAGAAGGATCTCGTTTGAAATGATGACATTATTTTTTAAAGAAAGTTCGTGTTTAATGATATCACATATATTTCAGAACCATATTTTGTATTACTATAAATTGAAGTGAATTAATACAATTTTACGTTGACATTGTCGGATTATCTGCATTTAATAAGGATATATTAGTAATATTGAATCACAACTTAGCAACCTTATTATTATTGCGACTACATTTGAATAAGAATTCAGAGTATACATACAATTAATTTTCAATGCCAACTTCAAGTTAAGGACGGATCTTGATTCGTCGAGTTACTTTCGAGAATGCAATCATTTCAAGAAGAAACACAAACATCGACGCTCCAATTCCAATACCGAGAAGTGCAAAAGCGCTAGACAAATCTTCTAGCGTCATAATCGACATCTTCTCTTTGGGTTTGATCTTGCCTACCATGCATTTGTCAACGTTGGGCGTGTACTGCAATACCCAAAAGAAAAGTAGACCACTCTCCCACAAATACTGCAAACTGTAAAAAGAAATTATATGAATCGATGTCTAATAATAAGGAAAATCAATCGGCCCGTTGCCCTATATACTCGTGATTGATGATCGAATTGTGTCGGCCATTTTTAGGTAAACCCAACGAGTAATACTCGATGAACGGAATGGAATCCGAATAAGTCATCCGGCATTCTTGATGGCTTTTAATGTCCATCGCCAAAAAGTAATTAACGAGCATACGATTCTATAAAAAGGATAATATGTAAAGATACGACCGGAAAACAAGCGTGATGGGTGACCTACGGCAAAATAAGTACTTCCTCGTTGTAAAACGTTTTTCACTCCCTCTGTAGAGCTTCCTTTGATGAGTAACTGTGGATTGTTACGAAGCGAATCGCCTATTACTTTGTTTGGTCCGGAAGTGGCCTCCTGACGGAAAAAAGGAATAGGTACAAACCAAACCTCGATGAAATAAAAAGGGATTTTATTATAGTTTTATTTTAAATTTGTATGAGAATTATTTATAAATTTTATACGGTCATAGAGAAAGGTCTAATGCAAGCGGTGAGACGGCTCTCTTCTTTCGGCCACGGCTGTAATAAATGATAGTCGTCAACTGTGAGAGGAATAGAGCAATCAATTTGCAATAACAATCCTGGTGTGACGACAAAGGAGAACGGGATAATGTCAACTTCCTATAAACGATTACAAATTTCTTTAATTATAATTCTTTAGTAAATGTTTATTTTTCTTACCTGTTTCACCATTTGTTTGATGAGTGTAGGAACTAAACCGATTTTGACTTTATCCGCATCATTTATAGGTACGTAAATCAGCCTTGTATTAGATAAACAAATACAATTTGTTGTAGTTAAAAATGTTGAATGTTTCAAATCTTCGAATGACTCACTCCATTTTAAATTGTTCGGAAACCCATCTAATAATGTCATTACAGACTCCGAAATACGAGTAATTTCCTGACGGCATTTTCCTTGGGGAAAGACATGGCATGAACTGGCCAAATTCGATAAATATTAGAGAAATTAACTTACATTTCAAATGACTACAATACCGTCGATTGGGGCTACTTTACACAAAAAAGTCAAATTTTTGGCGGTTTTTTTACCATATCTCTTGTAATACTGGAATGAAAGAAACCAAAATAAAATCATTCCTAGAAAAAGAGATGACGAATCCGCCTGCATTTGTCGCATCTCGATATCTTTGGTAGTTTGGCTGCTGTGAGCATTTTAAAATCGCTGTGTAAAGTTACCCCGCGTGGGGCTACTTTACACACCAATGCATTTCTTATGGGAGAACGGCAAAAACAACTAAGTTGCTCAATAACTCGATGACGGGAAGGAATTTCAAAAAGATTTTTTTACAGTAGCTACTACGACACGCCATCATTACACTCTTTGAAAAAAAATCTGCGTAATTACGCAGTAAATATGATAAAAAAAAAGATAAAGTCAAAATTTTGCATTTTCGACCAAAAAAACTCTGATAACTCAAAAACACCGTTATCGATTCCCGATTTTTTTTGTGTGTGTGTTACTAGCAATGAGAAGAATGTATGGGTACCAAAATTTTTGGAAAAAAAACAAAAAAATTTTTTTTGTATAATCGGGGTGGTTTTTCGAAAAATTGGAAAAAAATTTATGCTTTTAATGGGCTTAAATGTGGTCGCCAAACACATTATGGTAAACTAGAGGGCTTTAGGAACATAATGTCAAACTTTTAGCCCGATTGCTTAACCCTAAATAGGTTAAACGCAAAAAAATATTTTGTGTAAAGTAGCCCCGAAAAAGCTGAAAATCAAGAGGCTACTTTACACACATGGTTTTCCACCAACTGCTTAATGTTTAATCCAAATTTCTTTTACACACTACTATTTCGAAGGTCCCTCTACACTAATATTAAAAGAAAAATCCAAATATGTGCATTGGCTAAGAAAAAAACACCAACTTACTTTTAACTAATTGTGGTGAAAAAAATCGACTAATTTTTGGATAGAAAATGGACACTCTTAATATATTTGAATCTAGTTTTCACACACGTTGTGAGAAACTAGAAGCCCTAAGGATCAAATTGGCACCTTTTTTAGCTTTTTTGACCGAACGGGTAAAAAGTTATACGCCATCAAAGTTTTTTTTTTGTGTGTAAAGTTACCCCGCCTGTGTAAAGTAGCCCCAGTCGACGGTACATAGTTTAAAACAACAAATGAACTAAATTTATACGTTAAAAGCTGAAGCTCTCAACTGGCGGCCGTAGAGCAACTGTCTTTCTTCTTGAAGTAAGCTTCCGCGAACATGGAATTTGATCAGCACTTTTTCTAATAAAAAGGAAACTAAAGCAAAGATTAGAAATATTTTAACTAGTTGAAGTTTCAAATAACAAAACAGCAACATATTAGTTCGAACGGTTGGCTACTTGTGTTCTGGAGAGGATTTTTTTTTTTTTTTTTTTTTTTTTTTTTTTTAACTGGGCGCAACTCTTGACAGAGTACTGCCCGAATGTATTGACGGAGTATACATATATACAGAGTACAACGAATTTAAAATGTTGGGAAACTGGGCCTATTTACCCCACACTGGGCGGGCACCCATCCGCGAGCTCCGGGAAATTGTTTAAATAGTCTACCCGGCTTGGTTGAACCTTCAAGGCCGCCAGCCGACGGCCGCCGGTACAGTCACCAAATATCCCGGAGAGCGGAGAGCGCAGTTGCAGTGGGAAAATCTTCGACTAGCTGAGGGGGAGAGTTTGGGAGACAGAGCGAGAGGTGTGAAAATTGGATTGCTGACTCTTGCTCACACTCGCTTGGGGGCGAGAGGAGAGAGAAAATCCAAAGCTCCGCTGAAGCATCTCGTTGCACTCTAAGGTCGCCCAAAAAGGTCTTGGGGCCCAGAGTGACACACGAGGAACACAGCGAGCGAAAAAACAGGCCTATGAACATAAAAAAAACAGAACAGCCCACACCCAGCCAGAGAAGCGCCGGGGTGCTCTAGGAACAGCCGCGGCGGAGGCGTCTTGTTCGATTAATAAAAATACACATAGCTTCCCAAATCACGTGATTTTCTGGGATTAACGGGAGAGAAGGTGGCCAAATGGTGTTGCAGCTACAACAGACTGCTTGAAAATGAGTGCGCTGGTGTGAAAATCGAGGGCAATAAAATAGAAAATGCTCTGTGGATTCAATAGGAGCGCCGCACTCACATGCGGGAGAGTCCCTGAAGCCGAAACGGAATTGATGAGAGTTCAGAAAAGAGTGCCCAGATAGAATCTGAATCACTTGTTTTGATAGGTGGATCCTAGAAATAATCATTGCTGACTTTACACGAGGGAAAAATGCCCTAGTTTTAGCGCCATGTGAGCTGCTGGACCACTCTTGAGCCCAAATGGCCTGCACGGACTGTCTAGTGTCGAGTTTCACGGCCTCTTTCGATGGTCGCAGCAGAGCAGTGGAGTTATGACAGGGGCCGCCAAGTAGTGCAGCTGCATAGGCTAGGCCGAACCAGGGGTTATAAGGAGAAGGGAAGCAGGTAAAGAGAGATGTTTTCTCCGCGATTAAAAAATAGCAGTCGCGATTCAACCGCTGGAGTGAGGACAGTTTTGAAAGAGGTGAAATGAAGGAAAAACTTGAGGCAGAAGACGAGAACAGCTCGACGCTAGCGTAGTCTTGACCCGTCGAGCCGGCGATCCGCAGCGCTCTATTGGTACAGAATTGAGATGCAGATAGCTCACCAATGGAGGACTGGACCGACCCACTCTCAATCGCCATAATGCCCCGGTAATCCATGATAAAAATGCTGAAATGGAAAGAGCTCCCGACCCGGCGAAAACCAGAGAGCAGACGTAGAGTACGGGAGGCAGGCGGGAGCATAGACATTGGCGCCACGCATTCGAACGGCGGAGGAATTAGGCATTTAGCCCAGGGCGGGCACGTAGACGACGTGAAATGGCTAACATGATCGATTTTGGGTTGGGAGACAATGGAGGGGAAGAGTTTAACGAGCCATTTGAGCGAGGCAGGAGAGAACTCGTATGAGCAGGCACGGAATCTCATCACAGCGATCTCAGCCACCCTCAAATCAATTGGAGAAGCTGAGTTTAAAATGAGAAGAGCCTCGGTTGAAACAGTTTTGAAAGCACCAATAGTAGCAATGAGAAAGATACGCTGGCAGGATCTGGCTTTTTTAATCCCTGTCTTGGAGCTAAGCAAAGGGGCCCAAAGGGAGCAGCCATACAGTAAGATTGGTTCAACGACAGTAAGATATAGGAACTGGATGCGTTTCCTGTCTAAACCCCAAGAAGCACGCAGACAACTTAACACGCCAAAAAATGCTTTCCTAGCAGCCAACGCTTTAGCATTGAGGTGAGAGACCCATTTGAGTTGAGAATCGAGAGTAAAACCTAAGAAGACAGTTTCTGGTGATGGTTGGATGTGCACACCATTAATACAGATGCTGAGGTGAGAAACATTTAGACCCTGTTTTTGGAAAATCATAAGGACTGTTTTGAGAGCATTGAGGCTCAACTTGGAATCAGAGCACCATCGGGAAATTGCATTCAACATAAGTTGAAGGTTTTGCAAAGCAATTTCGGGGATCTTGTGGGAGGAGGCGACGGTTAAGTCATCCGCATAGCCAGAGATTAGGTTTAGGAATGGAAAAGTAAGCCTGAGGACGTCGTCAATGAGAATGGCCCAGAGAAACGGAGAAAGAACTCCGCCTTGTGGGCAGCCTAGGTTAACCGTGTGAGCTTTGGTAAAGTCATTATGAGAGAGAATGGCAGTGCGACATGCTAAAAAACAGGAGACAAGTCGAACAAGATAGAGGGGGCAGCCTCTTTTGATCAGGGAAGAAAGTATTGCCGGATGCCACGCCGCATCAAACGCACTTTTGATGTCGAGAAATGCAACTGCAGTGGTTTGTTTGGCAAGACGAGATTTTTCGGTAAAGGATATTAAGGCGTGGCCAGCGGACTCAGTGGATTTCCCTGGAGAAAAACCATGCTGATAAGGACTAATCCATTTGAGTTGACTGGAGTGCCACTGGAGTCGCGACAGAATAATTTTCTCGAGGATCTTAGCCAGGTTGTTGACAAGGCTGATCGGGCGGAAGCTGTTTAGGCTGTCATAATCAGGTTTGTTGGGCTTGCCAATGATAGCGACTTTAGCAGTTTTCCAGCAGTCAGGAAAGTACTGGAGGTTAAAACAGGCATTAAAGATAAATAAAAGATGGAGCTTGATTGACGGGAAACATTCTTTGACAATCGCCATGGAGAGTCCATCCTGGCCAGGGGCCGCCTTAGAATTTAAAGAGTCAATCGCAGTAGTAACTTCCCAGGAAGTAACAGGAGGAGGAGTTGTGTCGGACTGGCCCAGGATCGCCTCAGAGACAAAATCGACCACTAAGGTGTGGCTTGGTAGGGATGGCGGCTCTCTAGGGAAAAAATGACTCGCGCAGCTATCAATTACTGTTCCGGGATCCGAGATTATCTCGCCATTGACTGTGATGGAGGGAGGAAGGGCAACACTGTTGGATTAGCCAGCAAAAAGTTTAAGGGTCGAGAATAATTCCGGGCCGGAAGGATTGGCTGAGCACATTTGCTGCCACGAAAGGCTCTTAGCACGGCGCAATTCTCTTTGGTAGTCGGCTTTGCAGCGCGAATAACTGCCACGATGCTCAGGTGTTTTAAGAACTGACCACAGTTTAAATGCAAGCCTGGTTTTGTTGCGCATCGCACATAATTCTGTGCTCCACCAAGGCATATGCCTTGTACGCGGAACCGCATAACTTTTCTTAGCTTTTCGAGCTGAGGACGAGATGACAGAAACAAGATCAGCAATTGTATCATCGACGACAGACTTTGTGCAATAAGTAGTTAAAGGCGGGATAGATGGCAAGTTACGCGAGACACATTGCCGAAGTAGAACAGGGTCAAGATTGCTGATGTGTGGCAGTTTTGTGGTCGAAAACCTTGCTGGCCGTGCACGGTGAAACTGACAGGAGCGTAAAATTTCGAAGTAAATGTATGGGTGGTCGGATAGTGAAGGAATGGAAGGGAAAAACCAGCGAGGTGAAACAATGTCATCTGTGCCCAAAGTGATGTCCAGGAACGATGTCCCCCCTGGAATGAAATCGAGTTCCCAGCGCTGGCGATTAAGAATATTCAGTTTACTTTCGAGCAAGATTCCCTCAAGTTCCACGCCTTTTTTGTCTGAGCAGACGCTGTTCCACAGACTATTTTTTGCATTTGAGTCCACCCCAATCACAGTTAGCGGGGAGAGCAGAGAGTGAAAAGCAGAACGAAACTCAGCGGACGAGTCAAGACATGAGGGGCGAACATACATGGAAATGAAACGAAAAGTTCTCCCACACATGTGCAGGTCCACGGCTGCAACGTGGTTAGAGAGACAACGAGATACAGCACGACAAGAGATCGCGAGAGAAGTTTTGATAAATATAGCAGCTCCATACGCGTGGTCCCGATCAAGGGAATGGAATGCAACATAGCCTAATGGGATGTCAACAAGAGTGGGGGAACTAGCATTGCACGCGTATGGTTCCTGAATAAGAATAATATCCAGATTGTTCTCTAGATATTCTTTGTATTTTTAAAATAAGTTAACTATTATTGGTAAATCCGACCCTGAACCTATTCAGGTATTCACTTGAGTATCCTGTGCCCAAGACAGAAAATCGAAATTAAAAGGAAATATCAAGAAAATAAGTTGGCCAGTTCCTGAGTGACATGACCAATCCATAAAGAAGTTACAACAGAAATAACAGCAAAACAAGCACTGTATATCTATGTAGAATAAGTATATTTACCGCATTTCGCTCAAATGATTTCGAACAAAAGATGCTGCGAAAGGATAACTCTAATTCCATTGCTATTCTCAAATTCTTTTTTTGTTGTATTCTGAGTTATTATACGCTGGCCGCCACCAATCGGAATCAGAGTAAGAAATGGGTTGGGTTGACACGCCATCAACTCTGATTAGCTGTAATATAACATTCAGTTTTGTGGGTTGCTCTTCTTCTATTCCACAGTCCATTTTGACAGTTGACAAAGCAAATTATTTGTGCTTGGTCATGCTAATTTGTTGCGCGACTACGCATGCTAACTGTCGGCAAGCGGAGTTTTCCCACTCAGCTCCAACACGCTGCACGAAAAAATAGCACAAGCGACCAGATATGGCATTCATATCAAGTTTATCAAAAACACTGTTGATCAATTTACCATCCGAATTTCAAACTTGTTATAACATGATTCCATTCCAGCTGGCAAAGTTCAAAAAAATAGTATTTATATTTTTTTGTTCGTATTTAATGCACACATGGAAGAGTGTCATGTTTGTGCGTATTAATATATATGTATTATAAATACAAATTTCAAAACCTAGCTGGCGGTTGGTCTGGGATCCACTTGGATTTAACGCATTTGACACGTTAACTATAATGAAGGTCCCCTCTGATAGAATTTTGATTACAGCGAATCATCACCGACCTTTAGTAATTGATACATAGTCATCCGGAACCCCTCAAAACAATTCAAAGCGACAATATTTGTGTAATGGTTTGCTTTTGCTTTTGAATTGAAAATATAACATGGGTAATGCAGCATCATCTACAAAATCTTGGCTCATATTTTTTGTTTATAACTCATTATAACACACAACATTGAAGAATGTTTTTCTAGTATATTGGCTGTAACACACTGATAGTAATGGCCTTTATAATATTAAGCAACGGAACATATACCTAGCGATCGTGTACGTATCAATTTAAACCTCAATTTTGAAACAGGATTATATAGATCTGGCGGTTCCACATCATCGTTAGAACGTGACCGAAATCTGATTGCCTCCTTAAAAAATACGGACGCGCAGAAAGTATAGTAGGATATCTTTTCACAATTCCAATAGATATAGGATTAATTATGACGTAAGCTATTATGATTGCTGGCTTTCTCTGCCGTCCTCTCTATTCTAGTACGTGAAAGCATGCTGTAGGGAAGAGTCTATGTAAAAGTTAGGGCGTTATTTCTTCTGCGAAGCAGATTTGATGTCTAGTTTTGTTCTAAATACATTATTTAGCGAGTCTTAGTGAATTCAAAAATAAGCACTGTAGTTTACACTCGACATAAATCATCTACTGCGTTTTAAGTAAAAGTTGTGTATCAGCAATGTTTCATCATTGTAGTGCGAGTATAGTCCCACGTTATATTTATTAAGCAAGTTGTTTAAACACTAAACTAGATAATGTCCTGGTCTTTTTAATCCCAAATCAGGCCTCGATAAATATATATTAAAAAAGAAAATAAATTCCCCTAAATAATCTTTTTCGTAATCCCCTAAAATCTTAAAGCGGCACATAATGACAAAGATATGTTGAGGGTGTTTTCATGTTTTGGCGAATGCGCAACGGGACGGTGTGTTCTTACCAATCTTACCTATATACTGGTTTGTATAAACTATTCATAAAATCTGCGTAATAAACTTTTCACTTTTTATTTGATTATTTCTCCTTTGAATTCCCTCTGTGCTCATGCCCACTGCAACAGAGTTGGGGTGAATATTTATTGATGAGAAGTTGATCATTTTTAGTACTACGCACGATTTAAACCAAGAGCAAAGTTGATCGGGTCATTTATCAGAGTTCAGCTAGTTTCAAATCTTTCCTCTATAACCTCTACTCTACATCTGATTTGATGAAAATTTAACGTCACTACTCTTTAAAATTAATTCCCTTTTCAAATTTTAACTTGTGTAATGATTGCAGACAAAATCTTTTACGTTCCGAGAAAGGATGTAGCGGTACACCGTTTATGAAGTTAAATACATGCGTATGATAAACGACAATAATGTCCCGTGGGTAACTAGACTATGAAACATTTCACGTTAATTTCACATATTTCTTTGTGCAACTCAAGGAATCTATTCATTATACATGTTACAGCTATCGTGCATTTTCTTCAATCCCCCCAACCTCTTTTTATAATATAGCATTAATCCAACTGATTTAAGCGATTCAAGCGCAATAATAGAAGTGTAGTACTTCAAATGCAACTGTCAAGTTAATGAATGGCTATAAAGACTTATTTAATTAGTTAGATCGTATCTCCACACGCGCTTCACTATATGAGTATAGTGAATTGTTCCTATTTGGCCCCCAATAGAAAGCGTAAATACGTACACGCCTGGATATTTGTTTTTTGCGCAACAGCGGTATGCCCCCACTGTATATATAAACAAGAAACAAGCATGTGAGCACAGTCTCTGAGTTTCAGCCTCTCTGTGTAGTCGTGTAGTTCGATCTACTACAACTCCTGCTTCACTAACAATTCAAGGTAATTCATAGTCACAATTTATAGTTTCGAGAATAAAGTAAAAGGAAGAGCTGTGTAATATGAGTAGTTTATTATGTGCAACAATAGCCTGGACTGATGTACCTTTGATCGCTTTGATCGATACAATAGACATTCAAACTGTATTTGGGTTCGTCGATAAAAATAACGGGACTGAGTGCTGTCTAAGTCTTAATTGTTAGAAGATTGATAGACAATTTCGTAACCCAATGATAGGCTGTCAGTAATTTCTCAGACGATCAATTGATATAAATTGGAAGTCGCCATTAACCGTCCTTTTTTGTGACGTAATGTACCACCGCGACGGTAAGGGTACACAACCAAGTGCTTACCTTATCCTAAAAGGTATTTGTGCGCGTCTTTTTTTTATTCAATGCCATTACGTCACGTGATGCGCCTGAATTATCGCTAAGAATTTTTTAAAAACCACTTGATGTGTACCGCCATCGCAATGCGTAGGTGACAAAACTGTCAGGAGTCTTATTTGTTTTAGATATAAAGTAACTGCATTTTGACACCTTGAAAAATGCCGATGAAACTCGCCTCTATTTGGTTTTTAAACTAATTGTCGTGTTTTAGAGTTAGAACCGCGTGAATATTGCAATTGCTTGATGAAACGAGTTTTCGCTTCTCTGTATAATTTAAGACTCCTGTGTCAGCGCATGATGATTATCAAAGGTGACAACTACGTAATCCTGTAGTGTGAGACTGCCGCTTTCTTTATCGTAGCCCGAGAAATTTGTTGTTATCTGAGAATTTGACATGACCCAAAACGTGTGAAAATGTGTTCAGTCTTGCGTTTGTTTTGTGAAAGGCGCGTCGAAATGTAATTAAATTTTCCGATAAGACCAGGATATACAGACCAATAGAAAACGTATGCAATCTTTTTTTTCTTATCACTCAGAAGCATGCTTATGATCCACATTTTTAATGTCATCTTCATATCATTGAATTTTGTTTTCTCCCTCCGTAGACAGTACACATAAAGTTTCTGAAGGACAAGCATCTTTGAATTTTGTTTCGTTCAAATTTGTTTTTTACTTCAAGATATAACGACAACAAGCGCCATGGGTAACCCAATTGAAGCCGAATCTGGTGAAGTGAATGCAGGATATGTTCCAACTGTTGAAGACAATCTTGGTTCGGAAAAACCTCCACCTTACTCCTCAGGTATTCATTTGATTTATTCAGGAGAAAGCTCACGCCTTACAGCGTTCGGGTTTTTCCCGCAAAATTTGGCGTATGGGTTTTTCCCGGTATTTCTTAGTCATCAAAATTGTAGTGACGCCTATTTTGGACATTGTATAATAGATGTCGGTGAAAAGGGAACGACTATAGATCCGGTTGTTAGCAAGAATCAAAATCCCAACTTCCAAAATGAGAATGATGGTATGAAACCGGTGCGATTGATGTCAGAAGCTGAAATCAGAAAAGAAAAGATGCGCATCTGGAAAAACGTTGCCGTCATCAGTCTGTCCTTCATGTGTCTCTTTACGGCTTTTAATTCCGTTGGCAATCTGCAGGTGAATTATTTCATTATTCACTTTTCTAATTGATTTATTCATTATGCAATATTATGTTAACGGTATAGAGTTCCATCAATGCTGACGCCGGTTTGGGCACGACAGCCTCGGCTACCATCTACGTTGCTCTACTCGTGTCCTGCATGTTTGTCCCAACTTGGCTGATCAAGACCATCAAATGCAAGTGGACTATGGTGTTCTGTCAACTATGTTACTCAGTCTACATCATTGCTCAGTTCTGGCCGTCTTTTGCTACGCTTATTCCTGCCGCCATCATCCTTGGAATTGGAGCCGCACCTATGGTTATTCCTTTACTTGATAATAACTCAAAGACATTTCTTTTTTAACCTCATTTATTTTTCTTTCTCTCTTTTATAGTGGTCGGCCAAGTGCACTTATCTAACCCAAGTGAGATCATCTATTTTTTTATTATAGCCACATGTCGGCCGCCTTATCCATTAAAAATTCATTGATGTTATTTCATCATCAATTTCATCATGCGTATTGTTTCACAGATCGGAAATCGCTATGCAGCTTTGATCGGCGACAATTCGGCTGAACCCAGTATTACACGATTCTTTGGTGTCTTCTTTATGGTCTTCCAGACTTCACAAATTTGGGGCAATCTTATCAGTTCACTTGGTAATTTAAAAAAAAAAGTTTTTCTTTATTTATGAATACCACCGGACCACATTGACATATTACTATTGTTATACTTTAACGTTAAACAGTGCTCTCAATGGATAAAGCCAACCAAACAGAAGTAGACGATGAGGTTCTAAACTATTGTGGAGCCAATTTCTGCAACAGCCGAAATCTTACCAACATAACGGGAGACGGAAGTGTTACTTCACCTTTGCAAAGACCTGATGAAGCTCAAATTCAAATGCTGACGGGAATCCTTCTTGGTTTCGCATTACTGGCATCAGCCATCATGGCACTCCTAGTTGATCCCCTATCCAGGTATAGTTAAAGCCTTGCGATTCTGTTAAGCCAAATGCAGAGTTTGTTCAATACTAAAAATATCTTTGGTTTTTCGATGAAGATTTGGTGAAGCAGCTCGTCAAGGTAGCAGTACTGGCAAAACTGGAATCGCTTTACTATTCGCTACATTCCAGCATATGAGAAATCCCTATCAACTACTGATTATTCCATTGACTCTCTGGTCCGGTTTTGAACAAGCTTTTCTCACTGCTGAATTCACTGCGGTACAGAATATCGTGTTTTAATTTGCTCTTAAAATTGCTGTTATTAATTAGAGTTATTCCTGAACTAAAGGCTTACATTTCGTGCGCATGGGGAGTGCAACATGTTGGGTTTGTACTCATTTGCTACGGCGCAGCTGACGCTATTGGATCCATCACTTGCGGCTCGATAGTGAAGAGAGTTGGACGAATTCCCATATTCGTATTCGGAGCTTTGCTCAACGCCGCATTAATCATAGCCCTCTTTTTGTGGAGGCCAGATCCTTCGAATGCTGTAGTCTTTTTCGTCATTGCTGCCTTTTGGGGTCTTGCAGATTCAATTTGGCAGACACAAATCAACTGTAAGCATTAAATTCGTCCGTTAATAAATATTAAGAATAGTTGATATCATTAACAAATTGTTGTGTTTCCTATCACAGCTTTCTATGGCGTTATCTTTTCCGGTTCAGAAGAAGCTGCCTTCAGCAACTATCGACTTTGGGAGAGTTTGGGCTTCGCAATTGCTTTCGCTTACAGTTTCGCGTTGTGCGCCAATGCCAAACTTTGGGTACTTGTTGGAGTACTCTCAGCCGGAATGATTGGTTATTTGACAATTGAATCCATAGAAAGCAGAAAGTCAAAAACAAAAGCAGAAAAAGAATAAAAATTGCACTTTGCGCGTGGCGCATTGAAAATCAATGAATATTATAACGATGGCAATGCCCCAGAACCTTATGTACGTGTATCCTCTTTCTAAACATTCACAAAATAACACAACGGAATTGTAAAAATTCAATTATATTTTCCACCATATCCTAGCAATGATTGCCATATTAGTTCGGCAAATGCTGCCAAATTTTTTAGATTCATAATGATTTTTATCATTTCTTGTTTATGAGACATTTTATTTGTATTATAGTTCTTCGGATCCGCCACGGAACTGTACAGTATATAGTGTGTCGCGACGACGTACCCTTAGGAGTTAGGCCTAATACAATACCTAACGCAATACAATGCGTACGCATAATAATTCAGTAGAAAATAAAATAAAATATTTTTTTTTATAGGTCCAATAATAATAAGGTGAAATAAGTGTCTGATATATGCACTGTGACCTAGAATAAAACCCACAGGGTAATCCAATACATAAAGTGTATTTTTAAAAATGTATTTACATTAATCCCTTAGCAATGAATATTTTATCCAATTCATTTTCAATAGCAGGACAGTTGCCACGTAAACCATCTACAACTTTCTTAGACCATTTGAAATATTCTTCACAGCGTCTAGAAGACCAACCTCTTGGGGTACCTTTACACAAGTCTCTTAGGTTGTACAGCTTATCAGCCAGTTTTACTAGCTTAGCCTCATGACTGGATGTGGGAGCATGAACAATTTGTAATCTCTTCCTTTCTTCACTTGGGAGGCTCTTGTCATCAGTCACCTCTCGTACAACATCTGTAACAGTTTTCCCAAACTTTTTCTCCAGCTCTTCAAATGTTGTTTCAGTATCTTCAACAGTATCATGCAGAAGGGCAGCTTGCAAAACAATCAGGTCCTTAATACCAGCTTCACTAGTCAAAATTCTAGCAACACCTGCCATAAAAAGCAATCAGCATTTAAAACAATGCGCAGATGTAACCATCTCTTCTGTGATATTTTCATATTTATAACGCACAACATGTAAATTCTGGGAAATTGACTTTACCTATGGGATGATTGATGTAAGGAGTAGAATCACTGTCCTTTCGTCTTTGATTCCGATGTTTTATTGCCGCAAAATCTACACATTCTATCAGGTCGATCAGAACATCGCCTTGCGCCATGACGAAAAAGGAAAATTGTGTCACAACAAATAAACCGGTTAAACGTAAATATGATCGCTTGTTAGCCCATCTGTCGGGAAAAATGTAACAAGACTAAACAGTTTTTTGCATGACGTGCGGTAACAGCGCTAAAAAATTATGAAATTAAAATTACAACTAATAATGTGTGGGTCTTTACATTACGAATCTTCTGATAAGGATAATATTTGAAAAATACGTTAAAACATTGAAATCTTGATCCGATCAATTAAAAAATTCCCGTTGATTAGACAAACCATCAACGAACCTCAAAGTAATAACGAATAACACGCGTGTCCATTTCTCGAATAAGGTGTAATATCCCCAAAGAAAAGCACTTTTTTACCTTTATACATTACAATAGACATAAAGAACTTTGACTCTTATTAATGCATACTTCTATTAAGCTCGGTATTAATCAGGACTTAAAACTATGAAAGTATTTCAATTGCATATCTTTATAGTTTATACCAATATTTATGTTAATAATGATGAAAGAGTGGCAAGCCTATAAGTAAACTGTTTTGGGCAGCAACAGGATTATGTTAATAGTCGATTTAATTTTTATTTTTCAAAACTCTTTTGATCTGTTAACTACAAAAGATTTAAGTCGGCACGTCAGAAAAAGGGAGATTATTGTTTATCGGCAGTCTAGGTTGTACCTCGTTGAGAGCAATAGTAAAATGTCTTTGTAAACCAAGAGAAAAATGTCAAAAGCTCGTCCGCCTTTCCTTATTTGCATGAAATCAGTAAAAATTATAGGTATTGTATCGAAACTAACATTCAGTTTGAATCAGGCAGTTTACCTATAACATTACTTTAAAAAAACTTATTCGATTTATGCTTAAAGAGACGGAAACTTTAAGCGTCTTCAAGTGTTGAACGAAAATCTGCGAAAAAAGATTGTCCATATTAACATTAATAATGACAAAAAATGTACACTATGTATATCAAAATAGGGAACCGATAAAGAGAGGGCGATACAAAGTCATATGACTAAACGGACACCTGACCTTGTCCATACAAAATGTAGAAAAACCCGAGAGGAAAAAATTCGTCAAAAACTATATGATGGAAAAAAAATAGAAATCAAAGATGCATATACGCAGTGCGCCCGTGATGTTTTCGTTTTATGTTGGAGAGTATCGAATGCATAAATGTAGAAAGTTATCTGGATAACTTAAATGCTCGCTTATCCATTGAAGAGGGGTTTCTAGAGGGATATCAATTCCGTGAATGACGACTTGGAACGGTCCTAAAACAAAAGAAAAATAAGTGATGTTCAAATACATTTAAAAATTTTAAATTACACCTTTAGATTCAAAATTTAGATTTGCCCTTTGTAGTAAATCCTCCACCACCAGTTTTTTCTCATTCTCTACTGGTTTGACTAAATACTGAACGAAAGGCTTGGAAGTCAACTGTGGAACATATAAACGAAAGGGAATGTATCGAAAACCATCCTCGGCGCTATGTTCCATTAGTTTCCGATTGGCTGACCAAAATTGATCAAATCTGTCTGTAAAAATGTAGAAATTACACATAATTGATTGGTCCTTATACAAAAGAGTATGTAGATCATACCATGTAAAAGTCCCAACCAAAGCTGCTTGTGGTCACGTTCTTGCATCAAAGCCATAATGTGATTTTTATGTTTCAGAGCATCAGCTTCCTTTAAGCTATGCATAAGATGGGATTCTACAACATCTCTGAAAATAAATAAAAATTATTTGAAAACATAGCTTGATACATAATCTAGAATGTGATTACTTTGAGGGGCATTTGAGTAATTTGTTATCAGGATATTTATCAAAGTGGACTGTAATCTGCCATGGTAATTCTGAATTTGTGACAAACAGATCATAAAGTAGCCCTATAGGATAATGCCTATACAAAATTGTATGTTTAAAATGCTGACTTGAAATTTTGAATAAAATACCACTTAAGAGGATGTCTTTCAAATTCCAGCCACATTTCATTGTCATGTTTTTCGGGAACAACACACCTTACAAAATGCCTACGAACCTAGCAACAAGAACTTACCATATAGTATCTAGACACAGCTATTAGTATTCAATTAAGTTTACTTTATCTGTGACGAGGGGAAAATAAGTCAGTCGTGGAACCATAAGATAGAAGGGATCTGGTGCAATTGGTGTTGACACTTCTTCTGTGGCTAATGTAAAACAGATTGGTAATCGGCCCTCCCAGATCTCACGTAAAATTTCCCTATCTTCAGCCATGATCAGCACGATTAGTTAAAGAGATTTCGGTATTTCAGAGAGACAAAACGTTCCTCGATGCGACATAAACAATTAATCCTAAACAATTCCAATTTAAGGCCGATCTTCGATTGTTTCTATTAGGTTTTAGCTGACGACTCATCTTGAAAAACAGCGCCATTGGCGGAGACGGACGTAAAATGAATCTTATGTCAGCCAAGCTGCCAAGCGCCAATTCAAAAACTTAAAACTGAAAGTTGTCCTTTTTTTACGTTTCGGTTCTTGACTTCTTGTTATTGATGTGAATAATTTTTTTTAAAGAATTGTATTTATTAATTTAATTAATTTTTTCCATCTCAAAAGAAAAAGAAAAATAGATTTAAAAAAAGCATATGTATTTTTTGTAAACAAAAGAAAAAATGGCTAAAATTATTCAGCAAGTTCACAAGAAAGAAACCCAGTCCACTCAAATTTACTGAAACAATAAAAGAAACAATTGTTTAGGAACCGTGTGTGCTAGAGGAACCGCTTGAAGCGACCTAGAAAAAATGAGTGAAAAAGATTACGTAAGAATGACACAGAGTGTCTAAAAGGCAAGTATAATATATCAGACCGAGGTAGGCATTACAACTGGGACAGAAATGTTCGACATCCAGGCAATCTTTAACTATAATGATAATAATTTGATAACAATGAGAAAATTCAATGACTTTGTATTTGAGCAATTAACTTACTGAAACAAGGTATTAAGCAGCACCCTAGGACGCACCTGTGTATCAAATCAAGAGCAACCATTTAGACAAAACTGTTAAACTTTGAAACAGTTATATTATAAACGATAGTATACCCAACGAAGCAAATTAAAATGCCGGAAAAAATAGGAACTAATCCAGGTTTAGTTTTGATACCAGTTTGAATTTCCGCTTGGCACTGCGGGCATTTCATCGTGCAAGCATCCGGTCCCAACATTTTTTTTTCTTTTTAAAAATTTCAATGATAGATTTCTTTTCGTTCTCTTCACTCTTTCACTCCTTTCATCACCTTGATAAGAGAGAGTATTTCAAAAATTTGAAATGATTAATATTGCAATGCCTAGTGTACTACGAATTATTTGTTATTAATGTTTTTCAAAAATTGCCATAGAGATTTTTCGCTCATCAAAACTAGGTGAGCTGTGTATACCAAGTTGCAAGAATAAAATGATCTACATATTTTTGTTTGGCGAGATAGTGCAGCAGTCGGTTGGTCACGATGGTGATTTGTTTACTTTCCAACATCTGGCATGGAAAATGGGAAAACGGTGGGGGGACCGAAAATAAAATAAAAACGATGCACAACAGCAACGTTTGTTGGATAGCACAGCATCAGGGCAAAAAAGGGACTGATGTAAAAATATGTGTAAATATAAAAACACGGGATCGACGAGACGTGCGACTTAAACAGAATCAAAAATAGCCCAGCCTTGGTTGCATGAGCGAGAAGTGTAACTTGTGAGATTTTTATTTTCCCCTTGTTGTCATGTTTTATTTTAATTTGTCGGTAGGAAATGCCTCTGCATTCGGTAAGCGACGGATATGTGTTGCTGGCTCACGCTCTCAGCACGTACTACGTAAAACCAAGTGGAAAGCGGAACGAAACCGAATAGGGACATAGAAAACCACAGCCACCATGAGATGATGAATGGTACATGTTGGACAAGCGCACACGCGGGAAATCGGAAATTTGTTTTTCCAACAAATTTTGGAAAGGCTTACCCTTTTTAAAAAAGAAAAGGTGTTTTAGAAAGTGAGCTGCTGTCGTGACCCCACTTGCTTGTCTGTGTTCACCGTCACTGTCCTAGCATACAATCACACATCGTTTCGTTTCGTTCGATTTTCAAAATACAAAAAAAAGGAAAAGGCACAATCGACGCGCTGGAAACTTGAGTGGTAGCACACAGAATGAAAAAAAGGTACTTCTAACGCAACTCGTTGCTTACTGAAGACTGTCGAGAGAACAAAAAAGCGACAAAACAGCTGCTGCTACTGCTGCTGTTGCCGAGAGAAAACGGTGTGCCAAATAGCGCCCAGTACACCTCCGAATATACAGCTGAGATGCTGAGATGGGCGTTCCCATAGAGAAGTTCACGTGAAAGTCAGTTTTCGATGTTCATTCTTTTGTACTTGCTTGTTTTCCTTTTTTTAACGTTTGTTTGGCTGAGACGTCCCTTCGTCATCGTACAAAAACTTGATGCGTATACGCGTGGATATATATAAATACTCTTTTTCATAGTCAAGTACCTTTCAAGAGTCTGTAAGATGTATATAGTAGAGTCTGTATGCTGTATATAGACTGCAGTAGTGAAATGGAGAAACTTACTCTAGAATTCCAAGAGCGCGACACTGATAAAATGCAAATGGAATTCATGGGCAATGACCAAACATGTCAAATCAATAATTGACTGTTGTCTAGATTAAACAAATGAGACATTTTCTTATTAAGGACATTTGGATAATACGTCCCTATTGAACCGTGCATTCAAACATTTATCTGAAAGTCCAAACATCTGGAATTGTAAAAAAATCTTTTAGCTCCGGACCCGTTTTCTTTTTCTTCTTATGTTTTCAGTGCTGTTGTTCTCCTTTGCCTTCGATTTTCTCATCAACTTTCAAAATGCTCAAGTGGGATTCGAGTAAAAGGGATAGGAACGGCATTCTAAAAATCCCAACAGGCTTTTTTGTTTTGCCTTTGACCGCAACTTTCATCCCGCTTGACGTATCAGAATCAACTGATTGATGGAGCCAACACACGTAGTCCAATGTCTACGCAAGGATAAAAGTATCCATCAAACAGCATTCTTCGAAGGACTGCAAGAATAATAATCAAATTTGAAATGGTGATCAATTGTTATCTCTTATACACTAGTAACAAAAAGCGGGGGATTATATTTAACTACACACTGCACGATTCGAAATACAATAAAAGTGCCGTGTATTTCAGATTTAATTCTCGAATAGGTATACATGAATTAAAGTAGATAAAAGATTAGCCCCGTGGAAATCGACTTACACACTGACACTTTGATGGATGGTGAGATATATATAAAAGAAAAAGAAAGATAAGTTTAATAACTAATGACCCAACTCATATCATGCATCAAGGCATTCGGGACATTGGGAATAACGAGTACGAGAAAAGACGGCCTCGCAAGTAGGTAGAGCGCACTTGAACCACATTTCACTGCTCATGTCTAGGCGCTGTATGAGCTTTTTCTTGACTGCTGAACTAGTCAAGGTAACATTATACATATTGGATACACGACAAAGCCACTCCAAAAGATTCCTTTCCTCAGCATCAGTCCATTTCCCGTTAAGTAGATGAGCAGCTCTGTCCAGCTGTGTCTGATTGATGACACTGGAAGGGGGTAGTCTAGTCGATAATGCCTCTACAACAAAGAACTGGCGATGCAAATCAAAACGGTTTATAACTTTATGCAAATCCAAATAGTATCCAAAACCGGAGTTGGCGTGTTTCTTTATATAATTGAATCCCATCGTAACTTTGCTCACAAGGTATTCTCTGGATGATTCGGCTAGCGTAAACTTTACCGTTTGGCCATTGTAACTTGTTTCATATGTTCTTTTTGCATCATTCTCCAAGCAAAACATTAGGGAGGTCAACTGTATGCGATAAAGAAGATCCCAACACTGATCGTTATTAAAAGTGTTGGAGAACTGGGACTTGAGTTGGAAAAACGTTAATTTCATTAGTTGATTTTCTAACATTTCCGTTTCGATCCATTTGTCACAGGCCTTGTTAATCTTGGCTTGCCATTCTTGTGTCGTACGAATAGTTCCGTCGTTTATAAATTCCCATTTAATGCTGGTCAGGTCCATGTAAAAAGCTTTGATTTTATCTCCGTAGCGGAAACAAAGCTGAATGGGTTTTTCACATTGCGGACACGAAGGACACCAAATTTTGTGGGCAGGCGTATCTTCACTCTCGTAGTTTTCATTCATCCACTCGTCCATTTTCTCCACTTCAACGTAGTGGTCACACTCTAGGTAAATGTACCTGGAAATTCACAAATTTATCATTGCAGTTAAGCACATGCTGCATTCAGTCAATTATACCTTGCTTTCTTGTTGAAGTTTGGAATTTTAATCTTGGAGCAAATCTGACATTTAGGTGGACACATTTCACCACAAAGACCGATACAGAAATGTCCGCAATTGAATGTTTTTGGGCAAGGCTCGTTACACGGTTCCCGATTGCAAAATTCATGACACGAATGCCTGCACTGTACGTGTGGGCATTTCCATTCGCAGTTTTTCTGTTAATAATAATTGATTTCAATCTTTTCCTTCTTTATAAGCGGAGAATTATTTCAAAATGTTACCACGCAAAGAGTACAATCATCTCCACAAGACTTTGTGCACTTTTGATGAAAGCATCGGTAATTGCACGGTTTCTTGCATGGAGGACACACCTTGGCGCATTTGTCTTCACATCTATAGCAAGTTAATAAAAACCCTTTCTTTAGTTTAAATCAATTCATTTGTCAATAGAATCACGTACTTGTGGCCGCAGATCAGAATTTTGTTGCAACGTTTGACACAAACGGAGTGAAATCTGTTGGTTTGACATTCATGACATTTTGCGGAACAGCGATGATCACAAAGCAGTCTATGTTGACAAGATGAAGGACATTGTTTAACCTCCATCACTTTGGCTTGAATAATATCCTGGTCTGAAAAGATTTCAAAATAAAATAAAAAGCCTTTGCAAAATAGCGGCTGAATTACCAGCATAACGCAGACAGCATTTCCCCTTCAAACTATGGCCGCAAGGGAGATAAGCGCTTTCTAGTTCAACTTCTTGTTGGCAAGAGTTAGTAGTGCACGGTTCGCGACAAGGAAGCGGGCAAGGATGGCCGCAATCCAAAGTTTTCTCACACATAGAAATGCAGTCGTTTTTGGAGAGCTTTTTCCCGCATTCGGCTTTGACCTTGTGTCCGCATTTTGGAATCTTTTTTTCTACCATAACTCTGTTAGTTGAAATTCAATTAAAAATAAGATAGTTTAAGGAAATTTTAGATATGTATTTCATTACCGGCAGTAAAGACTCTTGAGTGGTTTGCTGGCCTCCTTTGAACCGCATTTCAAAAGGTAAACGTGTCCGCATGGCAATTTTTTCTCTTCTTCTATAGGGCAAGTTAATTTGAGTTTATCCTTCAATGGAACTCCACACTTGGTAGGTACACTATGACGACAGCCCAATTTGTGATCCATCGGCTCTTTACAGACAATTTTTTCTGTCGGAATACAACATTCCAACATGGCTAAGTGGCCACACGGTAGTTGTTTTTTCATCGGCACTCGACAGGTATTGTCATCTACCGACGACACTTTATCACACGTCGTATTCCACGTGTGACCGCAAGCCAGTTGGAGAGAAACAGGCGTGAAACAAATTTCTTTTTCTGGCACCCGAAAACACGGAACATCCTGCAAAGTAAAAGTATTCAAGGTAACAAAAGTGACAAATTGTTGTTAAAAATAACGTACTTTTTTGTGGCCACATTTCAGTTGTTTTGAAATAGTTTCCGTGCATGTATGAGCTTTGGATTGGTCATGACACCGCAGTGAGCAATAGTGGTCACAATCAAGTGGCGCGCCACATTTGATTTTGCATTTCTCTTTTGCTTTGGTTTCACTCGTACCACAAGGGATAATGACCATATGATGGCACGGAAGCGTATAATTGACCATTGTATTGCAGGTGATGCTTTTATCGACGTCTTGAGCACACGGAAGACGAAGTTCGTGACCACATTCCAACATTTTCAATGGCTCTGCCGTACATTTAAAACTTCGTAATTGAATTTCATCTGTGGCAACTGAACACGGAACCAGTTGGACATGGGAACACAGGGGATGGAGCACTTCAACTAGCTCGTCGCAAACAATTGAGTCAATTCCATCGATGCATCGAACAGGCTGCAGATGACCACACATCAACATTTTCTTTACAACGGTCGTACAAATTGGATTTTTGTCCCAGCAGAGACATTTGACGTCATGGCCACAGCCAAGATGTCGAACGATTTCTTGATGACATCGTTCAATTGGTTTGGAACAAATACTCTTTTGCTTATGTCCACAGCCGAGCATTTGACGATCAACCATAGTAAGACAAGGGATTACAATTGGTTTTCCAGGACAGATGAATTTGGAAATATGACCGCAATCCAGCTTCCGCTCATCTGATATACCGCACTCGAATTCTGCTGGATCGACATTGCATTTCATCCATTTTGAATGGCCACACAATAGTCGTTTGTGTACCATCTCTTTGCAAGTTGCGTAGAGCGACATACGGTTAGTTTCGGACATACCGCAAGTAATTTTTGTAACATGAGAGCATTCGAGACTGTACTCAATTTTCACTGTGCAGGCATTGGTGTCATCCAGTTCATCAGGTGGCATGAAACAAGGAATCTCCTTAATATGTCCACAAGGAAGATTCTTGAAAACTAGTGAAGTACACGGGATTTCTTTGACATGATTTCCTAACTTGCAACATCGAATCTGAATCTCATGCATGCACGGCTCCTTGGTAACCATCACAGGCTCCTGGCAAAGCGCTTTAAATATTGGCGTGGAACAGGGAACCAGCTGAGTGTGTCCACACAGTAGTTGTTTGACGACTTTTTCTTGACATTTTTTCGTATGTGATCCATCTTTGTGACACACTAGTTTGCAAGCATGACCGCAAAGAAGTTCAGCTCCACACAACTCGCGGCAAAAGTTCCCAATCGGAAAACCATCAGGTCTATTAACCTATCAGGATATAATGGATACATATTTCAAATAATAGAAATATAAAATATATTAGTTTAAAGTTTTACTTTATAAATGGTTTGGTGGTTGCGATTGCATCGTAGAGGAATCTCTTCGCCAATTTCACCGTTTTCCATTAAAACGTTTTTCATGTGAGCCCAAAGAGGGCTAGCAGCGACCAATATGTGCATGTTACCCAAAATGTAGAGGCCATTGCGGGCGCGAGATAAAGCCACGCAGATACGATTGTCAATGCGGAGGAATCCGACCGAGTTGCGTTTGTTGTTTCGCACCAATGACAAGATAATCACGTCGTTCTCCTCTCCCTGGAAGTTATCAACCACCGTCATACGAACCTGGGTCAATTCCTTCATTAAACGTCTGCGTGAATTTAATAGTTGATGAAGTTGAGCGGTGTAGGTGGCCAAAATCGTAATCCGATGGGCTAAGACGTGTTTATTCCTCACTAAATAGAGAGCCAATTGAAGAGCCATGGCAACTTCATGCTCATTGTAAAAACTGCTTCCGTCTTCTTTCTCAGGGTGAGTGTGATGATAAAAGAAAACCTATGAAACGAATAGAACCAATAAATCAGTACAAAAGTCGAAGTTATATTACACTTTAGAAGAACAGGTGTTATATAATTATTACGTCATGCATCATTCCCGGAACGTGAGGGTGGCTATAGACTGAGCTATGGTTTTCCAGTTGGGCATAGACAGCTGGAACGATAAGTCGAGCTACTTCAGGTCGCATTCTGTGTTGGACGCCCAACCGAACAGCTTTCATTCCACCCATGATTAAACGTTCAAACAGAGACACGTCTAGATGATATTTCGTCGCCAGTTGGTGCACATTCACTGAAGGACGCAGTTGTTGGTGATCCCCTAATGAATGATAACAATAATGATTTTGAATCATTTGATGAACTTTACAGTCATACCGATCATAATCAAATGCTGACAATCAGGTGTCAAGGAACAAACGATATGTGACTCGAGGACTTCCGCCGCTTCCTCAACGATCACTAAATTAGAAAAAGGTTAAAAATTGATAATAATAGATGGTCGAAATTTTTCAGGAATATTTACCAATTTTAGCTTTGAGTGATTCTAGCAGTAATCGGTTTTTGGCTGCTCCTGTAGTAGTCATGCCAATTACGTCGGCAGTGCGACAAAGAGCAGCAAGCGCTTCGCCTTTCAATTGATTGTATTCTTTGATTTTCCCTTTAAATTCTTGTAATTCCTCGTTTATAATATTCTCGTAACTACGTTTCCATTGGCCAAAAAGCATCCAACGTTGACTTAACGGCATTGTCATTATTCGGTCCGCAGAGAAATCATCCTCCTGGAAGATGTCATTCTCCTCGTCCAAAAGAAGATCACGGATGTACTGCATTTGTTGAATTTGATTTTTAGCGAAGCTCATGAGACTTTTGTCTTCTTCATTCACTGCAGTGTCAAGCCGCAGACGAATGTCGCCGTTGTTTTCTATAGAATTATTATCCATTATTTCTAAATTTGCCTCTTGTTTTGCTATACGAATTTCTTCTCTGTAGTCCTCGTCATCGATTGTTTCTTCGATAATATCGTCCACATTACGGTAGGGCCCCTCCATATCTTCTTGAAGATTTTCTACAATAGTTTCTTCCATAACGGCTGCAATCTTTTTCGTCATTTGACTTCTTTTGCTATGCTCCATCCGCGTCTCCCGCAACACTTTGAGTAGTTGTCGATGGTTGGACCAACCCAACCACCATTTGAGGATGTTGTCTTCACGATTTCTCTTCTTTTTTTGTTTTTCTTGTCGTCGTTCAGCCTGTTCGAATACCTCACACATTTCAGCACTAATAATATTTCTTCGCTTCAGTTCACCAACTTTGAGGACTTCTTGTTGCGTGTTACGGTTTTTGGATTGAATGTGCACCTCAATCTTGGCTCGGAGCTACAATAATGAAACTTGCTGGCTTATTGTCGTTATCTAACTGATAAAATGAATTTTGTACCTCTTTTAATTTGTAATCGTAGTAAAGGTAGTTGGAGTCACAATATGGGCCGTAATGCTGAGTCATCTGAACATTGGATTTAATCTTACGAAGACTGAAATTTTCCAAGGTTGCTGACTTTGATTGACCCCCAATGCGGATGATTCGATTCGTCGTGCCAACTATCCCAGCTAAAAATTGGTCTAGTGCGTGGTTCTACATGATTTAAATGGAATTATTTCAAATGAATGGGGAAAGAACAAATGATTTTGCTTACAGTAAGGCAAATAACGACGACAGGTGCGCGTTCATCCAGCCAATTCCCACCTTGCTTTTTCCAGAACATTTTATTCTTTAGATACCAACTATCTCCTTCTTTGAAAGTGGATTTCAGATAAGATATTGAGTTTTCAGTTCCACCATCTCTTCCTTGCCAAAGATGCTTGTTGTCCAGCAGTGAACGCAAAATCCGGAGAGCCAAGAATGTCTTCCCCGTGCCTGGTGGCCCTTGAATAAGCGCAACTCGACTCGTAAGAGCTATTTGTAAAGCTTCGTATTGTCTCTCGTCGAGACCCAGTTGTTCCGAGTTGGGCCACTCAGAGAAGTGCATTAAATTTTGAATTTTAGTAGTTGTTTCGTTAAGATTCCTTAATACATAAGCAGAGTGTTTTTCAAGGTACAAAGGCGGTGTTAGTTTTGTTGTCCAACCCAAAAAGTACTCCATCATTGGAAATGAATTTTCGGTAAAGTTTTGGATCACTTGAAGCACTGCTCGATAAGGCTCAAAGAATACTGTCGATTCAAGCATATCATATTCCTATTTAAATATATGAAATGAAATTAACAAGAATATCATTTGTTCAACGCGCTATATTATTCGCGTTATACTTTCTCGTTGAAATCCATCGGAACAAACGGTGTTTCAAGTGCAAGTATTAGACGACCAGTGGCTAGTTCCTCCGGTGTACTATAAACAATAAGTAAAACAAAATGAGATGATTTTTAAAAGTGTACTACTATAAAAAATGGAATAAATAAACAAATTTACCTGATAGCTACGCTAGCTATTAGAAGTTCGTTATTCCTTCGATCCCTTAGACAAACAAGTGAGCCGTGAATAAGTCTTCTACTTGTGTTCCAGTTTACCCTCGGCAATCGTTGAAATTCCACTGAACACAGACGCCACGAAGTTTCTCGTTCGGGAACAAAATATGAATTCTGTAAAAATTGCGATGGTCTGACGTTTTCGTAAATGCGCAACTCCCGAACGCTCCTTGGTCCCAACTGTCGATACTGCTCGCCCAAAAACTTAACCATGCCCTGTCGAAGGGGTCTCATGAAATCTTCCATTAGAAGTCGAAACTGAACATCTTGATAAGTTTTAAGATCAGGATAAAATCGGTGAATAAAGTTGGGTCTAAGATAGACTTGACCTGACCAAAAAATATCATCTTGATTCGGCACAATGTTCCAGTCAGCAATATCATCAGGTGTTTCCTCGAGCACCATGAGTGGATCAATGTTTGACGACATTATGTTTCTAACTTGATTGACTGAGTGAGTACCTCCATCGACCTCGTTACCAGAAATTTTAAAATGGATTGATTTAAGTCTGTGTGTTATTTTAAGTTTAATATTCAGAATCAGAACGGATGGATCTAAAGTCCAGTTGTAGAGATCCAAGAAAAAATTTGGGCGTATGGTTAATGCCAAATTGGTAGTAAGGAAACGATTTGTGACTTCGCAAATTGCTTTGAGCACATATTCCAGCTTAAGTTTTTTACCTGAATTCTCTATGTCTTGTTGAAGGATGTGAGTGCAGCACAAACTAACTTTATGGTACAGATTCTTACTTTCAATCAATTTAGCCATCCGCTTCGTATCTCCAATTTTGATGTGACGGTCGCACAAGGCACCAAGGATAATCCAAATAACTTCCGTGTCGGTTGGATCTAGCCATCCTTCTTGACCAAGAGATGCCGTGACTTTTTCAAGACTAGAAAGTATTTCAGTTGGTGAAAAAGTGTCCCGTCGATCGTATACCTTGAGAAGGGATACTTTTTCCGGATTTAAATTTATAGAGGAAGCAGCAGAGATTGCTTCACCTTTAGCTTTTCTGTTCTTACTCTTTCGGCCCATTTTGTTGTTTACGAACTAAAGTGTTTTGAAAAGAGATAGTCAATATATACTGTCTATATAGTGCATGTGGCGGCCGGCGTATATGAGTCATTGTATATTATCTTTCATTATCACTAAAAATATATTACTATGGTCGTTAGGAACAGGGTTGTGCCGTGTGCACAATATGTTGTACACATTACACAATGTTTTGTATTCCACGTAAGTACTAGGCTGTCTGACAATCCGGACTTCATAGTCATATAAAATAAAGAAATGAATTCTATGAAAGATAAGAAAAAGAATTTGTATTCGAATGCGCGGCACGTGTACCAATGTTAGAACATTTCTTATTTTAAACTTGATCACATTAACAAACAACACTTAATCTATTTATTGTGAAAAATATCAGTATGTTTGTCAGTCTTTTTGGGGGTTTCCTTAACACTGCCAAATATGAGTAAATTAATTTTCATTTTGACGATTTTGAGTTCTCGACGAACAAAACCCATTGACACGCAAAGTAACCTAACTGGAATCCAACCCTCACCTCTCATTTTGAAAAAAAAAAGATGGGTGTTGTTGTGCAATGATTCATATACAGTTATACGATTATACGCACTCCTTTTTAAAATGACCGAATTGGACAATTGCCGACAAGTCGAGACATGTACTAGATAATAGGGACTATTAGTTTTCCTTAACATTTACACAGCTGCAGACAAACAACTATGTTCAACAACTTCATCATCAAAAAAACATTTCTGAGATAAAAACAAGCAAACAAAACAGACAAATACTGCGGATTTAAAAGTAAAATGCGCAATCGACTATTTTTATACAGACAAATTTGGTGTGTGGTTATTTACATATGACTCAACTTTGAAAAATCGAACTTTATCACGATTCCAAGTTTGATAAGAAGAAAAAACAAAAACTATTTAGTATTCATGACGTGTATTCCCTAGTACAATGAACCTGCCCCCTGTAGTATACCTTGCCCCAGTTCATTCCGTTCCTTTCTATGAAATGAAATGAAATTTGGCAAGTATCGCCAAAAAAAATCCGTTAGTCTAGTAGTGGCACGAGATAGATTTCCCGTTACTTACGGACAAACACAGCGGTACTTAATATGTAAATACTTAAAGACATTCGGGCAGGTGTCACCGAAAAATGAATTGGTGGCCGGTACTTCACAGTTGGATTGACCGTTGCAGAGTTGGCCAATCTTGCTGGTATGCGATGCGGTGAAACAGTTAGTTGGTTTATCACGTTCTGGAACCTGCACGCAAACTGGATGAGTTGTACGGCCGTAATTAGCGTAATCGACGTTAATGGTTTTTCCACTGGGACAGGATAACATTTTGGATTCCCATTCACAAGTAAAGGATTCAACTATCTCAGATGGGGTCATAGTTTCGCAGTGATACTTGATTTGTAAATATTTAAAAACGTTGGGACATGTGTCACCGAAAAATGAATTAGTTGCAGGAACAACGCAGCTCGATTGACCATTGCAAAATGTTGCAATGAAGTTTGTATGGGATGGAGTGTTGCAATTATTTGGTTTATCGCGTTCTGGAACCTGCACGCAAACTGGGTGAGTTGTACGGCCGTAGTTGGCAAAATCTATGATTATTCCTTGCCCGGCAGGACAAGACAGCGTTTTAGAATCCCATTCACAAGTAAATGATTCCTCAATCCCTGCGTTCATATAATCAAGATGTTAATATACTGTACTACTAATCAATTTACATAATATGACAAGCTTTGTAGATTTTTTCAGTTAATTTATATGAAAAGAAAGTACATGGGATATACACAGGAGTAAAAGTGATGAAAGTGAATTAACGTCATTACCTCTTTCCGATTTGGGCGCTATCTCGCTTGAAACTTGTTGCTGCTAAATAGAAATGTTATTATTAATTGTTATACATATTTTTTAAATGGTTATTATTAAATTTTGTCGTTGTTTCATCCGGTTACGTCCATGTAGTAAAATAACATTACTTACCAGAAGGCACAAGGAACTGAAGAGTACCATAAAACTGAAGTAACGAGAAGCTTTAACAGTTGGGATCATTTTCGGAGACTATCTCGATGAGATGTGACGACGGTAATCAACCGAGTTATTCTATCATAATTTCTCTCCTCGATTATATAGGGCTAGTTCTAGAATACCGCATGAAACATTCTACCTAATATTCTATCCCAAACTCCAATTGGTTCGGACAAGAACCTCAAAATTAATTATGTAAAACACCTGTGCAGATTCAGTAAAGCTTCATGTTTTTAGAACTAATGGGGAATAGAGCGGCCACCAGAGTCCTCGCTTCTCGATTTTGCTACATAGTTGCAATCTGTATTGGTAGTTTACGCTTAATTAGATAGCATGATGGTACAGATAGTTCTGTTTCAAGATCAATATTTGAGCTGTATACTGCTGTGGTTATGAACATATCTCACAGGGCTTACTATTGATTCTAACCAAACAACGTACCGATGCCAAATTACTTTACTCGTAACATCTGTACGACCACTTGCTGTTTACAATGTTCGAGTTCGATATAGACAGATAGAGTATGTTATCGACTGAAAAGCAGATTTTGTTGCACGTTAATTTAGTCAAAAATAGGCTACTTTTATTGTGTGATGCGCTGAACCTAATAAAATTATTTTTTTTTAAATGCATAAGAATGTAAAAATGTATTCGAATGTAATCAAGACACAAATCGGGATGTCCGCGGTCACAATCAACAATTTTTGTTTTAAACGCAGTGGAATTTTATTTCTAAATATTTGTAAACGCGAGGGCAGGTATCACCAAAAAAATCGTTGGTGGCTCTAACAAGGCAATTGGATTGGCCGTTGCAGAGTTGGCCAATCACGTCAGTATGCGATGCGGTGTAGCAGTTATTGACGGCATCAATTTTATCATCATAGATGCAAACTGTGTTTGACGTGCGGCCATAATTGGCGTAGTCGACGAAAATGCCTTTCCCATTGGAACAAGCTATCACAGTTGACTCTCCTTCGCAGGTGATTGATTCTTCACTCGCTGCTTAAATTGTTTATCAAAAATATGTATTAAAACTGTTAATTAAAAAATTTGAATGATTTTCCATACCTCCAAAGGCAGAACCTGAATAATAAGCTGTTAAATAAGAAATTGGTTGGTTTTCCGTGTCAAGATTTCTATCAGTTACTGCCCCCGGTACATGTTTTATTCAAAAGTGTTCATTACCTGTTTTCCAAATTTCTATATCCTTTTTCAAAGCTTCGATCTGCGCCTCCATTTCTGCTAAGCGTTGAGAATTTTCTAACAAACCGAAGATAAGTTTGATATTTTTTGGAAAATGAAATCATAATTCTTTTATTGTGCACCTCTCCTTTCCTCCAGGCATGAAGTTTGAGACGTACGATAAGTGAGATAATCGGCAACAGCCTTTGTTTGAGTTGCTACTGCTTTCTCCTCCGATGGTCGTGAAGAGTAAGGAAAGGGACGAAGGTAAACTAAAGGCTTATTCGTGTTGCTATTACTCGTCCACTTTGCCGGATATTGGATTGCTGCTGCACAAACCACCAATAGAAGATTGCAAATAACCTAACGATGCACAAGAGTAAGGAAACAAAATATTCATAATACGAAATTTAATTAAAAAAAATAAACACTTTCAAACTCACTGAATTTTTCATGATAGATAAGTTTGTGTCTTTGCTGAGCGGCAGCTCGCATTGAACTATAACCGCTGGACTGGATGTTTGTTGAATCGCATTTGGGGAAATTTTCTATCTTTTTTTCTTTTCTTGCCATTTCCAGGATTGAGGTGAGATCAAGGTTATACAATCTAAAGAATATCAAAGATCACGTGATTTTTGTAATGGCTGGTGAACCGGGATAGCCGCGGGGTAGAATTTCCCTATCTGTCTACTCTTTATAGGGACTGCAAACTGGTCTGAGAGAACTCCTCTGAGCTGGGACTTGGATAGATTTCCTAAGTCCTAACACTCTTATTGTGCACTGGTTCGTGCTTCGTTAAGCTCACGAAAATAACAATTCTGAGAAGTTTTCAGCGTTCATTGTATACGTGAAGACACGCGGCACCTTTCGTTTAGTTACATTTGTCATAAAAATAAAAGGAAAACTTTGATCCCCTCTTTTGTTATTTCCAGAATAACTTGTTCTGATGTTCAGTCTTGCAAACAATTACACGTACACAGTTTCTAGCTATCTCATTTCCGCACCAGGCGTCTAAGAAATGGCTTGCAAATTTTGCAAGAAATAGCTACATTCAAAAGCAGGTCTTAAGACATTAATCTACTAATGAATTGAAGTCCCACAATGTCTTTATAGACCCTTAATTTCTCTATTTCAAAGCCTTCTTAGCTCAGTGGTAGAGCGTTGGTCTCGTAAACCAAAGGCCGAGAGATCAATCCTCTCAGGAGGCACAGCATTGTAGGTAATCGTAATCGTTTATTATTAATCGACTAAGATTTTTAAAATAAACAAAGATATGTTATTATGATATTTTAGTATCCGCGATCCGCGATGCGCTAGACAGAGTCATTTACTTTTACAATCTAGATTGCACTCTATTTGGATGTTATAATCAAGTATTTCATCAATTTAGTTTTACTGCTCAAAATCTGTATTAAAGAATTTCCAGTTTCCCGAGAATAAACGAAAATACACACAAACGAATGATACTTCTGAGATAAAAACAGCATAATACCGAATAAGGGAATTTTCAAACAGAAACCGGAAAGAAAAGGAACATACATGGTTAATAACACAGCTCGAATTGGTCCAAGCATTCGGGGCAATTAGAATGACGAGCAAGAGAGAAGACAGCTTCACATGTGGGTAGAGAGCACTTTAACCACATTTCATTGCTCATGTCTAGACGCTGTTTGAGTTTTTTTTTTGGCAGTGCTCGCCAAATTAACATTAAAAAAATCAGATTTTCGTTCAAGCCACCCAACAAGGTAGTTTTCTTCAGTCTCTGTCCATTGCTGCCGCTTATTAAGGATACAGACAGCCTTGTCCAGCTGTCTGTCGTCAATGCGAACTGAAGACGGAATAATGGTAGATAAGGCTTTCACAGCAAGTATTGACGATGTAAATCAAAGCGTTTCCAAGCGTTAAGCAAATCTAGATAATATCCCTGGCCAGACTGGCCGTATTTCTCCATGAAACAGAATCCCATTTTGACTTGTTCCAAAATGTGTTCCACTGAGGGCTCGGCCAGCACGAACATTTCTTTCTTTTTTGTCTTATCAAAAGACGCCGCGTACAATTTCTTCGAATCGTGAATCAAGCAGTGCATCAGATAAGTGAACTGCATGCGATAAAGGAGATCCCAGCGCTGGTCCCTAGTCAAGTTGCGAATGGACACGCCCTGAAGTAGGATAGATTCCAGTTGCGCATGGAGCTCAGATCCAGTTGATTTCAATTTCACTAATGAATGACGCATTTTTTCAATGTGATAAAAAACTGTAGAATCGTCCTTGAAATAATCCCATTTAATGCTAATCAAGTCTACGTAAAAGGCTTTAATCTTGTCGCCGTAGCGGAAAGAGTGTCGAATGGCTTTCTTGCATTGCGGACACGATGGGCATTTGATTTTGCAGATGGGATTTTCACTTTCAAAGTATTGGTACACCCAGTCGTCCATTTCTTCCACTTCGACAAAGTGCTCACACTCGAGATAGATGTATCTAAATATTCAATTAAATATTATCTTAGATCAATAGTTCATTTACAATTCAATATTTTTACCTTGATTTTCGGTCATAGTTTGGTATTTGGATGTGGGCACAAGAAGGACATTTGGGTGGACAAATTTCACCACAAAGACCGACACAGAGATGTCCGCAAGAGAATCGTTTGGGACAAGGCTCATTACAAGGATCCCGATTGCAAAATTCATAGCACTGATGATCGCACGACGCATGAGGGCACTCCCATCCACACTTTTTCTGTTTGTACATTTTAAGAAATTACAATAGTGTAAAAGATTTCATTCCAAGACTTACCTTGCATGGTTTACACTCATCGCTGCACAGTTCAGAACACTTTTGATGGAAACATTGGTATTCACACGGTTTCTTGCATGGGGAACAAGCTATACCACACTGATTTTCGCATCTAAAAGAATATTATGTCAAAGTAAATGCAAATACAATTGAGAATTAGTTAAGTGAAAGTACTTGTGACCGCAAATCAGTGTTTTTTTGCAGGGTTGAACGCAGACGGAATGGAACCGGTTGGCCAAGCATTCATTACAACGCGCAGTGCAGCGGTGATCACAAGCCAATTTGATTTTACACACGGAAGTACATTTTTCAACCTCCAACTTCTTAGCTTCGATAACATCTTGATCTGAAAACAGAAATAATTTTGTTTCACATGAAAAACTAGGCTCTAAAGGAATTTTACTTACCAGCGTAACGCAGACAACATTCTCCCCTCAAACCATGGCCGCAAGGTAGACAAATGCCTTCGAGTTCAACTTCGTGATGACAAGATTTGGTTGGGCATGGCTCGCGGCAAAGAAGCGGGCACCGATGACCACAGTTCAGAATTTTCGCACACATAGAAATGCAGTCGTTTTTAGAGATATTTTTCCCACATTCGACTTTGACGTTGTGTCCGCATTTTGGAATCTTCTTGTCCACCAATTCTCTGTTAAATGAAATACCATTAAAAATAGGATATTTTAAAAAGGAAAGTTTTAGATCTATTTCATTACCGGCAGAAAATACTGTTTAGCGGTTTGTTGGCCTCCTTCGATCCGCATTTAAATTTACAGCTGTGACCACACGGCAGTATTTTCATTTCTTCAACAGTACAAGTCAATTTGAGTCTCTTCTCCAGTGGAACTCCACATTGGGTAGGAACACTGTGACGACAGCCGAGTAAATGTTCGGTGCGAACGGTGCAAAAAATTTGGTCAGTCGGATCAGAACATTTTACGCGAGTCAAATGACCACAAGGTAATCGTTTCTCCACAATCGCAGAGCAAGAAATTTCATTCAATAGAGACACCTCTCCGCAAGTTGTTTTCCAAATATGACCACAAGTACGTTCTAAAGAAACAGGCGTAAAGCAAATTTCTTTTAGCGTATCCCGGAAACAGGGCATATCCTGGACAAGAAACAAAACAAGGTTCCTATTATGAAATTATGATGCATAAATGATATTTAAAATAACAAAATTATACCTGAAAATGGCCACAACTAAGTTTCTTTTGAACAGTTTCTTTGCAGGCATGAGGCGTCACGCGGTCATGACACCGCAGTGAGCAAAAGTGGTCACAATCAAGAATCGCTCCGCATTTCTTATTGCATTTCTCTTGATCTTGGGTTTCACTCGTACTACAAGGGATAATGACCATATGATGGCACGGAAGCGTATAATTGATCATTGTATTGCAGGTGATGCTTTTATCGACGTCTTGAGCACACGGAAGACGAAGTTCGTGACCACATTCCAACATTTTCAATGGCTCTGCCGTACATTTAAAACTTCGTAATTGAATTTCATCTGTGGCAACTGAACACGGAACCAGTTGGACATGGGAACACAGGGGATGGAGCACTTCAACTAGCTCGTCGCAAACAATTGAGTCAATTCCATCGATGCATCGAACAGGCTGCAGATGACCACACATCAACATTTTCTTTACAACGGTCGTACAAATTGGATTTTTGTCCCAGCAGAGACATTTGACGTCATGGCCACAGCCAAGATGTCGAACGATTTCTTGATGACATCGTTCAATTGGTTTGGAACAAATACTCTTTTGCTTATGTCCACAGCCGAGCATTTGACGATCAACCATAGTAAGACAAGGGATTACAATTGGTTTTCCAGGACAGATGAATTTGGAAATATGACCGCAATCCAGCTTCCGCTCATCTGATATACCGCACTCGAATTCTGCTGGATCGACATTGCATTTCATCCATTTTGAATGGCCACACAATAGTTCTCTGCGAACGATTTCCTTACAGTAAGATTTTAGCATCAAATGATGAACTTTGGACTGTCCACAGGGAATTGTTGCTATGTGGGAACACGACAGCTTGTACTCTATTTGTGCTTTGCAGAGTATAGAATCGGGTGGTGTCGAACACGGAATTCGCTGTATGTGTCCGCAAGGCAATTTCTTTGCCACATCGACCGGACATGGTACTTTGGAAAAAGTTGAAAGTTTGGAGCAGATGATATCATACTCGTGCATGCATGGCTTCTTCATTACTGAAACAAGTTCGTTACATTCTGCTTCCCAAATACTTGCTGAGCAGGACATGAAGTGACTGTGGCCACAGTTAAGTATTTTGATGACCTTTTCGAGACAATTGCGCATGTGGGATCCATCTTTGTGACACACTAGTTTGCAAAGATGGCCACAAGGAAGTTCAGCTCCACACAACTCGCGGCAAAAACTTCCAATCGGAAAATCTTCAGACCGCTTAACCTTTAAAAAATTTATAGAAATCAGGATTATGAGCAAGTTAATACAGTATTGATTGTATTATTTACTTTATGCACAGCTTGATGGTGTTTGTCGCATCGCAGTGGAATTTCTTCACCGATTTCACCATTTTCCGTTAGGACTCTTTCTATATGAGCCCAAAGAGGGCTAGCAGCGGACAACATTCGCATGTTACCCAAAATGTAGAGGCCATTGCGGGCGCGAGATAAAGCCACGCAGATACGATTATCAATGCGGAGGAATCCGATCGATTTGCGTTTGTTGTTTCGCACCAATGACAAGATAATCACGTCGTTCTCCTCTCCCTGGAAGTTATCAACCACCGTCATACGAACCATGGCAAGTTCATTCAAATTCAAATTCTTGCGCGAGTCCACGAGTCTAAATAGTTGAGCGGTGTAGGTGGCCAGAATCGTGATTCGATGGGCTAAGACTTGTTGTTCTCGCACCAGATAGAGAGCCAAATGAAGAGCCATGGCAACTTCATGCTCATTGTAAAAACTGCTTCCGTCTTCTCTCTCAGGGTGAGTGTGATTATGGAAAAATACCTTAAAAAAGAAGAAAATTTATGATAAAAAATAAATAAAACTATGAGAAGACAGAGCAATCATTACGTCATGCATCATTCCCGGAACGTGAGGGTGGCTATAGACTGAGCTATGGTTTTCCAGTTGGGTGTAGACAACTGGAACGATAAGTCGAGCTACTTCAGGTCGCATTCTGTGTTGGACGCCCAACCGAACAGCTTTCATTCCACCCATGATTAAACGTTCAAACAGAGACACGTCTAAATGATATTTCGTCGCCAGTTGGTGTACATTCACTGAAGGACGCAGCTGTTGGTGATCCCCTAATAACCAGAAATCAATAATAAAGTTGTAGCATTTCAGTAACTTTAGATGTGTCCATACCGATCATAATCAACTGTTGACAATCAGGCGTTAAGGAACAAACGATATGTGACTCGAGGACTTCTGCTGCTTCTTCCACAATTACTAAGCAGTAATATTAAAATTTCAAATTAATAACAACAAATATCAATGCCAGATCAAATAATTGAAGATTTACCAATTTTAGCTTTGAGTGATTCTAGCAGTAATCGGTTTTTGGCTGCTCCTGTAGTAGTCATGCCAATACGTCGGCAGTGCGACAAAGAGCAGCAAGCGCTTCACCTTTTAGTTGATTGTATTCTTTGATTTTTTCTTCGTAATCTTTTTCCGAATCGCGCAAATCTTGGTTGACGATTTCTTGATAAATCCTCTTCCATTGAGCAAAGAGCATCCAACGTTGACTTATTGGCATTGTCATTATTTGGTTTGTCGAGAAGTCTTCCATATGACAGGTGTCGTACGGCATGGACAAAAGTAGATCACGGATGTACTGCATTCGCTCCATTTGGTCGATGGCAAAATTTGCGAATATTTTCTCTTCAATATCTTTAGGCTCTTCGTCGGCTTGAGTCCAAGGAACATATTCAGCATCGTCAACGTTATCGTTGTGTTCAGGAGGGGCAACATCATTAATTTCTTCTCTGGCCAAGCGCAATTCTTCAGTGTAGTCTTCGTCACCTACGATATCTTTGACGATATCATTAAGGTCATTATCTAACATTTCAGTGTCTTCTGGTAAGAATTCAAAAGTATTCTCGTCTTTCATGGCCGTAACAGCTTTGGCCACTTGTTGACTTCTAAATCGGTGCTCGATCCGCGTCTCTCGCAATACTTTGAGTAGTTGCCGATAGTTGGACCATCCCAACCACCATTTGAGGATGTTGTCATTGCGCTTTTGCTTAGTTTTTCGCGCTTTTTCCGCCTGTTCGAACACTTCGCTTATCTCGGCACTAATGACATTTCTTCGCTTCAGCTCAGCGACTTTGAGGATCTCAAATTGAGTTTTGTGCATTTTGGTATAAATCAAACCAATTTGTACTTCCATCTTGGCTCGTATCTGTAATTCAATTCCATTCAATAATATGTAACTTTATTTTGGTTTCACACATGCTCGCATACCTCTTTCATCCGGTAAAAATAATAAAGATAATTGGAATCAGAGTATGGGCCATGACTCTGATCCTCCATGACCCTGGATTTAATTCGATAAAGACTAAAATTATCCAGAGCAGCCGATTTTGATTGACTTCCGATGCGGATGATTCGATTCGTCGAGTCAAGTATTCCTTCTAGAAATTGGTCCAATGCGTGATTCTACGAAATAGAAAAATTGAATTTACTACAATGAATATTAGATGGAGAGAATTGAAATGAAGATCATACCGTCAAACAAATTATCACGATAGGTGCGCGATTGTCGCTCCAGTCTTTACCGTAATTTTTCCAGAAAATTTTATTCCTTATACGCCAGTTTGGTCCGCAAGTAAACTGCAACTTCATCATTCGATATGGAGTTTCACCATTTTTTCCTTGCCACAAATTGCTGTTTTCCAGCAGAGTACTTAGAATGCGGAGAGCCAAGAATGTTTTTCCCGTACCCGGGGGTCCTTGAATTAGCGCAACTCTGCTGGTAAGGGCTACTTGTAAAGCTTCGCATTGCCTCTTATCTAGGCCCATTTGTTCAGCATTTGGCCAACAATTAAAGTCCATCAAGGGATAGATGCTTAGAAGGGCTCCTTTAGAATTCTCTAGCGTATAAACGGATGTTTCATCGAGGTACGACGGGAGCATTTGACTCTTTTCAAAGCCGAGAAAATAATCCAACATGGGAAAAGAATCGTAGGTGAAATTCTGCAAGACTTTAAGGACAGCTCGATAAGGTTCAAAGAAGACTACTGATTCAAGCATCACGTACGTCTAAACAATTATAATAACTGGATTAATACCAAGTTAAACAAATTGTACAAAACAATTTACTTTTTCCATGAAATTAGCTGGCACTTCTGACTCGATGGCCAACATAACCTGTCCATTGGTCAATTCCTCCGGAGTACTGTTGAATTATTTAATAAAAAGGGTTATATAATCTCTTAATTATCAATCAAATTTGTGTAAACCATGAACCTGTTTGCGACGCTGGCTACAATGACCTCTAATCCGTCCCAGAGACAAACAAGTGAGCCATGAATAAGTCTTCGACTGGTGATCCAATTTACTCGAGGTAAACGCATAAAATTAACTCTGTAAAATCGCCACGATGATTCACGTTCTGGAACAAGCCATCGATCTTGGACAAGACCGCTTCGTTTAAAGGTAACGTTCTCGTAAATTCGCAATTCCTGGACGCCTTGCGGCCCAATTTGACCGGAAGTAAGTTTAAACATGCCTTGTCGAAGGGGTTGCATGAAATCTTCCATCAGAAGACGAAAATGGATGTCTTGATAACTTTCGAGGTCGGAGTAAGAGTGGCGTAGTAAGTTGGGACGAAGGAAGACTTGATCCGATTGGAAAATATCACGATGACACGGTACAATGTTCCAGTTAGTGATGCTATCTGGTGGATCTGCCATAAATGATTCCTCGGCAACTTCCGACAATATTACATCAACCGTGTCTGAAGCATCGAATCCTGAGTCATCTTGATGTGACTCGTTACCGGTAAGCATACAGTGAATAAAAAGCAAGCGATCAATAATTCTCGGTTTGATCCCCAGACATTGAAAAGATGGGTCTTTTGTTGAATTATAGAGATCCAAAAAGAAATTAGGCCGGATGGCAATGGTCGCATTGGAAACGATAGTAAGGTAGAGACTTGTGGCTTTGCACAGTGCACGGAGAAAATGTTCCAGCTTAAGTCTTTTACCCGAACTTTCAACGTCCATTTCTAAAATGTGAGTATAGCACAAACTAACTTGGTGGTACAGCTTCTTAGTTTCAATGATTTTTGCCATCAGCTTTAAATCTTCATCGCCAATTCTGTCGCAAAACGTGCCAAGAATGAGCCAAATGACCTCTGTGTCGACGGGGTGCAGCCATCCTTCTCGACCAAGAGATGCCGTAATATTTGAAAGTCGAGAAAACATGACAGACGGGGCCAAAATGTCTCGTTCATCATAAAGTTGACGGAGCTGGATGTTTGGTCCACCGACTGCAATTTTAACTTTTTTCTTTGCTTCCTTTTCTATTTTGTCTTTCTTCTGTTGCACATTCTTCTTTTTCACGTTATTCTTTTGACCACCCATTTTAAAGCAATTTCGTTCAGTAACTAACGAAACGTTCCTAGGTAAAATATACAATATATATAACTTGTGAGTCATTTTTATAATATGTGACACGAATCGATTAGTTTGATAAGAATGAACAATAAAGATATATAGCACTACCATGAAAGATTTGAAAGAAATAGCTCAATTCTAATCCGTTGGTAAACAAGGTCGGCAACACCATCAGACGAAATCTTTGTGTTCGTGATATTACACAATCGATACGAATATACACGTGTTCTTTGAAATATTTTTACTTCTGTAAGTAATACAAACAAATTACTCACTTTTCACAGGAACGACGGTGAATCACCTCACATATAAACGCCTCCCGTGTTAGAAATCGTAGTTTATATCAGCAGTTTTTGACAAATATCACACACTTCCAAAAAAAAAACGTTAATTAAACTATATGGGCTGATACTTTCTCGAGACGATGCATTTATAATTTAATCATGAACAGCATACATCACACGGACTACGCCGTTATTACTAGATACTAGCATGTCTTATCTCTTATGAACGATAGAATGGCAACCTGCTATTTGAAAATTTGACCTAGGGTCCACCTCCATGACCTTGAAAATTTTCTAGCGATCAAGAACTCACACTAGGAAATAAGTTTCGCTTAATTTTTATTAATTATTAATTGACGTTTGCTTCACGCATACTTTGTGGCGTTCATAATAATAATTAATAAAATAAATTTTTAACTTTCCCAAACTAATCGCTTGCATTCTTTATCGATTATTTGTATTACATAATGTGCGAGTCGTCTGCAGTCTGCTCGAGTAAATTTTCCTGCCGTTGTGTACCACCATTGCACGTTGTTTCAAATTTATAGGAGGTAATTAATTATAAATAAATATGCATTCGAATCTCTCTCCTCATTTACACACTCCTGAGTGTAACCAAATGATTCAATTACTTTTGGCGTGTCATAAAGAGGTAATTTTACCTGTCGTGTGCAATAGATATGTGACTTGAAATACGTGTTATAGTTTTATATTATAACTTATTTATACCGGATATTGCATATTGCTTACCTACTCCAAGATTTGAATTTTTCATCAAGACAGATTTTTTTTGCTTTAGAATCCTGTCGGAAGATTCGTCGGCTTTTGTAACAAACAAGATACACTGATGGTTGCTTGCTTAAAAAAAGAGGTAGCAAATGATTTGAAAACCTAAGTGTGGAATTCTAAGATGTTTTTTAAAAAATAGTATTCACACTTGGTATACCAATTTCTATAAAAATAACACTTATTTTTCTTTTACTTTAGAGAGAAACCTATAGAAATTTGAACGCTGAAAAATCAAAAATTAAGAAGGAGGAAGTACAGAGAAGACTTAAAGAACAATCATCTATTTAAGAAATCGCAGCACAATAGCTCAATTACTATGAATATACCCATAGAAAAATCCATCCCCCTTTCTGTAACGTATCCAAGTGTTGTCGAACGCTACTTCACCCAGAGATATATTCGAAGGGAGGGTGACAATGACACACGTATACTCTACCATTCAAATAAGATATGTTTAGTGACTTTAGCCAAGAGCCATGCAATTTTTAAAAATGGAGCAGTTATAAAAAAAGTGAACTTCAAAGTTGGCGAGAAATTGGATCGAACAAACAACAAAGTGTCGGGGAAAAAGAAGCATGGCGGGCAACGTGTAGATGAACATTCGATTCTGTGTCTTGTTGAATGTGAGGATGATTCTGTGTACACCATAAGATCAGGTGTTAAAGGCAAACTAGTTGAGGTTAATGAGCATTTAATAGAAAATCCCAATTTACTAATGACTAAATCTGAAACTGATGGTTATATTGCTGTGGTGTTGCAAAAGCTTGGTGTTGAATGTGACATGTCCAATTCAGTTAGTAAAGAGGAATATGACAAAGTTGTAGATGAATAAATGTTGTATTTTCTTCAACTTCTTTTGTTTATTCTTGGATAACTTGGAATAAATGTCTTGATTATTTAAATGTTAAGACATTGTCACATAAAGAACACAATATTTTAAGGCACAGTTATTATCAGACACTCAAACTGAATACAAATGAAATTCTTGTGTTACTTCAGAGTTGATCAGTCACTGTCCCAATTATCTTCATCATCAAACTGAAGCTGAGCAGCTGGAGGCATCGTTAAATTGCCTGAGACGACAGATTTCATTCCATCTGAAATGAAACATTTGTAAATGTGTTTATGAAATTTAAGAACTTGTCAAGGAAACTTACAGGCAACATGTGTGGCAGCAATCAGAGCAATCCTTTCAGAACAGGTCTCCAGATGTTTTGCTTCATCTTCAGGTGCATAATGATGGAGGGCATTGTAGGAGCAAATAACAAAGTTTTTGTGAGCATTTGCCTGTAACAAAACAATATAAAACCTAATATTTTGCTACATAATATAAATATCACAAAAATTTACTTTTCTGCAATTGACAACATGATGATGTGCCTTTGTGATTTTCATCACGTGCGCTGCATTATACGGACAAATGAATAATTTACTCGACATTCTTATGAATTGAATAGAGTGAATAACTCTATGACTTGATCGAAAATTTCTTGTCCAACTCAACACAAACCGATTGCCAACAGGTCAACAATTCAATTTTACAAGGTAAATCAACAGAAACTATGACCAAAATGCCGTTTTGCCAGTTTTGCTACTTAAACATTTTTAAATTAGCAAAAAAATTCTAATTTTTACTAATTTTTAACATTATATAAAAAAATTATTGTTCCATTATTCCATTATTTATTTATATTTTGAAATTATTTTATTTTATTATTTGCAAAACATGAATTTATTATTTTTCCTATTTTGCTGATGTCTCTGCCATCTATCGATGAGGTGGGCGTTCTGGGTTTGTTGTATTGTAAAAAATAGACTGTCATCAATAACTTTTCCCGTTTTTGTTCTCAACAGAAAATTCTTTTTTAAAAAATCGGTATCTTATTGCAATCTATTTTGTTAAGCTTTTGGAAACGAATTTTCACAAGTGATTAAGCTTCAGCAACAGTGGAATTAGGCATTTCCTATGCAATTTCATGTCAAATGCGATGCTCAGCAATTACAGCAACTGCTCCAGTTGTTAGACTCGGGACAATCGACACTGTGTGAATGTGTGTGGTGATTAGTGTTTGTGGGGGACACTGGAAAGGATTTTCAATTAAACTGGGAAAAAATTGAAAGTTTAAAGATGAAAATTGAAAATCAATTGGATACAAAGGATACAGTACCATCAGATATGCTGAATGGGAAAGAAGCTTCAACTTCTGGTGGACCTGCTGGAAACCTGCAGGTAGAAGAGAAACGTAGGAGAGCCTGGGAGCAATGGTCTGCTGATGATATTGCAGCTTTCTTTGAAGGCTTAAATGAATTTGGCAAGGATTTTGATGCCATTCAAAATTGTTTGTATACCAAAAATAGAAAAAAGAGTCTAGTGAACTCTACCAATATCAAGAACAAAGATCAGGTGCGCCATTTCTACTACAGAACATGGCACAAGATATCAAAATATCTTTTACCAACCCCAGATGAAGGAAAACGAATGCACAAGGAACTTTATGGATTGATCAATTATGGAGAAATGTGGAAGAAGCTGGGAGGCTATTTCAATGATCGTTGTGGAGAAAAACTCAATGAACTGGTATGTCCATCACACTTTTGGTGTGATTCTTTTATCTAGCATTAACATCTTAATCTATTATTAATAGGTCCAACATGGAGTTACATCCGTTAAAATAAAAGGGAAAAGTTATCGAATCAAAACGCCCGTCTGCCAAGCATTAAAACGTCTTCAATCCCCTGGAACAGAAACTCAGAAATTGCCTTCGATTCCGGAGAGGATTGTGATGGAACTCACACCCTGTTGTAATGCGGATTTCCTTCGTGTTCAGTCCGTCGCACATAATCCTCGTATACGTATTAGCACTGACAGCTCTCTGCCGATGTCATCCATCATCAGTTTTCTTACGAAAAAATGGAAACCTCGTTCCATTCTTGAAGCCGAGTCTGCTGCTGAAGTAAGTAGCTCATTACTCCATCCAAATTTGTTTTTAACGCTGTAGTTCATTTATTTCTAGGATGAACTTATTATGCGGATAACACCAGACACAAGGCAGGCTGTGTCGATTGGAAGTACAAAAAAAGGGCGCAAGAGAACATTTAGCGGCCAAGAACAAATGGACGAAACAGAAGTCAAATTAGAAGTCAAAAGTTGGATCCTTGACACATCTGATCAGGTGACTGTCGGAGACGTTTACAACATATGTGGATCGTCTGAAGGTCGACTACAACTTACTTACGCTTGGGAGCGACGAAGCAAACCAGAACAAGATTCTGACCATGCGGGTAAATTGACGAACTTGTTTATTAGGTTTTATTTGTTAATATTTTCTTTTCAAAATGATTAGGTCGAGATGTCGTATCTTTGCTTAGTGCTTTGGTTAATATAGCAAAAAGCTCTTTGATGAAAAGTCAACCAAGCGGAGAAATTTTTCCAGTCAAGAAGGCTGCGCGTCGTCAAATCATCCAGTCTCAACCTTCAACAGACGGTTCTTCATCTGAAATTGGAGCGTTGGTAGGAGGAATTAACTCGTCAAGGTCACCTTTGAGTGAAGCTAGTCCAACTCAAAACCTTTCAATAGAGTCACCCATTCAGGTACTAGTTTTATTTTTTGTTCAAACTGTTTTGTTTTTTTAAAAATAGCCAATTCATCTCTCTCGATTCTTCATCAGTTTTCCCGGATGAGACAACGGTTACGACGTCCACTTCGTTATGGTTCGTCGTTGAAGCGTAGTTCTCTTTCTGCAACATTGAATAAAATGCCCGGTCCGTCGGCAGTTTTAACGCGACCTCATCCATCATCTCTGATGGCCCAATCCACCACAGTCAACATAACTTGGCCACCAGAAGAAAACGGTAATGGAACGGGCTCGTTTGTATTACAAGTTCATCTCGATGGCCAACATCCTCATCAACAGACTCAAAGTGAAACACCACCACTACCGTCCTCTCCTGGCCCAATTTATCTATCTCCGAAAAAAGCATCTCACATTCAAACTGCAGCTGGTAACATATTCATTCGTTTATTTTTTGTTTTGTAAATAGCGCAAGTTTGTACTAATTAGTTCTTTTCCTTTAATCGATGTAAAGAATTAGACCGAGACTTTTTCCGACCGCCCTCAATTCTATTGCACACTCCAGTCAAAGCTGGTGGATCCGGTGCTGGTTGGGCCACTGCTTCCACTGCTTCATCATTACCTTCTACTCCCAATCGTTTACAAGGTAATTGAGATTCAGAATTATTTTTAAAAAACAAAAAACAATTATTATCTCCTCTTTTTTTTAGAATGGATGTCTATATTAATGCCTAAAACACCCGATAAGAATGAAAATGAGTCTTCATCAGTTAGGAGTGTCCCGTTTTCAATTCCAGACAGTTTAAGTAGCTTTTTTGGAGAAAATGGAGCTCTACCTTCTTTGGCTTCCAGCTTACACAGTGGAGAGGGTTCAACATGGCAGAATAGAGACGTAATATCATTTTTTACATTTATCAGATTACTCACGGTAGAATGCGCGTATCATTTTTAATGTGTGTGTTTCCAGGGTGACGAGATATCGCTGAGCAGTTTACTGAATCAATTAGTTTCTCCAGCAAAGAGTACAGCTAGTAGTCGTTACACGGATTTGAAACTTCCGTTTGATGTAAGCCAGCTTTATCTTTTTATTCATTCTTATTACTAATGTTTTGCTCCTTGGTTTTTACAGTTGCAATCATTGGTAGCCGATAACAGCGTGGATCTAACAGCCAAATTTCAAGAGTTGGCAAATTCGATAGCTGCCGCTGATAGCAACACCTCAAAAAATCGGCCTTAGATTTACAAATTCATTTCTTCTCGTCGTTTCTCTTTCACACATACCTATAATATTTAAATTGGGAAGGAAACTTTCACAGCGGCTTTTATGTTGAATTGATTTCATTTCGTGATTTACTTAGAAGATCGTTTTCCATTGTCTTAATCAAGAATTTCTCCCCCCTTCTTTTATGTTTTATGTCATCCGTTGGATTCTTCCTTGATTTCAGGTGGACAACTTTATACAAGAAAAACTTAATGGTGTCCAGTTCCTTTTTAATACTGATGTGAGTGTTGTAGATATAAATCGGTACAAATCCCCACGTATAACTACTACCCTCGATGTTTCTTTTTTTTATTACGACAATTATATCGCATTTCCTTCCCACAAACAAACCAAAAAGACTCTTTTTTTCTTTAGCATCCCACACACGTTTCGTAATGGCAAAGCTTCTCCGTAGATGAGATCGATGTCCCTTGACCTAAAGCTCATTTCATCTCCTCTCGACGACGTGGGAAACATATAGTATTGTATGTATTGGACGTCATTAGTTTTGATGAGCCGACTACAAGCAAAGGAAGAAGAACCAGATACCACCCAGCAAGTAAGATGAGCCAAGAACAATATATTGGGTTACACACATTGATTGACTTGGCCAATATCCAGTCGCCGGAGCGCGTTATTCAGGTGACCCACATGCCCTTCTACGAGAGTTGGAAGTTGCTGTGGTATATTGCGCCCAGGCTGACGTCACGGCATTCTTTTATTATTGATGTTTTTTGAGCACCGTTTTTTTTCTTCTAAATAGTGATATATAGAACGATGCCCAACTAGGTACTACAGTACGTATCCACGATGAAACCTATTTCCATATTATTATGTATACACTCTGTCATCCACTTAAAAAGGCTTTCGGTTAGCCAACCACTCAACTTATTAGACGTGCGCGTGTAAATGGATCTAGCATTCAGACCCCATGTAATCGATATACTTAATTATTTTAAAGTGTGAACAATATGTTTTTTTTATTTTTAGGGTAAATAGACTATCCACGTTTAAAATAAAATGTTATACAATACATTGTTGAAAATCGGCCTCATATGTTTTCCATTCTACATTTTACAACCTTGTGTGGAGATAAAATAATTCTATGATCTCTTTCTCTAAATATGTATTTAGATTATCTTTTTTGGTGGTTTCAAATTGACTTGTCAGCGGCAAAGGAATGTGAGCTATCTATCTATACAGCGAAGAAGACGACTTTCAATTGAATGGGATCTGTTTCATTTGAAGGGCTTATAATATTACCGTCGTTTGGGGCTACTTTACACAAAAAAGTCAAATTTTTGGCGGTTTTTTTACCATATCTCTTGTAATACTGGAATGAAAGAAACCAAAATAAAATCATTCCTAGAAAAAGAGATGACGAATCCGCCTGCATTTGTCGCATCTCGATATCTTTGGTAGTTTGGCTGCTGTGAGCATTTTAAAATCGCTGTGTAAAGTTACCCCGCGTGGGGCTACTTTACACACCAATGCATTTCTTATGGGAGAACGGCAAAAACAACTAAGTTGCTCAATAACTCGATGACGGGAAGGAATTTTAAAAAGATTTTTTTACAGTGGCTACTACGACACGCCATCATTACACTCTTTGAAAAAAATCTGCGTAATTACGGAGTTAATATGATAAAAAAAAAAGATAAAGTCAAAATCGGTCAAAATTTCGCATTTTTGACCAAAAAAACTCTGATAACTCAAAAACGCCGTTATCGATTTCCGTTTTTTTTGGTGTATACATTACTAGCCATGAGACAAATACATGGGTAAAAAAATTTTGGAAAAAAAATACAATTTTTTTTTTTGTATTTTTGAGGTGGTTTTTACGAAAAATTAGAAAAAATTTACATCTTTAATTTGCTTAAATGTGGTCGTCAAACACATTGTGGCAAACTAGAGGGCTTCACGAACATATTGTCAAACTTTTATCCCGATTGCATAACCCTAAATAGGTTAAACGCAAAAAAATATTTTGTGTGAAGTAGCCCCGAAAAAGCTAAAAATCAAGAGGCTACTTTACACACGTCGTTTTCCACCAACTGCTTAATGTTACATCAAAATTTTCTTTACACACTACTATTTCGAAGATCCCTCTACACTAATATTAAAAGAAAAATCAAAATATGTGCATTGGCTAAGAAAAAAACACCAACTTACTTTTAACCAATTTTGGTGAAAAAAATCGACTAATTTTCGGATAGAAAATGGACACTCTTAATGTATTTGAATCTAGTTTTCACACACGTTGTGAGAAACTAGAAGCCCTAAGGATCAAATTGGCACCTTTTTTAGCTTTTTTGACCGAACGGGTAAAAAGTTATACGCCATCAAAGTTTTTTTTTTTTTTTTGTGTAAAGTTACCCCGCCTGTGTAAAGTAGCCCCAAACGACGGTAATGTATATGGTCTGATATTCGTTGCAGCTGCAGACATGGCAAGTTCAGATTTCCACTGTCTGATTGCTGCTTCGATAATGCTCGTCCGCGTATAGCGACGAAAGAGGAATTCAAGAGCTCTCTGGTTAACCACGTTCTTCCTCTGATTATAGTTTTATGTCGACAACACGTGAAAGCCATCACCGGAATTCCGTTCGCTTCTTTTGTCGTTCTTTCCGTTCTGTTTAAAAAAAAAAAAATATGACGCAACTCCGCTGGATTTGTTTGTATATCGCCAGAGCACATGACCCATGACAATTTGTTTTTGGCATTCACAATAGGAAATGCCAATCTATCCACTTACAAGACCCTGGTAGCCAGGTACGCCTTCGGGTTTTTTTTGAAACTATATTGCTACCTCGTTGCTGCGGCTGCCCTAAGTGGAGTATTTTCCAAAGCGATTTAATTACGCATTTAACTATTTTAAAAAGTATAATATTACAAAAAAGTAAGCCGGCTGAGACCTGGGACAAATAACATCAAGTCTATACCGAAAATTTGAACGAAATCGGTCGAAAGGTTTAGAAGCCTATAGCGAACTTCTGAACTTGAATAAAGGCTCTGGAAGCCCAAGCCGGAGAGTATAACATGCTCCTCCCCCTTTTACAGTACACGTTGGGCATTTTGTTTAGAGCCTTCGGAATATACAAGTATATTTCCCTCAGGGATAATATTAATCGAACTCTACTTATTTGACAGTTTGTTGGGTCTTTTTTTCATAATGAAGGCCGTGGAATCCCTGAGTTTTTTGCTTTGTTGATAGATTGATCTGCGTGACCTACTTGGACGTTCGAACTTTGTGAACTCCCCTTCTCCGGTTAACCGCAGCATTCTTCCTCTGATAAGAGGAAGTTGTGACAGTCAACTATGTGTAATTGGTTATATTCGAAATCCTGGCGTTTTTCACGCCCGCGTTTAAACGATAAACAAGGCGCACAGCAGTTGATTGATTTTGGCTTCCGAGTAATCATCATGTCGGATTTGCAGCTCCGCCAACGTCAAATTCTCAATCTTTTCGAGCGTGTCGCTCAACCGTTAACTCCTAAACCGGACATCATCTTTGAATTACCCGAATTCGTCGTAAATTTCTTTTTCATTTCACAAAACTTAATTTTCTATAGTGTTACTGTTTATACTCCGCTTTATTTGTTTATTCAGTTTCCACCGGATTCAGTTTCAGCATTTCGCCCACCTGCTGATGGCTTGAATATTCCCGAATTGGAACTGGTTAAAACGGTTCCGCGTGGAAGGTTATTTTCCACTTTTCATCCAGGGCACCGAGAAGCTGCCTACGCACTCGTTAGAATCTTTAAGAGTATACTATAAATATAAGATAAATATATTTCGTGCTTGTGCTCTTGCATTACGGCTTGTTTTATGTATATCTTTTGATTGCTTTGTATCAAGATGCTCCGACGGTGGCGGATATGCTGAATTTAGCTGCCCATCCAGACATTCGTGATCAAGTTAACGAGCACATTTTCGTGTTTGCCTTGTCGGCAGCCTTAATTCAACGACAAGATGCTCGTTCTTTACGTATACCACCCATATGGGAAATCTTTCCCGGGAAATTTTTCGGTTAAATGATGATGCTAAATTAAGTTTCATTTTTGTAAATTGTCTAATTCTGAGATAATTGATGATATATGCAGAAACTAGAGTCAGAAGTGAGGCACAAACGACTGTTCAACAACAACTCAAACAGCCTGCCAAGGCAGAACCCATCATAATTGATAGAAAGTAATTTAATCTTAGATATAAACTATTTTTAAATAACTGCACATCTTTAATTGATGGATTAAATAATAATAATAGCTTTGCAGCCACAGACAGAGTTGTAGAGAATAAGCTGTCGTATTTTCGAGAAGATTTGGGTAATAGGCTAATTAGTCCTTCTACTATTTTATTAAATTTGATGATTACTTATTTTTTTTTTAATTGTTTGAAAAGGTATCAACAGTCATCATTGGCACTGGCACTTGATTTTTCCTGTGGAAGCGACTGCAGATATTGTCAATCCGCCAGATCGTCGTGGCGAGCTTTTTTATTACATGCATCAACAGATTTTGGCTCGGTATGAAGTCAGCAACTTTTGTGCGCTTTGGAGAATTTATTTACTTATTATATTATAGACAGTTAAAAAATACAGTCGTTTGGTCGTTTCTTATTTTGGCAGTTACGATGCAGAGAGAATAGCTAATGGCCTGGCTCGCGTTACGTCATATCACGACTGGGATCAGCCCATTTTGGAAGCATACTTTCCAAAACTGACTACTGCCAACGGTGCCATTCATTGGGCATCTCGTCCGTCTGGGCTCGTTCTAAAGGTTCATTAACTATGTCTATAACAATCGTCGGGTATACACCCGCCTCCCCTATTACCCTATGCATTTTAAAATAGTATATAACTTCATTAGATCACAAAAGAGGAATTTACATTTTCTCGTCTGATGCCTTTTGTATTTATTTTATTCATGTAGGACATCAATATACCCGACGAAGGCACTGAACTTGGCATCGAATTTCAAATTCACAATCTAGAACTGTGGCGCACTCGAATCCTCCACGCTATACACAAAGGATCGGTGGTCAAGGTGAAATATAATTTAGTCCAGCACCGAACAACTTTTTCAAAACTGTTACATTGCAATAAATTGATGGGGTTTGTCAGGGAAACGGCCAAGTCATTCAGTTGGATGATCAAACGGGGATCAACACCTTAGGAGAACTCATCGAAGCGTCGCAATGGTCTGCCGACAAGTTGTTTTACGGTGATCTGCACAACTTTGGACACATAGCAATGTGTTACATTCACGATCCCGACCGCAGTCATTCGGTATTAAATTAAAGTGCCATGTGATGCTACAAGTCATATTTCCGCCCATTGGCAAAATTACACGTCATTTTTCACGGGTTTTTTTTTTTTTTTTAAGGAAAATATGGGAGTAATGGGTGATTCGGTGACGGCCATGCGTGACCCCATCTTTTACCGATGGCATAAGTTCATTGACTCGCTTTTTCAGCAATTCAAAGCCACTTTGAGTCCTTACACCGCTCAACAGGTTCGTTTAATTTTTTTGAAAAATGAAACGTTGTTATTTTGAAATGATTTGAATTTGGCGGTATAATTGCTTAACCAGTTAACCCTAGAAGGCATCACATTAAATAGCGTTGAAGTACGACGAAATCAGCCTCCCGCTTCAGGTTTAACTGCACCGAAAAATCTCATCATCACTGGTATTATGAACTATTGATCAAATTAACTACCGAAAAAGAGTACGCCATAATAATATGACATTTTTTAGGATGGCAAGAAAGCGTCGTCGAATTAGATCGAGGATTGGACTTTTCAAGTTTAACTCCGGTCCAAGTAAATTCGTTTTTGTATTTTTAAAAGATTTTGTTTAAATACATCTCTCGCTATTTTAAAAGGTAAGAGTAACGCACTTGCAGCACGAAAATTTCACATATCGAATTCAAGTGACAAATTCGACTAAAACGAGTCAAGATGTTGTACTCCGTATTTTTCTAGCTCCTATTAAAGACCAAGCGGGACGGACGTTTTCATTCAGGGAACAACGTCTTCTCATGATTGAGCTGGACAAATTTGTTACAAGGAGTAGGATTTATAGTTTACAATTAAAAGAATAATAAAAATTTTAATTTCTGACGTATATTCTGTTTCGGTTGACGTACAATAGTAACTCCTGGAGCGAATGTAATCAGGAGGAAATCTGACGAGTCTTCAGTGACGATCCCGTTTGAACAAACATTTAGGGATCTGGAGACAGCTGCTCCCGCGGTACCTATCGCTCCAGGAGGTAAAATGCAATAACATTAATAATATCCCTTAATCATCGTACTGATGATCTAACAAATTGTGCTGCATTATGATGACGGTCTAATTCTTCTTGCCGATCAAGGTGTCCCCACCAATTTGCCGACCGACAAACGGACCAATTTCTGCGGTTGCGGGTTAGTTATTATTATTATTTAAATATATATTTCACATTTATAATAATACAAGTAACAATTGAGGAAAAAAAAAACTAAATTTTCTTTTGACTTGATATTTTTTGCCGTGTATTATTAGATGGCCGGATCATTTTTTGGTGCCACGGGGGGTGCCTAACCCAGGAATGCCCTTCACGCTATTCGTTATGGCCACCAGCTGGAAAGAGGATCGCGTTAATGAGACGACTACTGCCACAGGTTTGGTCTTCATACGACGAGACAATTGCACTTGTACTCGTTTGTTTTATTTGCGGCTATTTGTAGCACTCACGTTACTGTATACTATTCACACTGGCAGGCGGTGATGACACTAAAAAGCTCTGCCGTAACGCAGCCTCTTATTGCGGTATATTGGACGACAAGTACCCGGATAAAAGGCCAATGGGTTTTCCATTCGATCGCCCTCCTGATAAATCGATAACCTCATTGGCGAAATTCATCGATAAATCAGCCAACATGACGACGACAGACATCCGTATTCAATTTGAAAATCGAGTTCTACATCGTTTCCCTCAATAATGGCTGTTGGAGTTTATGACGACGACGACGACGACGACTGTCTCTTTATTATTTCAGATTTTTCCTTGTTCCTTTTTTTAAAAGAAAAAACCTTTTTCATCGCATGAAAAGAGAGGAATTATTGCCGACTCTTGGATATTTCATTTGTGCCAAAATAGCGGATGTTGTGTGCTGATCCGTTCGTAATCCTATGAAAAAGCATTTTCAAGGTATTCGTCGCATTCTTCGCTCTGCTCGGAAAAGTCTCGATCCTGTAAAGATTACAGATTTCTCGAAATCGCTATTCAATGCGTATGCGTACTACTATTCTATACTATATACTAGTCAAAAGCATTTCCTTTGAGCCAGAGAACTGCCTCTTTTCTTCTCAAGGCTAAACAACAATCGGTGCTAAATTGCTACACTGCCTACACATAATACATTCATTTCATTCCCTTTTGCCGATTCTCTTCTATTGCGCACCGATTTCCTTTTCCGGATATAGAAATTATGCGGTAATTACTCGAGTCCCAAACTCAGTTGCTGTTCGTCCACACGATAATAATAAAGGCTTTTTCTCTCCAGAGAATGAAGAAGATTAAGTAAAAATAAATAAACTTTTTTAATATTTTATTCACTTAGAATTTTAGATTAGCGAAGTTTTTTGGGATGGGTGGTGGGTTCCTGATTCTAACGACATCTAAGAAACGTTCATAGCACTTTTTAAGTAAATAATTGGTGGCCATCTTGAATTTGAATAAATTCGGAGGTCGTTGACGTGACGTTAAGAGAAAAAAAAAACTCGAAAAAGTAATTTACTGAACTTGGACGTAAGGAATTTACACTTTTGAAGTATTAATCTGTCGTACGTTATCAGTATCTATAAAGTCAAAACGTCGACGTGTTCTATCTTCCCATTTTATTTGGCTTGATAGAGAACACGTCAAATGATGCGAGTTGGGTATAAGATTGCTCGTCAGCCAACACTGAGCCCGCTGGCGTAGTGCCCTCATTTTTTATGGTTCAAGTCGTTGACATGTTGACAGTGGATGTCGTGATAGTTTAATCAGTTTCTTTTCAGAGCAAAAAGGCACATCACACACAACTCATATTGGCACGGTTTTGGGAGACTGACATTTGATGATGCAGGTTAATCAGCAAGAGTTGTCGACCTACATTTCCGTTTAAAACAACTACACCTTCAAAGGAAGTTGTGGCTTTATTTAATGTGGTTCACAGCGAACTTTACTTTATCTCCAAGCCACATGAAGGAACTGCTGTTGGAACATATTCCCATCAGCCCGTTCAGAATATTGATTTCCATGGAGAGGGAAAATCAATAGTCAATTCCTTCCGATTCAATGAAAACAATGTTTGGTTCATTTGATTTTCTCTGCATGTATTGACTGACTCAACAATAACAGTGATAAGTGGTAGTGTACGTCTGCCTAGAATACTAAATACACTGACCTTGTGACATCTAGAATTCTAAAGCTAAGATATAAAGACTTTTAAACATGTCATAAATTAACATGAGATGTATAAATAAACCATTGGATTATAGAGTATCTTTTTGCGTTTTACTACCAAATAATACGAGACATGTGTTTAGCTTTGACCCATTGTCGAGCTATTCTTATCGTTATCAGCAGTCAACAAGGTTTTTACTCTTTGTTGATTCATCGTTTACTGGTCAAATCTAGAAGGAATCACGTACATCGTAACACGCAGATACAACCCATAGGAAAAGAAATAACAAATAATTTCCCATTTAAGTTTTGTACGAATCAAAAATGTGAATTTTTAAAAATAATCATTTCTGCCGCTGCCCGCTGCGCGCAGTGGCCATGTTTGCAGACGACAATCGTTGCCTTTTTTTTAAGGCTCAATTCAGTTGAGTTGGGGAATGATCGAAAGCACCAGCACTCTGCAGCTCGCTGGTTGCGAAATTCGATTCTCTAGCCAAGAAATAGTGCACTAACAATTAACTGTGTAAAGGCAGATATTCGAATAGAAGAAGAACAAACTGTTCCACGGCAATTTCAACGGTCTCGTTTTGCCAGTCGTGAAGAACAACGAAAATTTTGACTCTGCTGAGACTGTCTCCCTGGTTTAGCTGCTGCTGGTATACTCTGGTTGGTTGACTGGCTGGCTGGCTGGTAGTACCTTGCACTGCTTGTGAAAAAAGCAACCTTGGGTGGCCGACGTCCTTCTTCCTTTCCTACCTCGTCATTTTCGGTGTTGTTTTCTTCCCCCCACAACGATTTCAAACTGGAGAAACTACCCGAATACCTCAGAGACACTGTCGACTGGCTCATGGGGTAAGTCCAATGTTTTATTTATGATTCCACATCCATCCATCCAGGCTCATTTTGTTGGGGCTTTGTTCGCTACGTCGTCGTTTTTATGCAACGTGTGGTTCACCGCTCCCATGGTTTTTTTTTTCTTTTCTTTTCGTGAGCCAAGTTGCAATTTCAGACACACACGTATATCCCATGTCTCTTCTTCTTTTGGAGAAACAGTTTTCTGTTCTTCTTCAATCATATTTCTCTGTTCTTGTGTACATTTTTGTACGTTGCCAAGGCAACGCTTGTCGTCTCATATTGGCAAAACTGGGTCTCTCTCTCTTTGTAGTCCAAGTTATGCTGGGCGATATATTTTACAAGATTGCTTTCACTATAATTGATCGAGAGAGCTGTGTTTCTATCTACTATAGTATGTAATACATTTTTTTCTTTTGCTGAACTTCTTTGTCTATGTATATGCCCTCGATAGGGTCTGGTTGGGTTTTTCCAATCGTTCACAGCGAAAGGTTTGCCTGTCATTGTTGATTGACCTTTCTTGTGTGTTTCTCTTTGACTAAAGTGAAGCCTTTGTGAAACGTCGAAACTTTAGCTGGATTCTCTCTGATGCCCCCCTCACTCATACGTGATTGCTTTTCTACGCTCGAATTTTATGTACTGTAACGTTTTAGATTCGTCTCTTTCTCTCTGCACCATCCAAGGGGATTTGAGATCGATTTCCGCTAGTACCAACCCAACTCGTTTTTTTTATTATTCTAAAAGCAACACAAGAAAACTTGTGTGAGAGAGAGGAGAAATCGATCAGCTGTTTCAAACAAGAGACACACACACACACACATATACACCCCTCCACTTTTACTTTCTTCTTCTTTCTTAATGAATAATGAGTTGCCGTTGTCAGTCACCAACTGCAGAGCGGCTACTTGGCCAGCTGGTCGATAGCATTTCAATCAACTGGGCCGGCAGCAAGTCCCCGTGTGTGTAGTATAGTAACAACAACAACGAAACTACTCTTTTCTATATAAACAGACTGGAAAAAAAAATATATATATAACGAAGATGTCGGTTTAAAAATAAAGGGGTTTTTATATAACAAACAGAACCCCCCTCTGGCACCAATCAATCGAAAGAGACGAGAAAAAAAAAATCCTTCTTTTTATATTTCTCTTTTCTTTTGTCCCGTTGTTATTGTTGTTGATAACAATCCCGATGGGAAATAATCATGTCCGAATTTAGCTTTTCTAATAATGACGAGGAATAATAATACACAACTCGGTATGAGGTACGCAGTGTGGCTTATGGCTTTAGGCAATATGTGTGGCAGGATAAAACGAGCTGCTGCTGCTGCGTGATGTCATCGTGGATAATGAGTCAGCTCCCATATGATTAAAAAACTTAGCTGTCCAACTTTCCACCAGAGGGGCCAAGATTTCTGGTTGCTGCTCATCGTCGTCTCTCTCCGCATTTCATTAACAATCCAATCGAATAAAGACGGTCGGTTTGAATTAACCGTCCGCGATTCTCATTCAACGTCAAAATGGAAGACGAGAGACAAGAAGACATGGACCATCGATTGGTCTTTTCCATGATGGAGGGACACGAGGGAAATTGAGCGAATAAACGTTGAAAATCTAAAAAGAAAAAAAGATGACGAGAAATTGGAAAATGAACGATATCGTGTTGGGACACACACACAAGGAGCTGAAAATGGGAGTGAATCGATAATCAAGAGCTTCGCTAGTCTCCTCAACTATTTTTATTTTCTGTTTGTGTGTGTGTGTGGTGGTGCTACTACTACTACTATATTTAATCCTTTTTCCTGTTGATGGCGAATTTCCCGCAGTGCGGCGTTGACTACGTCAGTCTGTGGAGTGTCCTCCTGACTCCTGCAAAAACACACACTCAGTCACACACACACACACAAAACGCAATATTGAAGTAACACAAAAAATAGAAAGAAAAAAGAATTGGGAAAGATCCGACTGATTCGGCAGAAAACAAAAATCTCTTGTCTACGTTGATAGGACCACATCTTATTTAGTTTGAATAAAAAATTTACAAAAAAATGGAAATATTATTCCGTTCGAAAATCTGGGGATGATCATCTGACGTCGACATCTTATTAATATTATTGATTGAAAATGGGGGGGGGGGGTTGAGATAGAAGTAGAAGAAAAGCCAGAGGCGTCAACTTAATTCTTTACTTTTTTATTCACATGTAAGATTCCATATTTATATATACGGCTCGACAGACACAGTACATAGAGATGGAGGAGAATAAAAGGTGCGGCCTCGGCGCCATTCAAATCATACAGACGTTTAAGATCCTCCTCCTCCTCCAGCAGCACCTACTTCTTATTTCACTCTTCTTCTTCTTCTTCTTTCGTGGAATTATGCTTTTGTTATTATGGTAACTAGGTGAGCCTTTTAAAAGAAAGAAAGAAGACAAAGACATTCTTCTTCTTCTTCTTCGTGTGTGTATATGATTGAGAAAAAAAGAGCATTCTGTTGTTGGCCTGGCAACCTCCGATCAAGATAAAGATCGATTTCCGATGTTTTACGACACTCACCGAATGAGAATAAACGATTGTTGAAAATACATAGAGAGAGAGAGAGAGAAAAGATGGACAGATAGATTAACTAACACTGTCTGACTGTGTCCTGTTTGAGCTGCTGGGCGAGTGAGAAGGGCCGGAGATTGGCTCCCAAAAGGGGATTTTTCTCCATAGGCATTTGGACGGATTCGAACCGACCGGATGGATGGATGGATGGATAGACTCTTTCTTTCTTTTGTTTTTGTATCCATAGACATAGACACAATCCTTTCCATTAATAAAGCTAGTAGAGAAAAGGTCGAAGCTTTACCCTCTGTGTGTGTGTGTGTGTGTGTGTGTGTGTGTGTGTGTGTGTGTGTCTCTAGCCTCTTTCTTTCTCTATTGGTTTGTGTGTTTTGTGATTGATCGAAGTCGAGGGGGCACAGGGAATGTCGGGGATTTATCGAATTTGCCCGCGGGAATGTTGTTCGTGGCGACGCTTGTGTGTAGCCGTGCCCGGAAATGCGGAAGTCCGTTGTGTATTCTTTTTTTTTTTTTTTTTTAATATTTGGATTTATTTTTTGGTATTTTCTTCTTCTTTATACACCACACACACACATATACATTCACTTGTTTTATGTGAATTGCTGTTGCGGTAGGGCAAAATGGCATTCTTTCACGATAATTATTTCTTTCTTTCGGTTATGTTTTTTTTTTTCTTTTTTGCGTGACTATTCGGCCGGCCTAGAGGTTATGGACCTTGCCTGCCTTTCCGCCTGACTCATTTCCATCAGCCATTTTTGTTGTATTTTTTTTTTTTTTTTACGTGAAAAGAAAAGAAGAAAACGTGGCGGAACGACGGCGGCCGCCATCATCTCTCTCCCCTTGAAAAGAAGAAGCCAAAATATCAAATGAAAATGTAATTTTCTCGTTGACCATGGCTGATTCTTCGTATGATGATGAATCAGTCGAGAAAAATGTTCACCGAAAAATAAAAAAAATAAAATAAAGTTCGCAAGTTGAAGTCTTTCCCGTGTAACTGGTCCTCATTTTATACCTCCATCCCCCCCAATGTCGGTGACGCACAAAAACCGACGCTGTGCCTAGTCGGTACATTATTGGTCGACGCTATTTTTTTTTTGTTTGTTTTTTTTTCGGCTATAAATTGCGTGTCTGTTCGCACTTGGCCTTAGTAGTGAGGAGATGTGCTTTTTGTTTTTATTTAACGGTATCGTCCTATGGATCACGACATTTCCAGGCCATTGATACATGACGGCCTCCTTTTTTTTATTATTATCCCGGCCGATATTATTACTTTTTTTTTTGGATGGCCATTGAAGAAAGAAGGTGTGTGTGTGTGTGTGTGTGCTCTTTTACTCCTCGCCACTTTTTGAGGTGAATCAAAAAATCGGTGAACCCTTTTCCTTCGATATCCATTGCGTGTGGGTGGATGAGAAGATAAAGAACAAACAAAAAAAACGGTTCCTTCCTCCTCCTACTCTCTGATCCATCACGAAGAGAATGATAATTCCCCCATTGATAGTATTGGAAGTAGCAGGAGCTCTCTGTCTGGTGTGTATATAGAGAGTGACGGCTGTTTTTCTGCTGTCGTGGCTGCGACTCTCAAACTCCGCCCACTCTCTCTCTGTTATCAACTCCGCCTTATAGCTGCTGCTCTCTATGCATTTTATTTCTTTTTATTATATTTTCTTCTCTCTTTCCACTCACTCTATCGAGCTAGCTCTAGCTAGTTTCGTGTGTCTACCAACAGCAGCAGCAGCAGCAGACCAGCTCGTCGTGTGTTATTTTTTTATTTCTTTCTCTCTTGTTAGTTGTGTGTGTGTGTGTGTGTGTGGCGAGGGTATTTCTTTTTTCATTTGTGTGTACATTTTTGCGCTCATTCGTCCTGCCATCGCCGTACCAGATGGTCGTGTCTTTTCTCTTGGACTCTTGTGCGCTTAGTTTTTTCTCTTCTTCTTCTTCTTCATGTGTCGGTGATTGTGTGAGCTCCAACTGCTCCGTTGTGTAGTAGTAGTAGGAGGAGGTTATTGTTGTTGTGTTGAAGTGGAATTTGTGTGTGTGTGCGTGTGTGCGTTTGGAGGATTTAGAGTGAAGCCAAATTGATTTTTGCTTGTGTGATCTGTGATGGGACTGTTGAGGACGATGACGGTCCTAAGGGTCCATCCGGCCAGTCCTCCACATCACGACAGTTCAGCCGGATCGTGGAACAAGCGGATGAGACACCTCAGCAGTCCGGTTCTTTACTTGACAGCCCTTTTAGCGTAAGTTTGGATATTATTCCCTTTTATTTAAAAGATTTGGTGTGAAAATCAATGAAGATCTTCACTCGCGCACAAGAAAGAAACGGTTTATTTTTAATTCTATGATGGAAAATTATGTAACGACCCAAATGGACGTTTCATGTCCCCCCCATGAATCGATAAATACAGAGAATTTAGGGATCTGAAATTCTAGAGAAGTTGGGAATCGAATCTCCGGTTGTGCCCCTTGGGTCCCCGTTAATGTTTTGGTGTTTTTAATAGTCCATGAGATGAGAACTGGACTGCATGAGGAAAAAACATTTTGAAAAGGATCAAGAAACAACAAACTTAACAACAAAAGTACAGTTAAAAAGAAAAGAAATAAACCTGCGGTTTTCTTCTCTTTTTTTTCCCTATTAGACTTTTGGCTTTCGGCTACTTATCGACATCAATTTACAATTATTATTATTATTATTATTATTTCTCTCTTTTCTTTTTTTTTTTGAGTTACTCTATTCGATTTGGTTTGTGGCTCAGGAGATTTTGTTTTGTCTCTCTGCTGGTCAAAGTTCGAATCGAAAGAAAAATGGACAAACAAATGTGTTAACTGTTTCTCTCTCTATCCATTGAGGATCGTATTTCTTTTTCGTTATTCGATTCGATGCTCTTTGGCTCTTTGGCAGTGTCTGACAAAGATACGAATTGTGACCTGGTTTGTCTGTTTGTTTGGTATTCTCAGTCTGATGATTTCAATTGATTTTGTTTATTTACTTTTTCTTTAAAGTTCAGTCATTCAAAGTTTGTTGACATGTTCAATTTGTTTTGTTGCTCGTTTATATTTGGGCGGTTTTGAAACCGGACCTTGTTAGATTTCTTTCCAATTTTCTAGGGGGGGGGGATTACTTGATTATTATTATCAGGCACGTGTTTTGGTTTCTTCACCTGTCGTGTTAAAAATCTGTGGACGTGAAAAGAAAAAGTGCCAACGAATATTCATGAAGACAAATGAAAATCATTTGGAAATTAAAAAACTCTCCAACTGCTCAATTTTCAAACTGAGCGAGAACCGGAAAATTATTTTTTTTTTGTGGGCGGCGTATCCAATTTCATTTGTGTAATTTTTTTTATTTGTTTCAAAGAAAGAAAATTGGTCGCACTCACGGTTCGTTACTTAAAAAAGAAACCGTACGAATATGATGATTACAAACGAATTAAAAAGAAGAACAAATTAGAAATCTAAAATTCCTAATTGTGGTCGAGAGAGCAGATTTCGGTTTTGAATGGAAACAGGCGACGTTACGTCGTACGATCAACGTTAACCTAAACACAAGAAAAAAAACTGTGAGCTGATAACAATTGCGGTGTGGGATTCTTCTAGCTCTTATCTCGAAATAAGTTCATTTCATTTTAGTTGCCAAGAGAGAGAGAGAGAAAAAAACAAAAAAAGAAAATATATGGAGAATGTGTAATAATGTACGATTGTCATGGCAACCCATTCGTTAACGTTTGCAGTCGGTAGTTGACTTGTTCATCATCAACCGACACAAAGTTGTGTGTCGGAGTTTAGTTTCCTAGTTAGTTTGTCCTCAACATTTCCTTCCTTTTCCCAACCACCGAAGGCTTAAGCTGTTTGTTATTAGTTTAGTTTGGGTGGAGTAGTGGGCTGGAGGGGGGGGGGAGAGAGAGAGTATGGTCAATTAGGCACTTGGGGTCCCTATGTCGGCCTGTAGACTTGTTAACACTAAATGAAGAGAAAACCGCGACTTGACTGAGAGCCTGGGTGAAGTCGACGTGTCGTGTGTGTTTGTTGTTTGTTCATCCGGTTTGATTTTCTTGCTCTTCGGTCCTGTGTCACATCACCAACCAACCAGATGATGATGATGATGATGTTCTTTTGTCGGCTGCTTGTTAATCATCTTTTTAGACGGTTTTTTTTGTTGTGTGTGTTTTCACTGGGGGGCGCACACCACCGGATGATTCCGGAAATGAGAAATGACGTCAAAGTGACTTTAGAGGCGGCACAGAGTGAGAAGAAACAAAAAACAAAGAGAAAGAACAAAAACAGAGTGAAATGTGTAAATATGTGGAGCGGGGTGGAGTTTCTCGTTACCGGATGTCGGCGATATGTTCCGCTTTTATTTATTTATTTTATTATTTCTTTGACTATTTTTCCGCGCGGCCTATACGACGTCATTAAAAATCCATTTTTATTTTCTACTTTTGTTATTGGATTTTTTTTTTGTTTTTCTATTCTGAATTCTGATTACGTCAGATGACGATGATGTAAAAAACTGTTGGTCCAGCCCGCACAATATCGTCGTGCTATTTTTACAATTCGTCTCTACTCGAGTCGACAGGTTCACCGGCCTTTTTTTTTTTTTTTAAAGAAATTAAATTATTCTTTATTTAAAAAAAAAAAAATAAATAAATAAAATATTTCGTAAACGCTCACAGGACGCAGATGGCGTTGTGGTTGAGCTGTTTCACCGGTTCGGTAGGGAAAAGAAGAAAGAAAAACGGGAAACAAACAAAAAAGTGACGGCCGCTGGTCGTGGTGATGATGGTGGGGGGGGGGGTATATATAAGTGGAGGTAGTGGGGGGGGGGGAAATGAGCCGATAAGATGTTACGCACGCCGGATAAGAAAAAAAGAAAAAATGGAGAAACGCGAGAGAAAAGCCACTGGACAGAAAAATAAAAAGTCTTTTTTAAAGTTATTTAGCGGTCGTGTAATAAATATAATAAGCGTCGAGAGGCGCTCGCAAAAGTCTCATATGATTTTGTGATGGCTTGGAAAATGAACTTGCCATTTAAGGAAATGCGAACGAAGAGAGAGATGGAGTTTTCAACTCCATAAATCGACTGGGCGATTATGCAACGCACCAGCAACCGACTTGTTTTCGTTGAAAAAAACCAAAATTATACGTAGGACATATTGTGTGTGTGTGTTGTTCCATTTCATTTTTTTGTTTTATTTTTCTAGTTGGAATTGAAACTGAAAATTGAAGGTTAAAGCGCTTAGTAACAGATGGCGTCCGTCCATTGTGTGCAAACTGTGCATATACGGTCTATCTATTTTTGATCCAGTTTGCCTATAGACTGAAACGATGAAAATTGGCTGATTTACATTGTCGTCAATTTTGCATTCAATTTAAAATTTTACAAAATTTTCCGACTAAAAGATGATGATGACGATGATGACGTAGGTAATTGTTGGAAATCTTCGTTTTTTCCTCCCCCCCTCTCACTTGGTTGTTATCCCGTTCTATCGGTTGTGTCACGATGATGGATTTCTTGCCATTCAGCTCTCGTGCAATCAATTTGCCTTTTTATTATTATTATTTTTTTTAAAAAAGAAATATCTCTCGGTCGTATGCACACACGTATAGATATGATTATTATTATACACATAGTAGATGTATAAATAAATACATGTATGTAACTATAGTCAGTCATCTTTCAGTATCTATCTGTCTGTCTGTCTGGCTGGCCTTGAAGCTTTCAAATAGAGATGAAAGTGGGGCTTGGCTCGCGATTGTAACTCGCATTTTGTTTTTTTGTTATTATTTCCATCCCTTTGCAATTGAGAGAGTGAGAGGAGACTTTTGCGCACACATTTTCCATCTATCCGTCTCTCTCTCTCTCTCTTATCCCTTTGAAGGGCACCTACACACAAAGAGTTTTGTTTCGTTTTTTATTTTTTCATATTCTGGGCGACTGAGATAGTGAGATATGATTCTGACTTGACTCCTCTCACTCTTTGGCAAAACTGGTGACGTCAACACGCTGGTTCACCCTGAAGAAAAAAAACGCGTCCAAATGATGATGATGACAGATAACAATCATCTATCGATTTACATTTTACAACCAGCGCCACTCGATCCTCTTCCAATTCGTCATTTGGTTTTCTGATTATTTTTCGCCTGAATTTTTTTTTGTTTCTGTGTGTTTTGTTGTTATTCGAGTATTGTGGGGGTTACATTTTGCTCTTCTTTGTTTTACAACTCATTTGGAGAGTTGCTATGCAAATACCAGCAACATGGAGCACATTCTGTCAAACAAAGAAAAAAGACAAATGACAATGTCCCAAAACGTGTTTCAAAGTCGTCAGCTAACAGGATCGAGTCGAGACTTGTGTCTGTGTGTACGGGTGGTGGTGTTGATACTATAAAGTGAAAGTAGAACGATGTTGTTTATCCATCCGTGTCGTTTGAGTCGAGAAAATGGAGACACAAACACACTGGGAAATAGAGAGAGAGAGAGAGAGAGACAGGGTTTAACCTGAACACAATTGTAGTGGTGCCCATAGAAAATATGTAAAACCTATCAAGACATTGTGTAGTCTTTTTTTCCACTCGTTTGGAAAATGGAAAGACAAAGTGAAAGGTGACGTCAATTCGTGATTGAACTGGAAAACAAAACCCAAAAAATAGTCACGGAGTTCGAAGAACTTTCGCTTCTCTGTAAAAATTTAAAAAAAATAGATAAAAATAAAAGTTTTGAGGAGCGGTTAATTTGTTCCTTTTTTTTCCGTGAAATGTCGCAAGTTTTTGAATTAAAGCTTTTAACGGAATTCCTTTTTCGTTCGTGGTTTTCTACTATTTGCTCTTGATTCTCTCTCTCTTTTAATCTGAATGAATCCGTCGGGAATTCGGTCTGCGGAACGAGTGCCAGATAAAATGGTCGTCTTTTTCTTGTCTTTCATGTTAGAAAAAATGTTTCAATCGAACCGACCGTTCAGGCAGTCAGGAGAAAATTGGTCCTAAATAACAATAGAACCGGAGAAAATGGAAGTAGCTAATTTTTTTTTCATTTGATCGGTTGCGCTTATTTTCCCGTTTCGCTATTAATGTCAAAAATTGAATTGAATTTCTTCTTTTATTGTCGTCGTGCTCAGTTTGCCCCCCCCCCCCCCCCTACAAGAAAGAAGTTGGTTGGTTAGTTTTCATAAGATTTGTGTTGTTTTGTTTTCATGCGAACCAGTTGTTGTCTGTTGCCAAGGGAAAGTGAATGACGGCTGAAGTGAAAATGAATGTGAACAACAATTAGGAGCCCGAAAAGCTCCAGCGGGTCACTTGTGAAGCGAATAAATGAAATCATTTCTATCGTCATGGCAACAGCAACTCTTGTTTGTTGTTGGTCCGTTCCGCTTGTTCACGTGAAAGCGTATCAACTTGAAACGTCGTCAGGGATCAGATCATTAGCAGAATCTCCTCATCCATTGGGTGTTTAAATCATTTTTCTCCTCAGGCTGTGGCGTAGTGGTGAAGGTGACCATATATTTTTTGTTGTTGTTGTTGTTGATGAATGATTTCGATTTTTTCTATTTTTGAAAGCGAATCGAGTGGTTTAAAAAAAAAAAATTATTTCATTTTTGAGAAGATTTATTTTTTTGTGGGGGTTTCTCTCCCGAGGAGAGAGATGAGGGAAACCGAAAGCCGATGGATTAAGTCACCACAATAATATAAAATCGAATTTGTTTTGGTGGACGCCTTTCTCTCTACTCCCGATTTTCTTCCCGCAACCCAGAGAGGGAAATAATAACAAATTAATGAAGAAAGAAAGAAGAAAGATCTATGAATAATGGAAGATCTATGATATGGGACACCATCAACAAACATAAAAAATGTATTTGTATTGCGTCACTACATCTGCGGCTGTTTCGCCTCGTTTTTTCGTTTCATCCATCCATCCATCCATCCATCCACCACCACCGTCGTGATGATGAGAAGAATAAAGACACTTTCTTTTCTCTTCTTCTTCTAACATCCAACAACAGTGAGGACAACAACGAAGGGAGAATCAGTAGCTGCTGTTTAGTGTGGCGAGTTACTTACAGTTTCTTCGCAAAGAGAGAAACAAAAAAACAAAAAACAAAAAACAAAAATAGAGAGGCTGAGAATCGGGACACGCGTGTCAGCTGTTGTGGGCAGAACTTTCCATTCCTCGCCGAAGCCTTTCAATCGAATGGAATCTGAATGAGGAGACGTGTAAGAAAGAGAGTGGATGGTAAGACGAAAAAGAAGAAGAAGAAGAAGAAGAAGAAGAAGACGAAACCAGTTTCATGTGTCTTGCCCATCTGGGCAAAAATGGTGGGACTGGGACTCCTCGTAAAAAAATCCTCTACCACTGGGTCAGGTTCAAAAAAAAAGCGTTGAGACTATTATCATTGGTCCGTGTTTTATGTGTGCCGACGAAAAAGCTAGCTCGCCCTACATATTGTACCCTGTACTATTTAGAATAATAATAATAATAATAATAATAATAAAGAAAAGAAAAGAAATCGAACCTTGATTTTTTCTCTTTTCTTTATACGTAACAATTGCCTGCAGAGAGAAAACAATGAGTCATTCAGTATACATTTTTAGGGAATACGTTTGCTCTGTGTTTTTTGTCGTACTATATGCACAATTTATACAAAAACTTAAATGAATAGCCCCACCAAATTTAAATTCGTGAAATTCAAATTAAATTTGAGAGATAGAAAATACAGGAGCCGCACCGGTCTAGACTTGATGAGCCTCAAAAAAAGGTTTCCCCTCCTTTTTCTATCCATGAAGAAAGAAATAATAAAAGAGACGGTGGTGGGTTGGATGGGTGGGTGATAGAGGGGGAGGCGTGCGGGAGTCACGAACGAATTTGTGTGTGAAAGAAAGAAAGAAGGGAACGCGCGTCAGTTATCGCTGTGCATGGCTACGCTCTAGACGTGTTTTTAGTGAGTTGTTGTTGTTGTTGTTGTTGCTTGCTGTCGGTGGTGTTCATTTTACTCGAATACACCGTCAAAAAAACACGTCCGGAAATGTCGTTTATTGGCCGTGAAACGTTCGAATGTTTCACGCCAATTGTTGACACATCATCAAAAGTGTTTCGTCATTTTGTCATCAGTTTATTACAGTTTTTTAAATCATATTTAAAAGGGGTATTTTTTTTTTGAAATCTTCTTCTTTTTACATCTAACAATTGGAGTCGTTTTTTTTCTTTCATTCGTTTCTACTAAACTAGCAGATAAAAAAAAAGGCCAACAAAATAAAATAAATAATAGCATTACAGTATTTGTTTATGGGATATCGTTGTCATGGTAGCGCAAACAATTCAAGTCAGTGGCCTGGCCGCCGTCCTGCCAGCCGAGCACACACGGGAAAAAAACGTGTGCGTCATTTTTTATTATTCTTTTTTTTTTTTCATTTGAAATAACTCGGGACCGACGCCAGGTGCGACTCAAAATCCCCTGGAGAAAGATTTGTCCGTTGGGGTTTTTTTTTTTTGTTTTTGTTCTTTTAGTTAGATGAAGAAAAACAAGTTGGTCAACCAAAAACAAATGTCAAATCAAAAAATTGGGTGGAAGATTTTTCAGGGGTTTTCCCTTATCCTAGTCGTTGTGGGTAAATTCTCTTGTTTTATTATCATGATTTTCCGATCGTTTCTTTTCTTTTTTGTTTCTTTACGATGGAAGAAAAAAGAAACAAAAAAAAAGTTAAGGGATGTTTTTGTTTTCTGGTTTTCGTTATTGCCTGCGGTCCGAGTCCAGTGAACCTTATCTTTTGCGCGTTGTATTTCGTTGCTGTCGTGTTCTCTACTTTGTGCAACTGCAATAACAAATAGGGAAGTAAAGGAACATAAATTTTATATATTTTTTTTTGTTGGTTTTTAGTCAACGCGCAAAAGTTGTACCTTTTTATTTCGAGTGCGATCAAATCATCCGGATTGATCTAGAACTGGCGTGCGACTATAGAGCTATTTCTTTTTCTCTTTTCCTTTTTTCTTTTTTTACATGTCCCGTGTCATTTTTCTTTGGGTGACGTCCGCCCTTGGCCGTCGTTTCTCCTTTTTTCTTTTCAAACAAACAAAAGGAATGAGAGAGACATATAGAAATCATATTTTGAAATCTACGTATGTGTGTTTCATTTATTTTAAAACAAAAAGATTACGCATTTTGACATTGGATTTTTGGGGTGTTGTCTTTTTTTTTTGAGTTTCTTTTTTTGTTGCCCTGGTATCTCACACACTCTGAGGGAAATCCGGTTTTTTTCTTTTTCTTTTTTCAAAAAATAAATTTTGTCTTTCTTTTGTTTGGTCTAAATGTCGATTCATTGTGTGTCTATTGAGGCTAAAGAGGGAGTGGTCGTTTTCGTTTCTTTTTTTTTATTTGAGGTTCGTCGACGAACTCGTAACCCAAAGACAAAAAAAAAAAATCCAAACGAATAATCTCTGCGTGTCTTGTCTCTCAATTTGGGTTGGTGAATTTCCTCTGATTTCGTATTCAGTTGTCGTGGTTTTTTTTTTGATTTCACCTTTTTTTTTGTTTTTGGTTTTTTATTTTTTGCTCCTTTTTGGTTCGAGTGACTCTTACTACTTCCTGACTTCTTCTTCTTCTTCTTCTTCTTCTTCTATTCTCTTAATAAAAAAGAGCAAAAAAAACAAAGACGAGAAAGAGACGACGACGACGACACAACGATCGAGTCAATTGATTTTACATTTGGCTCGTGTACGTCTGAGAGAACTCACGACGATCCGGTTCGAGTCGGTATTCGTTGCCATTGACACAATGGCGATGACGGGAATCGAGATGCAACCAGATTTGTCCAGTGCGCGCACGCACAGCCTCTCTTGTCGATTGTTTGTTTTGTTTTTCGTTTTGTTTTTTTCCAGGAAGAAGAAGAAGAAGACAAAAAAAAAACGTAATAGTTAGACACACCCTTAATTTATTTGTGTGAAGGAGGAGTTATCAATAGTAGGAAAAGAATTCTATTTTCTATTCGACGAAAAGGAAATAGAAAAAAGAAAAAAAATCAAAGATGGTCACGTCGATTGTTTGTTGTCGTCCGTAACCCTGACGACGATCACGCGATAGTCCCCGAAACAGTCGCTTCCAATTCCTTGGAGACAGACAAAAATAAAAAAAAAAAAATCTTTTTTTTTCACGGGAACTTCCGGTAGACGTTTTCTTTTTGTCCCTTTTTCCAACGTGGGAGTGGGTTGATCATCATCGAATGTATAACGGAGAAACAAGAAAAATCAAGAGTGCGGATCATTCGGTTAGGAGTGGGCGGCTGATTTTCGGTTGGTGGGAAGGCATCGGTTGAGTGGCTCCGTTATTTAGACGTTGTCAGGACCAGTTCCGATCCACTTGTCCGTTATGTCTCTTCTCCCTCCATCGTGTACAGTAGATATATCTAGTGATTACCGCCTACGTCTCTATAAGTTGTCCGTTGCTCACAACCGTTTTTTTTTTTTGTTTTTCTCTTTTAAAATAATAATAATAATATTTCCCTCCACAGAGTCCCATCATGATGATGGATTTGAACTTTTGGCCCTTTTTTTTATTTGCTCTCTCTCTCTCTCGCAAACGGGCGAGAGTTTCTTTTTCCCTTTTTTACCTGTGATGAAAGTACATGTCATTACGACATGTCGTTATCTGTTGTGCACACATAACATCTTTTTTTTCTTTTTTTTCTTTTTGGGGTTTGCGGTTTCAAGTGAATTCACTGGCGAGTTAAGGCCGGGGTAGTACCGTGGTAGTTGGGGCAGATATGAAAGAGAGAGTCACGAAGATATTTTTTTTTTGAACGACAAACTTGATCTTTTTGGCCTTTTTTTTGTTTTTTTTAAGAGTTGAGAGTAGAAACGAAACGAAACGGAAAAAAAACGACAAAAACGAGAGAGAAAAGCAATTTTTCATCTCATTTCATTCGAAACGACTTTATTTTCTATTCTCTTTTATAATTCCAGGTGTTTTTCGTTTGTGTGCGTGTGTGGTTAAGTGACCGAGTAAGGGTCTCTCGTTAACAAACGAAAGCGAAATACAAAACGTTCCATCGAAAAGACAAAAAAAACCGTTTAATTGTGTGTGTGTGTGTGTGTGCCGATGTAGAGAGAGACAGAGAGAGAGAGAGAGAGAAAGATTATTATGTGGTCAGGTGTGATGGTGTCTCTGAGCAGTTCAGTACCTGTCGTCAAAATGGAGGGTCTGGTCAAATTGTGCGCCGAGAGTCTTCATTTTGTCCTCCTCGGTCTGTGTACCAGGTAACAAACTCGTCTGTTGTGTGTCTGTGTGTGTGTGTTGTTCTCATCTATTCCTGTTGTTGTTGTTGTGGTGGCGGAGGGATCGTAAACACGAGATGATGATCAAAAACAAGAGAAATTTTCACGTTGGATGAGATGGATGATGGATGATGAGAGATGAATTTTTTTTTTGGTTTTGTTTTTAGAAATTTTCTTTATTTATTTATTTATTTATGATGTCAAAAAAATTTTAATTTGTCACAGCCAAGATCCATCATCATCTTTCATATGCACCTACAGTATGTGTGTGTGTGTGTGTGTGTGTGTGTACCGGTGTGTACGACGGGCAAAATGAACAATCGTCGGATATTTTCACGTGAAATGAAAATGGGCCTCCGTCTGTGATTATTTTTTCGTGTCAACCGGATTATACAAATGAAAAATTGAGAGAAAAGAAAGAAAAATCGCAGCCAAAATGTTGCCAAACTTTCTCTTTGCTTTGTGTATAATCATCTTCCTTGTTTCTTTCTTCCTCATTCTCCTCTCACACCATACGGTCCCGATACCCAAATAAGAAAAAAAACAAAAAAACAAAAAAAAAAACTTTTTTTTTTTTTTTTTTAATATTTCAACTACTAACGTGAAGTTGAACGCGCCCAGTCGCCCTGTTTTTTTTTAAAGCCGACGTTAAGGAACGGAAAAAATCAAACGGCCACAAAACAAAACAAAAACAAAATTTGCAATTCAAATTTGTTAGCGGAGACTTTTGAAAAAAAAAAAAAATGGGCCGCGCAACAGATGCCGAACGAGAGTTCAAAAACGGACGAATTCTCGTGGGTGAAAGTGTGTGCACCGATATACAACCAACTGTGATGTGTTGTTATTATGTGTATCCAGTCACGAATTTGCGAGAGAAAAACACGCATTAGGGGTTCTCTTTGAAATTCTCGTTAGACTACACACGTAAAAAAAGTTTTTAGTTTTGAATTCACTCAAACTTGTGTTGGCATGTGTGTTTGGATGCCTGGCTCTATTATAAACCACCCGGAAGTCGTTTTTTTGTAGAGTCTAAAAAGAAAAGAAACGGGTGGCTGATTGATTAGACGCTGCCTCGCTGCCTCGTCTCTCACGTCGCTCACGAAAAAAAATGCCAAACGGACAGAACGGATAAGGAATGAAAAGAAATGAAGAACGAAAACAACAACAAAAACAAAACAAAACAAATGTGTCTTGTGTTAGGAGTTAAGAAAGTCGGTCGACGGCGACGCTCATTATTTTTGGGGGTTTTCCTTGTTGTTGTTGTTTTTTTGAAACTGTCGTCAGGTATCGACAGGGAAACTGAAACGGAAATGAGAAACTTAAATGTCGCCATTTGTCTATACGTTTTCGACCTTTTTTTTTTGGTCATTTATGATTGGTCAACTGGCCAACTAATCAGTCGGTTGTGCGTGAGAAAGTTGTTGTCACGTTTCATAACTCGCTCTCTCTCTCTCTCTCTCTCTCTTGCAACAACAACAACAACAACTGAGGCGTTTTCCCATTTGTGACAAGGGCAATTTGGGTTGTGCGACTGGGAAATTGGCCGATCAAACGAATCGATGAATTTACCCGTTAACTGATCCATCCATCCATTTCTTTGAAAGTGAAATGGTTCACGGTCCATCTGCTCGATGAAGTGAAAATATTCATTTTGTTTTATTTATTTTTTTTTTAATTTAAATTTTGATTTTTCTTCTGTGTCCTTGCAGGAAGGCGAGGAGGAAGGAGAAGGCGGATGTGGCCGGCGTGACTGGTGGGTCTAACGCCGGCCTAGGCGGCGGCGGCGGCGGTGGTTTGGGACTGTCCGGCACGGTCTCTTTACCCGGTGGTGGCGTCGGCAATGGACCATCGACGTTGGTCGGAGGTTTAGTGTCGCACACGGGAGCTCACGGCCAATACGGCGACGCTGAGCACAAACTTTATCTCGAGTCTACGGTACTCGAACGTAAAGTGCCCGAAGCGGATCTTCGCCAGTTGATCGATTTGCCACCTGGACTCGATCTCAACGAGTGGCTCGCCTCGCACAGTAAGTACAAAAAAAAAGATCCTTCTTGTTTTTCTTTGTCTTTGGTTTTCTGGGTCATTGAAAATCATCATTTCAAATGGCCAACGGTTTTTTATGTGTACAATTTTTCAAATTTAATTGAAGGAAAAAGGAAAAAGGAAAAAAGAAAAAAATAAGATAACCGGTCGGGTGAGAAATAATTGTCAACTGTGACGTTGTTATTGCTCCAACCATTGCGTCCGTCGTCGTAATATAACGGCAGTTCTCTTGAAAGCCCACCCCTTTAAACTCTTTGTTTTGTTTTTTTTTCGTTTCTCTTTCTGTTAAAGTTTCAGCTCGTGAAATGAGGGTCTCTGTATATATAGAAGATGCATAGTAGAAGTAGACCTCGTAAATAACGGGCTTCAGATGTGTTTGTTGTTTATTTCTCAACTACAATAATAGAGAAAGAAAGAAGAAGATGGGCTCTCAGCTCTCACGCAATACCCAAACTTATTACAATACGGCTACCAAAGTTGTGTGTTGGAGATGTAGATTGGCTCGATGAAATGGAAACATGTTGTTTCATGTAGTTTGGTCGATTGTTGTTGTTGTTGCACACATTCACGGCCAGTTGTTATTTGGTTTCTTATCCTGAAATGCAAATCATTGGAATCAAATGTGTACTTGAGAAGAGGTTTCGCAATTGAAGCAAGGAAGCTGTGCAGAGTAGAGATATTAACATATTGCGTCATGACTGGCGTTGAGATATCACCAAATCGTTGTGACCTTCATTCATCAAACGTGTTTTTTTTTTGTTTTTTGTTTTTTCGCGACTTTGCACTTTGCGAGGGGGAGATTTGAATTGATTTTCTTTTAGTCAAGGCTGAATTTTCAATACCAGGGAAGTGTTGGGCGATCTGGTTGACGCGTTTACCAGCAAACGAAAACATAAGGAAAATAAAAGAAGAAAAAGTCCTTGACTAAATGTTTTTTTTTTGACCGTTTTGATTCTGCTGTTGACATGGCCCCATTTATTTATCAAACGGGACCAGCAACATCAAATGAGAAATATCCCCACCACCAATCAAAAGCAAAAACCACCATGATATTTCCATTTCAAAATGATGGATTGATATCAATTGTGCTGGCCCATTGTTTTCTTTTTGTTTTGTTTTTTTTTTTTTTTATTAAATGGATTGAAGCGGAACCGGTATTCCTGCGATTCTGATGGTCCCTTAGGTCCCTTTCAAGGTCCGATAGGAAATAAAAAGCTTTATCGATCGAAATAAGATCAAAATAAAATCAAAGTGTCGAAAGACAATAATAATGTGGGCGATCCGATTAGGAATTTCGTTTCTCTATGAGCTAGGAAATCGAAGATCCTTGGATATAGGGATGCAATTGTGTAATAACAGAAGCAGGGCGAGGTAGTCACTTGCCCGTCAAGGTTTGCTGGAAAACCCTCAACAAAAAAGGCTGACACATTATCGTGACTTTGCGGGATAATCAAAAAAAAAAGAGAGAGAGAGAAAGAAGAAAAAATGTAATGTTTTTTTTAAAAGCTTAAGTCTTTTTTTTTTTGGGGGGGGGGGATTCGTGTTTGGATGTGGGTCACGACACGGGTCTTTTTTAATGTTTTTATATTTATTTTCATTTTTCTTTTGTATATTCACAGCCATTGCGTTTTTTGAACACGTCAACCTTCTCTACGGAGCCGTTTCAGAGTATTGCACGCCTACCAGCTGTCCCGACATGCTCGGTCCTGGTCAAAGGTAAACTCAAAATTTATTTATTTTTTTATTTGTTTTTCTTGTGTAATCCACATTTGACTTGTGTTGATTCATCTTGGCCCATTAAGAACAAAGCGAAAATGCATTTGACACTTTCTCTGTTATTTTCACGTGTCGTGTGCGTTGTTGGCAGATTGCCCTTTGATTTCTTAACCGCAAAATATTTGCACGCTCCGCGTTCACTTTTCTTCTCTCCTTTTGTGATTCCGCCGTCTTGTGTTTATAAACTTTTTTCGTTTTTTGATGAATGATGAACACACACATAATCACAGACATTTTCTTCTCTTGTTCTAACGTATTTTTTGTTTTGTTTTGTTTTGCTTTGTGTTTTGTAGACAGTATACGTGGATTGACGAACGAAGTAAGAAGATCCGACTGTCGGCGCCGCAGTACATCGACTACGTCATGACGTACGCCCAGCGAACCGTCAACGACGAAGGCATCTTCCCTACCAAATTCGGTACGTTTTCCTCTCATTTTTCTTTTGTTTTAAGGGCTTCTCCAGGGCAGCTCCCTTTTACTTATTGGTTGTTTTTTTATTTTTAACGGGATTCTGAAATTGGTCTGTCGTCTAATTTTTATTTCATAAGCTCACGAATTTCCGGCGACGTACGAAACAGTTTTGAGGAAGATTCAACGTTTGCTGTTTCACGTCGTGGCTCACCTGTATCATCGGCACTTTCGCGAATTGCTCCTTCTCGGATTGCACAGTCATCTGCACGGCCTCTTTGCCCATCTGATATTATTCAACAGCCGGTTCCGCCTTATCGACGACAAGGAGACGGAGATTCTCAATGACTTGGTCATCGCCTTACGACTACAAACCACCGACGATGGTGCGACATCTTTTGGCATTTTTTTTTTTTAAAATTTCTAATTGTGTAATTTTACAAATTTTTCTGATTTTTGTTTCGTTGTTGTTTTTAGAAGTTAAAGGCGCAACGCCTACACCGCCGGTGGCCAACAGCCGATCCAGTCAGCCGAGTCCACAACCGTTGGACTCGGCCAGTGCGTCCGGGTCGGACCCGACGACAGCCACGGGTAATAAATCACATTTTTCTATTTTCTATATATTTTTTTTTTTTTTTTAGCAACGGTGGATATTTTAATAACTCTTTTTAGTAGTTTTCTTTTTATGTGCATCTGTGGCTTTTCTTTTTTTTCAAAAAAAAAAGTGATGACATTTTTATGATCCTAATTCAAACTTCCATTTTGTGTTTGTGTGTGTTGGCGTTTATCATTGCAGACGGTCACCTAGACGAGTGCGGCCATCACATTATTCGTAGCGGATCGGGTCACGATCCACCAATTCACCTAGGCACTTTGTCGCCGGAAGTAGTCTCCACTGTAGAATCCCGTTAAAGAAAAAAAAAATAAGAAAAGAAATCAATTGTGTATTTTGCGAGGTGCACATAGAAGAAGAAGAAGAAGACGACACAGCAAGAAGAAAGAAAAAAAAAACCCCTTTGGTGATCCTAATTGAGAAAAAAAAATCCTTTTTCTTTTAATTCGAAAAAAAAAGAGGATCTTTAGTCATCTGTTGCATCCTTACATAAGAAGAAAACAAAATCCATTTTCTCTCTTTATTACTTCAATCCCTGATGACTTGGAGTGTGCGAATTATCTATCCGCCGCCATTTATGATTCCGTTTACTATAGGCGGAAAAAAAAATTAATTTGAAAAAAAAGTAAAAGAAAAAGTTGAGAGAAAAAAAAAAAAAAAAGAGAGAACCGCACGTTTTAGATTTCGGTTTTGTCGTATTATTATTATTATTATTATTTCTCTTCTTTTTAATTAATAAAACACACACACACACACAAGACATCATCAAAGTGAATTTTCCGGTCACGGAATCGATACGCGAGTGCAAAAAAAAAACAAAAAAAAAACGTTTAGCAAAATTTGAATAAATAAATACAAATTTAAAATATGAATAATTCTAACTAAAATAACTCGATAAAAGAAAATGTTTATTTAAAAAAGAAAAGAGGAGGGATTGATGAAAAAGAAGAAGTGTGTGTGTGTTTACGTTCTCTCTCAGGGTTTTCTGTTTTAGAGAACTGAAAATGGGCAATTTATTTTTATTTTTTTTTTTTTTAAATAACAAATACATGGATCACAAGTGACGTCATTCCGGATCAATTCCCGGATTGTGGGATCTTGCGATATCGTTTACCAGTTAGTAGATTTGAATTTAACAAGAAACAACAAGAAAAAAAGAGAGATGTTTGTTTTTCAAATTTCTTTGTTTTGTTTTTTTCCATCGCCATGTGATAAAGGAAAACCCCATTTTTCTTTTTGAGTTTCTAAAGTTAAGTAAAAACTTGGAAAAAACAAAATTAATGTTGAGGGTATAAATACATCAAATGCCTCCCGTGTGACACGCAAACTTTTTTCTTTTGTAAATCATTTTTTTGACCTTTGATTGGCAAAAAAAAAAAAAAAAAAAAAATCCACTTTTTCTTTTCCGCCATTATTTGTCCCAAAAAATGGCGTTTTCATTTACCGTCCATCAAACAAGTCGAGACTTTTTGGTTGTAGTCCCTTTTTAAAAAAAAAAAACGATGAATTTTGTTTCATCTTTACCTCTTCTCTTTTCTTTCCTCCTCCTCCTTGCTCGCATCGATCTTTTTCGTGTACGTTTGTCTCTGTGTGTGTAAAGGATTTAAACAACAAAAAAAAAATTCAGCCTCGTCTCTTCACCCTTATGTACAATGTAGTTGAAAAACAAAAAAAATAAGTGATCATTGATTATTCCCACCTTTTTACGGCTCCCTCATCATCCGCAGTTTGTTTGTATCATTTTTTCCCCCCCCCTCCTCTTTCGGTACCTCTTCTTTTTCCACATCCCCTGTAATATTTCCCATCCCTTTCTCTTGTGTGTCTTTCGGTCGTGTTCCTCTTTTTTCAGGAGCGGGAAAAACAAAATTTTCTTTCGTGTTTTTTTTTTAATTATTATAATTCTTTTTTTTTTTTTAAATTGAACGTGATCCACCAATTTGACTTAAAAAGAATTCCTTTTTTTTTTTTGCTCCGCGATAGTTTGTACAAAGTTAAAAGAAAAAAAATCCCCCGCAAAAAAAAGTTAAAAATTGTGTATTGTATTGCGTGAACGCGCGCGCTCGTGACTTGCTGCGCGTTTACATTTTTTTTTTTTGTCTGTCCTTGATTAAAATCGCTACACACTGCACATTCTTTTGGTTCTTTGGTAACTAATTATTTTCTGACGTCAGCATTTGAAAGAGCAGGCAGCGCAAAAGCATCAGTGACAGCGGCCGGAATAGTTTGGCACATCCTTCTGTCCTCCTCCCATCCCGTGTCATTCCGCAGTTGCGACGGATGGACGGGAGTCGTCGTCTATAATTTAAAAAGTGTATATCTATACCCTCTCATCTCTTTTTTTCTTCTTCTTTTTGTTTTTTTTTTTTGGTGGGATTTCCGTTGCCATCCTCATTCTTCTTATCTGGCGATCCTCGTGATATTAGACGCCTCTCACACGACTATATAGTGTCCTACGCCAACTCTATTTGAAAGTAGTAGCTCCTGTCGTATAGACTCTGGAACTTTTTGGCTCTTTTTTTTTTTCTTCTCCGGTGTGTGTGTAAACGAATTCCGGTTCCAGTTGGTTGGCCCAATGTTGAAAACCTCGACCTGCTTGCCCAGCCATACAGAATGATTAGTTTGGGGGATCTGCTGCTGCTGCCGCTGTCCGCGTGAACCTTATTTATATATCGATCGGTAAGAGTCTGTGACACTCTGGATGCTGGTAGGACAGGATAGGAAACGACAGAACAAAAAAAAAAGGTAGAAAATGGAAACTACAGTGACGGGCAAATGTTAGACGTCTCGGATGACGGGTTTGTGATGATGATGGTGGTGAATGTCGATGAGTCGACAAGACTGCAATAATCGTCCCAGAGGCTCAGTCATGAGAAGTAGGATGCCAGCGATGGGATCGAGCGATGTCTTGACGGCCGATGCGACATTGCTCAGAAATGCTGCGACGGGAACGATGACGCCGTTGTGAAGAGCGGCCAGCAAAGGTTTGACTAACCCGTCCGAGATGCTCAACACTAATCCAATCAACAGAGGCCGTAACAAGCCGGCTGCTACGAACCTGTGTAATGCAACAAAGCCGATTACACACAGGACAGGACGATGGGACGAACATATCGAATTAGAATATAGTAAAAAAACTGAAAGGAATGTCTCTTTCTTAATGTGTTGAGAGTGTTGTTGTGCTCGTGATATACGTCACTCTTCTCATTCAATCCAATTCAAAACTCGTGTGAGAGCTCATGATTTGTATATATAGAAATTAGAAACGCACCTTAATGACTGCAATAATACGGCCAAGACGATGATGAAAGGCAATCCAATCACGGTTGTCAATTCCGAGCAGAAACGGCTGGCAACTTCAAAGACCGTGTCGCTTAATCCGTCGGCCATAGTCGGACGACGCCTTTCAGACACTTGATTAAATCTGGCGGATTTTTTGTTTTCATGAAATGAGAAGCAGAAATGAATGAAACAATTGAAAGTTAAATATACTCTGTGTTGATTTTGTCGTAATGAAAGATCTCGATGGTCTCGTCAGGTTTCGGTAATGGCTGCTGCTGCTGTTGTTGCTGTTGTTGATGATTACTGGCCGGTTGGGACGGACTGTACATTCCGCTATTTGGTCCTTTGACATTGAATACATTGATCAGAACAAAACGTTTGTCGTCAGTGATTTAAAGACGTTAAAATATCTAGGCAAAGTAAGAAAACCTTCAAAGGCCACGTTATCAAATCCATCACTCGATGAGTAACTAATGGAATTGTTCGTTGGCCGTCTGGACGACATAAAAACGGGCGATTTAAACTGCTGCTGCTGTTTTGTTGCAGGCTGGCGAATAGGCGTGGGCTGGAACTCTATATCTTTGATGTCCGTTGCTATGACGGGAAGCTCTTCATCAAAGACTTGAGCTTCACTGGCCTGATGAACTTGAGGCTCTTTCTTAGTCGTCGTCCTTAAGCTAACAACCGGACTTGAGCTACCGTATTGTCAGTCAATAATGTGATGTCCATAAATTTGAAAAAGAAAGAAAAGAAGAGACGAATAAATCAATCTGTTGGCAATGAGGCTCGAAAATGGTGGGCGTTGCATTTAGCCCGGTTATATAACGACTTACTCTGCTCGCGTCGATTTTGGGCTGACGACAGTATCGCCATTCAATTGGCGATCGATGAAGGTAAGTGGACCCTTGGCAGAGACGCTCATCGATCGAAGTGAATCAGAGTTTGGTCGCACGATTTCATTGTACGAGGCTGTTAATTTAGTGCCAGGCCTTTCAGCAGCCACTTGCTCCGACGCTAATGCATGAAACTAACCGTGAAGGAATCTCAGCATTCAAAATGGAAAAAGAAACGAAATTGTGATCAGATTGTTGGTTTACCTGATGATGTAGTTGGTTCGACGTGGCTGGATGCTGGTGGAACAGCTTGCGATAAACTATCCCAATCAGAGTCTGATTCGTCCGAAGAATATTGACCTCCGCGGACCATAATTGCAGAATTCGGAATATATTGTTGAGCAGCTCAGTAGTAGGAGTTATGTGAACGAGACGCAAAGTTGATTGCACACTGGTTTTTAGCGAACTTGTTTGACTTGCATTTGGCTCTGTTTGTTATACACAGCCCGGTCGAGTGTGTCCATGGCAACTGTGTACCTGCAATGACAGATGTTCCAAACATACCCCCACACAAAGGTGTGTGTGTGCTCTACAGCTACCATTCCCCCCTTCTTCCCTCATTCTCATTAGTTGGTAAATACCCGTTTGTTGTGAGTCATATTATCCGGAGCATATATATGGCTGAAACCTGCATGCGGAATAAATTTACACCTCATTGACATAGAAAGAAAAGTCCCATGTGGAGCTCCTTTATAATCCTCGACGTCTAATTGGATCAATGGTGAATACTTACGGTTTTTCTTGAATGGCTTATGAACTTTCAAGTGGGCCAATCTTTCTAGAGGTAATAGTAATACCTTCCCTTATGTTCCAAATACTATATTTAACCGGGAATTGTATTTTCTTCTGGCCTTCACTGAACGACGATCCATTTTCGAAAAATTATCAACGATTCGACGCCATCTACCGAAAATTGCATGTATTTTCGTAAGCATTCAATTGTCCGCTAGATGTCGGATAACTTTGGAAAAAACACAATAACTTTCATTCAGCTTCACAGTTCACATCGAATTTATTCAATTAACTACAAACACTAAGATTTGTAAGTATACTTTACGTAATAATAACTAATGATTCGCAATATGAATTTAAAGTCTATATTTGTGAAAACGGAATCCATTTTTTCTGGACTTGGCGCTGTGACGGCTTCGTCCTGTTTGAACTTGGATGTTGTGCGGTCTTCTGAGACTACGGCAACGGCAAGAGTTTAACTCTCTTTCGCTTCTCAGTGATGATCAAAGCTGGTCTAGCGGAAACTCTAAAAATGATTAATTTACGAATATCTTTCCAGATTGACTTTAGATCAAGAAGGATGAAGGAATTAGAAAATGGAGTTTTTAAATTTATGATACGTTCCCAAGAGTAAAATGTCGTGCGGATAGTGTATTAGTGCGCACCATTGGTAAATTGCCGCCAAGTTCGCTTGACTCTTATCCTCCATTATCAATCAGCAGACAGAAGCAGAATTCAGAACAAACATGTGGAAGTGCCAGGACGGATAATTTATAAAAAAACATGTAATTGTTAATGTTAAGATCAAATTTAATGATTGCCAATTATTAACAAGTTGTGTATTCTGATTTGGGATTCTAAAACTGCGCGTGTGTTTCATTTTCGCAGCCATTAGACGCAGCATTTTGGCTTGCTGGTTCGTTTTAAAAATGGCCAAAAAATTAAATTGTATTCGTTCCCGAAAAGAACTCGTCAAAGTGAAATTTGAGTGAAATGTTCAGTGCCTTTTTCTTCAAACTGCAACACACCAGATATTCTAAATAGCATATGGTGACTGGAAGTGAAATAGTGATCGACAAGAGCCACAATTGGATAACAATCATCGCGTCGAAATTTCATTTCTTCATCCTACCACCCACAACCCAATAAAAAAAGGTAACCCAAAATCAAGTGTAAATCAATTCCTGCTGTTATTATATATTCCCACATGATTTTCTCAGCTTATCTTGTCATCAGATTTTGCTTTGGTTTCCGTCAATTTGTTTCTTCTACTGAACACAATAAGTGGCCGTAAAGTGAAGTTTCGTGATTCGCACCGTTTAAGTGTGTGAATTCTTGATTTCTTTCTTAATAGTATTAATAACGCTCTTTTCCGTTGTTGTTATTATTGTTAAGACCTAAGATATAGATGAAACTTGTTTTCAACACTCATTCATCGCCAATTAGAATATGTAATAAGTCTATCGGCACTCTAATATAGACTATACATCTTTTGTTTATATGTTTACGGATGCTGTGTGTTCTGTGTTTATTTCCGGTGGATGGAATATTGCCACAAGGGCTTTCCCATACCAATATTCAGTTGTAGGATTTGCTTATAGGTTCCATCAAGTAGAAAGAGGACCTATGATTAGGCTGCCAATTATCTATCTAAAACTTAAATCTATTGAAACTATTATTATTTAAAATTTGTTGTAATTTTCGTGTTCATATGTAACCTTAAATTCGGATGTAACTTTAATAAGAGTGTTGTTCTTTAGCTGTTTTGTAATATTATTTAAGAGATGTACTCAATAACTAGTATAATTTTGATTTTTAATATTTTATTCAAACGTTCATTGAAATCACGCATTCACAGACAGCTTGGCACACATTCATTCATTGACAAAGAAAAATAAGATTGACAATTGTTAAAGGTGAAAAGGGAACAGGAATTTAAAGCCGCCGGATCTTTAGTTGTTCAAATGCTGCTCGGCAGTCTTTCAGTTTACCAGAAAAGATGTATCCTTTTGTTTTTTTTTCATATTCAATTTTCACAAACGGAAATGCATTCCAAGAAAGTCTCCTTTCTTCTTGGCTCAAAGAACCGAATACAAAACAGACATCCACTTTGACTCGCAGATTTTCCATTATCTCTTGAATCACTGCGTGGCGATCAGCGGCGCCACCGCCAGTAACAGTGACTTTGACATCACCTTCTTCCGGTGTTAATAGCGCAATCTTTACTCGGAATCGATTGCTCCAATCATTCAAGTTTTTTCCTCCCTTCCCAAGAATCCTCCCGACATTGTCATTACGAATATTACCGATTTCGTCCATGTGTGGAAGCGCGGTATGAACTACGTGGTTTCGGATATGAAACTTGTCGGTCCTTGTTGGTGGGACATTTGCGCGATCCTTTGTCTTGGGGACTGGGGCAAGCCCAGGAGAAACGGCTTCCAGTTTAATGCCAATTGGCGTTTCCATCTCAGCAATTCTTACATGTTCATTATTACCGGTAGCCATTGGGATTACTGTATATCCTTCGACGGCCTTATCCTTATAACGGAAATCCGTGTATGGAAAATGTTGGATATTTGCACGATCTTTTGTCTTGGGGACTGGGGCAAGCCCAGGAGAAACGGCTTCCAGTTTAATGCCAATTGGCGTTTCCATCTCAGCAATTCTTACATGTTCATTATTACCGGTAGCCATTGGGATTACTGTATATCCTTCGACGGCCTTATCCTTATAACGGAAATCCGTGTATGGAAAATGTTGGATATTTGCACGATCTTTTGTCTTGGGGACTGGGGCAAGCCCAGGAGAAACGGCTTCCAGTTTAATGCCAATTGGCGTTTCCATCTCAGCAATTCTTACATGTTCATTATTACCGGTAGCCATTGGGATTACTGTATATCCCTCAACGACCTTGTTCTTATACCGAAAATCGGAGTATGGAAAATGTTGTCCTTGATTCTGGTCCATGCAGACGGACGATGGGTTCACTTTCTGTGGCTGTGAAACCACGTCTGTCAATGCATTTTTTGCGAAAGAAACTTCTGGTGTTTGCAGTATTCTGTTGACAAGAGAATCTGCTTGTGGTGTATCAACGTCCAATATATCCTCGTATTCTGGTTTATCTGCCCAACAGAAGCTCTGATAAGCAGTTTGGGATTGCTGTGGGACAGCTTCAGCATCCGGTAGGTGCTTCAAAATTTCCATTTGTGGAAGGTCGTTATCCGAAACTTGATCTCGTTCAGGTAAATCGATAGGTAAAGCTTCGGATTCCGGAATGCAAAATGGAAACGGCTTGTGTGAACACGTTTCACACAAATCCAGTTCGAATCCAAATTCTTCACATACGGTCGTTGTCGCTGTCGGTTCGACGTTTCCGGTCAATGTGTTCTGTAAATTAGAACTTTTGGTATAATCGGGTTTCCCGTCAGCCATGTTCAAGCTTTTAAACGATGGAACATCTTCGTCCAATAATCCTGCTGATACTACTGCTTTGATTTCCTGAAACATTTGTGAGATGGACTTCACTTCCGGTAATTTTGAGCTATCTTCTGGGACGGCCAGTACTGGTTTTCCGGTATCCGTGGTTTGCGTTTCCACGGTTTGAGTGACGAGAGTTAGAGTCTGTAATTCAAGCTCTAGTTGAACTACTTTCGTTTGGTAGTAATAAACTAAATCTCTCATATTCTCTTTTTCGTCTTCAGTCATCCGCAAACGCTCCTGCAGATTTAGCACGACTGCCTTCAAAATCTTTACTTGAAAATCCATCTTAACTTCAAATCTAAGGAGTTTGCAAAAATCAGGGCAATGAAAGTTGTTGCTTTCAAAATATGCTTAAGAGTCGTCAAAATCTGAAGTATGCTTCAATACTGGTAGGGTGCCCCTTATATAGGCCTGCACCGAGCAATCCATTCCCAGATTCTTTTTAACTTTAATGATGTAATTTCAAATTTGTTGACATTAAATTTCATTGTTTCTGGTTAATATGATATTTTCGCACATTGTTCAGAAAAAAACTGTTTGATCATAATTAGAGATGTACAAAATAATTTCGAAAATCAGAAGCCAACTGCCCTTCTGGGAGGAGTTCGTAGCTATCGATTTAAATTAAATCGATAGCCAAACAATTGATTGGTAACCGATAGTTTGGTTAATTACCTTGAAGCTGTGCTAGCAATCTTATTCTCATAGAATTTTCTCTTGTTTAGCTGGTTTCAGAAGGGTACCGCCCTCAACCTAATGGTGTCTGTGGTAGGCACTAGGCAGAGGGGCAACTCACATCAGCAGACAATTCGTTGGATTGCTTGAGGACCCCAGCAGCCTTGGGATTACCTCAACAATCCTGTTCTCTTGTCTTACTGGTGATGCCTTTCAAATGACATCCTCTGTGTTTAGAGGAGGATCCCATCAGCATCTAGCCCTGGTTGTTCATCACCATCTCACCATAATTTCTCAATGGCTTCCCATCCAACACACAACATGGTCAAATGGATTGAGTAAAAACAGCAGCGTAGTCAACTACATCACTACACCACTTCAACGGTTTCGGTCGCTCCATCGACGCCCCACTCTCACGCCCTGCCCAGCGTCCCTCTCATGGGTAAATTGACTGACAATTTTTAGAACGATAACAGTAAACCGCATAATGTGTGCGTGTATTATTTATTTCATTTCATTTGTTGTTTGTTTAACGTTTAGATTCTTCGCTTCCTTTGTTGAGTCCACATCCACCAGCATCGAATGACCCATCGTCCAACTGTATTCGTTTGACGCTATCGGCAAGTGATCAGCGTACGTCACAGGATCAGAACTGCAGCCGAGCCACTCCTGGTGTAGAGGCTCACACTTCGGAAGGTGGACTCAAATCGAATCAAGCCTCATGCGCGTATTCGCATTACGCTACCCTTGGCTACACAAAAACCGGCCAGTTGTTGCCATGCCACTTCAGTAGCGCCGACAACACTTAATTTCAGCGGTGGAGAAGTGGTGGCCACATTGATGGTGGAGCCAATGGCAGAGGTAAAAACTTCCGGTGTACTTCCGGACAATTTCGAGTTTTCTAATTGCCTAAAAGTAAAAAGTGAACTTTGTTCTCCACACAGTTTCTATCAGTTTAAGCTTGTTTTATGTAAAGAAGATGTAGTCTATTTAAGATTTATTCGTATCTAATGCAGAATTGCTGGATTGGCAATCCAGTCTTAAGCATGAGTGTCTTATGGCTGACGCTAGATGTCCTTGACTTTTCTCCTTGTCTTTGGAAAATGTCTTTCTTCCTCTGTATTATTTTTTCACCTATTTGTTGTATTCTGGACAGTGTTGTCAAAATCTTTGGCGATTTAAATCAAAAATGATTTAAATCGCGATTTAAATCTTTTTTTCATGATTTTGATTTTGATTTAAATCTTTTTCAAATTTTGCGATTTTTGATTTGATTTTTGCACAAATAAATCATTTTTTTAAATCAAAATCATTTTTTTAAATTAAAAAAGTCATTTTTGTGAAGAGCGTCATTCCCGCGATGTTGGCGCGAGATTGATGCATTGTTCTGTACTTCTGTTAGTGTAGTCAACAGTTAGTCTTCGTTTCTCTGCCTGTCAATTTCAATTTACAGCAATGGATGAGACAAATATTGACGAGTTTGAGAGTGAAGATAACGAAGAAGTTGTCACCGTTCACAACAAGCTTCCATGGTACAAGATTACTATCTTTGCTATGTACGTGTTTAGTGAAACTTTACAAAATTCATTGCCCGGCGTGTTGGAAAATATTCGTGGGAAGTGTAGTATATGCAATCATCAAATTTCCGGTCGCAGGACTGCAAACACTAATTTCTCAAGACATTTTGTATGCATTCGTTTCGCTTTATTTAGAAATTTACAACCTGTTTTTATATTTTATTATGTTGCATTGGTAGAAATCCCATCCGAAAGAATATAAGTCATACATAGATAAGCTGAAGGAAGATCGTCTTAATCAAAAGTCACGTTCATCAAGCAAAAGGCCAGCTTCAAGTTCAACAGAAGATAGCAGTGTTTGTAAAAAAAAATTATTGGACAATTTTTTTTCAAAGAAGAAGCTTCCGTCAACTGAGCAGGATGTCATTGCTGGCATAATGCTAGATTATATTGTAGCTGATGCTAGGCCTCTTAGTACTGTTGATTCGCCTAATTTCATCAAGCTGATCGGCAGTTTAAATCCAAAATTCCAAATGTTTTCAAGAAACACTTTGGCGGCCATGATCGCGAAAGAATTTAATCGTTATAAGGATGAGTTAGTGTCTCTTTTGTCCAAAGTGAGTACCGTTTGTCTTACAGCTGATGCCTGGAGCTCTCAACGGCGCGCTTTCCTTGGAATTACTGTTCATTGGTTAGACGAAACTGGCTTAACAAGGCATTCCCGAGCATTGGCGCTAAAACGTTTTTTTGGTATTTGATTTACAGATCTCAAAATTTTTTCAAAATTTTTAGTTTTTCTTTATTAGGCTCTCAAACGTATTCAAGAATCTCAGAATTAATTAGTACTATCATTCAAGAATATCAACTCGAAGGTAAAGTGCAACATATAGTCACTGATAATGGGCTTAATTTTGTTAAGGCCATTAAAGACTATTTTAACAATAAAGCTTCTGAGGCATCAGTTGTCGTCACTGAAACATTTGAGGAACAAGAATTAAGTGAGCTGCTAGAAGATTCTGACGAGATGCTTGGTGGTTTTGTTGAGCTGGAATTCGAATCTCAATCGGGAGATTTGTTTGATATTTTTGAATCCCGTATTCTAGACAACGCTCTAACCTACCATGTGTGGCTGCCTGCTCATATTAGATGTGCCAGTCATACCTTAAATTTATTGGCTAGAGCCGATGTGGAAACAGTACTTAAGAGTTGTTCAAAGGCGTTTCAATCAAAATTTGATCACTCAATGAAGAAAATTCAGGATTTATGGAACAAATGTGGTCGAAGCACTAAGGCTGCAGAATTTTGCACCCAGATTATAGGTATTACATTTCCAGTAATTTCTATAACATATTGTTGTACATATATTACAATAACAGGCCGTCAACTTCCAACTCCCTGTGCCACTCGTTGGAATTCTTTCTTCGACTCCTTAAGAGTGTTGCTTTCCGTAGACCCCATCAAGCTTAGGAAACTCTGTGAGAAGCTTCAAGTCCCGCCAATAGAACAAGACGAGCACAATTTACTGAGAGAATATTTGTCTCTTATGGCTCCAATTGCAATTTATCTTGATGTCTTGCAAGGCGAGAAAAACTGTTTTCTTGGTCTCGTCCTTCCAACGATTATGATGCTCAAGTCAAAATTGTCTGAGCTGGTGTTGGAGATCTGTGCATCACTACGGGATGGAATATTAGTTAAGCTAGAAGAAAGGTATACTTTTCATAATCTACAAATATTTCCTCTGACTTACATCTCAATATTTGTAGATTTGGATATTGTTTTGATTCCGACGACTATGTTTTAGCGGCCGTCTCACATCCAGCGTTTAAATTTGCCTGGCTAAAAGGTGACGCTGAAAAAAATCGAGCTCGACAAAAACTTTCTGCCCGAATTGCCATGAACAGTTTTACAAGAACTGAACATCAAGGAAATTTGTCGTCTGCCAATGCCAACGAACTGTTTAACTTTGATGAGAATGATTCTCCGACGAAAGACGAAATCGACCTTTATTTGTGCGATAAGGATAAAACTCTGTCTATGCTGGATCGCCATCCAGCAATTAAAAAAATTTTTCTACGGTACAATTCCGCGCTTCCTTCCAGCGCCCCAGTAGAAAGACTGTTTAGTGCAGCAGCACTAGTCTTAACTTCCCGAAGAAACCGTCTTTCTGATAAGCTTTTGGAGTACTTGTTGTTATTGAAGATCTATAAAAATTTGTAAAATCTAATTTTTGTTCAAATATAAATTTGAGAGCAGGCAATTGATTTTGATTTTGATTTTGATTTCAAAAGCGATTTAAATCGCGATTTAAATCATTTTCGAATGATTTTGATTTATGATTTAAATTTCGATTTAAATCATTTAGAAAAAATGATTTGATTTGATTTAAGATTTTGATTTTAGCGATTTTTACGAAATGATTTGATTTAGATTTAAATCACTTTTTCATTTGATTTTGACAACACTGATTCTGGATAAATTCAACTATAATTTCGTAAGTAAGTTAATCAAGAACGTTAGTACATAACTAGAGTCAATATATGTACTCAAATTCTACTTGAAATCCGAAAAAATGTCTGTACTTTTATACCTCTTGTCAATTTCAGGTCTGACAGAACCAGCATACATTGCCTGGTTACTCAACTAGTGGCTCAGTGATCCTCATTCCTGTTTCAATTTTCCCCTGCTGTTGCAGAAATACAACTTCGTTACCCAACAATTGTAGGATTACATATACTCCATTGGTAAGCATATTTTGGATTCTAAAGATGGAATTATCTTTTGTGGCAAATATGATTGCAAGTAACCACCTTGTAATTGTCAATTATTTTACAGGTGCATTTTCGTCTGTGACAGCAGCTTCAAATCATGAACAAGGAAGTCTCGAACAAGTTGTGTGAAATTTCTGTCATGGATTCTCTTATTCTATATACCTGTGCATCACACTGGAAGCTATTGTGATTTAAAAAAAGACTGCCAAGAGAAGATGGAGGTAGTGTAATTTTGTTATTTTTCTGTTAATGTGTATTTTAATGCTTTATGTGGCTTATTCAGAGAAGACTCAACAGTCAGCTGGTACCAAGGAGGCTGCTGATCTGCACCAAAATCTGTCAAACTTGAGTTTTTTTTTGGCAACAAGAATAAGTAGATGTTGTTTGCAACTCTAATGATTCTTTTATTTATTTATTAGATTAAGAATTGTTGTGGACGGAATGCTGTGAGCCCTACAACTTGTTCACGTCGACATCTTCTACACGTTCAACTTCAAGTCATCTGTTATTTCTGTTGGTATTTATGTTTAACCTGTTGTTGCTTGCCTTTGTGCCTCCATTTTAGCTTTTACTCATCAGATTTTCTCTGCTGTTCACTTCAGGATGTTTCCTTGTTTCAGCTGCTGATGTCCTTACTGATGTTGCTACCATGGAGTTTCTTCAACTTTTTCAACAAAAAGAGGTATTTCATATTTATGATTTACATATTGAATGCTATTCACTAATCAGTAATCATTCTTGCTTTGTTTTACATTATGTGGCATTTGAAATGAAGACATGGAGAAGTCGTTGATGCCCATGGTGTTGCTGTAATTCCCATACTTTTCAAAAATAAAGAGGTATTGGATATTTCAGTTTTATATTTGCAATTTAAATACTGGTATTTATTATTAAAATATTGTTACCTTTAATCTAAAGATTGGAGTGTTCCAGTCAAATGAGGACTTGGAGGGATTTTGGCTCTTCTCTTCAGTTTCTCTTAACCAATGTCAACCCCGGTCTCAACAAAGTCTCATCCAATGGAACTGAATGGAAGGAACAGGACAAATAGCGAACAAGACTGGCGTCGACTAAATTTCATATATTTTAAAATTGAGTGCATATTTGGGCTCCCTTTTTCTGTGGCCCCGTTTCCCCTTGCATACATGTGCCCGTGGTTGGTCATTCTTCCACTGTGATCAGCAGCTTGTGGTTGGGAGTAGCACTGGTCGAACGGGGACTTGCAAGCCTCATGATTCAATGATATCTTTTGGAGGGTCATGGGGCTAAGCAGGAATCTTAGGTATGACTATCTCTCTCGAAAAAACTTTGCCCTTCGTCACTCTTGTCCCCTTTTATTGGGCCTGGTAATCTCCCTGGTCTGCTGGAAGTCAATTATGGCAGGGTCTATCCTCCCTGTCTTAGTTGACTTCCAATGCAGTACACGATTGTGCAACCTGATCCTAAATGATCTCATAGGAGTGATGCAATCGATAACTGCTAGATCAAACAGCTTTCTGCACCAAACAAACAATAACCTATATGTTATTATCGCGGTCGAGAAAGCAACAGGGCCCCCCGTGTGGGGGGTCCATAAAATAACTAGTGAAATAGACGGTTGCTGTTTTTTATCTTTAATGAAATATGATGTTTACAATATATTTTGAACTTTAGAATATGTATTATATTATATACAATATAACAATAATTCAACACTTGTACATTAATTACAAGCATTTTGCAAAACTGATGTGAAATTTGAAGAGGACAAGAACTGAATGGTGAGGCATTCATGCATCACTCACAGTAGCTGATGATCAAAGGTGAGTGGAGAGGGACCAAATGAAGAGTGATGTACAGGAAACACCACAGCATTACTAACTCTAATCTGAAAAGAAAAAAAAATAGAAGTCAATAGTGGCACTCATAATTTCCATAAGCACTTGATAAGTTACCTTTTCTATTAAGTAGCAAGACATAGCATTATTATATCCAATGTTCAATTCCTTTGTGCCAAGCACAACTGATGACACGAACAGCTTCTGATAATCTTGCACTCAAGACCTGAAAAAGAAAATAAGATTAATTGGGTGTAAACATAAGTAAAAGTTACAACATCAACAGCTTGTTAAGATATTACACTTAAGATATAAAAAAGAAAATGATTAAATAGGCTTGCACTGTCAATGAAAAGTATGAATGCCACGAAAAGGCAAGTTAAAATCCTTCTGAAACTCGAACTTAATGAATCTTAGAAAACTGAACTCATCTAATTGAGAAATTTGGCAAAAATAATTTACATCATCTATGAAGAAAGTAACGTCTAGAAACCCATTTTTGAAAGCTTAGCCAAGACGATGGATGGAAAGAGGGAGTTACCTTTAGTGGCTGAATGATAGCACTAGCGATTGAAAATCGACACGAACTGAAGATCTTTCCCACTTGCTGAGAATGATGGCACTAGCGATTGAAAGACACGAACTGAAGAACTTCCCCATGTGCTGAATGGACTTGCAGTTGAAACAAAGTAACACTTCACTTATTTTTAATGCACTGTACCACTATCACATTCGATAACTTAAGTTAATCGACTCACTGTAAGTTGGCTGCCATTTATCAAGAAACATTTGCAATATAAATTGCTGCACTTAAATAATATCGAAGAAGAATCTCCAACAGTGCTTCCACTCAGAAAATTGTCGTATAGCCTCCAACGATGCCAGATATAGCCTGTCATAGCCAAATCTGCTAAAAGAAAAAAATTCATAGTGTTTTCTGCTGCTCTAATTTTTTTGTAAATTAAATTTGAAATTTCCCTTAAAATCGTTGAAATAGCCATAGCATAGCCAATAGCCCGACACCCAAAAAATAGCCAAAAGTGGCAGCTCTGATCTCCAACATGAAGCTTCTATGGCCAGTGGCGTGTACCGAACTTAAAAATGCCGAGTCGAAGTCGACCGACTTTTGTGAAATGGAAAGTCGAGTCGAGTCGAAAAAAGTCGACTTTAATCGACTTTTACCGAACTTTTCCGAACTTTTGATGTAGAGTCGAAAAGTCGACTAAAAGTCGATTAAAAGTCGAAAAGTCGAAAATTCGACTGAAAAAGTCAACTATCATACCATAATTTACTCTCAACAGGGATACCCTCTTTTAATCACGTTTCAAGATCGTAATTTCTAGTTTATACTAAAAGAGAAAAAGTGTAAAAAAACATGCAAAGAGATACAGCAGCTCGTTGGTGTAAATTCAAATAACGTGGTACCAAATCAACAGAACTTGTAGACCTGCAATATAAATGTTTCGTAGAATTAAATAACTAGCAATAACACAAAATGAAAATATTGTTAACCTGTGACACTGACAGCTCGTTCAAAAAATTCAGGACACGAGGACGAGGAGTGTTTGTCAAAAAGAAAGAGACCGTCAAAAGGCAGCACAGATCTGTAACAAAAGTGAAAGATTCCATGTGTGAATAACATTTTAAAAAATTACTCAAGTACAAATACCTTTAACAATTCAGATATTGGACGACCCACGAAAACGACGAGCTTCGACAACGAGGCAATTGAATATTCTAGATGAAATGCACAGATCTGTGACAAAAGTGAAAGATTCCATGTTTGAATAACATTTAAAAAAAATTACTCAAGTACAAATACCTTTCACAATTGAGATATGTCCCACGAAAACGACTAGCTTCGACAACGAGGCAATTGAATTTTGAATATTCGAGTCGAGATTTCGAGAATCGAGAATTCGAGTTCGAGATGAAATATGACGTTGAAAAAAGAACTAAAGAAGTCTGCTAATTGTATCTGCAAAGCAAGAGCAACTGATACTGAGCAAGTGCAACTGTTACTGTTACTTTGAGACTTGACTGCACTGCATTTTGCACCAGTGACCAGTACACCAGGGTTGCAAAATATAAAAATTTTGCTCCGACTTTTCGACTTTTGATGGAAAAGTCGATTAAAGTCGATAAAAGTCGATACAAAAAAAAGTCGATCAAAAAAAATGAAAGTCGAAGAAAGTCGAAAAAAAGTCGAACTTAAGTCGACTTTTAGTCGGGTTGAAAAAATGAAAGTCGAAGTCGACAAATCGACTCGAACTTTCGAATGTTCGACTTTTTTTCGTTCGGTACACGCCACTGTCTATGGCGTCATGTAAACGAAACTGATGGTGGATTCATCGTTGCCAGATTTCACTTCCAATATGCGCCTCCTGGTGGCCGAGTTTCAGCTTTTCAATCCAACAGAGATCTTTTATTTATATTAGAATCCTGACTCCTGAGTCTATAAAAGAATTGTCAAATTGAACAAAAAATTTAAATATAATAACAGCAATTAGTAGCTCTCAATCACTAACGTAAATCAATCACGTTTAAAAAAAATGAAAGAAAATAAAAGATACTCGATGATGGAGAACATGTAGACATTGTAGCCTAGGATGAGAGCCAAAACGGCCGTGAGAACGATGGACCTGCCGTTTCGAGTCACTGAGCACTGAACGTTGATCAGCGACTCCTCGCGGTAAACGACGTCAAATAAAAGGACGGAAAAGAAGAAGGAATGGGTGCTGAGTCCGAGGAACAAAAAATCAGGTAAATGACGTGGTAGACAATCTCCGTGTCGTTGCAGATTTGTCTGACACTCTGTTGGAATGTTCCTGCGTTGCCCATGATGCTCATCAGATGAACGCCCTTCAACACAACCGTGGCGGTGCCAAGGAGCATTATTTAACGTCGGTGAGGGCCGGCTGAGCAAAGCAGTCGCAAGATGACCGTCATGACAAGAGTCCTGATACCCGACGGTTTAGGTAATGTAATGGCCACAGCGGCCGATAGAAGCATAACTGCCCAAATAAGACCTAAGTGAGATAATAATGAAAGATCCTTTAATATAAGATGGAATTTTAGTTGACATGAACTAGACACAAACATGAGAGATGAGTTCCAGGATCAGGTCCATCAGTGTCGAATGGGTAGAAGAAGGCGACAATCAAGTTGATAATGACGGCCAAGTCGAAGAGGATTTGACTCCAGATGGACATGTGTGAGCTGACCCAAAAGGGGAATGGCTGTCCTCGTAGTTTCTTTGCCATTTCATCTCGTCAAACGTGTGGTCGACACCTTCGAAAAATGCGGCCACTTTTGATCCTTGGTCGTCGCGCTCCGTCGTGTTAAAGACGCGTCAAATATTCGCACATTTCCGGAATGGGGAAGACAATCTGCTCCATCGTTCGATCGTGGCGGACAATTTCTATCTGCGCCGTGTGATTGGCGTAGTACTGCAAAGCTGCATCGTCGCTAACTCCGTCTACTGGTGGTGGTTTCATCAACGCAGCCAATTCTTTATTGTGTTGCGCCAATTGATGGCGCAGGATGAAATGTTGGTGAGAGCCCATCCAGATTCAAATTGCAGATCAAGGCTAGAATTCCAAAAGCATGGTTAGTAAAGAAATAAGGAAAATAATCAAACATTTGGCTTACTTGCTGACATGACAGATGAACTCTACCATGTTCTCTCCAGATGTTCTCTACTACACAGTAAAAAATTTTTCCACACTTAACCACACTTATAAGTGGGGAAAGGGAAGTCCCCACTTATTAGTGTGGGTACTCACTAAAAAGGGGATAGTACACTTTGGGGCACACTAAAATGTAGGTGTGCCCCTCCACTAAGGGCCTAAGTGTGTATAAGTGTGCCCAAAAAAACCCACACTGATAAGTGTGCAAAATAGTGTGGGTATGGCTAAGTGGATATGAAAAAAGTGAGGGTAGTCTCTTCAAACGGTGAAGAAAAACAGTGCCTGTTGCCGGTATTGAACTCGGGTCTCCCGCACACCAGTCGGATATTCTACCGATGTGCCAATTACTGATGGAATATATAGTAAATAGTATGTAATTAACAAACTTTTGCAATCGGGACTTAGAAAAATTTTACGACAGAATTTTTTTTTTGTTGTTAACCTATGATTACAAATGAGGTGTCTTTTACAAAGATCAATGGTTCTGAGTTTACAATGCTTATTTTTCATGAAAATCATGTTTCTAGCATTGCAAACTCAGAAAAACAATTTATAATCCCTGATTTCCTATAAAATCTTAATTTCACTGTCATACCCACACTTTTTTTATGCCCTCCAGGATTATTTGCCCTATTTTCTCTAACCTTGGCCGTTTCCGGCCTAGGGTTGCGCACTTTTATGCACACCTAATCTGTCTAGACATGTCAAAAATCTGTCTAGACATGTCTAAGGTCTAGCGCGCGAGTTTTACAAAGAACTACCCTACACTTATCAGAAGCACACGAATTGGGGGTATACCCCACTTTTTTACGTGTGGTACAAATTCTTCAAAATCCACACGAAACACACACTTTCATGGGTCCACTTGACAAGTGTGGCCTAAGTGGAGGTAAAATTTTTTACTGTGTAGGGATTTTACAGGCAGCACGGGTTGCGATGATTTCCTAATTTCAGCACCACTGTTGAAACCTGACATTTTTAAAATTTTACCAGGAAAGTTAAAAACTACTTAAAAAGCTTCACAATTACTTTTACCATTGGCAATAATCTCCACGGCCATATTGGATCTATGGTTGGATGTAGCCATACAATTCTGTTCTTGAATGGTTCCATTCAAAGTTGCCAGATTCCGAACTTCGCCTCCTAGTGGCCGGAGTTTTTGGATTATACCAGGAACCATGCATACAAAGCACCAAAAACTATCACAACACACACTAACACTTAATTTTATAGCAATTATATTCCATTCATCCATTGTCACTCGGGGGAAAGCCATGCAGGCATCAATCAACTGTGAATGTTATAATGAAATTTTTGAATAATTTCTTCATTTGGGATTTCAAATTTTTGAATTGAGCAACTAGTTGGAATACAATTAATTTAAGTTCAGTACACAAGTTAAAAAAATATTTAATAAAGAATTTATATATTTATAAGACACTTAACTAGTTGACCACCATCGACGACAGGACACGCTGTAATCGTAATGAAGCAGACTACGAAAAAGAGATAGGAATTAACGTGTAGTACCTACAAAATCCAATAGGTGTCTCGGATATTATGTAATAAAGATCAATGGCGGACTTGGCGGTTTTGTTCAAATCAAATAGTACGCGTTATAAGTTTCAAAACGAATTGTCATGTCAACACATTTTACTTTAACACAAAAATACAAAAAATTCAACCAAAACTTTTCCAGTTTCCTCATGACAGTCAAGTCTTTAATTACGAATTTTACGACACATAAAATATTTTGACATCCATGAATACCATGATCCATTTGGTTATTATCTGAAACTGGAAATCGACAGCAATCCAGCTCTTTTTAGTTTTTACACTCCCAGTACATAACACAATACACAGCATACTTCTTAAATTAACTTGTTAGAAGTTAAAATTTGTTCTAGAGACGATTTGAACTTACCGACCGAGAACCTTGCGAGAAGGATGCGAGGACAAACTTTATTATTTTTGTTATTTACTATTATCAATCGAATTAAGTAGTCTCTTTTCAGAACCAGTATGCCTACCTAATTAGGCATTTGCCATTTATTAAATGACTGAAAAGGGAACATTGAAAGAGCTCCCCGCGGACGATGATCGTGATTGGTCTAACAGAAATTTGTTTGAAAATAAGGAGTTTGATCTTTGAACTAAATTTCTGATTACTTAATTACGGCGCTTCTTTTCCGCTTTACTTCTTCAACATATAGACTTCTTAAATATATATCTTTCACGGTATAAGAAACTAAATAAATAAATGAAAATTGCATATCTTGACTACGGAAAAGAAATAGTTATTTTAATAGCTGGATCAGTGAGCACGCCTAGATGCGCAATAACAAAAGAAATGCAACAATTATTTCAAACATGTGTGCATGTATATTTAAGGAATAGTCAACCGAGTCATCATATGAATTCCATTTCAACGTGAGTCAAACTAGTTTTCACAGACGACGAAGCTGATAATTTTCAATTGCAAAATTCTATTCTGAATTCACTGTGTTAATAATAGTTCCCATTCTAAATCTGGTCAATGATACAGCTCCGTATCCGTGTTCTGTAAAGAGTGCGGAGATCATTTCCTTTGCAACAGTTTGCCGTCACACCCCAAAAAAAATCATTCCCATTCAGTTGTCCCCGGTGGTTTCGCCGTCAAATCGTACAAAACCCTGGAAATTCCTGGAACGGTGAGAACGGCTTCTACCATCTTGTCTACAACCTACAAAGAAATAGTTAATTTTTTTAGACCATTAAAACATTTACTGAATTTCCTGCTTACATCTTGAGGAAAATGTGTGTTGGGAATTGCAGGCAATCCAGTCATGAAATCTTGTGAAATGAAAGGTCGAAAGACGACAGAGCGCTGACAAGATGGAATGCGTTGACTCGAGTCGCGATCGAAGTGTAGAGGGATCAATACTACTGGCATCTGAGCTAGCTTCTTGTAACAACCAGTCTCTCGTAGTATATTATTGGCCAAATAATCCGCTTCTCTCAGAGTCGCCAAAATGTTGTTCGTTAAGTAAGTTGGAGTAACGTCAGTCACCGGCTCGCGAACGGCTTTGCCAAAGACATAACATACACGGTTGACATTATGACATACACGAGGTATGAGGCGAGCGTAGGTGGCAAGATCATCCCAGTTGATCTGTGCTTGATCAGAGCTTAGTGCCACACAGTAACTGTACGTTCGACAATCACCCTAAACAAAAAGTCAGTTAACTCGAGTTTCTTTTTGAAATTTGAAAGAGTACCTATGTCGACTTACGGCTAGAGAAGGCTTTAGAAATCCGGTTTGAATAGAATGAATACAATTTGACCTGATAATGGCTACTTCCTCTTAAGGCTACCTCGCAAGCTTGGGCTTCTATCCCGCTAAGTTTGTTAACCATAGGACGGAATTCTATTCTAAACTATTTTATTCAAACCGGGTTTCTAAAGCACCCGACTTAAAGAATAATGTCAAACAATAGAGAAACTTTAATACCTGAACACCGACAGTGCGGATAGGCAGTAACGTAGCTACAAACTGGTTGCGGTTGGAAAGTTCTTCCAAAAGCTGACGATCCTCTTCTGAAGTAGCAACTTCAATCCGGTTGAGCAGAGCATGTTCTTTAGCCGCCATGTTAGCATAATCGACCATTAAGCGGATCAGCACTTGCGTTTCGCCAAAATCGGCTTCCATAAATGATTCCTCAGCGCAAATAATTCGGATTGATAAACCGGGGCCTGGAAATGGATGACGTTCAAGTAGTTCAGTCGGCAGACCCAACTCACGACCTAAAGCTCGCACTTCGTCCTTATGGAAATCTATAATTAAAATCAATCAAAATGTTTTAGCATCCAATAAGCAGCTAAATAGTAAATCAGTAAACCTTTAAGAGGCTCAACAACACGGCCATGATGACGTAACTGGCGGACCATTTCGGAGTCATTGTGGTGGGTCTTGATAGCATCAGCACGAGACGAAGCCATGTGCGATGCAGATTCTATTAAATCCGGCCTCAAAGTACCTTTAAAATTTTAAAAATTGCCTAAATACAAAAAAAAACCGTGAACGTGTTGAAAATAGTAAATACCCTGTCCGAGAAGCAAATTATCCCAAGTAAGATTCAAATCATTTGCCGTTCTATCAGCTACTTTGACAAAAGTGTCACCAATGATCCGACGTTTCTCTTCGGGATTAACGGTTCGACACAAGGACAGTGTTTGACGACCATGTACGCTGGTGGACGCATCATAAAAAGTTAGACTAGCCTTTACGACCTACAAAATATATAAAACATTAAATGTCTGAACTGTTTGCATATCAGAACAAAAAAATTTAAGGACTTTGACTGTAATATAATGCGGGTCAACAGGAAGGAAAATTGAATCTAGAGAATTTGACATGTGATATGGTGGCATATATTATTGAACAATCATAAATGCTGATTGGTAGGGGAAAAAAATGAAAAAAAATATCTCCTATTACCCGAAGATTGAGGCCAAGTTGTTGTAAACTAGTGACGACCTGCTCAGATTCGTCTTTACGCAGGAAGCCGTTGTCGATGTGAATGGCCTGTACCCTTGAAGAATCATCACCCTGCTGAAGAGCTTTATGAAGAAGAGCTGCACAGACAGCGGAATCAACTCCGCCGCTGACCAGCATGAGCACAATTTTATCACGTCCGACCGTACGCCGGATGTAATCGATGCATTGTTGCTCACGTTTCTCTAAAGTGAAACCACCTTTCAGTCCACAGATTTCGAACAAGAAGTTGTGCAACATTTTTCGTCCTGAAAATTGATGCCAGTCATTAAGATAAATCATTTTTCACAAAAGGAAAACATATAACAGTGTAATAGAATACCATTTTCAGTTAAATCGACTTCTGGATGAAATTGGACTCCATAAAGACGGCGTTCACTATCTGCAATTGCAGAAATAACACGACGCGAAGACTTTGCCACACATTGCAGACCATCTGCAACTTTATCGACACTATCTCCATGCGTCAATAGCACCATTTGTCGAGTTTCCAAGCCTTTAAACAACGGACACTCCGTTTCTACTTGAATCTCAAACTGACCGTCTTCACGAACATCTTTTCTCTCCACAGTTCCACCTTAAGATATTTAATATGCCCACATTTATTTCCAACATTTATAAAAAGAAATAAATAATAAAATAATTACCTAATTCCTTGTTGAGCAATTGCATGCCATAGCAAATTCCAAGCACCGGAAGACCACATGAAAAAATTGCAGGATCATATTGCGGTGCATCAGACGCATAGACGGAGTTTGGACCTATTCAAAATTATTGCAGATATGATATGAGTCCACATACCAAGATTGCTAAATACAATGCATCAAAATGCTGCACAATAAAATTACAGACAGCTTTGTTTCTAGAATTAATTTTTCAGGAAAAATACAATAGATGTTTAAAATTCACTGCATTTTTTTATCACCTCCAGAAATTATAATTGCTTTAAAGCCTTGTTGAAGCAAAACTGCAGCAGGAGTCTCGAGAGGTAGAATTTCAGATTCAACACATTGTTCTCTTATTCTGCGATCAATTACCTGACAAGAAACTCAACATTAGAATACATGGAACAGAACTTTAAATAAATAAATAAAATTAGTCTTACCTTTCCATATTGTGCCCCAGCGTCCAAGATTGCAATGCGCTCACTATTCAAAGGAGTTGGACTGAGACTCCCTTCCACTTCATTCCCATTGTTTGCATCCATGATTAACTATTAATACAAAGAAAACATTAGCTTTGATTGAATCAACCAAACCACGATTACCAGAAATAAAAATGAAATGAACTTACACGAGACGGCGTAGCTTGTTTTTGGCGGCCCAGTAAGTGGTTTCCTTTACAATGGCGAATACGTAGTAAGTATTCTAAATTTTTCTTTTACGGAATTACAAGAGATCCTTGAGTACAACTTGTTGGAACGGTGGTGTTAGAAACACTGAAGTCACTAAATATACACCCTGAGCATGTATAAGTCAGCAGGTCTCGGGAATAGGTCGAGCCGACGAGCCGGGATATAATAAACAACTTCGTCTTCTGGTTGTCATGGGCAACGTTTAACAATGGCGATTTTTCTGAACAGCCGAGTTTTGATCTCAAGACACGTATTTTTAAAAATTGGTCTCCATACAATTATGTTTAATAAAGTTTAACTATTTTTGTGGATTATTACAGAGGTTTCTGACAAAGACTTGTTTTACGAGTTTACGACAGTTCTCACGTGGATCAATAAATAATTCTTCGTCACATGGAACTGTTGAGAATAACGAGGATTCTTTACCGGAGGAACAAGATGTGCCTCACCAAATTTATAATGGAATGCTCACTAAACAAGTCAGAGCCGTAAAAACATTTTCACTCGGAACGAGCTTAATTGGACTCGGCATGCAACCTGTACTTTATGAGGTAAGGTTAATATTTAAATTTCTAGGTTAATATCGGTATCTTGCATTTAAATTGGTGATATCTCTGTTTGTGTTTCAGCAATTGACTTCTCAAGAGAGCAGTTTACCCATGATAGTGGCGCTTTATTCAGCTGTTGGGTTGTTCACCTTTGTCACACCATTTCTCATTCACTTTATCACAAAAAAGTATGTTACTGACATTATGTTTGATCCAGTAACAAAAGAATATACAGCCACAGTCTACAAATTTTTCCCAACTAAAAGAAAGGTAATTTTTTTAAACTGAATTTAAAAAGCAGACTTCTGGTAAAATGAATATTTTATAGATCAACTTTAAACTGGAAGATGTAACAGTCCCTGATGTTCCAGGAGCATTCACATCACTTCATGTGAAAAATCTACCATTATTATGCATCCCAAGTGATTTTTTGTATCCAGAACACTACATCAAGTTTATGGGCTATGACAAACCTATAGATTTCAAACTCAGTACTCCAAAAGATGTAACTGAGGACAGCAAAAAATCTTAGAAATCTGTACATCCTTGTATGTGTAATAAAAAATTGTTACAAGTAATAGAAAATTGTGTGAATCACTCAATTTGATACAACTATAATGACTTAATGAGGCTGACTTTTCTGCTGCAATTAAAAAATTTCTTTTACTGTGTTAAGACTAAACATATTCTATAGAAACAAGGAACGGAAACGACTAGGACACTTAATTGTTGATATTTTCAAATTTAAAACATCACGTTAAAAAATACTTAAAATGGTTCTAAACTTCTTCAGTAGAAATGAAAATTTCGATGTTTACTCTTCATTGTTTTTAATGCGTTATATTTTAATCTTTAATTAATTTACCAAGTTGCTCAATCGCACGACCCACGCAACGTCACTAGACACTTCCGATTTTGCCGGTAAAGTAATTTGAATACCAGGTGGTGAAACCACCCACTTGGAAAAGAAAAATGTTGTGATAAATACAAGTTTGTTTTTCTTTGAATCTCTTCTTTATGAACTACTTACGTCAATGTCTTCATCGTAGCCAATCAATGTAATGTTCGTATGAGAACTAACTTCTGGTGCTCCAAGATTTAGCACATTCCATTGAGGCCAAACCAGTACAATGGCGTAAACAGTTTTACCATCTTTCGATGACGTATACCTACAATTTTTAGGCTGCCATTATTTTAAAAAAAACACATATGCTTTACATCTATAGGTTCAATGTTCGTACCAAACATCAGGGGTGAACGTGTCATTCTGATAAGTCCAGGGTAGAGTGGAGTAAATGGCTTCTCCATTGATCTTAAGCCAATCACCCATTTGACGTAGGCGTTCTTCGAAAATGGGAGCAATCAGACCAGAGCAATCGGGCCCAACGTTCAGAAGCATGTTGCCCCCGCAACTCACTGTACTGCTTAACTCTTTGATTAGCTCGTGGGTTGATAAAAAATCAGAGAGACGTGCATTGCGGCGATAGCCCCACGAATTCTTGTCAATGGTCAAACAGTTTTCCCATTTGTGCGGCAAAAGCTTGCCTGATTCAATCAAGTTGATTAGTGCGTGGGTACGACTAGATGGCCACACTTCAATTAGCAGAGGGTTTTTTATTGCGTGTTACCTGGATTGAAGCGATCATCACAGGTGTAAAAGCCTCCATGGTGACAGGCCACGCCTGATCCCCACCTATCATTAACGACAACATCCTCTTGGACTGGGCTATCGTTATAGAGCCAAGCAATAAAATCAGTAGAATTCCAGTAAACGTCATTGGCACCTTGGTCACCATCTGACCACACGATGCTAGGCTTGTATTTGTTTACCTGAAAAATAAAAAAACTAAATAACAATAAAGATATACTGAACACCGTACGATTACGCGTACGGTGTTAGAGAGGGGTCAACAAATTGATTACAATTTCGTAGAGCTCAGGTAGCGTCTTCAATTCCACAAAGTCTCGAGTCGTAAAATTGTTCGTTTCATCCCGTTGGTAAAGAGGATGAAACCATTCGAATAAAGAATGGTAAAGACCAAACTTTAAATCCGTGGAATTTCGGATTGCTTCCGCCAAATCGCCTTAATTGTAAAAAAAAAGGTTCACATGATGCCAGTGAAAATATTTGAAAATTTCTAAGAATTTGTTCCAACCAACTAAGTCTCTTTTAGGTCCCACATCCATAGCATTCCAATTCCAGGAATATTTTGAAGGCCAAAGTGTATATCCTTCATGATGTTTGCTGGTTAAGACCACATATCTATTTAAAAAATAAAGTAAAGTAAAATATTAAACTAAATTTCTCCTGTGTAAATTAAATGAAGAAATGAAATGGCATACTTTGCCCCAGAACTTTTGAATATCTCAGCCCATTCAAGTGGATCATAAAATTCAGCTGTAAATTTAGGTGCAAACTCTGCATAACTAAAACCAGGTGGATAGTTTCTTTTCATGAATTCTTCATATTCAGGTTTTTTGGCTCCTGGAAACCAAAATGACTTCTTTAAAATGTTTTACAAATATAACTGTGAATGAGAATAACCTTTCCAATACCACCAAAACCATTCAGATCCATAGGCTGGTACAGAGAAGATTCCCCAATGCACAAATATTCCAAATTTAGCTTCATCATACCAAGAAGGTAATGGTCTGCTATCCAGACTTGTCCAATCAGGAGTGTAACGTTGAGGCTTGGCTTGAGCAGTTGTTTTGTGAACATCTATATCATTGTATTCATTAATCTGTAGAATACTATGACTGTCTTTAACAGGCACATCGACTACGACATCAAAATACGATTGAACCCCACCGGATTTCTCGACAAAACCGGCAAAATTTACTTGAACTGAAGACACAAATAAAAGAGCGAATGCCAGCAACTGCATCTTTTTCGCAAATCAATAATAATTATTAATCCATTAAACCGATTAACGAAATAAATGTCTCAGCTGCCGACACTAATTTAGTGTCGGACTAAACAACAAAACAAAACAAGTGATAGCAGACGAACTTTTTTCGTTCTCTCAAACTAATTGCGGTTCGATTCGTAGGTCCCAGATGGCACTAATCATTTGAAGAAGAACCGGGAAAAACATTTATATATACGTATATATATTAAATTTCCACGCATCTACACACAGCAAACTGCGACGCAAGAAAAGAATTATAAAAGAAAAAAATTGAAAAGACTTTTTGTGGGTGTACGTCATTGATTGTATTGATCTGCGTGGAAGGGCAGGGAGAACGAGTGGCATGTGGAACTGACTAGGTTGGCGCGATGACAACATGATAGTGGTTGATGTGCACGATGAACCACTCCGAAATATATATAAAAGTTCTTCAGACGATTTTCCATTTCGTTAACAGTAAGAAATACAAATTTGAGAAAGAAATCATCAAATATATATGTATAAATAATTTTAAATAGACAAACCGATGAAAGCATCAAGATGCTCACTCTCTCTCTGCGTTATTTTTGTTCGTATAAAACAATTTCAAATAAACCGCAGCAACATGATATGATATCCTCTTAAAAGAGATACATTACATAATCCGACTAGAAAGCAAAGTGACCACTAAAAAAAAGCGACAAGAAATAGACTTTTACATTGAAAAGATCATACAAGTATAGAAATAATTAACCATATATAATTAATCATCCGTGAAATTCTTAGATTGCTCGGTTTTCTCTTTTAAAGGGTTAAGGGGATTTTAAAAAATTGTGATGATAAGGACGGGCTTTAAGTCATTAGGAACGATACCACCATTGATCACTCCATCATCATATTAAAGTCTGAAAAGCAACTACGTGAACTGCTGTTATAAAATAATTTCAATCTTTCGGTTGTGACAGCCTTGACGTTGAGTAGTTGTGAAGGATCGACAGATTGGTGGAATGAGTAGACGTCAAGGAATCGATAAGTGTTCGTGGATTGGATGCCAAGTGAGTGTATCTTGTTTTTCCTTTACTTCTACTTTGACTGATTGGATGGTTTGTTTGTTTTTTAAATTCCCCAGCCTTTAAAACTTTCTTTTTTTTTTCCCTTCAATTGAATTAACGGTAAAAAGATTTCACAGGATAGAGCACGTGGCACTCCTAGGGTCCCCGTTAGTAGACGTCACGGTGACCGTAAGTCTTGGAGGCCGCACTCCAAAAGATGGACAACAAAATTCGTTGCCTAGACCAGAAGCCATGGCCGTGGCAGCAGCTGAGACAGCCGCTGCAGTTGCCGCTGTACTTCGTTCGTGAGTTCCTTCACTGTCGATTGCCGGATCACCGGGTAAGTTGAATGACAAGTTCATGAAACCCTCTGAGCAAGTGTTGGGTGTGAGGAGACCAGCTGCAGAGTCTTTTTTGGTGCCATTATTATGGCCGACGATAATGTCTGCCGGGACACATTGTTTGGAATGAAGCGGGAACGAACAGGTTGGCGGCGTCGTGGGCGTCTTGGGAGTGCTGATTCCTCCGCTGGGCGATTTCTTTGTCGTTAAAACCTTGCCTGCTAAACAGAGTAATCAAATACCAACCCAAATAGTAAAGAAAAAGATGAATCATCTGATTTGCAATTCAATCCGAGTTTTGTTTTCGACGCGTTACCATGTGGACAAATGAATTTCAGATCGAATTTCTTGGCCACCTGCTTGGACGATAAAGTCAAAGGTGATGGGGTCGTTGATGGATGATTGATACTAGTCGGGGTGATGGCCCGAGAAACATTTTCGTACAACTTGTTCTTGGCGATTGTCGACGTATGCGATGGCGTTTGTAACGCCTTCTCCATTTCTTTGAGGCTACGTCGATTCTGAAATGGAACGACTTCATTTCTACTTCCACATCCTAAAATAAGGAAGGAAGAAAAACAAAACAATAATGAGTTAATAACATGGAACGCTAGAGAGAGGAACAATTAGTATGAGTAAGTTACACGGTCAAAGAAATCTAATTAGACGGGTACATTTCATAGAAACATAGATAAAAGCACAGCATCTACTTCCTTAACTAAATCAACGTATGGAAATCAAGTCTTAACTAATTAGATCCTCGAATAATCATAATAATAATAATCAACAATCTTGACATTCTCCAGTCTCTGTTTTAATTGAAGGAAATTAATTACTCGCGGTTGCATCACACACAGACTATATACTAAGAGTTACAATTATAGAGTACGACGGTCTGGACGGACAGACATCCTGATAATAACGGCACTAACCTGATGTAACCAAAGAAACCGGACTGGTATTTCGGTTGCTCGTACTGCTCACCGCACCTTTGCGAGCCATGGTGATATCGTCGATGATAACGGGACTGTATCTGCGATTGATGGACGATCCCGCTCTGCTTTCCGCCTGCAACTCTTCCGGAACAGCGGAAATTCTACCGGATCTGTCCACGGCGCATCGCCCTTTCTTGCCCATCAACCAGTACGTCTTCATCTGACCTGTATTTCGCAGAAATGAACATGAACGATATATTGAATCCAGTTTTTTTTTTCCTCCAGTGCCTTCTCTCAGTGAAATGTGTGTCGCCTTGGCAACAAAAAGGTCTTTGTTCGCCACATTTCCCGTGGAATATAGCGGGCAATAGGATTCTAGCGCGCTAGAGAGAGATAGAGAGAGTCCATGGCGAATTGCCACAAGACATCCAAATATACAATACAAGGGAATCGACGTTGTGTAAGTAGCTATCATGCAAATCAATACAAAAGGGAATCAAGGAACTTTTAGGAGTGGCGGGGGGTTCTAACGAAATGTCTATACCTTTTCCTTTGACGACAATCTCGCCACGATCTGCAGTTAAATAGTCGGGCCCGAGTAGTTCGTGGGTAGTCTGCGAAATGTGGATTTTCGTCGGCTCGCTCGTCGACTCCATTCTCGATGCTGGTCGTATATTGGACGTAACAGAAGACAAGGAAATGTAGAATTTATTATTGAATAACGAAGGAGGAGAGCTAGAGACGACATAAATAAAAGGCCAGAAAAAAACCGATTCGGGTTCAATGGCCCGGTACTATCGTCTTTTACCCGTATTGACTGAGTCACCGAAGAGGCCTAGCAAAAACGAGAAAATAAGTCTTAAAAGATGGAAAATAAAAAACTACATAGTCTATAAGAAGAAACTCGGATTCATTACGTACAGTAGCGCGGCATTTTGAGTCCGACGACGCCAGCCACAACAGCACCGGAGTGAACGCCGACTCTGATCTTCAGATGTTGCCCTGTGTAATTGATTCATGTCATTATGGGGGAGGGGATTTGTGAAAAGCTTCTAAAGAAAATATTATTTATCATTCCCAATGCAACAAATAGAAAAGGGGTCCTCTCAATAATTCAGGCACTCGACTTATCCGGATTAAACATGTTAATACGTCTTTTTTTAAACGAGCAAGTATTGATTTTTTGGTTTTTTCCCCCCATTTAGATAAGAATAAAAAAAGAATACAAAAAAGTTCCGTTGAATCTTTTCCATGACTGCCATATATAGCATGAAGTGAGATTGCAGATCCTTTCCGTCGGCCGGACAACGGAACTAACGCAATAACTCGGAGAAATATATGGTGCTATGGTTATTGAGGGCAACTGAAAATAAAAGAAGAAGAAGAAGAAAACTAAAATGGTTGTGTCGTTGAAGACCTGTGGACGGATCAGTCAGATCTTGTATAGCGTCGACCATGTCTAATGCCATATCACATGTGCGGGCGGCATGAAGGGCGTCTTTGACGGGGGCACCTCCCACGGCCATGTAAGCATCACCAATCGTCTCCACCTGACATAGAGGTACGCGTGTGAATTATTCATTTCATTTGCCGTGCAGAAAAGAGAGGATTTTTGATGAATAGACAAAAACCTTGTAAACGCCGTTGAGCTCGGTGAGTCGATCAAAGATGGAGTACATGGAGTTGAGCATCGAGACGACTTCCATTGGGCTGATTCGGCTACAGATTTCAGTAAATGTCACCACGTCGCTGAACAGGATCGTTACACATTCAAAGACCTGGCGATTCAAGGAAGGAAACCCGTCATCATGTATAACAAAAGGAAAATTTCTAATAATTGATAAACTCGGGGCTTAATTAGTAGTTCATTTGGTGCCGAGCAACATTTAAGATGACGGGTCAAAAGACTCCTGGATTCTCTCCGCGAGTAGTGTCACGGAAACAGTGACAGTCCGCATAAAATAGGGAGAGAAACACAGAGAAATGGCAGGAGTAATCTGCTTAGATATATACCCTATCAGATTCTCATTATTATTCTTTTTCTATGTCGCGCTTGTGTGTGTTTTTCCCGCCATGATTCCAATATGTTGCATTAAGCCGTCAGAGAATAGCGACAACCACTAATGAAGCTTTTTTTTCCTCCTTTTGAGCTATATCACCAAGACTACCACCCTACCTTTTGAGCTATATCACCACTCTCTTAAAAACAGAGGAAAAGAAGCTCATTCTTTTTATCTCTTTTATATTAGCTCCCGCGATATCTTGTTTTGGTGGCCGTGGTGTTGTTGTTACGCACTCAGGATATGAACTAAATGGTTGTTTGATAAAATACACAAAAACTCACCTGGCACGTATCAACGGGATTTTCTCCTTTACGAAGCCGATCAGCCACAAGTTTGGGTATCATTTGATAAAGAAGTTCGTCGGTGCGCTTCATTTCTTCGTCGAGTTTTTTCATCGACTCTTCTAATTTCTTGGATTTCTGTTGTTCTTGATCCAGCGCCAATTTCAATTCGACCGATTGCTGCGTCCCGGCCATCATCAAATCTCTGCAAGAAATGACATCCGTTTTTCATTATTTAACAGCGATTTCAAATGCCAGGAATTGAGAAAAAATGGTTACCTAGAAAAGTCATGCATGGATAAATCGTTGATGAAGAGCCCAACGCGGATCATGGCGTCGAGATCATTCATCTGGGGCGTGCCTAGAAAGACTATCATCTTCCATTCTTCCATATAGAGCATTTGTCCTAAAATATACAGATAAATAGACAATTAGACATAGTACAGAATTCAAGAGAGAAACAATAATATTTCGAGATTGCTTCTTGAAAATCGTATAACTTGTTGTTACCTTTTAAATGAATCTTTCTACTACTGTCTTCACAGTCGGCATTTCCTATTTCGCTTGGACCACCAATTGCCAATGACTTGTGAGAAACCAGTTCGAAGATGTTGTTAGTTCGTTTCAATATCTGGAAACCAAAACAAATGATGCGTCATAGGTAAGCGGAATGCTGTAATAAGAACATTCATAAGCAAAATATGATATGGAAATCTTACTGATGAAAATTTGAAGTCGACGAGGGGACGGGTTAGGTCGAAAAATTCTGAAATATCCTGGCCGATCAATTCGGGTAGAATATGCGCCAAAGAATTCCCGATATTTCTAATGATCATGTCGGATCTAATCATTCCATCAAACATCCAATACGTGTAGCACACATGAAAAGGGAAGAAAGAAAAAACTCGAGTTCAAAGAAAGAATCTCATCATGTGATGGTCTTTCTCGTTAGACGCTTTGACAGAACTCCATATAGACACTGCAAAAGGAATCGATAACATCATCATAACATTATACCACTCTGTGCACCGTCGGGTATGCACACTCCTTCGCAACCAAATGTGTGCAGAGATCATAGGGAATGACACACATATGTCATTCAAAAAAGAAACTAAACTGCTCTCTCAGCCGTCAATGTCTGATAACGCGTTACATTGAGCGCGCACTCATTCGAAATGAAACGAGAAATAACTTGGCGTATGTACTGCAGGCCGGCAAACATAAGTTGGTGACTTGGTTATTATAATAGATGATTTCCAAGATTGTCATCCTCGTCGAACAATAGCGCCAGTGATTGATCCACTACTCATCTCCGCATCACGACGACTAACACATAACAACGGAAACGAGATCATCCATCGACGGTTGTATACACCCAACCATGGACAGTAGCTAGCGTGCAATCAGATCGACGTATAGATCAAATAGTTTACCCAAAAAGGATGCAGAACGGAAAGATGTCGATAAAGATGGATGCTTTGAGAGGCAGGCATTGATCTTCGCGATCCAGGGCCGTCAGTGTAGAAAAGGCTCGATTGTCAAACTTGAGATTGAACGTCACAACGTGCATGTCAAAAGACATCTCTTCCTTGATAATTGTGATATCCACATCGTCCAATTTGTAGATTTCTTTGCCAACCTTTTTGAATGATTCAATTTGATTGAAGATTTTATATAATACTAGCGTGATTGCTATCAATTATTAACTGGATTACCTGCTTGATTTGACCCATTGTGTAGTGAACAAAACCGCGTCTCTTTGACCGGTAGTGAAGCGTCAGTCCAGTACTGGTCTCGTTCTCACAGAAGAACGAAGGTGCTCTCATTCTCGGGTAAGAGAACTTCAAATACTCGTGCAAATTGTCTAATCCTATTCACACACACATACAAACCACATATCATTCATAGTCGAGCTCAAAGAGACAGGCCAATTCACTCTCAACTTTACACAGCAAGTTAATCTTAATTCAATTATATATTTGTATTTACCGAAGAAATTTAATCACGGCACCAGAGGAAAAAACGGCTGTTTTATCTAATAACCGAAAGCAATTTCCCTGATACAGCACTAAATTGAATAGGCTTGAGCCAATCTATCTTATCGTGTGTACAAGAACATGTTGCGGACGTCGTCGTCGGGTCGATGGCTTGCCACGGATCGTCAACTGCATGTCTAGTGATCGGGACTGGAAAAGATGGGAGACGAAGAGATCGGCGGAGAAATGTGCAACTCTCTCTCTCGCTTTTATCGTTCGTTACAACACGCATACTTCTCGTATTACAGCAAGTTGGGCATCGCCTAGCTCGAATTTTATTCTAATTTACATATGCATTCGTCGAAAATGATCAATATCCATCTGGCTGATGTTTCACTATTGCTGCCAAAACTTATTCAAGTGCTGCGCGATTTTACCGAATTCAAATCCCTCGAGGAAGAAGAAGAAGAAGTTTCTATATATCCACCTGTCTTCTACAGTTGTCGGTAATGGGTTATAGAAAAGCGGGACGAAAATGTAACGGGATGAAATTCGATCCCACTTTTTACGTATACAATGTACTATTATACGGCAACAATATTGCGGATAGCCCCGCCAAACCCGGTCAAAAGCTAAACTGATCAGTTTGAAATTCGATCTTGTTATTATGCACTTGTGGACTCGTGGTTCTTATCCTTTTCGTTGCTCTCATGTTCAACAAGATAAAAGTGCTAGGTTAAATCCTTTTCGAGTGTTTTGCGCACCTGTTCGACATTTCGTAATTGCTACTCTCAGCCGACTCCAATTTTTATACAATAATCTTGAACATTAAATATTGTTTCATTATTTTTCGGATAAAAGAGCCTGTGTGGGTTTTCCTCTTTTCAAAGACCTTCTATAAATACCAGATGAAAAGTAAGATCAAATCATTTATACGGCTGCTTGACGTACGGCAGGCTACATAATTCAATTATAATAAATTTGAACAACCCTTCTCGTCCCTTCAGCTATACGATCGGTAAATTAAGGTCTATTCTATTGTCCCATTTCACAAATGATTTGATCAGCCTAAGGATATCTTATAGTCTTTGTGAGCCTGACACATTTGATGCGAATCTTTAAAGGAATGAAAAGGAGTTTCTCTTACCATTAAGGAAATCCCGCATGTGGCGGCCAAGGACGGAAAGGACTCGATCGTAGCCGTATTGACCGACGAAATCCACAAAGTATTCACCCATAAGTGCCATGAATTCATGTTCGGGCACCTGGAGCAGCTGCATAATAAACAGAAGAAACATTTGGTGAATTATTCATGCATGCGATATCAGGTGAAACAAGGTAAAAGAACGTCTCAAATAACTCGAGTTTCCATGGATAGTAGATGATTATTTACAGTTACTATAGTTGGTCGTCTGATTAAGAATCCCACAGTATTATTTGCCTGATAATCAGATATTCACTGAATCTGAATTATTGATCGACAGACGTGTATTCGCTTGTTATTGAAAGTTCTAATCTAAATCAAAGGCATAATATATCTATCTGAAGGGACCTGACAGCACTTCACCTGGCAGACAAAACACAATTGTTAATGCATCTAGGAGTACACAATGAAAATTTGATTCACCTACAAACTATAAAGTTGAGAGCACAGCAGTTCTTAGGCTTCAACGCGTTGACATTATCAAATATTTAGTTGCTTCTAAAAAAAGATCTGTAGCTATAAAAAAAAGTGTTCCCAAGTCTCGGAAACTTTATAACAATGACGCTGCCGTATTCTAAAGAGTGTAGCCTCAAGTCCCTTACTTCCGTCGATTTTTGAAAATTATACCTGTAGGGTTTTCAGGCAACTCAATCATAATATCATATCATTTCGATAGTCTTTTTAAACAAATACTTTTGGTCGGTGTTATCAAAATTCTATTTAGACTCTTTGAATGTCTAAAAAAAAATGGTGATAACCTCGAATCAAATTTATTCTTTATAGTGTCTCTCTATATAATATTGTCTAGAGACCATAGTTTTGTACGTATATACCTCGATGGCTTTTGCTGCCAATCTTGGAATCAAATTCTCTGGGTAGACTTGGTGAGTGGAAAAAGAGGTTTGCTCGACGGCCGCTGCTCGTCGAATCTCTTCCCATTTCTCTTCGCCGTAATTTTCTTTGATGTAACAAGCTAGACTTTCCAATAGAAGTCCGTACATTTTAGCCGATTACTTTGACCGCCCACTGAAAGTAAGTCGTTGAGCACAATGGAGAGAAGAAGGGATCTGAAAAGAGAAGAATCAAAATGTTTTGAAAACTGATTATTACGTCATTTTCTCATATGACCAATAGTCTTGACTGCGCATCCAGCCAACCCAATTTATTGATTGTCCATAACATATTATAAATAACGTCGAGAGCAAACACGGCTAAGAGGTTTCGGTAGATACTGTCGTATCATGCGAAAATATGCAAATAGTCCCATGTTGTTCCAGGGACGTTTATACTACACACCGGGAGCTTTTGAATTGCATGCTTACAGTCCATCTTCTGGATGTTCTCGGAGACTTTAAACTCCACAGAGGACAAGCATCTAATCTTTTCCTTCGATCCAAAGTGGACGCTGCGCTAAAGATGGCTGCTAAATTTAGCGCCATATTCAAAAAGAGAAGTGAGAGGGGTTGAGCTGTTTGCTGTGCGGTTGGCATGTTTCAACCATCAAGATTAGAGTGCTGGCATTCAGGTGGAGTGTTTGTGTGCCATAAAGCGCACGCTTTATAGAGAGGGGAGGGTGGGATTAAATTTAGCCCATCAATCAAAGTATTTTTTGTGTGAGAATAGGGAAAATCCTGTTGAATAAAACGTCACTTCTAGAAATGCCTGCCACGTCTTCGGTTCTTTTCAATAGAGTGACAACAAAAAAATGTCGAATGTTTATCGAGAAAACTATTTTTATGGCTGGCCATCACTTTAGGGAAATAGCTATTCCGCAGTGGAATAAGAATAACGTGGGATAGCATTCACATAAAATAGGCAATCGAAAACACTAAAAATAAATGTCGAGATTTTTTAAAATCAAGATTTCCTAGTATATTCTATTTTGGCACGTCGGTTAATAAGTGGTAAATATTTATAAAAAGATAAAAGAAGGAATTTGCGACGTATTTTGATCGTTGGGGATGATGAAATCTCTTATTCCCCAGTTGTCTATTTTTTATTTTCAATATTTGAAAGTCCCCCATTACATAGTAAAAGTCATCCAGTTGGAAATGAAGAAGTAGCTATCTCATAAAGTAGCCAGGCAATCAAGCTTAAACAGTTTAGCTTCACAAAGTAATCAAAGTGAATAATAACTAGACCTATTTCAATAAATAACAAAAGTGAAGATGAAAGTGGTTTTCGATCAATATATTTCTACATTAGCTTCAGATTTTCAATTAGAGCGTCGGGGGCAACAGTCGAGACCTCAATGATTCTTTATGGACGTCGGTGACGCAACATAAATCTCCCTCTCAACCAACTACCATTCGTTTTCATCTATGCCTTTCTCCCTAGCTCCTTTTATTCCTTTCTGATACGGTACATTTAAGAGCGAGTGTGGGATTTGTCACGTAAGAATTAAGTAAGACCCATTTCATGTAAAACGATCATTTTTTCTTGGTCCTAACATTCAAAGAAGAATTGAAAGTGATGGAAAGATTCAGTTTGTTTTTGCTGACCTGTTGCTGAGATCTGATGGCTTCCGAAGCGGCGTCGTGGATATCTAATGAACAGTTCGGTAAACTTGGAAAGAAAAGAAAATCTCTAATTTTTTTTTTAGACGTTCAATAAGTCCCGGATGAAGCCAGACAACACGTTGAAGCCGCCCACTTGAATCAACATGATTCAAATAAAACTTTGGCGTTCAAACAAATTCAATTCTAATTTTCGGGTATGGCCCACGACGTGGACAACAACAACGACACAATCAATTTAAAAAGCGCACTTTTAAAATATGAACGTCGTTTCAACGTGTTAAATCGAGTTTGTGACGCGACGTTGAAGAAATATTTTCGAGACGTCCGACCGGCATCCATCAGCAGATTCGACTGAAAAAGAAGACCTGCTGGATGCGTATGTTTTAAGTGTATGAGAAGAGCGCGTCGCCTTCTGCGACTCCTGCAGGAAGCTGTGGGTTGCGCGCGCGATCCGATAGTCTTTTTTTTTTTCTTTCCTATTTCTTGAGACGATGTTCCACATTACACATACATCACGTGTTACATATAGTATACAATAGGGCGGTGCCAAACAAGGTTTCTTCCCATACTGTCTCTTGTCACTTTGTCTGATTATACAGTCGAGGAAAACTTCTTTCTTTGATTGCAACATAATTCTAAATGATGTAACCAAATTTCTTATAAGAGAACCCAATGACTTGACATCGAAATGTTGCACGTATTTTTATCCTATTTGCTGCTTTACATCTTGTCATCTACATGGTATGAGGAAACGTATATCATCTTAAGGGAATCGAATTGTGGGGTTCACTATTCCCTGGAGGTATAGGAGGTGGATCTATATTCATTTTGTAAATAGAATCCCCTTGAAATGACATTTCTTTTTATCGGAGAGTCTGTCTCGTTGAAAAAGAAAGGGGTACCGCTGTGTCCGGTTACCACTGCCAGTCATGTTACTTTTAGATCAATTCACAAGTCAAATATGTAGATTACAATGTGAGTTATTGTCTTACTCAGTTGTACGTAATAAAAAAGAAGAAGTCATAACAAAATTGAAAAAAAAAGACCTGTGCCAAAGTTGACATGTGACACGCACCACTGGATGAAGGAAACGCGCGGTGACCACTTGTGTGCGTTTACTTTATATATCCCGGCGATCACGACAAACGTATCTCTAGCACGACAACAAAAGTAAAAAGCAGCCGCCAGTTCAGTGGAAATTCAAACAATTAAAATTTCAATTCTTATTTGTTTCCCTTCTATCTTCTTTCAACGACGGGATCGAAACGCAGAGCTGTGAGAAAATGTAAGAACAATATTGGGCCAGTGCAGCAGTTTCTAAAAGAACACAGATGATATCGATTTTAGATTGTTCCTGTTTATCGATCCTTGCGCGTCCCCAAGAGTCTCTGGTGGTGCCAAAGAGGCCCCCACCCTTACACTGTCGTGTCAAAACCATTCCGTAAGCAAACGTGCGGAATTGGTAAGGAATTGGAACGATTCCTCACATGTATCTTCAGTTCAAGACACGGTACAATGATGACACTGCCAGAAAATCAGCAATTCAGACTAACTGAGAATAGAAACAGTTTTTTAAACCTCCCTGAAAAAAATAAAAACATCCCAGGGGGTAATGCACAGATAGGACACACAACATCAATGTTGTTGCTGAGGATAAGATTGTTGTGCGCATGAAAAGTCCATCCGTCTTCCCCAGACACTCCAGCCTCGCTTGAAAAGTTGTCACGAAGGAAACAAAACGAGAAAATTGATTGCTTCTTTAATTAAGGCCTTAAAAACGTCTAATGAATTGTAGTGAAAAGGAAACAAAAATTCAATGCATCCCCATAATAGAAAAAAAAACGTATAGAATAGTTCTCACTAATGAGACCTTCACAAGGGCAAGATGCCAGTTCGTGTTGACTACTTGTCACGCGACACTCACGTCTGCTCACGTTTCTCTACTATTAAGTAAATGGGGAAACTTTATTTACTTCGATTGGATTAAACTCTTGCAACATTTGACCTCGAGTACACTTTTGAAAAACTCTTAGTTGAAGAGCATTGAAAGGCTTCCTCGAATTAATTTACAATTTTGTTGAAGATTTTCTTCTTTTATTTTCATCTGGCAACGTCCATGCGTCGACTGCAAATCCCGAATTTTTTTCGATCGAATAACATAAATAAAAATATCAGTTACATTTCTTTCGACATGTAGACGTGACAAACTGACAATACACAGAAGAAACCGCAAATAAGATCTAGTCAAACTCAAGTCACTGTCGAGTGTTATCGATGAATAATTCAAGAACCGTTTTACTTATGCTGCTTCGGGGCAGTCTTCTCTAGTCATTCTTTTTTGTGTGTAGAAAAATGAAACGGAGTTCAGTTCTGTTATGGTTGGGAATAAATCTTGCGGCAGCGGCTACAATTTGTTACGTTGTATTAGCTGTACATTATCATCCTAAGCAGACTCCTACAAGGATACAACCTGCTGCTGATACATCTTACTCTCACATTCGTGATGGCCAACACCAGCGTGTCAATCTCAGAGAGAAACTGACATCTCACAAGCACAGAATCATTTCTCAACTCAGGCAGTCGCTGCTCCAGCAAAAAGTATCGTCCAAACACTTTACACTCAACCAAGCCCGGTTTTTTGGGACTAAGAAACTTAAAGATTTATCCCCATCAATGTTACTTGAAAACCTCCAAAACAGTTTGGAAAAATCACATTTCCATCCTATTACTCCTCAAACCAATGTGTTTCCAAAAGAAAAGCATCTACTTAAAAACAATCAAGCATTCCAAAAGCGTTACAAAAGTTGTGCAATCGTTTCCAGTGCAGGTGCTTTACTAAATTCCGAATTAGGAAGTTTCATAGGTGAAAAAATATATAATATAATCACATTCTGGATGAAGGATTAATTTTTTTAATGTTTTCTTAACAGATAGTCATGATTACGTTGTTCGTTTCAACAACGCTCCAACTTTAGGATTTGAAGTTGACGTTGGCAACAAAACTTCTTTACGGATTCTCAATTCCCAAATTTTGTCAAAATCACAATTCAATTTCTTTAATTCGTCACTCTATAAAAATGTTTCGCTTCTTGTCTGGGACCCTTCTAAATATAACGCTACTCTGGAGCAGGTTCCTGACATTTAAACCTTTGTACTGCAAGTAATTAATAACTAACGATTATTATCTACAGTGGGCCTGCAATCCTGATTTCCCCTTCTTAGATGCCTTTTTTTCAAGAAGAAGTCAGATTCCTGAAGAAGAACTGCACCTAATGGATCCGCGAGGACTCTGGGATTTGTGGGATTACCTCAGTTTACATAGCCCATTACCCATTCCTCCTAATCCACCTTCGTCTGGTTTTATCGGTAAAGTGAAAGCCAATCAACTATGCTGACTTACCTTTTCATGGTCGATGTTTTCTATAGGCCTCGCTTTGACCCTGTCCTTCTGCGATTATGTCGACATGATTGAGTTTGTCCCTTCGTTGAGGATGACCAAGCGATGTCACTACTACGACACTAATGAAGATGTAGGATGCACAATGGGGGACTGGCATCCACTAGCCGCCGAAAAGTTGCTTGTCCTTTCTCTTAATCCTGCAAACGACCACGTGATTTTTGTTGATGGTTACGTCCGCGTCGCTGGATTCTCTAGTCAGCTACAGCAAGAGTAGCGTTGTTGTAACGTGTATTTTCCCTTAGTTGAACGACAATTCCATGATGACTTTTTAATTAATAGTGAGAGCTTTCCTACCCATTTCCAGTGCGCCTGCACGTGTTGAATGGCCACCAATAAATCCCGAAGCGTGAATAAAAACACAACCTTCGATGCCACACATTTTGTCTAACTCTTTGTCTCGCAAACCTCTCCATTGGTCGGGTAGTGCTTTTCTCAGCTCGAAAGAATGAGACGAAATGGGAACTGCTTGGATCCTCCAACTGCCGTTAACATCAGGGAATATGCTATACAAAATCTTTTTGTCGTCACTGTTTAAACCCATCTTCTTCTCCAACTGGAAAAAATGTTCTTTCCAAGGGCATCCTCCACCGCTGAACTCGATTATTTGACCACTTTCATCAACAGCAAAACGCTCCTCGATGGATTTGACAACCAGTTCCCTTTAAATCCAGAAAGAATTTGTAATCAAAAGTCCATCAATAAGATTTGAACCACTATTTCTTTACCTAGCTGGCCACCAGCATTTGGCAAAATAATTAATTTTGTCCAAGAATTCTCCTTTAACCATTTCCATTCCTTGGTTAAATTTGGTTGTGACATCTTCTTCTTTCTCTGCTGGCTGATTCCACTTGGAGTTTAGGTTTCCAACTCTGGAACTTAGATTTGTAGTGATCTTGTACCGTCCTTCTCCATCATGTGTTGAAATACCATTATCAATTGCATCCTTAAAAAATACATTAATTATGAGAATCATAGTTTTGACATGATTATTTTCAAAACAGAAACTTACAATCTCTTCAACAAAGCCTTCATAAACTTTCTTGTAAATTTCTTGCACTAATTCAGATTCTACTGGCATATCAAGAACTTGAGCAATGATTTCCTGGCCAAAATGAACATACACTAACCCAGCACTTGAGAGCCTAGTAACCCATGGGAAGCCTGGTTTTAAAGTGGAAAATGACTCCTGAAAAGCTCTGTTTGAACAATTAGTGAATTAATATATAAAAAGATAATATAACTTTTTTAGAAGCCTCTTCCTACCTTTGATGATGGTCATATCGGTGAATGCTGGGATCAAACACTCCCCCAACATCCACAACAATGTCACAAGTATCCAAAACAGTTGGGTTTCGAGTCCTTTTCACTGAGGCATCAGCATATTGTGGCAGAAGTTTAAGCATTGCACAAGCAAGCACTTCATCACAATGGAACGTCCCATCGTGAGTTCCGATAACTTTTCGTTCGTTCATTTTCTTTTCGGCGCTCATTGACAGCAATTTACACTTTGTAAAGGATGTTAGATGTCTAGAATGTTTATCAGATTTATCGAAAATTTTAGAACAGTTATACACATCTTTAGAAAGAATGTCAAATGAAGTACCTGTTTAATAAATATCTGAACGTGGACTGCATGTAACCATGAGGATTGTGGAACCGGCACTTGATAGTTGATACAACATTCAAGTGACTAAGAGGTGTTGCTAAACGGAAGGATGCGACGAATTAGGCAACTAAAAATTCGCGCAAAGCCAAAAAGCAAATTTTTTAAAATTATCATTTATCATTGCTGATTGATAAATTGATAAATCGGTGATAAATATATAAAATGCATAATAATATAACGCGGTTAAAATTATCACAAAATTAGAATAAAAACTATATTACACTTTTGTGTTATTAATTCAAATTCCTTGCATGAAGTAGGATTTCTTTTTCACACATTTATTTGGACGATTAGGCACTGATGATAATCAAAAATTTTGAAAATAAACGGCAAATTGACTCAAAAGACTTTACACAAATACACATCATCAGGTCGAAATTCAACAGTTCTCTCTCTCCTCTCCCTCATTCCTAATGTGGTTCCCGTTTAAAGTAATGATTGACGTGACGCGTTGGGGATATCTTGAATTGTCATGTCCTAATAATTATTTAAATAATCGGTGATAATTTTAAATCGGCGACGACGTGGTCGACATGAGGTCCATACGACTTCCTGTTCCGTTTTCATTTTTTAAAGAAATATTATGTTATTATATGATCCCAATATATCACAGTTAGTAATAAACTTACACATGTTCTAAATGAAGAAATGTAACTTTCCATTTGCGTGACTTCAATCGCAGCAACATTTGTTCAAAGGTGGATACTGCATAATTGGCCCATAATTCCCATTCTGAATACTTAAACTGGGGTTTATTAATACAATTATCTTGTTCAATTTTGGGGGTTTTCGAATCGATGTTAGCGTGTACATGTAATATCCCACCCGTTTCATCCTTCAATGCACGGCAAGCTGTCTCCCAACTCAATTCAGAACTAGGAATCAATCCGAGATTAACCCGATCAGCTACGTTAGTAGGTGCAGTAGTCCTGTTATCCCCAAAATAAATTGTGCAGCGATCTTCGACTTTATTAGATTTCAGATTCCCTTTTAATGCCTCTACTGAAGCCGGATTCATTTCACACGCATGAACGTGTTTGGCTTTGGCATGAATCAGATATGGAAGAACAAAATATCCTATCCCAGCAAACAAATCAACAACAATCTCATTGGAACAATCAAAATTTGCTATGCGTAATTTTTCTGTGATATTTCCAATGCTGAACATGCATTTGGTCACATCCCATTGGTACCTGAAAGAGAAATGTAAGCTCATTCACCTAAAAAATTCTGAAATGGGAGAAAAAAAATTACTTTATTTTGTTGTCTTTGTGTTGCACAATTCCATTTTCTCCCCATAGCAATTCTACATTTGAGCTTCTGTAACTGTTGGGGTTTACAGGATTCTTCCTTGCTATTCTTTTCACTTTGAGAGTTTGACAGATTCTTTCGTAAACCTCTTTCTCTGGTAAAGAAAGAAGTAAATAGCTACGTTTAAAACAAAGATTGCTGGGGAAGGAGATACAAGTAGGACGTTTTGACGCCAAATCGTTTACCAAATAATTTCCAAGAGTCATCCTTAAGTGATCGTTGTGGAACTATGATCAAGTCCCCATGACGTTCCCATTTGTGAGGTACTTCTTGAATCAGTTTTTCAATAACATCATCAGATATTTGACCAACTTCTTTCAAGAAATCATGAATAGACTGCTTTAGCTGATCTGCTGGACTGATTTTCTTTTTCGATTTCAAAATGCCACTATTTTTCGTTTCAGTTGGCGGCATTTCACGAATAGGAATGACGTATCAAAACCAAACCAAAACAAACGGGTGCAACGTTGTCAAACGTTTGAACCATTTCTGAAATATCGCAAAAATTCAAATTCCGCGATTTTAAAATGAAACAATTAAGTAATTATCTAGTGCATTGCCCACTACTTATATATTTTCTTCGTATAACAACCAAATTTTACATAAAATAGACCACGTACATGATTAGAGCTGTTTGGAAGAATAAAACTAAACTGTTACTAGCGAATCAATCGAGAACAGTAGGAGAAATAATTAATCAAAACAGATACTCTTGCTTCAGGTATCTCGACTAACACGGGTAACACCATCTCTTAAGCAGTGATACAAGAGCTGGGCACGGTGATAGGACTGACGAAGTCTTGCAAATCTCCTTGGCATTTGAAGGTGAAGGGTTTGCTGATCATCATGAAAGGCTTGCAGCCGGGTTGGCAGTAAGCATTCATTTCAACGGACTCACACTGACCCTTTTGCGAGACACCTTCATAGGTGAGTTTCTCAAAACGGGTGCACTTGGTAGGAGCATTGATGTCATACTCGGGCAAGTGAGTGTGGTACTGTTGGTCGATCAACTGGCAAGTCTCGGTTTCCTTTTCAAGACGACGAGTAATCTCCTGATCTTCATTGGAAGCAGAGCATCCCTTGGAGTTCAGCTGCAACAGAATAACAATGTTCATTATTAATAAATCAACAAAAACAATATATAGCTAAAAATATGTTAACGATAAATACCTTGAAGCTGGCAGCCATAAGTTCACCATCAGAGACGGCGCAACGGGCGGGAGTCTTGAATTCGCCAGCAATTTCCTGGTTGAAGTCACCGCAAACACCGCAAGTTCTACCGCGCAAGTACTGAGGAGCAGTCATTTCAATGTGGGATCCTTGGACCTTGATGAAGAAGTGTTGTTTCTTGATCTCCATGATGAGACCATCAGCGTGGGGGAAGACGACAGCCTTGATTTCCTTGGCACCCTGCTCGCGGATTTCGAAACGGGCTTCCTTGTCCAATTGTTTGAATTCGTTCTTGTCTCCATTGATGGTGACGTAACCAGTGGGGTCCAATTCGACGGTGTCCTTTCCGTAGATGACGGTGACAATCTTTTGTCCCTCGGTACCCTGGTGGGCGGTGACGGCGATCTCGGATTTTTTGTGACAATCGGTCATTAAAACGTGTGGGCACTCGTTGATGGTGTAGTTGTAGTGGGCGCCATCGTAAGTGTAGACGGCATCGGGTCCAACGTAGCACCTGGCCTCGGTGACACCACCTGAAGTCAAGCTGGCAGCATCACGGATGAAGTTGCCACCGGCGTTCAAAGGGTAGAAGACTTTGGAGTAAGCGAAGCTCATGGGCGAGAAGCGTTTCCATTGGTTGTAGGACTCATCACCACGACGAACATTCAAGGCCACCACAGTTTCACTGGGACGGACGAAAGTCATGTTGCTGGCTCCAGTGTAGGGATCGCGTTTGACGGTCCAGGTGGCGCGGTTGGCAGGGTTGGATTGTCCTTGGATGTGCTTGACAGTGAAAGGATACACTCTGTGGTTGATCCATTGACGGGCAGAGTTGATCCATTGATTGGCGGTTTCAGACAAGTTGTCAGATTCAGCGCTCAATTCGTAGTTGTTGTAAGTCTGATCCAAACGGCGAGCTTCAGTGCAAGCAGGGGATCCGTACATGAATCCAGAGTTCAAATCCTTCAGGCATTGTTGGCCAGCAGGGCTGTACATGGCGGCCTTAGCGGCGTAATCGTCGCGGTAGACCTTAGCCTTGAAGCGGATCTTGGACTGGTCGCATTGTTCTCCGAAAGCAATCTGATCCTCTTCGGTCATGTAAAGAACATCCTTGCTAAAACCGTAAGTGGGTGGTTTGTTCCAGTTGCGGGTAGCAGTGTGGCAAACGGCGAAGTCGACCTTCTTGTTAGAACGAACGCTGGGTCCAGTAGTGGTGTACTTTTCGATTTGGATATCGGTGAAGTCCTTGGTGTACCAGGCATTCTTGGACAAACCAATGGTGGCGTTGAAGAAGATGAAAGTACCATCCTTCTGTTCAGCGACCATTCCAGATCTCACGAGGTGAGCGTTACCGCTCTCCAAGTTCTTGAAGACACGTCCGAGAACGGGGCGGAATTCAGGAGCAATGGGAGTGGTGGAGAGAATCTCAGGCTCTGAAGGAGTCCTAGATTGGGTAGCTTCAGAATCGTAGACAACGGTGTGCTGGCAGGTCTTGGTAGCGTATTGGTATTGGAAGTAAGCGGAAACAGCGCGGGCGCGGGTGCCAGATGGCTCGTAACGCAGGACGTATTTGCGGTTGTGGACTTCCATAGGGACGAAGCCAAGGTTGGACCAGCCATTGATGTCCCATTTCTGGAACCACTGCATCCAGGTCAGCTTATCGGCGAACTTAACTTCGCTGTGTTCCATAAATTTGAGGTTGAAGCCGAAACGGTCTCCCAAAGGGAATTCGCGCTTGGTGGGATATTTGGTAACGCTGATGATGTTGGTGGCTTGGTCTTCGAGAGTGGGCTTGATGCTATCGGCCAAATTACGGCTGACAGTGTAAGGCTTGACGTGGTAGTAGAGGAGATCGGTAACCTTGTTTCCAGGAGTCCAGGTAACCTTGATTTGACCATTGGGATGGTAGTTGAAGTTCAGCTCCTTGGGAGCGCGGGAATCAACGCGGACGTCAACTCCGGTGGCGATGTAGTTACCGTTGAAAGGAAGTTCAACACGGATCTCGGAGCTCAACTTCCAGCTCAATTCAGCGGCGACATCGGAATTGATACCGCCCTTACCGTCACCCTTCATGTTACCTTGCATAGAGACAAGGATAGGCAGAGTAGCCAAGAAGCGCATAGGGAAGCCCAACATAGTGGGGAAGCGAACGTTGTATTCAGCCAACATGCGGTACTTGGTGACGCTGACTTCATAAGGTTTGCTCTGGTACTTCATGGCCTCAGTCATCAAAGCAGGGATAGATTCTTCGAATTTCTCCAAGTTGATGAAACGGTTGACGGAGCCCATCAGGTTGATGTGCAAAAGTCCGGCGCGTTTGTCGGCAGGGCGAGAGGTGGCGTTAAGCTCATCCCAAATTCCCTTCATGTTTCCAATGCTTTCACGAGCTCTGCCAGATGAAGCAGATTCGTATTTGTTGGTGAGGCGACCGAAAAGTTTTCCAAAGATGTTCTGCCAAACTTCAGACATGTTATAGTTCCACAAGTAAACCTATGACGTTTTCAAAATTAATTCCAATGAATTGGTATTCATTACATACAAGATATTTTTTGTTCTTACGCTGCCGGCATCAGCAGAGAATGGACCGAGCTGGTAGTAATAGCGGTTAGCCATATAGACGGGCCAGTGCTCATCGGAAACGCGATAGTTGGGAGTGTGCATCATAACGGCGATACCTTCATCCAAATAGCTGGAACGGATATCAGCGAAGGAGTAAGGAAGACCGAAAGGAGCGGGCTTGACCATGGGCCAGGCAACGCTAGCTTTTTCAATCCTATCAAATCAATTACAATAAGTTAGCCTAATATTTCATATGTAAGTTCATGAGAATATAAAATTACAGTTCCTCGAAGAAAGGAACAGAGGGAGGCATGTTGACCATAGATCCGATCAGACTGTGAGTGAAGGAAGCGAATTGGCGGTTAGGTTCAAACCAGGTGCTGGAAGCGAACTTCTGCCACAAGGATTGGGGAGCGTTTGACATGAACAAAAGACCCAAAGCAGCCATACGCACTTCGGGGCGTTCAGCAACATTTCCAGCCAAACTGGCCAAAATCGGGTGAATCTGTTGATATAAAATGATGAGTACTGATCGTTCATTTGGTCTATTTTTCGTGTGACGGTAATACCTTTTCGGGAACCATGAAAACAACTCGGTGAAGAGAGAGGATAGCGCGAACACGCTCGGCGGTATCATCGTACTTGCCAGCAGTTCCACGGATGATGGGCATCAGAATAGGAACGATTTCCTCAACACCCAAAGATCCGAAGGCAGCCAAAGCAACGATACGGTCGACGGTGCTCTCGCTGGATTCAAGCTCCTTGGTGAGCAAAGGCAAGAATTCATCGATGATGACGGAGTCCTTGCGATCGCAGAAGTTGCCCATGACGGAAACGGGGTATTTCTTGGCAGCCAAGAAACGAGAGCCGCAAACATGGTGCAACAAATCGGCGATGGTGGTCAGAGTGGTCTGTTTCAATTCAATGTTTGATTGAATGGGGCCAGACTTCAACAAGTTCTAGAATGAAAGTAAATTAATGATAATGAATGAATTGGAAATCAAACAAAAAGGCAAACAATTTCCAATAGAAATACTTACGATGAGTTCGTGAAGGAGCTGGCGAGTAGGGGTTTTGGCAAAGTAGCCGATAGCGGCCAAAGCCCATGTAGCCTTAGTTCCGGTGATCTGTTCGGTCTCAACCAATTCCTTGATCAACATAACAGCGGGGTTGCTGCCAGACTGGACGACGCAGTCAACGAACAGACTCCTATATCAGAAACATTAAGAAAAGTGATTGGAACTAACATTTCTTTTAAAAAGTCACTTACATAGTGGCGTAGTCAAGGGTTTTAACTTCTTGCCACAAGGCTTTAAGTTCATCCAAAGAGAACATGGGGAGAACGCGGCCAATGACAGCCAAACGCTCAATGTTGTCCTTTTCGGAATCGGGAGTCTCCTTCAGATCCTTGGCGACGGTACGGAGAGCAGCAATAATGTTCTTGTGCAGAGTAGAGACGGGAAGGGGGCTGGTGATGTAAGCATCGACCAAGTTGGGTTGAGCGGGACTGCGTAACAAAATTAAAAACAAAATTCGGTGATTTTATCTTGAAAAACGATATTGATCTTGAATACTTACGTTCCATCGTGGTTCAATTGGTTGAAATCACCCCAGACGTAAGACAAAGTCTTGTATTCCTTGGGAGATGAAGGAGTGGCGAAGCGAGAGTCGAAACTTTCCTTCTTCTCCAAAGACCAGTCGATGATGACAGAGTTGGTCAAAGCGTCGGTTTCGGTGGCGAAGGGCTGAGCAATCAAATCGCTGAAACCGCTGGCGTGAACGTAGGTGACCTTAGGCCAAGCCTCACCGCAAGCGATGTATTTGAAGACAGTGGAGCGCTGTAAAACAAAATTTCATTCAGACATCACTAGATCAAAATTCGAAATGTTGATTATTATGATATACCTTCATGAAATCACCGCAGTTAGCCTTGCCGAACTCGCAACCGTGGGTGGCGGGGTTAGCAGTGGACCAGACGGGGTTGTTCTGGCAACGGTTGTAGTCCTTGGTCTTGACAATCTTGTAGACGGGCTTGTCCTTGCAAATAGCGTCCCATGAGCCCAACTTGAAGGCGTCGCTCACGTGGACTTGAGACAAAGGCAAACGGGTAACAGCGATGGTGGTACTGCAGTCACCGGTGATGGAATCCTGTTCAAGAAAGAAAATTCAGTTTTGTTAAAAATGACATCAAAGATAAATGTATAATTTTATTCATGAAATACCTCGAAGACGGTGAAAGTCTTGGTCTCTTCCTCCTCCGGGATAGATTCGTAGCTGAAAACGCCATCACGACGGACGCCAGTGATATCGAGTTGCAACTGGCTAGCAATGCTCTTCTTGTAGTTGACAATCCACAGGGGTTCTTCGGAATCGATTTCAATTCCAGTGAACTATATAAACGCCAATAAAAATGAATCCGGCTAGTACACAAAAAAAAATTTTTAACACTTACCGATCCCTTGTTGTGTTTGACTACGAAAGGAGTGCCAAAGTGTTCGAGATCGACCAATTGGTCCTCCTCACCTTCGATCTCCTCAGGGTGGCCAGGCTTGGTCATGTAACCGGTTTCGCTGTACTCACCCTTGAAGTAGGGGTTTTCATCGAAGTTTCCGTTGCGCTTAAGGCGACCGTCAGCAAGCTAATATGACATTGAAATCAAAATCAATGAATCAATCCAAGAGAAAATAGTTATTTGATTTTGAAAATTACCTTAACGACGATGGTGTTTTCATCGATGCTCTGAACGATGACACGGCTTTGCAGTTCAATCACAGCATTCTGCTGCTTCAAAGTGTAAATGCCAGCCGCTGAACGTCCAACGTATTTGTACTCATATTGAGTACCCGGCTCAAATCCTATAACAGTGTAAAAAAAAATATTAGTCGATCAAAATTTCGGCGATCTGATTTCAAAAGTTATGTCGTACCCAAAGTCAAGCACAAAAGTGCCGCTGGAGAAATCCAACAACATGTTAAAAAATGAATAATTCAAAATAAGTTAAGATGAATTGAGAAAATTTAATTTAATATAAATTAGTGATTGATTAGTAATTGATAAACTTACACAAAATAACGAGAGATGACTGTAGTTTGCCCATCTCGATGCTCAAGCCCCTTCAAAAGACTTGTGCTAATGTCTGGCTGATTGACCACCTCTTAAATAGTCGAATAAAAAAGCGCGTTAATACGCACCACACTTGTACACTTTTCATGAGACACGCAAAAATTGCTGAGGTTTAATTCAAAACATAAAATTTGCTGAACTTTGCATCTTGGATAACCCCTTACTCCCATGGGGTAGATACATTTGATTTTTTTTTTTGCATCAGCACATACGATTAAGGATATTATCATTTTCTGCTAGATATTAGGTTACTTATCAAATGTATAAAGTCAATTCATCTTCCAGCTCCTCAAAAACATGTTCGTCAACACGGGTTCGTCGTCACCGGAAAGGGCATTTCGCCATCAGCAAGGCTTATTACCACTGACATCAGCATCTATTAAAAGTTATAACACTTTTAAAAAGGCTGTTTGAAATTCTTTTTGTCGTTTGAAATTGCGCATATTTTTCCAGAGTATTCGGTTCGGTAATCTCCTCCCGTTTTAAAATTGTTACTGCATTTATAAGTTGGCTTAAACAAATCCTTTTCCTTGGCTCTTTTACTGTAATAAAGACTTGTTACCCACACAAACACAAACACAGATTTGTGACTTAAAGAGAACAAAACATCCGCTTAGCCTAATTCCAATTCCAAAAAAACTGCAATGGTTGGATTAAGAAGGACCGATAGCAGGAAGTTTTGCAAACCGAAAAACTATTGCCTTTCTGTTTTTCTTATTCTTGCAAACAATTTCATTTGGTTGAGGATTGGAAGGAGATTTGGATGGCTTACGTAAGAAGTCCACATGATTAGATGCGAGTCGTTTAGTATATTGCAGTTGTTTGTAAATTAGTAATTCGAACATACTTGGTTGACCCGAAAAAACTATTCATTCAAAAGTGTAAATGGCGGTTATTGATAACATTTTACTGGCATCATCAACTCACATTGAAAAATGTTTAATTCGATGACTAGACTCCATGATGTCGTTAATCGCCCACCAAATTTATAAATAGAAACCATGTAAATTTGCGGATTCAACAGAACGATATATTTCAATTTGAAAAATATCCTTCTTGTATTTCAAATCTGGAGCCTTTCTTAAAAAAAAAAGCAATTTAATCTTGATCGGGTGCAAGAAAACGAGGGTAAAGATGGCCAACCGACGCTATATTAGCCAGCATGATCAAGCGCAGTCGTTCTGTATAGCGTGGATCCATTTTGAAGTCTGACAGATCACGCCATAGGCCTGGACTGGGTCGTTCATTGGCACCAAAAAGAGCAGGCGTTGGTACATTATCTCTCATGAAAGCCCAGACGTCTTTCAGCAAAACATGGACTTCGTGCGGTGAAACGTGGCAGATAATCTCTGACAAATACGAAAGAGGAGGAGGTAAGAGCTGCCCAGTTGCCATTAGCTCAATCAGCTTGCAGGTCATCTCCAATGAATCGCGACTGTCCTTCGCCTGTCGTTCTTGGCAGTTGGCCCAATGAGAAAGTAAAGTAGCCAATAAAGCACGCAGCAATACAGAGCAGTAACACAAAGCCGGACGATTTTGCGCTAGTAAGTTTAGAAGGTCCCACACGATCACGTTGTCTTGCACAAAGCGGCGAACGTGGAGATCCCTCTCTACCGTCACCTGATGAATAAAAATCGGTTTAATAAAGAGAATATCACTTAAATGTAAATGCCACATAAAATAGAAATGTAGTTTTCAATTTCAATCAATATGAGATGTATGTATGTACTTTAGTGAACTCTTCATCCGGCCATATTAATCCATTGAACATGACATCGGGCGAGACGATTTCTACGAGCAGCAGAGAGAGTTGGGTCATTCCTCCAGGATTATAAGAGCAACATTGACTTAAGGTGTCAAGTAACAGGTTGGTGTGAGATCGCACTTCTTCCGCGTTACAATCGTTGGAATTTTCTGCTTTAATGTTGGCCAGATGACGGTTTCGGATGCCATTACCAATAATACCAGCGTGAAAGACGGAAGAATGTCGTTGAGGTAAAGTCACGCTGGAACAGAAATTCCTGTTTTGCATTAAAAGCGAGGTTGAAGATGAAGCTTTGGGGTTTTTCTGTGGTTGAGTCTCGGCACCAAACAATGGTTTCCATTCTTCACTAAAGACACCCTGCATAAGCAGTCGTAGGATCAGGGCCTGCCCATTCGGATAGCTGGACAATGTTGCTAGGATCTTTTGTGCTTCTTTTTTGTTGCCTTCACCACGCATAGACAATACCGTGAAAAAGTGCGGGACGCTGCTGTAGGATAGCTTAGCGACAAGACGAGGGTGAATCACGTCTGGAAGTCGGATGCTGTTTAAAAGTTTAACAGCTAAATGTGGAATTTGACCATCTTGGAAGAAAAGGCCGGGAAAGAAATCCAAATTAGCGTTGAGTGCCGACTGGAATTTACATTTTACTTCGGCTCCTATCTCTTCAACTTGTTCTAATTTTACTAACTGAAGGACATTCAAAAGGGTATTCTCCAAGTTGCGCCCTTGAAAAGTCAATGCTTCGTGAACAGAAGTATTGACCACTTGACTGTGTAACCCCTGAACGGATTTCAGATAAGAACGGATAAGCGAAACAATTTTCAGAGGATCTTTTTTCTGTAAAAGTAACGTAATAACGTGATTGGATACAGCAGGGCCTTGGAGGAGAGCCATCAATGTCAAGAGCCTCAAGACGCTTCCTTGTTGCCAGCTGTCGTGTGTCAACAGCATTTGGCATAGATTACTGACGTGGGGCTGGAGACTTTGAAGAAATGGAACGTCCGACGGCATAACACGACCGGAAGCCTGGACGAGCTGTGCTGCTTCATTCAATAGCATTTCAAGAAATTCGGAGGCCACTTCCCGCGGAAAAGTTGCCTGAAGATGAGCTCCGTATTGTAGAAGGACGTTGACTATGGCCAAACCGCCCTGGCGACAACGAACGACTTGCTGCACCATCAGATTAACCAAAGCCTCCCGTCCGCTAAAGTATTTACTAGTCCAAATAGTTGCTTGTTGAGTGAAACTTGGAATGGTGTCTGGATTGATGGCCTTAACACCTTGCTCCACTATGATGTCAAGAAGATCTTGCGATAATGAGGAAAGTTGAAGCAGATATGGTACAACTGCTGTGTGTTGTTCCGTCATATCAGTACAGCTTGTCAGGAAGAGGTCCAAAACTGCTTTTTGGATGTTGGTTGCATGGGAGAATGAAAGATGAGCCAATATTCCAACAACTGAATTGAGCTTTGGAGAAATGTTTCCTGATTCTGTGCCATAAAGTATGAAGTCCTGAAGGCCACAGGCAAGGATCCTTGTAACAACAGTATGGGGAAAGCATCCACCAATATGAGCCACTACCCAATCAAAATGAGGACTGTGTTCCACACTTGTCTCCAAAAGTGCATTGATACATGCACCAGTCTCCGACTGATTAAGATCTTCCAAGGATTGAGTTGTCAAATCTATTAGCATCCTGGTGGCTGGACAGGCCAGCCAAACCTTAATAAATCAATTTGATTAGTTTTGAGAAACACTGATTTAATTTTAGCTTCAAACTTTACCTGCAAAGTGTCATTTAAACCTCTGTCTGTGCGACCAAGCTGTAGGTGAGATGCATGGTACGATGACATTTGGCCAAGCAGTCTTAAAGACCAAGTGGATATAATTGGAGCCCATCCCTTTGGATTCCACTTTATGAGAGATGATAAAGCCTCATGTATCAGTGCCACAGCATCTTCTTTATCAGCTAATCTCTTCTTTGCTGCGGGGTTATCATTTTGAGCTTGAGATTGAGTCAGATGCAATTTAATGGAGTCATCAATAACTTGGCAGAAATAGAATAAAACAGCTTCCCGAGCTGCGGGGAAATTTTTCAACAAGTTTGTAGCCGTCTTAACCACTTCAGTACTATCAACTTCTGTTTTGTTCTTTGAGGTGGATGGCGATCCCGATAACCCATTCAAAAAGTTGCGCAAGTCAACCAACACCGATTGTGATTGCATTTTAAATGAATATTTAAACTTATCTTTTCTTTTTAGATCATTTTGGGGTTAAAAGTTGTTTCGATAATTCAAAACAACTCACAGCAAGTATAACAACTCAACAAGCTATCAGTCAGCAAGCAGACGAATTCTTGTAGAAATGATTACAACACTGTTATGCAAGTAGCTCTAAAATGTAATTGCTGACACTCTTCATCTGTTTTTTGTTTCCCTGTGGGCTGTCGGCTCTCGGCTGTGTTGGCCCCTTTTCCCTCTTGGCTGAGTTGCCTCTTCCCTGTTTTCAAATTCTAAAATTCCAATAATCCATCCCTATTCAGCTCCAATTCACTTGATTCCAGATTACATTCAATAGAAAAACAATTTGTAAGCAAGAGTTGCACATTCACACGTTGGGCAGACTGCAATCTGCAGGATCATAGTGAAAGAAATAGCGAATAGAGAGTAATTGATTAGACATTAGAACACAATTAGCGCACCTCACACATTTAAGCTAAACAGAAAATATTGAAGAATTATACAGAAAGAACAAGAGCCGCAATCACGAATCTACTGCGCAATCGGCTATGTTGATTAACAATTGTACATCTATGTTTAAATTTTGTACTTAGTTAGTTAATGGAGAATTTCTCGTTAGTTTGTAAAGAATTACCAATCAAAATCAAAGCCTTTGTATTGAACTATTGATGGTTTATTGGAAAATGATTAGCCGGGAAACAACCAAGAATCCTATCGTCATGTACAAATCCATAGACCATGACTTTGAATAGTAAGAAAACAACTTTTAGAAAGTGACGACGGGATTCGGGAAGAAGTGGCAAAACTGAGCAATAACAATTTTGTGGTGCCGATGCGTGCCAATTTTTCTCTTCAGGACGATCCAAAGCGAGGCGTACACTGAAATTTCAAGAAAGATCACTCTTTCGTACTTCGCGAAAAGGTCCGTGTCTTTACTTCTCGTTTCATTCCTTCTGTATGTGATGTAACATGCATACTCGAGTCATCCTTATATGGATTTTGTAGCTTAATGAATTCTAGTTTAATCGACACATTATGAAACTTGACTTACCGACTTTGAGACTGTCACACGTTTAGCACCGGGTCGATAAATCTGAATTGCAGGCCTATCTTTATTTCGAATCTTTCTTTCTTTGTCAGTGGAATCATTGTCATTTCGTTTCCTTGTGGATCCCTTGTCTTCTTCTGGTTTCGGAGACGTGGCTCCGGATCCTGGATTTTCGCTATTGGGCGTGATCTCCTCCTTGGAAATGGTTTTCTTTGGCTGCTGAGACTGTTGCGTTTCCTGCTTGACGTCAGGCTTATTGGATTCAGCCGTTGATTCAGTGACAGTTTTCTTTTCCGTTTTAAGCTTGGATTTTTCTCTGATTTGCCTATCTTTCGGTTTGTCCAATTTTTCTTTTGGCTTATCTAGTTTAGGGCGTGACCCATCTTTAGAGAATTTCTTAGCATTAGCTTCAGCTTTCTCAAGAATTTCACGCTCAGTGTTTTTCAAAACCTAATCAAAAACATTATTTATATGTCAAAGAATTGAAATAAGTTCAAGTTTAAAAATTACTTTGACTGGATTCGGTGGCCGATCTTCCTCTTTCTTTCCCTTGTGACTTGGTTTGTCTTGCCTTTTCTCTTCTTTTTTACCCTCTCGTTTTTTACTGATGCGTTCAAGCTCTCGTTGCTTCTTTTTATCGAATTCTTTCCGTCTTCTTTCATCTTTTTTTTCTTCGCGAAACTTTTCTCTGTCTAGGCGTCTTTGATGTATAAATTCAACCAACGGCGTGGTTATTTTTGCATGTCCATTTGCTACAGAAACACAAAATTTGAGTTTTTTTGTTATAAAAAGTAAAAGCAAAAATGTTTACCTTTAATTTCCCGTTCTCTGAGTTCAAGCTGCTCCAAATATGTTTCGGCGCTCTGCAAAACTATTTCGTCTGGCTGTTCAAGCTTCTTTAAAAACTCTAAGTAGTGAGGATCATTGTCAATGGTGTTGCACTTGTCTTCTTTAGCTCCTGGTTCTTGGTGACGAGGAATTCTTTGATAAGGAGCAAATTCGACTACTGCAGGGTATTCAGTGCCTTTTTGATCAAGAAAAACATAACCATCAAATTTATCCTGGAAAGTGAATATTTCTTCAAGGTTGAGGAAATTAATGTAAGCCCGGCTAAATGTAGGAACCCCAAACTGTTGCTCTCCTTTGACAAAATAGAAGAAATCATTGTCAGGTAGTGGTGAGATCTGTTCAAGAAAAACTTCTTCTGTCATTGTTGGTGGCAGACGTCGAATAATCACCTGTGGAAAGACGAAAAATATACACATTTATCATAAAATGGAAAGTGGGGTAAATAAACTTACTTTAGATGGTGGCTTTTCCTTTGATTTTGTTCTATCTTTTTCTTTAGTGGAAACCTTTTTCTTTGTCTCCCTACTCTGTTCATCTTGTGCCATTTTACTTCAAAATATTTATATTTAACCCAAGGAAAATTTGTAATCACAAATGGCAGATGCGTACTAAAAATTCGTCTGCTGATCTGCTTTGGGAAACTAGCGATCCTCTGGTTTAGCGGGTGTGCGGAAAACATGATTATAATTTGCGTTTTTTTCTTTTTTATAAGTTTTTCGAGGTTTTCGGCAATTTTTTTTGTTTAATTACAAGAAAACGTTGGTTTTCGGCTTTCGCTTTTCGGTTGTGATTCTTGTGAATCGGGTTTATGATATAGACTGGTGAAAAAAAAAATGATTGACAATCGACATTTTATTTTATTTCGCATTTATTTTCTCAAGATAGGCCTAATTTATCATTTTAATTTGACTTCTTTTTTGGGAAAAGACCGCGCAACGGTTGAACTTAATCATCCGAATATTTTAGAAACAAACGATCTGAACCGCGAGGTAACTATTTCCCAAAAATGAACTACAAAATTCATCGTGGTAGGCGAAATTATTCCAATTGAATTTTTAAACAGGGTCGGTTTATCAGTTGTGACTTTGATGCCTGATAGTAGAGTCTTGTTCACAGGGTCTATCAAATCAGGCTTTGAAGACACTTCAATCCTTGAGGTTGTTGGTTCTTTTCCATTGCGTTTGTGAAATTGGTTCGTCGAAAGAATATTGGCAAAAATGGCATTAAAGTTAAATTTAATCACAGTAGACCAATTCGTTCCAATGACCGGTAGCAAAGATGCGTTGGCTACCAACGCAGGTAAAATAGCAATTTTACCTTGGTAATAAACACGAATCATTGCCTCGCCTCTTATTTCGATCTGCTTGCCATTAAAATCGGTAATTGGCTGGATAGTCGTCTTTTCAAGAGCTGGGCATCCGATCTTTTTCCACATAGACAAATCAATAATAGTGTTTGTGGCTCCTGTATCGATGGTGATTTGCACAGGTATTCCATCCATCACTATTTCGACACTTGGTCCCGGTACAATTATTTCCGGATCTTTAGCAGGACAGAAGCAATTCTTGTTGGGAATGCAATTTTCGTGAAAGATTGCGTTCCAGTTTATGTTGAGCTGAGAAAGCCAAGTCAATCCAATCACATTAGAACCGGTCATGCTTTTCGTAACAAGTACAGGTAGATAGTGTGTCTTCGCATGGAGTTCTATTTTAACAGAAAATTCACCTAGCAATTTTATTCCGTTGCCTCCAGGGATCCGTGATTCATACAACGGGTTGCACAATTCGGGCTTCCCGACCAGGCGCCATGTGTTTTGGTTAATAAAGGTACATTCCGATCCAGAATCAATAAGCATGGGTACAACATAATTATTGACATTTACATCCAAGAAGTATTTGTGGGGGCCAGGACATGTAATTTGTTCAGCTTCTTCCCACTCTGCATCCGTTGGTATCCCAAGCTCTAATAGTGTTCCACTGACTTTTGGGTCTAACATTTCTGCTGTGAATAAAGCCTGCGATTGAGATTTCACAACAGATCGTGGCGCTTTATATAGACATCCCTGACGGAAAGTGGTAAAAGCACTGAATGTATTCAAACAGTTAAAACGGTTTCAAACATTAAGGCAATCTTTCAATTGAATTCAATTAATTTAACAAACATATTTCAGTTATCAATTTAAGAAGGTTTAAATTAGTTTCAGACAACTAATAAGGCCAGTTTAAGCTCACGATAAGCCAAGAATAATTTTTACATGTAAACTGTAAATGAAGCTCGGTAAAAAAAATACACATTATATTTCTATAATTACAATTTCGGATAAAATGGAAAATTTCTTTGATGAGAAATTAGTACTTTAATATAGATTGTGAGAAAATGCGAGATTCCGGGGATAGTGTTGATTGTTTTTTTAAAGATTGGACGGACCTACGGACGGGACTTGCTGAATCATCTGTCTTTATCGAAGAATCAGGCGATATTGTTGAAATATTTTCCTTGTCGACTCTTTTAAATTTAATTTCCTGCTTTTTAGTTCGTTCGCTAGACTTTTTTGTTTCAAATTTATCGCGAATTATTGAAAACTGTCGCCGTGCTGGCCGATTGTTCTGAGATCCGTTGGGTGTAAGTTCAACAGACCTGTCGGATTCTATTGAAGACTCAGAAAGCTTTGAAAGAAAACTAATCTCAACGTAAGTCAAGTGTTCATCTTCGATTGATGCATCGCAATCACTCTTGTCCATAATAGCATCGACCGTTTGGACGAGAGAGCTTTTAGATCTAGTGGATGACGTTGAATTACTTTCGCTAACTTCAGTAATGATACTTAAATTATGCCCCGAGGTCGGACAAACTCGAACTGGTGCGGCTACCGTATTGTCATTTTCATTAATCCAAATGAATTCATAAAGCTTAGGTGCATTCATATCAGGCTGCTGGTAGACATTGTGACCATGAACAGCTAGAGATTTTAATTGTGCAATAGCTTCTTCCATACTTATTTTACTGGAAGCCAAGAAGCGACTAGAATCATTTGACGACGCTGATGTTATCGATGATTCTAGCGGATCTCTTTCCTAATAGATAGTATAAAAATTTATCATTAGTTACAGTATTTGTAAAAAAAAAATGTTCATATATAAAAGAATACCTTGCAAACACTGTTATCGTGAAAGCTTGTTTCAATATCTGAATAACTTTTCCAATGACGGATGCCCCAATCAGTACGATTGATATTTAGAACAACCATGTTTTCATAATCGTGAACTGAGGCGTTCGAAGATTCGCTTTTAGAATCAGCAATCTCGTCAGCCAACAGAGCTGACTGCTTTGTTGACATAGATTTTTTGGAGCATAAAAAATGTCCAACATGAAGATGTCCATCTGATTTGGTCTTCAGCATTCGAGCTCCATCTGGAATGGTAGTGATTTTCAGCAATCTTGAATCGGAAATCGATTTCCCTGTTCGACATCTAGTAGTTTCCATGATTAATGAATCCCGCATTTCGATTATTTCCAATTTTTCTACGTCAGGCACAATGTCTTGAAATGGATTGTTATTTTCAAGTGGTGTTTCGAGTTCTACTTTAGTCGCAACAGCCACGGCTACAGGTTCTATAACAGCTGAAGCCAAACTATTAATTTCAAAAAGGAAACATTTAAATGAGTTCACAAAAACTTGCTTTCACATATTTTAGCGCACCTGACACCTGAGAATTTGCGATTCATATGTTTGAGCGTTCTTGTTGTGAAAACTGGGCTGAAACTAAGTCCCGGTTGTTCTTCGGGAGCATCCCTTTCTTGGTGATTATTCTAATCAATATATACATTAATTTTTTTAATTCTCAGCGATCACGTCATGCGAAAATTTAAATTGCGACAAACCTCTTCAATGGGGGAAGCAACTGATGGTTGAAGTTTAATGGGACCGGAAGGATGAAACCAACGATAATATACTAGTTGACTGGTATGACCTTATGAAGAATGTTGTTTGAATAAGATCGTTAATTAATAAAAGTATTTTATTAAATTATTTATTTTAGCGCAGTACCTAACAAGAAGCCAGCCACAATCAAAGTAGGGGCAACTGTGTTGAACCAGAGACGATCGGTATGCTCTTGAGAAAATCGAAGAAAGATAGTAAGACATGCAGCATTTTCCGCGGCCGTTACCGTGTAAAATACTATAGCTCTCTGCCGTGATTGTCCTTCCTAAAAACAAATAGGTATTCCAAATAAAAAGCAAAATTGTCAAGAGCCGGAATGAAATATTTTCTTTTGTACAACTTACGTACCTTAATATTGAAGAAACAAAAACAATAAATAACACCAACTACAGCATTATAGATTCTTTCTTCCCAAGCTGTAGAACACAAATCTGTTTTTTGCTTGATTGTCCAAAGCGTCATTCCAAACCAATGAATAGTAATCGCAAGCAAGAACCACAAGTGAATAACAGAAGCACATAATAGCAAGGCCATTATCCGTGAAACCATTGTGCCCGTACGCCAAGCAGCTTGCAATGCCAAACCTATCCATGTGATATGTGCTTTATCTTCCCTTGAATTTCGCATGGTTCGGGCATATGATGCTATACCCCAAGCAAGTGAGAATAAAGAACCCAGTGCAGAAATACCTGATGAAATGAAAATTCAGTTAGAGACAAGCCACAGCAGTCACAGTATCCTTTTGTAAAATAATGATTTGCCATACCAGTCCAAGGATGCCAAGAATCAAGCTCATGCATTACATACAGTTGAAGCAGGAGTTGTGGTGCTGACTCTAAAAAAGATTCAAATAACCTTAGCAAGCAAACATCACTTTGGTAATGAAACAAAAGCTGAAGCTGCATAGCACGATTATGGGCATGGGTGTCAGCATCTGCATGTTGAGATTTTTTTACCCCTAAATTCAGAATGTCAGCATACCTTGAATTTAATAAAATTATTATTTTCATCAAGGAAATGAATGTATACTAAGTAAACTAACCGATGAACAATTCCAAACAGTAAGAAATGTGAAAGAGCCATTGGTAAAGTGATAGAAGTTTGATCAACCTTGTACCATCTCAGGCTAATACATTGTATCAAAATAGATGGCACAATGCATAATATTAATGTTAAAATACCCCATTCAAAGTAGCCAGCATTCAGGTATTTGACACCCAATATAATATCTGGTTTAGAAAAAAAATGAATTCAACAAAAAGTGCCAAACGTAACGGAAAAATGTTGACACGTTTCCTTACCTGTTACGATGTCTGCAACATAAAGTAATAACGATAAAATAGTAACAACACCATCACACAATGTATATTTTGCAGTGGCTTTGATTTTACAACTAGCATGTACATTAATTGACCCTGAATTTTCCTGAACACCAACCATAGCCATTTTCGACTATTTTCGAAATGTTTTTTTTTCTTTCATTCAAACTTTTGAGAAAGTTGCCAGATCGTAATAAATTCGCCTATGATTTCTAACGCCTTTCGCTTTCCATGCGCCTTTCTTATCCGCAGACCGCATCCATCAATCCATGTCCGCATCTACAAATCCGGTGAGCGGTGTCTCTCTAAGTCTTTATATTTACTTTTATTTTATTTTTTTTATTTTTTACGAAAACGAAAAGAAAATACTAGTCCAAAAGTATAAATTGATGGAAAATCAAAAATGTATCAAAGTACAAAACTGAATTAACATTATTTGATATTTAGTTTACGGTGTTTTTGTAAACAGGCAGGGGAACAAAATTTATTGTTGTTGTATTCAAATGGAACTTTGCCACTTATATCCAAACCGCACAGGAAGCACCGAACCAAAACTGGAGTTGCCAATCCAGTTACCGATGCATTTGCCAATAACCGTCGTTCCGCAGCTAAAGCTCTCTAAAAAAAAATAAAAGACGAAACGTTATACAGGAATCTTCACTCAGTTTAAATAGGATAATAAATCATACCTTTTCTCTATCAGAAAGAGCTACAAAACGAGCCTTGTCTTCTTCAATCTTGCGTTTCTCTTCTTCAACTTTACGCAATTCCTCCTGTATTCGTTTTTCTTCTTCCATTTTTGTTTTCTCGATTGACTTTTTTTCTTTTTTAGCCTGTTTTTGAAGTTTTCGCTTCTCGGCCAGTTTCTCTGCTTTTTGCTTCTCTATTTCGTCTGTCAAAGGTGAAGGAATCGCTGCTTTGGCAAAATCAAATCGATCGGGATAGGACCCCATGAAACGGCGAAACGTTGCTCGTGTTTCTTTATCGGATGCTACCATGTAAGGAACTCTTCCCGAAGCATCGCTCAAAGAAGGGTCACATCCAAGTTCCATCAATTTCCTATTGCAAGAAAACTAATAACTCCCTTAGAACTAAAATGGTTAATTTCCTCTCTATACCAAACGAAAGTAGACCGCTTGTTGATCATCACTGCACGCTGAAGCAAAGTTTCACAATCGTCGCCAAGCCTTTGATTCAAAACATCCGTGATATCCAGATGATACTCTTCTCGATATGAATCCAAAATTTCTGAAAGTTTATCAATCTCCTTATCAAACAAATCAACATTTCCACGCTTGACAGAAAGAAAAATGTTTTCCATTATTTCTTTTTCGCCAGGGAAAAGATCCTTGTCATCTATAACTATGGTGTTTAAAAATAAAAATTATCTAAAAGAATAAAACACAACAATACAAAATATTTTGTAATTACTGATTTCAACTGGTTGAACAGCGATGTTACTATTAATTTTTGCCACAATTTTTTTCTTTATCCTTTTTGCGCGTTGCAGTTCTAAAACCTTTAGTTCGTCATCACTAGTTTCGCTGTCAAGCTTTAAATTTTCTGTGGTTGAAGTCACTTTCGTTAAATCATCTTCTACAGTTACTGTATTTTTTACAAAAAAAAAAATATTATACTTAGAAAAACGTTAAAAAAAATGTAATTTTACCAATTAGTTCAACCGTCGCCAAATGTAACCAAACTCTCTGAACTTCGTTAAGAGTAGCTCGTCTCGTTGGAAAAGGAATTGACCTTAATCGAGGATCGCCTCGGTCAAAAAATGGATTTTTCCCTCCAAACATAATTGTCTGGTTAGAACTTGCAGCTCGATAGAAAATAAAGTGGCATTTTTTCAGTACATCAGACCAGGAAACAAACAAAGATTGGACATGCTTAAATATACATAGGAAAAAATTATTCAAAGTACGATACGTATCACCAATTAATGTTTCAGGACTACTCAATCCTATACCTCTGCAAAAGCTGCTTCGTTATAACGTCTAAGAGAAGCACCAGCTGATTTCGGATGGGATCCACCTCCAGATTTGTTATCTCTACTGGACTGACCTCCGCCCTGCTTGGCTCTGACGGTGTATGAATGAAAAGTTTTGTGGTGGATTAAGTCAGCTCCTAATACATGAGTATTTTGTATGAAAAATTAATTGATTTGCAGAAAGGTCCAAATGGATTTAATTTAACCTTGATTAAATACCTTGGTAAACTGCTGCAGCAAAATGCCCACCTCCTAACATTATTATGCTCCATATATTTTGATTTGGCAAAGATTGAATAAGTTGGAGTAATTCTTTATCACTAGTAGGTGGTTTCTGGAATCAAAATAAATTCACAGTATGAAGGCCATAGAAAGTATAAGATCTACCTTAAATTCAAACCTTTTTTGAATGCAATAAACAACGATATACAGCCATTTTCTGTCCAGCCTGATTTTGGAAATAAATTTTGGGGCTTCCCACAGATGCCTTAAGTGTCCCCTCAGATGAGTCCTCTTCACTATCTGATCCTGATATACTTGAGATTCCATCTTCAATTTCACAGAATTCATCTTGGCTAACAGGAGATTTTCCAATCAATTTTAATTTAAGGTTATAGCGATGTAAATCATCCCTGTAATGCAGACGGTAGTCATCATTTCCTGAAAAACTGATCAGGCAAGTTCGACAATGTAGTTCTTCACCTAACAGCTCATCATTTGTCCTGATTGGTTCTGATGTAAATAAAACAGTCAAGATACGCACTTTGAAATTTGAAATAAATTTGAATATTTAAAACAAATCTACCTTCAAGCACAGGAACTTCATCACAGATTGCTGTGACAGACGAACACAATTCTAGTTCATTCCATATTTCCGAAACGTCGTGTTGATTGCAGATAAGATATCGTTTCCATTTTTCATTCCGGACCTCCAGTTTAACTACATCAGACGTAGCCATTGAAATCAAATTATTTTATCTCGCTTATGTAGGCATTAGCTACATCTAGTACAGCAGCTGAAGTACACTCTAACTCTAGCAGACATTCCACGTGTTTACCTTTGCGACTTGTCTGAGGCCCATCACCGCTCTGCCAACAAAACAAATGAAACAACAATTTTTCATTTAATGAAAAAATGTAATTATATTAAACAATTTTTAATAATAATTTAAATTTTATTTAATCTCACTAAAAATAATTAAAATATAGCTGTTCACTGTTCAGTAAACAGTAATCATTTTATATTAATGATCGATTTATTGACAGCTATGTATATCGATACTATTATGGTGTTTGTTAGTGACAAAAAAAATTAACTATTTTATATTTTACGTCTTTGATATTTCTGTGATTTGAGTCGGCGCAATTGGCTCCTATCTCGTTTACATAAGTATTTGACCACTAGATCCAAATGTCGGAAGTGGAAGACAATGTGCTTCCTCACTCAGCAGCCAAAAGAGGAAGAAAAAACAATCGTAGAAGGGGACGCACTTCACAGGTAAGTTTTATTTTGTTTTTGTATCGGGTGTCGATTTGTTTACCATCAATATTATTGTTATTGTAGAGAAAACGAGGAGGACGAAGTCAAAACACAGATTTAGAGGATGATGATGACTTGGATCTTGAACTGGCATTTAGCTCTCTTCCTTCCTTCAGTCTTGATGTCAAACTTACAACAGATAAGTTTGACAATTTTCTTGTCAAAGAGATGCAAGGAAAGGGTGAGTTAATAATTGTGGTTAATCTTATCCATTCAAAAACATTCAATCTTTAAATTTTTCCCAGATTTTACCATGGAATATATTCAAAAGAATGGTTTCAGCATGCCTTTATTATTTAAAGATAAAATAGGACTAAATATGAAAGTTCCAAAATCTGACTTCTCCGTTGGAGATGTTAGACAGTGTGTTGGTAATTTTACAATTGATATCATAGTTGTAATATGTTTTTGAGGTAATTCTGGATGGTTGTAGGTTCCAGAAGAATGGTGGATGTAATGGAAGTTGCTACTCAAAGGAATTTGGAAATGACTATGAAAGAATGGCAACTGTACTATGAAAACCCCAATAAAGACCGTCTATTGAATGTTATTAGCCTGGAGTTTTCTCACACCAAGCTTGAACATATGGTTCATCCTCCTTCAACAGTAGGTTTTTTTCCTTTTTCACAACTACAGCATTCAATTAACAATCCTTTACTTTCAGGTAAGTCTTCTTGATTGGGTTGAAGTAATGTGGCCTCGTGCGTTGAAAATGCTTCAAAAAGAATCGACCAACTCAATGGACGATATGTGGTACCCCAAAGTTCAAAAATATTGTTTGATGAGCGTCGCTGGGTGTTACACCGATTTTCATATCGACTTTGGAGGTACTTCAGTCTGGTACCACATTATCAGAGGTTCTAAGGTATGTTAGAAAAGATATACACTTTGACAGTTGTTATAACCTATTTTTACATAAAACGGCATGTTCTCAGGTTTTTTGGTTGATACCTCCAACGGAACGTAATTTGCAGTTGTACGAACAATGGACTTTATCCGGAAAACAGAGTGATATATTTTTTGGTGATCTGGTCGAGAAATGTGGTCGTGTACGTTTAGAGGCTGGCAACACTTTTCTCATTCCCTCCGGCTGGATCCATGCAGTTTATACACCAACAGATTCTCTCGTATTCGGTGGCAATTTTCTTCATAGCTTTGCAATTGAAAATCAATTGCGGATCGCACAGTTGGAAGATAGCACTCGCGTACCTGCAAAATTTCGTTTCCCATTTTATACGGAAATGCTTTGGTATGTGCTCGAAAGATACGTATACACGCTACTGGGAAAGGACCACCTTGATTTTTCCCAGCTCCAACAAGTATGTTCCGTAAATATTCAAGTTCTATAAAAAAAACTTCTATTAATTCTCATTTGTTCTTAAAAAAGGAACCGACAGCTGTCGAAAAATGTACTCCAAGTCAAGGGCCACACGTCCACTTAACAGCTAGCGAATTACATGGCCTTCGAGCGATTGTGCTCTATTTACATTCACTAGCCCCAACAAGGAAGAACGTTCCTGATTTGCTTGTGAATCCCGTTGCTCTAATTCAAGATGTTCGTACTTTAGTGGAACAGTAATAATATATAATTATAACAATTATTACAGTAATAACATATTCATTATTATTTTCTAGGCATAGAAAAGATCAAACCCACTTGGCTATAACAGGAATACCTATTGTTAGAGTTCAACAACCAGCCAACTCTAGAAACAAGAGACCTCTTCCTGCTTCATTCAATACCGCATCTATTAAAATAGAACACAGTGCTTCTTCTACTTCTCGTTCTTCAGTTCTCCAAACCGCTCCTAGTTGTTCGAGTTCTCAAGTTTCCGTTATTGTGAAAAGAGAAGTTGTTGAAAACAAGGTGGAACAAGTGATTCCTAAGATCGAAGTGGTGTCGCCAATCTTGATCAAGAAAGAGGAGCCGGAAGAAGAATCCAGTGAGGTTCTTGAGTCACAAATGAAGTTTTCTTCGTCTAAAATGGAATCACCCTTTCCTCACCTGCGGGATCAACTCAGACAACAACAACTGCAGATGGCAAAAAAAGATCGACAACCTGTTGTTGCGTCAACACGACCGTCTACAATTAGCCATATTGATAATCAAACACAGAGAAGGAAAGCTTCTGGAATTTTACTGGGCCAATTGTCGGATAAGCTAGAACTGATTCTGCGACCCGAATTGCTCATACCAGTATTTCAATATCTGTCCGTTGGGGAACTACTGATTTGCATGCGGGTTTGCCGATCATGGAATCGATATTCTATAGATTCTTCTCTATGGAAGTTAATGGATCTCTCCCACCGGCAACTGACTCCAATCATGTTGGCCGGAATAATCCGCCGGCAGCCTAGGTGTTTGGTAATGGATTGGTCTTCCTTTTCACATCAACAGTGTGCATGGCTAATGGATCGCCTTCCTCATCTGACAGCGCTTAGCATTCAAGGCTGTAACGCTGGTGTACTTGCTGCATTAAAACTTCCGTCAGTGTCGCCAGCTGCCTATAGCCGAGCTCTTCAGCCTAAACTGACAGTTCTCGATCTCAGCTGGGTATCTGGCTTAAATGATATTTTGATAGAGAGGGCTATCTTATCTTCATCCTCGCACCGACTGTCAAACCTAAAGCAGTTGGCTTTGGCTGGAAGTCAACTGACTGATCAATCATTAGTGGCATTTACTTCCTCGTTCCCTGCCCTAGACCATTTGTGCTTAGCGTATTGTTTACAATTTACTTTACATGGATTACGCGCGATGTTGATGACTAATAACTTTAGACAATTGACTCGTGTTGATTTAATGGGCTGTACGCAATTATTATCATTTGACTATCCAACATTTAAAGAAGAAGTTTGTTTGAATAACCCAAGGCTTTGTTTACCTGACGACATCACTAGCGACTCCCAGCCTATTCACCGCTGTTTGCGCTTAAGTTAACCTACCTTTCACGATTAACATTAGCTAGAGCGGTCACCCTCGCATGTTTAATGATGACACGTTTTAAAACTTTTGTATGTTGTAGAGGCGTCGAATAAATATTATCCACGTATGATTGAAACTATTGTATTTATGGTTTATAGAAGAAATTCTGGTTTTACTGTTTAGAATAGTCGTAGATTCTCCGGGTTGACGATATTATACTCGACTTTTAGTACTTTATCGTCTGGGTTACTTTCTTCAACGTTTAAAGCAAAATCAGATGCGTTTAAAACTGTCAAACAAATAGGTTGTACGCTCCGACAAGAAGATCCGTAGCATGATGGTACAAAGCACTCTTTATTCGGCGGACAGTCGCCATCCGAACACGACATTGAAGTGTCTAGAACAATGCAAAATAAATTATTAATCGCTTGTAATTAAATTTAAAAATAACTCTGCCTGTTTAACTTACCCAACATAGTGAACACTGTTCCTATGTAAATTATCAACACAATAACAACAGGATAGAAAGACAGTTTGTGCTTACATTCACATGACATTTTGCATGAACTGAAGTATCTGAACTACTAACTACTACAGCTCAAGCATTTCTCTACGCAAGTTGACCCTGAAACCTTGGGTATGTGATCAAGGTCATCAGCAAAAACGGGGTCAAAGTACCGCAAAATCCTTATAACGGTAAACCCAAGGTAAGCCTTATATTTATATGAAAATGTGTAAATATCAATGAACCAAGTTCCAGATAGACGTATCTCAGATCCCTAAATATCTCGATAGTTGGTATAAGATATATTATAGGATTAGTAATTGGAGGACGCAAGGTAAAAATGACCCGGTCATGCAACATCTGTAAACATATATTTGAATTCAGGGTAGGGTGCTAGCGTGTACCAATATTTTTTTTTGGGTTCCAGACTTCCAGTGATCCAGTCATGGACTCATGGTTCCAGTTGAGTTTTCTACTTTTTTTCAGGGAGTTGCGCGTTTGCGCTTGGATGTTATCATTGTTCGATTGTACAACGCTGTGTGACAACTGACAAGTTTTGTCTGCTAGACTTTGACTTAAGACTTCTAAACTTCTAATCAATTTTGTGAATTTTGTTGATTATGGACAAAAGAGTGCTGATTGATGAAGCTTGTTCTACAGCCCAGGAATTCACAAAACTTTATTATGATTGTCTGGACAAAAAGAGAAATGTAACTTGAATTTACTAACAAAATTTTAATATCTCTAATTCAAAATTAATATTCTATAGTTGCTTTCTAAACTCTATATGGAAACAGCAGTCTTAATTTGGAATGGTAATTCCGTGTCGGGAAATCAGGAAATTCAGTCCTTTCTTGAGAAACTTCCTGCAAGTGATCATCAGATTGTTAGTCTAGATGCACAACCAATCCATGGTATGTTTAAAAATTACATTTTGATTATGGCAAAAATTCGAACTTTATTTTTTAATGATGCAGAAGAAGCAATTAAAGGTCAATCTACCATCATGGTTACTGTAGCGGGGATAGTGAGATTTGAGAAAAAGCCTCCACAGCCATTCTGTCAAAATTTCCTCATTACAGCTCAAGAAACTAAATGGAAAGTTGTATCTGATGTCCTTCGTTTTCAGCAAGTTCTTTCCTAACAGCTTGCAATACAGTAATATTTTGGATATATTTTTATTTTATTAATGAGATAGCATGTACTAGCAAATTATCATGGTTCACAAACTGTTTGCTGGTTTAAAAATAAGGTAAATTGCTGATTAAAGTCAGGTTTCAAGGTGTTGAGGAAGAAAAGAAAAAGGCACATGTTGAATTCGACCGGAAGACCAACCCTTCAAATAGAAACGCAAATAAAAATGTCATTCTATAATCCACTTGAACGTTATGAAAGCCACAAGATAATTACCACGGTGAGTAAGGCTCCGTTTTCGAAATCGGGTTTAAATTGAATCGTGGATGCCAGTTCATCATCAAGTTCTCCCTTCAGCACGCCACTAAAAAGAAAATAGGTTTTAAAAGAAAAATGCGAAAAGTCAAAAGTGTTATCCTGAGTTAATATTACCATGGAAACAAACTCAAAGTTGGCGAATATCGGGTGCGGAATAGGGCCACGTAATTTGTAGTTCGAAAAATGACAGCTAATCTTTCTCCCCGGGGATCCCACACGAGGTCTTGTACTAGCCCACCAAATCTGCAGAGCAACATGATGATCACTTCGAGTTTAAAACGCAATATAAAAACATACCTCTCAGTTTCCTCAGTCAAAGACTGAGTTTCTGTAAAATCAGCTACCACAGTTGCGGCTTTTGTAGGGGAACTCTGCAAAGATACAATTTAGAAACGCACTAACAATTGCAAAAGTCAAGTTGCCGGCGTTTACCTTGGACACACAATAAAGAGTGGGCTGGACAGAATCTGCAAAAATAGCTTTAGTTCCACAAGGGCTCCATGCCGCTGCCATAACATGCCCTTCCATCACATCCCAGATTTCGGCTGACCATGTCCTGGTTTCCCAAATTCTGGACAAAACAAGTTTTTGAAAAGAATTTGAGGAAATTTTACATTACACGAAAAGTTACTAACTTGAACACGTTTCCTGGCGTGCCCGCTAAAAGACGATCGCCGGTTGGGCTCCAAGTCAGAAAAGTGTATCCCCCTCCACGGATTTTCTGGAGAAGAGTCGCTTCACGATTTTCGACATTCCATATGTAGAGTGACGAATCTTTGGCACTACCGGAAGCCAAATACTTGCCCTATAGTATCGTGACTCGGACAATATAAATGAAGCGTGAGAAAACGATGGACAAATAAAAATTACCTGAGGATCCCATCCAACGGTATTAACAGATGTTGGATGAGGCAAATGGGTCAAGCATGAAGCGGATGGTCGTGTTCCTAATGAAGCTGGGTCTACCGACCAAAGAGCAACTCCTAAAGCACAACCAACAGCCAACTGAGCTGAACACAGGGGTCTATAACAATATCATTTGTTTTGAATAAAAGTAAAAAATCATCAACAAATTGGTGCAAAATAAAGAGTACCAGTACCTCCATGCCAAAGATGAAATGTCTTTTTGTGATGAATGGCGGACAACAACTGGAACAGACGTAGATCCAGTATACACAAGTACAGTATCATCTCTAGTAGCAACTGCAAGCTTGTTGCAATGTGGGTGCCAGGCAAGAAATCTCACAGGGCTGGTAGACCAGTCTTTGGTATGTGAAAACATGGCTATAGTATGGACACTAGATGAGACCTAAAAGGTAAACCACAAGCTTATTGTCAAAGTTATCATAAACAATTGATGTCTCAAAACATACACTGGAAAGAGGCATTACAACACTTTGAATTGCTTTTGCAGTTTTCCAAAGTCTTAATAATCCATATGTCATTTTGTTTGCTGAGCATTTGTTCAAATCAGTTTGTGACAATAATTCCAATGCTTGGTAAATACCCTGTGTTCTCCTATGAAAAAATAAATGTCTTATTATTAGAATTCATCATGGTAAAGAAAAAATATGCTTACACTAACCATATGAAAAGAAACTGTTTCCAAACGGTAATTTTTTCATCATCCTTTATTGGAATAAATGCCAGAGCAGCTTCGTTTCTGGGAAATTTGGTAGGAGGCAAAACTGGGACATTAATGTTAACTTTTGGTAATTGACTTTCCTATGAAACATTAAACAGTTAATATTGAGTTCTTGACTATTAAGTAGGCCTACAGAAAAATATGTTGTGTTGCATGGTATAAAATTACCTCGTGCGTTTTGGATAAATCCTTGTGGACGAAGTCTTCAGTCGCAAATGAATTAAATTCTCGAAAAGATTCCATTCCAATTAACTGAGAAGACATAATTTAAAATTTAGTAAGGGGAAGAACAATTTTACACGTTTTCCTTTTCACCGGCAATCCAACAAATTCAAACGCTGTCTGCCTGACAGATAAGGATTTCAACATTGCTAGCAGCGCCAAGCGACGTAACCAAGGCAACCAAAGTACAATCGATATTGTCTTCTTTTTTGGTGCTGCGGTTCGGTTGTGGACTTGTGGTAAAAAATGCTCGTATTTTTTAAAGAATAGGCGTGATATTGGAGAAATTTAAGGAAACATTTCGGGAAATACCCTAGCCGTCACGAAAATGTCCCTCCAGTCTCCCAGTGAAGATCGTTCTAATGACATTGAAAGCAATAATACTGGTAGTATTGACCAGCAATATAAAACATGGGACATAGTTAAAGCGACTCAAGTTAGTATATCTTATCTCTATAGTGTTTGTTTATCTGCCAAATTTAATATTGATCATTCTCTTAGTATGGAATATTTGACCGATGTAAAGAACTAATAGATCAAGGATATGATGTGAACCAACGAGATGATGAAAATGTAAGAAATCTTATGATGTTTTGAATAAATCTCACTTTTTAAGTGACATCATGACTATATTTTTAAAAAGGTTACTCTTCTCCACTGGGCCTCCATTAATAATAGAAAGGAACTTGTTAACTTGTATATTAATCATGGGGCTCAAGTTGATGCAGTTGGTGGTAAATTACTTGCCACTCCTTTACATTGGGCTGTTAGGTAATTTGTGTTTTTATTTATCAGAATGAATAATTCAATTGAAACTTATTTTCCAGGCAGGGCCACCTGGCCACAGTGATTTTATTAATTAAACATGGTGCAGATCCAATGGTTTTTGATGGTGAAGGATTCCAATCACTTCATTTGGCAGCTCAGTTTGGACACACAGCTGTATGTGCTTACCTGCTGGCTCATGGAGTTCCTGTGAATAGTCCAGATATGCAAGGAATGACTCCTCTTATGTGGGCTGCATTCAGGACTACAACGTATTAGAATTATTTGTCTTCCAGTTTTATAATCAAAGTCTGACTTGATTTTATCTGCAGTGTGGATCCTGCTCGTTTACTCGCTTCTCTTGGTGCAAGTGTCATTTCTCAAGATAATCACGGCAACACAGCTCTCCATTGGGCAATAGAGTCTCGAAATGTCTCTGCTATATCTCTATTATTGGACAAGAATGCGTCATTGGATGTTCAAAATGAAAAAGTAAAATTCTTACAACTTGAGAAACTGAATTCCCGCACCACTGATTATTATTGTTCTCTTAAGGGTGCAAGTTGCTTCAAATTACTAGTCCAAGACAAACCTCCCTGGTTGGGACCTCGTTTGTTGCATAGGATAATAGATCGCGTGGCTCAGTCTGATAAAGAGGCGCGTGTTGACCAATTGTCATGCGTGACACGAATCAAAAATGTCCGAAATTACAAGGTATTTTAACGCGATTTGTAATGGTGTTCCTTATATAATTCTGATTATTCTTTACAGAAACTACAACAATGGGTTCTTGTTGCAAGTCCGTTTGTTCTGTTTTTCATTTTAGGTACTCTATTCCAAAGTTCCCTGAATTATTATCTAAAAGCAGCGATGCTACTTCTGACCATTGTATGTATAAACCTATTTGGTCGACTGTGTTCCATTACGTCTGATACAACGATGGAATCTTTACCAGTATCGATTTACCTAGCAACAAAGGTATTTAGTTGATCATAGATTTATTTTGTTTGGGAATGTTGATTTTTATTCTGTTCTCTGTTGTAGTGGTGGGTACTAGTCACTTGGTTTGTGTGGTTGGCTTCCAGTGTCAATTGGTTGACGAATGTGACATTCACTTTAACGGCAACTGGATTGTGCTATGCTTTTTACAAGACGTGGAATAATGACCCCGGCACAATTTCTCTTTCATTAGATGAGAAGTACCAAGTGAGTTTACTAAAGCTCACAATAAATGAAAGTTATTCAATCTGAATTCCCTATCCCACAATAGACTATAAAACATTTAGCCGAGTTCGGTCCCGGTTTTGAACCGCAACATTTTTGTAGCTGCTGTTTGTTGAGGAGACCTATTCGTTCCAAACATTGTTCTAACTGTAATAGATGCGTAGCCCGCTTCGATCATCATTGTCCTTGGGTTGGAAATTGCATAGGTATAGTTCATGAAATTACCAACTATACCATGTAATGTATCTAACTCTTATTTCTTATTAGGTCTCAACAACCACCGCTATTTTATATACTATCTCTTCTTACTTTCCTTGTCGTGTGTTGTATTTATTTTTGGGGTCGTTAAATTTTGGAATAACGAATGCAACGCGCATGCAGGTGTGTATTTTATTATTTATGATTAACATGATGATAGTTGGGTAAGAAAATTTGAATGAAATATATTTGTTTTTGGTTACAGGGCTAGGTGTTTTGTATTGTGATGGCTGGGTGACGTTTATGGCCGCTAACGCGGGTTTGCATGCAATCTGGGTTACAGCTCTATTGAGTTGCCAGTTATATCAGGTTTGTGCATATTGTTTCGTGAATTCTACGTATTGGGTTTACCATTCTTATGTATTCCGTTATTCTGCTCTCAGGTGGTGATCCTAGGGATGACGACAAACGAAAGACTAAATGCTTCCAGATACAAACACTTCCATCGCACTCCGAAAAATTCTTCTTGGCTCAAGAAAACGAAATATGCAAGTCCGTTTGATAGAGGGATCTTACACAATGTAGCAGAGTTTTTCCATATACGAATCGGAGGAGGAATTAGCGGATCTTTCCAGCGTCCGCGAGATGTTGACTGGAAAACTGAATTTAATATGGACAGATGGTTAAACGACGACGAAGAAGAGCTTATCCAAAAAAATGTGAATAATGTTTGAACAATTAGTTTTACGTGCGTGTCGGTTTATATTATACTATAGTGTGTTTTTTTGTACAATAAAGTCACGTCCAAAACTATTGCTTTGTTGGCCAAAAATCCAAATTCGCTACATCTGTGTGACCATGATTATGACCTTCTCTCTGGTTTTTTTACATTACTTTTCTATATTTCAATTCTATTTCGATTCTACCGCTAGATGGCCGCATGAATTGTTTTTCCTTGTGTCAAACTCCGGAGTCTCCAGTCAGCAACTCGGTATTAGCTCCTCAAGACGAGTATCGACGAGTATTAATGGAGCTCGCCTTCCAAATCTTGTGCCATTCGCTAACTTGCTGACGAAAGCGGTACTGTCCGCCCTGAACCGAAGATCTGTATTTGTTTTATGTCCACTTGTGCGTGTTTTGCAGATTAAGTTATATCAAAATGTGGCGTAAATTTATGGACGATAGTCCGACTAATGCCAGACCGTCTCATGGCATCACAATGGCAGAAGTATTTTCGCCAATGCTGGAACCAACTTCGTTGGAAGCCACCATTTCAGAATGCTCACTCGAAGCGAAACCAAGCGATATTTTTACACAGAAACTCAAGGAACGATTTCTCTCTTGCTGTAAGTCCTTAATGATTCTTAATAAGCTTTTAGTAATAAATTTGTAAACAAATAATGATGTTGATTTGGTGTGTTGTTTACTTGTTTTTCTCCCTCACCCCATATAGGCTACATCATGTTGCTTATGTTTATTCCAATTGTTATTTTTGTTCTTGTTTTGGAATATCGGCGACTGATGTTAAGTGATCCCGAGCCGTACATTGCCAACGGTACATTTCATTTGGCTCATACTTCATGTGGTCCTGTTCAAGGGTATGAGCATTGGTGTATACTATTATGAATCCTATTACAAAACTATTGTTTGGTTTTCATATTCAGTATGGCCATTAGTGGAGGTTTTGAATTCCTTGGTATTCCATATGCCATCCCTCCTGTAAGTCCCAACAGATCCAAAAACACAAATGATAATGTGGATTATACCTGGATGCCAGGGACTCCTCCATTCAGGCTTGAGCACTGCTGGAAAGATGTCCTGAAATATCCGAAATCAAAACCGCAGGAATGTCTTCAAATTCGTCCTTTACCGAAAGGACTTCAAGAGACGTACGGAAGTCAAGACTGCCTCACTCTTGACATTTATTCTCCGTTCATTGGTTACGACACTCCATCGCCAGTAGTTGTTGTGATTGCTATTCCAACTCTGTTTGGAGGCTGGATTGATCAAGCTCATCAAGGTACAGTTTATTAACATCTTCACGTCGTGACATGTATCTATTTATTTATAAATTTACAAAAAATAGATCAAGCTACCCCGTCCGCTGCGTTGGCTAAAGAGAAAGGTGTTGTATTTGTGGTCCCACGATTTCGCCTCGGGCCCATGGGATTTCTTCCTCGTTTACTTCTTAATGATACATCCTCTGTTATCAAGGACAGCACCAGTTTTCAAGTAAGGTTAAAAAACTCATATTTCTTTTCCCTTTGTACATTGCCAAAGGGTCGAACAGTTTATCGTGAACCTCGGGTTTTCCCGTTTGGTGAAATAGGCGAATGTTAAATTATTCTATTTTCTGTTACTTACAGGATTCCGTTCTTCAAGCCCAGAAAACCCAGTTAAATTTAGACAAGGTAATCAAGTTTTTTTTTTGTTGGTAGCAAAGCATTATTTAGCAAAACTTTCCTTTTATCATTCAACAGTCTTATAACCTTGGATTGACCGACCTTTTTGCGGCGCTTATATGGGTTTCGTCCAATATTGAGCATTTTGGTGGAGATCCGAGTCTCGTAACCTTGCTAGGTTGGGGAGCTGGGGCAGATTTGGTCAACTCATTGACGACTTCCAAGTAAAAATCATTTCAAAACTTTTGTAAACTTAAATACTTACAATCTTCCTTGTTTGATGAAGACATCCGAAAGGGCACCCTTACCTGTTTACTCAAGCGTGGGTGACGCATGGACATTTGACCCAAGTCGAAAGTGAGGTGTACGACGAGACGTCACGCAACCGGACCAACTCGGATTTCAAAGCTGGATATCACTTGTGGTCAAACAGTCCGTGCAATTCTAAACATTCCACGTACGACCCGCTCTGCCTGATCTCTCTGCCACCAAGAAAAATTTTTGAATCCGTGCCGCGTGAATGGTTAAAACCATCCGGGCACATCTGGTTGCAACCGGATAATTTTGTCTATCGGAAATCTGCCAAAGCCGTTTGGTCCCATGAGCATCCACCTTATGACTTTCCATTAGGTAAAAATTTGCAAGTTGATTCGCCTTTAATGCAAATTATTATTATCTAATATGATAATTTGCCTTTTCCAGTTTTGGGTTCAACAGTTCATGGCAACGCTGACACACTTTCCGACTGTGAGACGATTGAAACTCAAGTCGCTACAGAAATTGCTACACTTCACCATTCCAGCAGCTCTGCCGAATCCGTTGAATCCGCCGAATCGGTAGAAAATGTAATAACCCCCGGCAATTCCACTGATCTTCTAGAGAATCTCGCCCGGCTAAGCACCACCCAATTAACTTGCCCTTTATGGAATTTGGCCCAGAAAGCGGACAAAACTTTCAACAGTGGGGTTTTTTTCTATCTGGTTTCGTTCGAAGAGACGGTACCTTGTAGAGACGGGACACGACTGCGCCTGGCCGGAGGGTTGTCCGACATCAGCGCCATCTTAGGACGTTATCGACACACGGACAAAGCCTCATCACGTTTTTCCTCTCATTTCCAAGACGTTTTTTATGATTTTGTTGTTGACGGCACCTTGCCAGGCAAAGTGCGTGCCACGCAAGGGCTTTATGATTTTGGAGAGATTATGCAAATGAAATCCAGTTATCCACAATGTGCTCCTGTACAACATTGATTGCCGTCGTCGATTCCAGTTTGACTTGTAATGACTCAACTGATACTAGCTGTACAAATTCCATCGGCGTTCTCGTCCCATATTAGACCCGCCCCACACACACGAAATTTTCCCCATATAATTCCTGCTGTCGGCTTTAATATCAAAAGTGATGTGAACAAAATTTTTAACCCAATTGGCAGCACTATATTTCAACGCAAACTATGTAAAACGTCACGTAGTTATGATTGTCTTCCTTTCTTCTTTTTTAAATTTAATTTCTAGTCGAAGGTATCAAGCAGTGCTCATAATCTCCGTAACTCTGTAGTAAAAAGTATATCGCGTATGAATAACTCCACTTAAATACATTATACTTGGTGGCTGAATAACCTGCTGTCGTTTCGATTTTTCGACGCGGAACAATGGGAAAACCGATAATAAGAGCAACATTTTTCTCTTTTGTATTTGATAACGCTCATCGGTGAAGGCATGAATAATAATCGACAATTCATGTTATAATTCACTGACGTACGTCCCAAGTACGCGCATCAATTCCTACTCACTGATCGCGAACCTTCGTCATAGATTTGAACAGCCTTTTTTTTTGGTTTCGTTTCATATTCTCACGTAAGCATCACCAAGCAAATGTCGACGAGGCATGATCGTGAACGTATAAAGATCACCGGCGTTTGACGCACACGCAAGGAACAACGATTCGTTGATCAGTTTGCTGCTCTCATTCTCTAGATATTTGTCTGAGATTGAAAATCGTAAACGAGGCAGACTACATGCGACTAGTTTGATCGTTCAGTCGTCCAACTGCAGTTTGGCATCATCCTCGTCGACGCACAGTGAGGTTTCCTCCGCAAAAATGGAGGAGAACGAAGCGGAAGACGTCTCCGAATGGAAGAAACTCAAGAAATCTTTGACCGTCAACAAACCACTCGTCCCCCTTAAACTCACCATGTTACTCTACTACGGTGGTAAAGAATCGTTCAATGTCGTTCTTTAAAGGGAATTCAAATTTGTTTCCCCATTCACTTAGTCAAATTTGTTTTTCATATCGTTGTAGCCTCGTCTCTCTACCTTCCCTACTTGACACTACAAATGCAACAAGTTGGACTCAACATACAAGAGATCGCCATTATTTATTCCGTGCTTCCTTTCGTCACTTGCGTAATGCCGCCATTAGCTGGTTCGTCATTGATTATTATCAAATCTTTATCAAAATGATTTGTTAATATCTAAATGTGTGTATATATATATAGGTATGTTGGCTGACAAGTTTAATCGCTACAAATTGCTTTTAATCATTTCGGTGTCATCGGCCGTTCTTTTCCACACACTTTTACTTCACGTTGATGCTCGGGTTTCTCCCGAACGTTCACCACTACGCAATATTACGGAAATCCCGATTTCAGTCTTTTGTAACAGGACTGGCTCTGTTCTCCAATTTGGCAATGAAAGTTGGCCGGCAGCGATGAACGAAAAATGGCTTGGCTATTGGACACCCTCAGAGTGCCAACCGGTGGCATGCACCGAATACAAGCACATGAGAATGCACTTATGTACTCCCGCCGGCAATTGCACCAAAATTACAACTAAATCGACATCGAAACTGGAAGTGGAACTGGTTCTCGAGGCCGATATCAAGGGCATAACAACAAAAGATAACGAATATACAGCTAGAATAATGGGTTTACAAACAGACCAAACTCCGCTTCCGACAACATTACTTTGTAACTGTCCCATTCAGTGTCCTTTGACGCTGTTGACACCGACAGATCCATCAATTGATAAAGAATTCAATTCCACTTCTGACGAACTAACAAAAGAAAATGAACGCATTAAACATAATCGAGGCTTTTGGATTTACTTCATTTTACGGATATTGGCCTCTGGTTCGTTGGCCACCTCATTCTCCATGTAATTAAAGTCAGCCTATATGCAACACAAAACCTTGAGAACCTTTTTTTTACAGTTATTTAAAAACTTTGCAATTCTGCATGTAACTTTTTCTAGGTTAGACGCAACGGCCATCACCATGGTGAAGAAAAACGATGGCGACCTTGGCAAACAGCGATTGTTTGGAGTGATTGGACAAGCAGTTTTTGTAATAATTACAGTTTATAAAGTTCCTTCCTTAATAATTCCTTAGTTTCGATATAATGACCAAAATTATCCATTGATATTTTACTAGGGCATGGTCGCCGGGGTGTTGCTCGATTGGACGGTCGAATTACAAGGTTTCGTTTCATTTGATTTATTCACTACCTATTTTATTAAACGAACGACAAAAATATATAATTCTAATTTTGGTATTGCAGGTGACCCAGACTATTCACTTTTGTTTTACATAGCCGACGGTCTTTCCGTCCTTGTTGTCCTTCTCATAAGTCGACTCGATGTTGATGTTGAGCGTATGGAAAGCGGAAATTTAGTTGCCGGAATTAAAAGACTAGTCCGATTAATCGACGTCGATGTGTTCATGCTGATGATGCTCCTTCTTGGCACCTGTTGGGGATTCATTGAATCTTTCATGTTCGTTTTCCTCATGGAACTCAAAGCAAATAGTTATCTCTTAGGTAATAATTTTCACCCAAGACATTATTAACTATTCATTACCATATTGTTTATATGTATATCTCGTAACGTCATTCACTTTCTGTTTCAGGAATGACTGTTACCTTGGGCTGTGTCATTGGAATTCCATTCTTATACATATCAGACTTGATTGTCCGTAAAATAGGATCTGTTAACGTTTTTGTCGTTGCTTTCATAGTCTACTGCGTCCGATTTTTCGGTTATTCACTAATATGGTATGTATGTATCACCAAATAAAAGCTATTTTCCAGTCTTGGTAGTATACTAAAAGGATTTGTATTGATTGTTTCAAAAAAGGGATCCTTGGTTATGTCTTCCGTTCGAAGCGATGGAAGCCGTCACGATTCACATGATGGCGGTGGCAAGTTCCATGTATTGCGCTGCAGTTGCTCCGCCTGGACTGTAAATGATTTGTATATTTTCTATGTTTTTAAAATGTGTACACATTCGTCATTATTTGTCACAGATTGGCTACTTTGAACGGCGCCGTTGGATCTGTCCACTATTCGTTCGGTATCAAAGTTTATTTTCTCCTCATAATAGAGCTATGAACGAGTTGTTGATTTTTAAAATTTGTTTTAATTGCGCCAATTTACGGCAACAGGGCGAGGACTTGGCAGTTTCATCGGTGGCATTTTGATGGCTAATTACGGGACCCGCAACGCTTTCCAAATCTTTGGCGTGGGCGCTGGATTTGCTGGAGTGACCTATTTCATTTTACATCGCTTCTACTTAGTTAAAATAGAGAGGCTAAGATTGCGGCGGAAATCAGGTAATACAATCACGTCTTTTCAATGTCGTCCGTTTTACATCCTACTTTTTTTTTGCGTAACTATATGACACAGAACGAATTGCCGAGGTCATTGCCAGTGGCGAAGAATTCGAGGACGAACCAGAGGAAGAATACATCATTCCGCCAGATAATCTTTTGGGACGTCGTAAAAGTTGTTTCTAATGGCCAATAATGTACATTGTCAAATTATTAGCATAGACCTACATGTGTCCCGCTACATCAGCACCCGGTGTGCCGATTATTTCTTAGAAGGGATTCGTAATTCAAAATTTGAGAAACTTTTTTTGTAACCAATCAGCTATGCCTCGCCCCGTTGCCGTTAGTTTTATTAGAACCTTGACCACGTTCGTTGGCGCCCTAGTCCCGGTGACTAGTGATTGTTTATCTTTTTTCCTAAACAAAAAACGAATGTACTTAAACCAACAAATTGAAACGTACTTGAGAAATAATCAATGAAAGTGAGTGGCAGCACCGACCGGATGGCGTCACTACAATCTATTGTCTTGTGACTCGTTACATTTGAATTGAATCAAAAAGTTCCCTGAATTCAATAATTCATTCATCACAATAGATGGAGACGTTGCTTCCTGTCATAAGGTTGAAGTGCGTGTGTATTAAAAACAAACATAATCATCATAGATGTACAGACGTCACATTCTTTTGTAGCAGTCAAGGCGGTTTATCGATGATCCAACGAATCAATTATCACTGTCTGAATGGCTAGACGAATCAGAATAGGAACCCAAAAGGCCAAGACCTCCTAGAGATGGTTTCGTGACGAGCGGGGGAGCTGAAGAAGGAACGGTCGAGGATGTAGAAGGAGCTGATGTAGATGTGCTGGTAGAAGAAGATGACGCAGAGTTGGGTTTGATAAGGGCACTTTTCATCTTAACTAGAGGATTCAATTTCTTGTTCTTAGTTGTTGTGTTGTTTAATGGAGCAGCTAATAGATCAGTCGCTTTGATTGGCAAAGTCTTGGCCAACTTTTTAGGCCGTTTATCTTCGTCGCTGGACGATCCACCGTCGTCGGCGAGCCTTTTAACGATTGTGCCATCTTCCGTTCGTTCTCCGAACACAGACCTATAAATAAACAACAACGGTTGTAAACAATGGGATATAAACACACATGTCTGTTACTGTCATCACATAATGTCAAGAAAGGATAATAATAAAAGACCCTACTTGATTAGCTGTTCGTCTTCGAGTTCTGCTGCGGCTTCCGCCGCCGCTTCCGTCTCGCGTTCCTCATCGTAACGGTGAAGCATGTCATCGAAATTGACAACCACTTTGCGCTTGTTTAATTCTTTGAGCTCTTCAAGTGTTTCCACCATTTCAATTTCGCCTCGAGAAGCTTTGGTACGGTTTTCAAGTAACTGTAAACATCACGAAAATGAAAACTCTAAGTCTCCAAGCCACGAGAATATGCTGTGACTTACTTTCATGGGATTGGTCCGCTCTTCTTCTTTCTCGGCTTCCATTTCGCGGACGGCTTGTTCTTCGGCCAACTTTAAAGCCATAAAATTACGAGTAGCGCCCGCTTCAACCACGTAATCTGTGCTTTGGGGGTCCGTTTTGAAGGAAATCTCAGACAAGCATCGAGTGCACTAAATGAAAATGTTTAATAAAATGATAAAATCGAGTTGATTTGTTTATGTATAGTTCTTTTGTTCACCTTGATGTAGAATCTATAGATGCGAATACCCAAGTAATTCTCATTTTCGACATCTTCTTTACGAGCGTTGAATTTTTTACCTTTATAGATATATTCTCCGCACGTCTTGCACCTGAGATAAAATTAGAAATGTTTAAAATTAGGATCTGGGACACTATTATTATTGGAAACCTTTTTCTGGGCTTTGCCAGCCAAATAATAATAATAATACTCACTTCATGTTAAATGGCGCCATCAAGCGGACCGTAAACTGTCTGTTTTTGGCCTGGCGGACGCGCGGAATCTTGGACGGATCGAAATCCGGTGGATAGTATTTCTGCCATCATCCATGAAAAAGTCATTACAAAACATAATTTAAAAAAAAAACCTCAAAATTCGTTACAGTCTTTTAATTAACAGACACACCCAATGTCAAAGAGCTCTGAAATGCTGTTAAAATAACGCGTTTATTGCGCGGCAAGAGTTGTTTACATGTTTCACGTATTTTTTGTTTTGTTTTCAAGACGGCAAAAAAAAAGAGGGATTCGCTTCCGGGGGGGCCATCAACAGCAGAACGAAATTGATACGGGAAAAAAAGACATCAGTCAAACAAAAATTAACACGCACAGGGAAAAAAGATACATTTCGTTTCACTGAAATGGAAACTTAAGGTGCAGAACGTTAAGCCCCTCAAAGTCTCCCGAAGAACGCAAAAGAAAAAAGAGGACATGGTGTGTGGGAAAAGTTGTGATGAAAAGAGGCAGGGATAATAAGTGATAGAAATTGAGACTAGATGCAACCGAGGAAAAAAAAAGTGTGTGAAATAAGCAATGGATGTATCAAATATCACGTATATATCTCTCGTTCTCGCCTTTTTCAAATTTTTCTTAATCGTTTGTTTGTTTATTTGAACTGGATTTCCTGGGACCAACGGGACTAAGCATACGATGAGGCTCGAGAGTGCCTCGCTGGAGCGATGTGGTGCAAGCCAGCTTGAGCCGGCGCCAAACCTCTAGCAAGAGCGAATTGGTGACTTTCTTAGCCAAACAGAGGGTGGCAGCTGCTGCAAAGATGACGTTGTAAAGTAGGACCAGGTAAAAGTTGCCCAGCCATTCGATGCGTCCGTAGTTACCCAACAAATCAAAATTACTTATGCCTAAAATGCGCGACAACAGCGGCAAGGCAGAGCTCAGTACCAAGACTAGTCCACAATTGACAATCAGCTGAGTCAGTGGCGTATTCCTGGCCGTTGGTCGGATGCCCGACAGGAAGGGCAACGTGTAGAGACCGACGGTGGAAGCCGCCAGCAAGTAGCCGATGAGGACCACTTCGATTACGGCACCAATCAAACCTAATTTAGAGAGCGAGCTGAGTCCTAGCGGGAAATGCTCGCGGGTAGCTAGCGGCAAAGCCTTAATTCCCACCAGCAATTGCAGAGTATTTTGTAGAACATTGAGCAAAGCGGCCATGGTGAGTGCCAGCAACAGGACCATGGCCAGAGGATAGATGAGACGTCGAAGGACGGGCGACGAACGCCTCTGTTGATTCAACTTAAACCTCTGCGCTTCCAACGACACGAGCTTCGACTCTAAGACTTTGCGCGCTTGACGTTCTTGTCCGTTAAGTTGCTTGTCAGGGGATTTGAGTTTGATGCGTTCACGGATGCAGGATTCTTCGAAAAGGACGGCGTAGTACTCGTCGTTGACATCAGACAGGAAGTTGGGTCGGATGATAATTTGCCCGCAGACGGTGAAGAGTCGTGCAAATCCCAGAGGTGTGCACAACAACAGCAGAAGGACGCCGAGAAACGAAAGACACGAGTAGAGAAACGGCAAGTAGTTCCACACATTGAAGAAGAGTTCGACGGCAGATTGGCTTTTGTCGATCAACGCACACAAAACAAACGCCATGCCCAACACAAGGATAGCCAACATTAGCTGAATCAGACAGGCTTCATAGACCCTGCCAATCAGGCCCTGTTGGCCACCAATTCCCTCTGATTCACTGAAGAAGTAAGCAAATGGCAGGAGGATAAAGATGGACAGGTTTGAAAACAGAAAGACATGATTCCACAGCCCACTAATGAGAGAAGAATTGAGCCACTTCACATAGTAACTGCTGGGGTAGAGTAACAGAATTTCATTGCTGAGGATGGAAATCGGCAAGAGAAGGGCTGCTCCAACAGCTACAGTCAGTGCAAAAGTGCACATCCCCAAACTGATTCTGTGGACGGTTGCTTCACCGTTGTCTGGATCCAACTTATCCTCATGTTTCTCCTTGTGCAGGTACGTCCTCAAGACGAGGTAACTGGCAACATATAGGATACCAAAAAGGAGCAAGAAAATGATGTACTCTCGGACGGTGGAGTGGAAAGCCTGTTCCTCAGGATCTGCTTCTTCTTCCATGTTAATTTGTCAGGGGGTAACTGATTTTCAACGAGTTTCATCGTATGCTTTTTACAAACGTCGCCGCGCCGCCATGACACATGGAAACAACTGAATAAATCCCGTACTCATATCAGGGCTCTGTGACATCGCTACATATAATTAAATTAACAGATCAAAATGATACTTACATTCAAAACTTTTCGTTCAGACATTTTTCGCCGGTCAGGTAGATATTATTCTGGTGAAGTTAAGTACGATTTCGACCAATAGAAAAGGTTTCGAGACAGGAATGTGTGTTGAACTGTGTATGAACGCGACGACAGCCGACGAATCAAGCGTCCAAACGTCTGCTTGCTTGGTGTGATAAAAAAACGCCACCTATTAGTAGTTATTACAACTACTTGCATTTAAAACCAATTTTTTAAAAGACCACCTGCGTTTATACCACACTATTCTTCATCATATACACACCAACACATACCTAAAATCGTAAATTTAGAGATCTTATTCTCTAAAGGTCTGCAGTCAATTTGAATATTTAACAAAAGAATTGAAGCGTGAAAACAGGAACTCGAGCGCTTAGCGGATGCAAATCTCCCCCCTCCCCCGAATTCTCTCTCTCCTGTATGAATAATCGTGTTATGCTTCCACCCCCGAATAATTCCAGCTCTATCTCATCGTTCCTTGACGTCTATGTATATGTATGATGATGCACTGTTCCCTCTGTTTAAGCCTTTATCTCTCCCCCCTCCCCTCCCCCGTTTTGCATTAGGATTTACATGGACGACTGTGCATTTAATGTTTTATATTCTTTAAGGAGGCGAAGGGATGCAAAGATAATGGACCAATTACTACTGCCGAGAGCGGCAGCATAAAAAATCATCGACAAAAAAAGACAATAGAGAACTCGTGAGCTAAGTAGGCACTGTTTTTAACTTATCTGAATTGGCTTTACATACTAAAAAGAAAGGAAATGAAAAAAAAAAAGAGGAAAGCGGACGATAAACTTCCGTCGAACTACCAAACAGAGCCTTTTTTCCCAATTCTAATTCTTTCAACTGTCAAAACTGGATGCTGCCAATGGTCCCAGATGTTTAAGACGGGCACGGCTCTATAATACTTTACAGTCTTCTAAATAATCTCAAGCTCTCTTGGCCCCTTTCTCTATATATAACAAGACGATTTCGATTCGCAAGGAGGCAACAGCAGCCGGAGCTTTTCGTGACATTTTGACAGGGCCCAAGACTCGGGAGTATATGTATAAAGATAAAGAGCCTTTACCCGATGTCAAAGATTTAGGACTTTCTTTCATGCAGATACAGTCGAATGTGAATTGAAGATCTCAGTGGCTAAACAGGCCACAAGAATTTACGACTAATGTCAAATTTCAAATAGCCTGCTGTTGTTATTGTTGGACGACCCGAAATGACGCGTGACTCGTCTCACAATTCACAAATATAAAAGCCGATCGTCAAACAATGTCCACAGATAAAGACCACTGGTTCGACATGTCCATAAGAGATTTAACATGGGCAACTGTCGCCACCAAACTTGCTACCCTTCCTCCGATTTTCGGGGGCCTAATATGCTTGTCCTGCCCTCTGGTGTGCGTTTTGTTATCTACCTACTGCGTTCGGCCAACCTTCCCTCGGCCAACCGTCCCTAGAAAAAATTATGTTATGAATTATTTACTTACAATCCCAATAGTTAGTGGTGTAGTGGTTAAAGAGTCTAGCTCCCGATCTCAAGTCACGTGGTTCAAGTCGTAATCCAGGCAGCTTTTCTATTTTATTTTTTTGCTTCATTTACTTCCTACCAACTTCCAAACTTAACGACAATAAAATAATTACATACAAAAAATTTTTAATCAGATGTTCTAACGAAAAAATTCTTTGTGACGATTTTAAAACATCAACAAAGAACTTAACAGAAAAAGAGAAAAACAAAATTCGTCTGCCTATTGCGTAGTACACCACCTTATCCGCTAGAGGCACTACAGGCATATTCAGCACGACGGGGTCAGTAGGGATAGGGCTAAAAGGATAGGACATGTCGAACCAGTGGTCTTTATCTGTGCAATGTCGTCCGATTTTTCTTTTTAGTGCGGAACTGGTGCGGAAGAGCCGAAGAGAAAATGTCGATGAGACGCAAAGGGTGAAACGATTGATCACGACGAGGCAACGGTGTTAAACCGGGGAAGGGGGGAGCCGGGAGGATTCAAGCAGACGACAACGTCGAGAATTTGACACAGACTTGGTGACCTTCGCTCTCTCATTCACGAAATATCCGTTCATTCACCGATTCTACATTCGAAATCGTCGTTGTGTTTCATTCTGTTGACGAACACTATAACCCCGTGAACGGAAACGAGTTCCTCACGACAATATAACAAAACAAAACGTCTTTCAGAGCTGCTGCAGGATGGAGTCGACTCGTCACCTCTGTATAGTTCCGGCTATAAGAAGATCTGTGCGCAGAACTTCCGCGTCGTTGCTGCTCCTGCACCGACGATCCCTATTTCTCTTGCTTCTTCTCTTCTAACCACCGAATCTTTCACGCTTTTGAGGACTACTAGAGATGCTCCCAACTAACGACTAGCTTCAGTTGTTCGACCACAGCTCCCGACGTCGTACGCACGAAGCCAGTCCTCGGCTGCTTCAAATCCAATCCAGAGCTTATCGATTCAAAACCAGTCAACAATAAAGAAGGTGAAATCTCTTTTTTACTTTTCAATTCTGTTGCATTTTCAATTTAGCTTCTGGTTGATATTCTGTGCGTCTGTTGAATTGAAAAACTTGTTGATTCTCCATTTTCATTGATGATGTTTTATGTATTTTATTTCACAGTCTGACCACAAAAGACTCTGGTAAATCACCAACAATTATACGATGGCGTCGCCGTCGAAGAAAAGATTGAGTCCTTTCTTTCTTTTGGTCACATTGTTGGCTATCCTTCAACGTCCCAGATGTGGAGCTCAGGAAGTGATTCCGATCGGTAAGCGCCCCTTTATTATTCTTTTCTTATTTCGATCGTCTATGGTAGACACACACCTTCAGCTTTTGATCGGTCCTATATTTTGTGCGTGAGGTATACACTTTGATGTTTGTCGATGGATCAGATGACAATACGAGTTCCCCTCTTATAAGAAGTTCACGGAGTTTCTTTTATTTTATTTTTAAAAAAGCAAACCACAATTATTATCGTTTCTCTTTATTCATTTTTCTTCTGCTATTGTATAATAAGATGGATGATCCTACATGAAAAGACGTTTGTCTTCCTCCTTTGTCATCCTGTCGTTTTTTTTTTCTTTTCCTTCTTTAAAGAAAAAAAAACTTTTGTTGCACGTTTCAACTTTGATGACTTCAACTCTGTGTGATGACAGGCAAAAATTCTATATTCGAATTAGGGTCAAACAAATTTTTCCTTTCTTGTTAGTTTCGGTTTCTTTGATCTTAGCTAAGGAGCTACCTTGTGTTCCATTAAGTATTCTCTCGTCCGGAATTGTTTTATTTCTCGAGTAATTCCATTTAGCGTGATCTGTTTTGCTATCAAATAAAATGAATCCAAAAAAAGCTAAACCCAATTTTGATGTAGTATCTGTAAATTTTTGTATTATTTATTAGGTGCCATTTTCGAAGTGGGTACGGATGAGATGCAAGCTGCCTTCCGGCACGCCGTGGCTCAATTTAACCGGATGAACGAGAGTGCCAACGGCCGAAGATACGAGCTACAAGCTTTCGTCGATATCATCAGCACAGCCGATACGGTCAAACTCTCCAGATTGAGTAAGTATTACCACCACCACTACTACAACTACTACAACTACTACTACTACTATTCTGTGATGATGACGCAATAACCAGCTGCTGCATATTGTAAAAGCAAACGAAACAGCATACGCTTATTGTTGAGATATCTCTTTGATTGGCTAGAATCCATTTTCTGTGAAAATACGAAAGCGCTTGGAGATGTAGTTAGTTCTGTCTGTTCTCGTTTGCAATTCAATGAAGCGCTGATAAGCTTTCCGTCGAACATGACCCGGAGAATCAAAGTTTTACCCACAAGCGTTCAATACGGATCTACCATGTATAAATTCCCCCTCTCGCGCTCAATGTCTAGCTCGAAGCAGTCAAAGAATAAAGCTTTTGTAGTATAGAGACAGATAAAAAAAGAGAAATTATACATTTGAGGTGTAACAAATCGATACTCTTGATGCGAGCCTGCTGGCAGTTATAGAGCTCCTGGTTCTGCATAATGCGGATCACACGCTAGACGTCTAAGATCCAAGATAGACAGACGCGGTCGGTGAAGAAAAACACGGATGAAAAAAAAAAAAGATTAGATGTATGAAATACGTGCTCTAGCTAAGGGACCAATGGACTCTTACTCAGACTGTGAGGTATAGCATAGAATTTTGCGCACAAGGAGGAGGAACGTGATGTGTGTGTTCATCTCTGGTTCCTTTTGGCAGTCGTCGGTGGCCACTTGAAGACCGAGAGAGAGAGAGAGAGAGAGGGGTGTGGATCGATCGCATTCGAAAACTGTGTACCCACAACTGCTCCTTGCTGCTCCACACAGACACACTTGATTCGATTTGCCGCAGCAGCAGCCGCACACCAAAAAAGAGACAGACAGACAGAAATGGCGCTCTACGAAATACACAACGGCTTACGAATGTTCAAATAGAGAAGAAAAAAGTGAAAACAGTAAATACTGTATAGGTTACACACATACACATTTGAATAAATAGGATCCTCAATTTTCTGTTTGTCGTGTGTGTACATGGCTGCAGCCTTACTACACATATCAAGTCCGCGTCATGTTAAAGTCAAGTTTCAGCTCCCCCTATATATTCACTTGCTTGTATTTGTTGTTTTTTTTTTTACTTCCGCTCCTGCTTTATGGCCGTAATGAAGTGGCGGAGGAGAATGAGGCAAAAGAGAAACAAGCCCACACCATAAGCCGTTGCCCGCCATCCCGCAGGATGTTTCTGCTTCGTTGTATTCAATGTCGCCGCCTAACGATCTTATAAAAGAAACACGGGCCCTACATCCTAGATAGGGTAGAGCTTTTTATCTGTCGTTAATGGAACAAAGAAATAAGAAAAAAAAAGAAAAAAAGGAGGGACCCTCTAAGTTTACAGCATAGGCCTATATATGTACGGTAGTTGTAGGGCGACTGTGTAAAAGAAAAAGTATGATGATGATGATTCTTCCTTATTAAGAGTTGCGAGAGTGTCGGTCACGTCAAGTCAACCTAATCCCTATGGTTTTTGGCCAGTCCCACGAGGAAATGAGAAGAAGCTTTTGATCCGTCTTCCTTTTTTTTTTGGGGGGGGGGGGAGGAGTAAGGATGGTCCATCATCCTGTATACAGACATTGCCGGACTTAACACACACACACACACACAAAAAAAAAGAGGGCAAAGCTTTTTTATACTAAAGAAAAAAGAAGAAGAAGGAAAAATCCAAGTCGACGACTGGGATATACGTTTGCGATTGGATTGCATACAGTGGAATAACATGAGAGAGCCAAAAAAAAGGGCGCAGGATCTCCTAGAGGGCCATTGAGGTTGTACGTGATGGCGACGGAGGCAAAAGATTTCAGACCAAGGCTCTCCACCAAACTCGTGTGTGTAACTTTGAACTAACTATTCGACTTCTTCTTCTTTTTTGTGTGTGTGTGGGTTTGCAGTATATAACCATGGAGCTATGCGTGTGTATATCAACAAAAGAAGAAGAAAGAATCCAAAATAAGAAACTTTTTTTGGGGAGGGAATTCGTTTTGTGACTGTTGCCCCAGTGATTTCTTTGTTCCGGCTGAAAAGCTCTTCTCAACTCGCTTTTGATTCCTTCAATCGACACATGCAAGTGTGCGGCAACTCTTAGAGTTTCGCGTTGAAAATTTGTCAGTGACTTTTTGACGATGGTCATCTTCGTTTAATCACTTCCACGTACGGATCTTACTGTACGTCTCAATTTTTTTTTTTTTTTTTTGACAGAGCAGCTGCTGATTGGTTTATAGAGCATGTGACTTTTAAGGATTTGTTCATGCAAGTTTTTATTCTTATTCGTGTAGTTCGAGAGTTAGAGACCTCCTCTCTTGTTCTGGTGATTATTCCGGTTGGTCTAGCTTGTAACCGACATGCCATACAGTCGACTAAATGAGGTGAATCCTTTTTTTTCCCTTGGCCAATGCAAGAAGAAGAAGAGATGGAGAGTCATCAATCCAAATCAATCGTTGTTCAACAACGGACCGTTGAACCAAGTAAGCCCCTTATTCTTTCGGTCTGCTCCATTGGTTGAAACGAAAGGCTTAGAATAGATATATATTTAGACGGGCACGCCATACTCCATTCTCTTTTTCGACTCAATCGTCCTGATGCTCAGAAGTTGTCTTTTTGGCTCCTTTTCATCGATGAGCCAAAAAAAAAAAAAAGAAAGAGAGAGATTCGGAAACGGAGAAGGAGGACACGTTTATACAAGTCCTTTGTGTTGCACAAAAGAGACGTGACACTTGAGCAACCGAACAATGAATCTAAAATATCAAAAAAAAAAAAAGGAATCGCAAAGAAATTGAACCAGAAAATATCTTTTGAAAAGACGAGAAAATAAGAGATCCAAAGAGCTATTACAATATTCGATTCAGAATTATTTGTGTCTAGCCTATACGGCAGCGAAATTTGTTGGAAAAATAAATCGTGACGCAACTTAGGGAAAAATAACAGTGACACTCGAACACGACCCCCAAACACCAATAACTTGAACAAAAAAATGTAAAGAAAAAAAAAGATGATATTGAATTTGGCATCGAAGCTGAACTTGTGATGATATAGCCAGCACACAACGCCATAGTCTACGGGTGTATATATCATTTTCTATTATATAGAGCCCGGAGCCTAGCAAAACTATACTATCTCATCCGAGCCGAGTCTGCGCCTCTTTTTTCTTTCATCCGCATCCTGTATTTTGTTTTTGTTTGTTGGCGGTCGTGGTGGCCAAGTCTTTAATAATCTCTTTTCTCTTTTTGGCGCTGTATGTTATATACTGAGATTCTTTTTTTTTTGTTTTTTTTCATCCTGTCACCAGCCGCCAAAACTTTGGCAACAATGCAAGATAGATTGAAATGTTCACGGTGTAGTATGTAACAATATGTTTCTTTCTTTCTCTTTTCTTTTTAAAATGTGTTGCAGTTTGCACTCAACTGTCGAGAGGAATCTTCGCCATTTTAGGAGTCGTCAGCGCTGACTCTTTTAGCACTATACACTCTTACACCAATACTTACCACATGCCGTTCTTCAGTCCCTGGTTCCCTGAAAAGGTGAGATTCTGATTCATCAACTGGGTTTTGTTTTTGTTTGTTTGTTTGTTTTTTTCAACGTAGAATTTGAAACGCAAAATACATAACTGAATAATTTGACAGGTTCCCGTACCGACATCCGGTTTGATGGACTACGCCCTGAGTCTACGACCCGAGTATCACCAAGCCATTCTAGATGTCATCACCTATTACGGATGGAAGAACATTATTTACATCTACGATTCGCACGATGGTAAGTTTTCATCCGTTTGTCTCGAACGATGGACGAAGGATTTCTGCCATTTCGTCGCTATTGAGGGACGTGAAATAGCCTTAGGCGATTATTTATTAACGATTCTGCCTTTCTTTTGTGCCGTGTTTGTTTCTATAAAGTGGGGAAACGGGAAAATCTAGACGGCCTTCTCTCTAACATCGTTTTCCACGAATCTCCGGTTCCATCTCTCAACAGTATAAGTCTCTTTGTTTTTATTTGTTGTTGTTACATTGAAAACAGTCGGCTGCTGCCGACAAAAAGAGACAGCTAGATACTGACTTTCCTCTCTCCTCCGTTTCTATTATTAATCGGGAAAAAAACAGCACAGCAGATGAGGCGTGCAAAAGAAAGAAAGAAGAAAACAACGGAAATAAGATTCTCTTCTGTCGTTGTGTAGGATAAAGAACATGGCGTACCCTGTAGACGTTAGAGTTTCTTGTCAAAGGCGTCGCGACGCCATGACAATCCAATTCCAATCGTCTCTTCGAAGATGTACTACGCATCAGTCAAGTCTCTCGACTGCGACTAATTCGATTTGAGCCCATCAGCCGAGTCTTTTCAGCAGCTCTCTCCCCCATCCATGGCATGGTAGACTATATGACAGGACTGAGCTATATACACAGTCTGACGAGCTTTAAGTCTCTCTCTCTCATCATCATCATCACAACAACAAGGATTTACGCTTTGCTTGTTTTATTTTCTTGATTAATGCCATCACCGAAACTCTGCATCGGGGATATGTTGTGGTGATAAAAGGCGTTTGCGGATGAATGACGGATAGGAAGAACAACAACAACAACAGACATCACCCTCGTTGACGCAGAGAGGAACACTTCAAACAAACCCAAAGCTTGCCCTCACTACGCCTCGCTTTTCAAAAGACATTTCATCGCCGCTTGATTGCACGTTGAATCCTAATCCCCTCTTGAGGCCTATATGTCTTTTGATCTTCTCCAACTCGTCTATAGTAGCCAGCCAGCCAGCATATACATACTATATATTAATCTTGACTATAAGACGACAGACAGTCATGTGCTACTGTGTTCATTGAACCAATTGAATCTCTTCACAAAGGAGGAAGTGCTGGCTTTCATATCACTCTCTGCCCTCGCCTACACCATCAACTGTGTTTCGATGTTTAGGAAGAGAAAAACAATTTCGGTCTCTATTAGGTTTGACATTTTCTATACGTTGATTGCGGTTCTCCTGTCTCTCTGTTTGATGATTTATTCTTTATCATTTCGCAGGCTTTTTGATTCTATTGTGCGCATTGTATATAAATCAATCCGCCCGGAAACGTAGACCGCCAATGAAATGAGATTGAATGTAATAGACACAAAGGGTGGAGCTGAATCTATTCGTCATCTTTTGTACGACCCATGTAGGGGGGCGGTTGGGAATCAAATAAGAATTGACTACTCAATGATCTAGATCAGAGAGTAGGGAAGAACAATAGGCGGTCGTGTGTTTTGTCTTGTTGCTTATTGTCTCTGCTGGATTGGTGTTGGCTGTTAGCCAGTCTCACCAAATAAGCGCAGTAACAATGGTAGGTCGAATACTACTATCTTTACACCCACCCCTGCCATCCAAGCAGCAGCTCCTCCTCCCACGTGCAGAAATCATTTCTTATGTATACGTAATACAACAAGGTGAGGGAGGAAATGTGAAACGTTCCGATGATTTCCAGTCGATGGTAAAAGAACAAGAACTTGGTTAACATTTGCAGATTCTGCAGAGTCTAATCTAGAAGAAAGCCAAATTTAAGATGTTCAGTGAAGCAGCAGTATCTTGACTCTGCCTCTTTTATCAGTAAATGTATCTAGCTTTAAGGTCTTTCCTCTTTCTCTATTATTATAATGGATGTCGTCCTTGTTTTTTGTTTTTTTTTTTTTATTTCGAGACTTTCTCTCTCTCTCTCTCTCTCTGTGTGTGTTCAGTGTTCACTCTTGACTACACACATAATATCGCACGGTCCGTTCAAATTTCACCAGCGCGTGTCCGGAAGGAAGTGGACCCTTATATATCCAGCCCTCCCACTTTGACCGACCTCTTTTCTTCTTCCTTTCTTCAGCAGTGGCTAAAGGCTATATATAATATCGAGCTGCCTGGACCAGCCCAGTCAAGCAAAATGTCGAGGCAGTAGCATCTCTATTACATGCTATGTTATACGAGATGCTGGCCAAGAAGAGGGGCTGCAGACTCTCATCTTCTCTTGTGATTGAATCACGATATTGCCATCGACACACGACACCTAAGAAGTAGTCTGCTTCACACGCTAGAAATATAATATATAAGACCATCCTCCTCCTCCTCAGTCCTCGGCATCAGTTATAGTGACAACAAATCTCGAAAAAAACGTTTTAATACGCAGTCAGACGCAGGGTGCTGTGCCCGTCTGGTGTTACAAATTGTAGAGAGAGAGAGAGAGAGAGAACCTTTTTTTTTTTTTATTAGAAGGAAAGTTGAAGACTTGATATTTCTTTTGACAATTTCTTTTTGTCTGGCCTCTCCCTCTTTCTCTCTCTCTCTTTGACACCATTAAGCGCAATAGGACTCAAATTGTATACGGCGCACAGTGGAGCAGCAGCAGCGGCATATGGCGTTGTGCCTTGCCAGTTTAATACGCCCAGGATCGATAAGGAAGATGCTTGTATTTCCTTGAAAGAAAAAGAGAGAGAGAGAGAGAGAGTTAAGGAGCTCCTAGTAAAGAGGATAAAAGTGAAAAGCCTCTTTTGATGGAATTTTGCCTTTTTTTTTTCAAAAAAAAAAATCTTCCTTTTCTTGAGCTATGTGTTGACGTGCTGCTGTGTATATGCAAAATAGAGCCAAGCCTTCTCTTCAGCAGACCCTTATTCCAATGATTATTCTACTCCAACCGTCACTGCGCTCGGTCGACTCTACGAGATTGTTGATATATTTTTGGCCGTACATTTGAAATATGCCAAAGTGCGCACACACATCACAGAAAGAGAGTAACGTTTATTTATTATGCACACAACACAAACATCAATGCGTGCGGAGGCGATCTAGTTATCGATCGCTGCGGCCTCCAAATCGATCTCATAGCCGACTATAAAGAAGGGTAACATCTGTTCTCTCCTTTCATCTTTCGATACTATTTTTCTTAGGAAATACGTACAAAATATGGGGGAAATTGGAATTGAATAGCGTTTGTGCACTGGTGAATAGAGCGACATATAGTTTATGCTGGACAAAAGAAGTGCAGGGATATAATATGAAATCTGAAGAAAAATTACAAACTGTGACACGACTTGATGAGATCACCTCTATACTTTATTGATTTCTCGTTGACAGGAGTAGATTGGATAGTGGCCGTCCTCTAGAATATAAAGAATGCCGTAGTATATATAGGATATATAAGGTACCGGGAAGGAACAGCGGCCCCACCACCACCACCAATAAGTAGATATTGACAGTAATGACGAGAGAACATGACGAAGGCGAAGCAATGGGACTTGAGGGCATGCCGACCTCTGTCAAGTCATCAGTCAGAGCCCTGCACGATGTCATCGTCAAGAGGTCCGTGCTCGTACCAATTAATGAGACCCTTGGCTATATAGCTCCGGCAGTGAACACGATTTTTGCAGCACCAGAGAGAGAGCTGCACACGAGAATCGAACCAAGTGAAAAGAAACGATCCTCTTGAAGACCTCACATCACGTCGTCTTGGCTTCTTTCTGACTCTTTCATACTAGTAGATGTATACATATAGAGTATAATTGAATAGACGTTGGTAACTTTGTCTCTTCTTATTTCTCGTCTCTAAAGCTCCGATCTCTGCTGACATTTCGCTGCAAAAAAGGCGCCCAAGTCTCGAGAGTCACGTACTACCTCTTTTCTCTATCTATTCTCGAGTGCCTACTCATCTCATTAGATGTACTATTACTACTCGGCAGAAACTAGTTCGATATTCTCGGGTAGGAAGAAAAAACAAGAAAAGAGAGTCTATACTATGTGCACTTAACTCTTTATGTCTTACTATTATCGTCGCCCATTGCGTGATTTCATTTTTCTTTCAAAAATCAACGCCTTAAAATAGCACTTTTGGGGTGGGTGGGTAGACAACTCTATAGAAAAATCAATGACGTCAGTGTGAAAAGAGAAAAATGCACTATAGTTAAACGTGAAAGGGCCATAGTTAGGCAATCACGCCGCGTAGGTATTTATATGGAAGAGGAAGAAGAAAAAAGAGGAGACAATTGGGAGTTGGGAAAATCCTATTTGATGATGTTGGAGATCTACTACTACTACTCTCTTCGTTTAGCCCATCTATCGCCCCTTTGTAGACTAAAGACTCTGTATATATATATATATATAAAATATATAGCTGTGCCTCTTGTTATGTACATTTATAACTCGTCGCATAGAAGGAGGGAATAAAGGCCACCGGTTATAACAACTGGTAATCCGATGAGGCGAGACGAGAGCCAAATCAGTGGTTCCCATTAAAAGTAAATCGACATCATCAGAAAGTGCTGGCAATGTGTATCAACCAAATAACCACATAATAATAACCCCGACATTCACTACCGACGTTATGTACAAATTGAAATTCTTATGTATTTTGACATTTTTTTTTTTCTATTGTTAATTGTTTATCCTCATCTATAGGTTTGCTCCGGCTGCAAGAGATTTACCAACGGATCAAACCTGGTAGCAACAACATTTTGATTGAGATGGTCCGACGCGTAGAGAATTCTCGCGAAGCAATTCAATTCCTGCAGACATTAGAATCGATCGACAGGTACGGACGAAAGTTTGTCGTTCTCGATTGCAGCGCTTCGCTGGCTTCGGAAATCATCATCCAACACGTCAAAGACGTTCACCTGGGACGTCGCAACTATCATTATCTTCTCAGCGGATTGGTGAGAACACATTTCATTTACCCATGTGATTTGAATGTAACTAAACAGTGAAATAACGCAAAGGCAACTGACAAGAAAATGAAATTTAGACTTTAAAAGAATTGCCTGATGTATGATTTACAGTTGAAGTAGGATGATATGATGGTACAGAACAGACGAGGCGTGTCCTTTTATTCCAGTATCGCATAGTAGTGCTCAGCGTAACAAAAAAAAAAGGAAGAAAGAAAAGTACTCAGTTTTGGTTTGAATTCTATTTCGGAGACGGACCGTATTAATATGTCCCCTCCGATATCACCAACCATGGGAGAACACCATCAGTATCTAAACAATAATAATGGATTTGGTCTTGAAACGTTTTTGAATGAAAAACTAAGGCCCTTGGGACGCACATTTAAAAACAAATAGAAAAACAATAGAGCAGCAGCAGCAGCAGCAGCTCCTACAGTAATACTATAACAACTCCATCGTCTAGTAGTTTGTGATCCGCCAGGAGTACGAATTTCATTACAACAGCCAATAATAATATGGTGTAGAAACTGTGGAAAGTTTGCCTTCAAGCTTTTTTCACTAGTATAAATAGTACAACAAGAAACTTCTATAGCCCCTGTGTAAAGTTATGCAATGCGAGCGTTCAAAGCTTTGTTTGAAGATGGAGCGAACGGTGGATTTCGATCCGCAGTTCCGCACACACACACATAGTCTTTCGTGATTTACCCGGCTGCCGTAACCCGTTGAAGCATAAAAGTATAGTTATCAACCTCTAACGTGATATGGCGTGCTGTTGCGTAGAGCTTTTTGTATTTATGGTACACGCCCTTTGGCCCGGATGAGTAATAGCGTCTCGCATCTTTCACCGGATATTATAACGGCGCCTCAAAGCCCTCGCCCTACGAGTCAAACAACGAGAGAAAACTACTTTGTTACAAAATTCTATTTGCTTCTTTTCTTCTTCTTTTCTTTCTATTTTTTCGTAAACGAAATGAAGAAGAGAGTTTGATGGTTTGGGTCCAGCATCACTTCCTCCCTCCTTCCGGCGGAATTGCCGAGCTCCTGGACGCAACGACCGACGCAGAAGAAAGAACGGAAGATGATGAAAAAAACTGTGATTAGTTTTGGCTCGGAGGAAAAAGGAAAAGAAATTCTATTTGACTGGGGAGGAAATCGAAAATGGGCAAAGAAATAAAAGACATTGGCCGGCTACAAAAAAACACAAAAAAAAAGTCAAACAGTGCGAGTGTCGTCGCCTTATACTTCATGGTTTACATAACAGTATCGACAGGGACGACTATTTTTCACTGTTTGTCTTTTTTGAAGAAATTGATTTCCATATTTCATCGAGAGACGACACATAAAACACCGCCAGGCTTTTTAAAAAAACAAAAAAGGAAACAGACTTGAAAGAGGATTTTGGCTTGCCACCGAAAGAAATCAAAATGACTCAAGTTTATTGGGTTATAAGTATTTTTGTTCAGTCCATAACTCTTCCGTGTCTCATGAAGAAAAGATGCGAAGACGGAGCGTGTCTCTTTAAAAACCAAAACTCCTTTTCTTTTCTTACATCTATTCTTCAAGTTCCAAGTCAGAAGAGGCTTCCCACTCACGGAGACTACTAGATCAATAAATCCGGCGCAACAAGGACCACCTTCTCTTTGATAAAGTGCCCCGTTTCTTTCTTTCTTTCTTTCTTCAACTCGAAACGTGGACCGTGTCAATGTTTACGTATTTAAAAGAAAAGAGAGAGAGAGAGCCTATCTCATTATAGTTTCTAAATAGCTACATCTGTTAATAACCAAGTTAAAGTGAGACATTTATATTTGAATTGCCGAATTAATATGTAGCGCGTCAGGTTTCACATTTTTTTTTAATCCCTCGGTGCTGCGGGTTTTGGTTTTTCTTGGAAATTTTCGTTGGAGACGGGAGAGTTGCACGAGTTGGTCACTGTTTATTCATGCTTGGCATGCAAAAAAAATGAGAGTCACACGCTATTCAATAGAGGGGATCGGGAGGGTCTTGAATGTTTAAACTGTTGATTGAACTAAAAAAGAGACACGTCACAACTTTTTGCCAAGAGGAAAATCGTTCTAATCCTGAAATACTTTTTTTTTTGTTTATTTATTTTCTCCTGTTGATTTTTTTTATGGGAAACGAAAATCCCATTTTCTGGATCGTCGATCCTCTTTTCGTATCGATCATTTTGATCAATAGCTCCTCGGCTGCTCCTCTCTTTTTCTTCACGGCGTCATAAACGACCACCATTGAGGCAAGATGATGAGGTCGATCCGCTGCCGCCCGTCAGTATAAGAAAAAAAAACTTGATGATTCATGAGAAACGGCGACACAAAGTTGTGCCACTTTTAAAGCCTCGCCGTCTTTTTCTCGTTTCCTTCCTTCGTCCCCCCCTTTTTTATTTACATTTATTTTCCTTAAAAGATTTCCATCGTAGACGAAACTTTCCTTTTGCCAGCTTGTTGAAGGCTATTAGCTGGTGCTGGTCGTCTTATCTCGTCAGACATTCATCTGAGATTTATTTAGACCTGAATAGTGTGTACACGAGTTGATGTTAATGTGTTTCCTTTTCAAGTCAATTTCCAACTTTTAAAATAGCTGTTTTTTTTTTTTTTTGTTTTTCTTTCTTTTTATATCTGGGACTTTGTGCGATCTTGTCTGGCCAGGTGATGGATGATCGTTGGGACGAACGTGTTAAAGAATACGGTGCCATTAACATCACCGGTTTCAGGATCATCGATACGGAGCGCCCAATTGTCCAACAGTTTTTCCGCACATGGGAGGCCTTGGATCCGGCCATCTATCCTGGAGCTGGGAAACCATTCATTCCGGTATAGTTCATAATAGTATTTGAACATAATAGCAGTAGAGCACTGCACTTACAAAATACTTTTGGATAACTTTTCGTTGTCCGATTTTGTAACAAAAAAAAAAACACTTTTTTAGCATCTTGATTTATGATGGGGTCATTTTTCAATTTCTCTCAGGCACAAGCGGCTCTGGTTTACGATGCCGTCACTCTTGTGGCCGACACGTTCAACCGGATGTTGAAGAAGAAGCCGGATACATTCCGCTCTTATCTGCAGCGGAATAAAGGCGAATCGCTGGCCAATGCATCCAGGGCTCTCAACTGTTCTCGCAACGCCGTCTGGGAGCAAGGCGACCGGATCGCCAAATTTGCTCGTAAAGTAAGTTGAGAGACTATACTTTGCTGTCCAGTCTGTTGTATACATGTATGACACAGTTGAATATTTGACATTGTTTATTTGTATCATTTTGTCCCAACAGCAATCAGATCTGGAGGGACTCACTGGAAGTTTACGTTTCGGAGAAGACGGACGAAGGGAAAACTTTACCCTCAGCGTTGTAGAAATGACAGTCAATAGCGACATTGTGAAAGTTAGTTTATTTAGTTACTGTGTCTGCCATTCAGTAAGTTGATGGCTGTGTATAAAATTCCTATTTTGTTTTAATTCATTCAATAGATTGGGCAATGGTCGGAGCAGACAAGATTTCAAACAGTTCCAGCTAAATATGTCCGTCTACCAGCCACTCCAGAATTTGAAAAGAATCGAACTTACATCGTCACGACTTACATGGTGTGACTGCTCGATCGTCAAGTCTCAAATTGAATAACATTTCATTGAATCAATTAGGAGGAGCCCTACATGATGATGCGGAAGAACGAAGGCGGTGAAGAGCTGACTGGCAACGATCAATTTGAAGGCTATTGTAAAGACATGATGGACCTAATTGCCGCTAAACTGGGAATTAATTGTAGGCTACATAAATTTAAATTTCTAATTCAACACACGAATAATTCCTTTCACGACACATGCAGATGAACTGCGTAAAGTCAAGGATCATAGATACGGTAATGAAAATCCTAATGTCACAGGCGGGTGGGACGGTATCATCGGCGAACTCGTCCGTCGGGTAAGTCGATCCTCCTTCTGCTGTTTAGAAATGTACAAGCTCTTTTCAAAAAGGGCTAATTATAACACGAGAGATTTTGTCTGTATGTGTGTGTAATGGGAGATGATGGCGGCGTTGTCATGACATGACATTAGTTTTAAAACACCAAATTGAACTTTGTTAAACCCCTTGGCAATTAAAATCATTGATGAACGCAACGCTGCGCCCACCTCTCAAAGGAAACGGACGTTGCCCTGGGAGCCATCACCATCACATCCGCCCGCGAAAGAGTCGTGGATTTTAGCGCACCGTTCATGGAGTTGGGCATCAGTATCATGATCAAGAAACCCATGAAACAGAAGCCTGGATTCCTGTCCTTCATGTCACCCCTGGCAACGGAAGTCTGGGCAGCAGTTGGAGCCATCTTTCTGGCTGTCTCTTTGGTCCTCTTCTCGGTTCACCGTTGGTCTAAATCCGGCTGGAGGTCCATCCGTCGCTCCACATCCGTCAAACAGTACGTCAACGATTTCACACTGGGCAACTCACTCTGGTTCACACTCGGATCGCTGCTTAGGGCCGGCAACGTCACCGTCCCAAGGTATATTCCATCATCCATCCAAAAGTGTTTGCTCATCATCGATGTTGTACAAACTGCTCCCTTATTTACACGTATATACGATCGAGGTACTTTGAATAAGTTGAATCATGAACGCCGCCATCGACCCAACAACAAAATCTCTTTTGTTGTTTTTTCTGATTTCCCCTTGAGCTTGAATTGGAAATTGAAATATTTACAAAATGAACGGAGCAATATTATTTAAAATAAATCAAATGGGCAGGAAGCGGACATGGCGGTGGCGGCGCTAACTATCAACTCTGGCAGAGAAAGAGTGGTTGACTTTAGCAAACCGTTCATGGACCTCGGGATCAGCATCATGATCAAGAAACCAGTGAAAAAATTCCCAGGAGTTTTCAGTTTCATGGATCCTCTCTCCAAAGAAGTCTGGATGTGCATGACCTTTGCTTACTTAGGAGTCTCCATCGTCCTGTTTGTTGTCAGTCGATTCGGCGGCGCCGAATGGAAAATTGAAGACTCTCACGTGGCTTTTGTGCCTGTCACCGAAACGGCCAGCGCAGCGACAGATATCGACGGACAGTCGACGGACAACTCCTCTCAGATGTTAACCAATCATTTTTCGGTTAAGAATTCACTGTGGTTCGCGCTCGGCGCATTCATGCAACAAGGCAGCGACATCTCTCCTAGGTAAAAACGTCTTCTCCCAACGGGTTTTTGCCTAGCACATGCCACCTAAAACACATCCACAAGGGGTTGTTCAATAGCCTTAGAGTACCTCGATCGTGTGTTTTATTTGTCTCGCTCACTTATTTTTTTATTTCGTGTAGTGCCGATGTCGTTGCCCTTATACTTGAATGGACTTTTGAATTCTAGATCGATATCTGGCCGAATGGTTGGCGCCGTCTGGTGGTTCTTCACGTTGATCCTCATCTCTTCGTACACGGCTAACTTGGCCGCCTTTTTGACAGTTGAACGAATGGTGACGCCCATCAACTCGGCCGAAGATTTAGCTCGTCAGACGCAAGTAGAGTACGGAACCATCAGTTCCGGCACGACGCTCGATTTCTTCAAAGTAAACTTTCTCTTGAATCATTTATTGATTATTTAATTGCAAGAGTATATTTAACTGTATTTAATTACAATCTAGAATTCAAAGTTCGCCGTCTACAGTCGCATGTGGGAGTTTATGAACTCGAGGAAGCACGTCTTTGTGCGCACCTACGATGAAGGTATCCGCAGGGTGCGCCAATCAAAAGGCAAATACGCTCTACTCATTGAGAGCCCTAAGAACGATTACGTCAATGAGCGCTACCCATGCGACACCATGAAAGTTGGGCGTAATTTGGATACCAAAGGTTTTGGAGTGGCTACGCCTCTCGGTTCCCCATTAAGGTAAATCATTTTATTTTTAGGTACATACGTAGGTTTTTTTTAAAATATCGATATTAAATTTGGATCATTATTGCAGGGAGCAATTGAATTTGGCTGTTCTCTCGCTTAAAGAGAGCGACGATTTGGCTCGTTTGACTAACAAATGGTGGTACGATCGAGGAGAATGTGCGAACGCGGACAAGCAAGAAACGACCCAGAACGAGCTATCTTTGAGTAACGTGGCTGGTATCTTCTATATTTTGATTGGAGGGCTTGTTCTCGCACTGGCAGTCGCTTTTTTCGAATTTCTTTACTGGTCTCGGGTTGACGCTAAAAAGAACAAGGTAAATATTTAATTAGCCTTCAGTCGTTAGTCATCAACAGCTAACTATTAACTGATATTTCAGATTTCATTAACTGAAGCCATGAAGGCCAAAGCTCGAATATCCATCACTGGTGAATTTAGTCATCTACATCATGTAAGTCATTTGCCATTCGATAACTTGTATATAAGTAGTTTTTAACTTGACGGTTGTTTTGATTGGGGCATAGAACTCAACAGTTTCATGAAACGGTCGGGATGTTCGGAATGACTAACTGCGAGAGAACGATCAATGCACATCAGGGTATAATTTTAATGATCTCCGATTTCACACCACCGACGCCGTCTCTTCAATTTAGGGATAAGCATTTCATTGATTCCAGAAATGAAATCAGTTTCATATATTTCATAATATCGCAGTAAAAGTTGTTAAATTGTAAAATGTTGATATGTTATCCATCCATGAAAATCGCTTATTAAAGTGACACATAAACTGCTAAATGAAATCCCCCAGCGCATTCTGTTCTTATGTTTATAATTATTTTATGTTTTGTGTTATATAAACTGTTGGAAAAAATACATTGCATTTACATTGGTGGTGGTGGTGAAATTTTAGCGCGTCACTAAGCTTATTCATTTATTATAATTTGATTAGCCAATTCAAATTCAATTCAATCTTATCTAATGAAATGTCTTGCTCCTAATATGAAGTACAGAAACTTCTTGAAATCGTACTTCCAGTGTCGTTTTTTTTGTTACTTTTTTAAAAATAGTTTGGAGACTTGGTGGCAGTTTTATGAGAAGGTCTACTGATATTATGGAATACGCCCATCTTTATGAAACACCTTTCCTTTCCACCTTTTTTTTCTTTTTAGTTACCCCTCTTTTAGCATAGGTAATAAAACAAGGTTACTTGCAGCATATTTACATAACAATGATCCACCCAAGTAACAAAACCTATCACAACAAATATAGGCCTATCACATGTCGTCACAATCTGAAGAATTTTGAAAATGGCGCTTTTGTTAGTTGATTTTTATAGGAGCAGAGACGTCTAGTGGTAGAGAAATGTACTACTCACTGCGGCCATCGCGTGATGGCGGCCATTTTCCATTTGGATCTGAGATTCTGAGTGGCTATCTTTTTTAAAAAGTGGTCGAGATGATTCGGATTTTGAGTTCTGTAATTAAACTAAAAGTCTTTGAAATTATCAGTCATTCCCAACTGATGATCGTTTTTTCTGAATTTTGTGTTGTTTGATTCCTGAAAATTTGTATTCGAGAATGGCCGCATGTTAAAAAGCAGGAAAACCTCAAGGCCTTAACCAGAGATGAACAGTTTCTCTTTCTCTGGCCTCAACGTGACAATACAGGTAAAATTTCCAAGAGCTAGAACATCAGACAAACAATGATTAAAGTTTTCTGGGAAGCTTTTGAGTTATTGGATTTGAGAATTTTTAAAATGTCTTGTTTTCTAACAAATATTTTTGAAGTAGCTGATATCAGATCATACTTTTAATTGTAACCCTGTGCTGACCAATAACTGGAGAGAAACGTATGAAAAAGCTTTAATATTGTATGCCAAAGAAATTGACCGTTGCATCATGGTATAGGAAAGATGGTAGGCGTAGATGAGAGAGCGAAAACGGGACGAAAATTGGAATGGGTCGCTACTGGCAACTCTGGCAGGTGTGTAGCGGTTGGGCCTACTTTAACATGGGATCTTATGGGACTACCCATTTTGAAGCTTTAAATTAAGGTGTAAAAAATTTTTTTTTGATTTTTAAAAATTTGAATCGTGTGTAGAATTAATTATTTTATAAAGTTCATTATCTTAATTTTTTATTAAAAATGCTTGTATAACATAAAACAAATAAAAACGGTCCACGGATTTCTGAAATTCCGCTTCTGCTAGACTGTTCCACGTTCTATAACGTTCTATAATGTGGAACAGTCTAGCAGAAGCGGAATTTCTAAAATTTTCCGACAGTTTTTATTTTTTTAAAATTATACAGGCATTTTTAATTAAAAATTAAGTTAATGAACTTTGTAAATTAATTAATTCTACGCATGAATCCGATTTTTTCTAATGAAAAAAAAAATAATTACACCTTAATATAAAGCTTCGAAAGGGGTAGTCCCATAAGACCCCATGTTAAAGTAGGCCCAACCGCTACACACCCTGCCAGAGTTGCCGATTGTTACACATTCCAGTTTTCGTCCCGTTTTCGCAGTCGACGGCTCTGGGAAGTGCGCCTACCATCTTTCCTATACCATGCCTATACTAGCTCCCAATTGCACAACATCAGAGCATCAATGTCCACCTCTTTACTACAAAGACTTAAAAAGATGCAAGACCTAACGAAGCTAAATAGGCCCAAAGAACACTAGGAGAGCAATCACAAAGGATACGATGATAATCAGAACGAATAGGATAACATTCGCATCATGCAGATACGCCAAACAGCAACCATAACGAATTCAAGAACAACACCAATGACTTTCCCAAACTTGACAATTTCTTAAATGTACAGCTTTATTCAGTTTCAAAGAATTTGGTTGTAAAGAGAAATGTTTAAGCCAAAATTACAGTATTTTTCAAGTATTGAATGGTAGGGCTGCTGAAACACATTTCAAATTGTCAAGTAAGGGACTCGATAAATAACTGAAACAAATTTAACTTACTGTTAACTGCAATGATCTATCTTCACTGAAGACATCGGAATCACTTTGGAATGTTGCTTGGTAGTAGGCCTGGATATTTACAGTGTCATCGTCTGCTGGTCGAAGAAGGAGGAAATTGAAACAGGAACGAAGAACATTGAGCCAGTAGTTGATTAAGTAGGATGCATGGTAGTTCCATGGTGGTGTCGGTTCTGTCGGACCTGAAAATAAAAACAGGTTTACAATACACACATTTTTTGGGATTTCTAGTAGAATTTGGGTATATTTATTAACTCTAGTTATGTGGTAATGCTCTAGATTAGCTTAATTACGAAATTATGGTGGAATTTATCCAGAAAATCACAAATACATCGAAAAATAACACGCAACGGAAGAAAGACATTTTCCAAAGACAAGGACATGAAGGGCGTTCCTAAACTGCGAAGGCGAAACGCGAAATGCGAAACGCCTAAAATGCGAAACAGCGGTGCGAAACGGTCCCAAAATGGTTAGGTTAGGTTAAGTTAGGTTAGGTTAGGTTAGGTTAGGTTAGGTTAGGTTTGGTTAGGTTAGATTAGGTTAAATATAGGCCGTTTCGCACCGCTGTTTCGCATTTTAGGCGTTTCGCATTTCGCGTTTCGCCTTCGCAGTTTAGGGACACCCGGACATGAAGTACAGAGTCTGTACTTCATGACAAGGACAACAATAGAGAAGGACATCTAGCGTCAGTCATTAGACACTCATGCTTAAGACTGGATTGCCAATCCAGCAATTCTTTAGACACTAATAAAAATAAACCTTAAATAGACTACTTTTTCATTACTTAAATTATGCTTAAATTGATGGAAACTTTGTGGAGAACAAAGTTCCCTTTTAATTTTAGGAAATTAGAAAACTCAAAATTTACCGAAAGTAGACCGGAACTAGACCGATAGCTCCTCAACTATTGAGCTGAGGTCAAAATACCTAACAGATTCGTGATCTCCATCAAATTTCGGATGGATATGATGTGTTATAAACAAAATCCATGACATGGCTCTAAAAAAATTTCTCTGAACTATCGTCGATTTTTGCGATTTTCGACGATTTTCGGGTATTTTCTATGGAAACATGAACTTTGCTACATTTCTCACGAGGATCACGAAAATCGGGTTCTTTTTTGCATCAGCTCAATGGTTACTTAATATTAGCACATTTAGAAACCTGAAGTACAGAACGGCGCTGGGTTTTTCAAATCTGAAAAATGAGCTTTGTTCTCTAACTAATAAGCATCAATAATCATACACAACTTACTTGAAAATTTGGATCAAGTTATCCTTAAAGTGATTTAAAGTATTTGGTTCACTTTCGTGCATACTACACTACAAACCAACAAATACCACATGTGAGTTGTTTATATTACCCAGATTTGCACAAATAAATTAATAACTACTTTAAGAAAGTTCGTCACCAATAAAATACTACGTATGAGTTATTGTTAGTTATCAGAATATATAATATAACCATTAAATACACTTAGAAAGAGAAAAGGAGGACGAAAACAATTAAGACGGTTGTTTGTCTTGATAAGCAGACGAATTTAAAATCGATTGCAGAATAGACCAGTTACGGATGCTGCATTGCCAATTTTCCAAATACCCAGCGGGTATCGTTTGCAGGGGGAGATAGGAAAAAAGGGGGTTTTTGATTTATTTACCCTAGTAATTCTTTTCCAATTCGGGAAATCTTCTGGAATCATAAACTTTAAAGCATTCTGCGTCTTCTCCAGTCATTTTAAATAATTAATCATCCCTAGTTAATCCATGAAAAATAATTCATGAAAAAATTCTGCTTCCAAGTTCCAAGACGACTGAAAGTGGTGTCGTCTGCTTTTTTGTTGTGTGGCGTAGTGTTGTCATGACAACCGCTTTCAAAATAAAGTCGCCCAGCGTTTTTTTTTCTCCCAACTGGCAACCTTGGTCATCTACTACAATTTTCTGAAACTGGCAACTTTTCAGTTGGGGGTAGCGCAGGGTGTTATTACTTTAACAAGGCGATGTCTCTCCTTCATCTCTTCCTCCGTGCTTAATCTTAGTCTTACTCTTAAATTGTTTTTGGTCATGCCAATCTGGATGCACTGCATTCTTAAACATTTCCCAAACAAACTGAATTCACGGCACGTAGTTAACAACCCATAGTCCTTAAAACAATTGAGGAACAACAATTTTGTTTATAGAAGTCATTTTTCTGTGCTGACCGTTTTCTATCTTTACCATAAAGTAACCTGAAATGATTCCAAGATTCACGTGTTTTTTTAGCACTCAAACTATGAGAATCCACACTCACTTTCAAAAGAATGAAGTTTGATGGTTTCAAAATAACCACGAACACAACAGATTTAACCATTTACATACTAGAAAAATCAAACATCCTTCAGAATGAAGAAAAGTAGCAAACAAGCATGCAAGTGTACTCCTCTTCTGTTTTCCACCTTTTTTTTCGGTCATATTTTCTTTGGTTGGTGGTATCTCATCATCTTCATCTTCGTCATCAGCTTCCACTTCGTGGATGTTATTATTTGATTTCGTTTTGACATCGTAGGAAGGACTAAAGTTTTGAACTGCACTTACGGTGGAGTTACAATGGCATTCACATTTCTGCACTGATTTTGCTGCACTAGTTGCTAATACCACGACCACGACAAAGGCCAGTGTGGCCAAAACCGCCCAGACCACAGTCCAATACTTTTTTATGAACAACTTCAAATCGACACATTTCGGTTTTTCTGTCGGTTGGTTTTTTTTCTTTTTTTTGTTTACTTCTTTAGTTCGAAGTCAATAGCTGCTTGAGCCTGGTTTTTAGCCCTCAGATGTTTTTCCAAGCCGGCCATTATCTTGCGAACCGCCTTGCTTCTGCGATACCTTTACTTCCACGTGAATCCTGAACCCAAAAAACACTGTTAATGACAGGAATACAACATGCGTCTTCCTCTGTTAGGTGTCTTCTATCTGGTTTTAGTTTCTTTGGAGAAGGTTCCATTTCTGGTGTGAAATGTCGTTGAGAATGACGTTGAGTTAACGGAGAGACGGGGAATAGAGACTGGGGATTGAGGGGAGAGTAGTACGTTGTTTCTCCTCTAGTGTCAAGTGTCAGACACAGACGTCGCAGAGACTGAACACTTGTACAGTAGAACGGTTACACAGAGTAACGGTACTGAGTCCCGCGGAGTCTTGTTAAGACTCCTGCTTTTATAGGGCAACTGGTGAATGTGTCCTCACCCATTATGGTAAGGACTTGCATGCACTGAGCATGTGATTGTCACGAAGACAACCTCTGGCTCTTGGGTGTGGTCCCTAGCAACTGCTATAAGTTGGCTTCTACGATACCTTTACTTCCACGTGGATCCTGAACCCCAAAAACACTGTTAATGACAGGAATACAACATGCGTTTTGAAATAAATATAACTTACGGAAAATGATCCATTAATGCTACGAGATGAGAAATCTGGAAGCTTGACGTTGGTGATGAATATTGCCTGATCCATACAATTTCGTTCCGTCCGAAGGAAGATGGCTTTTTGCAAAATTGGCTCGGGCACTTTCTTCACTTCCACGTGATCCCTGAATTGCTGACACGCAATAAAGTTGAATTGTATAATGAAGAAAAAACTTACTGCAGTCGCTTGGCTAGTGCTATGCAATGAATCGCGAAGATCAGAGCTTGAAGCCGAATCACAAAACACCGCAACTCGTTGGCTATCTCGTAGTGACTGGGGCTGAATAGCATCTCGTAATGATTATTTGTTTCTAATTTTTTTAAAAGAAGATGAAAAAAATATCGTCGCTCACTGCCAAAACACATATGCACACGCACGAGTAGCAGCTAAAACTGGAATTGATCATACATATAGATTAAAAGAAAGCGAAAAGGTGCTGGCATCATCAGTCGGTGCGCTATAGCTTTATGGGTAGACAGCAGATATAAGTTATAAAATAATATACGAAAAGGCCTGTATAGACCTTATTCCGATCAAAAGGTCTGCGTCAAGCCAACCCCTCTAGCGGCGAATTGCAGTGTGAAGGGGTGCCGTGAACAACCGCTTCTTTTTTTGTTTGTTGGATGTGGTTGCTCGCCAGGCTTCTAACGGTAGCAGACGACTACCACATTTTTTCAACATTATTTTTACATTTTTTCACATTTATTCTTTCTTACTACTAATTGTGCAAACATCCTTATATAATAAAGAATAAATGTGAAAAAATGTAAAAAATTTGAAAATAATGTTGAAAAAATGTGGTAGTTGTCTGCTACCGTTAGAAGCCTGGCGAGCAACCACATCCCACAAACAAAAAAAGAAGCGGTTGTTCACGGCACCCCTTCACACTGCAATTCGCCGCTAGAGGGGTTGGCTTGACGCAGACCTTTTGATCGGAATAAGGTCTATACAGAATAAATAGTGCCTGTATATTATATGGATGGAATATTGAAGACGGTAAATATAGACCATGACACCGCAAACCATCAAAAATATCCAAGCTTCTTCTGGTGAAGATGTCGGTGCTAAGCCGTGCTAAGTCTCTAGAAGAAAGAGATAATTTTTTTATCAATTAAAATAAGTAAAACAGATTCTTTTCAATTGCTGTAGTATTTTTTAAAATAATCTAGCGTTTTCATTTTAAAAATCCGCTTTCTAAACTAATTTTTTGATTTTGGCGGTTGACATGCGACGATGCCATTGACAAAAAGGTGGGTTTTTCACCTAAAGCTGCGTCTGGTTAGCAAACGGCTCCATATATTCGATCTGGTCCTTTGGGGATCGATACAACTTTTAATTCTCTATTTTGTGTGTTAAAATGATGAATAAGAAAATTTGGGGACAAAATGTCAATTCCCGCCGAGTTCGGGAGTCTGTAACTTCTGAACGCCCCCACGGCGCCGAGCCAGACCGGGTTTCCCGTAACTACCATCGGCTCACGATTCCAAAAATGTACCCAAACCTTCCTAGGAAGAAAAAAGAATCTTTTTGTCATGGGCTCTCGGACTATAAGTATCGCACATACTATTCATTTAAAGGTACACAATGAACAAGAGTGATGGAAGGGATTGCTGGAGATAGCGAGGAGTAGTCGGCTTTCGATTTTTCACCCAGCATTACATGTGTAAAGAAGATTCTGGAAGGATTTCCCTTTTCTGGTTGCTTGCTTCTTGACCTAGAACACTGCCGAAATGTTCGACCAAGCCTACTGGCAACCCGCAAGTGCTGGGAAAATGAGAAGCACATTTAGCGTGCGCAGAAACGCCACAATCTTGGCAAACGGAAACTTGACGACCAAAATGAATAGAATCCAAACAGACTGCGCAATTTGTGGCACGCATTATCATTGGTGATTGCAAACGATGAAGGATGTTGTGATGCATTCGCTGGCCGGCCAATCCTGTGTTTCTGATTCTGCTGGTTTCTTTCGGTTTCTTTCTTGTGGAAACCAAAGATCTTGTCTGTGAAGGTTGGCGTTGGGCAAGGCTGAGAGTGGGGTGTCGGTGGAGCAACCGAAACCATTGAAGCGGTGTAGTCCTTTAGAAGTCACCAGTTGATTGAAGGCAGCCGAGTTGACTGTTTTGTCCCCATCACGGACCACAATGTAGCACGTTGGATAACGCATAAGGACATTGCCAACGGTGACTTCAATAACATATTGTGTGTCTGAGGAACCTTCTAAATCTCCTAGACCTCCACCAGTTAGTGGCTGCGAAAATTAAACACACACGCAGTTTTAGAATCCAAAATCAGAAACTTGTTAATAATTGACAGTCATGAAATTTGATCTTAACATTTACAATTACATGTTTTTTTTTTAATTATCCGTCCCGGGCTCCCGGCACTTCCACTGTTCCACATGATTGTATTGAAAACCTTTTTGAGCTGCTCTGCTGCTGTCTGCTGATAATGGAGGATAAGAATCAAGCGAACTTGGCGGCCATTTACCAATGGTGCGCACTAATACACTATCCGCATGACATTTTACTCTTGGGAACGTACCATCAACATCAATTTAAAAACTCCATTTGCTAATTCCTTCATCCTTCTTGATCTATAGTCAATCTGGAAAGATATTCGTAAATTAATCATTTTTAATATTTAGTTTTTCCCAACAATAAAGACATTGAATTTCACATCAAGAGAAAGTTAGTTCACTTATACCGCGTACAATAATTCAAATTCTTCGTGGATGATTACCTACTACAAATTAAAGGGGGGTACGCATTCATCATTCTCTAATAAACATGTAAAGAATAACGCTCTTATTTAAGTTACATACGAATTTAAGGTTTTATGCGAACACTGTATAAAATTCCGTCAAATTTTTTCAAATAAAAAGTTTCAAACTTTTAAGTCGTTTGAGCATTACAAAAACCGCTTAATTTCATGAAATATTTCTCCCTTGGGTTGTCTAGTAAAAACGTTGTTTATTGTTATCCGCAGCATAATCGTACGCATCAGCCATATTCCCCATTGGTTTTCATTATGACCTCATCAGCAATGACGTGAACAACTCCTTGGGTACTAAGCGTGAACCAGGATTGTTTCTAGCTTCAACATCTCTTTTCAATAGATTTGATTATAGATCCTAATTTTGATAGGATTACCTATCCAAATTTCACTTTTGGAGTTAAAAGATTTTTAAAATCTAAGGTAACAGAAAATAAAGAAATTCGAGATTGAATTCAATGTGGTATCAATGTATTCCTAGTTTACTTTATGTAATGGTATTGGTGATCATCGTTGGTATAGGGGAGACTGGGGTTATATGGTACGCTGTACTATGTGAAACAGTGAGTTAAAAAATACTTAATGTAGTTTTTAAATTCTAAAATTAATACATGACGTTGTTCAAAGGTATCTACTTTGTTCTCTAAAAAATCATTACTTTTGTACATTAAGTTTTTTAGTTTTTTAAGAAATAAAAAAAGCCCCAAAATATTCTTAAAAAAAAAAGTTGTTTTTCTAAGAATTTCTCGAAGTAACTATGTTTTTTTAGAAAAGTGAGATAGCAGAATGATAGTTTGGTCTTTTGTCAATAATTCCCCACAAAAATAAAATTTTTGAGTTGAAAAATGAGCTAGTTATAAAAGTTTCCCCAAAAACATTTTTTGTGGGTTATTTGGTACGGTTTTGTGGGGTGAATTGGTACTAATACGGAATAGCCGATAGGCGGAGCTCAGTGCTGCCAGTGGCAATTCAGAGAACTTTTCTCCTTCAAGAGAACTTTTTGTTTTTTATAAGAAATGTTTTTAATTATACGAGTATACCAAAAACCTTAGCGAAATACAAATACTATACGAAAAATTCTATTTCACGATATTTTTAAAATTAATTTATCTTTATTCTAAAGTGGAGAATTTAGTGTGTTTCACATAGTACACCCCCCTGTCCCATATAAACCCCGATTTTGTCCACGCCCACTTTTTTTTTCGCAACTTTATAAATCGGTAGAGGGTAAACTAACGACTCAAACATAAAATAAAAAATACTGGAGATAGACAAAAGTAAGACGAATATAATAAAACATTTATTTTACAAATCGGATGATTAGGAAACGGCCTACACGATAAAAACAAAAACCGGTCCAAATAACCCCAGTCTCCCCTACAGATTACAGAAGAAGGACGGAGAAGGGCTGTTTACCATTGTCCTAGTGTAACGTATTGCGTGTTAACACAATTGCTACACACGCCATTACAACAATAAAACATTACTAATGATATTTAAATTTATTCTAGGTTAATCCTATAAAGTTTAGCATGTTTAAGCAATGAACCATCGATCAGTAGATTTTAAAACAACCGTTTCTCTTCCATTGCTCTCATGGATTCGAAACTCTTCCGAAACGGGCACCCACTTGATGCTGAGCCCATAACAAATAGTATCCATCACACTCCAGCCGTAGTTCATTTTGTGACAATACTCGTGGATTTTTGATCCTGAATCTTCCCGTTCAATCATGACAACAATCTCGGGAGAGAAAAGAAGAGCTTCTATTTTATGTTCCGAGTACCATCCTAGACCACGATGTGGTTGATAGATAACAGCCACTTTGCCATCGCGTATCACTCGTGGGGTACGTGCAATTATCCTCGAGTTTGGAATCAAATTTGAATTGGAAATTTCTGTTTCTGACTTCCGCTTCTTTTTTTGGGTCAATTCAATGTGAACTGGAGAGGAAAAGTCTTTCTCCATTCCTTAAATTACACCGATAAAATATTACAACACGTAATTTTAAAAATATATACTGTAGTTGACAAAATTATGTTTAATGTACCTGTTTTTTTTGTACCCACTTCTCTCCGCAACTATGAGGTGATGTTCGTCTAAAGTCTACCGAAAGAATATTAAAAGATGTATGGTTGACGTTTTTCATTTCGACCATTGACGTTTTTTATTCGTCAATCAACGTTTATCGCAACGAATGACGCATAAGATACACTTGCTTTAGTAATCGATGAGTATTTCTCGCGGTAGTCTCTTATTGAGAAACATTTCCTGTTTGATAAAAATATTGTATTGTACGCCGCACTCATTGCGTAATTATTGCATACACGCAGACTGTATAAAGGAAGATTTCCCATCAAAACAAACATTTTTTAAAAATAGCTAGTTATTAGCAATTATTGCACGATAGCAAATGCTCCCTTACTTTACGTGTGTCCATCATGATTTTGATAAAATATAAAAGAAAAAGATAAGATGACGAAGAAAAAATTGTAAACAAATGAAGAATTAAAAATTTGCGGTCACGTTCCTTGAATAGTGATATTCAATTTCGTGTCTTCCAAATCTAAATTTGATTCCGTGGCTGGAAATTGAATATAAATTTTCATTCAGTAATTGAAACATCAAGAGATAATATAGGTAATTTAATATTACTTAATAATTGAAGTCCCATGATTGACAAGAATCCGAAGACGAGCAGTGTCCACTGAATTAAACCAACGGTGGATTTAGAACGTTCTCGTTCGAGAATCTCAAAAAATGCCACGTAAAGAATGGTTCCACAGGCAAGACCTTGCATAATTAACGAGCTCAGCGAATCTGTCAAATTCTCATCAGTGGAGCTGGCGGTAGTCATGAAGATGCCAATACCAATTCCTGGTAGAAATGAAATCAAATTTTCATCCAACCGTCTCTTTGTATAAGAATAGCGCTACTTACCCAATGGAGTTACGAGCGAGAAGACTAGGATGTATATGGTGTGCATCAAGAATTTGACACCACTGGTCGATAATTCAAGCCCAACACAAAACGAGATCACGAACTTATGACTAGCAACAGCGGCAAAAAGCTGCAAAACACCGGATTGATTTTTTTGCAAACCGACAGCTATTCCTTCCAGTATTTCGTGTAGTGATAAAGCGACGATAAAAAGTAATCCTCTTAGTGGCGCTCCGACGCAGTGTCCATTTTCCATCATCAATCCATGATGATGATGCAAATCGTGACTATGATTGCCACCCGATTGAGAACGTTGCATCGATCCGGTATTAGTTTCTTTCGTCCAATGTTTCTGTATTGAACTACCATAACAATTTTTAATTTCATTTGTATGAAAGGAAAATAATACTGTAAGATACCTCTGGCTATTTCCGTTATGTGGATTTCGGTTCACCAAGTGTTTATTTTCCTGCAGCTGCTGGTGAGTATCGGGATTTTTCTGGCTATCAGCGGGACTGAATGTACCGTATCCATCAGCGGGTTCAAAGTTGTGAATTACAGAGCATGTGGCTATGCTGGAATAGCATTTTGATGAAGAACATTCCTCTCCTTCGGTAACATCTCTACAAAATTCTTTATCGTTGCAGTCAAGTTGGCAAATAGTGCTGTCTTGGCACGAAGCGTCTCCGTCCGATTTATGACAACTGGAAGGTTCGCAAGGAGGAGCTGGACCTTCAAGACTAACCGGGCAACCGCGAATTGAAACAGCTCGGTGAATTGACACGTCTTCCTTGTTGTGGGCATGTCGATCAGCCATCAAGTGTGCCAATTCTTCCACAAAATAGACAAGGAAGAAACCCCCACAGATGACTACAATACCAAGAGCTAAATTAATGTCGATTTCGTTATCTTTTGTATACTTTTGCCATCCTTCGTAAACTTCCGGTAACATGTGAAGAAATCCCTAATGTAAACAAAAGTATTTTTTATTTTTATGTTACAAAAAATATAACTGACTCATACCGTGCCCATTAACACTCCTCCGCCAAAGCACAAGATCCCTGAGACAATTGTCTTGGTGAATGGTGACATGACATCGCCAGTTGAAGACTGTGTCAAGTTTAGTTTTCTAACAATCACCTCTGGTAATAACCCGAGAAAAATTGAAACTAATCCAAGGACCGACATCGTTAACAATTTGGATTCGAGTAAATTCATTTTCAGCAGTTGCGACGAAGGGTCATGAATTTTACCACAAAATATCTAGTCAATGATATGAGAATATTAAATATAGTTAACTTCTTGTAATAATATTACATGTCTTCCAGCAATAATAACATTTTGGTTTCCAACATTTGATTATAACATAAATGCATAATTTGTAGGCAAACATACCTCTGTTTCCTTGGGGAAAGTAGCATAAATATGACGCACATAGGGCCTATAATATTTTTAAAGATGTTGTATGAAAATTTACCTGATGGGATTTTACGGTTCAAATTCCAGGAACTAAAACAAAACTGAAAGTAAGAAATAGCAGTGTCGTGCTGACAGTTGCTATCCAGTCAAGAGAATGAATCACAATAAACAGAGAAAAATACACTAGACGTTTACATCTGCTCCTTTTGGATTTCCTTCTGATGTTCCCATGAGATGCGAGACGACTAAAGAATGTAATGCAAGAAACGCCCCCAGATCCCACCTGTGGGACATGATTTGGCGACCTTGTGAGTCCACCTTGACAGTGAAACGTTTATTTGAAAAAACATTCTATGTCGCACGCGATGGCGCCATTCAATTCAAATATGTGCAGTATGCATGTACACTCGATTATGTTAAACGGAGAATTATGAGAATATGAACCTGTTGATACAAGAGACTTTTCTTGATGATTATTACCATTGCAGTATTCAAAAATTATTCCTCTGTGCCCTTGGTCAACCCTGTGTAGTAATCAAGGTTTATTTTGCGAAAAGAAATCTGAGCTAACTTGACGGAAATCTATCTAGCCATTCTCAAATGTCAAACAGCTTCTGGTTTAATATTAATAAATTTTTTTTTTTATAATTTATTGAGGAAGTCATTTGAAACTTGTTGAAACAAATTTATTTTTGGATTTGAAATCCGAATACCGTCAGTGTGATGGTTTAAATTTGCAGATTTAACCTGCCAAGTATTTTTTTTTGCTAATTTTCACAAGCAAGCTCTACGAGATAACTTATCAATTCGAGAGATAAAGAGATGAGATACTACCCATCAAGAAGAATGCTGCTAATTCAAATATCTAAAATTAAACCGTACTCGTAAAATTGATACGAGATTTTGAGTAACATACAATCGGTCCATAGAGCTGTCAATTAGCGATGCTGAAATAATGCAATCGATGTCGCCCACTTTGAATGTCAAATCTGTAAAACACCGTGAGAAAAAAGCAGAGTTTAATTGTAAAAGGATAAACTGAATTCCCAAACCTTGGCCTGGGTGGATCGACAACAGCATCTATCAACATGTGTTGAGAATTGGTAGTCACGCCAAACCACTGAAGCCAACATATCAAATTAAGAGCTAGTAGCTATGGAAATAGGATGCTATCAAACACGTGTAGACCTACTCGACCAGCAGAGCATCACAAGTTTCTCATCTGTTAAGACGGAAGGCAAAGGCAGAATTAATTAAGACCGACCCAAACACTGCCCTGTGGCACCAAACCACTTCAAATCTGGCTAACAGCCTCCATACAACAGTTGTACGGAAACTAACTTTTGGCGGACTTTTATCTTCTTAAACATTCTATTTATAGCACTCGCTCTTTCGACCACATTGGCAAAGGTCTTCTAACACATGTTTTGACCAGTTGGGATATCAACTTTAAAAAATCAAGTTTTAAGTCTGGCCAGATAAAGAACCTACTGAACCTGTTCAACATGTTGCTGTTGTATTAGCCTAAATAGAAAGTAACTTTCTCTACCTGTCTCAATCAAAAAGGAACTCAAACAGAATTCAATCTCAATGTTTCCTTCAAATACTCTCGCCAACTAATAAATCGAGGGCATTACGATACTAAAATAATGTGCTGAGACATCAGCCTTGAAATAGATTTCCAAATGTTTCTAGACTCACAGGACAACTATTTAATTATACGACATTGCCTCGTTTATTATGCGGGTATGGAAACCGAACAAGAAGTAAGCATGTGAGAATGTTGAACTGGACCACGTGTAGCCAAAAATTTTCCGTACACTAAGGATTTAACAACCACGTTAAGCCAATCTTAACCGTCAATTAAACCCTCATAACCAAATCCAAGCCACGTCAGAAAAAAAGGGACAAAACTAACCATCTGAAGAATTGTGAAATTATCTCAATAGAAAATGGATAAAATGAAGTGTACAGTTGGGATGCCAATTGGACATTAAAACTGCAAAGGGACAGAAAAAGAATTGATTTATTGGATCCTTTTTAAACATTGTTTCTTGATCTTAATAGAAATGAAGACGCAGCATGGAAAGCAGAGCAATCTTGTGTGGTGCAGTTGACTCGCAAGTGCAATTACTTTCTGTTGGCAGAGTCAACTCGCAGACTTCTGCCATTGAGCTCATAGCCATTAAGGTTTCTCATGGCAGTCTGAGCAGAGTCTGGGCTCTGGAATTCACAGAAGCCGAAACCCCTGGAACGACCAGTTTCGCGATCTTGGACAATCCTACATTACAATAAATAACATGAAGAATGCTTAAAATTAACACAATCAGCGATAGCATTTCTTTACCTGAATGAGACCACAGGTCCGGCCTCGCTGAAAATGGCCTTAAGCTGATCCTCAGAGACGCCATAAGGAATGTTACCAACTAAATAAAAATACACAAGATGACAATGGCACAACTTGCAAATATAATGACGAGAAATACCAAGTTAAAATTCAACTTACCGAATACTGATGCCATTGTTGAATGGGATTTTAAGACTTCAAGACTTGAAAGAGACAAAGACGAGGAGTGCTACTCTGCGTGGATAGAACGGTTGTGGGAAAGAAGCATAGAAACCACGCCGAAAATTGACAAAAAAAAATGACAGGAAACCACGACGCTGCCTGATGCTTTCATTGATTCTGTAAATAATGATCATCTGTACACAATATATGAGGATTTCTTTGATTTTCACGAAATATTCTATTAATTTTTAAATTTTATTCGGTAATTTTTAGTATTTTAACCATTCATTATGGTTTTGTAACTTAAATTTTGTTAAATTTCAGTTTTTTGGCTCAGACATGGCGTCAAAATTTCCGAATGCTATTATTATAATTCTACGTACCAATAAGTTTGAGTATTCAATTAAAATGTAAATATTGATTTAATTCGGTAATGAATTTATATAAAATATAACATAATTACAAAATCATTAAATTAATAAAAACAAAATAAATTCGTAGTCATCTAGCGAGACATATAGAAACGAGAAGTAACCTAGCGGGAGGAATTTGAAAAGGGACTTTATCCTGCTGGTATTCACCAACAATTTTTGTGACTAATGTGACTTGTAAGTTTGTGATTTGGTTGCCAGTGACTTGATGATCAGTGAAAAATGAAAATGTCTTTTAGCACAAACATTTTGACCTCAATTAGTAATATTTAAAAATTGTGAAAATGTATAATAATCAGAAAAAAATATTCCAGTAATTTTTAAAAGAGAGTTTTGTGAAAATAATTTCAAAAACTATCATATTTTCCACTGAACCGCACGTTTCATACGTTATTCTACAAATTGATGTGTCTTAAAAGTGCATCACGAATTCACGAGCGTAAATAAACTTATTGTACTTATTGTAAGTGAGTAAACCATGGAATTTCAATTCTGGCTAAGCAATCCGACGTTTACCTGAAAGTGCCGGTTTGAATACAATCGATTCCGATCAACCGAAAATCGTCCATAATCATAGGGGGGAAATGCTGATATCCAACGTAGATACAATTCATACAAAGATAATATTCCATTCTGGGTGTTATTGAGTTCGATCAAGTGATATCGTCAAACTGCAACAGACGATACCTCCAGACGAATAATAAGAGTTCTACCAAAGACTTGAACCTTCAACGAACTGCAGCATCACGAAAATCGTGGTTGTAAAAAATTCCTTTTTGGAAATGGTTGAATGCCCTTAAAAAACATTGGGCGTGTACAAAAAATGACTTATGGAAGTAGTGATGTAGTCAAAAGGGTTGATATATAGTCATCACCAAACTCTTTAAGATTTTCCATGATCGATATCGAGCGCAAGTGCTAGCGTAAAAAAAACTTATCATACTACAATGATTTAATTTGTAGTCACTTGCGGTAATGTTTGCGGGTGAGTTTAAAGAAAGTATGATGAGCCAAGTGTTGATTTTTGAGATACGCTGGTCTAGTGTTTATTCAGCAAATTCATAGGATGCATTTAGTGCGACTTATATGACTAAAGTATCTAGTTTGTCCAACTTGGCGCGCCACATGAAATTCTAGTAAGTGATACTCAGTTTATCTAATTTTATCTTCAGAATTTTACATTTTTCTCTTCCAGTTGCCAGACGGCATCTGCTGTAACTAAGAATTAAGAACGTATATGTAAATCAGAGACGAGTGAGATTAATATGACGTCTCATGATGGTCTCACGTATACCGGGAAATCGTAACTCAACTAATCTCATTTTGTAGTTGAATTCATTTCTTAAATGTTCGGTAAGTAATACATCCCGCATACAAAAAAACGAGATCGCGTGGCTTTTACAATTCCATTTAAGCGGACAAAGTAGATTTTTAAATTTATACATTCTTTCAATGTGGTCCTTCGTGACTTATCTACCTAACAATCCATTCAAATTGCTTCTACGCGCATACATAAATAACCGAGTTTGACGGGATGCATGGTGAATCATTTTTGACCCAAAAGCGGTGGGAAGAAAACGGTTCTTCTTTCCATTTAATGTTTCATGTGTTTCTTATGATGAGCTTTAGCTGGGTATTATTACATTCTTACTTTATTGATACAGACTTTCCTTTTATATAAACTAGTCACGCGAAGAACATAATCATACAAACACACACTTCGTGCAGTTGTGTCGAGTTTTATGCGAAAGCTAAACAGGCGGATCTGGCATTCATACGTTATTGATGATATTGATACATAATTTGATGTTATTCTGTAAAGAAAAATCAAGCAATCATCCGACGCATCGTAAATAACCAATGAGATAGATCCTTAAACGTTTTCCAACCTCTGCTGGCTCAAAAGAGATTTAGCATAAATCGTGCTCTTTCTCTCTTCTTTATTTCTATATATACACACAAATTCGAATGGTAGGGACTTGGAAGAAATATCCAATAGGATTACGAAAAGACGAGGCTTTTGTAGCCAAAAAAAAAACGTATGTCGGCAAGCTTATTGTGCTTCTGCATTTGCTTCGGTGGTAGAAGTTAAAAAGAAAAAGATATCGCGCATACTATCTTGGTAATAACTAGAGAAGACACCGACTTACAAACAACAGTCATAAATTCAAGGTTAGCCAAAAGTCAGAGAACTCGTAAAAGTAGTAAAGAGAAAAGAAGAGAGAGAAACATTGAAAAAGAGGGGCAATTCTTTACCACGCAACATGAATGGGCGACGACGCTCTAGGAATTTGCTGGTAATAGCGGCACAATACCGAGAATAGCGTTCTCTCTCATTTGAGCAAGCTATTTCTCCACTATCAACACGCCTCTTAACCGAACCTTAATTGGTTGTATTTGGCGGCCCAAAGAAAGGCAACAGCAGTGCGTTTTCTTTCATGCAGGAAATGCGTGTACATCATCATAGTGCAATAATTAAGGTCGATTGTAATACAGAAATTTGTTTTTTGTTAAATTAATCTGAATAATCATCATCTTAGAATGATTTGATATTTAAAGTTCAGACACGCTGTAAATAGTTTCACATATTATTCTTTAACCAGTTCTCACGAGAATGATCTAAACTTGCTGTCTCTTCCCACGACATTCTACAGTTCAGAGGAAAATATATTTACCGTTGCATCCATGAGAAATCACCGAAAAGAAGGTTTGATTTGTTAAATCGGTATACAATATAAAATTATATATTTAATTCCGGTGCGCACTGCGCAGCACCAGCAAACTGACAGCTGAAAATGAAACCTTAGCAGACGACAAAGCAACGTGTCAAACTTGTTTCCAAAAAAATTTATTTTATAAAGTAATATTCATGTGAATTGTGAAATGAATCCGAAAAGGTGTAATTTGTTATTAATCTATGGTTCTCAAACTGGGCAATCGAAGTCGATTGCAGAGGACATTAAAACAAAGGCTGATAACCTGAATTACGATGTTGAAATGTTGTCCATGGATGACTCAGTTGAAAAGGTATCATTTCACATCTGTTTGCATATTGGCAAGTTAAATGCTGATTTTTGTACAATGCCTGTGAATTTTCAGATGCCTTGGAAAGATTACAGATTTGTCATCTTTATAACATCATCGTAAGACTTTAAAAAATGAATTACTCTGCTTTACAGTATTAATTATTATTTACTACTTTTCTTGTAGAACGGGTGATGGAGATCCTCCTGAAAATGCAGGCATATTCTGGAGAAAAATACGCTCAAAGGATTTGAACCAGGACTATTTAAATCATTTAGAATATGCTTTCCTTGGTCTGGGTGATACAAACTACACAACTTTTTTGGGCTATCCCAAAAGTGTTGAAAAACAACTTCAAAAACTTGGAGCTAAGCAGTTTTACAAATCTGGTTGGGCAGATGATGCAGTAGGGCTTGAGATTGTGGTAGATCCTTGGATTGAAAATTTATGGTCTGCTCTAGAAAACCAAATAGCACATCCACATATATTGCTTGCAGATCCAGTTTCAGTTGCCAAAATTCCAACAGAGTCTTCCATTATCACTCTTCCAGAGGTTAAATTAATTTCAAATGTTGAAAATCAGCCCTCAGTCTTAGTTGCTATCCAGAAAGAGGAAGAAGAGTTAGAAAAATGTCTTGTTGAATTAGCTAGTTTGAAAGTATCTGTTTCCCCACTTAGTGAATGTGATTTGAAAGTTCCATTACTTCCAGTGTCTTATTTGGAGCTAAAATTCAATTCTGAACTGATGGTGAGTTTATTACTTTTATAAATATTACTTTTACTTTATTACTTAATTCTAAATATTTAGAAAAATTATTAAAACAAGATTTTTTTCTCCTGTAGTTTTTCCCCGAAGATGTCTTGCGGAAGCCGATGCCTTCTTCTAGAAGTGCTGTGTTTCAAGCTGGAATCAAAAGTCTTGAACAACTAACTGGAGAAAAAGCTTTGAAAACAACTTTGCAAGCTACGCTAGAATTCTGTGTAAAGTATCCTCGCCTCTCCTTTTCATTCTGATGAAAATGTGCCAACTAACTCGTATGATTACATCTAGCCAGCTGAAATCGAATACCAACCAGGGGATTCTATCGGAGTTTGTTGCGCAAACAGCGCTGAAGAAGTGGATTCGCTTCTTCGTCGATTAAACATGATCGGACAAGCCGATACACCATTCAAATTGAAAATCAAAGAAGAATTTGCTGCTCTCAAATCCGGTGCCAAACCCAAGTACGAAGTCCCGTCTCATTTACCGACCTTAGCCACTCTAAGATTTGTATTGACTCGCTGCTGTGAGATACGAAGCGTACCCCGTAAGGTAGGCGATATCAAATTCAGATTTTTATTTTGACTAGTTTGTACTTTTAAATAATTTTGTTACTTTTCTATTAGGCTCTAATCCGAATTCTTGCCGAATACTCATCAGATGAGCTTGAAAAGCGTCGTCTTCTGGAACTTTGTAGTCTTCAAGGGTCCGACGATTACACTCGTCTAGTCCGTCAGCCCGAGCTAAATGTTTTAGATTTTCTCAATACATTTTCATCGTGCCATCCACCAATCGAACGTCTACTGGAACAGTTGCCTCGTCTATTAGCGCGACCTTATTCGTTGAGCTCGTCACCGTTGCAAGTGAGAAATTCGATTGAGTTGCAATTTGAGGCTTCTTTATTAATTCTTATTTGACTTTCTAGGATTCAAAATCTGCTAGTTTTGTGTTCAATGTTGTTAAATTCCCAATTCAAGACGGACGTACGTACGAAAGGATGGGCGTAGCAACTGGTGAAATGTACCGGATGTTTGATAAAATGAAGAACACTGATTCAGCATCTGAAAGTGGTGCTTCAAATTCAAGTTGTCGAGAATATTCCGTAAGTGGGGTTATCTCGTTCATCTCATTCACTTTGTCATCGTCACCACTTACTATTTGTACTTTGTATTTATTTTTTTTTTCTTTTCATGTTCAGCTGTCTGTATTCTTGAGAAGCAGCAATGGATTCTGCTTACCCAAGAGCTCTGAAACTCCTTTAATTCTCATAGGACCTGGCACAGGAGTAGCGCCTTTCGTAGGGTTCTTAGCTCACAGAGAAGAGCTCTTGAAATCGAACGCGAACCTTCCGTGCGGCCCCATTTGGCTTTTCTATGGTTGCAGGTCCCGAGATCAAGATTACCTCTTCAAGTATGTTTTGTTGTCCCTCTCTATATACGTAATGCTTCAATTTTTTTTTTTGTTTTCATTTCCCTCTTGTGTCACGCGCTTAGAAACGAGCTGGAGAGGTGGCATTCACTAGGGATCCTGACAAGATTGCTCGTGACTTTCTCCAGAGAAGCTAAACCTTCCCAACCGAAATACGTCCAGGTATAGTAATAATGCAAGTGAACAAATAATAAGCTGTTTAGTCATCGTTTGCGTGTTGTTTGGTATTAAAAGATTACTTGCACATTACAGGATTTGATTCAACAGTACACGACTCCGATAGTGAAGTTGATTGAAAAGGGAGCTTGTATTTATGTTTGCGGCGATGCCAAAAACATGGCCAAAGATGTTATGCAGGCTTTAATCTTTGCATTCCAAACCGCTCGCCAACTCGACGAAGGAGAAGCCAAAAAGGCAGTCATTCAACTCCAAATAGAAAAGCGATATTTGCAAGATATCTGGACCTGAAAAATCCATTTGAGGCCAACATTTTTTTTTTGCCGTTTGACTAGTTGACATCTTAAGTAGCTTTTTGCCTTGTTCTCGTTTGTTATCCACCCAATGACTCATTTGTCAAGTTGTGCGCCCCCCCCCTTCACATCTTGACGATAGAATGATTACGACAGCTTTCAATGAACCAAAGTACTTGCCATGCCCAAATTGAAATGTTGCGTAATGATGTCAGACGAAGGACACGTATATTTTTCTTGACACACTCACAAAACACACAAAATTAACTAAAAATTGAAACTGTACAGTTACATACAGTGAGAAGAAAGACGCTGAAGCCTAATTAAAATTTAAAAACTGGTTGTCGACATAAAGAATCCATTATTGTTATTTATTTTGTAATAGAGAAATAGAGAGAAAGTGAAAGAGAGCGAAAAAGGTGCGACAAAAAGGACAGAGAAAAGAGAGCGTGTGGCGTTGATTCATATTTAGTTGTTTTGTTTTTTTTAGAAATGATCGACGAAAACGGAGAGGTGGTTTCGAGAATTTTTGGCGTCATCTAATTGCTCCGATTGAGCTCGTTGTTCGTAATCGTCGTTGCCTCGCTGGGGTAATTCAATTTGTCGCCACTGTCCCAATTCGTTGGAAGCCTTGAGAGAAACGTTCCACCTGCCAGACGAATTCGCTCGAGAACCGCCATCATGCGGAATGCGGAGCTCGACAGGCTGGAGGAAGCGCAGACCTTTCGGTCCACACTGAACTAGCGGACTAAGTAAAGCTTCACCTGTTTAACGAAAAAATCTTTTCTTAAAAATGAATCAAAACTGTTACAATAATTCAAAATCGATAAACATTTCATTGGTTAATGCGAATAGAAATTGAAAGCGTAAAAAAGGGAAAAATGACTCGTATATTCCGGAAATGTCAGTGGATCGAGAGAGAGAGAGAGAGTGAGTTACTTGTTTTTTGGCATATTATATACCTTTCCCATCGTCTAAAGGAACGCCGTTGGTGTCAACCGCTCTGACGTGGTCTTGACGACAGACCTTGAAGTAGACGAGGTGAGCTGCCGGGCCCGGAGGGAGAGCTCTTGGCGGTACGAGCAGAGCCACTCCGGTTTCGACACTCTCCAGCCGCCCTCCATGGTCGTGCGTGAGCCATCCGCGTACAGTGGCAATCACCGAGCAGTTGGGTGGAGGAGGGGATGTGGGAGGGGAGTAGTAATCGTCATGATGATAGTGGTGGTAGTAGTCGTAAGGCGAAGAGGAGAATCCATCACCGTCATAGTACTCGTAGTCGAGCCTATAGGATATGCATAGCACACAGAGAGAGAACCATAGTAGCAGATAAAAGGAGAAAGAAGAGCCGAGAAATATAGTTGGCAGACACCAAAAATTACAAAAAAAAATCAGCACAGCCATGGCCCATCCAAAGAGCTTATTAGAGAGTGAGTGTGTGTGTGTTATATGAGCTGAATATTCTGAGCGAACAGCGTGCGCACGCCCTTGTTATCTGAGAGTTCAATTCCAATCAATTAAGGAAAGAAAAGAATAAGAAACCGAGGCCACACACCAATGAAATACAACAACGTTCAATTGTTGTCTGTGAAAAGTTTCGACGACAAAGTGCGTTCAACATTGTCCATAAAAATGTGGGAAGAACAAAAAACAAAAAAAAAAAGATGCAGGTGTGGGGTAGGGGGGATTTATGGTCGACTCTTGTTGTTGAATTTACCTGGCGTTGTGCTCCATGTAGAGCGGTTGGTGCCCGTGAGCGGGAGAACGAGGATCGGCGGGTTTCTTATACAATTCAAAAGCCGATCCGCGTTGATCCCGATGTTGGGCAAGATCTAACCGTCCACCGTCCCTCGACTGCTGATGCTGTTGTTGATGCTTCTGGTTGTTTTCCCTGGGCGGTGGGATGTTGTAGTAATATTGTCCGGCTTCATTGTTACGATTCGATCCGTTGACGGGAGGCGGCGGAGGCGGGGCTTTACCGTAAAGAGAATTTGCCCCATAACTGTGACGATCTAAACTGCTTCCATGACCTGCTTGTAAGAAGGAAAAACAAAAAAAGAAAAATTTTCTTATAAAGTCACGGGCCATCGATTTACTTTTCAGCCGCAGCAGCCAAAGAAAAGAAACAACTTGACAGATGGATGGATGGATGAGATGAAAAGATTTCATTGTTGTGTGTTGCGAGTTTGAATAATTCAATACCTGAATCGAAACCACCGTTGGTATCATCTTCGTAACGGTAGGAATTGAGACCGTTGTGAATGGCTGACGCTGTATTGGACGACGGAGGGCCGTGTGAATAATAGCCGTGATGATTGTTGACTCCAACAGACGAAGAACCATCGCCACCGCCGCCACCGCCACCGCTGCTGCTGCCGCCACCACCACCACCACCTGCTGGCCTGTTTGGATGATTCAAAGTGCCCGGTGGACTGTGATTCCAGTAGTTACTGTTGGGTGTCATCGGTTGTTGACTGTTGGACGCTGTCGAAGATGAGGCATTCGCTGGCGGTCGGTAGTTTTTCGGCTTGGGCGGAGGGACGGGCTTGTAAGGTGCGGACTTGGGTGGAGGTGATTGCTTTTTGTGGTCGAAGGGACTAAGAGAATATAATAATAACACACACACGCGGTAAATAAAAAACAAAAGAAAAAAGAAAAAAAAGAAAACAAAAGAAAACAAACAAACAAACAATCAAGAACTCAAACGAAATCATAAAAATAACCAAATAAGAAGAGAAAAAAAAACTAAATTTAAATAAAGAAAGAGAGAAACCAAACACGCGATAAAGTTCTAATGGGATTTACAAGGACGCGCCACACGAACGAGCGGCCATTCTATTCACATCTACAGATTAACGAGGTGTAAAAACAAAACAAAAACGAAAAAAAAAAAAATCCTAACAAAGGAACAACAACAACAACACGATCACACGAGACTCAGGTTTGGACTTTGTCGCCGCCGGTACCGTTTAACCGAACGAGGTCTCATTGGCAATCTAATGTTTCAAATGAATGGATTTTTGTGTGTGTTTGTTTGTTTGCGGGACTGTGTGTACTGCAGCGTGGCCAATATTCTTATCTTTCTCTCTTTCCCCGATGTTTTTCTTTTTTTTTCAAATGATTACTTTTTACTCCTAGCGCTTGTTATCCTTATTGTTTGTTTCATTTATGATTTTGATGTTTTCATCTTTGCCACTTACCGATGAAGTTGTTTCGTCGCTGGTGACGTGAGCTCGGTCGGCGAACGTACTGGCTGACTGGTTGAGCGAGTGTAGCGGTAAGGATCGTGAGACTTGAGACCTGCAGAAGTAGGCGAACCGGGCATGGCATTAACATCTCCACCGCCGCTTTGATGATTATTCCCGGCCAGAGTTAACGTCAGACCAAGTCGGTTATAAGACTCGTACGATGACGAGCTGTCGTAACTCCCCTGAAACCATAGGAAAGAGAAGGACGGAGCAAAAGAACAAAAAAAAAAAAAACGGAAAAGATGGATGAATATTATTGGCTATTTCGTCTGTCTGGGGAAGCCATCGATATATCTTACCGCTTTGGCAGCTCTTTCTCTATCCAAGGAACTGCCTCGCATAGAAACTCAGGTAGTCGTGAGATTGATGAGGTCCACCGTTGGAAGTGCCCTGGCCCGGCTGGCCTGGAGCCGGTCCTGGAGGCGACGTGGGATACGTATCGATATCCAGACCATTGATGTCGCCCTCTCTCGATCCAAAAAGTCGCTCCTGGGCGGAGCGTGCCAACTGTCGGTTTGATGGTTTGCTACTTCGATCGATTTTCGGTGGCAACTCAACGACGCCAGATGATGATGGACCGTGACTACCGTTACTACTTCCGCCACCGTATTTGGAATAAGGCGAGAAATGATGTTGTTGTTGTTGCTGTTGTTGCTGAGACGTCGGGTAACCGCCACCAGACGATCTCGACTGATGCGGTCCGTTTATGTAGTCCAAATTGGTACTGGTCTGTTGGCCAGCGCGTGACGACGGACTGTTATACGAATAATTGGGCGGTTGGCCGCCGTAGTTGCGCGGAGTGTTAGGATCCCTCTGTTGCGATGGATGATGGCCGTTGCCGGGCGATGAGAATCCGTATTTGGAATCGCCGCCTTGAGATCGCCGTTTGGTAGGCGTTGACGAATCCACCACCTTAAATAATACGAAAAAAATCGCAATGGTTGAATTAAATTACATTTTCAGTTTGATAGAAAATTGAACTTACAGAATGAGAATTAATTGGAGACTGGAATTTGTTTGGACTCAACGATTTCAAAAGGACACCGGGACTGCTCATTCCAGAGACGCCCAGATCATCTTGAGTGGCGATGCTGGGATCGCTGCAACTCTTGACCAATCGACCACTGGGTGAAGGCGGCGATTTGCCACCACCTCCTCCTCCGTTGATTCCGTTCGTTTTGGAAGAACCTTCAGCACCGCTGCCGGAAGCACGTGGTTCGGGTGACAAATCGAGATCCGATTCTGGCGAAGATGCATAAGAAAGACGCGAAGTCATCGGGAACAGGAAGTCATCCGAGAGGTATTCATCCAACTGCATCCGGTCGATGGATGATGGAAGAGTTTTTTTGTTTGTTTGTTGTTGTTGTTTGGGGGAAAAAAAAGCGCGGAAGCGGGCCAACAAAGCGGATGAAACGACACAGACAGACACAAAGACGAAATTTCATTGGTTAATAATTGAAAACAAAAAAATACACACGAAATAAAAAAAAGCGCACACAGAAATTTCCTGGTTGACTGAGAACCCTGACGGCCTGACGAAGACGATGCACAACGGACCGAAGCGACGAACAATTCAATTTCTACTTGTTTTTGTTTTTTTTGTTTTTTTTTTTTTTGTTTTCTTTTAAATTTCATTACAGGGAATGGCGGACAGACGAGGGACGGCATTTTAGTTTTTGTTGTTACAAGAAATGATTGAATAGCGACTCTTCATGGATGACGGACAACGGTCGTCGAGCCATCACTTTGAGGGGCGCGTAATTGTTATTGTTGAAATTGGCGTCATCGACAACGACTTGATAGTAAGAAGTTGTTGGATCGAACGGTGAAATGGAGGGCGGAACGGGCGGCGGGTAAAACGATGGCGGATCGTTACAGCCCATGCCGTTGATATTGTTGTTGTTGTGATTTAAATGACTCAGCAACGCATCCGTAGGCAAATCAACCAACTGGCGATAATATACACACACACCCCCCAAAGAAAGAGAGAAAGAAAAAAAAATCAAAATTTTCGGATCAAATAACTCGTTAATATGGACTGGAATGAATAAGACGCGCGGCACAAGACGATCCCCCGTCGTGTTTTCTTTTATGAAATTTTTGGTTTTTCTGTTATAAAGAAACAAAAAAATAAAATAAAAGACGACGGGGGCGTTACTTGCACGCTCGGGTGCCGCTGAGGAGAGAGAGATTTCCTCTCTCGAAATGATATCCCATAAAAATGGTAGAAAAACTAAAACTCTCCCAAAATTGAAGTGGCTGCTGCTGCTGCTCTATTGCTAATAATAACAATAACAATAATCACCTTGGCTTCCGAGACCCAGATGGCTTGATTCTGTTCACGGTCGATGGCCTCACGAAGCTTTCGGTACCAGGTGTCACGCTGAGTTAGCGGAACTGTCGTCGTAAAGACGTGCGACCAGAGTTTCTCCAATTTGACGCATTGCTCGTACAATTTCTTGCTGCTCTTATGGGCCGTCCTGCAATGGAAATAAATCAATAAAAACATTTAAAAAAAAATTAAAGATTATGTTAGCATTTTCGCAACGTTTTCAACAGTCGATCGGCCATAGAGTTAGTTATTTGTATTTTTTTTTTTAAATAGCGCGGGAATTGTGAAAAGCGTCCAGGACCCCCCACATACACACACGAAACACACCGAGAGACGCAGACAATTGGCTTTTTAAAAAGTAAAAAATAAAATGGATGAGTAGCACAGCAGTACAGCAGTTGGCTGGAATGTGTTGACTGGGGCCAGCAATGGGCGACTTACCACTTGAAGAATTCTTCGAGTCGTGGAGCCAGGCCAGCCAGAGTGCTGACATTTCAACCACACAATGGATCATTGCAAACCGAAAAAAAGAATATCCATAATGCAAGAAAAACCAACAACAACAACAACAACAACATGACTAAACCTACACACAACTAGAAATAAGGTGTACCAACGCTCTATGCAGATACTACATCTTTAGATAGATTGATAGAAAAAAAAGAGATCCTACTACTAGATATAATGTGATGGATAATCTATGCACTGTGTGCCGAATTTGAAATTGTGATGGGGCGGGCCCGCAAAAGTGTTGAATTATTTATTTACTTTGGTATTCCGGCGCGGAGCTCCTTGACTGTGTGTTTCGAATCGGCCCGCAAAAAGATGACAACCGGATAAAACTGAGCATAGTTGAGCTTGTCCACAGCGCCTGGAGTGATGTCCAGCAATGCGTGACGACCTTTCTCCACCAGTTCGCGGATGGCGCTCAAGCGAACGATACCAGAACGCCCCGTCGCTACAGGAGCGCCAGTTCCAGACACTTCGGTCGAGTCTCGATTTCCGTCCATTTCTTTTCCATTCAAATTAAAAAAAAAAAAAGTTATAAAAATGTTTGGACAAAAAAAAGAGTGGCGATAACTTACGGGGTGCAGAGAATTTATCAGGGAAATCCTTGATGAGTTTGTCTCTAGCGACATCAGCAATGGGACCGAAAAAGACGACAGGTCGGATGAATCCAGGGTGTCGCAGTACGACACGTTCGTAAGCTGGGAATTTGCTGAGTGTTTCGGCAAATACCACGTCATCCCAGTGATCCTGAATGAAGAGAAGAAACACATAAGCCACACACATATCATCACCAATGTTGAAAGCATCCACTATTTTATAAGCGCATCATTAGCATTAGAAAAGAGACAGGATAGAGAAAAAAAAGTATGTAAGAAGAAGAAGAAGAAGAAGAAGAATGATGGATGTGCCGTATCGCACGTTCCTTCAATTGACAAAAGACTCACGATTTCTTTTTCAACAGAAGAACGAAGATGATAACCGGTTACGTGTGACTCTTTTTCCAAGAGATAGCCCCCCCCCCCAAAAAAAAAAAAAAGATTAAAGAAAGTGAAAAAAAAAGAAAAATCTTCTTGTGGAAACCCGCAGAGTGTTGTCAAGAGGCGTGTCGGCGGGAGTCGTGACCGCACCAAGAAATTCTTATTAAATTGTTCGTTTTTTTTTCACTCATTTTGAAGGGATGCATTTTTTAAAGTAACTTTTTTTCGGGATAAGAGAACCCGTAAAAAGAGCTCTAGAAATAGTCTGGGCGTGTTTGAAAAAAATAAAAAAATAAAAATAAATATGTGCATTCTCACCCTTCCTAGAGATTTTGAACGGCGGTGTGTGGGTCGCCTCCGCCGGAAGAAGGAACCGCGTGACTCGGATGTCGTCGTAGCCGCTTCCTTTTTGGCGGCATTGAATTGAGCCGTGGCTAATTCCTCGGCTCCCGCGCTGTTGGGCACAACCCCCTGCTGCAAGTCTTGACCGTTTGGACCTATTTTCCGTTGTTGGATGGATGGATGGGATGGATGGATGGAAAAACAACACAAAAGTCAGAATGAATTCACGCAGCGATCCATCATCTTCTTCTTTTCTGATGTTGAATACGTGAAGACGTCACGGTATAAACAACAACAACAACAACCAACCAACCGAACTACTACTACCACTACTAATACCACACAAAATTTTTCTTCGAAAAGGTAAAAAAAACAAAACAACTCACCCACGCGGAAGGCCTGCCAAGCACCCACGACTCCTTTGTAAAGAGTGTCGACAACGTGAAAGACTTCGCCTTTGCGGAACGCCATATGCCCACTGGCCGGCTGTTCGTAATTGAAATGAGTCCTGTCAAAAAGATTTTCATCAGAAAACGTTTTTTGAAATGATTTGCATCATCCTTTTTCTTGGAGAAGGTTATTTATTATTATTCGTACTTGACGTAAAACGAGTCTCCGTGACCAGACGCCACCACTTGATCGTACTCTTCCCGTTTGTGTTGCACGACCAATTCGATTTGATCCTGAAGACTGAGGAGGAATAGGACGGCCTCTTCTCGAGTGACGCCATTCATTTCCATATCATTGACCTTTAAGAAGAAAACAAAAGAAAACGAATAACATGAAAATGTTGTTTCTTTTTTTTTTCTTTTTTTTAAGAAGACTCCAAGAAAGAGAAAGAGATAGAAATAGTATAATTCTAGTCCATTTTATTACTTTGAGTATCTTGTCTCCAGGAACGAGGCCTTGCAATGCCGCCGGGCTGCCAGGCTGAACGGCCGTCACGAAGATGCCCACTTGATTGCCACCAGTAACACGAATACCGACCGAACCTTCTTTCTGAAAACTGATGAACCGAGGATCCAACCTAATAAGAAATCAAATGACGAGCGTGAAAAAAGCGGAGCAAAATCACAACAACAACCGAAATCAAGTCAGATTGATCATCTTTTTCTTCTTCTTCTTCTTCTCATTTTGTAATATTTTAAAAAATGAATTTGTATTTCTTTGTGTCTTACGTCGGAGGTGGTTTGACGGGTTCGGGAGCTTCATTGGCCCGTCTGGGACTGTAGTAATCATCGCTACGAGGCGGTGGAGGTCGCGGAGGGGCGTCTTCGCCGTCAGCAGCGTGCCCGTTCATGTGATTATTGTGATGATCGAGTTGCGACAGTGAAACGTCCATCAGTGGTCCACGCGATCGTCCGGCCAGCCGAGACAGATTGCTTTTGTCCTCGTTGTTGTTGTACGGACCAAGTCCGGCAGAGTGCGGCAGAGGAGGCTGCGGCGTCAGCGGATTGCGATAGTCGACGCTCCCGCCGCGGGTCGGCGGTTGGACGTACAAATTCTGGTTACAATAATTGGGTCTGTCGGCGTAGTTGGCGAAATGTGGGCCACCACCACCACCGCCAGCTACTCCACCAACTCCTACAGCACTGCCGTCTTTCACGGCTCCATAAGTAGGATCGTTGTAACCATTAGATGCTTGAGATCCTCCAACAGGCCCTGAACCTCCAACGGCTCCCAAGAGAGCCGGAGCGGCTGCATCTCGACGCACCGTCAGCTGGAGCTTATCTTTACAGTTCTCCATGAGCTTTTTGGCTTCCTTGAGACTGAGTCCGTCTGTTGAAGTCGAGTTGATCTTGAGAACGATATCGCCTTCTTGAAAGACGGGACTGTTGTTTCCATGACTACCATCGCGATCGATCAGCGCCCGGTTGGTCAACTCTTTCAAGTAGATCCTCGAGCCCAAAATGACTCCGAAATCTGTTTATGACGTGATTGAAAAAGGAGAAAACATCAAAAGAAGCCAGGGCACATAAAAAAAACAAAAAAAATAGACTCGGAAGAACTTCTAAGTCGAGAAATCATTCCTGACGTTGAAGGATAGTCTCGACGAGTAGATCGAATCATCATTTTTTGATGATTGAAAAACAAAAATAGTAGCGTACATACCATCTTTCTTTTTGCTCTTGGTCAAGGTGACTTTGTATGTGGTTGGCTCCGGGTAGGCGCCTAAAACGATGCGACGCTTGACCACCAGATTGACGGCGGCGCCGCTATCGCGCAGGACGGAAACGGCCGTCCCGTAATCGACGTTCTCCAGCGAGACGCCGTTGACGCTCATGACTCGGTCGTTGATCCTGAAAGAACAAAAAAATAAATAAAAATAAATAGAAGGAAGGAAATTTACTATCGATCCAATTACATTTCTTTCTTTCTTCCATCTTTTTTTTTTAAATCTCATTATCCAACCTACTACCCCTTTCATCGCATTGATTTATGAGCATTAAAAGATTAATCTTAGAAAGTCACGATTGGCTGCGAAAGTCGTTGATTTGTCGTGTGTTTCATACCAAAATGTGTGGGGGTCTCTTTGATTCAAAAACCACACTCAACCACTTGACTTGACTTGGCATTACAAACAAAAAAAATTTGAATCGCTCCAATTCCTTCCTTCATAAGACGAGCGATGATGACTTTCTTGTTTCTCTACTCTGTTTTTTCCAATTAAATTTTCATAAACTGGTTAGACATTATTTTCTTCTTCATTCTCTTGTCGATTTCTTTTGTCTGTACAGCGGTTCTGTAATGCCCTGGTGTTGTTCTCTCTCTCTCTCTCTCGTTATCATTTGATATTTATACACAACCATTTGCGGTGCTCACACAAGAAGAGAAAGTTCCGTCTTGTAGAATTATACGCAATTTTACACTTGTTTACGATCGTTCGTTCTTTCTTTCTTTCCTTCTGCTGCTGCTGCTGTGTTTGTTAAATCATCGTCGCTAAGAAATGACGCAGTGAAACAACAACAACAACTACAACTACAACAAGAGTACACTTACAGTAGCTTTCCCTCTGCCGGGCCTCCTTTGATGACGTCCGAGATGGCGATAGAAGGATCGCCGTTGGCAAAGTGTGGATTGTCGCGGCCACCTGAGACGGCGATACCGAAACCGTAGCCAGGCACTCGATTCATCGTCACATGATGGTATTCCCATGTCACTCTTTCGCCCGCACCCTGAAAACAAATACACAAAAGACATACAAATAAATAAAGATAGAAAAAAAAAATGAGGAGTTATTATTTTTTTTAAAAAAGAAAGAAAGAAAGAATATAATTAGTTTTGTCTGGTGGTCGAGTCCGGGGTTAACCGCAAAATTGGCCAGCCCTTTTTATTTCTTATTAACCAGACAAGACACAAGACACAAGAACAAAAAATGAGGTCGGCAAATGGGTTATATGTACACAGCAAAAGGGTCACGGTCTATTCTGGCATCTCTTTTTATCCTTCTCAACGGTAATGAGAGGTTTTTGATATTGTTGTATAACTGATCCCCCCCCCCACCACCATCTCCTTTCATTTCTCGTTAAAGGAAACAACCAAATTAAGTTGAGTTTCTCCTCGATCTACGTCTATGGCGTCCACCAATTGACGGGATGGATGGAGAGATATGCCCCTTTGCATTATATCAAGGGGATCATTCCGGACTGCCAAGTAGCACGGCCAACATTTCTGATTAAAGAGTTCCGATAAGACACACACACGAACCAAGAAGAATTTCAAGAATTCCGTCTCTCTCTCTCTCTCTCTTTTCTTTCACTTAAATACTCCACAAAGATATTTTACGATCGCATCCGGTGATATTAGACTGCACTGCTCTATCGATAAAAACCCACCAAGGATAAACGGATGAATTCCGGAATGACCTACAACAGTCTCCCTAGGTCACGGCTCTTTTCGTCCGCAAAATACCTGACTTTTTTTCCCCTTCACAAATTGAACAAAAAAAGTCCTTCTTCATTCTTCCTTTTAAAAAAAAAACTTGAACCCCACCCCCCTTCTTCATCTTTTTAAATTTCCTTCTAACCCCTGAAATATAAAAGAAGCCTTTCTTCTTCTTCTTTTTCCCTCAAATAACCTTACAACAAACCGGAATGGCCGCCCATGAGAAGCAAAAAAAAAAGGGGCTGTCCGGAATGTGCTCGAGGAAAAGTCTCCCCCCTCCTTCTTCTTCTTTTTCCCCCAACATACACACAGAGAAAAAAGTAGAAGAGGGAGAAAAAGTTAAACAAAAAAAAAAAAGAATTATACTATTTCCTTTATTTTTCTCCCTTTTTTAAAAAGTTTTCCCTTCTAACCCTCTGCAACCCCCTCCGCCTCTTTTTACACATTTTAGCTGGCATTCCTCCGCGCCAGGACCAATTCCGGGGTCTCTTTCCATATGTAACGATAACATGAGCATCCGCACATAGCCGCAGCCCGAAGAAAAGAAAGAAACCAAGAAGGGGGAAGAATGAAAATGTTGTTCAAGTTCTTATCTTTTTATTCTAAATTTTCAAAAAGACGATCAAGGAACAAATGAGTTCCAGTCGACTGATAATCCAGCGGACCTCGACAATTGGGTGCAGTTTAGCGGAAAAAATTTGATGATTAGAAGGGAAAAAGGTTAAAAAGGAAACACGGAATTGAATTGTAAAATCCTTCACAAAAAATAAAAAATCTCCATTTTTTCTTTTCTTTTTTATAATAAGTAATAAACTTTTCTTCCAGTTCTTTTGGCACACACAAGTGGAACTGCAACAAGCAGAGAAAGGGAAGTTTTCTAAAAACATATTGAAGGAGAGCACGAAGTAATAAGACGAAAAAAAAAAAACAAAAAAAAAAAGTCGACCGACCGGTAATGGCGTCGTTAGTTGAGAAATCAACCAACAAAAAATTCATTTTTTTTCTTTCTTCTAACAAAACCCCTCAACTTTGTTAATTCGACATTCAAACTGACCGCCAAATGTGTCCGCAGGGTTAGTCTTGATGCGGGGGAGTTTCAAATATTATTTTTTAAAAAGGTAAGAAACAAAATGGTCACAAATCGAATAAGTGTAAAACGGCATGGAGGGTTTATTCACGAGGGATAACAAATGATGACCTCGACCTCGATTCCCATCCATAACACGCAAACATCCCTGCGGATGAACTGTATCAACCCGTAACCGTCAACCAGACAGTGGGGAAATGTTCACACGCCACGTCACTTTCTGGTTCTTCTTCTTCTTTTTCAAGCTTTGGAAATTTATTATTTCAATCTCGTGTAACATGGTTGAGGGTTTTTGTTTTTCTCTTCTCTCTAGAGTCGTATGTACCTGATCATTGGTGGTGGATGGTGGACCATCGTGACGAGGAGCCTGTGGCGCGACGACGCCACCATTGCCACTATCCGCTCCATCCATTCGGAGGAGGGCAGATAAGAGCAAAAGAAGAAAGAAGATGGATGCTCTATCGTGTGATATATCCGTGGGAAGAAACAACAGACGACGACCAAGACACTCACGAAATGTTCTCTCTCTCTCCTCTACGATGATATGATTTTACACAAAACAACAACAACAACAACAACAACAACAAGAAAATTTTGAAGAGAGAATCTTCTTTTTTCACTTCACTCACGGCCCGGCCGGTTCTTACACGGACACCAAACACAATCTTCTTCTTCTTCTTCAAAAAATAAACGTTAAGAAGAAATTGTTGTTGTTTTCTTTCTTTCCTCAAACACACAGAAAGAGAGAGAAAAAAAATGAACAAAAAAAAAAGAGGTGCCACTTGTTTCACCTGAAACGTCGAGGCCCCAACTGAAGGAGAGACCAGAGAAACCAGAGGAAGAAAAATATCAAAAGCGCCACTCTACTACACTGCTTTACCTCCTGCTCTCTTCTCTCCTAGTGGAGGAAAGTTAAAAGAAGAACAAGAAGAAAAAGAAGAAGAAAAGAGAGGGGGGGACCGAACGGACCAGCAGCAGCAACAACATACCTGGGTTGTTTGTTGGTATGCCTTCAAGCCACAAAAAAAAAGAAAAAAAGATCTTTCTTCTTCGTTTTTCATGTTACAACAGTCTCTTTCACTATCAAAACCCTGAGGGCACAGCTTGATAAGAGACTGAGGGTCTCACCTGGTCAGGTATTCCGTATCTCTCTTTTCCTTCTTCTTGTTTTCAGCTGCCCTTGATGAGCAGAAAAAGGGAGAGAGAGAGAGAGAGAGAGAGAAGTAGAGACCTTGAAATGAAATAAGAACTTGGGGTCGTTTTCTTATTTTCTTTCAGTTCCTCAGGGTGGGTGTTGTGTGTGTTGGACCTTGCACCGGGGCAGAGACCAGAGGCCGCAAGAACCATTTCGACACAGTCTGCGCACTCTATCGGTCACTGATCAAAAATCACGCGGGAAACGAAAAACTAGGATAGAAATATAAGCGAAAAAGAGGAGGGATTGCGGGTAATAATAATCCCGACACATTCCAAGTTTAAAAAAAAAATACCAGACACCAGACATCACGGCCGAGATGTGGTCCGGTCTGTTGGCTTTGACCAGCTGTGTGTCCGTGTGTGTTAAATTTTTTATATTTTTTATTTTTCTAAAATATTCTATCTCTTTTCTCTTTTGTTTTCGGTGTGTTTTTTAAACGCCCAGTCAAAAAAAAAAATAAACACAAGACGCGGGAGAAAAAAAGCAACGCCCCTCGAGAGAGAGAGAGAGAGAGAAAAAAAACGGGAAAGAATTATAATTTCATACCATCCAGCTCAAAGATTTATTAATTTTTTGTTGTTGGTGTTGAATTGTTTTTTCAAGTTTCTTTTTTTTCAATCATCGACAAAATAATACCCCGTGTATTGTTTCTTTTGATTTCCTTTTCAGTATCCATTGAAGTGGGCGCCTATTCATTAGGAATGACGTCACACGCTCATTCGGTGGGTTTTTTCATTAAACGGCTCGTTAAACCCGAAACCTGTTTAGTTTTGTGTGTGTGTGGCTGCCGGCGCAGTCAATCGCGGCAGAGCAAGTCGATGAAAATCATCGCACAACAGAACAAAACCACATAATCTTTTCATTCTTCTCTTTCTCCCCAAATTTTGACGATGTTGTTGTTATTGTTTCGATCGAGACACGACGTGTCTTTCCAGTTCACCCGAAAAAGAAACGACACGAAACGACATGACACGTACCTACGTGATTTCACACTAGCGGCGTGAAAAAATACTCGTTCAATCTAATGATATGCGTTTTGACAAGACATTCGAAAAAAGGAAAATAGAAAAGGTGTGTCCATTTCAATTTGACCAGTTTTGAAAATGGCATTCGATATCATCATCAAAAAGAATACGATGAAATTACCAAATGTGTGTGTGTGTGTGTGTGAGAGAGAGAGAGAGAAATTCACGGGTGGGATTTCCTTTTGATTTTTTTTTTATGAACACAAACCAAAAATCCGTGTGCGGTGGAAGAAACCAAAGATGGCCGTTGCAGCCCACCGAAAGCGTTTTTTTTTCTTCTTTTTCTTCTTCTTCTTTCGGTCAAACAGCAGGCAGTCCCCTCCTACTCCTACTTGACTAACTGTGGAAATCGTTTTGAGCCTTTTTTGGACGGTCCCGAAATGTTTTGTCCAAGATAGAGAGAAACACACAAAAAATCAGCACGACCGTTTAAACGTCGCCATATTCATAAAGTGACTTACTCTACCCGACTGACGACAAATATATATAGAAAAAACAAACAGAATTTTGTCTTATTTTTAACGTTCGTGACCCGACATCAACCGACATCAAACGAGTTAAGACTAAAAGACACTCATGTTTTGACATGAAAAAAAAATTCGTCGGTTTAATTAACTGATGATAACGAAATTAAGAAGAAAATTGAAAATACCCAACGGCGTCGGGTTGAACGATCTTTAACGGTCGTCGGTTTGATGGCGTTGGGCGAACAACTTCGACTTCGGTGACGGTTCCGTGATGAACTTCTTCTGGTCGACATGACGCTCAAAGTTTCGACAAATCAAAATAAACACACCACCACACGCACGCTGCATATATGCAGGCCCACACACACAACATACAACACAGTGAAAACACGTCCAGGTCTTGGTGATGACTGAGATTTTCCCTGTCACGGAGTTTGAACGTCTTTGTCTGCTGTCTGTGTGTGTTGAAATTGGTGTTTTTTTCGATGAGGTGCGCACACACACAGAGGAGACACTAAACCAATTAACCATAAAAAGGAGAAACCTGTTCGGTTGTAATCCCGAAGAGCGTACACGGTAAAAGGTTCACGTTAGCGGCGGTGGTGGTGGGGATGGGCAGTGGAAAAACGGCTCTCGTTTGCAGTAGATAATTGGTCAGAGAGAGAGAGAGAGAAAAATAAGAAGACTGTGTGTGGAACTTTCTCGTTTGCCTATTCAGCAGCTCCAATCAAGTCGACGATTGAACTAATACAAATTCTGCCTACTACCTTTCCAGTGAACAAAGACATCAAAAAAAGGGGCCCTTGAGAGGCTACCCAGCCGTGATTGAAATCAAAAGGTGTGGTGGTCAAGAGCGTCGACAAAGTTCTGACGGAACAACTTGGCTCACGTCTAATTTAGATGAGAAAAAACTCTCGATTTTTTTGTTGTTGGAAATGGTTCAACATAGCGGCGGAGTATTTTTTTCGTTGCCCAAATACACCCCCCTCGAGAAGAGTGTCAAATTCCCACACATACTCCCTTTCGTCTCTTTCTGTCTGGCTCTCTGTCTCCTCCCACACAACACGCAAACGGTCCATGGAAATATACATCCACGCATACAAGAGATTTCTTTCTATGCGTGGAACGGGCCCAACGGGTCGTTAAAAACCATTTTGGATGCGGGCCGTTAAGTTCCTTTTTTTCTTTCTCTCTCTTTCAACTCTATGGAAAACAAAGTAAAAAAAGAAAAGAAAGAAAACCAGTCCTTTTTCTCTTTTGTGTGTTGTTCTTCTTCTTAGACAACAACAACAACAACAACCAATAATGTTTTTATGAAAGCGCGCCCTTCTCTCAATAACGGGAAACAACAACAAAAAAAAGGCCTCCTCATTTCTTTCCTTTTTTTTCGTGAATATTACACACACATCGAAAACGAGAGAGAAAAAGATAGAAACCTCAGCAATACATTCAGAAGCCCCATAACGAGGATGCCAGTTATATAATAATTGGATATCTAAAGTCTTCCGTCGCACAAAAGCCAACACAGTCAGAAAAACAAACCATCGGCGGCCGCTAGTCAGTCAGTTGCCGTTAAAACAAAAAATAATTATACTCTGGAAGGTATAACCCCCACCAAAAAAAAATAGTTGGTGTCTATGTGTGTGTGTGAGAGATTATTTCCAACAAAAAAACAAAAACAAAAAGAAACGGTGTGGGTTTATTAGCCAGTTCGGTTTAAGACCGCCCATTGATCAACCGTTCTTTCTCTCTCTATTTGAAATGGTGAAAAATGTTCCCCCGATATGGGCGGCCACACCCTATACACCAAAAGAAAAATTTGGTGTTTTATTATTCTCACAGGTCCAGAGAAGAAGATTTCTCTCTACCAACCACACGAGAAATAATAATAATAAAAAACAACAAGGGAGTGTATGGATGATGAACGGCATCGTCTTGTATGCCAAACGTCACAATCTGACGTACGATCACGACAAAGAAAACAAAGATGTACTACGGTTCTTATCTCTATGTCTTTCCCATAGAGTCTCTCCTTTTTATAGAAGAGAGAGAAAAACAACTGCGAGATAAGGAATTGATAATAATAAGCGATGCAAAAAAAAGCACCTGGTGGTTATTGCGCTCATTATGCAAATGACAGTCAGACGCGGGTAGAAGAAACACACACACAAGACGGATTAGACCGCCAACAAGGCGGAGGCAACGTCTTGATCTTCTCCGTACTCTTTAATGAGCCACGGCGGCGTTTCTTATTTTAACCTAAACCCCCTCGAAAAAATTGTAATTTTTTTTTAGATAATGTACCTCTTCTTCTACGGGTTCATCCAACACTTCCGTCATCATCATGGGCGGGTATCCACCGGCGGATGATAAACGAGACGAAGATGAGTAACTCGGACCGGGTGACGGACATGAAGGGCAAGATGTCGTGGCTGGAACTGTAGCTGAAGATGAAGAACTACTACCTCCTCCTCCACAGCCACCAACGGCATTTCCATTAGAATTGAGGCCCAGCAATTGACTAATAAAAGGTGTCCGGCCGGACGGTGACGGCGTATTTGAGCTGGATGATGAGTGAATACGCGGGAAGGTCGAATAGACGGAAGCCGGCGTGTTGGAACGAGATAACATCGGTCCTTGATGTTGTTGTTGTTGAGCTGGGAATTCCACTGGAGTGGACATTCGACTTCCATGGCCAGTAGACCTGCTGCTGCTGGCACTCGTTTTTGAAGATTTGTGTTTGGCTCCTAAACGTCGCGTGAGTGAAGCGAAAGGTGAAAAAAGGCTTGCCGTACTGCCGGAACGCGACGGAAGCCGGCGCTCTTTGACCGGTTTGGGTGGAAGCATCTGCTGTTGCCTGTGCTCTTCACGTAACTGCTCTTGCGTAGCATAAATAGACTGCTGCTGATGCTGTGGAGGAGGAGTGTGAGCCATCGGATGGAAACCAACTGGACAGGGTTGGATCTCATCTCCTCGACCGTCATTGGGGTCGATCCCCATCATGGCGGGTGGCGGTGGCGGATCCGATAGAGATGGAGGCCTTTGCCCGTAGCTGGCTACGCTACTACACCGGCTGCTACTCCTACTATTGGCCATCTGATGGAGAGCAAACGAAAGAAAGAAAGAAACAATAACAAATCATTCATCAACGTTCATCCGGATGCAAGTCATCTGAGCGTATCTATTTCATTGACAGGCCGAAATTTCCAATTCTATTTTCAAAAAGAGAACAAAGGAGAATAACAAGCTACGATAGTTGCGTTAGTTGATTGAATCAAGTAACTATACATATATACTAAAAGAAGAAGAAGAAGAAAAAAAAAAAGAAATCTCACGAGCCGGAAATGGCTCATAAGACTGTCGACGTCGAGTTCCCAAACGTTGGCCCGGTCTTACGGTTTAGTAGTCGAATTAAAAGGAGGAGTTTGGTTTGGAAGAGGGGAAAAGTTCAAAACAAAAAGAAAAAAAAAGGTCACAACAAACACATTACTCTGGGGCACACACACACACACACACACATAGAGGCTTTGCTTTCATTCCGGAGGAAACAAACCATAACAATTTTGTTTTATTTTTATTTCAAAAACAAGAAGAAGAAGAACTCGAAGCAAAAAAACCTTTTATCACCAGTGTGTGACACACAAAAGAAATAAAGAATATTTACTACTGTAACGTGTGGGTGTAGAAGGAATGATATAGGTAATACTATGTTTTTTAAAAACATAGAATATACTATATGTGCTGCTGAAGAAAATATGTCTCCGGATGCTCCAGAAACAAACACAAGGAATCAGATCTTGTTTCTGTCTCTCTCTCTATTTTGGCTTTTTCAGTTCGCCTACAAGAGCAGAAAATGACACGCTCGAGCGGAATGGCATTCGTGTTCTTCTTCTTTCAGAATGAAAATGTTCACTCGGATGGTAGAAGGTTGCCAGATGTGTACTGTTTAGTACTTGGTTCACTGGCATAGACTTCTTTTACTCTCTTTCTCTCTCTCTCCTGGTGACGGTATCAGCGTTATCGATCCGGTCCGTGTTTCCGGCACAGAAGCATCTCTCCTCCCCCCCCCCACCATGGGGAACGTGTGTAACCCCCTCTTTTCTACACACCCAAGTCAATCAAACGGTCTCATTCAATCGTGTCCTGCTGCTCACACAGAGAGAGAGAGTCTTACAACTGTTTGATCAAACCGCGGATGGACTGCAGGAAGAGGGTGGTGGTACAGAAGGGGAAGAAATGTAAATAAATAAGGTGGAAGGGAGAAAAAGTTGATTGAGTTTTCGACGCCACCGTCATGTGTGTGTGTATTGTGAGTAACACGGGGTGTATAGATTTTTAAAAAAACTCCACCCCATGTGTTATTTTAGGTCGGAGAAGAAGAAGAAGATGGAAAGAAGAAGAAAAGACAAGGGTCACAGACGTGACAAGCTGGAGGGAGTCCCTGTGTGCAACAATGACTGGCCTCGGGCCATCAACTTCTTCCTCGGGCATGTTTCCGCCGCCTTCGTTCTCTCCCGTTTACTTCTTACACACGCCTCGATTATTTACTCATTTCCCGGTGAGATGACTTTTTTTTCCCTCTGTTTTAAACTTCTTCTTCTTCTGTTAGTGTGCCCCCAAAATGTCCCCGTGTCGTGATCCACAAGACAGAAGCTTTTCATTAAAATTCGAAAGGATCTCTCGTGGGTCCCCCTCCTTTTTTTTTTAGTTGTTTTGGGACACATAAAAATAGAAAGAAAAGTTGAAAAAGAATAGAAACTTCAAGAGTGAAAATGTCTTATTTCCATAACTAGACGCCGTAAAAACCTGATTATTAAAAGGGGAAGAAAAACAAAACACATGCATTTCCAATCAATATCATTCAACAACAACTATTAAGGTTGAACCTTTCTTTCACCAGCTACTGGAACAACAAATGACTTGAATTTTCATTTTACCTCTTTTTAAATTTTGGAAACAAAAAGGAAAAGGGCTTTCCTTTTTATATATTCCCCAAAGACGACGACGACGACGAAAGAAAATTATCTATCGACGTTTGAGAAACTGTTGAAAAACGTTCAACTCGATGGGCCACGAGCGAAACCGGTCCGGGTGACCTTCTTCTCCATGACAGAAAAACCCCAAACGGTTGTTGTTTCCTTCTGCTGATGGTTTTTTGATTTTATTTTCTGCTGCTGTTGAGGGGGGGGGGGGGCCGAAAAAAAGATACACGACACTCTCCAAGTTGTTTGTGTGACAACAGCACACAACACACTTGTGCTTTGACAACTCAACACAAATTTTGATGATTCACACACTGAAACTTTGGTCAAGAATTTTCAAAATGAAACAAAACTTTTACTTTGCCACGATTTGTCGCAGACTTGAAATGTGAGAAGACAACTGCTGATGTTTTGGCAGGATCGTTGTCCTATGCCGAAGGAACACCACCACCAACTAACGATGCTCTTTTGCGCAGGTCTTATCTCGGAATAAAGTTTTGCTTAACAACGACGGCCGTGCAGCACTCACAAGATATCGGGCTGCAAACTGACGATGGTTCCGTGTAACGAACTCCTCACCATCATTCACGAAAGACGACTGACTCGGGTCTTGAGACTTCTCAGTTCTCAGAGACGAGTTTAAGCGTTGCCGTCCGAAAGAGAGCCAAATCTATTTAATGGCATTCATAGACATGCCTGACATCTGGTGGTTGCATTTATAAACTCAGTTTTCACATTCTTCGCTTGGATCGCGACTGTAGCCTGTGTAACAGACGAAGCTTTAAAATTCGGTGTGTTGTTTGATTGATATCATTCTATTCTCTTTAGAGTTTGAAGAAAGTTATAAATATCAATAATGGCTCCGTATAAAGACCAAGAATCAGACAACTCTGGATCTGAAGGTATTTAAGATTTATGACAAAAAATTGACATCATTTACTTATGTCAGTTATGTGCATTTCTTACAGATGAAAAGTCTTCAGGTAGTGATTCCGATAGCAGTGGATCGCAGAGCAAGTCGGAAGCAGGTTCTGTACGTAGCCGACAATCCAAAGCATCTTCCAGATCAGGAAGCAGTTCTTCTAGATCTGCTCAAAGCCCAGATCAAGGTAAATATTTGTCTCAAGTCTAAATTTTATTTGTAATATTAACCCTACTGTATATTTAGACAGGAGTAGAAGTCCCAGTCCAGGAAGCAGATCAGGAAGTCGATCTGGAAGTGAAGGGAATGGAGATGGAGATTTGGTACTGGACGAGAGAAAGAGTAGAAGTAGAAGCCGAAGTGGTAGCAGAAGCAGAAGTTCATCTAGCTCCAGCTCAGCAAGATCAGGTAGCCATCATTCTGATGAAGAAAAAGATGGTAAAGACACAGCCCAATCATCTCCATCACATGAAGAAAGCAAAAAGTAATTTCCCCAATTTCCATTACATGTAAAACATCTTTAATTCAAATTTGCTTGTAGGAAAATCAAACGCATCATAGACAGCGATGCCGACTCGGCTTCTGATTCAGACGCTGGGGGTAAAAGTAGCAAAGTGGCAAGCCCTACTGCCGAAGCCCTTTTCGGTGAAAATGTTGACATGTCATCTGAGGATGATGACGACGACGGCAACAAACCTACTCAAAAACTGCCCGAAAAAGCTTCCAGTGAAGTTGATCGAGACAGCATTGCTGATCGTCGATCGCCTGATGAAATGGAACAAGACGATGAATTCGGCGGCCGTGATAACGAAAGGGAAAAAGAACCAGAAGAGCCAGTCCCAGAGACGAGAATTGAACATGAGCTGCCTTATATCCGGGCCGACGTAGGCAGTGAATTCCACTTTGTCAAGCTACCCAATTTCTTGTCGGTTGAACCGCGACCTTATGACCCTGAAACCTATGAAGACGAGCTGGAAGAAGAGGAAACCCTCGACGAGGAAGGTCGAGCGCGCCTCAAACTCAAAGTTGAAAACACAATCAGATGGCGGACGGCTTTTGATAAAGAGGGAAACGCCTTCAAGCAAAGTAATGCCCGAATGGTTAAATGGTCTGACGGCTCACTTTCTCTTCATCTAGGCTCTGAAATTTTCGATGTTTACCGACAACCCCTTCAGGTATATGATAATTATTTAATTGTTCCTCAACGAGCTACCTATTAACAATCCTTCAATGATCAATTTGTCTGATCTAGGGAGATTACAATCATTTGTTCATTCGGCAAGGCACTGGCCTCCAGGGTCAGGCTGTCTTCCGCACTAAATTGACTTTCCGACCTCATTCTACTGATTCGTTTACCCATCGAAAGATGACCAAGTCGCTGGCCGAGCGTTCCACAAAAACGTCTTCAATTAAAATCATTGGCGTTTTTGGTGCGGATCCTGAAGCTAATCGTGGAGAGAAAATCAAGGTAAATTATACTTCTGTTAGTTGTTGATGAAACCACATTAACACTGACGTTTTGCTTTCAGAAAGAGGAGGAACGGCTGAGAGCTTCAGTGAGACGTGAATCTAAACAAAAACGCATTCGTGAACGAACAGCAACTGGCCGTGGCATGAGTGGTGGTTACTTGGAGCCCGATCGTGAAGGCTACGAAGATTCTGAAGATGAAGGTGGAATCTCCCTGACTGCGATTAAAAACAAATACAAACGAGGAGGATCTCGAGGTAACAGATATTTAATTTATATTAATATTTCGTACTGATAAATATTAATGAAATCGATATTCGCTTTGTTATTAGATGCGTCACATCAAAGACCGCCCATCTATTCGTCCGAAGAAGATGCTTCAGACATAGAAGATCGTAAGGCGAAGAAACTGGAACGTGCTAAAGCACTACCCGATGAAGATGATAACGATGATGACGAGGCTGGTGGCAGTGGGAACAAGGTGAGAGTAGTATCCAGCAGCAGTGAAGAGGATAGTGATTAGAAATAGAAGGAAGAACAATTGGTTTGTTGTGTATTTTTTCATTTTGTTTCTTTCATTTGATCGTTCACCCCGGTTTGGGGGCTGGACCTATGTGCGGAAGGGCGGAATACATTCGTTTTCACAATTTTGAAATAATAATTTTTTTCTGGTCAACAAATCGTTCGTTAGGTATGATATATGGCGAAGCTGAGAAGATGAGACAAAGATGGGGAGTGGTCAAAGCTTTGAATTGTATAAGACAATGTCGAATTAGTAGCGTAAAACACTGAGAAGCGATACTGTCACATAATTGGCTGTACATAAAATTGCACTTAGTATTAAATGGAGTATCATTAATTTGTAGAGGGAAAAATTATCTGGTCAACGAGTTAGATTAGTGTTAAAAGGCTTTCTTAATGTACAAAAGGAGGAGGAATCAAGGACAGTTCAGGAAGACTGGCATGTTATCATGTCACAGTCACTGACGGTGCTTGTCTGGAAGCCGTGTCTTCAATAGGAACGGCCGTATCGTAACCTCCTTTGCTCTGCATGTGATTTTGCAAGGCTACCAAATGCCTTGAACCCATGGCCACGTCACTTGAGCCTATATGAGCAGTATGTTGAAAATTTTGCGGCAAGCCGATCATGGAACGATCAATTGGTGGTCTTCGCCTCCGCTTTGAGGAATAAAAATAAATAGCAAAATGTTACAAATAAAGCCACACAAATAAATAATTTTAATTAATATTTCACTTACTGGAGGAGGTTGTTGAGTCACACAGCATGTGAACCACTGAACCCAGATATCTCCGCCAGCCATTCTTTCTCTCGTCAAAGGCTGATGATAACAGGGCAGCACAGCAGAACTATAACTGTATCCGTGCAGGTTGTAAGCTCTTTGACTAGACATCAAACACCTTTCAAACAATCCTCATGAGATCAAGAAGGCAGCTGTCATTTAAAATGTGATGATTTGAGTCCTGGAAAAACAAAGGACAAATTAGTAAATAAAATTATTTACACTTGCTTGAAAAACATAAATCAAATATACAAAAAGAATCAGTGCTATTACAATTTTTTAACGTAAATCTTTTTGCTACTCATTTTAGACTTTAATTGATTACAAAACATTAACCTCCAAAAGGGAATGTCAACAGCAGCTGCTGGACCTTAGAAAAGAAGAAAGGACTAACAAACTTCATTCATTGAATGTAGCCACTTGCACTTGATGGCTCTGTTAGGTTACTTCATATGTCACATAAACAGTGGAAATAAAAACTTTTTAAGGGATCACGAACAAGATGATGCTTACTAGACTGAGACAGTATGCAGAAAACAAACGTACATAATAATAAGTCGTACTTTTTGGTGAGATTCTTCGTGTATGACCGATTAAAAACTGTACGCCCAACCTCTTCTAATGCACAAGTAGAGCGTAATAGCCCCAAGACAATTCAGGTTCGAGTATTAAACAGCTAATAAAAAATTGTAATTCTGGCCGAAGCCGGAATACTCGGAATAGGAAAAGGAACTTTGGATGGAATATGTGTCACAAATTGCGGTCTGCAGACGAGTGTGGTAAAGTAAAAAACCGTTTTTTGGGATCGTTTGACACCTTGTTAAAATCAAGAGATATTTCTACATTAATGGAAAAAAATTGTGTTTCTTGTTGATAAAATTCGGTTGAAAAAAAAATGAAAATGAACAAGTTCATCACGGTTTTTCTTTTTTTAATTTTCAGTAGGCGTATCCCTTTTCAGGTTTCATATCTATTTCAATTGGCAACATTGTAACTAAAAACATCAACAGACTGAACGAGAAAAAATTTTTTTTACCGTACCGAGACAATATGGCCAGCGCTGTGTGGAAACTCTTCAAGTTAGTATTAAATATTTAAAAAGATTAATTCACTGATTGTATCAAAATAAGTAAGTAATTGTAAACATTTTTTTTAGGTTTTCTTTTCGAGTAGGCGTCCCGGTCACGGCTGTATACGTCACTACTCAAGAAGGACTATGGGGTTCAACCGAAGAGACCTTCTTGTTTTATAAAAAAATTGAGGAGATTCTACCCGGGAAAGAAGTTGTCATCTCAAAAGATCAAGAAGATAAACTGAGAGAAGTTGTTGAAAAGGTATTATCAATCGATTAATCTTCAAAATTTCCAAGACTACCATATTTTTCTTTTTGTTATTATCTAGATGCAAATCTGGTCAAATCCTGATCATGTACCACTTGCAGTAAGGTGGAATAATGGAGTTATTAAGGCTGTGACATTTCTTGATTCCCTACCTGACCAAGTCAAAAAACTAATTATAAAGTAGTGTTTCATTCTTAAAAGTTGTATTTTGTATATTATGGTTTGTCCACTAGGAATAAAGCTATAGTAAAAATCTTAAGCACAACAAACAACTACCACACATTGAAATATTCCAACATTTGTTGCAATTGTTGGAAATTGCTAAAAGCAGAATTTTTTTAATGAGACACATTCTGGGGAATTTACCAATTCAACTTTAAAGGTTCCTTGCCATTTGCCAAAGGTCATTTCAATGACCTTGCTATGTTAGGATCTTTTTGTTTTAGTTCAGTTATCTAGAGGTATCTTGTTATTAATCATTTTTCATCAGAAACCTGAATTTATTGAGAATAATCATAACTAGGATACACAAGAATACAGGTACTATTGTAAGCGCGATTCACCCTACCGGCCACTGTGCTCTTTCATTGTTGTGGTGAAGTAAAATCAGGTTAAAATTTCATCGGAAATGGAAATGGAATGGATTGTCTATGCCCTGTAGGCTGTAGCCCTGCATCACCCATATTATAACGCACTCAATAATTGATACTATTGAAATGGTTTGGGAAACTTGTGGTATAGCTCAAGGGTAGTCACACAACACAATATACTTAGATTACTTATATCATGGGAAATGTTCAAATCAATGAATGTAATAAGCAACAACAAAACAAAACATTTCAAACTTTTCGCGCAGTGGTTAAATAAATGCGGTCGATGGGGAAAACTAGTAATCAGGATATTTTTATTTCCATTAGAGGTTAAATTAACCGAGTTTTTACAATTTATTAATTATAGCATACGTGTTTATTAGGACTAACTAGTATGTACCTACTAGACCTACTTCATTGAACGTGCAATCACTACCTTTAGCCTAAAGGTAGTGTTGTGATCCCGCTAAAGGCTTTAGCGGATAACGAAATGACATAAATTGATAATTGATAAATGCTTCTCCCATTACGCCATTCGGCTATTCATAATTGACTACTCGTATCAGATTTCCATATGAACTGTTCTTTTTTAGTCAACTTTCTTTTTAATTAATATTAGAAAACAAATGTATCTTTTTATCGTCGGTCGCTCAGTGCTCCTAGCGGCCAGGAGAAATGTCCATGTCCATATTGTCCAACTCCCGCTAGGTGGTTGCTTTTTGGCAAATAGCAGACGTAACATAACAGCTGATTCCTTCAACCTTGACTCGTTAAGATCCCAGTAGCCAGTACTGTGCTTTTATCGTCCTCTCTGTTGCGGTAAGAAAAGTTATGATATTTAATCGAGTAGCTTTTTCTTAATGTCAATTCAATTAGAATGCTGGACTACCAAATAATTCTGGAATAAGTGTGTTGGAAGATATTAATGTCCGTTTTAATTTGCATATTAATCTAATGCCGAAACATTTTGCGGTTTAATGACGTCTTATAACCAAATCTCTTATCTTGCATAAATTTTTTTTTCAGAAATCACCATTATGGCTACTTCAAAATTCGCCTCTGTCGAAAACGCTCCTCCAATTGAAGTATTTGCTTTGAATAAAGCGTATGTAGATGACACTTTTCCTCAAAAAGTCAATCTTGGTGTTGGAGGTATGTAGGCTATTTTGGATATGTTTTCTAGTTTAGTTTCCTATCTAACTATTCTATGATTTATATTTCAGCTTACAGAACAGATGAGGGGAAACCATGGGTTCTTCCAGTTGTCCGTCAAATGGAACAGCAATTAGCAGCTGATGAAACCCTCAACAAGGAGTAAGTTGGTCCTACTGCATGTGACGTCGACCCTAATGCGTTTAAAGTCGATCCTAATCGTTCTATTTTATCGTCAATAGGTACCTTCCTGTTTTAGGGTATGAGCCATTGGCCAGTGCAGCAACTAGCATGTTGTTGGGTTCTGACTCTCCTTCTCTGAAAGAAGGAAGGGCTACGGGCATCCAGTGCTTGAGTGGAACTGGAGCTCTACGTGTAGGAGCTGAATTTCTCGCTCGTATTGGAAAACATACTGTTGTGTACTCATCTAATCCCACATGGGGTATTTCAAAAAGCTTTACAATAGTTTGAATCAAAATTGTAACTGTTTTTTTTGCTACAGGAAACCATAGTTTGGTATTTCTTAACGCTGGATTCGAAACATATCGGTCATATCGGTATTGGGATGCGGCAAAGAAAGCTTTGGATTTTGATGGTTTGATGGAAGATTTACGTAATGCTCCTGCAAATTCCGTCATCTTACTTCATGCGTGTGCTCACAACCCCACGGGAGTTGATCCTACCCAGGATCAATGGAAGCAAATTGCCGATTTAATTGAAGTGAGATTTAATAATATGTGATGGTTATAAAATGTGCTTAATTTTATTTTGGGTGATGAAAAAGGAGCGTGGATTGTTCCCTTTCTTCGACTCAGCTTATCAAGGATTCGCTTCCGGAGACTTGGATCGTGATGCATGGGCCGTTCGATACTTTGATTCTCGCGGCTTTGAAATGGTGTGCGCACAGTCTTTTGCCAAAAACTTTGGACTCTATAGTAAAACAAAATGTAACTTTTCAATTGAAATGACTTGACTTTATATGTTAACATTATATAGATGAACGAGTTGGCAATTTGACTTTCGTTGCCAAAGATCGCGCTGTGATCGAACCCGTTCGTTCGCAGATTACTCTTTTAGTTCGTGCAAACTATTCCAACCCTCCTAACCATGGTGCCCGTATCGTCGGTACAGTACTTAATAACCCTGCTTTGACTGAGCAATGGAAAGGACACATTAAAACCATGGCCGATCGCATCATTTCTATGCGCCATGGTTTGAGGGAACGCTTGGAGAAAATGGAAACACCTGGAACGTGGAACCATATTACAGATCAAATTGGAATGTTCTCTTTCACTGGACTTGGCCGTACGCTATCATTATTTCTTTGGTGCTTACTATCACTGTTACTAATATTTTGGGGTTTACTTTACAGCACTTGCAGTTGATAAACTGATTGCTGAGCATCATATTTACCTGCTCAAGGGTGGCCGAATCAACATGTGTGGATTGAATACCAATAACATAGATTACGTGGCGAAATGCATCCATGAAGTGGTCACTACTACTCAAGAAGCAAGTCTTTAAAGAAAACCAAAGCGTGCAAAACGAATTAGTAAATCGGCAGTGCTGAATGTTTTAATTCATTGGTTATTTTACTATTTACTCATATTTTTATGTTTAATGTGTACAGTAGCGAGATTGGTGGCAGTTAAGTCTTTAACATCAATATAATTCATAGGTTCAGGCAGAATTTATTTTTATTCCATTTTAATTAATCACAAACAAGGGCGAATTAATTTGACACCTGGTGATTCCAGATGAATGCACTATGTATGTATCAATTGTTTCATAAATTATTGTAGTCTTAAGGTTCATTTATCATCAGAGAAGATCGATTGAGAGATCATTCGTTCATTTTCTTGGTTACGGTTTCTTTTGGATGCCCCTTGGCAAACTAAATTTGGCTTACATTGATCTGTAACAAGAAACAAGTCGATTGGTATATTTTTAAATAGTAAAAATGATAAGGTTAGTTTGGATTACCAAGGGAACAACAAAGTTTGTCAGCTACGCAGATTCCATCAATTTTGTCACCGTTTAAGCTACACGAAGCCGTTTTGAAATAAGTTTTCCAGAAGCGTTGGTCGCACGACTGAGTCGACTTTAAATTAGTTAACAAACAAATTTTAGTCTCTTCAGTTTGAAAGAAGCAACCAAAGTGTGATCCACAGCAAAGATTGGCTCCAAAACAAGTTCCTTTTCCTGCAGGGCCACACGGTGCACACTCCAACAGCAAATAAATAACAAAATTAACTGTTCCGTAACCGTAATTCAACCAAGTTCAAAACTTTTGACTAACTTTGAAATACCTGATGTGACATCTGCTCCTCTACCTCCAAGTAACTTGAGGATTCAACAAGTTCACTCGAGCGCTTCCCTCCCGGTGGACAATTTGTTATAAAACATGGCTTTGCTGTCAGAGGAATTATCATCTCAGTCATGGAAACCGCGATCAAGCATAGTATCCACAGCCCTGCCATAATGCACTGCTGTTTCTTAAAATAAGATACTTAGAATAACTTTTTCTCTTAGCAGCACACTGTCTTTCAAAGAATGTACTGGATCTCTTGGTGAATGGAAGTCTATAGCATACAATTGGAACATTGGTCAGCATTTATACCTTCTCAGAGCCCTTATACTTTTTCTAGTCGACTCGACCTTCGACATCGAGGAGCGCATCACATATGTTCGTGTTCTTCATCTTTTTTTAGCATCCCACATAACCTAAATTGATTGATCAGAACTTGACTCTTACAAAATGTTTTTATAGAAAACAAGGTTGTGTCGTGACGGTTTGGCTATAATTCACTTTAGGCTGATTGCTCCACTCCCACGTGTAAACTGAAGAGGGTTGGTTTCTTCTTATCCTAGAAAACAAGCACTTTGGTTATAAAAACAAGTGTGGTCTACCTAGTTAAACGTTCTCCTTAACTTAACGAGCATTTAGTATTAGTGTGATTGCCATGCAAAATTTTGTTAGTATTGAATCGTCGTGTATTCGATTTGCGCAATACTGATGAACACAGAAAGACTTGCATAATTAAATGGGAACTACAGAAGTTTAACGAATACTAATAAAATATTTTTCAGTTAAAAACTACGAAATGCGCTACTTTGTTTTCTGCTTATCTTTCTTTTCTTTATTTGTAAAAGGCGATTTTTTCGAAGAAAAACACCAACAGCGACAGTCCAATTCCAATGGAAAGAAGTACAAAAGCGCTTGACAGATCAACGAGCGTCAACGAAATCATCTTTCCACTAGGTTTGGACATACCCACTTTACATTTTTCGACGTTGGATGTGCGCTGCTTTATCCAGTAGGCAAGTAAACCACTCTCCTGTAAATACTGCAAGCTATAAGACGGAATTATAGTTGACACTATGAAGGACAAATATATGCTTATCGTTGCTATATACTCGTGATTGATGATCCAATTGTGCCGGCTATTTTTACGTAAACCCATGGAATAGTATTCGATGAAAGGAATCGGATCAGAATACGTCATATTACGGCATTTGGTATGGGTTTTCATGTCTAATGCTATCAGGTACTTAACGATTGAAAAGTTCTTATAAAAGTAAAGTAGATCAAGTAGAGCTGAAGATTCTTTTGCGAATCGACACTTTTGGAATTTCGTATAAAGTTCTAAATTCTTACGGCAAAATAAGTAGCTCCCCGCTGTAAAACATTGTTCATTGCCTCGATACTGTCCCCTTTGACGAGTAACTCTGGATGATTACGAAGTGAATCGCCAATTACTTTATACGGTCCAGAAGTGGCTTCCTGTGTAACATGTACATAATTAATGATTCCGATTCCATATACAAAATTCCATATCGATGACTGTTCACTGTACAGTGTATTTCAATCAAATCCTACCAAAAACAGACGAGCCTTTCCCATTTCAAAATTCACCGTCATTTTTGTTTGGCTACTAGTACTAGCTGCCAATTCGGTTAGCGTATTGATGATTGGGTTCAGTTTGGGCATTACCATTTATGACCTTAAAGTTCCCGTGTATGCGTTTACCACTATCACCATCATCAAGCACCACAATCCTGCCACCAGACGCAATGAGAATTTTGCTTTATCGGATATGTAACTGCCTTCAAAGATATAGGAGATAATTTAGGCCTACTTGACGAATGCTGAAAATCCAATTAATTATACCTTGTCCAGTGATGACTGTCATTACGTAAATTGTTTGATCATTCAAGGCCCTCGTGAAATTTATCGATTTATTCAGTGGTGGATAACAGCGAGTCAATAGGGCCATGAACACAATCACTGTACCGATTGACAGGAGAAACAGTAACCAAACCTAAATTATGAACCAATTAGTAGCTTGCCAGTTAAAAGTTATTAAATCTAAAATTGAATATGAATTCATATTGTACGGTGAAGGAGAAAGGTCTCAAGCAAGCGGTAAGATGACTCTCTTCTTTCGGGTAGGGCTGTAAAAGGTGATAATCCTCAACAGTAAGAGGAATAGTAAAATCCATAAGTAGCATAAGTTTTGGTGTGATGACGAACGCAAATGGTATCATGTCAACTTCCTGGAAAAATGTAAATCTCTTCGCTTGCATTAGGAATAACAAGAAAACAAAAATACGAACCTGTTTCGTGATTTGCTTGATGAGCGCAGGAATAATTCCATGTTGAATAACATCCGAATCATTTACAGGAACGTAAATAAGCCTTAAATTATAGACCATCAAAATCTCAGTACGGTATAGCTATTACATTTGCACTGACAAATCAGGAAACTCACTCCATTTGAAACTGTTGAGAAATCCAAGTGATAATATCATGACAGATTCCAGAATACGAAAAGTTTCCTGCTGATTTGTTGATGGCGTAATAAAGACATGGTGGAAACTGAATATCAAGGGTTTTAAAAGAGGATTTGACTGTGCCTAGTGTATGTTGAAGTCGTCAACATCGTAGCCAGTGCACCTAACGTTCAAAAAAAAAAAAAAAAAAAAAAAAAAAAAGAGGATTTGAATAAACTATAACTTTGAATAATAAATTAACTAAAGATATTACGTTAAAGCCGGAAGCTTTAAGCTGGCGGCCATAAAGTAACTGTCTCTCTTCCAAAATCAGGATTCCTTGAACACACGGCTTGATCAATACCGTTCCTATTAAGAGAAAACATAATGACAAGATACTGAGAAACGACTCCATCGCATGGATTTAATCGTTATAAATGTCTTTCGATTTGCACCTACCTTTTTATACTTTACGTTTACAGAAAATGGGATCCTTTTGCTGTGATATGTTTCTCTCTTGGTGAAACGTCATCGGGCAAACCCACGTAAAAGATCTTTAAGAAATCTATTTTCATTCTACGAAATATTTAAGCGAAACGGTTCGCTGATTGTGAGGCACAGGAATTATCGACCACTCAGAATGATGAAACTGAATCTTTAAGCAACCAATTTAGAGAGCCAAATCCAGTTCTACAAGAGATACATTACGTGCGCGTTTATCGGTATCCTATATTGAGATTGCTGTCATTTGAAAATTCTCTATCCCTCTTTTACGTGAAACTGACCAGCAGTTCATATTCTTTTTCTTGGACACATGTATCGCTATCAGTAGACAAATTATTTACATGTTGCCCTCAATCTTGATTAGTTTTTCTATTCTTTCACGAGAACAATAGATTCATCAGATTTAGTCCAGAAAAAAATGATACTTTACCTTTCATCTTTTACCATTCAAATTTCACTCCAAAGAAAGAAATGGTATCGCAAAAAATTGCCAGACGCAACTGGAATTTTTTCGTCAAATAAGTAAATCAAAGTATATCACAAAATAGGGGGGGGGGGGGGGGGGGAAGGTTAGCGATAGATAACAATAAGGATGGCTAAGCGATCACTCCACACGCAAGGATATCCGTCAAGCTGGGTTACTGTTGAGACCGAATCCTTAAAGAAGCTACTGTAACAAGAAGTCCAATAAAAAAATCAACATAGCTTTGTATTTATGTACAGAAAAAGTTAACACTATCGATCGCAAAACAAAGGGATTATATATACAATAGACATATAAGAATAACTTGCAGAGACATTTCAACTGAAAGGCAAATTCGAGACTTTATTTAAGCTTTATTATTATATTGCGCTCTGCACATCCAAAAATCACATCCAATTATAATGGCTTAGACTCCCCTATATTGTAATGATATGATCTATAGAGGTGTTTAACTTGTTATTTTGTTACTCTACTCTACAGTCACGATAACTTGGATGAATATATGTTATAAGTCAGAAGAATTAGCACACTGTAAAGGCAATTCCAAATTCCCAATCGACCAAACCAGATGTCCAGATCAAATCAAAATACGGAAAATTTTAAATTTTAAACTATTTAGAAATTATAAGTAGTAGGACAGCCACAACCCGTATTTTGCTACTTAAGACCGGACCAGACGAAAAAAGGCCAAGTTGTAAACACGTGTTAGTGGGTTAAAGGTTTGCACGTAAATGTTGTCCGGTTGTCTTTTTAATTAAATATCATTCTCACGCCATTTAGAACAATCATCTTAGCTGAATATGGGAAAATTCAATGCAAAGTTTGGTGGTGGAAAAGGTGGTATGAAGAAGAAACCTTTTATCAAACGAAATCAACAAAAACCAACTGATGGATCTGTCAAAAAAGGAGAAGAAAAAACAACGACCAAACCTCTGCCACAGAAACTAAACCCCTTTGAAGTTAAAGTCAACAAGCAAAAATTTCAAGTTCTAGGTCGACCCACAAAGCATGAAAGAGGTTTACCTGGAGTGTCACGAGCAAGAGCTTTGGAAAAAAGGAAGAACACATTGTTGCTTGAACATAAAAACAAATTCAAATCTAATAAGATGATTGACAAGCGACTTGGAGAAAAAAATCCAACTCTTTCTGTTGAAGGGAAAATGGAAATGAGGTTTTTGGCAGAGAAAATCAAGGGTCAGAACAAGGTACAAGATTTGAATGTGACACATTTTTCTAAGTAGATGGTATAATTATTTCTTTTTTTAGAAATCAAAGTTCCTGCTTGGTGATGATGAAGTATTGACTCACAGAGGCCAAACCTTGGCTGACATTGAAAAGTTTGATGACCCAAGGAGTGATGATGATGAAGATGATGCAGAAAGGCTGGGAAAGTCTTTTGTTTCTGATGCTCACTTTGGAGGTGGTGTTTTAAAGATGGGTGACGAATCAGAAGAGAAGCTTCAAAATCGAGAGACTTTAATTGACAATCTCATTGCCGAGTCTAAAAAACGTAAAGAAGAACGTCAGAAAGAGAAAGAAGAAACGGACGATTTAACCGACAAACTTGACCTGGAGTTCAAAGATGTCCTGGACGTTATTTCTGCTATTAAAACTCCGAAGAAAAGTGAAGAGCCACCACCCAAGTTACCTGATTCAGCCTATGATATACTTGTAAGAGAACTGCGGTTCGATCCGCGAGTGAAACCAGGCGACAAATTGAAAAGTGCCGATGAACTAGCGAGAATAGAGAAAGAGAAGCTTGAAAAACTGGAAGCTGATCGCTTAAAACGAATGAAAGGAGAAAGTGAAGTAAAAATAATTCCTCATCGAAGTGCCGATGATCTTGATGACGGGTAAAATTAAATTCTCTATAACTGAATTTCTTAAATTAATTATTATGTTTTGTTTTTCTTAGTTTTTCTTTTGCTCCCTTGGAACCGGAAACTAAAACTTTATCTTTTGGAATGGATGGCGGCGCGATTTCGACAGAGCCTGAAAATGAAGAAAACAATTCCGAAGAAGAAGACGAGGACGGCGAAGAAGAAAGTGACTCTGATGGTGAAGATAGTTTTTCCGACCTGGCCTCTAGTAAGGATGAAGACGAAGAGCAGGATGATGTTGAAACGAAACCCAAATCAGTTGAAGGGAAACTAGATGGACAAAACAATAAAAAGAAAGCTGGGGAAATTCCCTTTGTGTTTAAAGGTAACCTTCTTTCGTAATGCTATTTTTCATTATATTTAAAAAGAATTTAAAATTATTTTTATGTTTCGTTTTTCTTAGTTCCTGAAGAGTACGAAGAATTCCACCAACTGTTGCAGTCATACAGCGATACAGATCAACGAACTGTTCTCGAGCGTATGATCAAATCAAATCATCCTGCTCTGACGGGCACCAACAAAGTCAAGATGGAAAAAGTGTTTGCCTTCTTAATGCAGTACATTCACGATATAGCATCAGGCGACAGTTTGAAGTTGTTGAACAATATCGTTCCCGTTGTGTTTGACTTAACCCAATTAGTACCATCAAGCAATATTGCATCAACTTTGTTGGATGTCCTCCAGGAAAAACGAGAAGAGCTTTCTTCTCTTGGTAAAAAGCGACCTGTTTCCATAGCTACGGTAAAATTCAAAATGTTTATAAATTTAATTTAAAAGATTCTCGTGTTTATTCGTGCAATATCCGTTCTTCCTTTTGTAGCTCGTTTTCCTTAAATTGACCGCTCTCATATTTCCGGCATCTGACTTCCGGCATCCCATTACTACACCGGCTTTTCACGTACTCGTTGAAGCTCTCTCAAGTCCAGTCACCAATCTTCAGATTGCTCACATGGGGCTTAGTTTATGTGCAGTAGCTTATGAGGTACAGTCACTCTCAATTGTATTTTTTTAAACAACATTTTTATGTGTACTATATAATATAGTATGTGGGCTTCAGCAAACGTTACATCCCAGAGGTTCTTCACTATCTACATGGTCTAGTCGAACTGGCAATACCTCGTCCATCTAATGTGGCTGCCCATCATTTGGTGCATCCATTTCGCCCTGTTGGGCCAGAATCACAGCTTTTGGTTTTAACCAGTGACGATGTCAAGTGAGTGAATTGCAAATATGTCTTTCGTGGTTTTTTTAATCCTTTTTTTACATTTCAGTTCAGAAACTCCCGAGCGACTCAAACTAATAGAAACAGAATTTACCGAGCAGTTCCGTTCTACAGCCTTATGGGTTACTGTCCGTCTTATTGCTGACTTCCTTACTTTGTGGAATGAACTCCCATCAGCTTTAGACATTTTTCACCCCATATTGGAAAGTTTACGAAAGCTTCCAATGAATCGCTACAACAGCCGAATCCAGGAGTCCGTCAAAGGCCTTACTTCTGATTTGGAACAATTGGCTAGTAGGACAAGAAAACGATTAGTTCACGAAGCTAAAAAACCGAAACCATTGCGGTTATATGAACCGGTCATCGACGATCAGTAAGGAAACATATTTAACTCCTGGAAAAGTTATTTTTATATTTCAATTCTTTTTGAAGCTTTGAAGGACGGAAGAAAAGAGTTGGTTCTAAAGAAAAGCTGGAACGTGAAAAACTGCAGCACAAGATTAAGCGAGAGATGAAGGGAGCCATACGAGAGATTCGCAAGGACAATGCATTCATCGCTAGAGAGAAGCTCAAGGAGCAAATTGAAAAGTATGTAGAAATCAATTTTCTATTGTACAATTTGTTATTAATTCACCATTGAATTCTGCAGGGACACACAGCGCAAACGCAAAGTTAAGGAATTGCTGGGATCTTTGGCTAATCAGGAAGGAGAAGTTCGGAAGTTAAAGAAACCGAAGAAAAAATGATTTAATTCGTTTAAGACTATTTACTTGAAATACACTTTTTTCTTTTCATATAATTGGTATGAATTCTTGTTTCAGATCCGAGATTATCATTAAAATGATAGGTCTTTCAAGATAAATATTACGCTAGCAGTTGATTAAGGATTTGTAACTAAATAATCTAGAAGATAAATATGATATGTCGGGAGGACAAAAAGTAAACAGATGATTATTACTTACGACATCTCGATTGTGGCTTATCAGTTTGTTAGTACAAATAAAATGAGCAGAGGCGTTGATCCAGGATGTGAACTTTCAGTAACGAAATCAACAGTATGGTACTATACCTCATAATCAGTCAACAAACATATATATTACTGAAACATGATGAAAAAAAAAATAACCAAGTTCTCAAATATTTTCTACGGTTTCAACCAAACTAACATCGAGTACACAGAAAGGGCTACGACATGTCGGGCAGGGACAGCGTGACATCAACCATGATTCAGGATGTTCAGCGTCTTGTCTGGCGGAGAACCTATGAAACACGCAATTATAATAACATGACACACAAAAGTCTTCAACATGTTATAAGACTTTACCATTTGCTAAGGCAATGTATACACCACATGGGTCGACAGAAACACGGAGTGCAACCATTAGCGTTACCAGTGGGCAAACATCTTCGTACTAGACGGATATTCGCATTGTTGACTGCACAACCCAAGCACGGATCCATTTCCTAAATTCGAAAAAAACTATAAATTTATTTGAATCGGGATGTCGGAGGATTTTCACCATAAATACCTCCTGGCTTTGAAAGACTGGATTCAATCTAACTTCTTCAATGAATACTTTTGAAAATCGCGCATGAACGTCCTAAAAGGAAAAATTATTTAAATGTCCTCGTTTTAAAAGAGTTTGCTAGAAAGATCATGTACAATTTTTAATTTAAAGACATAAGTACCTGATTAATTAACAATCCCCGAACATTGCTGATACGAGTTTGCAGTCTGTCTTGCATGTCTGCATAATCAATCGCGTTGAGGCGAATGGTAAACAACTTTTGTCTGGTTTGAATGTGCTCTACATTTACCCATAAATACTGGGCTGTTTGACTATCAACAGTGTAAGTGTGCTCTTCAGCGTTTTCCAGCTGTAACGTCACATGATTTTGATGGGCTACTTGCACCACATAAGGTTCAACTTTGATAATCCAGGAATTGGTCACAACAGTTTTGGAAACTGGATTTGTGCGGACTGTGACCTTGTCTATCCTAAAAAAAGGTCAATTGTTTAATTCACTTGCTGTGGTAGATTTAAAAAAAAACAGTTCAATTACCAACTTTCTTTTACCTTCTGAATTCAGCATTGATTTCTGATGCTACGTCATTCCACTGTCTCCCATTATTTGCATAAGTGGTCAATGAATTTACAAGCGGATGAGAACTCCAGTTGTTTTTCCACCAGAAAAATACTTTGAATGCAGCAACCACTGGAAGGAGGACAGATAAGCTCAGAAATCCTAGTCCAATTGGAGTTTGTACTAATAACAACAGCTGATCAAAGCCTTCAACAAGAAGGACTCCACCAAAAAATCCAAGTGGTAAAAGACTATGTATGATTACAGTAGTCAATGTTCGGCTTAGATGGTATTGCACAAACTCAAGGTCTTCACTTCCGAGCCACGAATCGAATAAATTTGATACCGTGATGCCGGCACTGACAAACGCACTTGGAGGAAAGATGAAGCAGAAAACGAAAATCAAATAGAAAACCGTGAATTCAATCATAGCTTCCCGATAGTTTATAGGGCTTCGCTACCCTAACTATAGACAAGTAGAAATAAAAATCAAGTAACAATAATGTATAACAGTCAGTTTTTAAATATAAAAACTAAAGTATTTTTTAACGTCATCACTTGTCATCAGAGACTCTACAAATCAGCTAGCAGACGATAAATCGAGATCGCATTTTGTTATGGGTTTTACGTAGGCGATTCGATATTTGTCTATTTGACTTTGCCAAATTAAAAAAAAACATTTCTTTGATCACAGTACAAAAGTTAAATAAATAAAATCGTGGCGCAACTGTAGGGCTAGTCGACCTTTGGTTGAAAAGAAAAATCAGTCGGAATAGTCACTTCAAACGGATCGGTTCGGATATGTTTTTCGGGAAATATTTCAAATATACAAAATCAAATATTGACACATCGTGTTTGGCGACTAAGTCGGATCCCGGACCAGGATCACAGGAAAGATCGAGACCATTTTTCTTCTTTTCTATGTCTACTCTAGATTGAGAATCGCATCTCGTCAAAATTAAATCTTTTCGTATGTAACTACTAAACTCAATTTCTTTGTCATGTGATAAAAGAATCCTCTCAGGTTGATTATTTAAAAATATTTTGTCGGTCATCATTTTAATTTGTGAATGCGTTTTGCTGGCTGAAGGCCAAAATATTCGTTATAAGATTATCTTGTACTATATACATAATTTATATTCGTTTATGCAGCATAAATGACAGTCACGTAGGCCTATATATTCCTACGGCCTTATCAATCCTATTCCAAATTCCATCGAGATTGAGAATTTATTGTCATTGCCCTCTTTTAAAAAGGAACATAGCTCAAGAGTTGTTGATCATGGGAATCTTACATTAATTAATTACACCGAAAAGAATGCGGCTTATTAATTAAAGATATTCTGAAAAATGAAGATCGATACGTATTAGTTTGGGAGTAGATAAACAAATAATAAAAAATACTTGCTTCTCTTTACTCAAGATCCTCCCTTCTTATCTGAACAATGGCTGTAAATGTATATGACAGCAAGAACTTTGACAGAAACGTTTTTCAAAAGAAAACAAAAAAAAATGTGGCTCGCATTAGGGTACGGTCTGATGAACTATTATAGAGCGGGGAAAAAAAAATGTTAGGTGGTTTGGTGTGTGTGTGTGTGTTTCTCCTCCCCAAAAAATATTTCAGCCGGGCGACTTGCGCACTAGACGCATATCTGAGTTCATAGTAGTGCTGATATGCACAAGCGTATCAAATCCCGGACCCCGCGACTATATACTTCAACGCGGGCTTACTACTAGTACCGTTGAATATGATCTATACGGTAAGGTGGGTACACACATGGGCCCAGTCATTTCCTAACGGGCACCAAAGCGAGTGCTGTGTCAGTTTTAGTTCGACGAAAGAAAATACCACGTACACTATTCGGACGAGATTTGTGGACGATCCTTTTGGCTTCTTAGAAACGCCAAGTATAATTCAAAAGGCTGGCGCTTGAATTGACCGGTAAGATAACCGAAACAGTAAATTATTTATTATTCTGTGGACAATCCTCTTATTTGCATTGTCTTTATGTAAGATTTTCTGGTTAGTGAAGGGAGCGAAACTAAATTCCCCATGTCATTTTTATTCACTTCTGTTTGATGTTTGTTTAAGTACATTATGTACAGTACAGTATACGTGTAGGGCTTCGGGCTCGAGCTCCAACTCGCCAGTTTCGATAATCGAAGTCGTAGTCTATAATATGACCAGTGCAGCAGCAGCAGCAACAACTCAAATAATGAAAAGCCAACTGTTTAATAGTTTATTTCTGTGTGGACCTGTTTTCTGGACTTTGAGACCCACGATAAATCTCGCGTTGCCATGTCAGACCATCGCATACGATATGCGTAACCAATGGGCAAAGGAAATTGTCGTGGGATGACGTGGGTCCGTCTGTACCCTACAGCCCCTTAAAAAAAAGGGGGGGAGGGGAATATCTAATTTTTGTGAACGTAATCATTTGACCTCAGATTATTACATAAAATGAATTTGATTTCATTTATATTTATTTGATATTAGACGAGACAGGATTTCTGTTCGTTGTGCCTATCGCCGGAGAGACAATTTTAACTTGACATTCAAATGAATTTGACTAAATCGTCGGCGGCCAGTAGCCGAGATGATGCAAGTCATACGACGGCCCCGAAAACATCTAAAATCTGCGGTGTGTGCGGTGATGTGGCCCGATGTTATCATTTCGGCGGCTTGTGCTGTGCAAGTTGTAAAGCCTTTTTCCGTCGTGCTGTCGTCAACGACCGCTACAAACAGGTATGTAGCTAATATTAACATCAGCACTCGTGAAACATATACAAGAGCATTGTCTAATATATTCATTAAGTGATGAAATCAATGATTCATTTTTTCTAGTACCGGTGTGTGTACGGGGGTTCGTGCCGGATTGATATCATATCGAGGAAACACTGTTCGCATTGTCGTCTAAAACAATGTCTCACTATTGGAATGGATAAAAAATGGTGAGACACATGACTATCGCATTGAATCAATTTGTCACAATTGTTTTGAAACTGCGTCATGATTGTGTACTGTGTAGGTTCATGTCGGACGAAATGCGAGCCGAATTGAAGCTGAAATCGATGAAGAAATTGAGAAACAATCAAGAACAATTGATGATTTTAACACAGAAAATTTGTCGTCAATTGGGACCGCCTGATAAACCCATGCCGTCACCGGGTCTCCTGTTGAATCCCGATCAGGCCAAAGAAATTCACGTTTTGGTTCATCTTTGTCGGAAAGCTTATAAAGATCACGAATATCCGAAACAATTTCAAACGAGCGAATGTCGGCCATCGGCCCACACGGCCGTCATCTTCTCCAACGTCATCCGACGTGTTTTTTACTTTTTACAAAGTGTACCCCAAATCCAGAACCTGAGCGCGTCTAGTCAAATGTCTCTGTTGAAAGAGAGAGGCATGGAATCGTTGATTGTCATGTCGGCGCTGTCATTCGATCCGATAGGACGCGTCTGGACCAACAGGAACAAAACGAATTACAAAGTTCTTGTGGACGAGCCTTACCCGATTCACGTGTGCGAGAAAGATTTCGAACGATTGCACGGTCACGCAGTCATGCGCAAACATTTCGACACCATCAGTTCTCTTCTGTTGAGTCTACACGTCGACGAGCAGATTGTCGTTCTCCTGTCACTTGTCGCATTTTTCACCATCGACGACCATCAGAACGGCAATTCCGAAGAAGCTGCTCAGATCCTGGCCATTCAGGAGCATTTTATCGACTTGCTCAAACGTTACGTCCACTGGAAAATGGGACCGGAAATTAGCGAGAACGCCTTTACACGTTACATCCTCAAATTGTCCGACGTCCGAGAAGTTCACAATCTTCACAAGGTTTCTATTATTTCATGGCCTTTCTAAAGCGTCTCGTTTTTTTTAGCGTTTACGGGTCAATGGGTAAAATAAGGCATTGCGTAACCAAATCAATAACACGTACCACTACACATAAATTATGTGTTTTCAGATATTTCCAATTGTTTTTCTATAGAGATTTTGCGAATTCCTTTTTTCAAAATCGAATGAAATTAAATTTGAAATGATTTTTTTTTTTAAATTAAATATGTTGTCAATTTATTTGGCTGTAATATTATATAACAATAATGGCCTACAGTGTGACATTAGGCAACGTCTTGGTTGTCATAATCCATTCTGATGGGATTTGATTTCCCCATTTTTAGGGTGCATTTGGGCCGTTTCTCTTTTAATAATCGTGATAATATTCTTTTCAAAATGAATCAAATTGCTTTTTGTTACGTTTCATCATCATCATCATCAGGTTGCCCAGTTACTTTTGACCGGCGACGAGATCCATCAGCTGGAGCATCAATTGGGAGGACTGGTTCTCTTGAAAGGCGGTTCCCAGCATTAGCCGTTCGTGTGTGATTATTCACGGACTATATATACGGACGTGCTCTTGTTTTTATATCCCCAGCATCATGTCTTCCCTTCCAACTCATCGTAACATGATTTCTTACAGTAAACACTCTGTACAGAGGTACACATACTATAGTTACAACAGACACATGAAAGAAGAAGAAGACCGTCGTTACCAAACGAATCCGACCATCATCAGTTTTCCTTTATCCTCCAGCTCCTCCCACATCCCTATGAAGAATTTTTTTCTGATATGCGCCATGACATATATGTATATGGAACTATATAAAGCTGTGCGTCTGCTCACAGTTATAGGTGATGGCTATGTGTGTGTGTGTCTACGTGATGTTTTTCAAAACGTTCCATGTCAATCAATACAGTAGACGTCATGCTCGTCGCGGTGTGTGTGTCCCCACTGAAAATTGTTTGATTATGAAAAGTTTATCTCGCTCGTCGATATTAGTAGCTACATATCAAAAGGAATATGATGCGTAACATATTGAGTACACAATGTTGTCATGGAAATAGATATATTAAATCTGCGCGCTGACTCGGCATTAACAGCAAAGTCTCATTGTTCTTGTCGAATTTTATCGATCGGTACGTTATAATCCTCTTCGTTGAGATATTTCGTCTACTATTTAGTTTCGAGCTTGGACAGTAGATGTTGGGTGGTTGAGTTCACAACGGGTACAGCATTTTTGTTCTTATTACGTAATATGTGTACGTTTTATATCTTCCGCACCGCGCCCCAAATTCGTACCGAATGCCCTTCGTACCCTGTGAGCCCCTCCATCACGAGAGTCTCCTGTGCTCTTGTGTGTGTACTCGATGGCCTTCGAACTTCTTTGGGTTCCAACTTCTTTTGGACTTATCTTGAAATATTAGAAAGTACTAAATACTAAACGACGTCGTACTTGGCAATATCAATTTGAATAATTAATTAATTATCTACTGGCAATTTTCAAAGACTGGCAGGCAGCATTCTTTCGGGTTCTTAATAAGATTTTCCCTTTATTTTGTTTGTGTATACTCGAAAGTATTTACATAATTAGTCGGTGCTGAATATATTTTGAGCCTCTGCTCCGCTGAGACTTTTGGGTCTCATACAGTGACGTAAAACTTGCGAACGCGTCATTTTTCGACGTGATGGCTACATATAGCTCGTTGATGCTGGCAACCTGTTGATAATATACGTACGACGGCTGTGTATAGAGAGAGACAGAATTGATTAACTTTTTGTCGTTGCATGACCTAAGACTTCAATATCCTCCTCCGCGCATAGACTGATATCTTATTTTCAGGACTTTCTGCTCTGACATATTTCATGGTATATGGTCTTTTATAGACTCAAAATGAAATGCTGCTGCCAGTACAGTTGTCCAACTTTATAATTATGGCCTCCAATTCTATAAGAAATGATTCAACAAATAATGAAACTCCGCCCATCTTCAAGTTTAACGAAAATCATTTGTATTAGGCTATACTTATTCTATATAGCAACGGATATTGTAAGGTCCTATTGTATTAAGGTTTATGCATAGATATTAATATATAAATCCACGAAATATGATGAGATGAAATGTTTAAGAAATAGAACTAAACGGTCTAAACAGATGCGAAAGCTGTCAGCAGTCGTTTCATATTTACTTCCTGAGTCATATGGACCGAGATGAGCACAGGTATATAAAATAAATATGGCTGCGCTAGCTGCTGCTGTCTACAATATGCGTATCCCATATATCCGGTTGTTCCTTTCAAATTGACTTTTATTTTAATAATGTCAGAGACTGGCAAAACATGTGCGCACGCGTTTATCACCACCATGCACCGCTGCATTTTTGTGAGCTCAAACCCGTGGGGCCGGGCTGCGGCCCACCCATCGTAGGATCCTACAAGTGTCATGGACTATAGGTAACCTTACTATAAAAAATCCCCGTCGACCCGATTTCTTTTTTCGTTTGTGGTGTGTGGACTCTTGACAACTCTAAAACATTTTCAATACATGAAATAAACCTTAAAAACTTCGGGGTTCGGTTTTGGGGGTTTTCTCGATATCGCAACGATCGGAATTCTTTAACATGTCACACAGATAATAATGCGCTATCAAGCGATTGGGAAAAACAAAACAAAACAAAAAACAAAAAAACAAAAAAACAATCTTTGATTCCAATCTATAAAATGTCCTTCAAAATAAAAGAACGCATCGACAACAGATGCCGAAGGTCTTGTGCATGTGTGGGTTTATATATTTGAGAGAGTGACGATGATGGCGAAATCGCGTTTCAAATGAATTGGGCGTGGTGCATGGTGGTGGTGGTGGTGACGCAACACTAAATATAACACTCGAAGGTCAGCCAATTGAGCATCACACGAAAAGTTGTTAATTTATTTTGTTTTTTTTAAACAAAAAGATTCCGGCGAATGATTACAGGTGAGCGTCGAGCAGATGGCGTGGGAATTGATATGTCTTGAACAGCAGTCTGACATTTTGCTGGGCGTAAAGGTCATCATATGCCAGCAGGATGATGAAACAATCGCGTTAAATTGCAGTTTAATTGGCTTAATTAGGATGTCATTCCGCACCAAGTTTGTTATTTGCTGTGCCATCAATTACGCGACGAATTCCGTTGGGTTTCCAACGAACCCTAATCAGTTAACAGGGTCACATCGAGTTAAAACGCTATGAGTATCTAAATACAAAACAAACATAAGTAAAAAAAGAAGGACATGAATAAGACATGAGAGCTAACTGATGTGGAAGGATGTCGAAACAATTTGATGAATAATAATAATCACGAAACTTTTGTTTTTATTCATTTTATTATGTGTCGCTATACTTTTAGTCGTATGCAGATGAAAGTGGTCGAGACGAAACGTTTCCTAATCAGCCCCCCCAAAAAAGTAGTAACTGTGAAATAGAAATTTCATTCATTTTCTCGTTGGCTTTCTCCTTTTCTCCACGTTGTTTTGTATGTATGTTTCCTCCCTGCTGATGCGACAAGATTTCTCCCGTTTTCCAATGTCCAAATAAATAAAAACTGTCTGCATGCTGTTACTTTTTCCCTTTATATTATCGGCTCCGAAATTGTTGAGAAATCACAGGTAAATTGAAAGTAAAAAAAAAACGACAACATAATTTGGTTGTTGTTGTTGTTGTTGTCATGTAGAGTAGTTTGATCAACAAATCCATTTTTGCATTTATTTCAAAAAATATATATATTCAAAAAATTGATTTACATATCGTCAAGTATGGCGCAGCATGAGATATCATATATAAAAGCTATTACAATCAGAAATTGTGCGCGTATATAGTATAATAACAATACTGAAATTTGATTTTGTTTTTTTTTTTTTTTTTGTTCAAAGTTATTATATAAGGCGATAGCATCAATTCACCAGCAACAGGAGGAGGAGGACGAAGAATGAAACAGCAGCAGCAGGTGTTTATAATAGTAAAAAAATATTTTTCAATCGGCGGGAATGAATAACGCGGTTATTTGAATATTGGTAGCATAACATGTATAGTTTCGTCATATTATTGATGGGTTTTGTAGGTGGAATCATTTATATAATTTAGGACAAGGATGAACAATTCGGCTTATTTCGTTAGAAACGTGACGGTTGTTGTTGTTGCTCAACGCCTCCGCTTGATGCTGTTTTCTGCTGCCGTTCTTCAGTCACGTCGCTGCTGTTTGTCGAGAATAGAGATTGAATTTGTTCCGGCGTTTTACCTTTCGTTTCGGGTAGAATGAAAACGCCGAACAAGATTCCAATGAAACACAAACTACCAAATACCCAAAATGTGCCGGCATTGGTAAGACTTCGTTGCATGTCAATGAAGACTTTGGTGACAATGAAAGATGTTATCCAATTAGTGAATGCTACAATACTACTACCGGGACCTTTAAACTTGGCCGGCATCACTTCACCGGCAACCAGCCACGGTAGAGGACCAACTCCGGCCGCGAAAACAGCGATGAAAATGATCAATAACGTTAAAGGGACCCATCCAAATTTCTGGGCCGTCTCTGGGTCGTTTTCCAAAACATAAAAATAACCGCCCAGCGCGACGACGGACAAACAAGTCAAACCTTCAGACACCAAAAATAAAATCTTGCGTCCTAATCGCTCGACCAGAATCGAAGACGATAGAGCGGCTATCAACTGAATATAAAGAATAAACAGCAATTTCATTTTGATTCAAATGACTGTATACATGAATAAATTCACAAAATATAATATATATGCGTTGAGATTAAATTACCAGGACGAAATTCAGGATAACGGCACTGACGAGCCCATCGAGACTGGATCCGGAGAGACGGAAAATTTCGACTGAATTGAAAAGTGCTGCGTTGATACCCGACAGCTGTTGGAAGACCATAAGTCCAATACCGATGAGTACAGGCTTGTAAACTGCTGGCTTTATGATGTCAGAGAAACGAGACTCTTGAGCCGCATCTTCCATAATTAGAGCTTCAATTCGGCTCAGTTCGGCTTTGACGTAATTGTAATTTTGGCCTCGCAACCAGAGCAACGCAACTTCAGCCTCCTCTAGCCGACCTGTACGTACAATGTTATTCTCAACTATAATATTATTTGAGATATAGAAAGAAAATTATCTTTTGTTTGTTTATTCTAGATATATTAATGCGGGTTATGGATGCGTACTACCAAGACCTTACCCAAATTTTATTATAAAAGCTAGACGTCTATACCACACTCAAAAGCTTTTAGGGCACAAACGGCCGTGACCGAGCCGGCACGTTTTTTTTTTAAATAAATAAAAATAAAGAGATTGTAACACAAAGAAAATTCATCGGTTCACACTAGTCGTGATTCATTCATTCGGATGAATGAATGAAAGAAAAGAAAAAAACCCAAATCTTTTTATTTTTTTTTTTTATAAAGAAATGGTGGATAAAACAAAACGACAAGACCTTAATTGGTGTATAAAGTCACCGTTATAAATGGTCGGGCCTACTTCTATAGCATTATTAGCGCGCGGCTGTGACTTTTTCTTCTTTCTATTTCGCACTCGACAAGCACAATTTAGCTCAAGGATTTACACGTCAATTTTCATTTAATTTTTTTTTATTTTATTTTTTACCTGTTCATATACAAGACCAGTTTCACGCTGCGGAAAATAACAATCTGCTGGCTGATTGTATAGAGTAGGACACACAAACGATTGATAAATAATCGTCTGACGTGATTATTTAGTTGTTTATATATGAGGCAATAGTAATAACCAACGCGTCGGTCATTGGCTGCAATTGTTTTGTTTTTAAAAAAAAGTTCCTATACTAATACAGGTGCGGGAGTAATTACAGTACCTTGTTTGACCAAAAAGTAAGGCGAGTCCGGCACGAAAACAACTCCAACAAGAACCAGTACGGGGAAAACGGTGCAGATGGCCGAAATCCAACGCCAATCCTATTATCGCCATATTGAAAATCGACACAAAAACAAAAAAAAAACAAAACAAAACAAATTTTCAATGCGTCCAAGTTCAAAGACCCGTATAATAATCTAATTCAAATAGGGGAGGGGAGCTCCTTAATTTTTTGTTTTTTTCTCTGACTGGATTTCTAAATCAAATCCAGTCAAGCAACAATTTAAATAACAAAAAGAAAGAGAGAGAGAGAGAATGATATTTATCAATCCATTTTGTTGTGTGTGTGTTGTTGTTTTACCAGCCATCCCAGGAGACTTGTAGCCAAAATTCCGGCCGACATCATAGCTGAAAACAGCATACCCAATGCACCTCGCATGGAGATGGTCGTCGTTTCACCTGCGTCATTTTCATTTGCATTGCGCATCAAATGTGAAATAATAGTATATATAGTACAAAAGGAAAAGAAGAAATCCAATTACAAGATGATTATGTATAACAAGACTCCCCGACGAGTTTTGTTTTGCTTTTGATTAAAAATTTTTTTTAAATTTTTGTTATATTATTATTATTATTATTACAACTGCGCATTGAATGTAGAGACGGTATATACCTATGTAAGATGGAGCTACTACGCAGCACATCCCTCCGGCTAATCCACCAACAATGCGACCAATGTACAGCATACCTGGGCCATATACGTGTACATTTTTAATATTGAAATGCTTCTTTCTATTGATTTTTTTTTTTTTTTTTCGTGTGCAACAGTTGAGACGAGTTATTATCCCTTTTTTGGGGGACAATCATTCGGGTAACTATGCGGATATTCGGCTCATATGGTGTTTGAAGGTCATGCAGGGTATTATGTAATAAGAAATAAAGAAATAATAACTCACTCGGGTCCACTGCTAAAGTGATGAGTAGATAACCGATGGTGTAGAGCATAAAAACAACAGCCAGGATGACCTTTCGTCCGAATTTGTCCATGAGAAAACCTCCGCAAAGGCATCCGACGACAGCACCGACATTAATCAACGATCCTACCCACGACATTTGATCTTCATCGAGCAACAAGTGCCAGATATTTCGTTCCTGTTTTTCATCCAAGAGTTCGTTTACAGCACCGTTGCTGCTCTTTGCTGTTGTCAAGTTGTTGTTGTTGACTGCGATTTTCATTTGGGGCATGACCGGACTGGCCCAGCCGAGATATGTACCCAAAACGAAGGCACCGAGTAATGCTGAATTTTCAAAATAACACATAAACAAATGTAAATAAGCTGGAGAACGGAAGAAGAAGATGGGATATAAATAGGTTACCTGGCAAAGTGGCCAAAATTTGAGATAACTTGCGCGCTGTGGAATCATCGATCCTGCCTTCGATGTCTACGTGACAGATGGCTGTGCCCTTATTCAAGGTAGTGGTGGGACGATCCTGACGACGGCTGGTTTCTTTGAAGTCATCATCAGGGACGAAAGCTTTATTGATCGCCGACATGACTACGTCAACAACCTCACAGCAGCGGGAAACGAAATCCACACACAGACACACACACACACAGAGAGAACAAAGTCTCGAAACTGTTTCAGCAACCAGTTGCGCTCCCTTAATAGTAGCTCACAAGTAATTGGCCGAGACGAGATTTCATTAACAAAAAATTGTCAAAGTTTCGGGCGAAAACTTTTGTTTTTTTGGGGGGGGGGGGATTTGTTCTTCCTACACGTTCGCTCATCGACAAATGGAACTGATATATTATATCATACGTGAAATAATAATAATTTTTATATGTAAGGATGAACGACGAACGATCGACTGTCTGGCGCGACCGACAGAGACTTGATGTTATAACCAAACATTGCGAGACCTTTTTATATTGTACGTAGGAGTCGGTTACGGGACACAGCACACACACACAGACACACAAGAGATTGCTGCTGCTGCACGTCCGAAAAAAAAAAGTGAACTCACGAAATACACACTCTTCAGCGGCAACTCTGGCGAGAGAAAAAGGTAAAAAAGAGAGAGAGAGAGACGACGAAAAGAAAAGAAAAAAGGAAAACAACAACCAGTTGCGTTGCTGGTTGACTGGCTGCGCTGCTACGGTTCAGGGGTGGTCCACAGTGTGTGTGTGTGTGTGTGTGTGTGTGGGATGTTTTGTGTTGATTCAAACATATGGTCATTGAAGAGAAATAAAAAAGAAGCCGGTACACACACACAATTTGTCCTCCTTTGTTGAGCTATTGTCAATATTGGATCATGCAACTGACATTATTTTCTCTTGAATATATAAGAATTGAATATATTTCGTTTGAAGGCCAGTGAGAATGAAAGTAAAATCATTTCAAATGCAAACAAACACAAATGTGTCCAATAAATGATACCCTGATTCAAAAGTATATTACCTACATATATAGTAGAGAGTGAAAGAAGATCCTATAAGCCAACAATGGAGTCAAGGTTGTGTGGGGAGTACAATAACTTATTAACTAGCGCCTCCAATGTCTGATTCTTATTATTTTAAACAAAGTTTCAAACTCGAGATTAGATGACTTTATATATTCTTATAGGTGTGCTGTACAGAAACTTTGCAGCACGTCATCCATCCGAAAAGTGAATCATTTTTTCATCAATATTTTACGTAAATGTGTTGAGTAATTGTATGCAAATAGCTGACGATAGATGGGGATTATTTAGTCTCGTGTCCCTTTTGTTGGAAAACTGATGCGAAGGAACAATCAGTATATAGAGAGAGAGATCCTTCCGCTCGAAAATAGGATTATTACTACACATCTAGGAACTCCAGTCGGTCAATTATATAAAACAAGATAAGTCGACTGAATTCTATTATAGGCCAGACACAGACTTGTATACCTACAAAGTCTTCTATGTAGCGAGACACATGAAAAAGACATGTCAATGTGTGACATGGCGAAAAATAAAAAAAAAATGGGTTGAACCGCCTCACCCGACTTATGTAAGGGAGAAGGGAACGGTGAAAGAAATTCCTTTTTTCGAAAAATCGTCCAGGTGTGGATACATAAATAGTGCGCGTTGCGTATATATTATTTGATTTGAGAGTAGACACCAGCCAGACTCGTTGGCACCGTCATAACACACACACACACACAAAAGGATTATATTAGATATATATATAGTGTCCGGTATAACAACGCTATAACTGGTAATGCATACCGACCGCTATATAATATCGTTAAAAGTATACACACCTTCTTTTTTTTTGGCAATCTCGAATCATAGAGTGGAAAATTGGGGTCACCCGCTGAGTTCTCTCTCTCTCTCTCTTATAGTAAATAAATGAAAAGAACTAGAACTTGTAGTGTATATATAATACAGCAGATATACAAAGACACACACACATTTTTAAATACTACTCCTTGAGCATGAGTGTCTTTATCCTCTCGCCTTTCTATTATTCAGAGTGTTTTAAGGTCTCCCGTTCTCACCGAAATGAAAACAAGGTCTTTCTGTTGTTACCTGTCTCTCTCTCTCTCTGACGTTCCTTTTTTTTTAAATTTAATTTCAAAAAAACCTCCAAAAATAAGAAGACGAGAGATACAATACATGTATTTAGTGTTGCCCAAGGGCAATTGAGAAATCACCGATTTACCGACAATTTTTCAATGTGCCGCGCATCACGAACAAACGTGATATTGAGACTGTTAATCACGAAGAAACCCACCAGCACGTGATATTATTATTAGAATGATTTAGGTGACCGATTCCCGATTCCGTCAGGATGAGTGGCAAATAAAAATGTGTACCTGTACGGGGAGGGGATGAAATGACAGTTGCGCAACGATTTCCGTGCCCGGTCTCACTATTGAATGGCTGCATTAAAATTAGACATGACGTGTCTTTGGCCCTAAGACTCCGAAAGAATGTTGATCCAATTGTCTAAAAAAAACGGAAGTCTCATGGCGAGTTGTCAAGGGAAAAAATGGGTACAAATCAAATCCCGACACGTGTATATAAAAAAATAAAACAAAATGGACGCAATCTGTTTGACAATCCATTGCATCCATACACAAAACAATAGAATTACTATTTCATTTTTTTTTCTTTCACTTCAAAAGATATTTTTAAAAATATTTCAAAAAAAAAAATATCGATTTTGTTTTCCAAGAAATATCCATTAGCGCAGAAAAATGTGTCACAACATTGTAGTTTGAATTAGAAATGGATGGGAAGAAGGAAGTGAAACATGATTGTGGCGTTTTGACATGCGACATTTTCTCTACCCGCTCTGTCGTGAGTGGGGAAAGTGGAAATGTAACATTTAAAAAAACTGAACGCAAATAATAATAATAAAAAAACAGTTTTCTCTTTCTTTGCTTCCCTAAAGTCTTGTAAACTGCTTCTTGATTCTAGTGGGTAGTGTGTCAAGAGGAAATAAATGTTTCACACATTAGTCGTTGACGGAAGCATTAACAGGAAGTTGGATACCAAAGAAAGCTTGAATTTGCTCGGGTGATTTGCCTTTCGTTTCCGGAAGGAGGAAGATGGTGAACAAGATACCGAGGATACAGAAACTACCAAACATCCAAAAAGCACCGGAACTGCCAATAGCGTCTTGAATGTCGACAAATGTGAGCGTGACGATGAAAGCTAAAAACCAATTGGTGAACGAAGCAGCCGAACCGCCAGGTCCTTTGACTTTGGCCGGTAAAATTTCGCTAAACATCAACCACGGCATCGGTCCAGCGCCAATGGCGAAAGTAGCAATGAAAAGAATCAAAGATGTCAGCGGTAACCAGCCGAGAGCCGTCACCTGCTGTTGACAATCAGATTCCGGTGTGCTTTCTAACGTTTTTTTCACAATCTTCTTTGATGAAAAAGAAGGCACCCAATGCAAACATCGATATCGTCATGCCAATTTCAGATATCAAGAATAGAGTTCGGCGACCAAGGCGCTCCACCAGTAGCGCCGAAATAAAACAAAATAAAACCTACACAAGGATTTCATAGAGATTAGACAAGTGTGACAGTTGATGGTCATCGTCGTCTATCGCTATACACATAGATTAGACGTCTACCTGATCGACGTTGAGCAGAACAGCGGCAACTAAAGTATCGAGTTCGGAGCCAGCCGATTCGAAAATGGCCACAGCGTTGAATAGAGCTGCATTGATGCCGGAAAGTTGCTGGAATATCATCAAGCCAATAGCCACCATGACGGGTTTCCAGGCCCAGCTACTCCACAGATCAGAAAATCGACTCTTTTGAGCCAATTCAATGCGGACGCGAGTTTCCATCTGAGACAGTTCGGGTTCCATATCAAATTCGGGTCCTCGCAGCCATTTCAAAGAGTCCCGCGCTTCAGACGATTTCCCTATGATGGCAGAAAACAAATTAAAAAACAACTAGTTAAATATTGAAAATTTGAACGTTAAAGCTACGTATACAAAATAATCTATTGACACGAGTGAGACTGTGTCCACCAAGCCAGACCAAACAACAGGTTTTGGCCTATTATTGATTAGATTACAATCGATTGCATAATTCATCCAAATCTTTGATTCAACGACTCCTTATGTGATCACATGATTGCTGCATGTCTGTCTAGAAAGCTTAAAACGTTGTCTCTACATTGGTCGAATGGTTTTTGTCAATTGGTTATTTTAAAAAACAAAACATCTGTAGATCTTTTGGTGGGATCAGGAAAAAGGAAATTCAGAATATCATAATTATTCATCTTGACTTTGAAACATCGTAAAAATTTCCCTTTTCCGGTTGACAAAAGTTCACCAAACTCTAAATGGGTTAACTGCTGAAAGAGAAAAGCCGAACCTTTCTTCACCAAGTAATAAGGCGACTCTGGAACGTAAATCATGGAGAGAACCAAGATGACAGGAAAAACGGCCTCAATAGCTGAGATCAATCGCCAGTCGAGTCCCAGACCAAACAAACTGACGACTAAAATGCCGAGGACTACCATCAATTGGAATGAGAATCCTAGAAGGCCTCGCATCTTGGGTACTGAAATCTCGGCTGAAAACAACCAAAAAAATGAATCTAATTATATCGTTTAAAGAATGAATTGCTGGCAATCAAATTGATATGGCTTACAGACGTAGGTAGGTGCCGCTACAGAAGCGATGCCTCCTGCAGCTCCGCCCAAAATTCGGCCAATGTATAACATACCTAGATGGCAAATAAATCGAAATTAACAAAAAAAAATGTGTAGATTGGCTTAATTGTTGTGATTACTCGGATGAACGGCGACGGCAATGAGGAGCCATCCGATAACGAAAGGCAAAGATAAGAAGAGGAGGACTAATTTCCGACCGAATCTATCCATCAAAAAGCCACCCGTGAGAGCTCCCAGTAAAGCGCCCAAATTGACAAATGAACCGACTAATGACATTTCAGTGTTATCAAGTTTTATGTACCAGACGCTCTCCTCATTTGTTACGTGTGGAGGCACTGTTGCGTTAGGAATTTGTTGAAGCTGAGGCTGGACAGGTGACGACCATCCAAGCGAACTTCCAAGAATAAAAGCACCCCAGGAAGCTGCACGAAAACGAATCTCTAATTAATATCAATACCTCTTCGATGAACAATTTATGAACATTGGCATTACCCGCAATTGTCGCTATGAATAACGGCGCCTTACGAGCAGTAGAGTAGTCGATTTCGCTGCCAAGGATGTCAATCGATTTCGAGATTGGCAGGTTCTTAGACTCGGTAAAAGTGTGGCTTTTCTCCTGAATACCATCTTCGTCTGCGACGAATCCTTCATTGACTGTAGCCATGATCTGATATATATAAAATAGCACAAAGATAATTAGTTCATTTTTAGTTACATAATAGAAACATGTAAAATATTCAATAAGTATTATTTTATTATTTTGGGCAAAGAAAAAAACCAACCTCCTCACAATGAGAACCAAACTCTAATGAAATATCAGGGATGCTTGTTCAAGGCTAAATACCAAAGGGCAAAGATGAGAGAGTGATTGAAAGGTAACATTTTTCATGCAGAACTTTCTATACTATATGGAACAAAGTGTCAAGACTTTTGGTATTTGTTTGAATTTGATGGCTTTATCAATGCTGACAGACAGATAGTATCTGTCAAGAAAAACAAAGAAGTACTACGCCAGCATCATGGCCACTGCTGATGTACTTGCAGGTTTAAGTGCATGTTTGAACTTTTAATAAGCTTTCTCCTCCTAGACTTTTGTATGACCTCAATAGAAATAAATCTTACTTTACTTGAAGCAGAAGTGCTCCAATTCTTTTAAAAAAAAAGACTCCCTTTCTAACCTAATGGAATGGTTCTTGGGGTAGGATCTTAAAAATCTTTAAAGGTGCGTCCGCAAATCATTTAAAATGGGAGAAAGTCCTATATTTAGGACACAGTTATTATTGTTGACCCTCATTCCCAACAATTTTATGGACGAAATATTACCTGGGTCAATGTGCGACGTCTTCAACTACTCGCCAACTACTCGGAATAACACTATGTATGAGAAAATTGTAGAGAGCAATTAAATGCGTCATTGATGTCAATCAACTTTCTCTGAAATCGCTTTATATAAAAATATAAAACAACCAGAGTCTGAGAAAAACAAGGGGGAGTTGCAGACAACTGTTTTTATGTCAACAAACAAACATTGCCAGTTAATTGAATAAATTAATTCAATTTGAATTTCGAATTTTGGACAGACAGGACAGGACACACATCAATCATTTTGAAAAATCCGGCTTAAAGTTAAAGATAAATGTAAGCCATTCGATTTGTTAATCTTTCGATAAAATACAACTGTGAAGTCTGTGATAATGATAAGATAAGAAATTCCTTTATATCAGCTGTTGTTGACATTCATAGTATATAATTTGATCGCTAGATGGCAGCAATTCTTTAGGTAGCAAGTAGGGTTTCACGCCGTTTACGATGTTGACTACTTGCAAGAATGTGCGTTACGTGCAAGAAAACACGCTAATGGTGCGTATGCAGTAAACATCTTAGACCATCCATTTCATCCAGTACTTTCACGAAAAATCGATCATCAGTCACATAGATCATCAGTGCTTCTTTTCTTTGACTCTGTTTCATAATAGAACTTTGGGGCTTTGGGCCATAGATGAAACGGTACGTCTGCATGCTTCTTTTCAGTTAATTAATGTGTGCTCTTCCGAAAATATGAAATGAAATTCTCAATTCAATTGCTTCCTCATTGGTAAGTAGAAATAACATTGAAATATATGGGTATGATTGGCTGCTGAAATTGATCTTTTATGGTAAAAATCTCTGTGTGTTTATAGACTTGAATCATCACTCAATGATGATAATTGATGTATTATTAATGAGCAATTTGCATGACATTTACATTCAATACTTCAATAGTTATGACAATTCAATTCAAATTATTAGTAATTTACTTTGACAGTATTTAGATGTAGGTGTTGGATTATGAGCATTAGCATGGAATATATAGTTATAGTCACTGATGAAGAGTAGGAAACATAATAAGTCATCAATGCTCATAGCACAACATGTGGGTTATTAACAAGCGTCGTTGCATTCGAAGCCGTAGTTATCTTTGATGTGATTGATACAATTTGCTCATCACATTTGCATTTAGATAGTTTAACATGACATCATAGTTAAGAGTTAGCTTTTTATATGTTCATAATGATTGGGCCAATTCATGATCAAAAGACCATACAAGTGAGGCTTTAGTCTCGTACGAGAGATTCAGCCGCTTTGGGATCGTTTCCATACATCGATTCGATGATCAACAATAAATTGAGCACCTTTTAGGCACCGTTTTGTACAAAATTTGATTGTGAACTTTTTACCTTTTTAGCTTTAGGTATGAGAGTCCAAAAAAGATCAAGACCGCCGACCTGTGGCGGTTTCCAATTCTTTGGCCACCAACTGACGGTGTCTGATCGAGCCACAACCAAACCGATGGCAAATCGTGTCAATGAACTGAATAAGCGCATGACTCCTGGAATCCAGCAGAGGACAGAGAACACGAGACGCAAATAAAGAAAATAGAGCCACTGGAAGAACGGCATGTGATGAATGAAATTGTTGCTCGGTAACCCAACAACGTTGGCGTAATATGCAAATAGACTTTCAAAGGACACGCCCGGATAGTATAAACTCGCTCCTTTTGCCACTGCTCTCGCCATATGCTCAAATTCGGCTGAAGCCTCCTTAAAGGCCGGTTTAATCATCTGCTCCATTAGAGAGTTAAATCAGTTATTTCAATTCATAAAATTTTCTGATAATGATAATTTACTTTGTCCAGGTAGTGACGGCACAGGTCCCTTGTGAGTTCCAAATTGTCGTCGTCGCAAAAGTTAAAACGATCCTCAATACCAAGTAAATATCCTTTACAACATATTAAATTGAATTAGTTTAACGATGTTATGATGTAAAATGTAATCAACTGTTACCTATGCATCGCCAAAAATGGATGAATCCACGTAATTCATCGTCACTGGCGTACGTAGCCCCGAATTTGTGTGGAAAGAGGACGAGAACTCCAACAAAGGCGAATTGGGAATCGGCCATGTCAAATTGATTAAAGTACACGTAAGGATCCTCCTGCTTGTTGGTTTGACGTCTCAGTCCGACGTATGGGCAACTGGCCAACGCTTGAGTGTCTATATGAAGACTGGGCAGCATCGAAGGTTCATCGAAAGGTTTGCCACATTCAGCCATCGCCGTGTTGTCGACTTGTGGCCGTCGATCAGGGTGATTCATTTGGCGGCATCCGTGATCATGCATATTGCGAACGATCTGGATGGATCGCCGAGCTGGATTATCCTTCTGCCACACATCTCCGAAATACCAGGACGTCACGTGAACCACCGTTCCAATGTAGCGCTTGAAAGATTTCAAGACGGTCTCGGATTTTTGCGTAAAGATGAGCGGCTAATTAAATTTAGATAAATTAATGTCATTGATTATTTTCTGTTTTGTTTTTAAGGTTGAACCTTTAGAATTTGAGGTGAGGTTAGCATTGTAATGAGTGACACAAAGTGAGCCAATGAAATGCCAGCAAAATGACGACGGACAAATTCTTGGCCTTGTTGAAATTTAATCGGATTGTACCAAGATGGCGGTGCGTTAGGTAAATTGCCCATCTGAACGGGAACAGTCTGTCCTTGAAGCCGCATCAGAATGAGCACAATTAGAGAATTAATGAGGTTCTTCTTTATCTTTTGTTATTTTTTCATATTAACGTTGTCAAAGGAGTCTCTAATGAAATTATAAGCATTTGTGTTTAATACCTTCCAGTAGTTGGACCAGCCTTCCCTCAGCAACAGTTTTGTTGGCACCGTTTCCAGGCCGTTTCTCTGAATTCAAGGACGCCAACTTCTTGAGATAGGGACACTGATCAGCCATTTCCCTCTTCTTTATACCAACTCTTTCCTTTTCGTAACAAATGTCAGCCGGTAAGAAAAACAATTCTTCCCGCCTGAAATGAGAGTAGGTTAACCAATTGATTAGTTTATCTCAAGATTTCTTTGCTAAGCAACTATTACTGGGTTTCCAAACGATTCTTAAATTCTCAGCAAGTTTACTTTTGAAAAATTCAATAAGAAAGTTATACATTCAGCATTCTGTTTAGTGATGATTAGGTCTAAAACGAGTCGAATGTTTACATTTTTAATGCTCTTGATCATTGGGTAATCAATTTGACTAGTCAGCTAAGAAACTTACTCAGCTAGAAGCAGCGATTTGCTGTAACACGAGTCGATGTTGGGACTACAATCGTTGCGGGAGTGGACCTTGCTCGCAGCTCGTCGCTACTCGACGAGACTAACGGCGTGAATGCTTTACCAAGGCTGTACCGCCGGGCGCTTTTATATCTCGGACTCGTCTGCCACGTTCCTACGTTGTAAAGCTGTTCCGAACCCGGACTTGGACACACACCTCGACGAGCCTCGCTCGATGAGACCTTTGAAATCTGGGCGTCATCATATTGAAGGGGGGGGGGGGATTCTGATGAGAAAGATGATTAAAACTAATAATATTCCCAAAACGCGTCTTTGTTACAATCAAAACCACATTTTTTTTAAACCCAAAGCTAGTGCGCAGCTAGTAGGGAGAGGACTTCACGGTCTGAAACGCGCATCGAGGTGTTTCGCAATGAAAATATTGCATAATTGTTTTTGTTTTACGCAACGATATGCGATCCCAGAGACCTTTTGAAAATGTTCCAAACCAATTTGGTTGTGTAGATATTCATATTGCTACGCAGTTTTTTAAGAAAAGAAACTTTTATTATTTTCATTCTACTAACTAAATGTTGCAGTTTCTAATACCCGTTGACCTTTATTTATTCAGTGTGTGTTCCCTGTACATTGCGCAGAGGTGGAGGTCGCAGTATTTGGTAGGTATCCTGTTAACGTGTATCGTTTTTAAAGTTTATCTTAAATTGAAGTTGACCTCTATGTGCCTCATTCCACATTAGGTCTCGAGAGATGTACCCATTGAACGGTGAAATTGCGACAACGGCTACTAAGTTATCGTTGCCTCAACCAGGGCAGAATATCTTGCCCGCTTAGCAACGAACGAAGAAGAGATTTCGCACTTGACCCACACAGTCCACCACACACTTTATCTCTCCGTATGTTCAGCGTCTACGTACGGTAGTAGACGCTTTATCTTTCATTCTGTTCCTACCAAGTTATTCATGGGGACTCTTTACAGGAGCGCATTCCGTTTGTCCTTGAAATGACGGATGTAGGAGATGGAGACCGTAAATATAGTTTAACTGACCTGTGTAAACTCAGCCCAACGTAACGTAGGTCGTGCTAAACACGAATCGATCCATCATCGACTTTGATTGAATAAATATGAAGAAGAAAGTAATTGAACGACACTTTTTTGTTGTTGTAGAAGACTATATGTCCGAGGAGGATATTTATTTTATAGCTGATGCTACACGTGGCTCTTGCTGTTAAGACAACAGCAGTGAAGCAGCGTGACCTCATTCGTCATCAGCGGCACCGTGACTTTAGATAGAAAGAAAAAAAAAAGAAGGAGGAGAAGGAGGAGATATAGAAGCTGAAATAATGAAATCCTCCTCTACTCGTGGAACCTCCAAGTCCGTATTTGTAACGGTTTGAATAGATGAAACAGGTTGGGAGAACTCCATACAGATAGTCCTCTGTACAGGTTACACACGTGGCAAAGGACATTAGACGCGACAACCTAAACTCAGCAGGCGTCTTTTAACAGCACGTATTGTCCATGAATGTGAAATTATTCTAAGGGAATGGCGTGCCGCAAGTTTGTATGCGCTTTAACACTGACTAAGTCAGTGTTCAGTCCTTGTTTCACTTAACTTTTGACTTTCAAGTAGCGCGCAGGTCATTGACCTTAGTCTTGTGACGTATCGTTATTCCTTTCCTTAACGAAGCATTGCAGTACAAAACGGATCCCCCGCCCACAATCCAGCCAGTAAGAAAAGCCATGGTCAGGACTTTGTGTGTTATCTTGTGACGGCGAGTCATTATTATTCTTTAGAGGCGCGACCCTTGCGGAACTATAAACAAGATCCGATTTGATGATGTGTCAACGAGCATTTTTCGACACATGTTCTCTTAAGCATTGCAGGACGAATTAGTGGCAAAGGATAAGAGAAACACATCTTTTCATTGCCAGTGGCATATTCATCAATTCACTGGATTGGTTTGAAAATGATTTAAAAATTATGTTGGTTGAATTTTTAGGTGTTAATATTGATTCCCACATATAGCACTCTCGTTTGATTAAGAAATTTCAACTCAACGATTTTCGCCTGAAAATAATATTCGTTCTAAAAAGGATTTTTCCTTTTATTTGAAACCTGAATAAAGAGGAGATTCGTTGGGCTTTACACGTGTCTGTCGTAGAAAGGGAAGTCAAGTTCACGGGATTTCAAGTCTCGTGCAGACACGCCTCAGGCTGAATATGAACGATATTTTCCCTAGCCCTCAACCCGTTTTTCATAACTTATTTTCCTAGTTACCTAGTAACCTGGTTAGAGTTCGAGAAAGCGAGCCATGGCACAGTTGCTGCACACACAAAAAAAAACCTTTACATTTTTTTTTCTTTTACTTATTTTTTTAAAGTTAAGTTGAATTCAGAATTTGGGTCATTTGTATGTAACGCTGGGATCTAAGAAACAGCTTCCGGTAGTAGTAAAAACAAATTTTCTTTTATAGTTTTATTAATCGTTAGTCACTGCCTAGTGCCTATATGCTACACGTGTCTTAATGTGTTTGACCGCTTCTACTAACGGTCACGGTCGTATTATTATGTAATGGGTTCCGTAATCCTTTGTCATCGTATTGTTGTGTCATGAATATAGAAGATTGCATTTATTAAAAAAAAATCATCAACTTGCTGTTCAGAAAATGTTTTTCTCGAAATAAAATGTAATGTAATCCCACATTTTGCGGATTGAATTAGATTTTTTTTTAAATTTTAAAAAGTTCCGTGATGTTGTTATTATTCTGCAATAGAGGGCGTTGAGTTCTTGCATTTAGCGCCACCCAACTGCTGCTCTATCGAACGATTTTTACTATATTCTTTGAAAATAATAACAAAGATTTCTGCTACGCAGTGTTTGGAAACTTCTAGATTTTACACGACGAATTAAATCATCATGAAACCTGTCGAAAAGATGACTTACAAAGAATTGCTAGAGGCCCAGCAAAGACACAAGAAAATCCTATCCAACAAGTATGCCAACATTTTTTGTGGAAGAAGCTGTTGAAGCAATTAGAACATGGTGTAAATTGTAATGATCTTTTGTTGTCAATTTGTTTAGAACTGTTTTACAAAAACTACCTGACAAAGGACAGAAGTTTATTGAGGCAAATGTCAAGATTGATGAGAGATTGCAAGAATTCCAGGCAGAAACTGATGGGTTGTCTGAAATGCTTTCCGGAATGACTTTGTCTGCCTCCCCAAGAATAGATGTTAACCAAATGGAGTGGAATGGAAAAGTCATGACTGGAAACTCATCCTTAAAATCAAAACCAGGCTGCAGCCAACAACAAATTCCTGATGATGAGAGCAGAGATATAGTGGACATTCTCTTAACCACAAATCAAATGAGCAAAATTATTATCGATGAAAGGTACTCACAATGAAATAATTCTAAGCACTTTCCAAGGTTTCATGAATTTCTTGTAGGACGCCTTCAACTGTGGCAGATATCAATGCCCATGTGCAAGACCAATGCTATAAACGATTGGCAGAGAAAGTAGAAAATCTCAAACCAATAAACCACAAGTTCAAACCATTCCAAACTCTCAAACGTGAACAAGATCCTTCATTGAAACAATTTCACAAGTGGGATGAAAACACTGCTGCTACTCCACCCATCTTCAAATACAATAATGGTGTCAAAACAATTCAGATAGAAGAGTCTCTAGAGTTGCAAGTCAAAGTTGAAGAGAAGAGAAAGGTATTGAACTTAAACACAGATGTTTTACATGTTAAGAATATACATTTCTTAATTTATTTATCTATAGTTACTGGAACAAGAGAGTTCTCGATTAAAATTCGCTCAAATTTCGCCTGATGCTGTTGCTATTCATCCCGCAGAACACGAAGAAGTCTATGATGATGAAGCTGAAGGAGCGGGAGGCGGTATGGCAATTTGTGTTCATGTTGAAGCTGATGCTGACAACATCGTGGCAACGCAATAACGGTCTGCTGATTTTCTTTATTTGAATTATTAAGTATATAGCTTTGAGATGATGAGATCTAGTTATGTATAGTTCCATTACGAAGTCAATACCGGTATCGCAAAGCAAAATTCAAAGGCTTCAAAATGCCCCGAGTTTTCGAAATAAATGTCGCACTGATCTATGATGGAAGAAAACCTCCCGAACCACGCTTTAAATATTTTTTACGTTTCAATTCAAGTATTGTAATCATTCAATCAGTGCGGGATTCATGATTACATGCAAAAACGAAATCGCCATTCTTCGCTTCGTCATTCTTGTTAGATCGAAGTCTGCATGCGTTAAAGTTTACTGAAGCTTATCTACCCTATTATTCTTTATCCTTTCAAATGTTACCACCTTGTCAGCTCGGTCTAAATGCTATCTAGTCGAATCAATACTTAATGATCACGAATGATTTTAAGTTTGTTCGATACCATAGCAACGTAATCTCATTTTTGGCTTCTTTTTATTGTTGGTTCGTTTTTTTTACGTTTAGAAAGGAAATTCCGTCTTCCATGCGACATTAATAGTTATCGATTTCGTGGTGGAAGGGATTTGTCACAAGAATAGCTAAGATACTAGACCCGTCGTTGTAATTCATCTCACCATCGCAACGCAATGAGATTTTATTCGCCCACAATCTTCTAGCTGCTGTTAATACCTCCTTTATTGCGTTCTATTCGTCCATTGGGCACTATTCATCATCGATATTAGAAACTTGATGTGTCTATTGCGTCATTCGCTCTCCCTTCTCCCACGTTCTTTTGCAGAAAAGGGAGCGACTTTTTAAAAAAGTCACGAGGTATTACTGTTTTTGAAAAAGAGCCAATTGGCCGTTATTGTTGTTTTGGCTTGCTGTGTGTTCATTTTTGAAAATAGCCAGAAGTCCACCAACCATCATCAGCACCGGCCTTTCGTTCATTTAGCCGAGTCAGCACAGCACTGCTTATTCTCTCTCACCTAGCAACCTTATAGCGTTTTTTTTTTTTAAAATAATTCTGTTCCTTGGGGCTTATCGATATAGGGTTCCATGTCCCATCAACGCCTGTTTCATTCGTCGACAGAAAATTCAAAAAACCTTTGAACGATATTATTACGACACGCCATTGTCAATCAAAAAAACAAGACTTTGTGAGTATTTCAAAACAAAAAGTGGTAAAAACAAATCAAAAGGCCTTTGAGCGTTGTCGATAAGATCGTGAGAGAGACGGGGGAAGAGAGAGTGAGACATGCTCTCGAGTCGATCGATAATAAACGCCTCCTCAAAGTGTGATTGGCCCTATACAACACCATGGGATCCACAATATTTTAGTCACCGGATATATGCACACACGCCGTGGGAGAGCCGCTCGGGCTGCCATGTACGTCGCAGTTCGGATTTCTCGTTTCATTATATTAACAGGAAACTCAAGCGACCGAGTTTAGTGAACCCAGCAATTAAACAATTTGAATGGTTCAGTTACACTGATGAAATATTTACAGGCGATTAAAAGGCTCGTCGACGCGTCTAAGCTGGGCTGAAATAAGAAAACAAAATGGGAATTTTTTAAAATAACGTTTGATAGTATGCTGTCCATCACTCGTTGTTTAAAATAGAAGCGTCCTTGTTGTTGTTGTTTTTCCATTTCTACAGTTTTCTAGCGAAAAACAAAATTTCAAGACGGGATTCAGGGGTTGTCGTGGACTGTAAGCAAACATTCCGGTTCCAACTGGTAAGTGGGCCGGCTGGATCGATTGTTTGCTGAACGAGCAGTTGATATAGAAGTAGGGAAAGGTTCGCTTGTTCAAATCATATATTCTGTTGTTATACAAAGTGGATGAAAGGCTCGAGTGTATAACCTACAGCGTACACAGCTGACAGGAGGGGGCAAAAAATGTAATAACTGGAGGGTTTGTTGTACATTAGTTGCAGTGGGATTCCTTGTAAAGTGATGGAAATGACGCCATTACGATTAATGTATCGTCGTGATTTCTGTGCACGCGTTCGACGAGGGGGGGGGGGGACAACGGGTTTTAAGGACACCACAAAAAAAGGGGGTAGCTGAATTAAATACAGTAAATACAGAGACACACAAAACATATAGAAGAGCGATGTGCGCAAGTCATAGTCCAGCCTTCGATCGCTCTCAAAAGCTCTTCTCTCTCTGGCTGGGAGATTTTCTCTCTTTCTCTAGAATCTTAGATGTATCAATCGAATTGAAAGCGGTGCATCAGCTGACTTCCTCCTCTCATCCACGCCTCTTCTCCCATGACGTCGGTATAAACACATCACGAACGCGCCTGATAGTTTCTCCTCATCAGGAGATACAGAAAATCGGGTCTAGGCGCTTGAAGGGACGAAAGCGTCGTCGTCGTTGTGAATCAGTGCTAGTCGACGACGTCGAGCCATTCGCACGGCGGGACGGATCAGAATCATCAAGTGCGCTTTTCTTCTTCTTCTTTTTGAGAAAAAGTCGTTTTTTTTTTTTGGACAAGTCATGTCATTTTAAAAGAAGAAGAAAGAAGCAAAGAAATAGTCACTGATCGACGATACCAAAATCACCTATAATTTACAATTCAACAGTGAATAAGACTCGCAAACGATGGTAAGTGTCCACAATTTGTCATCGTTGGCTTGTTGCAGGAAACACAATTATAGATTGTTATCAAACAAATAAGAAATATCCCATTTTTCTCTTTCTAATAAACGAGAAAAATTAATCGTGCGATACGATTTGGGGTGGTGGGGGATGTACTTGTCTAAATTGGTTCGAATAGTTGTCACAAGTGCCCTTCTCTTCTATATAATCTGGCAATCTAACTCTCGTTTCAACCAATTAGCCTTGAATTCGCTGTCGAATGATTCGCTGAACGGCAAGTGGAAAAAATAACTTGGATGCGATTCAGCTGCTACTATAGTTAGTCGCCTATTTATTAGTCGATGTTTTTCTCTCGATGAGACGAGTCAAGTGGAATATCATCAACGTAGGCGACGTCGTCCCACGTGAAATTTTTGTTCTTTCTTAGCCTCTAAAAAAGGGACAGAGTTGCTGACGTCGTTCTCTCTTTTTCTCTCATGCTTGTTGGCATTTTTTGGGGGGGATTTCAAGTCCCCCCCTCCCCCCTTTCACTTCGGTAAAAATAACACACAAACGCATACCGCGACGAACCATGGGCGAGCCTCCACACTAATTCTAATTCGGTACGCTCTCCCCGGTTTGAAGCGAACGTGTAAACTGTATTTGGTGCACTCCACCCTCGACTTTTTTTCTTTTTTTCTTCTTCCTCGCTTGTTATTATAATGTTTCGCATGGGCTAAAGTTAAACAATCTAGTTCAATCGTTATTACCATTTGAGATGAGGAACCCAAAAGATTTCGCCGAGACGGAGTTGGTTAGATATTCTGGCGCTAACTTGGGAGTCGATCCAAAAAAAGAAAAAAAAAAATGGGATAGAGAGGAGACAAAAGCAGCTCGATGATGGAGGATGTTTTTGTGTCGGTGACAGCAGAATAGTAGCTGATATAATAATAAAGCATAGTCTATAGCAGATAGAATATTATTGTCTTTTCTTTTTTCTGATTCTCTTTTTCAATGAGATTGTCTCAAGATCAGTCAGCTCGCTTGTTTTTCTCGCTTTCGTTCGCCTGTCCCTAAGATTACATGAAAACACGAGGTTCCAAGGTCCGCGTGACCTATCGGACCGGCATGTCTACCAGACCCGTCTCGGCTACCAATATATGCCCCCCTCTCACAAACGATTTTTCCCTTTTTCTTATAACTATTTAAGTTTTGAAATATCACAAAAGAGACTCACAAAATTCAACTTGAAAGGCATCTGTTATTGACTCCTTTAAAAACCGCGACTGAATCAATAAAGTACATACGCGTCACGGCGTCAATCGTCTTGCACCCCCCCATTCTATACCACCCAGTGAGAATCCTTAGCAACATTTTATTACAAGTACTTTTTTTTTCTTTTCTTTTTCCGCGTCGCAAGACTCCCTTTTTAAGAGCGTAAGACGTAGAGAGAAAGAGACAAGAAAGAGAATCTCTTGGTTTGGCTTGGTGCCCAATCTTATGTGTGTGTATATCGCTGCCGGTTCCGGTTGAACTATTTGACTTTTGTTTGACAGTGTTACGTTTCATTTTTTTTTCTCTGTTGCCGAGAATTATTATCGTTTAAAATATCAAAAGAGATTGTCTTTCTTATTTCTTCTTTTGAAATGAACCAAATTTTTACGGATTTAATCATGAGCGCGGAATGTGTGTTTGCTGAGGTTACTGTTTAGACGCAATTATAGCGGCTACGTAGCTCACGCACGTTCCCCTCACGGCTTTCTTTATCAATACCCTCCACGTAATACGTTACCCTTTTTCTCGATTCCATTTCTTTTTTATGGAGGGGCTCTTTTGAAAAAAAAATCAACTGAAATGTTGGGACTCAACGAAATTGTCGAGTTTCATTTTTGATTTGGGGGAATGTTTGACAGTGACCGGATGCCGGTTAGTAATAACATCCCGTTTTTTTTGTTGTTGAAGAAACTTAGTAACGGACCCAAAAAAAAAAAGTATTTTCAATCGATTATTGTGAGCTATTAAATGCGACATCGGACTGATATCTTATAAGCTGAATGACTCGTCGCCCACTCACCCAGCAACTTTTTCTTTCATTTCCTTCCCCTGATTCTAATTTTCTTTTTTTTTAATATCTTATATCTAACACTAGTCTCTTTTTAGTGTTTGCCATGGCCGCCGTAGTCGCTGTTGTAGACGAACGAAATAAGAAAAGAGAGGAGGGGAGAAAAAGGGGGAAGGGACATTCGGGAGGGGTGGAAACGGGAGCGCGCAGCACGCATATGTTTATAACGGAGAAGTTACGTCGGTCCCCGTTGGCTGCTCCCCAAAACCAGGGGGGGGGGGAGGTGGGGAGGCCTAAACCGGTTTTTTTTTCTTCTCATATACGTACATATCAGCATAGCATTTCTCTCCCCCTGCTTTTCTGTTTCTCTTCTCCTATCTATGTATATGCGTGCTGTGTACCCACCACCATAGTGTCGTTCACTCACTAGCGTGGACGATCGACTGAGTTAACACAGGAGCGAGTTGCATCAGTCTCTGAGCTGCAGCCATGATGTTTCGGTCGCTCTGATAACTCGGCTCCTAGCTCTGCATACACACTAAACGTCCCTTCACCCTCCCTCTCTCTCTCTATTTCTCTCTCCCCCGTCGACGGTTTTTTTAATTTAAAATTTTTTTATTTTTTGTTTGTTTTGTTTTATCCTTCCTTCCATTTTGTCTTGCATTTTGACAGAGGCCTTTCCTTAGTGTTGGCATCGTTATAGGTCATTGTGTGTTTGCCCCAGTGAGTTTCCCAGTGAATTTTGACTTTTTTCTTTTGGGGGTTACAGCAGAGGAAGGTGATCTCTTGAACAATACCTATCGTTTAACACACAGAGAAACAAACATTTGAAAAACAACAAAAAAAAATATCATGGCTAGTAAAGATAAGAGACAGGTAAGACAAAATCTAACCATTTTTCTTCGTTTCTATTGAGATCTTAATTCTGAATTGCTGTTGTTCATTGTGTGCCGCGTAATAAGTAATTCTTGTTGAGAGTCGGTCAGTTGCCTTTTTTTTTTCATTCTTAATACCGGCTCCCGGCTGATTAATCATGATCACAACCGGTTTCCCCCCCCCCCCTATTTTTTATTTTTTTGGGTATAAACACACAAGTCTTAGACTATTTATTCTACTTCTCCATTGTGGTACTGTAATAATGACACACAATGTATTTCGTCAGAGTCTAATGGTCTAATAAGTCATTTCGTTTTCTCTTATTTCCTTTTCATCCCACCGCTTGATTGATTGGTTTGATCGCCGGTATTTCACCTTTATTTATTTAGTTACTTCTTTACCCGCTCATTAAAACTTTCCGTCACTAATGGTGGTTTGAAAACAACAACAACCGTGCTATTAAAAAACAGTCTGAGAGGACAAATCAAGGAGATATGGTTTTCACCGAGAAACTCACGTCGAGAAACTTGCCATTTTGAGTAAACAATTCACGTTGATTCATAACGAGGCCCCGACGACTAATGCGAGGAAAACAACACAATCGAAAAAAAAACCCAACTTTTTCGGTTAATTACATTGTTATAATCATATATGGAGGGAGGACCCTTTCACCTGTGCTGTCGATTGTCATTTAAATGCTAACCACGGAAAGCGCACGTGATTTTTTAGGAACCAGTTCGCTTCGTGTCCTTTATCATGATGTTACATGTACAATTTCTAATTCCCCCCCCCCCTCCCCTTTGCAAGGTGAAACTCGTGAAAAATAAAATATGAAGGAAGAAAGAATGAAGAAGAAGAAGAAAAGTAATTCAATCTATCGCGGCCATATTTCTGTTTATATCCACAAAAAGTGTGTACATGTACTACACACATGATAGAGAATGAAAAGACCTTCCCTTTGCTATGTGCTGAATGTTATCCGATAGTTTTTCCCTTTTTTCTTCGCAGTTTTCCTTGTTCTGCGGACGGCCGTATATTAAAGTTGATAGAATTTCTCTTGTTTTTTTGGGTAGGATATAGCGAGGAAACAAAAGATCTTATATCTTTTATAATAAGAGTCAAAAAGGAGAACGGTAAAATGATTTCGTGTAATATCAAGTGACGTTTTGACGCCTAGAGGGATCCCTCATGCAGCCGTTGCGCGCCGATAATTCCCAATCCATTTTCAAAATTTTACAGCAACAGCAGCAGTTGCGGCTCATATTTATTTAAGTTCGAATTTGAACCTGCTGCACAGCATCGAAAGATCAAAAGCTTAAGAGAAGAAGATGCTGATTTGTTGAGTTGTTGCGGCATCACGAAATTATATGACGGCCCGCGGTCAAATGTCCAATCGTCAAACATTTGACACCCCGCCCCCATTTTGCTCTGAGAGCGCTATAGCGGTGGGTCCCGTCGTTATCATTATGATGTAGATTGGAATTTGACGACGTGATCACATGTGAAGCCCCACCACCAGTAGTTAAATAAAAATCCAAACAAATTCGATCGACATTAGCCAAGCACTGATACCCGAACACGGTGGAAACATTTGTGAGCACAGGAACTTCATTTGATTCACACAATTCCTAGCAGCAGGTTCTTTTTTTCGCTATACGGAGTGCTACTGTGTGGTGCCATCATGAAACCCTGAATTTCCCACGTATTTTCCTTTCAGTCCTATTGTGAAAGACAATCCGTCCGGCTATAAAGAGCTTATGTGTCTATAATATTATATCTGTTACTACTATTACTATATCTTTCTGTATTCTAGAAGACGTCAGTCTCAGCTGCTTCTGCTGCATATGAAATGCTTGCATACGACTTAGAGTACATAAGATAGAGCCTCCTTTAATAGTGGTGCCATGTGGAAGGCGCACATCCTGTGTGCCATCAATAGGATTGCGTGGGTGGCACAGCAAGGAGCTGAGACTGACGATCACAAAGGAACAGCGTCACTGTCCTATACGAACGACAACATAACAGTAGATCCCATTAAGAAGAGTAGGCTAGAGGATGTACAGTTTGTTTGTCTATTTATATTGTGTATTCCTTTGGCCATTTGATGGATGAGCTTTGCTCTGGATCCTGAAGGCAATCAGGGTCATCCAGGGGTCGGGATATAATAGACGAGGGAAATCTCTGACAGAGAGAGAATCTTTTCAAACATCGTGGAAGATATATACTGCCATGCGTGAATGTTTCAAACTTCCTTCAAGCCATTCTCTTTTGAAATTCCGGTACACACACACAGACCGGCGAGAGTAAACAAGATGCCAAAAGAGCAGATCCAGAAGCCACGAGCCCGGAATGCGACGGAGAAGACATCTGTGAGGTAATATTCGATATATATATTCAACATTTTGAAAATTCTTTTGATTTAATATAACAAACAAACTAATTTTGACGTATTTATAGATTCACGATATTCCGATTCCGCCGGACGGTGGATGGGGTTGGGTGATTGTCATGTCTTCCTTCCTTTGCAATCTCATCGTCGACGGCATTGCCTACACTTTCGGTGTCTTCCTACCCAAATTCGTCATCTATTTCAACGAAGGCAAAGGAACAGTCGCCTGGGTCGGCTCTCTTTTGGCCGGCGTTTACCTGAGTTGTGGACCCATTGTCGGCGCCCTGACTAACAAATTCGGCTGCCGGACAACTTGTATTATGGGCAGTGTCATCGGCATGGCCGCTTTCGCTCTGTCTACCCTTTCCAATTCGGTTGCCATGCTGATGGTCACCTACGGCATCATCGGTGGAATCGGCTTCGGACTCATTTACTTGCCGGCCATCGTCTCTGTTGGCTATTACTTTGAAAAGAAACGAGCTTTAGCCACAGGCATCGCCGTCTGTGGATCTGGTTTCGGGACGTTCGTCTTTGCACCGCTAGCGGCCATGCTTTTGGAGCACTACGACTGGAAAGGAGCAAATCTCATCCTTGCCGGCATCATTTTGAATTGCGCCGTGAGTTGCATCGTCTTCTCCAATCTTTTCTTTTTTATTTATCTTGATTTATTTCTTTGCGTTTTCACGACTGATAGGTTTTCGGGTCTTTGATGAGGCCTCTCGAGACGCCTAAGAAAAAGTGCAAACCTTTACTGCAACGGATGGCGGAGGATAAAGCCGCACAGCTGGAGCGTGGCTCTCTCATGGGGTCTCAATACTTCACGGTCCAGTTGCCAGATGGCTCCTACGAAAAGCGGCTCAAAGTGCCCGTCAACGTGGATCCTGGAGTGCACTCCAGTTTCGATCTGGATGAGGTGATTTTCATCAAAAAATCCGATCGACATCCAACGAAATCGATCACTCAGCAAAACCCTTTTTTTTCTATTTACTTTTGATTTGTTTAGTTGGCTGGAGCCAACGCTGCCGCTCGAATGCCGACCATCAGCGAAGTCAAGAGCGATCCATCGGGAGCCAACGGTGACGCTGCCCAGTCCCAGGAGAAAAAAGAAGACAAACAAATGAAAAATGCCCAACTCAAAGACAATTTAGAAGATGACACCAAAGAAAGTGATAAACTCCTCGATGAAGGTTGTACTAAACCCCCCGCAAAACAAAAACAAAAATGTGATCCTTTTTTTTTATTTTAAAATTTAATTTCAATTTCGTTTGTGACGGATTTATAGCCAAAGCTGCAGCTGTATTAAGAGGAAGTCGTACAAGCGTATCGAATGGTGAAGCAAGCAATGTGAAACGTCGTTCGGGTGCCGCCTGTGGCAGCAAAGATGATGTGAGCAGCTTATCGGCTTCCAAAAAGGATTTAGCAGCTCGTCCTCTGGCTCGTAAAGATGTCTTCTACACCGGCAGCGTCACCAATCTGCCCGAATATCAGAGCCAGAAATCATTAGGTTCCTACCGCCAAAGTATTGTATCGATCCCGAAAGCCGTACAGACCAGCAGCAAGACCGGAGACAAGAAATCCGGTGGATGCTGCTTTTGCATATCAGAATCGGCACGAAAAGAGATTTCCGGTCTTATGGATTTTTCGCTGATGAAAGATCCCGTTTTCCTCTTCCTCGGTGTTTCCAACGTTTTCGGCATGTTGGGATTCTACGTCCCGTTCGTCTACATCATCGACGCAGCCACCACCAAAGTATTGAGCGATTGATTCACGAATTATAAACTGATTTCACGGTGGATTAAATTGATTCAATCGTTTCAATCGCCAGGGTATCGACGAAGAAACGGCCGCTTTCCTCCTCTCGATTATTGGCATCACCAACACTGTTGGCCGTCTCATATCCGGTTACATTTCCGACTTCCCGGCTGTCGATTCCCTGTTCGTCACCAACGTTTGCATCGCCGTCAGTGGCGTCGCTGTTTTTTGCGTGCCATTTTGTTCTGATTACATCGGATTCTGCATCGCCTCTGGCTGTTTCGGCCTCTTTTCTTGTACGTCATCCAATGTGATAGAAGATACTTTTACGTCATCAACTCATCGTATTTTTATTTATTTAATTTTTTCTCACAGCGGCTTTCATTGCACTCACTTCAATTGTCCTGGTCGATTTGCTGGGCATTGCACAACTCACCAACGCGTTCGGACTTTTGTGTTTGCTGAGAGGCGTCGCCGCCATTGTCGGCCCTCCTCTTGCCGGTAAATTGATTTTCCAACTTTGTTTGTTGATTCCACCATTTTCTTATTTTTTCTTTCATTTCCTATGTACCATCCAGGTTCCGTCTTTGATATGACGCAGAGCTATGACGTACCTTTCTGGTTGGCCGGAATCTTCCTCTTCATCTCGTCGGCCATTTCCTTCATGGTGCCGTTGGTCCGGCGCTGGGCAAAGCGCAAGGAAGTCGCCCAACTGGCTAAATCAGCAGGTAATACACATTTTTTTAAAAGATAATATCTCAACATTGTGATTCAATCACTCGATATAATTCATCGTGTTGTGTAAACTCATCTCCAAGTCCCTCGATTGAAAATTTAATTGAAAAAGCTAATGTTTGATATTTTTTTTCTTTTTACAGGTGAAATGAAGCAATTAAAATCCAGTGAAGAATCACCACGGGTCGTTCAAACATAGGCGACCGATCCATCCATCGGTCTAAATATTTCAAATTTATTTTTTTTTGGTTTTGTTTATTATTTTGTTGGTTTTTTAGGTTAAACTTAATATTCAGATTATATTAGTCAATTCTGCAGCATGAAATTCGGATGATTTGTAGATTTCTATAAAAAAACAAAACAGAAAATTGACGTATCATCCGGCGTCGTGTTATCCCTTTGCATAGTTTTTATATGTATAAAGGCTACTCGATTTTTTTTTTTCATTCACTGAAAAGAAAACTTTTGATATGTTTCATTGAAAAAAAAAAACAAACAGAAAAAAAACAAAAAAAAAAAATTCCCCCATAAAATAATCCCATCATTATGCATTTAATATTACCACGCGACAAAAACATATAATAAGAACCGACAGGAAACGCCAAATAAGTCGAGGGCCAGTTGAAACCGGTCTGCGACTTCTTCCTATACACATCTATCATCATCTTTGAAAAACAAAACAAAAAAAAGAATGACTAAATAATTGTGACTATTATGGTTCGTATTTCCTCTCTCTCTCTCTTCCTTTCACTTACCAGTCCGCGTGCGATGGTCGTCTATAATATCGCCGAACCTCCTTTCTTCTTCATATCCTGTTTCATCCTGTGTATGCTGTTATTGGTCAATCAATCCGCATCATTTTTATTTCAATTTTCATTTGGATGTTTTTATTATTAGTGAATTATTATTATTTTTTTTTCTTTTCATCAGCAGCGCAATTTAAAATCATTTGCGAAAAATGTAAGCATTTCATTTCATTGTTGGCTGTCATTGTTGGTAGTCAAAAAAGAGAAAAAAAACTAAAAACAAAACAAAATGGATGTTCCTTCCTGTTTTCGCCCGCAATCAGAGAGAAAGTGTTGATGTTATTACGTATATTGTTTCGTATATAGAAAGGTAAAAATGAGAAACCAAAACACGAAACCAATATATTTCATTCATTGTCGAGCCGTGATGTCATAATTTGCTGCAAACCTTTTGATAGGTTGAAAATAGTTTATGCTCAATCGAGTGATGAATGTCTGATTTTTTTTTTTTCAGAAACGAAAGAAGAGAAAAGAATAATACAATAGATCAATCACAAAAGAACTTTTCTCGGGTATACTAATAAATAAATGATAGAAATACACATCTCCATACGAGGAAAAAAAAAATACACACTGACAATCAAGTCTGTCCTGAATAGAATCAAACTGTTTATAACTTGATGAGATCTAGTTACGGAAGATTGCATAATTCATCAATGAATTAGACAAGTAGAAAATAGAAGGCTTATATCGTCAAAAGATCGATGAATAAGTCCACAAGGAATATAATCCTATATCGATCCTTGGATGGCGATTTTTTTCGTACTCTTAGCGAAACCTCGTAGAGAGTCAGAAAAAGAAAATAATAATTTAGATAGAAAGGCAGGGATTGTACACGTTGCAACGCAGGATCGATTTTCTGCGCGTTTTCCGATAGTGTAGGAAGGCCCCAGCAATGTGAAAGGGATTTAGCGAGGGACCCGTTCGTTGTCTGCCTTTTCCCCCGGTCCTGTCGACGCAACAAAACGCGCCATCGTGTCTTGTGTAGTCGCGTAGTAGCATGAGGGGGGGGGGGGGGGATAGAGAATTTTTTTATGTATATATATATTTCCTTCCTACATTGGGTCTGGGTGTATACCCGCCATTGGCCGTCTATAGCAGACGCCCGCCTGCCGCTACGCGAGTCGTTCGCCAGAACGTTTTTGTCCGATTTTACGTCAGTGTGGCTGTTGCATTCGAAGTGGCCGCCTGTGCCTCAACTGGTTTCCTCAAACTGTTTTTTTTTTTTTTTTTAAACTTGAAACTTGTTCTTCCTTTACGTGCTGTTGTTGTTGTATTTGCTGCTGGAAGTTATTGACTTGCCGTTCACGATTATTATCGTCATCTTGTTGTTTAGTGCCATTGTGTCTTGACTATTTTATCTACAAGGTCGTGGTTCAAGGCAGTCTATATAGCTGCTGATGACTGTAAGTTTCACTCTCTCTCTCTCTCTCTTTTTTTGTGATGTGCATTTGTCGTGATTCGTTTCGTTCCTTTTCATTTTTGTGTTTTCCCTTTTTTTTTTCGATTATATTATTATTATTTATTAATTAAGAGAATTTCACGCGGTTGCGGAAATTTCGTCGTTCATGATTCCTATTACTTAGCTCTCAATATCACATCGTTTTTTTTGTTGCTTTTTTTTTTCTCCCGGGAGAACGACGATAACCTTTTTTCGTGAATTTTTTTTTTAAGTGACGCCGCATGTCACTTAATATCAAGTTTGAGTCAATTTCCCCTTTATTTGCTGACTCGAATTTCACGTCGTCTTACGAGTGAGACCGGCGCCGATACGCCGTCTGCTATCCGATAAACCACCGCAAAACCGTGTGCAATCGATTGAAAAGTTGAATTTTTGATTACGTACAATTGAAATGTTGATGATGAATTCCGTTCTGATGGACAAGAAGAGAAAAAAAACGAACATTTTAAACCTTGAATGTTTTCAAGTTGTAGATATCAGACAGAGGGAAAACCATTTGAAATTCTTTAAAAGAATATGAATTTATTGAAATTACTTGTACGTATACTTGTATTATTATTTGGTTATCTATTCGATTTTTTTTCCTTCCTTCTAAAGGAACATTTTTTTCCGAGCGAACGGCCAGTTTCCCTTTTTTTTTCCTCTCCCCTCGTCCCTATTTTTTTGTTCTCTATTCACTACATAATGTGCTGCACGTAATATCCGTGTGTTGTTGTTGCTGCTGCTGCTGAACTGAACCGAGTGAAAGGCAACGCCTGGAGCCTTGAATCAGCACAGTTTCTAAAATCGCTCATCGTTTTTTTTTTACATTTTCTCTCTGCCAACGAGCGACAAAACATTTCGCAAATAAAAATAATAGCTCCGAATATAGCGTTAAACAACAACACAATGTTACAATTTCACAATACCTTAATTTGTCTGAGCTGTCGTAAAAGGGTTTGGGGGGGGGTGTTTGATTAGAATCCACAGGAAATTCCATTTCGAATTCTTTTTTTTTTGTTTGGCTTCCCAACAAGTTTCCCAACTTGTAGATATCGCAACTCGTTTTCTTATTTATTTATTTTTATTTTATTTTTTTTTTCATTTCCCTGTTGGGCAATTTTGTATACGACGCAAACAAACTCGAGTCTGCTGAAGTTACCAACGTGAAAATAAAAAAGATCGAATGTCGACGAGAAATGGATTGAATTCGTCGTTCTCCCCTTTCATGTTTTCAAAGAACGGCAGACAGTACAACCCTATAGTCTCTTTTTTAGCTGGATGGTTTCTTCTTTCTTTCTTTCTTCCATCAACTCCATCAAGAAAAGAGAAAACACAAGAGGGGCATCAGTGGGGTTAGGGGCGCACCAATAGGAAATGAGATGGAGGGGAGACTCGATTCGTTTGGTACCGCATCTAGCGTGTCGTGACTCATTCTATTGGGGTTTCTCTATTACATCGTGACACGGCAGTATACTTTTTCTGACATTTTTGGGTTTTTTTTGTCATTGTCTTTCACTCGTTTGTATCTTTCTGTGTTGTAGGGGAGAGACTTTCTTCTTCTTCTTCTTCTTTCGTCTACACCGATATTCTCTCTGGGTGTGTGGATTTTGGAATGCCTGATTTTAAAAATCAAACAAACATTTAATAGTATCTTTTCTTCTCGTATTGATTTCTCGCAGTAATTTTGTTTTTCAAGATTTTCTCTTGAAGAACACCCGCAGATTTTTTCTTAGTAGTTTGTTTTTTAACGACTTGATTTGGCTTGATGATGTATTGCTACACCTGCAAAAAAGGGAAAAAATAGACATAGGTTACATCTAATAATAGCAACTCACTCACGACCACGGGGGTGGGCAACATGGAGCGTGACTACTAGGAGACTATATTCTAATATGATTCCGTTCCGCAACTTAAGAAAATGTCGGCTGCCTGATGAGGAACTTGTAAAGTCGTTAAAAAATTGTTTTTCATTAGACAAATTGGTAGATCGATCGGTCGTTGGCAGAGAAGAAACTGAAATGTTTTTTCTGCTCTGGGAGGGAGAGGAATGAAAAATCCCCAAAAAAAAATTTTCTTTCATTTTCCAGTGCGGATGTACTTTGAGGAAGGGAAAGAAAACGAAAAGAGGGAAGGTTACGTCTATAGCGGCCGTACACGTGCTGAGAGAAATTTTTCCGTTCGGTGGTGGGGTGGGAGCTGCACTGTTGTTACCGCACCAAACGTTATAATGCTCTCCCCCACCCCCCTTCCTTTTTTTTTTTTCTTCGTTGCGTTTGAAAAATAAAAGTAGGTCAGACAAACAATTTTTTCCGAACCCTCGACTCATCAACCCCCTCGCTGGCACCCTCTCTCGTAGCGGGTAGAAAACGGAGGGACTTTTTTTAAAAATATAAATTCTGTATACGTACGTAACAACAAACCAAGAGAGAAAAACCCCATAAAAACGATGTGAACAAAAGAGATAACGGAATTTTTTGTTGTCGTTATAGAAATATAAAAGTGCTTATAAGAGGAATAGAGCTCTATTATAATCAGCCTCGGAGCACTAACATTCCACATCTCTTTTTATTTAAAAAATAAAGACCCTTGTTCAAATAATATTATTTTTCTAATAATAAGACTTCAAGAGACTTATCTTGATGGTCAATCCTTTCTCGCTACATGTATTTGTAAATCTTTTTTATTTTCTTCTTTTAGCCATAGTCATTTACACGGTGCATTTGTCAAAGTTCATACAAAAAAAAAGATTACGAAGACTTTTGAGTTGGTGTAATTACCACTCGTTGAAAAATGCACTTGTATTGCGTAATTAGATACATTCAAACATCTCAAATAGCTATAGGGGTGGACACGTAGTAGACATCGGTGACTGCAGCGTATGGCAATCATTTGATCGTGTTATAGATACAGAGACCGTTTGTCATGGCGACACGTTGACGACGGCCGATATGTATACACAAATTGATAATCTTGTTAGTTTAAAAAAAAAACAAATAAGAACCTAATATATTGGAGCTCTCTCCGTACATCGCAATACACTCTGAACTTTGTACACGTCCCATCTTATAACTATAAGATTGTCTCTTTATGGTTTTATTTGTTTATTTGAACAAAGTACTTTTATTTTCTACTTGATATTTTATAGGAGCTGTTGTGTGCATTCAATATTCACATTTATAAAACCACCCAAACACTAAAATGGCGAAAAACAAATCTGCTGTGGAATTGAAAGAAATGAAGAACGGTGAAATGGTGGAAGAAGATTCCGATGACGGACCAGTTCATGTAATTCCGCCGGATGGCGGATGGGGTTGGGTTGTGATGATGGCCTCCTTCTTCTGCAACATCATCGTCGACGGTATCATCTTCTCTTTTGGCCTTGTCGTCACCAATTTGGCCGAAAGTTTCGAAGTTCCCGTTTCTACCGTCTCGTGGGTGGCATCTCTCCTGGCCGGTTTCTACCTTTTAGCCGGTAAGGGCGCACTCTACACTATCCTTTTAAAAACCATAATCTAACCAACACCAAATCAGGTAGTCGTCTTTATTTTTATTTTTTTTTTTTAAAGAAAAGCATTCGAAAGAAAACGTTTGTCTTGTCCGAACGTGAAGGAATGCTAACAACACTTTTGCATATGTCGTTTCAATATTTTTTTTTTTTTGAATACGAATAACGTGACTTCTCTTTTTGACGTTCATCACGAAGGAAAAAAATGTAATCTTGTCTGTGCCGTGTAATCTGAACTAGCGTGACAAAATATTTGACGTGCGTATAGGACCGTTCGTGTCATCGTTGGCGACTCGCTTCGGTTTTCGAACAGTGGCGTGCGCCGGGAGCGTTGTGGCCGGCTTAAGCTTTGCCGTTGCATCGCTTGCCATGTCTGTCGAGTTCCTCTATGTCTTCATCGGTGTATTGGGTGGTATTGGCATGGGACTTGTCTACGTTCCAGCTGTAGTCGCCGTCGGTTTTTACTTTGAGAAAAGGCGAGCCCTGGCCACCGGCATCGCCGTCTGCGGCTCCGGAATTGGAACCTTCGTCCTGGCGCCTTTCACCACCTGGCTACTCGGCTATTACGGATGGCGAGGAACACTTCTCATCCACGTATGTACATATAAAATAAAGATTTATTTTTGTCTTTGTTTCTCTTTAAACTTGACTCTTGTTCTCTTGCTGTCCATATATTCCATTTATTCTCTTTGATGGCTTCGCAACTCCATAAACAGCCACACACATGTATAGAGAACTGTTGTTTGCATCATATTCTAGCTGCCCTTCCATCAACTTGACTATTTGGCCAGCTAGAGAATGATATAGCAAACTTTCATATTGCCTCGAGTGCTGATGTTTTTTTGTTTTTTTTAAATGTGAATTTCATTTAATGTTTGAATAACAACAACAGGCTGGTTTGGTATTGAACTGCGCCATTTTCGGGGCCATGTTTCGGCCGTTGGAGCCGACCAAGAAGAAGAAAATAACACGACGTCAATTAGCCAACGAAGAAGAAGTTTCGGCTGGAACGCCGTTGATGGTGAGGATCAAACGCGAGCGAGACGAGAAGCTACGCGACGATGACCAACAAGAGGCAATGAACCAGCAACAACAGACGGACCACTTTCACTCGTCGACTAATTCGCTGAATAACACCGTCAAATTGGTCGGCATCAAAGCCAAACGGTCATCGACATTAACCGATTCGGCCAGTTCGCTTGGCAAAAAGGAGAAAGAAACTCCACTGTTGGCTGCTGCCGGTAGCAAACGTTCGTTGGCCAATCAAGACGACGCCCAGATTCAGCCATTGAATCGAGACGACGCTTTTTACACTGGCAGTTTGCAGCGTTTACCGCAATACAGGGAAAACCCCGCCAGCTATCACGCATCCGTCACCAGGGTATTATCATTATTTATTTATTTATTCAAAGGTATTTTTTTTACTATATTTTTGTTTTGTTTTGTTTTGTTTTCCAGATCCCGGAAGTTGTTGAAGAAACGGACGGCAAGAAGAAATCTAATGGATGTATGCGAGCTGTTTCATCGTTGATTCAATTTTCTCTATTCAAATCGCCCTCGTTCAATTTGCTGTGTTTTTCAAGTTTCATCACTTTCCTTGGCTTCTTTGTGCCGTTCATGTTCTTGGCCGCAAGAGCTGAGCAATTAGGAGCCGATAAAGAATCTGCGTCTTTCTTGTTGTCCATCATCGGCATCACCAATACTTTGGGTCGTGTCGCTTGCGGAGCTCTTTCCGATCATCCCAAAGTCAACGTTCTCATGGTCAACAACGCTGCCTTGACATTGGGTGGAGTCGTGACCATCGCAACACCGTTCTTCCCCGCCTACGAAATGCTGATCGTCTACGCATGCCTCTTTGGCTTATCGATCGGTTTGTTATTATTATTACCGTACGCAATTAATGATGAGATTTCACGATAACGTCCGCGTTTCAATTCATTCTACAGCCTGTTTTGCCTCTCTCCGTTCTATTCTCATGGTGGAACTTTTGGGTTTGGAGAATCTAACCAACGCCTTTGGACTCTGTTTGATGTTTACCGGTGTTTCTGCCACGGTGGGCGGTCCATTAGCGAGTACGTATTTGCATGAAATTACTTTCTTGAAAGATTTTGAATGAATCTTATTATTTTTGAAAAATTGCGCGCTTGTGAACACTTATACAGGTATGTTTTACGACGCAACAAACGATTATGACGCTTCGTTCTACTTGTCTGGTTCGATGATTCTCATCTCTGGTATCCTCTGTTACCCGCTCGGTTACATCAACCGATGGGAGAAGAAGCGAAACAATGCCATCCAACATAATAAGCAGAAAATTAAACCGGTTCCCGAACCGGAACCCGTTTCCGTTGCATAAAACTAACGAATTGCAACTTGTTACGTTTTTCGAATGAATTTCGTTCATTTTGTTTACCCCCCCCCCCCTCTTACAGTGCCTATTACCCTATTATTATAAACAGTATATTATAAATAATATTTACAAAATTTCTAGAAGACAAATCACCAACCTGCTTGATCATGTTGACAAGAAAGCAACATATGGACGAACCTCATCCACCCCCTCTCTTTTCTTTTGATTTTTCAGTTACTCCCAGTTTTAATATTATATAATTTCGATATGATGATAAATGCTACATGGTAATAATATTAATATGACTTGATGCGATTCTGAAGATGTGTTGATAGTGCAATGTAACAATTGTGTGCGAGGATGACTTATCCCGGTGAGTGTCTTTAAATGTTGGATCATTTCGACTGTAATAACCATAAAATCCTAAAATTATTTTTGCAACTTAATCGAAACATGAAAAACACAAAGGACAGATTTCTTTTGAATGCTCAGCCCTTTAAACATAATTTCTTCTTTTTTTTCTTCAAAAGTACTACTACTGTTGTGCGCCTCCATTTTACATATCTAAAACAAAAAAAAAAAAGGGTAATTCAATTTGAAATAATATGCAATGGCACTCACTCCGACTTGCAAATGGCATCAGGGCATTCACATTGGAATTGGGGAAAGTTATTTTTTGCTGGGAAATGTGTTCCATATATTATGCATTTCATATTTTCAAAATAGCTATAGACGATATTCGTTAATAGAAATCAATCGTGGGCTGAATGGCAGTTATGCAAGAAATCATATGCTGTGTACAATAATTCACCGACATTGAATGCTTCCTTGTTTTTTGTTTTTTTTTTCTCCTTTTTTGGTTTTTCGAACGAAATGGGTTTCGTTTGTGTCAATATTGTCTTCACTCATTCTTCATTGTATTGGCTACATGTTAAATGAAAACCGTATTCACCTTGCCTTCCTTCTAGTGTAACCGTGTTGGTACGCTTCAAATATAATTTACACTACACACACGCAAGCAAAAAAGAGATTTGAAGCCAGTAACAACCATGTCATTCAACCCTTTTTTTCAGTCGCAACATATGCATCCGCAGGTGTTTTATTTCGTCGCTATCGTAAAGAAGAGCTGCCAAACCCCTTCGTGACCAGCACACCACACCTGTATACGCCTGTCTTAATGGGGCGGGCCTATCCTATTTATCTTATTCCCGCGCAAGTGTTTTATTGAACGTTTGCCGCACAGGTGAGTCTATTTTTTAAACGGAAGTGACGAACTTAACCACCTTAATCAACTAATAGCAGTATGAAAGTTAAATTATCACGAAATTCTTTTTTTTTTTCATTTTTGGGAGCTTTTTCAACTTGTAATTTACTTCGAGTGTTGAAAAACACTCGCGTTAAATGATGGAAAAAAAAAACTTTGTTGTTCTACGTTGTAATCCTCTGAAGGCTTCGAATCGACGCACATTAAACAAAAGGGCGTCGCTTAGTCGTCATCACACCTGTACACCTGTGCTTGGTTCCACTGTAGATTTGTATATGCCAGAGAATATCTCCACAATATTTTTTTTATCTGTGCCACACAGATGCGTTTATCCCGTCGAATAGAAAAAGAATTGTTAAATAGGCATATTTATGCAAGGAACTATGTAAGAAACTAATCGCAAAGTAAAATGAATATAGCCTTAGGTACGCATCAGCTATAGAAAAACTCTACTTTCTCTCGTGAGTATTAACATTCTTTTATTACGTAAGTAGGTCATAGTTATATGTACATAAACCTGATGGAAAAATAAGATGAACTTTCTCCAGCGCAGCTTCTATAAGAAAAACAACAAGCTTTCACTAAAGCTTCTGCAACCGAAGAAAGTCGAGCATTTACCAAGTTAAAGTCTCTTGGACAAGTTTACTCGAAATTCGTATGAACTGCTGGAGCTAGTTCGCATCATTATTTAACGCGCAAAGTAAGTCGTCATTTTTTTTTAAATTCGTGATTATGCTGTTTGTATTCATGCATTGAAAGAAGAATTTATTCTCATTATAGGGACTCGAGTGGAAACAGGAATGGGCGATGATGAAACTTCGTACATAGACAAGACCACCAGCAGCACCGGTCAAAATAGATTTCCAATCAATGCCACAATGGAACCTGAAATTGATTACGAAATTGATTATTCCAAGGCATGCAAGAGACCGCAAATCTTGGCTGCTCTCGCAGGTGCTAAATTGAAAATGCTATTCAACAAATAATCGTTTTATAACATTTGAATCGTTTGTTTCCAATATTAGCTGCTTTTAGCGCGTTTGTGATGGGCGCTACGTTGGGATGGTCATCACCTGTTCAGCCCCAATTACAACAGAATTCCACTTTAAACAAAGTGACTGATCAGAACAGCACTTGGTACATGGACTTGAACGACGATCAAATGTCTTGGGTCGGTTCATTGATCAACATCGGGGCTTCAGTCGGAGCCATTTGTGGAGGCTATCTCATGGATAGATTTGGACGCGCCTTCATTTTGAAGGCCGTGTCTGTTCCTTATTTCATCGGATGGCTCTTTATCATTTTGGCCGTCGATCCTTGTAAACAAAAAGAACCTCTTAATTACAATACGGTCATTTTTAATGATAATAATGATTTAAATTTGATGGATATATAGTGATGCTCTATCTAGGACGTTTGTTGGGAGGATTGGCGGCCGGAATCTGTTGTGCTGTAGCGCCTTGTTTTATTGGTAACAATAAAGTTTTTATATTATTTATTGTATACAATTTGTTTAAATCGCGACTGGCATTCTATAGGTGAAATCTCTACACCTGACGTCCGCGGTACCGTCGGTTTCTTTTTCTCCACCAACATTGGCCTGGGTATTTTATTCACTCAGGTACTTGGATTAGGCCTCGATTGGCGATTCATTTCCGGTGGATGTGCCAACACTCCGCTAGTGCTTTTCGCTATTTTATACTTTGTTCCTGAATCGCCCTACTTTCTCGTCAAAAACAGTGCGTATTATAAGTGACATACAATTAGAGCATTAAATGTTAAATATAATTGCATTAACCGAACCCGTTGAATCCGGGGAATCCCTTAAAGATAAAATAGAAAAGGCCATCAAGAGCTTAAAATGGCTTCGTGGAAATCTTTTCAATGTGGATGCTGAACTGACTCAAATCAAGTCGCGAGTAATTGAAGACAGCACTCAGCAACTACACTTGAGGGACTTCCTACGGCCGTGGGCGTACAAACCTATTTTGATAGGAGTTGCCGTCATGTTTTTCCAACAATTTTCTGGCCTCAACGCCGCCTTGTTTTACTCGGTCGAAATCCTTCAAGTGGCCGGTAGCAATTTAGACGCTCTGGTGTCGGCCGTTGTTGTCATCATTACGTTGGTATGGTATTTATTTATATCTAACAAAAATAATTTTAAAATCATTCATGGCTAATTGGGTTCTTTAATTATGGCGAAAATAAGCTCATAGGAAACTTTCTAGGAGCTGTCGTTGTTAGCCGTCTCGGTCGTCGGCCTTTGTTTATGATATCTGAAGCGATTGCTTGCCTTTCAATGTGTGTTCTTGGCTTCTACTTTTACCTGCTGGCTAACAATCCAGAAACTGCCAAACCCTTGGCTTGGTTGCCGCTGACATCCTTGATCGTCTTCATTTCCGGAATTGGCATGGGGCTAGGTCCTCTTCCTTGGTTGATTTCGAGTGAACTCCTACCTGCGAAAATCCGTGGACAGGGCAGTTCTATTGCTGCTTTGGCCAATTTTGGGCTGTCGTTTATCGTCACAAAAACTTTTATCGACATCCAGCGAGCGGTTACACCGGCAGGTGCATTCTGGTTCTACGGCGGTTTCTGTCTTCTCGGTATCTTTTTCGCTCTGTTCCTTTTACCCGAAACCAAAGACAAAACTTCGGAGCAAATTGAAGCGTTCTTCGTGACTCCTAATCGTAATGTTGTGCGGGAATAGCAGTATAACAAATTTCAATTAGATACTCATTTTTATACATGTCAGAGAATCACGTTCCAATTTACGGTTTTTATTTGTATGATTTCCGTATGACCCATTTTCGTTGGGCCATTATTGAAGGACGTTTTCCAACAATCGACATTGTCCCTAAATATTCAGTTGTTAGTTTGTTTTCAATGTGATGCAATGCAATAATGAAGTTTACATTTCTACTAACCAAAATCAAAATTTTTTTGTTTTGTATCAGTTTTCAATATCAGATATTAAATTTTTATAAAATGTAAATTGTCCAGACAATTTTTGTATACTATTTTTTCTAATGCTATTTTGTTCTATTTTTTTATATATTTCTTGAAGATTTAAATTTATTGTTGACTTGGCAACATCAATATTCCGCCATTCAAAAAAAAAACACCTATTAACTGAGTTGGCACTCGGCAGAGGACAGCTCAGTCCAGCAGACTGCAAATGTCACAAGCATTCGTTATTCGTCTGCTGGTTTATTATGACAACATTTGTGTTAGTTGCTGGTGTTGTGAATTATGTTATTAAAACGTCGTTCGTCACTCTCAGTTTGACGGTGTTTTGATTAGAAAATAAGTGCTAGTTTTTTATCTACGATTTCCTGTTGGAATTCACGTGTGCGACTTGTGGTTTTAATGAAGCATACAAGAAAATGGATCAAATATTACAAATTAATTACTTCCAAGACAACTTCAAAATAGAGTTTTCAAGTAAGTTTACGTGACCAATGACGTCTATTGGTTAGCAAACAAATTTCATTAGTTAGGTTTGCAAAAAATGATTTGTTTAATCCACAGGGTGTTTTTATTTTACTTCTGGTTTCTAAATGTGCTCATAGCTAAGTAATCAAAGAGCTGACCCAAAAAAGAACCCAATTTTCGTCATCCTCATGCAAAATGTGGCATAGTTCATGTTTCCATAGAAAATACCCGAAAATCTTCGATAATCGCAAAAAACGCTGGACTAATGGGTCAGGAATTTTTTTTTTGCCATGTCATGGATTTCGTTTAAAATACATCCTTCCCACCTGAAATTTGATGGGGATCTCAAATCTGTAAGTTATTTTGATCACTGCTCAATAGTTGAGCAGCTATCGGTCTACTTCTGGTGTACTTCCGGACAATTTGAGTTTTCTAATTGCCTAAAAGTAAAAAGTGAACTTTGTTCTCCACGGAGTTTCTATCAATTTAAGCATATTTTAAGTAAAGAAGAAGTAGTCTATTTAAGATTTATTTGTGTCTAAAGAATTGCTGGATTCGCAATCCAGTCTTAAGCATGAGCGTCTAATGACTGACGCTAGATGTCCTACCTCTGTTATTGTCCTGGTCTTCGGAAAATGGCTTTAGTCTATGGTGTCTATGTGTGTATTTTTGATTAAGTTGCTGTATTCTGGATAATTTCAACCTTAATTTTGTAAGTAAGTTAAACTAGAGCGTTTCTGTATAAATATAATTAATAAAATGCCTAAATTCTACTTGAAATTTATAAAATGTGTGTATTGTATAAATGTTTGTACTGTTGTCAATTTCAGGTCTAACTAAACCGGCATACGTTGCCTACTTAATCAACTAGTGGCTCTGTTCCTCGTTCCTGTTTCGATTTCCCCCTTCTTCTGCAAAAATAAAACTTTAATACCCAATAGTTGTAGGATTACATGTACTGGTAAGCATATTTTTCAGATTCCAAAAATTGATTCTCTTTCATGTCAGATATCATATAACCTTCTTGTAATTGTCATTTATTTTACAGGTTCATTTACATCTGTGACAGGAGCTTCAAATCACAAAAGGAAGTCTGGAACAATGTGCGAACATTTCTACTGTGGATTTATATATCCTTTCATTCTATACCTGCACAACACAACTTGAAGCTATCGTGTATAAAAAAAAGACTGCCTAAAGTGGATGGAGGTATTGTGAATTGTTAATTTTTCTTTGAATGTGAATTCAAACTCTTTTTATGGCTTATTTAGAAGAGAAGACTCAACATTCAGATTGTAATTCCTGAGGAGACTGCAGATCTGCACCAAAATCTGTCAAATGTAAGTTATTTTGGAAATTAGAATTTAGTTTATGTTGATTGCAATCTAATGATTCTTTTATTCATTCATTTAGATGAAGAATTGGTGTGGACAGAATGCTGTGGCGCCCTACAACTTGTTCGTCGCGGATCATCACATCTGCACGTTCAGCTTGGAGTCATCTATTGTTGCTGTTGGTATTTATGTTTTTGTTAGTTTACCCGTTGGCTGCCACGCCTTTGTTTCCCCATGTTAGCTTTCCTAGGGGCCCGCTTCTGTTTGGTCTCGTGGTCTATATGCCACAAGACTGAGCAGTTGCACTTGCCTATTTACAGGATTCGCCGAAAGGCGCTGTTAGGGTCGTGCACCATAGGGACTTCCCCCTTGTCGATGCGGTGATGGATTCTAGTGGCGTGCACGCCGACTTCTCCCATCACCGTGTCAGCCCAGACTTGTCAGCAATGGCAAGTCCCCCCTTTGCCGTGGATCCTTAAGACACGGTGCGTAGAGAGTAGAAGAGCAACTTACGAGTTGCATGGCGTGGCAGCCAACGGGTTAACTATTTGTGTGATTGTATGTATTATGTTGTATGTGACTGTAAAACGTGGAGGAATTGTGGGTGGAGGTGGGACAATAAAAACACAATTCTTTTCTATTTGGTTTTATTCATTCATTTAAACATATTTATTATTTAAGTGTTAAGTAAACAGTAGTTACTAAGGTTTATTTAGCTATCCAACCAATTTCACTTCATTTATTTATTTACTTACATATAATTCAACTTAATAAATTTTTCTCAACAGTTTTATAATATATTTTAGATATTTATATGAACCAACATTTCAAGATTCACATGTTTTCAATACGAACTCAATGTTCTATTCCGGTCTTTTAAGACCAACATTCACCACATTCTATTTGTAATCAGGATACTCAAAATGCTTTAAGAAATGTACACTTGTTACGAAAATACCACCATCATAGTACACGGGATTTACGAGATACGTGTTAAAAAGTTGTTGTAACATTCCTTTGTGGAAAAAGCATGTTTTAAACTTTTATTTCTTGTTGATTTTAATCTCTAACGATTTCCTAATTTGTGAATAGTCAAGAAAAAAATCATTCTTTAAACCACAAGGAAAACCATGCTTAGAAGAAGAAATGATGAACGCTAAGTATAACCGGTGTACAGAGAACTTTGTTAAGAATTATTGACAGTTTAATAATTTTCTACTACAATAATTTTCTACTAAATAGCTAACGTTAAAGGATTAGTGTAAACTTCCAAGGATTGATTGTCAGCTCATTAACCATGTTGGATGCGAATGTAGGAAGAGCATCATTTTCTGCGTTTCTAGGACTTGAAAAATAACGTGAAATAAAGTGGTTTGCTGGGTGGTTGTCATTTGTGACAATCGAGCATGAGTCGATTCCTCAAATGGGATTTCTACATATCCCACCTTTCTACCCCACTCCACCTTTACATAAGAGAAACAAATTTTACGATCCATACTCTTACTGCTAATAATCTCCCATAGCATAATGTCTCTATTACATGACAACCCAAAAAAATTACTACCGAAAGTCCAAATTTGTTTTCGGAATGTCTAAATAAGAAAACCCTTTTACTAATTTGTCGTGGGTTAACCGATTTCTGTTTCGTCTACTAATAATTGTCCAACTTTCCAGGAAACAAACGCATCTTGCTGGAAACTGAGTGCAAATAACATGGTCAAATAACCTCACCTCTAATAAAAATGACGTAAGTTAAAAAATTATGTTCGACCCCAGTTTATGAGTTTAATGCCGAATTGACAACGGCAATTAATTGTGGCGCCTTGTAAGATGTTCCATACTTGGTTATGTATCAAACCCTGTGATTTGAATGGAGGACAATAAAATGATCCATGTTGAATACGATAGCGATTGGTCAGCTTCTGAAAAAAAAACACAATATTTAGACAGATAAATTACACAACTTCGAAGTGTGAACGCACGAAAATTAACATTTTTTCTTAACAGATGCCACAGAACTAACTGGACTAATACTGAATTTCAAGCATTTTTACAACCAATCGGTGGGAATAAACGAGAAATGCGGAGAAATGATACCTTGATTTTTACCCATTGGTATCCAAAGGAACAGTCCTACAGAAATAACTTAACGGAATAGTACGACGACATTGACCCTACATTATTTTCAGTTGCGAATCTATTGATGCTAAAAAATGCTACCTAAACACATAGGCCTACCACAAAGCTAAGGTTCGACCGTTAACCAAAGACAACGATACCAACAGACTCCAGGTGCAACTCCAGGTACAACAATGACCCAAGCTATTACAACCATTCATACTCAAGCAACAGAAAAGAAACTTTCAACTAGAGCAGCAACATATTTGGGTTAAAATTGGATGTAAGACTTTAAAAATCTCATCAAGCTCAAAGGCATTCGTAAATAAAAAGTGAAGAGTGATAACGAATAACCAACATCTTGCTCCTTCTTCTTACACCCACTTAAAGAAGGAACAGAGGGACAGATTGTGGTAAATTCCAAAATGATTAGACCCTCCTTAGCTGAGTATTTGTACTGCACTATACAACTCAAAGAAACAATAAGAAGTCTTAACACTAAAAAAACATTTTGAAATCTAAGAAAATTTAAGTAATTTACCCGTTTGACAATAATATTACCAACGACACGTGAGTTGCTGTCTTGGGAGCGTTGGCTATGCCGTGGGCGCCATACCCGAACAAGAATTTGTTTGTAAAAAGTGTAAAAAGTGTAAAAACTTGAGCTACATTGACGACGTCGAATAAAAATTTTCAGGATTCAGACTTTTAATATATCAGAAAACACCATCGGGAATGACTGACAATTTGAAAGACTTGTAGTCTTACAGAACTCAAAATCCGTAACACCTCGACTTCACTTTGGACATATCAAGCTTATCTACCATCAACGATAGCCACATCAGAATGACATGGAGTCATGGACGCAATCACCAAATTCACCATGGCGTATAAAACTTCCTATGTGTAGTATATTCCTCTACCACTAGATGTCCCTTCTCCTTAAAAGAGGAGACTAATAAAAGCGGCATTTTCAAAATTCTTCAGATTCAATCTGACAATCTGTAATGAGTGTAATGGTCCAAATGCTTTGCAATAAATGCAATATTTTTGTTACATTTTAGGACTAGTCAAGTAAATAGACCTACATCTAACACTATTAACTGCTTTTTAAAAGTGCAGCAACTTACAATTTTAAAACGATTGTGAAACATGAAAGAATGGAGATTGCAAAGCGTGATGGGCCCAAAGCCCTTGTAATGGCAATCCTAATTTTAATTTTCTCCGTCTTTTGATTCATAAAACTTAAAGACTTAAAATAATAATGATTGCTAAAGCGGAAAAGCCGGCCTTTTGAACGGAATTATCCGAAACAACTTTGATCTATATTTTGTTGCTACTTTATTTTACATCCTCGGGGATGTTGTTACCACTAGATTCCGTCTGATATAGACACACAATCAGGTTTGATTCGGCGATAGATTCTAGAAAATACTTAATACAAAATACCCCATATTTAAAATAAAACGATGAAGCAACACAGTTGAAGATTGAAGTAAGTTTTGTTACTTGGATGGATTATTGTCATGTAAACTTACTGTGTATAACCTTGTTTTATTACATATTCTGAGTAAAAAGAGGAGTAACTAAAAAGGAACAGAAGGAAAGGTGTTCTATTATGAACATGTGCGTATTCCATGTTATAGACCTTGAACTGAAAATCGCTGTATAACTAGATATCCCTAGATATACCTGCAATTTTCAGTTAAAATAAATGTGGTTTGCACTCGGCTATCTAGGAAAATCAGCCGCTGGAGAAATGTAGCCGAATCATTGGTAAACAGATTTCACAGGTTTGAGGTTTACAGTCTACGTGATTGACGTACAATACAAAGAGTAGGAACGTTATTGAACCACAAATACAGTACAAATGGCGATTGTCAATTCCTACGTCATATTGCAGCAGCCCAGAACACTAAGGCTTTATAGAACATCCGGTTACAGTGACCGCATCTCGCATCTGTGTGTGTTAGGTTATTGAAGAAATCGCGCGGTTTGTAGCTGCACATATACGCTGGCAATGTGTACGAAATGTGAATGACATAAATGTGCGAAGAAACTTTCCAGTAGTATTTTCAGGATACTTGGCATAAGTAATACTCAATGAAGGTAGTCCTTATGGTCCTTATCGCTTGGACACGAAGTAACAGGTATTATTATAGTAACTTATAGAAAATATATCTTAAACCCTGCTGTGTATGGAACAATATATTTAATCTGTTTAATAAGTAACACCCTAAGTATATGTAAGAGTAAAAGATTTTAATAGTAAATAGGCCTACAGTCTGAGTTCTTATATGATACTAATAATCATTAAATGTACTCTAAAGCTCCAACAATGACGGAGAAAATAGATGAGCTTCAGAAATCTGCTTACGTGACTACAATTGATCCGTCAGTGAACGCTGCATTCGTCGGAGATGATGGGAAAATAATCATTATCGATGTACCACTACACAATAATGATGATGTACTTCCGTCATCGAAAATACCAATTAAAGAAGAAATTGACTACTCAAAAGCAACGACAAAATCACAGTTGGGAGCCGCACTATCTGGTATAATATAAAGTAATCCACTTAATGTGCTAATATATCGTTGAATGACAATGTTTTATTTTTTTCGATTTAATATAAGCTGCTTTCAGTTCGTTTCTCTTGGGAACAGCGTTTGGTTGGTCATCACCTGTTCAGCCACAATTGCAACAAGTTAATACAACTTTCCGTTTTGATGATGTAAAGCATCAGACAGGTGGATTGTACATGCTCTACCTGGATGATGATCAAATGTCCTGGGTTGGTTCATTGTTAAATATTGGAGCGCTCTTCGGAGCTCTGAGTGGAGGACTTTTAATGGACAGATTTGGTCGTCGCTTCGTCCTGATGACAATGACCTCCCCTTACATCATTGGCTGGCTAATGATTACACTTGCGATCGATCCAAGTGAGTATATAGGTAAAAAATTAGGAAACTGAATATTTTTCAAAATACAAGTTGTCTTACAGTTATGTTATACGTCGGTCGGGTCATCGTGGGATTTGCGGGAGGTGTTTGCGCTGCAATTGCACCTTGCTACATTGGTATGTTGAATTTTAAAATGCTGCTGATTTTATGGCGGGGCTTTAGTGCACGATTTCTTAGGTGAGATCTCAATTCCCACGATGCGAGGAACAACAGGTTTATTCTACTCAATGAATCGAGCTTCTGGCATATTAGTTACCTCATTTATGGGACTTTGCTTTGATTGGCGCTGGTTGTCAGCCCTTTGTACAATTGAACCGTTAATTTTACTTGTTGGTTTGTTCTTCGTTCCTGAATCGCCCTACTTTTTAGTCAAGAAAGGTCAGTTTTGAGTCATTGAAAATCATAGTTTCTAAGTCATTTAAACATATTTTCATTATTATTTACAGGAAGACAAAGTGATGCGCGGAGAGCTATGGAGTGGCTCCGAGGTCCTCACTATAGTATCGAAGTTTGGTGAATTAAAAACGCTCACTAACTCTTCGCCTCCTATCACTTTTCCTAACGAACTATCAATCGATGGAGTAATTATCTCTGACCATTCAGACATCCTCTCTGCTTTCAGCTCACATTTCTTCCCTGTCAATCCGCCCGAAAGTGTATCTCATAAGATCGTATCAGACTCTGTCAAGACTTATTGTGACGTGACACTCGCCTCCTCAGATACTTATGTCACTCTTGTTGATCTGAAACTTGCCATGGAGTCCTTGCGCCTTACCAAGTCCCCTGGCCCTGACGGCATTTCCTCGGTTTGGTTGAGACACTCGTATGATCTAATCAAATTCCATTTAGTAGCAATTTTCTCTGCCTGTTTTTCTTTAAGCCACTTCCCGACTAATTGGAAATCTGCCTCCATCATCATTCTGAAAAAGAGCAACAAAGCCAACTATAGCCACCCTAGTTGTTTCAGACCCATCAGTATTCTCAATTCCCTTTCCAAACTGTTAGAGAAAATTATTCTCGTCAAATTGAAACGCCTAGCTTCGGCTAATAATTGGTTCAGCCCTAATCAACATGGCTTTAGGTCTGGTTTTTCAACCGAAACAGCTACTCTCTCTCTCACTAGCCTTATCGAAAAAAATAAAAATAATAAAGTAACCACCTGTTGTGCGTTCCTTGATATCAAGTCTGCTTTTGATGCGGCTTGGCATCCGGCAATTCTAAACTGTCTGATCATTAAAAACTGTCCAGCCTTCCTAGTAAAGCTTCTTGCTAATTTTCTAAGCTCTCGTACTTGCACTCTGTCCAGTCCTCTCGCTTCGAGAGTAACAGATATCGAGCTTGGCTGTCCGCAAGGCAGCGTTCTTTCTCCATTCCTATGGAATATTCTGCTGGAGGACCTACTGTGCCTCAATTTCCCGTTCCCTTTCCGCTTCATTGCTTACGCGGATGATATAGTGGTCTGCACCATGCACAAAGATTACAACTCGGCGCATTCTCATCTCCAGATAATATGTGACGCAGTAGTAGCTTGGGGTCTCTCCGTCAAATTAGTTTTTAACGGTGCGAAGTCGTTCTTTTTGATCTTCTCCCCAAAGCGTAATTTACCGCCCCTAAATCTATTAGTGGATAACATCACAGTTCCTAGATCAAGTTCGTGCTTATATCTCGGACTCACAATCGACGACAAATTAAGCTGGAACCTACACATATCTAACAAGTGCAATGCGGTCAAAAAAATGCTGTTCCTCATCCTAAAATGTTGCCGGCTGTCCTGGGGCTTATCTCGCAGCACAATTTCTCTACTATACAAATCCTCTGTCATTCCCATTATCCTATACAACTGCTCGGTTTGGGCTTCAGCAACTGGAAAAAAACGGGTGGCTGCTTCTCTTAAAGCAGCGCAACGTCCTTTCGCACTAGTCATAGGTCGGCTGTTCAAGTCCACCTCTACAGACGCGGCCCTCGTACTTGCCAATATAGTTCCCCTTCATCTGAAAGTAGTGGAAATTGTTACTAAGAGGTTGATCTCCTCACAGGCTGCCCTTCTGCCTCCATCCTCTCGTCGTATTGCGGGAGATATTCCAGAAAGAATCCTAGCTTCCTGTAAACCTGTAGGCATCTCTCTGCGTCTTCATAGAGAAAGACTATTGAAATCAGAGATCCAAAATTTATGGAATCAAATCTGGTCTACTGCCGATACTGGAGCTCAGACACGATCGTTCTTTCCCTCTGTGGAAGCCGCTGCCATCCTAAACTCTCCTCTTACCCCTTTTTTCTTGTGTAGTTTTCTTTCAGGTCAATGCGTGCTAAACAAATTCCTGTTCAAGATTAAAAGAAAATTGTCACCTCTCTGCTCCTGCTCGTCCGGAGATGAGGAAGATATCAATCATGTAATTTTTGTCTGCTCGAATTATGTAACTCTCAGAGAGAAACTCAGTGCATGCGCTTCCAATCTAAATCTGCTGTGGCCAGTCCCGTTTCATGCGTTCGCCCAACATAAACCCTTGTGGCTCGCCCTTTTACATTTTCTAGTGGCCACTAAACGTCTAAAACTTCAATTATAACCATTCTCTCCTACTTAGTTCCTTAACTGGAATTTTTCTGTCGCTCTGGCTTTTCTTATGACATCACTCTAAGCATCAATTGTTATGGGTCTGGTCAATCTGCTATGTCTCTGCGGTCCCTTTCCGGGTGACGCCCTCTGGCTGTAGCGGGCGCCTTAATCGGACCGTGGCCGTGACGGACGTCCGATATTTCGTTGGTCTGGCCGATTAAGGTCAGCCTCGCGGAAAATCGGACCACCCAGTGGGTCAATCCTGGTAGGACAGGTCATTTCAGTCCCAGTATGTCTTTGCTGGCTTCGGTTTTACTCCTTTCTTCATTCCTCTTTTTCGATGATATATTTCGAAAAGATCATACTCCCTAGTCTCGTTCTCAGCATTCCCAATTCCCACCGTTGCGCTCTGCCATACTGCATTTTTACTTTGGTTGCCGAATGGCGTGAGTACGGTCGTAAGTCTCAACTGCCGTCCACCTTCTCTCTCTGATTGCTGTCATATCTCTGATTCTCGTTGTTTTATTGTTTCTATTCCTGCTTGTATTTTATAAACTGACAATATACTGGTAACATTCGCCTTGGCGAATATACACCTCTAAAAAAAAAAAAAAAAAAAAAAAAAAATAGTATCGAAGCAGAATTGAATCAAATCAAAGCTCGTGTTTTGGAAGATTCACTGGAAGCTCCCAAATTGTCCGACTTTTATCAACCCTGGGTGTTCAAACCTATTCTGATAGGAGTAGCTTTGATGATACTGCAGCAGTTCTCCGGATTGAATGCCGCATCCTTTAATGCCTCAGAGATTTTCAGGATAACAGATTTGGATTTTAATCGTATTATTGGAGTTGTTGTAATCAGTGCGGTCCAGGTATGTTTTTAAAGCTCTTCTTGTGTATCTTGTTGAAGTTCAATTTTTAATTTCTGTTTCGTGTGGGTTTTAGGTCGTCACAGTGGTTCTTTCTTCTTCCGTACTTGTTAAGAGATTTGATAGAAGAACACTGTTCGTTGTGTCTATCGGATTAGCTTTCTTGTCAATGCTGGCATTAGGTGCCTTCTTTTACTATCTGGACTCTTGGTCGTCGCAAAGTTTTGCCAAATTCAAATGGATTCCTTTAGCGTCTTTAATGGTGTTTTTTGCTGCTATCGGAATGGGCTTAGGAGGTCTTCCTTGGCTCATATCAAGTGAAATCCTTCCGGCCAAATATAGAGGACCCGGTAGCTCAATCGTCGCCTTCTCCAATTTTCTGATGTCATTTATCGTCACAAAGACATTTATCGACATGCAGCGTTTGATGACCCACGCTGGTGTCTTCTGGTTCTACTCCAGTATTTGTTTTGCGGGCATTTTGTTTGGCTTATTTCTTCTACCAGAAACCAAAGATAAAACATCCAATCAGATACAAGCTTATTTCAAGAGCGATAAGAAATCATGAACGTCTCGATTCATTTTTTCTCAATTATCTCAACCTAACTGTTCTAATTCTCCAACATATTCCTGCCAATAAGGAAAAGCTGGAAAGAGCAGCTATACAGTATAGTCCTCAAAGAGCCAGGATAGGTCTGGCTGTCTGCATCATCACGCTGAAAGTGTTCTATTGTATTTTCCTAATTAAATACACCGTTATAGGTTTAAAGCTTCTAGAGAGGCCTTGTTGAACAATAATTTTCTATCAGTTCATAATCTGTGTTTTTTTTATCGCTCTAATCCAAGTCCAACAAACGATAAAGTGAATTTTATAAGGACATGCATCTAAATTCTGTTTGTTTCTCAGTTGAAGAGTTTTACCGAAAGTTTTGAAGTATTTCGAATTTCTTCTAAAAATGAAAAGCTTTTTCAAACTCCCGTTTACTTTGGTATTCTTGTTGTTTGTTGTCAAAGCTCAAGAGCAACAACTGATCATCGAAGTCCTTTATTTGCCGACTGATTGCCCTATTAAATCACAAAATGGTGACGTTTTAACTACGGACTACACTGGAACACTTGAGGATGGCACAGTGTTCGATTCCAGGTAAATTATAGCAGCATACCAGACCACACATTTTATTCTATATGTTTTGTCATAATATTTTATTATTTTCAATTTCAGTGTTGGTGGGGAACCGTTCAGTTTCACTTTGGGAGCCGGTGAAGTGATTAAAGGATGGGATCTGGTAACTTACGTAACGAATGCCTTGTATCATCATGAACGTCATCTTAATTTTCCATCTTATGGCATAGGGTTTATTGGATATGTGTGCGTTGGAACGACGCAAATTGACTATTCCGCCATCGTTGGCTTATGGTGAGCAAGGAACAAGTGACGGAGTCATTCCTCCAAGTAAATTACAGCTATATAGACTGCATTTGATAGAAAGTAAACTTAGTAAAGTAATAACAAATTTTAAACTTTATTTTTTTAAAGATGCTACCATAATTTTTGAGGTGGAACTGTTGGGAATCAATCGGCCGTAACCGATAATCTGGCACTGAGACAATATTCAAATAATCAACATCTTTGGCAGCGTTACAATATATAGAAGGGAATTTTTTAAAAATCGTATTGATCGAAATTTAAGTCACATTATGTGAAAAGGATGCGCTTGTAATGTTGTTTTCGAACCGGATAAGAAATACAATTTTAAAAGCAAAAAAAGATGATGTGCAAATCTTTGTAACACAATTTTTTCCCACAATTACAGCTGACGCACCTTTAGGGAAAGTGAAAAATCGTGAAGGTCGTGCTGAGTCGCAATGGGCTTGGAAATCCCCTCTACTGTTTATTTGAATTTTTGCCAATGTCAAACAACAGCAGCATGATGAATAATGGCTGAATGCTGTGACAGGTACTGTGAGTCGATTGTTAATTTCATCAAGGGCAGTTTTTTCAAAAAGTTGCACCAGTGACGATGCATTTCGTAGTCAATGCGCCATCCTCTGCAAGATAGGCCAGTTATTTCCAATTTTAATATGATGCACTCGGTAGTGAATGCCACTGGGTTTTCAGTTATAACTTCACCTTCAATCATAACGGACGTTCTTTCATTTTCGGAAAAATGGACCGAAAATATTTATTCCTTATCTACGTAGCTTTTTTTTTGCATTTTCTGGTTGACAAGGCTCATTCAAACCATCGCATCAATCGTCAGATAGAGTTCGAGTCGAACGTCGATGAATTTATCGGTCGCAGAACTTTATTTCGGCCATTTTCACACGGTAATACTGACAACCAATATTCTTATCTCGAACATTGTTAAATTTTTTATAAATTTCTGACTATTACTTGTCTTATAGCACAGGGGAGCCTTATTGCCAGTCTAACAGGATTCGATATTCGTTTCATAACCAATGAACAACTAGATGAAGAAAGCAATCAAGCATCCAATCGAATCAATGACATAATTCGCTTTGAAGAGTCGTTGATCGAAAACGAAATTCGCATTCAACCAAATACAGCTGCCTTTAGCCATTTGAAGATAGTTCAACCTTCTGCCGACGCTCAACAATTGGCAAGAGAGGCTCTTCTCGTCATTGAAGCTACTCGCCAACTTTCGCGAAGGTAGAAATAATCAACTATTTGATTTTTTTAAAAATAGTGTACCGATTGTGTTGTTGATAGATTTAACCTGACGCCGATAGAAACTGGTTTGGGTCTTTCAATCCACTCGACTCGTCACACCATTCAGTTTCCTGCATGCCGATCTAAGCCACCGTGCATGCAACACTTTGGATCCGGCGTTAAATACAGAACAATCGACGGTTCTTGTAACAATTTAGAGCAAACATCTTGGGGCATGTCTCGATCGACATTTCAGCGCATTTTAACTCCCGCTTACAACGACGGTTTGCAGCTTTATACTATTCATTTTCATCGAGGCAAATGTTTAAATTTGAATGCATAGGTGTTTTTGCGCCAAGAAAAGCCATGGACGGAACCGCCCTTCCTAGCGCACGTCTAATCAGCCTTGCAATAGTTTCCCATCACGATGTACCGCGATTTGACTTGTCACTGATGGGGATGGTCTTTGGTTGAGTTTAATTTAACATTATTTGTTGAGATATTGGCATATGTAATAAGGTCAGTTTTTATTATTTTGCAGGTCAATTTGTCGATCATGATATGACTTTATCGCCAACTTTTGTCTTAAGTAAGAAAATCGTATATAATCTGTTAATAACACAATTTTTTCTTCCTTCATTTCCATTGACCAAATATGCAAATTTGTTTAGCTGACTCATCCGGAATTGAATGTTGCTCGACTGATGGCGGAGCAATGCTGCCAGAAGCTTCACGCCATCCACAATGCTTACCAATTGACATTCCAGCTGACGATCCGTTTTACCGCAATTTTAATCAACGTTGTATGAACTTTGTCCGAACGACGCCCGGCTTACGACCTGATTGTAACTTTGGTTACGCAGAACAAGTACACAATGAATTTAAATTTTGTTTAAAAAGCCTGGGATTAATGTTAATTTGATTGAATCAGTTGAACGAGGTCACTCACTGGCTGGATGGATCTCAAATGTAAATATCTCGTTATGACGCTATGAAAATCGAATTGTATTTTATAGAGTAAAATTAAGATTATTATTTACATAATTATTTTGTGTCGTTACAGCTACGGTAGCGATGCTGAAACGTTGGCGAAATTGCGTGATTTTCGTCAGGGAAGACTTCGTTCTGCTAGAGTTAATGGACGGGAAATTGTTCCGCTGGATCCAAAGTCTAATGTCACTCGGCCGGAAGATTGCAACAGCAGTTCTTGTTACATGGCCGGTATAATAACATAAGTTAGACTATCCCAAATAAAATCTATCTGTTTTTTTTTTTTGTTTTTTTTTTTGTTTGTTTTGAATTAAAATGTTGAAATACAGGAGATATAAGAGTTACCGAACAGCCACAACTTACAGTGATGCACACGCTCTGGCTGCGTGAGCATAATCAAATCGCTGCTGAACTATCTCGTCTCAATCCTGGCTGGAGTGACGAAAATATTTTTCAGGAAACTCGTCGTATTGTCATAGCCGAATATCAATTCATAATCTACAATGAATTCCTCCCGATTATTCTAGGTATGAATAATGTTATTAAAGATAAGGGAGGATTAATATTGAATGAAACAACCCTGTTAATCTGATCGAATTTCCCTATACAGGTAAACGGTACATGGATATGTTTAACTTGTCTGCATCCCAGTCGTCATCATCGTACTACAACGGAATTGGTGACTATGACGCAACAATAGACCCATCCATACAAAACGAATTCGCCACGGCCGCCTATCGGATGGGCCATTCTTTGATTCAAGGTCTTGTCAAGTGAGTCTAGCATTGTATTCTTTGTGTACATTTTTACCGTTACCAACTCTCTTTGTATAAAATGTAAAAACGTATGTGTGTAGATTGTTCAGCCAAAACGGACAGGTGAATGAAGAACGTTCGTTCACTCTCAGCAATATGTTGGATGCCGTTTCCCCTATTGGCAAAGACTCAGCTTGGATGGATGAAGCATTGCGAGGGTTACTTGAACAGCCGATGCAGAATTTGGATTCATCCTTTACTCCGGAAATAACCAACAAACTTTTTCGGTATGTACTATGTATCTTTGATTTTTAAATTTCTATTCAAAATTAAAAGAACGCTTCTAATGTTCATGTTCATTGTTTAATTACAGCGGGGGAAAGTCATTTGGAATGGATTTAGTGGCACTGAACATTCAAAGAGGTCAGACTTAATGCAAGGCGAATTTAACTCTATCAAAATACTTACAAACTATGAATGTTTAAAGGTCGAGATCATGGATTACCTGGCTATAATAGCTATCGGGAAATTTGTGGGCTGAAAAGAGCAGATCATTTCCGTGGATTTTCTCCTCATATACCACCCGATGTTAATTAAATAATTACATTTCTACGGACGATGTGTTAATGCCCAACTGATAATTTTTTGTCTGTTTAGATGATAACGCAGCTGAAGCACATCTATCGGTCAGTGGACGATGTCGATCTCTTTGTTGGTGGGATTCTGGAAACTCCACTTCATGACAGTCTCGTTGGTCCGACATTTTTGTGCATTATCGGAGACCAATTTGTACGGTTGAAAAAAGCAGATCGCTTCTTTTACGACACTGGCAATCAGCTCCATTCATTCAATCAAAGTAATTTGTAATTCCATAGACTTAATCATATTTTTTGAAATAATGTTAGTTTCGGTCAATTTAACAGGGCAAATCGACGAAATTCGTAAAGCAAGTTTAGCCAGAATCATCTGTGACCATAGCGATGGTACCATTCGAGTAATTCAACCACTAGCGTTACGAACTGCTGGAGAAACGTAATTAAAAATTTAACAAGTTAACGGCTACCCAAAAAGATAAACATACTGGGTATTTTTCTTTTAGGAATAGCAGAAAAAGATGCGACGGACCATCCATTTCACGACTAAATATTGCACTGTGGGCAGGAGAACCCATATTCTAACTTTAAAATACAATAATTTATAATTCATACGACATAAGGAACATGTCTCTTACATTACCTTACGTAGTACATTTTTTTTTGCCATATTGATGACTTGATTGATCATCAAGAACAAATCCCCTCAGCATGACTCAGACAAACTGAAAATATTTTGTTCGTGAAATAGAAAATAAAGCTTTGAAGACCAAAGAAACCAAGTAAAGTAATTAATTACTAAGTAATGACTATTTTAAAATTCCCATTTTTCCAAGAGTAGAATTTATTTATTTTTCAAAGTTAAAAGTGAGATATAGAAATCATTAATCAATTAAATTTTACGGGCAATGGGCCAGTCCGCCAGTGGCAAAGCAAAGTGCTTTGGGTTTGCAATCGAAACCCGCTGGGATATCTGGAAGTTTTCGACGCAGCATCCGCATCCGATCTATCTAACTGACTTTTCGTCTGCTTTGTTTACGTCAGTCACATGCAGACAAATTTGTTGGTCTGTCCTCAATGGACTTTGACACATTTTACAATTGTATTGCAGACAAATTGAGTTTTAAAAATTCTAAACCTTGACAGTCAACAGTATACGTATTGCTCTTTGCCCCTTTAAATCCACTTTCTCGAGGTTGCTTGTGTATAATCATTCTCTGAGTTATCAGGTCCATTCTAAAGGTTCTTTCTCCAGTATAATAGTTTTGCGATGACGTGACATCTCCACCACTTGTAGCCTATATAATAAATCATTGACCGGTTTACTTAAAGTCAATCTGTTGTGCGTCTAGCTGTTAAAGTATTGGGAAAAGTGTGAAATGTGTATTTTATTTGCATTTGTGAATCCAAAACCTGAACCTGGTGGTTATAAAATAATTCTTGCCAGCAACCGGGATGAATCATTTTCAAGGCCTGCACTCCCAGCTCATGAATGGTTACCAACACACAGTGGAGTATATGGAGGCAAGTTTATGCATGCAGAGTATATTCAATTACATTTGTTTGATGATGTGTTTTTTCTCTCTCCCATAGGACAAGATATGCAACCAGGAAAAGAAGGTGGAACTTGGCTAGCTATGAACAAACATGGAAGAATAAGTGTTCTCTTAAATGTTGGTCAAAGCGACAGTGAAACAATTACTGTGACTGATCCCACTTCTGGAAGAGGTTTCTATGCAATTGAATGGGTCACTAATATGGACAAAAACATGAAAGGGATATTCAACATTGTCAAGGAGAAACATGGAAATCGCCAACAAACCTTTAGACTAGTGGTTTTTGACACAAAGTAATACGCAAATATTTGAAAAATTACCATACTTTTATAACGATTTAATTGCATTGCCTTGTTATAGTGGAGAGCCAAAGATGGGAACGCTGACATACGCGGGTAGCAAATTCGATGGATTTCACGAAGAATTTCTTCCTCCTGGAATTCACGCTTTAGGAAACAACGCTCCTGGTATCACTTGGAATAAGATAGCTAATGGGAAAAAACAATTTGAGGCCATTGTTCAACAATCCAACATTTGGGATAACAGAAAAGAACTTCTTTGTTCCTTGATCGATCTACTAGGAAGCAGAGAAAAGTACATATGCCCTAAAATTCTTAAATTATTCTTTAACTAAAAATTTCTAAATAAAGACATTGGCCTGACCCCGGGATAGAGGAACAAATGAAAGGTTCTGACTTTGTCATGCAATGTTTAAGTGCCATATTTGTTGATGTTCCTAAATTTTATGGGACTAGGTAAGATATCTGTTTAGTACAAATTCTTGCTGTTTCTAGTTTTTCTTACAAATGCTTATTTTTGTATCTTACTTAGAACACAGACTGTCATTTTGATTAATTCGGAGAATGAAACATTGTTTTACGAAAGAACTATGGATGGTGTTCCCGATGATCAACCGATGACTTGGATCGAAAGTTCCCACGAATTTCCTTTAGAATCCGAGTAAGATATCGTATATTGATGTTCAGTATGGGGCACAGAGAGAAAAGAAACAGAATATGTGTGTAAACATTCTGCATTTGCCTTTCGTCCAAACACTAGTAGTTGGTTTTAAATTCATACAGGAAGCGATCACAACATTTCACTTCGAGATTTTGACTTAGAGATCGACATTATTTAGATCGGCGCCTGAAGTTGAAGGCATGCCGACATCATCCGGTGGAATGAAACGGCCAATCGGCTGCACAGCTTCCTGTAGAAACAAAAGTCCAATGAAAATTTGTCGTATGTGTCCAATAACTAAGTGTAAAAATTGCTGTTCCTTTAAATATAATGATTGCTGTTTATACGTACTCTCATCTGCCGGAGCTTCAACATTTCCTGTCTTAGTTTGTTCAGAATGGCATAGTTGGGTGCGTTGACAGCTGCTTTGCTCTGCAATAAAGTGATTTGTTGTTCCTCTTGTTTCTTTTCTTTTACTGTCTTCAGCGAATGTGAACCATACAGACGTAGTAATGAACCCCAACTAGAAATGTGAGGATGCAACGCCTACTCAGATGAAATCAAAAATAAACAAATCTGAAACTAAAACATATTCAATTTGATTTACAATGCACCTGTAATATAGCCTGGGCAGCTCTCTGTTTTCCATCTCGTTTATTCTTGCATGGTACTTGAACTGTATGCTTCCCAACCGTCATTATCACTTCGTTCTTCTGATGTTTTAGTGTTTTGAGCTCATACTTGACATTCTTATCGCCTAAACCAAAGTTCCTGCAACATTCACGATTATAAAATAAATCGTTATAATAACCGCTTACGAGAAAAAATGTTAAAGACCTTTGAAGGCATGTGAGTAGGATTGCGTAAGGGGATGGTTCACTGGTTTTTGCACAGAGTTCAGCAACACGAGGGTCTTCAATTCGAATTTCGTTGAAAAACTGCTTTATAAATAACTATCAGTCTCACTAATCTTTTGGTAACATGAAATACAACGTACGGAAAGGTCTAAGTCAGATTGATGATTTGGTCCCTTGTGTCCTGGTTCTGCCTCGTCCAATATCTTTTCTTTCATTTGCGGAATAAGAACTTCAAGTGTAGCTTTGGCAGCTTCCGCTTTGGCGGCTTTCTTACTGGAGCCGACCCCAGTACCGTACTGCATTCCATTGATCAACACCGTAGCACTATACGGTGTTGCTGCATTCTCTGTCGAACAAATAGATTTTACGATAAAAACAGAAACAAACCCGATGCACAACCAACATTCGAGTATACCTATTTCTTTAAATGTATAGGCAGGTTGTTTCTTTAGGGCATGTTGAACGTATTCATGGAGGATACAAACATAGCTCTTCCCGGCCGGATTCATGATCCATTCTCGTCGCGATCCACTGCAATTTACCAATAAAAACCTGTCTTGATTAACAATTCAAAGCCTTTAATATATTATGTTTTGCTTGCCCATTAACTCCGCCAGCAGTCCCTTGTCCTTCGCTTTGGGATGTTGGGTCGTTGTTTGTTACAGGAATGGAATGTCCGATTGGAAAGGTTATTAGTTTGGTCCCTTTGGGTAAAGTTGGTCGACCAAGTTCAGCATGCTGTGACACTTTAGCATCGTCATCTTCAACAGGGCTTTGACTTTTGCCAGTCACTTGTTTCTTATCTTCGATCAACGAAAGAACAGACTGAGGGTAAGTCTGTCGTTGTTTCCGTAGTTTGGTGTGCTTCCGCCTAGCTGCCCATGTTCTAAATAAATATTTTGAAGAATTGCCAAATAAGTCGAGCAAGTATATTTCACGCAATTACATACTTGAATCGCATAAGGCGGACGGTCTTGAAATCAAATCGTTTGGAGCAGTATTCGCGCAGCTGAACTCCATTGAGCGAATGAGCAGCTTGATTCTCTTGGACTGATTCAATACGAGCACAGGGGATGTCGGGGGCAACAGGAATTATTGTGCCATCTCCTGCAATGTTAGCTAAGGCTTCTAATAGTTCTTCGGTTTTCTGTTCTTCTTTCTCTTTGGCTCTTTGGTAATGTAGGCAAGGTACTGCGCTGATAGGCACTGCGTGTTTCTAAAGATATAGAACCGATAGAACCCATAAGTTTAAGCTGAGTTAATCGAATTAAAATATTTCATTCAAAAATTACTCTGGCACTTCCAGGTCCGAGAAAATAAGGTTTAGCTAGCGTGCAAACCCGTGTGGGCTTGTGAAGGTAGATAGGCATTCCACTGTTGTGTGTAACTTGGACCCAATTTTCAGGCAAAACTTCAAAATGGTTCTTACCCTTTTCTTAAAACCAAAACATAAACACATTTAACTATTTTCAAAATAAAAAATATGAACATGTTACCTTCAAGAACAATTTTTTCTTTTTCTTCATAAGCCATACTTGCATCCCCATTACCAGATGATTTGGCAGTACCATCTGCTTTTTTGAATTTCTTCCTGGATTTCATTTCCTCTGGTAAACCTTAAAAATCACGAGGTAATAGATATACCATAAATATCAACAATCAACATAAAATATTTATCAACGAGTTACCTTCTTCCAACATGGCATCAATTTCATCTTGTTGAATATCAAAATCTTCTTCACTGTCTGCTTCATTGGAACTACTGAAATCACTCTCTGAATCCTCCTTGCACTCATCATCATCATTGGCATTGGTTTCCACAATTTCATCTAATACGTGGAACTCTCGCATATTACTGAAATCTTTGTACAATCCATCTGCATCATCTTCTTCAGGATCAATATCATTCACTAGCTGCGACTCTCCCAAAACATCCTTCATTTCTTCCATTTCAAATTCTGCCATGCAGAGTAGGAAAACTTAAGATATGATGTGGGATAGAATGTCCACAATTAAATTCAATTGCTCTTAACTACTAAAAATTACAATGTGTAGGTGGAAGAATGAGCATCTACATCATAAGCCTTGTCTTCTGAGAAAATCAAAATCGGATACACATCAACAGCATCCGGGAAGACTTTCCTCAAACTTGGCAAAGCAATGATATAGCGCTATCATATATGCATGAAGGATGTAGAACCGTTTTTATTCGAACTTATTTGCTTTACATAAGCAACTAAAGTTTAACGATAGAAAGAAAATACTAATCCAAATCCAGATAATAATAATTAGATTTAATAGAGTCGTGAAACGATACAAGAAATAACTCAAGTTTATAAGAAATTCTAGCCTACAATGTGCTTTTCGTTCAAGACAAGCAGACAAACTGTTAAAAAAAAATAAATTTGTTGTTCCAGCAACGCCATCTGAAGACGATCTCATTTTAATTAAAGTCATTACAATAGAAATCTGATTATTAAATTTAAATTTCACATTTACGTAAACTGTAAACATGAATTTTAAATCATTTTATTATTTTATCTTTTATAAAAAATTTCATGTTCATTTCTTACCGCATGAAGGCGCTGATGTTCCATTTTGTTGACAGCTTTATGACGTAGTCAGTTTTTCACTTCCCTTTTCGTTACTTTTATTCTAGCATCTTGCTGAAACGTACTGAAATTAAATTTGCTTAAGAAATTCATTCAAAATTCCGGAACAAGATAGGTAATTACAACTTTCTCTTCTATTATTGTCTTCTACAGTCCAATATTGTACACAAGTTTATTTTGCTGGTCATTTTTTAAAAAATGTCGCATTATGTTTTTGGTGATGCCGTTGGTCTGGCTAGCCAAGCAAGATGGCGGTTAATCGGACCTAGTTATTTTTCAATTCCTAATTCACACATCGACATTTTTTAATTGTTTCTTTTAGAAATATGTCTCGTCATCGTGAATGGGATTTGAAATGCAAAGTCTATGTTGGCAATCTGGGCAATAATACAGCCAGAGGAGATTTAGAAGCTTCATTTAGCAAATATGGAGCTTTGAAGAATGTTTGGGTTGCCAGAAATCCACCTGGCTTTGCGTTTGTTGAGTATGAAGATCCCAGAGATGCTGAAGATGCAGTTCGAGCCATGGATGGATCGTAAGTGATCAAATTACACTACAAGTTGAAGTGATATTAATTGAACAATTGATTTCTTGCAGGAGGATTTGTGGTTCTCGTGTCAGAGTGGAGATGTCTTCTGGCAGAGCCAGAGAGAGGAATGGACCAAGAGGTGGTGGTGGTGGTGATCGCGGAGGTGATCGCCGCGGAGGGCCCCGGGGTGGTGCCGATTTCCGCGGAAGGTACGGTTAAAAATGATCAATTTTAACTTATTTATTTTTGTTTTTTAACTTTTGAAATTCATTCAAATGTTAATATCAAATATTCATATATATATCGGAGCTGCTTATTTAAATCAAAACCTATTGCTTTCACAGGATTTTTTCATTTGATTTACTACCCCACAACCCCATCCATACAGCCGTAGTATTTGGTTGAAAAAAAAAAATAACAAACCCCCTATTTGTTTCTGGTTAACTACTGCGGCACATGTCTGCTTGCCAACAACCACAAGTCTCTCCCCTTGTCGTCCACCAACTCAGCTCAATCAGCTCAGCTCAGCGCCGTCCTCAAGCGCCGCCATTCTTTTTTCTTTGGCGGAGCAAATTCAAACAGAGCATAGCCAGCTTTCGTCCATCCATCCAACCACACCCACACACCAGCTACCTCCAGGCTCTGTGGACGCGGGCGGGTAGAGAAATCTACCACGTCGATCAGCTCTTGATTTTCGCGAGGGGAACAGAAATATCACACACTTGAGGGGCAGGGGGCAAGTCACGGCCGAGATCGCCTGTCAGCGCGTTTCTTCACCGCCGACCCCAGACTTTTATTGGGGTCGCGCCCAATCGTTCAGCCCACCGACCACCTACCACCAGTCACAAAATTTCATCAAAAAAAAATTCACCAACACTTCTCTTCCAACACAACTCGCAACCTCCCATCGCTTCTCTCCTACTCCTACTGAACGAAACGGGTATTTTACATTCTCAAACCTGCAAAAAAAAAACAGCCCAAGAAAATTTGACACGTCAGATCATCTTTTTTTTGTTTCTCTTTTTTTAAAACAAGAAACTTACTTTATGAAATTTCTTTTTTTGGAATGTAAAATTGGTTTGATTCCTTTTATTTGAAACGCCCATTTTCATCGTTGAATTTATATACTAACTTTATTTACGTTTTCGTTGGGAAAAAAATCAAAGGTCTCGTTCGCCCGTACGCCGTCGTCCAACTCGTAGTCCATCACGTTCTCCTCCGCCACGTCGTCGAGCTTCTCGTTCGTTCTCCCGCGAAAGACGGTAATTCTGACAAGTTAATAAATACATTCCTAGAGTATTAATGTTACTTCTTAGGTATTACTAGATCTCGCTCCAACAGCTACGGATACGACCGTGAAAAGGACTAAACAAGCAAAAGATAACAAACCAAATTCATCTATAAAAAACAATGTTTCATTCACTGTTGAACGTTTTCATTTCCGTTTGTCCCGGACAGGATTCTGTTGAATTGAAATATGTACGGACTATTCAAGTCCCTCCAAATTTCTTTTTTTCCTAGTAATCACCTGGTATTTTCTTTTTCCTCCTCCATTATTTCGATGTGTACCGTGGTAAATGGATCGTTTTTTCTTCGACAGGCCAAATACAATGGTTAAAAAAGTAATACTTGTTATAGAGTCTGTCCATAAAATATATTTTGCCTTTCTCATCCATTCCTCAGCTGTTGTTGCAATATGAGGAGAAATTTTTTCAACAAGTGTGGAATGAAAAACTTTTAATGTTCATTTACACACAAAAATGTAATTTTTTTTCAATTGTTTGGATCAGTTTTTTCCCCCAGGGTTTTTGTGCAATTTTGGACTCAGTTTCTTCTTATGCCATGCGGATGCTTTGAATGATCTGGAATACAGCTGTGGAACAACAAAACAAAGATTTATATCTGACATTCAAACACAACTTCTTTAATGAAAGACAATTTTTACCTGAACCACAGACAACAAAGACAAACAGACCCAAAAGCCATGGACCAACAGGAGAGGCATCTTCATTGGCTTTCTAGAAATAATAAAAAGAGAGCTGTCAAAATATTTTCTCTGCAGTTGCATACATAAAAATATTGGGCCAAATAAACTGCTGTATACTACCATCACTCAACAGGACAATTGAAGTCATGGAGATATTGAGGTCAATGCACTTTCGAATGAAACGCAATTTCAATCGAGTGACTAAAGTGTACACGATGATGCATAAGGAAAAAAAACAACAAATTTTGACTTACGCTTGATTTGGGGACGTTTCCTCTCATCGTGACGTATTTGCTAGCCTTTTCATTGGCAACCTTCATTCGTTGAGAAGCAACCATTTTCGAAATTAGCAGGTAACGATTTGAGATAAACAATGGAAGAGACGACAGCTGGATAGCTCGGTCCAACGCAAAAAGAACAACCCTGTCGGTGAGAAACGCTGAACGGCCAGGGCAGAAGCGGGGATAGCATAACGTATAGGGAAATCGAAACGTGTCAAAAAGCGCTACGTTGCCAATTGAAATCGAAATAGATTCCAGAAAATATGAATAAACTTTCATTTAACAAGACAATGTTAACAAATAATTAAATTTTAATAATTAATAAAAATATGATTAAAAATTGCACACAATTTAAACACAAATGAAATAATGTTTTTGATAATTTACAGAGCTGCCGATGAAAAGAGTCTCCGCCCACGTAGACACGCCTACCTAAAGAGAGAGACGGGGGCGAGTAAAGGCTTCTGGTGTGTAGCGCATGTTTCAAATTAGTAAGCAGTGAGCGATAGTCGTGTCAGGTATTAAAAGAACAAACCTTGCTCTTTCGTGACTCAAAAAAGTGAGTGCTCAGTGCTGCAAACGATTTAACGTGTCGTGTTTTCTTTTTCCAGTCAACCCTTTGACGGTGGATTCAAAACAACTCGGCAGAGGAATTACCAATCGAACTGTCACTTCCGAGGCTTAAAAGGCTATTAGCTCAAAACGTAACACACACAAAATTTCTACTCTATTAGTTAATTAGACATAAAATCCATTTCAATGGATAAGAGAATACGATGTTGAGATTTTCTCATCGTTTTATAGAGTCCACACACAGACACAAGCGAATAGATTCACATGACAATTTCGTCGGCGACGAAGAGTCGCACAGCAGTTGTTCTACAATCGGCCATTTATTGTGGTTGTATTATAAAACTGACTTCCCCTCCCCCCCCCCCCTCTTGTGTTTCTTTTAGGGCATCCAGTGTAGTGTGTGTATAGACTCCACTTGGCATTCACACACTCTCTAGTTGTATTATTATTATATTTTTCACCCCCTCCCGTGCTGAGCTCCCCTCCGACGGCTATATAATGTTGCCCCCTCTCTCAACAGTTTTCACCTGCGAGCCTCGCACTACCAGACAGTTTCCGGTTTCCGTTTACTTCTTCTGCCTCCCGGCCCCCTTTTTTTTTTGTCTCTCTCTTCTTCTGAATATACTTTGTGTTTTTTTGTAGACCCCCCGCCCTTTTTCGAATGAAAGAAGAAAAAAATAGACTCTCGGGAGGAGAAGTTTTCTCTGTTCACGTTATGCTGATTGGTCACGCCGAACTAGCGTCGTCGACCCATCAAATTTCTCAACATATAACGTAGAGAGAGAAAACTTATAGCTGCAGGTTTTTATATTTTTACTGCCTGGGGGAAAATTATTCACGAAATTTGTGTTTCCCCGACGCCGTTTCCTTAAGTGGCCGACAATGGGCATCCGCTTCTGCTAGTTTCCTAAACCGTTGGACATTAGCGATTCATTATTCATTCAAACAGGATATGGCCGATGTTGTCGAGCGTGTTCACACAATTAGCGACACAAATGATTGCAAATATCTCGGTGACAAAGACCGGATGCACAACGACCATATTGTTTCATGGTGTCGTTGGGTTTTTTCTTCTTTAATGGTCCATTAAAACGTTTAAAATAAAATAATTACCGACACTTGGTTAGTAGAAAAGAGATTTGGGTTTCACATCAAGCGGTTATTGGTGTGGCCGAAATAGCTCAGTTGGGAGAGCGTTAGACTGGAGATCTAAAGGTCCCTGGTTCGATCCCGGGTTTCGGCAAATCTTTTTCCTTTTTTCTTTCTCCTACTTTCATTAATGTTTTCACTCACTCAAAAAAAAGAAAAAAAAGAAATGGGATTTGAGGAATTGGGTTGCCCAGATACGCGTGTTGCTACTGCTATTACTACTAGGACAATGGAGAGAATAATTGTTTTGAAATATTGCGTTGGTTGAGAGAGATGTGTGTGGCGGCGGCGAAGGCGTGCGGTAACGAATGGGAAATTGAGGCCGACTCTTTTTTTCTTCTGGTGAGCAATGTTTAGCCTGAAGACGTCATAAAGAAAAAGCTGGTGGGTAAGAGAGAAAACTATTATAGTAGACTACATGTTTGCATTTCAAATTTCGTTTCAGTATTTTTCGTTTTTTGTTGCTCGGTAAATAGAAGGGTGAAAGAATGGGGAAGTTAATAGTTCGCTCTAACGGGAGGTCGTCACATCTCATTGAATCTATTCCAAACTCGGCAAACAAATGCAAACATACAAAAAATGAGAAGATTGGGAAAAAAAAATGTTGTCGGGTTCTTTCCTTGAAGCCGCGCCTCGGTCTATTTCCCCTCGTTATGCACGCCGAAGCAAACATGATAGTAGAAGAAACCTATTGACTTCTTCTTCTTCTTTTCAAATGTATAGTACAACAACTGTACGCAATTTCAGGTCCATAAAGCACTCGGAATAAGCCAACGTCTAGTGGTTTTTCCCTTATTCAATTTGTCAGTGCTGCGAAGACAAGTCAGACGGAGCACACGCCGGATCGAATTTCCAGGGCACGTCGTCCGCATTTGTCTGAGTTGAACGTATAAAATTGTCATCATCATTTCCTCTTCTTTTACACTCGAAGAAATAGATTAAAGAAGAAGAACGCGGGATTACGCGGGGCTGCAGGTCGTCGTTGATTGCATTTAGAGGTCAGTGCGTCTTTTTTCTTCTTCTATCGTCGTCAACTATCTGACAAGAAGAAGAAAAAAGATCCTCGATCACGAAATAACGAACAACTGCGGTCGACAACTCCACCCCAAACAATGGACTGTTTGTGCGGTTTTATACGGTCCCTTCTATGTTATAGGAGAACTATAACGGTCTTGACATTCGACTTGATTCTAGACCAAAAAACAACAACAAGACAGAATTTTTGTTTTTCCCCTATTTCCAAGTGCAAGGCCGGCTATATGTAATATAGTGAAAAAGAAAAATGAAGTTTGAGCGATTTACCGGCCCATTTCCTGTTTTGGATCATCAGGTACCGTTTTCTCGTTGCGACCAATACCGTCGTCATCGACCAACCAACCTCTTTTTCTTCTTTTTGACCACATAGACAAATGTTGAAATTGTCTGGACAGAGAGGAAGGAAGCGTACAGGATGTTACTTAATAATTCTTCTTAGTATTATTCTTAACTACGCTGACAGCGCAACATGTTAAATCGATATTCACACCAAACATCAGCGCACGCCGTTATAATTCTAGTTCTTATATTATTCTTTTGGGGTTTAGGTGACTTAATTGTTTTGGCGTGTTGTTGTTCCAGCGGTTCGGAGGGTTGTCCCAAACCGGATGAGCCATCTACCGGAATGACACAATGAAAACGTCGAGTTCTCCATGGATAAGATCCTTCACCTTTCTCCTATTCCTATTATCATCAACGCCATTCAAAGCATCGGCTCAAGGTAATACACTCCAATCATTTTGTTTTTCCTGTTTTTATTGCAATGCGCCTAAAAACATACATAATTGAAATTGTTTGTTTGGCCAAGATAATCGATGCTTTCTGATTGGTGGAGGATCGGCCGAGACTTTTTTCGTCAGTGAAAATGCCACAGTTGGTTCCGTTATTGGTATAGAACATCATTTAAATTCTTCCGTATTTTCCATACCAGACATTGTTGAAAGAAACTGTTATTCTCCTTTCACATGTTCCCCGCTGGCGGAAACAAACAAACAAATATGCGCGCGCACACACACACACATAACACGAAAATAACACAGGTGTTTTACGGATTGCGGGCGATCCGAGTGCCGATGGCGATATCACAATGCGCCTGGAGGCCAGCAACGAAACGGTCGTCTCCATTGACACGCACACGAAGAATCTCACGCTCATTAAAGCTCTGGACAAAGAGGTACAGTAATTAACCCACATTTCTATTCTTCTTTTAGAAAGAAAGAGAATCTTCCACCCTGACAGACGTCAACAATTTCAATGCCTACACACACTTGTTGTTGTATTCTGATGGTTATTATATGTATTATATGTACAGGGTCTGACCGGACCAGCCCAGGTGATGACACGAATTACCTGCGAGCGACGTGGTCCCAACGCCGAACTAGTAATCAATTTTCTCTTTTTTCTCTTATTATTACTCTTACATATTTCTATGATAATAATAAAAAACATTTTGTTTTCTGCTTCTTCTTTCTCCTTTTCGACGACACAAATTGCTGTTGAACGTGAAACGCAAAAAGAGTTTAACGATTCCAGTCAACATTCGTGTGACGGACGCCAACGATAATTCGCCCATTTTCCGCAATTCGACCTATTTCATCAACATTTCTGAAGTATTTCTCCTACTATTTCTCTTTTCAAAATAGTCATTTTCTAATGTTTTAATTGTTTGAAAAGTCGACTATGGTTGGATCAGTCGTTTTACAAGGAATTCAAGCGCTGGATGCGGATCAACCAGGACCTTATTCTACTGTACAATATTCTATTCTTCCGGGTCCTTATTCGGTAACAAGAAATTCTTTTTTTTTTTCAAAGTTTTCGCCGCACATAATTATACATGCAAAAATGACTATTTAATTAATAGGACGTGCTGGCGTTCACTAGCAGTTTAGAGGGCACCCTTGTATTAAAGAAAGCTGTCGATTACGAGACGCTGAAACATTTCAAAATCGCAATCAGAGCGCAGGTCTTATTTTCAACAAATTTGTTTTTCTTTCCTTTTTTCTGTTACGGAAATGTCTGTAATTTACAAAACGTCATAAATTTCTCTCGCCTAATTTGCATATTAAAATCACGATGGTGGGAAATGTTGATGTTTAAAAAAATTTATAGGATCAGGGACAACCTCCTTTGTACACGGACGCTGTCGTCAGCATCGAAATCAACGATTCAGACGACCAGAACCCACTATTTGGCCAGTCACGTTACTGGGCTCATTTACCCCAGCCGGCCCGCAAGGTACTATACAACTCTCTTATATTGACTAAGTAATAACATTTATGACTATGTGTGTTGGGAGGGAGACAGATTCTAAAATAAAATGATAGAAAAAAATATTATTTTCTCACCATCAGACGGACAATTGAAGTCTCACTCTCGATTTTTTATTTTTTATCTCCAGGGAACGGGCCTGGAAATTCGACCGGAACCGATGCGGGCCGTTGATCAGGACGCCGGAATCAATGCATCTATTCGTTATGCCTGGAACGCAGGTGAACAACAACATTCTAAATTGCTCGTTGGTTTTTTTTTTCCCGTTTGAAAAATAAGCTGAAATCCCACAAAGAATTTAGACATTAAAAGAAAAGAATCACGATTTTGTATTTATTTAAAAAGGAGGAGCAGAATACCAGGATTTCTTTCTTGACCCATTAAACGGTTCCGTCTCTCTAAATAGGAATTTAGAAGATAATGAACTAGTCCAGCCCGTCATTCTCGTCGTCAAGGTACTTATTGTCTATTTTCCTGATGCAATTCAAATATTGAATTCAAAAATGTGTTGGTTGTTTGATTGAAAAATTTGAATGTAAAAGGCTCACCAAGTTGATAACCTCGACCGTTACGCTTTAACCACTCTAACCGTTAGCCGGAGTTGGTCGTTTTCACCTCAATTGCAATACCTCCAACGACGCTACTCTGTTCAGGTACTGGAAAACGTTCCAGTCGACACTATCATTTTGGCCATGGCCATCAACAAACCCATCGATCAGGTCAGTCTCTTCTTCTCCTTTTGGTAGGCGCCTACACAACAACATGCCGCAGCAATTATGAATTTTATATACTATACAAAAAGGTTTAAATTACCCTAAACGTTTTTTACCTCCTCAACTTGTGTCTTTTTCTTCATGTCATGTTTGCCTTGCGGGCAACAATCATTACAGAGCATTCGCTTCGTAATGGAAAATCATAATGGGACGGAACAAGCGTTCAGCGTCGATAAGACGGGCGAAATCAAGTTGGAACGCACCTTGGATTACGAGACGCAAATGACTCATCAATTCATCGTCTGGGTCACGGATGGACTAACGGTAAGGTTCTCCTTTAATTTTTCCAGTTTGATTTACAAGATTTTTATTGAAAATTCATTGGCAGAACGATACTGCGACGGTAGAGGTCACCGTTCTCGATGTCAACGACTGGGATCCCCGTTTCGAATTGGCCGAATACGAATTCATCGTCAAAGAATCGGCCTTGCCCGTCGGCTCCGTCATTGGACACATCCAAGTGGATGATGGCGACGCAGCTGATCGGGTGACTCTTCAATTGAAAGGATCAGAATCCAGGGCGTTTAATGTCCACGACAACGGAGATGTCGTCTTCTCTGATCCATCGGCTCTCAACTCGACCGTTGTCCATCTGATGGTGGTGGCCAGAGATTCTGGTATTCCTCCTCGACAGGCCTCCGTTCCGGTCAAGATCAACTTACCCGTGGATTTCTTGATGATGAACGGAAGCGGAATCACTTTATCCACTGCAGATGGCAGTGGTCTGTTGTTAATCATCCTGGGAATTTTACTGGGCATACTGTCTCTCATCATTTCCGGTTTGGCCGTCTACCTATGTCAATAGTAAGTCGTACAACTGCAAAAAAATAACCACAGACAATTCCAAAATCCATTTGTTTTGTTTAATAGCAAAAGGAAAAAGACTCAACCAAGTCCTTTGACGGTCGTCCAGCCGCAACCAAAAGTCGGCGTCAGTGGACTGTACAGTGGCGACACTTCGACGCCAATCACAGCAACTCTACGCCGCATTCCCATCAATCCATTGGCCCGTCCGTCTTGTCGTCGTGTGGTGCCCATTCAGAGTCCGACTCTTGTTCCCGTCCAAAACTCACCTCCTCCTCCTCCCATGCCGCCACCTACTCCGCCGCCCAGGCAGCAGACGGCCAGCAACAGTCCACATAAGATCTCTTCCAGCGGTGGCAGCAATAACAACGAAGAATCACCAATGTCACAGCAACAGCAACATCGAACTTTTTTGAGCAGCAGTCAACCGACCGCTTGGCCAACCGACGCCTCGTTACCCAGACGGGTTAAGAAACTCAGTTGGGAAGACGAGTTCAACGTCTTCTTCTGAAAGAGAAACTTTTTAAAAAATAGGATTTTTAAAAACTGAAATTAAGTCATTACTACATAATTTTTGACCAATCACTTTTCTTGAACCCCACGTTTTGTACAGTGATGTATAACCAATTGTGAGATTTCGTATTTTCACTCTCCCTTCATAAACCAATCGATATTTCAACATATCTGTCTTCTTCTTTTTGTTTAAAAACGTGTCTATTTTAAGAAACAGCTTGATTATAGCGTCTTCACAAGGAAAGGCCACTGATTATAAAATTATAAATTATAGGAGGATCAGGATCCGAGCACTTCTTTGAAATTATAAAGGGACAAGCCATCGATCAAATGGGGAAGCTAGGAGCTGTCAAACTCAAATGGAAGGTGATTTTGTTGGCAGAGAAACGCGAATAGCTGTTGTCAAAATAGACGTAATAGCGACCAGGAAGAGGCAGCTCAGCCTGTCCGCCGACGAAATCTTCTTCCGATTTGTGTAGGGCCGTCTCGACGATGATACGGGTCAAGGAATCGTCATCTTCACCGTCTTCTTCAGCTCCTAGGAGAGCTTCTGATCCTACAATGGCGAAGGCGATGCTCTAAAAGAAAATCAAAGAATATAGAATTAATTTCAATCACTTCAAAAAAAAAAAGAGTTTAAATATTTACTCTGGGATCAGTTTTGAATTTCCAGTGAAGGATACAACCAGGTCTTTCAACCTGAAAGGGGATTCTGTAAATCATTCCGGCACTGACAAAAGCTTCTGACGGATTGGTTTCGCTGGTTTCATCGTGAATCAATGAACTGAAAGAACGGACGGCAGCCGTGCGGATGTTTTGACTTGAGAATAAGAAAAGAAACGATACAAACAAACAAACAAAAGAGAGACACGTAAAAATCATAATCAAGAAGAAAACATGACCAATCAAGGTTTTACTTGATGGGACCATTTCGAGGGCTACTGTATGGACTCGAGTCGTTGAGTGACTGGACAATCTCGTCGTCGCTTATGACGCTAAATCCAGCACAGGGGTCAACCAATGGGCCACCTTCACATTGTTGTTGTGATTGAACTACAACCGGTTCTGTAGTCAAATCTTTACCATCAGCAGGCTCGGACATGGGCAATTCGCTTAGCTGGCCAGTTGCACCCGGTTGACTGAACTGTCGATGAATAGCGAAACATTCGTGACAGGTACGAGTCGGACGAGAGCTGGAAGCGATTTTCAGCCAATAATCGGAACATGAGTGACAAAAGATGCGACCACAGAGACGACAATGATGACGGCGGACGAAAATGGTGAAACGCGACTGACAGCTCTGACAATCGCGAATGGATCCATCGGCCAACCTGAGGTGTCGCAAACAATATTATAAAATATTTAAAATATTTTTACAAAATACTAACCACTGATCTGTCGCCTGAATCCGTTGCAGGTGTAAAAGTCGGTCACTGCGTTGCCACAGACAATCCTTTTCTCTGTTTTGTTTTTGTACCCAGAAAAAGAGAAAATCAATTGACGTTTCACCATAGAAATTTCACTGACGTACTTAATGAGCTGGACTATTTTGTCACGCAACATCAGCGATTCTTCCCGCAAAATTTGGTTGTCCGTCTTGGTTTGAGATTCGGCTGTTTGGCAAGATTTAAATTTCTCTTGTAACTCTAAATACGATGTCCTCAATTGATCCATTTCGGCAACCGTCTAATAATCACCAAAAACAATATTTTTAAGATAATAAACATAAAACGTTAAAAGTGAAATCGATTAATTACAGAACGAATTTCGTTGACTAAACCTTCGCACTCTTCGTTTCTTGTCATCAAAGACAATTCCATCTGACGGAATTGATTGTCCAATGATTGGCGTTCTTCTTGATTGCGACCCGTCAACGTACTCAACTGAAGTTGCAATGAGCCAATCAACTGTCCATTATCGGCTAGTTGACTGAGGGCACATTTCAATTGTTCCTCCTGCTGTTGGTAAGCCTGTAGAAGAAAATTCCAATGCTTCATGGATGAATAATGACAACCGTCCGGTTGATTGACTCTGAACATCTTTCGTCTCTTATTCCAATTTGATCTCTACCTGTTTTTTCCTTTTCCTTCTCCAATTGACGAGTGGCCTGATCAAATTTGATGGCTTTCAGTTCTTCTTGAACGACGGCCAATTGGCGGTCTTTCTCCTGAATCAATTCCTCTGCATCTTTTCCCTGTAATTTCAAACAAAATTTAAATTAAAACCCAGAAATATATTCCACGAAATAAAGAAATCAAAAATCGGGGCATATTGACATGGTCATTCGGTTATTACAAATGGATTGGGCAATCGAGTTAGAAAGGGAATCGAGCAAAAAACGAGAGCACTCCATGCAGAGCTCACTTGATCTCCCACAATTTCAACCAAATTTTCCGGCGCTGTCGAAGTAGTTGGCGATGACAGCGGCTGCTCTTCTTTGATGGAATAATGTTGGTGGAGATTAGCTAGTCGGCTTACCAAAGCCGCATTCCGGCTGGTGGAATTGACGAGTTTGGCGTAAAGAGAGCGACACTGTTGTTCCATCAACTGCAAACGCTCTTCTCGTCGACCGTCTGCCGAGGTCGACGATACCGGAATTGGTAATTCATCATCGTCGGGAACGACTTGATTGGGCACAATGTCCGACACCAAATCAATGGGCGGAACGAAAGCTTTTTGTTCCCTTTCTGCAACATCAACTTCTTCTTCTTTTCCCTCCTCTATTTCGTTTTGTACGACAGAAGTGGCTCCGGCAACTTTACGACCATCCAATTCGTCTCGAAAGGACTGCCACTCTTCCTGGTTGGCGTCATTTTGATTGCGAATACGTTCCCACTGCTGTTTAGATACTTCCAGTTGTTCTTTTAGACTGTTGAGGAGTTTACGCTTCTCCTTCAAGTCGTAGCGCATCACAGATTCGTCCGTCTGCAATTGACTGGCCTGCGTCTTCAGTTTGGAGAACCAGACCCAAGTTTGATCCAGCTGGTTGGTGACTGTCGACAGCTGATGATCGTGTTGCGCCAAGGCTCTAGCTAATGAAATGTTTGCTTCTTTAATGGATTCCATCTCTTTGATGGCCGTTTGTTGGGAACTGAACAGTTCCTTTAATTTTTTGCCCAGCTCTTCAGCTCCATCTAATTCTTTGATGGTTGAATCTAGTTTAATGTCGTCAGCATGTTCCATTTGTGACCAATTGGCAGCTAGTTCTTTCCATTTCTTTAGGTGAAATTCAGTGGCGGCCAACTGATTGGCCATCTTACGAACTTCCCCCATTATTAGAACCTTTTGCAATTCTTGTCGCTCTTTTAACGCATCTACTTTAGCCTCAGTAGACATCAGTTGAGCCTTTAATAGTTCAACTTCTCCATCACGAACGGCCAACATTTTCCTGCCCAACGCTTCCGCTTGTCGCAAACTCTCAAGGGTTTGTGGGCTCACCTGTTTTTGGGACAGCTCCAAACGACGCTCCATCTCTGTTGATTTTTCTTGGTATCGGCGTCGCTCCTCATCCATTTGCTCTCGATCTTTCTTCCCATTTTCCCGTTCCTAAACATCCAAAAAGTTGTTAATCTGTTAAGATGAAGGACTTTGAAATTTACCTCTCCTAGTTGCCTGGAAAGAGAATCCAATTGTGTTTTTAATTCTTCTTTATCTTCGGTAATTTGCCGAATGGTCGCTATGAGCCGATCCATTTCGTGAGGATCTGGTGGCGGCGGCGACGGACTATTGGACTGAATACTGCTGGCCATAGTCGAATTCAATGGCCCAGTGCAAAGAGAAGAAGTCAACTCACTACGGAAACTATTGACACTCTGCATTGTGTAGGAGACAAGCAAATAAAAAAAACACACAAGAAAAATGTGAAATAGACAAATGAAAAACTCGAAATGTTCGATCTCTCCGTTGAACCGGTTTGATCCAGCAGGTAAATTTGGGGAGGATATATCGACACCGAGGTCATAAACGTCTGACCTTAAGGAATAAGGTCATTGAAACAAGGTCTAAATACCCTATTGGGACATGTAATCTCTGTAGGGAATAAAGCACCGACACCAAACTTTGTTTACATTTTACGTCTAAATTTTACCTGAGATTCAGAGAGTAGACTGAGAGAGAGCCTTGATGAGGATTGCTGCTGTCTGCTCCAATTGAAACCGCCAAACTGCTTCCTGCACAGTTTATAGTTGAAACGCACACGGTTAGCTGAGCTTGAGAAATTCACACTCACTGGCCCTTGTGGGCGCACAACAACGCGGCAAGCCGACCTTTAAGCTATGGCTATAAATAGATTACAGTCGCTGACGGATACTCAGTAGTACTAGTAACCCAACCCCCTCCCCTCCAAATCTCATGCGTGTTTAAGACAACAGTCAGCGACCTCAGCTTCATTACGACGCTGGTAAGTACTTATAGAAACAAAGACACACTCAGACGGGACAATAACAAAAATAAGAGTCGAAAGAGGAGAAATGATAATCTAGATTACCGAGCGAAAGTGGGCCACCCGACATCCAAATCGTAACCAGTTGCAGCTAGGTCGTACTGGATGTCATTGAGTTCATAAAGAGATGAGATAAAACTTGACTTCCAAGTTTGTTTGGAAAATAGAGAATTGGCACTGTAATATTCACTGGTCACATCTTCACAAAGTGTGCATTGCTGCAAAGTGTCTGCCAGGCATTGATGCACTAGACAAAATCTCAAGAAGGAACGGAGTTTCCCTGCAGGAGTTTTCAGCTAACAATAGACAAATATACTTTTAAAATCTTCTGGGTAATATAATTTAGACACATCATATTGAAAAACCTCAGATAATCCCCTGACAAAACGTATTCCATCATGGTTATTTTTTAACTTGCTAAGGCAGGAATTTATGTAATGCCAAGGGCTTTTTGATCGGCTAAATACTCCAGAACTTTCTATAATAAAATTTAATAAAAATCTATACATAAAGAATCTGTTAATATCATAGCATACGTCTCAGTCCAACATGAAGCAAAAACTCCAATCTGTCACCAAGTCTGTGAAGCATAATGTTGTCATCATCAATTGGATATTGTGTATCATCAAAAGTGGTTTTCAAACTCTTGACACAATCTGTAATGTTAGAAGAGAAGAATGAAGCATTTCCAATGAAGGGTGTCTCTATACAAGTTATGTGTACCACATAAAGCAGAGAGGTTTTTCTCAATGCTAGATTTGAAAACTTCGTTACTTTCTCGGCTTCTGCTTGCCATGGCAAATAAAAATTTAAATAAAATAGCAAATTCGTTTTTCAGATTAAAATCGGCATGCCCATTCGAGCGAGCACGAGGTTCGATGCCAACAACGAAATTTACACATTCGGAACTTCTATTCTATTTTGGTTCGAATTTTTTTCGTCATGAAAAACAGCAGACTAAATTTCGCAAAACAGTGTTGCCGCCAGAGAATTTTTTTATCGCCCCCAGCGACAGCTGTAAATGTTTGTCTGCTACATCAATAAATGTGATTGTTTTGATACTCTTTGGTTGTGTTCCAAGTCGAAATTTTGGCTAGATTTCTCTATTTGATAACTTCTAACTTATTCAAACTATTGATAACTTATTCAAACCATGGATTGCAATATTGGGGTACCCTCACAGACTTCTACTCTCTCTAGAGCTGAAAAAGCTTTAGTGAAACGTAACGTCAGCCGACCTGTGTCCAATAATGCGTAGGCCTACTACTACAGTTGTATACTTGTTTTTAAATATTTCACTTACAAAATTATTTCTTTCACAATGTAGACCAGTTGCACAATTTTTTGAAGACTCTGCTACAGAAGATCATGCAAAGTCTAAAAAGGCAAAGAATCAGCCAAGAGGTTAAAAATTTATGACAATTTTTTTCTTGAACCATCACCTTCAACATTTTTCTACAACAGGATATGCTTTTTGGGCACTTGTGTTTGTTTTATGTGTTGTTGCATTAGGGAACTTTTTTCTTACCATAACTATTTTCAGGTATCCATTACAATTTAACAGTTTAAAGCTTTAGATCTATAATGAAGAAAATTGTTACCTTTTACAGTGTTCTTCATGTTACAAAATCAATGGAAACTATTGAAGTTGTTCCCACTGCAAATCTCATCAAGTTTTTTGGTGAATTAGAGATGAAAAAACTAGTGAAAGCTGATGGAATGATTAGTGGCTTTAAAGAGAGCCCAGTAACAGTTACTAATGTTGGAGATAATGTTAACTTCAAGGTAAAAATTCCTTTGAGCAAGAAGTAAAAAGAAGATAACTATTAAAACATTATGTAGGTTTTGAGTGATGAGGAACCAGAGATTGTCATCAGTCAAGATAAAGTCGAGTTTATGAAAGTCGAGGGTTTCGAAATGTTCGAACCGGGAACAAATCCAAAGACTAGCGCCTTCTCTACAACTTTTCCTAATTTTGGTTTGCCCAAAGGTGTTTTAAACTTGCATATCAAGAAAGCCACTGCAAATAGAATCGTTAGCAAGCTGGAAGGTTCCTTACTTATAAGATCAGAAAAATCCATTCGCGTGAGAGGCAAAGAAGGAATGAGGATCAGGGGCAAAGAAGTTGTTATGAGAGCCGACCAGGATCTTCTTTTGCGTAGCATTAATGGAAGCATTATTCTTGACGGATCTGATGGTATAATAATGGATGTGGACACCATGGCCGTCACTGGAAGATTCGAAGATCACAACGCTACAAAAGTGGCTGAATACAAATTGTGCATCTGCATGCCAGCGGGACAGCTTTTTCGAATCCCTGTTTTAGAAGGCACTGATACAATTAATTGCGATTCTGTTGATCTCACAGGAGATGACAATCCTTGCGTTTAACTTTCAATACTCACAAAAAAATGCTTCTTTCTAGTCACTAATTGAACCATACTAGTCATTGTTGTTCACACAAAAAGTCAATACACGGAAACATCAAATTTTTAGATGGCAGAATCGGCTTCTTTCTCGTTTGTAGCGGCTTCTTCTTCAACTTCTTCATCTTCTGGTTCCTCACCAGTTTTCCTATCGTATAGTGTTGAATCGTAGACACTGTCTTGTGGAGTGACGACGATGCTGTTCCATACCGACAATTCGGCAGTCGGATCCACTAAAAGGCACAACAAAAATAAGGTTCGTGTACCCAAATAGAAAAAACAAATTGATGAACTACCATTTTTCTGATCAAGACAGAGAATTGCATTGTATCCCCCGTGAGAAAGGATCCGCAAGAGATTCTGTGCAGTACGACAAAGTAAGTCTTCCTGTTCCATCGTCATTACCATGTGAACGCGAATGGCACCCACCTCGCAAGGATCCAGTATTCCTAAACATCAATTGAGTTTAAAAAATCTTTTATCTACAAATTCTGAATATTTATCAACTTACCACAAGATCCCGGAAGGAAGAACCCAGCTGACAAAAGCTGAATGACTCGGCGGAACGCTAGATTGACCGGCAATGCTTGTCGATTAGGGGTGTTGAGTACGCTAAAATGAGCCTGATAAATACAAGATTATTATTAAGTTATAACTTTGAAAAGAATCAACTGAAATTTTTAAATATTACCAGAAGATCTATCATCCATGGGCTTAGTGGTTCAAGTCCTTTTATACGTGTCCTCATATCGCGCAATAGACGAATTAGGACTTTCACTGATGTGTGGTTAACATTTTCTTCGAACCATCGGCTGAACATTTAAAAATACTAATTGAAACAATCGCAAAAGAATTTAAAAATAAAAATGTAATCCTACCTGTGTCGAACGGCGGCTAAGTGAGATTGGAGATATTTCATGTCTAAATGCATTGAAGAGCTAATGAGCCTAAAGTTACGGCCAATTGTTGTAATTAAAACTCGGATGACCGCTTTTGTATTTTCAGGCGGTGTCACGCTTAGAATGTTGAAACCTCGATCAGTTATCTCTAATTCATGACCTGGTACCATTTATAATTTTGAATCAGGATGCACTGAATGAATTGAACACTTAAATGTATTAAATTTTTGTACTTAATTGTGCTTGTTGCTTCTGGACCTCCTCTAGAATTTTGGCCCCAAGTGCACGAATAGCTTCATGAGTTGGAAGAGTTTTCAGAATAACAACAAGATCAGCCACATTGTGTCCACATACCATAGTTCCTTTCTTGAAGGATCCAACAATCCTCACTTCTTCCAGTTGCTAAAAAAGGAAATATAAAAATTAATGAATGATGTCAGCCACTGGTCATAAAAGATCACTTACACAAGCTTCAAAAGATCCTGGAGCCACAGTAAGTCCTTCAAGAATACCCTGTACTTTAAGAAGAAGACACTGAATGGAAGTCTGCTCATTGGTGGGAGGTACAAGCTCAGCATGACGTTTCAACAAAGCTTGAGTGAGATCTTTATCATCAGGTTGAGGTTTGAGTCTTGGGTAAAATGATTCAGAAACAAACATATCAAATGGCATGCGAAGGATATGAGGACGAGGCTTATAGCCGGACATATGATGCATTGGTCTTCCTCCCATCAAGATCGGACCGGCCCCACCACGCCGTAACATACGGGAATTTCGACGAAAATTTCCACGCATGATGATTCTTTAAATATGAACGTTTGTGGAAGAACACAAACAATACTATCGTTTGCTTGAACTTTAAACTTGTTTCGCTAAAGTTGAGTGGGAAAACTCGGTAGAAAAACTCGACGACTAACTCAAACTATCAAGCAGACAACACAAAAATGCCACATAGCAGTCCTGGCACTGGCAGGAGTACAGAACATATTAGCTGTTAGCTACGGCTAGTTAACTAAAAGTGTTAAATAAATACGAAAAACACAAAAATACCGGTTAAACATACAATTTAAAATTATTAAATTAAATCTCAAAGGAGTCAAAGCAGTAAAATGAATAAAATATTTTAAAAACGATGAAAAGTATTTGCTACTATGGCCATCTATCAACAGAAAAATAACTTTCTCAAATCAAACCGTTTGTTTACAAATTTTACCGAGTCATCGTTACCATGCATTACGTAGCTGCGTACGTAATCAATAGCCTTGAAAAAGCAGACGAATGAATTGTATTTTTTAAATGTCTTCTACTGCTTCTAAACGAGTTTCTCTTTTTGCGTCCGATCGACGTCGAGAGATAAATACTTGGCGCGTCATGAAGAACTGATAGAACATTTTAGTTTATGCCTGTTTAACTGATACAAATTTTGTCCGAGCTCAGGCCGCAGTCCTTGATTCAGTTGCTTAAATTGTATCCGCATCCGTTCGGCGATGTCCATACAATAAAATAGGAAAAAGCTGTGTCCTGTTACATAACTATTACTTTCCACTGGGAATACTTCAGAAAGTGTGATGGATCAGCAGACTGTTTCTCCTGGAATTGTAGCTGAAGTTGATAAGGGGAGGTATGTTAGTGTAAGATACAAAGTAAACTATGTATAATTTAACTAATTAGAGCTGTTTCAAACTGCTTTAAAGTTGGTGGAGCTTGAGCAGTTATATTCAGTGGTGCCCAACTTCAATGTATCATCTAAAGAAAGCAGAGAGCAGGATTCTCAATGGTAATATTGGTATTACATCACTTGTTACCATGTTTTAACTGACTTGATTCTTTAGTTGTCAAGACTGCATTTGAAGCAAAGTATGTGAACATTGGGAAGTGTGTGGGGGGTGTTGAAAACAAAATTTGGACTTTGATGCTCAACACAGATAGACAAGAAAAAACACCATTGGTTCTACTCCATGGATTTGCTTCAGGTGTTGCATTATGGTGCCTTAACCTTGATTCCCTTGCAAAAGAGAGACCTATTTATGCAATTGATCTTTTGGGTAAAATTTTGAAGTATTTTATTTCAAACCAATTTTTAAATACCATAAAATGTTTTCCTATAGGGTTTGGTTCCAGCAGCAGACCTAATTTTAGCAATAATGCCTTGGAAGCTGAATCGCAAATGGTATCATCCATTGAAGAATGGAGAAAACAAATTGGACTGGAAAAATTTGTTCTGCTTGGCCATAGGTAAAAAAAAATGGCCATCAATCAAAACAATCCAATCAGTTATTGCCATAATGGTATTTTCACTTCAGTATGGGAGGGTTTCTCGCTTCAGCTTATGCTCTACAACATCCGGACCGTGTTTCGCACGTTATTCTGGCTGATCCTTGGGGGTTTCCTGATCGTCCGTCTGGAAATGATTCCAATAGCCGTATCAGAATTCCACCATGGGTGAAGGGTATCGCCTATCTACTCCAACCGTTTAACCCGCTTTGGCTTATCCGAGTGTCTGGACGTTTAGGTTCGTTTACATTGTTGATAGCAGTTTTGTGTTATCCAGCTTATTGTTAAATCGTTAATCAAATTTGTCTCTACCAAATATAGGGCCTCATATTGTTCGAAAAGCTCGCCCTGACATATTTCAAAAGTATGCAGGTATGGTCGAAGATCCTGAAGAAGCCATATCTCAGTACATTTACCATTGCAACGCCCAAACTCCAACGTAAGAACAGATGTAACAAAGTTGATTTTAAAACCGTTTTGGCTAAACAATTTTATTTTGGTATTTTTTGTTGGAATTCAGAGGGGAATCCTGCTTTCATGCTATGGTAAGTAGTTCATTTGTGTGGTTATTTTTGGAAATGAAATACAAATTTGTATTTCAATGCATAGATGGCTAGTTTTGGATGGGCCAAATATCCAATGCTTCACCGGATTCCCGCACTAAGATCAGATATCCCTTTGACGTTTATCTACGGAGCGAGATCGTGGGTCGACAGACAACCGGGACAGTTAATCAAAGAAAGCAGAAAGGAATCCTCTGTTGAACTACACGTAAGCGATTGTTATCTTTTTTGAAAAATGTTGGAACTCGGTGTTTAAAAATGAAATTTTGTATTCAGGTTATTGGTGGTGCTGGTCATCACGTTTACGCCGATAAAACCGACGAGTTCCATCGACTTGTGTTGTCAGCTTGCAAGACAGTTGACAATTCGCAAGAAGTTGTTGAGGTGATAACGATAGACAAAAAGCCGACCGCCGAAGAAGAACTGGTGCACGAAAGACAGACGGATATCAGCCATTCGGTATTGGGAGCCATGCAGGCGACCGAAACTTTGGAAACTCCTTGAATCTGCCGGAATCTGCGCTCGGTTAGGACTTCAATATCATCCCTTAGGAAATTTTGTATACATAATTTCTGTATCTAAATCCTGTGTTCTACATGGTTGTGTTCCTATTGTTTGAATACGTTCAAAAGAAATAGCAAATCCTTTGTTTAACATAAAACGTATTACAGAATCCCTTTTCTGAATGTGAATACTATACAATGTATCAAATCTTGTGAAATTGCGGTTTACTGTTTTTTTAAATGACTAAGATTTAGAACGACAAGGAATCAGGAAGACATGCTGTTGATCGCGGTTGAGAGGGACATCAATATTCAATTGAAAATGAGGATATCTATATTCTATCATCTATTGTCGACGATTGCTAGTAATAAGAAGGAATTTTCTATTCTGATGCGGACACCAACCTACGCATTGTTCGATTCTAGAACAAAAGAAATCTAATCCAAACGCGGAAGAGAGTTTTTAGACTGTTGGTGAACGGCCGTTGATTGTCATTCGAGACGTTAAGTGTGCTTCATCTGTGTGGTCCTTCGATGGCAAGAGTATAGTGAAAAAGAGATCGATAGAAACGCACTCGAATTCCAGGTCACGCTCCTTTATTTAAACACGTTACACATGTCTTGCTCCGATATCGTATACAGTCTCAGTGGAGAAACTTAACGGACTGCTACATTTACAACACCCGTTTCTCTATGTTATGCTGCGTAATCATGTACAGGATCTCATATATATAACCGTCGACTACTAGAAAGAAAACTGTCATTCTTCAAGGGAGACTGTATTATTCGCACGGGAATAAGACGAGTTACAATAAAACACAGGGATACTAATATTTTTACAGGAATAAACAATGGCGGATGTATCCGTCGTAACATCCACAGAGACTTTATCCCCGACAATAAAAACGTACGTATTGCTTTTTAAAAATAAAATCTAATATAACATTGTTTGATTAAATAATTGTCTTTACACAGCCCAAAAAAGTCTCACTGGATTGTGCGGATAGCTGTCGTTTGTGCAGGATTGTTTATGGTGGCCACCGGACTCTTGGGCTATCAAGGTTTAGTAACTCAATTAAATTATAATTGATTAACAACCTCAGTAATCCATTTAAAAATTAGTTAGCCAATCCATCAAACAATTGAATGTTGTGCGCGAAGAGTTAGAAAGTGCTCAAGGAACGATCGATCGCCTTACGCAGAAAGATCCCGTTTGTAACACCAAGGAATGCGTCGTCTCAGGTACTAAATCTATTTAAATTTGATTCAAATAATCTTCAACAGCAAATAATTTCTATTCTGGTTCAGCCGCCGTTTTGATCGAATCCATGGATCCATCCGTCGATCCTTGTCAGGATTTCTACCAATTCGCTTGTGGTGGATGGCTTCGTAAGAACAGCATTCCGGAAACAAGTTCTCGCTGGAGTCATTTCAACATTTTAAGGGAACAAGTCACTCACTTACTTAAAGGTACGTACATTTCTATAGAAGGATTGGTTTTGGCATCGTCTTATCCATCATCTTATCAATTTTATTTCCCCCCCCCCCCTTGGAAATTGCAGAGGTTTTGACCGAACCGAATACAATGCGGGATTCGAAACCGGTGAATAGTTCTCGAGAAATGTACAAAGCTTGTATGGATACGGATGCGATTGAAACTTTGGGTTTGACACCTTTAACCAAAATATTGGATTCCTACGGTCGGTGGCCGATGACCGTGTCCAACTGGACGGCCGACCAGTTTGATTGGAAATCAGTGAGCTCATCCATCCGAAAGAGCTTGGGAGAAAGTTTTCTCTTTGAAGTGTACAATTATCTCGACTGGCAGGACACTAATAAAAGTTCCATTTACGTAAGTTATTATTGTTGAAACAAAATTAAGGAATGTGAGATTTCATTCATGATCGATATTTATAGGTTGATCAATGCGGACTAGGACTTCCGTATTCAACTCTGATCAACGCCAAGTCAAATTCAACAGCTGCTGTGATGAAAGGGTATGCTACTTACGTCTTCGAAGCAGCCAGAGCTGTACGGGACGCAATTCGAGGTGGATCGAACGATTCCGACATCATCCGTGAAGTGGAACAGATGATCGATTTCCAAATTGAACTCGCCAAAGTAAACATAAAGCTCTTGGATGTTTTAAAATGAATTAAACTTCAATAGAATAATTTATGTTTCTCAGATTCAAACCAAGCCGGAAATGAGAAGGAACAGGACGCGGATGTACAATCCAATGCGATTAGACGCTTTGCAACGATGGACGAACGTAGTCCATTTGACTCGCCCAACTAATTACGTAAGCGATTATTCAACATTTAGCAACTGCGATCTTGTATAATCAAATCCGTTTTGGATGAACAGATTAAATGGGTTGAATACATCAACGATATCTATTCCGTCGTCAACATTTCCGTGACTGAGAACGAGCAAGTAGTCGTCACAGAACCGGAATTCCTCCGCAAACTCATACGTCTTTTGGACCAAACTTCCCCAAGAATTATAGGTAAGTGTCATTTTATTACTAACTTTTCATATATCATTCAGTTGTCTAACATTTAAAATTCCGTCTAAATGAAGCAAATTACATCCATTGGCGTTTGGTGATGAAGGTGGGAGACAATACGAATCAACTGATGAACTCGATCGCATTCAAATTCTGGAAAGTATTTTACGGAGCTTCAGATCCGCAACCAAGGTGGAGGCTATGCGTCAACAAAGTCGCCAACACGTTGGGATTCGCCGTTGGGGCCTTGTACGTTGAAAAAGCTTTCGACAATCAAGCCAAAAAAGAGGTGCGCCGCAACATATTTGGATTATCAATCCATCATCTTTTGCAATTTAAAAAATGAGTTTTTCAAATGATTCTTTCAAGGCTGTTGAGATGATTGGTCATTTGAAAGTAGCATTCAATTCTTTGGTGGAAAAATCGCAATGGATGGATTCGGAAACAAAAATTCGTGCCCTTGAAAAGGCGGCCGCTATGAAAGAATTTGTGGCTTATCCGGACTGGATACTTAACAAGACTCAATTGACTCAAGCTTACGATGGAGTGTGTTTTTATAATTTTATTTCCTTCTTTTTTTATAAAAAAAAACAAACGCGCACGTCAAGTGGCATATTTCGTTTCATTATTCAATTTCAGGTGGAAACAACTAACAAGAGTCACTTTGACAATTACCTGAACGTCACCCGTTTTTTAGAGTATGGAGAAATGAAAGGACTTCGTTTGCCAACAGATCGTACGACGTAAATAATGTCACAGTTTTTCTTTTATACAAATGCAATAGCGTTAGATTATCTAAATTGATCGTTATTTGAAAGGTGGGTTACTTTCCCGTCAGTTGTCAATGCCTTTTACTACTTTTTCTACAATTCCATTAGTAAGCTAGGAAAATTTGATTTTAAATTATACATCATTTCATAACTTAAAATTTTTGAAATGCCAGCTTTTCCTGCCGGGATTTTACAGCCACCGTTTTTTGGAAAGGGTCGTTTGGCGTGAGTATTGCTCAATATATTTTTATTAAATTCAAAAGTTCGATTTGTTTATTCATTTTATAAATATAGCGCCCTTAACTACGGTGGAATAGGTGCTGTTATTGGGCACGAAATAACCCACGGATTCGACGACCATGGTTGGTAAATTACATAATCTTTTCCATTTTCAAACACCATCACTCAATCAATGTATTCATAACAGGGAGGCAGACAGATAAAGATGGTCGCGTCAATTTGTGGTGGACTAATCAAACGCTGAATAAATATCTACAAGGAGCACAGTGTTTTGTCGAGCAATACGGAAATTTTACTTTCCCTGAGTTTGCTGGAACTGAAGCATTTCACGTGAGTATCAAGAACAAATTTAATCGAATAGTTATTCTACCCTGTAACCTCTGGACTTCATTTCCAGATCAACGGAATCATATCGTTAGGGGAAAACATAGCCGATAACGGCGGGATCAGAGAGGCCTTTTTAGCTTATCAGAATTACGTAACCATCAACGGCCGAGAAGCTCGTCTGCCCGGTTTGGAGCAATACACACCGGAGCAACTCTTCTTTCTCTCCTACGGAAACATTTGGTGCGGCAAACAAACTCCGCAAAGCCTCAAACAACAAATCCTCAACGGTCCACACAGTCCTGAACGCTATCGAGTCCTGGGCACCCTTTCCAATTCGGTCGATTTCTCTCGTCACTTTAAATGCTCGAAACATAGTGCCATGAATCGTCCAAATAAATGCATTCTCTGGTAATCAATTAATAGACAAAGCACCAAATTATGCAACAGCTGTGTGTAACACATTTGTTTTATTTGAAGAAAAAAAAAAGGTTGAATATTATTTCCCGATTGAACTTTGTTTTCCATTTGGGGAATTTGATCCCTTATCGTGAAAAAAGACCAAGACACATCATAAAGTCCTAAACCTAAAATCATCAAACCTATGTATGTCCTTTGCCCTAAATCAGATAAGATCTCAGATTCGGTTGTCATGACATTATTATAACAAAAAATTACTCAGGTCACTCGACTCGAGAAAGTTTGATCCAATTCTATTCTACGGTTTGGTTGAGAAACAATGCATAGCTATCGTAGAGACACGTGACCCGTACGGGCCCAGCAACAGATTTATTACGTAAATCTCCAAATTGTTGACTGATTCAGATATACCTGGACAATGAGGTGTATAAATTGTATATATACGTCAATCAGATAATAAGGCTGATATCCGTGATATAGATTTAGTGCAACATTTTTACTATTTTTAACGTTTAGTCTTCTTATCTAAACAATTAGTAAACAAAGCTATACATTTCTGTATAGGTTTATACATATTAGTACGCAGCCACTTTTTATTGTAGTAGTTACTTGGGCAAATCAGTCGGCAGTAATAGACGAAGGACCTTGTTTGCTTGCGTTCGATTTACTTCACTCGACATTGATTATTGCAGACATATCTGGAACAGAGAAGCAAATAACTTCGTCTTAAATCCCCATACGACACATATGGCGCTGTTAAATCGACGTCAGCATTTTCCCGACGTTTGTTGCTGGCTAGGATTTGCTAATGTTATTTTTTTGCTGTGCTGGTTGCAATCGAGCTTCGCTTACGGTGACGTTTACATGGTAAATTATTCGATTCAATTTGAAAGTCTATATTCAAACTTTTAATAATGAATTGACTTGACCTGTGATAGATGAATTCTTCGTTACTTTGTGAAGCTTGCATGCGATCTTGTGAAACATCTCAGGTAACAGTCTTTGTGGTAATATTTTCAAGCTTTTGTTTACCATTTGATTTATGTAAGCAGGTCGAGCAAATTCTGATTGGGGATTGCCAACGAGGCTGCCGATTATTCGACACCTTATTTATTCAAGATTCCATTTTCTTACAATTTGACGACACGATTGCGCTCCCAAATTGCCAACATTGTAAATTTGAAGGAATTTCTATATCTCTTAATCTTATATATTCCATTTTTTATTTATCATTGTACGCAGCATGTTCCGAAGCATACGATAGCGCAATCAGAGCGATCAAAGCGTGTTTTGACGGCTGTACCAATGCTCAGCAAGAGTATCATACGCGCTCTGTGGTAATAAATAATAATTTCAATTTCGAAATAAATAAGAGACCCATGTCGCCATTTCTATAGTTCCTGCTGCAATGGCTCCGCGAATTTCATCGCAATTTGACTTACTTCGATTGGTTTCCTAAGCGATCAAATACGCTTGGCAATTTCGGTACTATTCTCAAAAGCGACAAAAATGTTCGCCGTATGGAAGAGACCATCGCTACCCCCACTCGTATTATCTGAAATAATAATTAACAAATCGGATTATCAAATAATTTCTTTACTACACTTTTAGGTTCTAGTGTGAATGTTGCGAGCCCCAACAAGTCGCCAATGATGACTCTTTCTCCTGGCAGCAATTTCAATCGGCAGCCATCAGCAGCGTCACCTGTTGATGATCAAAGTTCATGGAGAGGGACATTGTCAAAGCAAGCAGCATCAGTTACAATTCCAAATTGGATGATTCACAGCGCCTTGGCGATATTTGTGGTCGGTGTCGCTATGGTATTGTCAGTTTGTTGCTACTGTTGCATCTTTAGCCAATATCGCATCAACAAATATGTAAGTTTCATATACAAAGTTGAAGGGAAATAGGCTATTTCACAGTCTGGTGGTCGCGTTTCTTATATTATTAGATGCCGAATCGGAGTAAGTCCATTGATAGCGATCTGCCCCCAAGTTACGAACACCTGATGAGGAACGCCGTTTGAAATAGAGAACATATATTGTATTATTGTATACTGGGGAAACGACTTTACCCCACCATTTGTGTGATATTTACGATTTAAAATCTAAATTTTGTAATGGCAATAGAATAACGAATATACACTAGATTATAACGTTTAACTATATAAACATTTTAAATTTTTTGAACAATTCGTATATGGCTTAATGATTAGAGATTCAAAAAGTGCGCGCCGTATATTCTCGTTCAGTTTGAATTTAAATGTAAACAGAAAACAGATTGTTGGTCGTGCGGCTTGTAATCGGAGAAGAAATTGTTCACATCAATAATAAAGGCCGTTCAGCGATGAGCGTGCGAGTAATTCTAAATCATGTTGAACCAAATAACAGAACAATCACAATGCAGCAGCAAATTTTAATGGATTCATATTCATTTATACAGTCAGTACCACCCAACTAAGTATACGGGTGGAATCATTTCTTCGACTCGTTTGCGTTTCACATATCTTACATACAATCGTAACAATGTACTACTTTCAGGTGGAGACTAATGCGTAACACAGCGCATCGCAGTGGAGATAAACTGAAAAATCCACGTCTAAAGACAAAACTTTTGTGAAAGAGCAGGACACATCAGAGAACGTCAGTAGTGTCTTTTTAATCCTTCTATCTATATAGACTAGAAATGGATATTTGTGCATCTGACGCAACGATAGTCAGTAAATCTAATACTGCCGAAGATAATGATGTCAAAATCAACCGGTTAGTTGGACATTTTCCTTATATCCCAATAGTTAACGGACTTGTCTCTAATTAACATTTTTCGATTACGCAGTTCAAGGAAGACTTTCCTAATTGGCGCGGGAGCTGTTCTTGTTGCTGTCATTTTCGTCATAGCCACCAGTCTTCTTGCCGATCAAGGTAGGCCTACTAATTAAACAATAATCGTCTTATTCATCCATTTATTTGGTGATTCCGTTTTATATCCGTTAAGTGATTCGATCGCGGAAAGAATTGGTGAGCGTTCGTCAAGAGTTGCACGAGATCATAGATGAACATCAAGCGGATCTCAAACAAGAAGAACCAGCTGTTTGTTGGACAAAAGAATGCATCTTATCAGGTATGAGTCGAATGAAAGGCAAATTTACAAGTTTATGTAATTTTTAAAAAAAACACATACAGCTGCTGCTCTGATGGAATCGATGGATGAGACGGTTGATCCATGTCAGGATTTTCATCAATTTGCTTGCGGCGGATGGCAGAAGAAGAACGTGATTCCACGGGGACACGGATCAGTGTCACAGTTTGGACTCCTAGATGGCAGGATCCAGCATTTCATAAAAGGTGACTGAACATTGTGGCTGTCCTTATATACGTCAAGTTTAGATACCTAATGTTGTTATTTGTATTTGCAGAGTTTTTCAAGCAAAACAGCACCAGCTTTGACTCGAAACCGGTGAATAACACACGCGACATGTACAGAGCGTGCATGAACACTGGTAAGCAATTTCATTATTAGATCATTTACAAGTTAATAGCGATAATAAAATCACAGATGCGATTGAAGAATTGGGAATCACACCGCTCGTTAAAATTCTGGATTCCTACGGTCAATGGCCGATGACTGTGTCTGACTGGACAGAGGATCGTTTTGATTGGAGAAAAGCCAGCGCTTCAATCAGGAACACGTTTGGACTGAGTTTTCTCTTTGAAGTTTCCAATTTTGTTGACGTCAACAACACGGAAATCAGCACGCTATATGTATAAATTCACATACATTTTTCATTCGTCAGGATATCGTATTTGATATGGTATGTTTTTTTTTTTTAAATTACAGTTAGACCAGCCTTCATTAGGATTGCCCAGTTTCATTCTGAGAAACAATAACTTGACCAGCTATCCAGTTGAAGCTTATTTTACATTCATCTCCGGAGCGGCTCTCGCAATTCGTGACGCCATTGGCGGTGGAGCTAACGATACGGATATTATCAGGGACATTCAAGAAATGATCAATTTTCACATCGAATTGGCTAATGTAAAGTATTATTGGTGCGTTTTATATCAAGCGTCCGTTAGTAATTGCATAATATGCAAATAAATGCAGATTTTGACTTTGGAGGAACATCGATCGAAGTGGAACTTGACTCGCATTTACAATCCTTTTTCCCTATCTGAACTACAATCATGGACTGATGAAGCCAATGCAACGGAGGCTATGGGTCAAGTCAGATCATCTTTCCTTTAATTATTCTGATTTCAAAATAAATTGGATCTTATTTAGATTAACTGGTACGAGCATCTCACTGACATTTACTCGGCAGCCAATGTCACCATCAATCGGGATGAACAGATCATCGTTATCGAGCCCGAATATCTGCAGAGATTAGTGCAATTGCTAGATCAGACATCGCCCAGAGTAATTGGTATGTCATCCTTAGCCCAGCTGTTTTTAATTATGTTTCATTTGTTTATAATTTGAATTTTACGTTGAGAGCAGCTAATTTCATACATTGGCGGCTTATCCTTGAGAACATTTACGATGTCAACATAGAAATGGCCATTTTAGCGATTGAATTTTATGATGCTATCTATGGGCCATTCCCTATGCAACCTAGGTGCCACGATAGATTTCGTCAATTATTACATCAATCAAACTAATTTCATCCTCGATCTCTTCAGACAGAACTGGTGCATGAAACGCGTCCATCGCATGATGGGATTCGCTATCGGTGCTAAATATGTGGAAACGGCATTCGATCCTCAAGCCAAAACCGACATGAAAGACATGATTCTCAATTTGAAAATGGCTTTTAGTTCGTTGGTGGAGGAATCCAATTGGATGGACGATGAGACAAAGATCAACGCCTTGGAGAAAGCAGCTGCTATGACAGAGTACATCGGTTATCCTGATTGGATTGCCAACAGAACTACACTCGATCTAGCGTATCAAGGAGTAAATATATTCAAATATGGATTTTCAATAGTTAAAACATTACAAGACTCTTTTTTTTTAAATTTGAATTGAATAGATTATAACCAAACCGGACAAGCATTTCGATAATTTTTACATTGCGAAACGGTTCATGGTGACGAATAATCTGAGATTCCTTCGTTTCAGAACCAATCGTGAACATTTGTAAAAAAAATTCAATTCCGCTCCGCTCTCGAAAATGATGCGCAATAATTTGTTTATTGATTCCATATTAGGTGGATCTCTTTTCCAGCTGTTGTCAATGCCTTTTACTATCCCATGTTGAATTCCATAAGTATTTTTTTTTAAATTTATTATTTTCTATGTACCAGAGAATCAATTTAATCCCGCGCTTCTTATTTGATTAGCATTTCCGGCAGGCATTTTGCAGCCACCGTTTTACGGCAAAGGACGTCTTGCGTAAGATCCGTTCTTTATGTCTAATATACAGCGCTGTTTTTTAAACATTTAAATGTATGCAGGGCCTTGAATTATGGCGCTATTGGTGTCGTCATAGGTCACGAAATAACACACGGTTTCGATCATCAAGGTAAAAAAGGCATTAGCAATCAAGAAAATGTTAGAGCTACAGTATAGTTTAATATAGTTTTATTATTAATTTGTTGCAGGACACAAGAGCGACAAAAAGGGCCATGAAAGATCTTGGTGGACCCGTCAAACGTTGGACGAATTTTACAAGCGGAAGCAATGCATTATCGAACAGTACAGCAATTTCACTGTGCCGGAACTCGAAGGAACTGATGCTCATCACGTAAAAAAACGAATTACTAGGTCGAGTGTAGATTGCCATCAATTCTAATCATTCTTTTATAAACAGATCAATGGAACTCAAACGCAAGGCGAAAATATTGCCGACAACGGTGGTCTCAGAGAAGCTTTCCGAGCCTATCAAAATTACGTGGCAACAAATGGACAAGAAAAACGACTGCCTGGCTTGGAACGTTACACTCCTGAGCAAATGTTTTTCCTCTCTTATGCCAATATTTGGTGCAGCAATCAAACTCCAGAAAACCTTGAATATCGAATCCTCTATGGTGTTCACAGTCCGGGACGATATCGAATTTTAGGACCACTTTCCAATTCGGTTGAATTTTCACAACATTTTCAATGTCCTGCCGGTTCGTTTATGAATCGCCCAAACAAATGTACTGTCTGGTAGTTAATCACAGCCCAACAATTAAGTCAACCGAGTAATTTGTAATCCTTTTATTTGTTTTTAATCTACAATGAGTGGACACATTATTATATAACCCGTCTGATTTATAGATGAATTAAATAGATTGACACAGAGTTTATAATTTCTAAATAATTTATACTTCAACGATTTTCAGATTAGTAAAATAGGCATTTGTACCAGCATCTACCCAATAGGCGAACGATCCTCGTGCGTTAATACCGAGAAGAGTTGTTTGAATCGCATTTTGGCCATCAACATCGACTGTCAAGGTATTGTTGCGCACAGAGAGTCTCAGATGATTCCATCTTCTTTCGCCAATTTTGGCGGCAGATTCAAATCGACCAGGGAAATTATTTCTAAGTTTAGCGCTTGTCCATTCCGGCGGTGATGCGTACTGAACGGCTCTTCCGAGACGATCAATCGTGGGTGAAGGAAAATTGAATCGTCCGTTAGCCGTTCTTAGGTAAACTAATTCGTACTGTTCGTTGTCCGATTGAATGCGAAAGGCCACACCAGCAGCCCCAGCTCGTTCGGGATCTTTCGTTCTTTTGTTATTCCGTTCGGCTGCAATGTCCACGTCGATTGTGCCTTCGTAAAATGTTGTCAGCGGCAGCTCAACGTACCCGTTACCCTGCATCGATCCATTTTCATCGACAAATTTGCTCTGGTAGTCGTTATTGTAACATACTTTGAGGGCAGTTCGGCCAAGAAAAACTGTATTTTGGATGTTAACGTTTCTCGACAGATAATTCTGCATAAGCAAGAAGGAAAGCGGCGGAATAGGTTCCGGTAACCGTTGTAGCTGATTAAGGAAGATCGGAAATATCTACGATCAATAGGTCAATCAAGATATTATTCAATCAATTAAATTTTCAAATGAATCGTCTAAACTATGAACGTAATGTTAAAATGAGTTACCGCACTGGAAGGATAGACTGCTGATGTGATGACAGCAAAACAGAGAAAATGGATTTTCATTTTAATTATCACTATAAATTTGATGATAATAGTCTTTATAAAGTTGAAGCGCGAGAGAGTTCAGCCGTCAATAAAAAGGCAATGATGATTTGCCGAGCAATTTATGCTAGTGAGACTATTACAGTGGCCTTGTTATACGCCCTTGGATTTCTTTACAGTATATAACATCTTTTGTGTATAATTGATTGCCCATGTTAAAAGGCAGCTTGTCAATTGACTTGGCTAAGATTCGTCTTGTCATCACCATATTGAAATTCTACAATGACAATGCACATGGTTTTCCCATGATTACTTTTCAAATAATTGCAATAGCTCGGCAATCATTTCCGTTTCATAAACTAGTTCAAGGTTCATTTTATTTCTTATAGTTATTTTTATGTAAATCGCAGCGTCACATTTTGTGATCAGCAACGAGCTATGAAAGCAAACAGCAAGTAGACAAAAAAAGGGGCGGAGGCCATAATGGATTGGATATGTCCTTTGTGATATATAAGGACGGGGATGATTATTTTTGCAGGGAAATTACTGTACCTATACCCTATTGTCTATTGTCTAAGATTCAAACCCTTCCTATTTTGAACGTATTAAAAGTGAGAGAGAGAGAAAGAGAAAATGGTGGTTGTACAACTTATTTACGCTATTGGTTAAATACACTCATTTGTCAGTACTCAGTTGGTCTTTGTCTTAAGAGGAACAATTCTTCTTGTGTTCCTTACAGTGCGGTTTGTGCCAGGTGCCCACCAGTCATTAGTTAAGGGCTAATTGAAGCTGGAAATAGCCAAGTCTGAAGTGATTGTTTTTCTACAAAAAAGGAAAGCTCGTGTACCTACTATCCGCCCACTATGTTTGGTCGTCAGTTTGTTGGAATTTTAGAACAATTTTTCACGATCAAAAATGTGGTTATGTTTTTATACTGGAGTCAAACCAGCTCGGCAATGAGCGGATATGGCGATCTTTTGGTGAACTCTTCACTCATTTGTGATACTTGCGTGAATCTATGTGAAACTTCTCATCAGGTAATGACAAAACAAGATTCTCTCTCTTATTCACCTGCATCAATCTGAATATACCAATCTTACATATCACATAGCGATTAAATTTAAGAGTTGTACCCTCTAATAGTTTTTTTATTTTTTAAATGAAACAGGCGGTAGATGAAATTTTGATTGGCCATTGCCAACGAGGCTGCAGACTGTTTGATATCTTATTCATTCAGAATCCCATGTTCGTGAAATTTGACGTGGCGACGGCGTTCACTAGTTGTCACAATTGTAAATTGACAACAGTACGTAATGTGCCGATTGCTAAACTCAACTAACGTTCATTTTTTTGTTTGTTTTTCTAGCGTGTTCCGAGGCATACGGTGAAACCAGTGCAGTGACGGCCTGCTCCGACGGATGCAACAATTTCCAGAAGGAATTCGTGATTAAGAGACGAGAGATAGAACAAGAATGGGAAGAAGCAGAACGTTCTATAGTAACCAAATTTCTTTATCTAAAATGACATATTTGCAATCAATTTATTTTTTCAAATGTTGTTGCTCTAGTTTTTGATGCTGTTTAAACCTTATTTTGAAATCGTCTGTAAAACTCAGATCCCCTCAAGTTTTAAAAGTGAACGATTTTCAAGAAGTCATCAGTAGTACGCGTAAGTTCGATGAGAAAAGACATAAAAAACTAAGAGTTTCATTTCAATGTTTGTCTTATTTTTGATTCAAATTTAGCCCATACGAAACGGCGTGAAAGTGCCTCCATCGTTCAACCAACGCCGGTTCATACCGTTGAAAGAACTTTGAGATTGCGAAACGTTCCGACAGCACCAACCGCTTCGCCAACGGCTCCAGTCACAAGTTGGATCACTCCAAGCTCTGTGACCATATTTATCCTTGGCATTTTCGTCATATTAGGATTGGCTTGTTTTTGTTGCATCACTAACATACATCCCGTCAAAAATACGGTAAAGATAAAATCGCGTCAATTTTCTCTCTCTCTCTGTGATGTATAATTTATGTTTTCTTCTTTCTGGTTTATTATATTTTTTAAAAAAAGACTACGCCAAAATCGCCAGTCGAAACGGAACCACCACCCAGTTACGAAGAGGCTATCTGTGTTCATTAACTGTAAGGATGTTGTGCAGCGCTGCCATCATTTTCGTGCCAACGTCCAAGGTAATCACTTACTGATCAATATGTATTTGTTTGTGTGTTTATAGTGTACACTTATTATATCATATGGAATTAATACTCACTACGCGAATTCGACATAAAAATCACCGATTAAGTTTAGTTTGTATGTAATATGCACCATGCGTTGCATATTTTTAAAAGGAATTGTTGTGTAAGAAGAACAACACGGCAGTTGCTGACGAGTAGATAAATATTTTGCCACTTTATTAGTTCACCATTAGGGTTGCACTCCGAAACAAATGCAGATTCTTCTGCAAAAACTGCGAACACATTCTCGGTACCTTTTTGTGAAAATGTTGAATCACCGTGAGAGAGATGTTATTAGATGTTTTGAAAAATTGTGAAATTATTTCTTACTGTTTATCGAGGCGATAGAAGAGTAATGGATTGACAGCCGCATTTGCTACCGCTAGCCAATAGACACACATGTAAATCCTCTTGGTCGTGACATTCTCTTCCGTCTGGAATGCCTGATAGATCAAATACGTTTGATAGGGCAACCAACACAGACAGAAGATGACCAATATCGCCCACATTCCGCTAGCCAAATTCTTTTTTGCGTCGCAGATGATGAAGATCATTAAACAAAAGATTTGGCGAATGTTTTATCTCATTTTGCGTTTTACCTTTCTTTTCTTGACGAGAACACTCAGCTGTAGATTGTTGCGCATTTCACTGTCGCCGTTGATCAAGACAACACTCGTCGTCAAAACAACGGCGATTCGAAAGTTCCAGTAAGCCATACAAACGCTCGGCAGTAGATATGTTATTACAAACACCAGCACCCTGTACCTGTACCAGTCGCATCGAAAACAAGTTACATAAATGCTGTGTCATCTCGCGTTGCATTACCTAGCAACAGGTGAGATACTCGCTGCTGGCGGGGATTATGATGATTTAAGGTTATACTCACGAATAGTTGTTGAGTACGACGTCTTGTTCGGGCCATACGATCTCACACTTTAATAGATCCTCACCAGATTGGCTGTCAACATATATTAAATTCCGCTCGTTTAACGCGATAATATTTTCAACTGATTATATATACCGTGACATGAACTCGTTGGAATATAGGAGATTGGGCATTGCCAAGATGACAGCGATCATCCAACAGGTAACGATGGTGATGAAAGCGCTTTTTCGAGTTGAACGCGGCAAAAAGGGTTTGACGATTGCCAGGTATCTATTATGTAATAACATGGCAATCCAAAGATCAACGTTTCTCACCAACTCCGAAGTTATTTGAGACCATAGCGAATGATAAGGATGTTGCCACATTTATAATAAAGGGAAATAAGAGACATCCGTTGCTCATTTGTACAGCAGCGCACGCCAGAGTTTCGCGTGTAGGATTACCACTTAAGATGTTGTTAACTTTGATGGCGTGACATATACAGATAGGCTTGTTATTTCGACATATCCCCCCATTAATTTGGGATCGATCGCGATTTGAGAGAGACGATCATTTGTCGCTCGATAAATGAAAAAGTAATTCCTCTTTACCTGTCGTAAGATGTGACGGTCAAAGTAAAAATGCTTGCCGCGTTGGTCAATTCGGATAGGAATCTATCGATCATGCAATAGGCTGTGCCGTATCGCCAGTGTCTAACAATATAATTCATCGCTTACTGATTTTCTAGTTTCTATTTGATTCAATTTTCTACAATATGTCAGGTACATTACCCGTCGAGAATGTAAATGAAATTGAAGACGCCCTCTAAATAGAGCATGGCAAAATCAGCAAACGTTAAGCTCAACATGAAGCAGCTGTGGGCTTTGGCCAGTCGGCGACGAGCTTTTGCAAATAGATTGAAATAAGCGTTTATTTAAAAAAATAAAAAAGCCATATAAATATGAAAGAGAGTTCTCCTACCTATTATGAACCATGTGACTAGGCTGTTGCCCACCGTCGCGACGGCAAGAAGCACACCAAATGCAAAGATCCAGGTCGTTTTCTCCTCCGTGTCCAGTTGCGACGTATGCGTGACATTAATTGCCCTTAACTGGCCATCATCTTTGAGAGATTCGTTCATCTTTTTCAAGTGTCTTCTCAGTTGTGGCTATTGAATAGAAACAATTAGCAGATCACGTTCCGTAACAGTAGATTGTGTGCTGTGACATATAATGGGCGTCCGCGTCCCGTGTGTCACGTTCCGTGATGATTAATTGCTGTCGTAGATTGATTGGATTGCGTGCTAATGCGCAAGTAAAAGAAACTGAAGATCGATGACCACTTTTACATTTGATTGTCTGATTGAGCGTGCGTCATACTATTTCCTGTCTCTGATGTCCTTATATAACGACTTTCTCTATGTCTATAAATCGATTTTGAAATAGCGCAAATATTTCATAAACGATCAACTTTCTTTGGTCTTTTCCTCCGACCGCTGAACACTTCCTTTTTCAAACTTATTACTATTGGTACAGTGTGTTTTTAAAAAAGCGTCGCAGCGAATGAATTATTTTGTTGAGGAAACGCATCAAAGTTTAAGCCCCAAATTGGAATCTAATAGAATGTGCGTTCAACCACATAATGCCACAGTTTCTATGAGAGTGTTTAACAAGCAAAATGATTACTTTTGATTCCAAAAAGTACTCACCTGTTAAAGTGAACGGCAAACAAAAGGGACACAGTGGACGTTTCTCAGTGCATCGTCGTTCATATACCAACGTCAAAGATGTTCTAACAGTAAAATACGTTAGATCTACCTCTTTTATTGGGTAGCTCCATATCTTTGCTAGATTTGTTTCTTTTTTCTGCCTGGTTCTTCGAGAAAAGAGAGAAGGTTTGTAGCAGACATGCGCCTTGCCACTTGTCTGCCTTCTGAAGAAGAAACTAGAAAATGTCAAGATTGCGATGTCAAAGAGGTGATTGATATTGGATCTGAAGCCTAAAACGTAACGGATTCGTTGAGACGAATTTAACTAGAAATGTAACTCAAAACAACTTTTATTTATCATCGATTTTTGTCTCGTTTCTTTAAATAAAATATGATAAGGAAACCATCTGAAAACGATCCAGCCAGAAAGTTTACGGAAGGGGTAGCGCGGCTATTAAAGGATCGTAGAGTAGTTGATTGCTATTGACTCCCCAGAGAAAATCAAGATGATTGAACTCGGGCCAATCGACTTTCACAGACGACTGTAAATTTCCAAGTTGTCTAGACAGCCAGTCAATGTCCTGTTGAAAAAATAGTCTACAATCAAAATTCGCGATTCCTTTTTTAAATAAAAGATCTTGAAATTGATAGGTATACCTTTGGGGAAGCGAGCAAGTCCCCGGGACCCCAGAATAGGTAAACGGGGGCTGTTACTCGAGTGAGATTGTAAGAAGGCGGTCGGACAACGCCATAGCGCCGAATATTCTCAGACGGACCGTGATCGTATGCGCGAAACTGCTCTCCTTCACGTTTACCTTCCAGACAGAATTCAATTAAAAGTTCTTGATAATGTAATAATAAGTTCGCTTATATTCTCACCTGCGTTGTACCCTTGAGCGAATTGAGCCAACGTGTTGACAGACGTTCCAGCTGGGAAGTGGCCCTCGATAATGGATAACACTGACTGAAAACAATACAAAACATGGAATTATGATGACTTTATTGTTGTGAATAAGATTTTTAGTCATTACGGAATTGAAATTCTGTCCGTCGGCTCCCGTAATGGAGAAGATGACATTCTGACAGAGTTGCATCGTTTTGAACGTGTGTTGGCAAACGGCTGATTTTTGAAAACGGCGACTCCAGCTCTCTTTGGATAAGAAAGCCGTCGTTCGCGTGGCTCGCAAATAGAACTGGCACCATAATAATACGAAATGGTTAATCGTTTTATTTTCATTCTATTTTTTTCTTTAATTTGGGAACATTTTGTTACCTGAATGACGTCTACATGAGATGCAAGAGTTTTGACTGGGCTACTGAAATGAGCCATACTCGCCACAGGTGCCAAACCAATCATCAAATCGATCCTGTCGTTCAATTCCGGTCGACTTGACGCCGCTATGTAGAACATGGTAGAACCCATCGAATGACTGGATGACCGAATCAAACCTTGTAGCGCGTTAATTAACATTAGAATAACTGATAATCGTATTTTACCCGATGAAAATAAGTTTCGATTTTTGAGACAATTTCAGAATGAAATCAATGTTGGCTGGAACATCGTAAAGACCCATTTCGTCATATCTGTGTTCCAACAGATAGCTATTAATTGCGCGATTCGCACCTGTTATTTTACACTAAAAAATATACGAGAAATTCCAATATGGGGTCTTCTTCGGATCCAAACGGACATGTCGCCTCGAATACGTGTTTCCTCTTGCGTTCGAAAGGTAAACGTCGTAGCCTCTGTCAGCCAAACGAAAGCCTATACACATTTCAGGGCCAGAAGTAAATATCATTCCAATTAAACGATAATGAGTAATTCACCTAACGATTGAGTGGACGGATTGGTAATCCAATCGACATCGGTGCTCAACAAGCCGTGCTGGAGTAAAACGGGTCTTCCATTCGACAAACCAATTCGATGTAATTCCAAAATGTATCCGTCCTCTGTTGTCACTTGATAGATGGTGCAAACATAGCCGCGTGAACGGATGATCTCCACCTAACGATTGAAAGTATTCAAAACAATTCACATTTGGGAGACCACAGTTGTATATAATTCACTCGCACCGTTGACATGGTTGCTTCCGGATTGATTACATCTTTAGTAGAGGCACTGCAAGGGCTAGGAGCAGATGACAATGTCAACACCACAATTCCGGTCAATAACATGCGTTGCATTCCGAACAGCAATCCGTTGAATGTGCCACCACCAGCCGCACAACAATAGACCTTAGTCTGTGGCCCTTGATACATCGAATGAATGAAAAATGAAAGAAAAAAAAAAGGCATTGGGGGAGCTAGGTCGTCTAGAATTGCCTTTGGGGAATTTGAAAACACATGAGAGATGTCTGGCTTAAGCTGGATCGAAACTTGTTAATTTATTCATTGTAAAGGGGTCCGGCTTCTAATGATCTTCACGTGTTGATTTCTATTCAATCGTAGAGTTCATGACCTTGATGCTGGTTGGGTTTAACGAACTCATCATAGGAGACCTGTCGCACTATTGTAGGGTGAAGGTGTTACTATGAAAGTTAAGTGAAGTGCGAACTTAAAAAAAGTGCCTAAACTAATGAAAACGAATGACAAGTGATTAATTTTAGCAGGTGTAAGGCATTGAGAAGCAAAGTGTATTCAGAATTCTGAATTTTAACTCGGGTCGAATTCAACATCAAATCAAATGTAAAGATTAGGCAGACTTACACAAAAATAGCGCAGAATTTATTACAAACATGTAGAATGAGGAAGATTGAGTTGGCCTTGCAACACGCGTGATTGCAGCTTCTATAGGAAAACAAACAAAACCTCGTGAAGCAATACAGACAACATGTAGAGAGAGCAGGTTAATATAATACTTTCTGAAATACGGAAGCTTTGATGCGATTGCTGACGATCGTCTCCTTGCTCTGGTGGTCTCTGTTCCGGTTTCTGAATTCCGGTAATTGGCGATAAAGTTCTTCGGTACGTTTCCTTAGTTCTTGATAAGTAAACAAATGAGGAGCGTAATTCGAATCCAGCATGCCCATTCGACGCATTTCACTGATCTCTTGAATGGTTTTGCGTCTTAGTTCACTATCGTGGAGAAAGTCGGGTCTTCTGTTTTTCAGCGCTTCTTGAAGAGTCGTCTTACTCCGAGATCGTTCCTGTGGTTTGGTACGATTTTCCAGTGATATATCATAAGCGATGGGTTCTCTCTGTGGGACGACGATGTCACTTCTAACGGAAGATGAGGATCGAGATTGAGGATCGCTTGTCTGAACACCTTTTTCGTAAATGGTTTTGTTGTGACCAGCAGACGCAGATTTTGTCTTCAAGCTGCAATGATTGCAGCACTTTGATTTACTTTTTCTTGGGGGTCGCGTTTCTTCTGTACTGTCAGTATCGTGCAGATTGAGCCTCTCCAATTCAAAACTTCGGTCACTCTTCAGGGATCCGATTGAGTTCATCACAGTAGACTGACTTTCGGAGGTTTGAGAATCAGAACTTCTTCTTGATGACAGAGGTGGCGACTGGTGAAACGACGGAACGGTCACTTTGTGAGATTTCGACCTAGAATGTCGTGGAGGCGGCTGTTCTTCCCTAGATCTCGAATGAACGGTTGATTGTTTTTGATCTAGGAATTTCCAAGTTTGTTCCAACTGGGAAACATAATCTGCAATGTCAAAAGGAAAAACACAATAAAAGAAAACAATTTCGAAAATAGAAATAAAACAATAAAAAACCTTTCAAATTCTTCAAGTGATCCTTAAGGTTTCTGTAAACTTGGAGTTCACCCAAGGCTTCTCTCCGCATACGTCTTGTGTGTTCGGAAGATAAGCTAGCGTGAGTTGGACACGTCGTAGATTCGGAAAAATCAACCGAAACACAGCGACACTGATTGGAGGCCTGATCTCCGTCACTGTTGGCCAAATTTGGTGGAGTAGCCAAAAAAGAACTGTCAGGCCTTATTTCATTGCTGGCATACAAGTCCATCTCTTCGCTAGCCACTGAATGGGTAATAAAAAGTTCAGAGGCACATGCATCATACTGGGGTGTGCTCTTTGATCTTTGCAATTGAGGTTTGGACAAGCGAGAAGCATGGGAACGTTTCTGGTTTTGGGACTGGTATTCCTCATTACTATGAGATGTAGGAAATTTAACAGATTGTTTTGTAGCTTTTTCAGGATGAGATTCATCAGGCACATTATGTCTAGATACTTTCTTCATGTCAGGGATAACTGGTATCACTGTGTCAGTGGTGGACCCATTTGAACCACTGTCGACACTGGGCCAGGTAGACAGCTTTTGCAGTTTTTTTGACGATTTATTGTGGACTTTAGCTATACTTCTGCTCTTTGCCAATACACGGTCAATTTTTGCAATAAGAGCTAGACTTTGTTCATCTTCATCTATACAGAGCTTGGACGCAGAATTACTCAATGCCATTCTCTCCAGAGTGCTCAGTCTAGCATTGAATTTACCTGTTTTTAGTGGTATACACCCCACATCGGCACTAGAATCCCATTCAAGTTTCTTAGACGAGAAGGCTGACTTCAAAGACGGTGAAGTCAAGGGGTTGAGACTATTATCAAACTCTGATCCATTTTTAATGTCGTTATCGGTTGCTGTGGAAACGTTTTCTCCTTCGATCATAGAAGTGTCACTATCTTTAAAGTTTTCCAAGTAAGAAAGGATATTGTCACTAATTTCTTCACTTGAATCCATTTTCTGGAAAACGGAAAAATTTTCAAATCGCGACTGAGCAACGACTGTTTACAAAAAATTTCCAACCGTCAATGCGCAAATTAGTTTATGCGACACGGTTGCTGAAACTAATTTGAAGAATCTTCTTCTCCTTTCCGCTAGGGGGGTTAAGACCGGGAAATATACAGCGTTCAAAAAATAAGAAAACAAATTGTCAAATTGGAAATGCCAATCATATAAACTAATGCTGTTCATTTAAAAATGTGCAACACCTCGATATTTGTATGAAATATTTTTATTTTGCACTGGAAAATGTTTCCAAAAGCCTTAAAACTTGCTTAGATTGCAATAGACCCCCCATTTCAATTAAACAAAAAGGAACCACCATACAGAAAAATTAGGTTTAGATGCGAAAAAATGTGGGTTTGCGTATTACTGCACATTTGATGCTTTCAATATAATTTGACCTTCGGTTCAAGCACATAAAGCGTAAATATATAAATAATAATTAAACAAAAGTAAAGCAGGTAACAGAAATTAATTTGCGTTGATATTAAATTCGTTGTAAACTTTTGAATCACCGCTTGAGATTTCGTTGAATGTTAGGTTCAGTCGAACTTCGACTGACTTCTTCTTACACACACCGGTTGTTTTCGCACAAAGAAAGAGCTCAGCGTGAACTTGTAGAAAATAATTTGAGTCGTTTTTTTCAAGCGCTTGACGTACAAAATCAATCTTCATTTTCCCGCCATTAATGGCTCCTTTACTCTCGGTTGCTACTGTATTACCTATTAACAAATAAAACTATGAAACAAACACCATTTCAAACAGATTGTTCGACAACGATTACCACTTAATCTGATTTTCCACGAGTGTGGAGCATCTTCTGACCATTTCCACTGCTGATCTGAACAATTGAAAGTTACCAACCAGCTATAATTAGTAGAACTAGATGGTAGAATAGCTGAAACTTCAAAATCTGGTTGAGTATTGCAAACTTGACTTTGATCATCTGAAGATTTTACAGAGATCTTAAGCTATAAAAAGAAACAAATTATGAATATTAGGAATGATATTATTTTGTTAATTAATTATAACTTACTGTTTCTATAACGTTGTTAACCAAATTGATCTTGCGTATACAATGGTTGTTTGTGTCCGCTACGTATAAAATGCCTCCGCCCTCTTCATGAATGCAAAGACCGCCTGGTTCATTGAACTAAAAAAACAAAAACATTTCAAAATCTCTTAGCCTACTTACATATGATTAGCTTCAAAATAAAATAGAACTTACTTGAATTTCATCTTCACTTGAGCCATCGACAAGTCCCGCTTTTCCATTGCCCAAATAAGTGGAACAAACTTTAGTCAATGGATTAACTGTTTTGATTTTGTGATTGTAGGAATCAGCCACATACAGCAACTGATTAGCTGAGTTCCAAGCAACAGCTAATGGGTGTTGAAGCAAGACTGCACCCTTTGGGTTATCTTTATTGTCTCGATCTCCGTAAGAAAACAAATCCTGTGAATTAGAAATTGAATTACAGTTTGAATTTAGACTTAACTTTAAGGGACTTGAAATTACCATTGGATCTTTTCCACCACCAACCAATGCTTTAACTGATCCGTCCTTCATATTAATCTGTCGTATGGATGAGCTTTCACTATCAGCAATAAATAATAGGTAGTCCGTAGAAGGAAATTGTAAAGCCGCACAGCAGATTCCGGATGGCTGAGCGAAAGCAGCTTTGGCTGGGTAGCTATTATTGCGATTTTCTTCCGCTCCAGTGCCAGCCAAACGAAGACATCTCCCAGCTTCAACCTGGATGTTTTTCCACCAAGTCAAATCTTGAAGGGCCAAACCCCATATTTGATGTGTTCCTGCGTTAGCGATGATCAGGAAATCAGGGTCATTTGAAGTTGAAGAGTGAGCCAGGCAAATATCCCATGGAGAGGCCAACGGTTGTTCTATTCCAAGCTTTCCACCTTCTTTGTCTGAGCCTTGGAAACCCATTCCGGCTACAGTTTTTTACTTGTTTAGTACTGAAATCAATCTAAATTTTGAAACTGGGTTATTGGAGAGCAATCCTTTTATATAGTTTTCTCTTTATTAAAATGGCGCATACCAAACGGATCGAGTGATTTCCCGTGTCTGCAACGTAAAGGTAGCACGGTGGTAAAAATGCAATACCTTGCGGACTACGAAATTTGGCTGTTGAGAAGGCACCTTCATTCCATCCTGGTTCTGGTCCACCGATTGTTACCTAAAAAAGATTTTATGTTATTTGAAAATGTGCAGTAAAGTTTTAAAAAATTCATCCACCTTGATCTCATTTTGTAGTGAGATGATTAATATACGATGGTGACCCGTATCAGAAACGGCTAGGTATGTCGAGTCTTGTTTTGAACAATCTTCTATCCCATTACAGTTAATTATACAGATTTTTCCAGGGAAGAGCAGATGGGATTGAAATACTTCCTGACTATTGAGCAGGAACGGAAGTGGCCGTGGAGTAATTCGATTTCGGTAAAAAGACAAAGTGCTTTCAACGTAGCGAAAGAGAACATCTCGATGCCCTTCCCCAATAATTACAAAAACTGGCTTTCCATCAGGTCCTTAATGTTAAAAAGAAATCAATAAATCACATAAATCCTACAAACAATTAAATTTGTAAAAATGTACCAAGAATGAGCAAAGTTGGCCAGCAAGTAATCTCCAGTTTTTTCCACAGGACAGCTTCACTGTCATTCACAACTGGATGAGTAATGCCATAGCGTTGAATTGCTGCCATGATATTGGAAGAAACTTTTTCATTCTCAAACTTTGCACTATGGACACCAACCTATTTAGTGATATAACCAATCATCATTATTATAATAAGGTACTTATATATGTCAGTAAATGCTTACCACAACCACACCAGATTGATCACTTGGATATTTTTCTTCTAGTGCATGTAGGTCAGGGAGAATGTGCATACAATTTATACAACAATAAGTGAAGAAATCAATGATAACAACTTTATCTTTGAAATCTGAGCTTACAGATAAACCTTGCTTGACATTAAACCATTCCCACCCTAGAAAACTTAAGAGAATTATGTATTTTACTTTTATTTAGGAATAATGTTGATGACAAACCTGATTCAAAACTCAGGAAAGACATCCCTACTGCTGTCTTCCTCCAGTGAAATTAAATGCTTTAAAATCAAATTATTTTTTTCTTCTTCTTTCAAATCGGGATTTTCTATGAAACTTTGAAGTTCGATACAACTCCATGTCAAAGTGGAAATGAATGACATAATTTAAACTTTTTTTAAGAGCGCGAGACGGCGAGAGGCGATTCAAGGGAAACGTCAACACAGCAGACGAAAAATTGAAGAAACGAAAACAAGAAGCAATTGAACTATTGAAGTACGAAATTCGAATTGCATGTTACCATGACGGCATGACCGCATGAGTGCGTGACCGCCATGCGCCATGAGTCCCATGACAGGCATGACAAAGCTGTCGAGTCATTATCCCTTGCAAATGCAAACAATAACTAGACTTATGGTCCGCGCCTACCCTCCGCAGTATATAAACAGACACCCTAGTCACCAGAAACATGCTAGAAATTATTCTCACATCTGCCGGGATTTCAGATTCGTATTTCTCTAAATACTGTCATGTCTGCTGGAAAAAAAGTTGCTGTGGTAAGTGAACATCTCTGTAACCTATTAATCTTGTTCCTATATTATTTGAAATAATTGGTGATTTTTTTGGCATGTATAATATAGGTTACAGGTTCAAATAAAGGAATTGGGTTTGGAATTGTTAGAGAGCTTTGTGCAAAATTTGATGGTGATGTCTATTTAACATCAAGAGATCAAGGGAGAGGAGAAGTTGCAGTAGAAGAATTAAAGAAACTTGGTTTCCAGCCACACTACCACCAACTTGATATTGATGATGAATCAAGCGTATTGAGATTCAAAAACTTTCTAAAATCCGAGTATGGAGGATTAGATGTTTTAGTGAACAATGCAGCAATTGCATTCAAGAATGCTGCACCAGAACCATTCTCTGAGCAAGCTACTATAACCATGAGAACAAATTTCTTCAACACTTACAGATTTTGCAACATAATTTTTCCTATTCTTAAACCACATGCCAGAGTAGTTAATGTTTCAAGTTATGCTGGGCATTTGCTCAAGATTCCTGGAGATCATGATGTAGCAGTTGCATTAAGAAAAAAACTTAGCTCATCTGATTTGACAGGTGAAGAACTTGTTCAAATGATTGAAGGCTTTGTGAAGTATGTGTTATTTATACCAAGTTTGAAATATTGCTCTCTTTTATACAATCAATTCCTTTTAGTGCTGCCCAAACAGGAACTCACCAGGAATTAGGTTGGCCTAATAGCGCTTATGCTACATCCAAAATCGGAATAAGTGCTCTAACTCGCATTCAGCAAAAAGCTTTTGACAACGATTCTCGTAAGGATATTATTGTGAATTCAGTTAATCCGGGCTATGTCGATACTGATATGACGAGCCATAAAGGAACGCTGACGATTGAGCAAGGTAAAGCCATACTATTCAATAACTTATGTTTCATCGGTGTCCTTATTGTTTTTTTTTGTTAGGCGCTGCTGCACCAAGTTGGTTGGCGCTTCTTCCGCCCAACGTAAAAGGACCAAAAGGAGGTTATGTCTGGTATGATAAACAGATTGTTGACTGGGTTAATGGACCTACTCCAACTACAGTTTAACTATAATCCACCAAATACAGATTAGTCATCATAGTTTGTAGATTTACATAGAAGTGTAGAACCACATTTATATTTTGTTAGAACAAAAACTTTTCTACTCCTTTCGTGATTGTATAAAAACATCGACTTAAATATTAAAAACATCAATTTAAATAAAAAGAAATTCATTCGTCTTTATGGAGGTTTATTAACGTTATTCTTAAATTAATTAAACAAATAAAAAAAAAACCCTGGCCATGGTTGTAGATATAATGGTTCCCAGTCTCTGTGTTATAACTTATTTTGAAGTTGTCATCCCACTTTCACTATCGACTACATAGATAACCCTAGTTAACTACACTAAAACTGCCTTACATTCATCAAGTGTAGTGGTGGGGGAGGAGTCGACTCTTCAACGGCCCAAGATTTCCGCCTCTCCCACAAATCTTTGGATATGCGAGGCTTCATCTGTCGATGTTCGATATCTGTCCACCAGCGATTCGCTCTTCAACTGGCGGCCGATGCTGCTGCTGCTCCTGTTGTGCACACTTTCTTCCATTCCATACTTGTTGTTGTGGCTACAGTTTCCTTTGTGACCACTTCTTTTGCCGACATCACCACCACTGTTAGCTCCGCCTCCTCCGGGCATGTCTTTGATTTCGTTCTCCAAAAGCTCCAGGAACATGATGGCGTCCATCGAGGTAGCTGATCGCTGTTTGCGTAGCTCGGAATTGGCAACTTGCCGGATGGACCATTTGCTGCCACCACCGGAAGTTGATTTCAAGTCCCTTTGTTGTTGGTGTTGCCCAGCTGATATGCTGGGCGAATGGAGACAATCGTCACTGCGACTCGTCTCGTCTATAGACTCAAGTTTATAGACCATGATTTTATTGTATTTTGTATTTAATACCCCTACCGGAGTACTATTATTTTAGGGGGTCATTTGGCGTTCCGTAGTTTACGGGTGTCTACTGTGATAGCAGATACAATCAACAAATTCTCTGGATACATTTTTGGCAATTGTTGTCTATGACTATGTCAAGTTTCAAGCTATAGGTAAATACATGAAAACTGTGTTGTCCTAGGCTAGTTTGATTTAGGTACTTCAAATAAAGAAGGTAGACGACTGTGCCTCAATTGACAGGACACCGGTATATTTAATAATGACTTGTGGCACAAAAAGTTTAATCGCAAATAATAGATAAAACGGTGCAAACGAGATGAATTCACAATATATAAACAAAAATGTGTTTCACGAGAGGAGAAGTGATTCTAAGAGACAGTGAGAACAGGAACTTGGCCGCAGCTTTCAATTATAATTTCACTGTCTCCTTGTTCCCAAGGCTCCCCATCAGCTTGAACTGGCTGCTTGCCGAATAAACGAAGCCGGAAATGCTTGCCCTCCCTATGCGCAAAGGCTCCGACATACCGACTTGCATCTGTGCGATGTGAAACGAAGAGGATATTCCAATCACCTCCATTATACCATCACCAAACAAACACTTTGGCATAAATACTCCATCTGTGAACAAAAATCGTATTCAACAAATTTTCCTTTTGATTTTAGTAATTACCTTATACTATTGTTTCTTTTCCTTACCTTGACCCATATTCCATGGTTTTATTCCGGCACCCCAAGAATCGACGTTTAGGAAGACAATAGCTTGAACGGAAGGCAATTCAATTTGTTTGTCATCAATAAAAAGCTGAATCTGATGCTCTAACCCTTCGCAACTCTGCTCAACCACATCTTTCGTGCCATAAGTAAAATAAATAAGTTTGTTGAAAAGTCGGTGGCTGAACAGATACATAGGGGACTGCCTTGTTAAATGAAAATTAAGAGCAACACGGGCGTCAACGCCGATGCTAAAGTAGTTGTTGAAGCGAACCGAACGCGAGGGAAAACGAATACCCAAATGTCGGCTGGGTCGCAGTTCAACAAGCCAACGATCAAGCAAAGCGCTAGAACTGTTTTCTATTTTCTTCAGAATACTGCGGAAATCAACAGCGCCATCGATGTGCGGACCCCAACCCAAAGCACGAGACAAGTCATTCCCTGTGCCCAATGGGAGAACGGCCATCTCTGGTAAATTCTATTATAAGGGAAAGGTCAGAGTGATATTAGAAAATATTTCGTCAAATAACAAATTGAATTGCCTTCCGTTCAATACCTTGACATCAAGGTTCTGTACTGCATTAAGAACCCAAGCGATAGTTCCATCACCTCCAGCAATCAGAAGCCTACACTGGGTCTCTTTCAACAATGCACATAGTTGAAGGGCTATTTTGGGTTCTTGATCTGACAAGTCGATAGCCTGTACAGCATTTAAAACTTTACGTGCTGAAGATAGAATGTGACAGGCTTCATTACTGCCAGATTTGCCATTTCCTACAAAAAAATGATGAGCTTTGATGATAACTCAAATAGGAAAACAAATTCAGGGCATACCAATAACAATCAGGGGTTTCCACTGAGGTCCCCACTGAGGCTCTTTGATGCTGGCAACAAGACATTGTGACCGTAGGCGACCTCTCGGACTACGTCGAAGGGTTATGCAGTTAGGTGGTATAATAAAATTCCGATAAATTCCAAGATTACACAAGTCAGCAAGATTGGGAAGACATTTCTCATGGACTGTCCATTGACACCAGCAGCAACGAAAGTCCGAAAAATGTCTCTCTGTGTCACAATCTTCCTCACAAACATGACAAGTGGACTCAGGGGGTAGATTACCTTAAAACTCATTTAAAACATTTTGAAATACTGAAAATATATTTAAAGTAACAGGTTCTTTACCTTTTACCCACTGATGCTTCATGGATATCGCATCAATGGACACTTGCTTGCATTTTAACCTTTTATCTGCTCGGCGTATGCAGCCTTCATCAGCACACACTCCACATGAATCACACCGCATACCACCACCAAGCAGTACGTGTTCACACACACTACAGTGGACAGCCTAGGAAATAATATATATTTTAACTTTGTGAAGCTAAAATTTTGCAGAATTTTTACCAGCTCAACATCACTAACACTGCACCAAGAGTGTCCTTTACTAAAGTCATGGACTTTGACATAGTAAATCTTCCTTCTCCACACTCTGAAGAACAAATCAAGGCCAATGAGACCTATTAATACTTCAATGATAATTCCAGAGAGCCCCATGTCCCATAGTAGCAAGAGAGGCCACATTTGCTGGCCAATAAAGAAGAATTAGATGAATAATCCAACAAATGTCGATTTCCTATACCCAAAGAAATTACAAAGGATACCAAAATGAAACTGTTTCATTTGTATAAAAAATAAAAAAATGTCCCTATATATATTTACCTTTCAAGATTGGAGATATAAGATGAAGCATACCCGTGAATGGCTTCGCCCACGGAATCAGTACGTCCACAATTTTATATCAGCCGGCTTGTTTGGAAATAATGTCAAGACTTCACCGGAGAAGACTAAAAGAAACGAAGCCATAGATAAACTAGATTGACGTCTGGTAGCAGACGCCAATACGAAGTATAAACATTGCCGGCGGGAATTAAATTTTTTGTTAAGGCTGTTGTATTACTGTATATTACCTGATTGCCTACTACTCTACTAGTACTAAGTAAATACTTCGTTAAAAAATTAATAAAATCAAGAATTTGTTTTCGAAGATCTAATTCTCAGATTAGCCTGATTGGTTGTTCATGTAAAATCTGAAATTAACCCATGAATTAACCATGTATCCTTTGAGGCTTTGAGAAACTCAAAGTCAGCTGATGCAATAGAATCCCACCATTTCACTGGAAAATATCTAAAAGTAATAGTGTTAGAAAAACAAGAAATTGGAAATTGAAATGTGTCTTATAGTTGGTTAAGTAGTAACACAGGATAGATGAATTGAATTGTCTGAGAAAAAAAAATGTTCGCAGTTGGTAGGATTCGAACCTACGCCCTCAGAGAGGAATTGATTTCTAGTCAATCGCCTTAACCACTCGGCCACAACTGCTTGTATTAAATTTTGTATATTACATGATAAAATCCTTTTATTAAAAACAAGGAGCTGGAATTTTGGAAATCTTCAATATTTTAGACGAGATACACCAATAAATATAGGAACTCAGTTACTCACGTATCCCAGGGAAAGGCGTTGTATCATCACTTCTTCCTTTCTGGCTGCTGTTATCTTCTGCATTTAGGTCGAGGAATGTGTTCGTTCGCATCAACAAACAAATCATTAAAAGTTTACCTTGGCGTTTATCCGTTCATTAAGGATCACGCTATGTTCATCGCTAGTCAAAGTACACAAACGCTCTGAGTCTGACCCGTTTTCTGTAAGACGCACATTAAATCAATAAATGAACTTAATATTAGTGTAACATTTTTAGATTGCACAGTAAATCAGTAATTTAATCAAAAAGAGAAAAAACAGGTTAATTTGTAGATTACTTCTTAAGTTCTTATAAGCTACTACTTAAATATACTACAATGTAAACGGTTTATACTGCAATAGTCGCATCTCAATCCTAAAAATCCAACTAACGGAAGTGATCGTAAAATTTAGCAATCAATATTGCCTAATCTTCATCCAGTTTGCAATTCCCAATTGACGTCATCGGCTGCTGTTTGACATTCAAAGAGTGTCAACAACACACAATAAGAGAATAAACGATGCTGCTAGCACATAAAATCCTCACTGCGGTATTTTGATTATCCCCACCCCAAAAAAAGAAGAAGTTTGTGATACACATTTCTTTTTACTTTCCCATATATCCTGGGTGATGAAATATTCAAAGGATACCACGGTCTGTCGGGGTTGGCTAGGCGACAGCGACAAGGACGTTGCATTGATCAACGGTATACATACAGATCCGCACGAAGGACCGCCTACAAGATGGATCTCTAGCCCTTTTAAAAAAAATGGAGATCCAAAGAGTGCATTCAATATGACGAAGCTTTCTGTGAGTAAATAGAAAAATGTGGAAATAGATTTCAACACAACTAAACACGTATTTTATGTATCACACATTGAAGGGGATACAATGTGCAAGGACGGAGTGTCAACGAAGACATGGCATCTGAAACAGAATTAAGAATCATTGACGACATTTGAAACCTTGACTAGCGACTCAAAAATTTACATCAATCAACCTAAGATATAGTTTATAACAATTCTTATAAATGGTAAAAAGAAAACTTGCATTGAAGATCTTTAGTTATGAGAAACTTATCATATGGTCCCTTTGCATATTTCAAACATAAATCTCATTTTAAAAAATGCAGCGTTATTTACATTTTTCCCAGTAAGACACAATTTCGCAATTACATGAAGAAGAACAATTAGTCAATTGCAATATGTTTCAATTGGCCATTGTCCAATCAATTTAATCGTTTATCCAGCAAGGTATGAACATTGAAAACTTCCTCCAACTTTTGGCCGTAGTACACCATAGGTTGAACATACCGGGTAGCCGGTAGCTGTAGTTTGGAGAAAGCGAGGCGGAGTCGAATTAAGCCGGTCCATGAAAGTTATTGTTTGTGCGGGCATACTCTCTACAACAGAGAGGTGGCTGGCACATGCACACATTATATTAGGTGCTCTATTATATCCCACCATCAGTTGGTGAACGGCTGCCACCGATCGATGGGCACTAATTCGGTCGACTGGGAGGAGGAGCAGGACTGCTGACAGGCACTGGCCGAATCGGATAAAGTAACCGATACTGGATAAGAATTTTGATGTAGAAATGTCGCTGGAGAGATTCTGATTGCTTCGTCGTAAGAAGGAGGTTTACACCCAATTGCAGTCTCGTAATCAGGCGGTTTGGTAAGGATGCTCGCTTGCTGTTGCTGGTATGAATCGCCATTCTGAACGGAAACAGCTATGACATGAATATTGGGTTCTGCCCCACAGGATACCTCCTACATTGGGGGTTTGAAAAGAGACAGAAAATCAATGATGTATGTTGACAGCTAGTTATAGACTAAGTCACTCTTTGCCCAAAGAAAAAGGGAAAATAACACCAACCTGATTGGTGGATGGATCGCTGCATCTATCACGAATCGTTAGCCACCGACAAAGCGCAATGCAGATGCAAAGTGCACCAGCAACAACACATCCGACGCCTAAATACCGAACTGGAGCGAAATAATGTTGGGCGAAACCAATCCAGTTGCATAGAGCCCCTACGAGCAACAGTGACAATCCGTAACGGTACATTCTGCGAAACTGAACACGCTGATAGTGTGAACGGCCGTGCATCGTCGGAGAAGGTGGAATTGGTCTTTGTTGGGGACTGAATACGAAATCTTCGGATTCAGGTCTTATTTCTCTTTGTTGAAATGTTTCACTTCCTTGAATTGATGAGGTGACCATTATCGGACCTCAGCTGAAATAATCTAAATATCAAAGCAGAACGCACATGATTATTAATGTCATTCGACAGCAACACATCTTGTTATTCAGCGAAACTCTTTCGAGACGTTGGCGACAATTTTGCAGGAATATGAATAAATTTCATGGGAAATAAATAATCCGTGGGTTACGGAAAAACAGCCTTGAGCGTAAAACATTCGCGACAGGTGCTGAAATAAAGTTGGATACAACAGCGATCCAAGGTCTCGCACGCAGACCTGGCCGTGTGCCGATTATTCAAGCAGACGGACAGTTCAGTTTGACTTAGCGACACAGTTTGTGTTAATTATTGAACGACGAATTGCGTGATTATCCTGAATGTTTTTAGTTTTTTTTTTAAAACTCCGAAAATGGTAACGATCCTCGAGTACTCCAAAGGTTCTCAATAAAATAAAATAAACTTTCTTTCTCAATTTCACTTTTTTCCCTCCCAATTGCTTTTTGACAAGAGCCGTACAAGCAAAGATATGTGAAGAAAACTTTACAATTACGTACCTCCTGGCGACGAGTTGGCTAATGACCCAACACTGGATGTCGGAACAAAATAGAAAGCTCGAGGAAAGTTATTTGTGGGACGACGCGTGCTCATGAGCCTATACGAAATACTAGTGAGTAGAAAAGCTTCTGCTCTGGACGACGCTTCGAAGGTAACTGAAGGTTAGACGTGTGTAGAACATTAGAACGCCCCCACGTTCGCCACAGAAAGTAGAGAGAACTGCTGACTAAAAAATCTTGTCTGCATTAGGCGCGAAAAAAATAACAAAGAAATTAATAAGAAAAAAGAAATTGTACTAATTTCAGCCGGATACGACCTGAACACGCTTGTATAGTGCAATACTTGGTGACGTCAATGGACCAACTACCGGGTTGTCCACAACATACCAGTCAACCGCAACGATCTCGAAAAATTGATGCTGAATCACTGGCTGATGAAACTGGATAAATTCGCTTATCTAACTTGACGAGTCTCGAGGGAATACTGAACAACCCCTTCGCTCACGGTGTTAGTTAACAGTTAATTTTAAAAACGTCGACGTCTATTACCCGTAGGCGTGGCTGATTAATAAGAAACAGATGGCGCTTTCAGTTATGAGGGCAATAAACTTTTTACAACCAGCAGCAACTGCAGCAGTTAAATGACAAGACGTCTTCTGTTTATAATCATTGAGCCTAGACATTATTGATTGAGGCGCCACCTCTCTAAAATGTTTGGATGAGTCTTTTGAGTTACGATTCACGAGATACGTTATACTTCCTTTCTGACGTCATCGTTCAAGTATACATGATTGTGGCAAGATGTACAAACTCGTATAACCCCCCACTCAATCATTAATTCAAATTAATGGAAAATCGATCCTCTGTTGACTTTCAACGACATAAATCTTCGCTTCCGATTCTATAATACTATCGATTCTACTCTACAGATGGCACTACTGTATTTTAAGAAACAAAAATAACACGAATTTAAAGTTGGGAATAAATGGGAAATAATTTTTTTTTTGTTCGCTCTACTGCGTCTTACCGAGAAAAATATTTTGCATAGAATAAATATACTTACACAACTATATTTTCAAAAATTCCAGTGATCGGTTTAAAAGCGTTTCCACAGGAGACGCAGCGCATCACCGTCTTCTTTCAGACAAAGATCTGCAAAGGCATGCACGGTTAGAATAGCATTTGAAATGTTTTCTCTCCAAAGTTCGTCACGAGTCCAAATTCTTTTGACCATGTCTGGATTGGTCCAAATGAGCTGGCCATAATCATCTTTGGTTGCTTCTAAGCTGCCCATATTTTCCCAACTGTTGTCCAACATGTAACCAACATGAGATCTGAAATCAAAATTTAAACATAATTTAAGGTGGATAAACACTCTAGAGATGACTGTACCTTCTTATCATCCTATGTACAATATTTTGACTAGATGCTCTTTCAGTTCCTACTTTCAGCTTAAAAAGTTTCAATATAGCCTTGGTCTGGATGTAGAAAACTTTGTGCAAAGACTCTTCTGGTGTGTAGTGTTCATTTAAGAGTGCATACAACATTGCCTGTTGGAATATCATAATGAATAATGAAAAAGTCAAAAAGAATATCAAAATTTAAAGAAACTTGGGTATACTTGAAATGTCAAGAGATTAGTTCCCATGTCCATGTTAGATTTCATTCCTCCTTTAGTCCACATCTTTTCCTCCAAGACAAATAAATCACTTTTGGGTATCAAATGTTTCACCTGATGAGCCTAAACATATCAAAATAATTACATTTTTAGAGAAATCACAAAATGTTAATCTATTTTTCTTACTAGCTGAAGGATATCAGATGAACTGACTCTAACATCTTGACTAAATAATGGGTTGGATCCACAATCGATAATCTCATTTAACTGGGTGTCCAGTACAGCCCATGTTACAGCTGTAGGTGTAACTTCAATTCCAGTAACAAACATTGATGCCTATAACTAGAAATTGAATCAGCGATGTGAATCTGTGTGAATGTTTTTATGACAATTACAAGTTGTTCGGATCCAACGAGGGGTGACACTATTGCCCATTTTTTCAGAACACTTTCGTTTAACTTCTTTTTAGAGGTACTTGTAGTGGTTGTAGTTTCTGATTTAGTCCCCAGATGTTTGGCTAAGACATTAAAGGTGGCCATCAAGCTGTTAGATAATAACTTCCTTGAAGAAATCATGCTTGTATCTTTTTCCTTGGCTCAGTCTATAAAATAAAAAGGAGGAGTTAAGTGAGATACGGTGCACTGCGCTTGTTTAGTTTTTTTTTTATACTTTTGTTGCGGATCAATGACTCGTTCATTGAGCACGTGTTACGCTCACGGGGCTGCTCACTCGAATCCCTGATCGAAGAACGTTAACAAGCATTTAGCAGCAAGTTTTCGACCAGTCTTTTCGGCTCAACTGTGGTATTTAAGGAATACCGAAGAGAGAAACCACAACTTCCTCGTGAAAACTTTGTATGTAATCTATGTGTATATATATATGTATTCGTCTCAATCTTCCAGCCTTCAACGTGGGATTTTGGAACCGCAGTGCAGAGTGCAGACGACCGCAAAAGTTCGAATTCGGAGTTGAATTACCTGTATGATAGAGGGCATATGGGTCTGCCGACATCCCCCAAATCATTTGAATAGATATATCCCTCCTGAAGAATAAAGAAAGTTGTAAAAATGTGTGAGGATGTAACAAATGTGGTTGGGTTGTATACTTTCGAATGCGCACACAGCCTTGACAAAGAAAAATAATAATAACGGACCGGAAGCGCCAAGAGATAGAAGCCTGAAAGGACTTTAGTCATCCGACCGTTAGATGGTGCTTCAAAAAAATCAATGAAATAGAAGAAGGGGGAGGAAAGAAAAAAAAAAGTGCTTCAGGGGGTATCAACCACTTCTATTTTCCCTGAAGCTACCGCGAAGTTGCTCTGCTGGTTTTGTTCCAGTGTTCAGTTCATATTTTTTTCAGTTGAGCACCATGATTTCCAGTCGAGCGGACGTCCACGGCCAAGTCTCCCGGCCGTCATTTGATCGACAATTATCAGTTGTGAAATTGTGCTGTTGAGAGTTCAGTTATTTAGTTTAGTGTTTTTTATATATAGCAAGTGTGTTGCCGCCATTTGTCACAAGAAAAGAGTGTCGTCGGGATTTCGACTCTTCTGAAAGTGAAACCCCCCCCCCCCCAACACATTAAACAGAGGAATAATAATAACTTGCATTGGCGACATATCAACGTTGTGAGTCATTGAAAAATGAGAAGAAGCCGCAGTTGAAAAGTTGACGACGGAAAAGTAAAAATAAAAGCAAGGACAAACACATCCGTCAGTGTCTCACTCGAAAGAGAGAAGTATTGTTGTTGACCAAAAATGGTTTTCTAACAGATTTGTTTGATTGTTTCACGGAGTAAAAACAACAACAAGAAGAAAACTGACAGTCAAAAGAGAAAAAAAAAACAAAAAAAAAACGAAAAGACAGTGAATTGATTTATGTGTAAACGCCATGGGAGCCAATATGGGCAAAACGAATGGCGGCTCCCTCCTAGAAAATCTGACATTACCATCGACTCATCCGACTCTGCACATCGTCATGCTCGGTTTAGACAGCGCTGGAAAGACGACTGCTCTTTACCGGCTTAAGTTCGATCAATACGTTAACACGGTCTGTTCTTTTTTTTTTTTCAGAAAAAAAAAATCCTATTATTATTATTATTATTCATATATATTAAACAAAACGTTTTCTCAGGTGCCTACGATCGGCTTCAATTGCGAGAAAATCCGCGCCTTGTCAGGCAAAGCCAAGGGTACTCAGTTTCTAGTCTGGGATGTAGGTAAGGAAAAACATTTTCGTGTAATCTAAAGCCACTCTAGAAGAAAGTTTTTTTTTTTCGGAAGAAGAAGATTGTTATTATTATTATTATTCAGTGGGGGGGGGGGGAGAAAGTTTTAAAAAAGCGTCTGGCATACTTCTTCTTCTTTAGGGAGAAGATGGGTCTTCTCTCGAGCTGTTTGTCGCTTTTGAAGAGATTCAGAATAAATTTTGTAACTGACAGGCCCACAAAAAACCGAGTCACTTGGAGTAGAAAGGTAGAGAATACTTAAAAAGGCCTTGCATTTTCAACACAATCACTACTACTATCGTCGGGATAATATAATACTGTTTGATTGATAGTCATTGATCGGTAGTCTGAGCCTGTGAGTGCACAGTTGATACATTTGAATATTTGTCGAGTTTCCAAATTCGGTTGAGACGAATGGAATAAATTTGCGACTCGGAATAGAGTAAGCTACAACTATATAGCTGATGTAAATGATTTATGAACATTTCTTATCTGAATCGTCGTCTGAGTTCTTATGATGTTTGTTTATTTGTTTGTTTGTTCGCTCAAAATGTTGCTAGTGTAAATCGTTTTCTGACAAGTCACTTGAAATGTTTTTTCATCTTTTTATTATTCTTCCCTTTTTTGCGCAGGTGGGCAAGAAAAGTTACGACCTCTGTGGAAATCCTACACTCGCTGTACAGGTAAGAATTTAGAAGAGAACGGGACTTTTTGAATAAATAATAAAATCAGGTTTGCTAATGTCTCCTGTCTTGTGAAAAACCTTGGGCCCGTTACGTTTTTAGATGCCATCGTTTTCGTTGTCGACAGCGTCGATGTGGAGCGAATGGAAGAGGCTAAAATGGAATTGATGCGGACGGCTAAAAGTCCAGACAACAGTCAAGTGCCCATTTTGATCCTGGCAAATAAACAAGATCTACCTGGAGCTCGAGATCCCAAAGAAATCGAAAAACATCTCGGACTTCATGAATTAGGTACTGGTCATCTCTACCACGTTCAACCTGCATGCGCCATTACCGGAGAAGGCCTAGACGATGGATTGGATATCCTTTACGAAATGATTCACAAACGCAAGAAACACTCGAAAATGAATCGGAACAAGAATAAAATCCCCACCAAATGATTTGGGGGAACTAAAAAAAATAAAAAACCTCTAGAGGGGGGAGTTATTCACGCACCAAAGACGTTGCCTGGCAGCATAACATGGACATCAACTATATACAACAACAACAAAACGGGAATGTGTGGTATTATTTTTCCGCTCTCTTGCTTTAACTTGTCTATATCTTCTTCTTCTTCATGTATTTTGCTCATTGCGCTCTTATCGCCAGTTTTCGGTCAACTTAAAAGAAGAAGAAGACGAGTCTTTTGTGTATGTTGTATATGTATTATTTTGACTTTATTTGGGGGTTTTTTTTTTTGTACAATTTTGTAAAAGTTTCGTTTTTCCTTTTTACTCCTCTCGTGTGTGTTTGTGTGTGTGTGTGTGTGTGTTTGGTTCGTTTGTTTGTATATGTGAGCGTGCGTGCTGTAAAAGCCAATGTGATACGAAGAGAAAAAAAAAATGAATAAGATAACGATATACGAAAGAAAACAAAATGCCTCGGCAGTGTCTTTTTCATTTCTCTCTCGTTTTTATAGACGTCAACTATGTATATGGATGCATAATTTATTTGAATTGCGTGTCCACATTTGCATCTAGGGGAGAAATGTTTGGTTTTTACTGATTAAAAAAATCAAGACGCCCATTTGAATTCACGACCACTCTCTTTTTTGGCCGCCCATTTTCTAACTATGCACTTTTTGCTGGCACTTCACCTTGGATCCAGGGGAATCTATTGATAGTCTCTATAGTGACGTCATATAAGCTCGGCTTTTGTATATACATATCGTCGTATACAATCAACTTCTTTCTTTCGTAAAAAAAAGAATCTCGCTTTTTTGTTTGTCAGCCGGCAATGGGAAGTCCCGGTGATTTACCACGTCCCCAACAAAACCCTATTCATCTCCTTTTTTGTGTGTTCTTTTTCAAAAAGAAACTAGACAACTCCAACAAAAAAAAAGTCTCTTGCTGAGCTAAACAATACGCCATTTGGATTTGTGTTTTTTTTTGGTTTGTTCCAGAAGAATTTAGCACGCAGCACATATGTATAGTATAGTAGAAATGTATGCAGGTCATATGGACGATGATATTTCAATATCTCTTTTCCGGTGTAGTAGTATATGTATATCAGCTGGTACCAGCTGGGATCTTTCTATTTTTTGTCCACGTACATAAGTTTCCGACTTTGTGAACCCCTTCCGATTGGGTTCGGCAACTCGTCATGTGACTAGTATAACCATCTGTGACGCGTTGTATTTGTGTTTAAACTTTATGGGACACAGGAAGAAGAAGAACCGCGAGGGGTGTAGAGTAAAGTTAACGAAATCGAATACCCACCATCAAGTCGCCATCGTTAGCCAAGACTGCTGCTGTTGATAATATAACTCGCCCCCTTCTTTTTAAGGTTTGGTTGTTATTGACTTGTAAAAAGAGAGAGAGAGGGGGAGGAGAATATATAGAAGAACTGGGGGGCTAGCTTTAAATTTCATTTTCTTATCTACAAATTTTCTTCTACTTTCCTTGACGGTGTACAATTTCGACAATCCCATTATATGTTCAATAGTATTCTTCTATAACCAACGAGGTCTCATCGATGAAAAGACTCGAGCACTGCTGTACACAAAAGAATAGGGAAAATAATATACACACAACAAGCCTCCGTCACGGAGTCTTTGGTACTTTTTTTATTTTTAAAAAATGCATCCGCCATGCGTATAGAAAAAGGGCGAAATAAAACGAGGAACGCTGCCGGAGCACGGAACCATATCGGGCGCGGCACACACACACCCTTATATACATTCAGCTCTCTCTCTCTTCAGTGGAAGTTTATATAATTCCCCGTCCAATATAAAAGAAAAAAAAAAGAAATTTCTTTTATTTTTATTTTTTTTTATCTTCTTGAGGTCTCTCCCTTTTGCCCGCGGGCTTATTTCACGCTAAGATGAACGTGAAGGAAGAACGAGAGACGGAAGAATTTCTAAATAAAGAAGAAGAGCTTATAAGGTTTTTACGTTAATCAGCTTCAGCCATCTCTCTCTTTTTTTCTGATTGGATTTAAAGCAGCCGCGCGGGAATAACGAACGCGCCGAATATTATCAAGTCAGTCCGTGACGGATACGCGTGATTTGCATAGACACTCTTAACTGTGTATATTGACGACAAGTTCTTTTTTTTGGGGTACTACATTTATATTCAGATACTGTATAGGATATAGGAGGCCGAGAAAAGTAGAAAATGAAGCTATAATCAAGCGCCTCTTGTTATAAACGCCGACTTTTAAATCACGACGATGATGAGGTGGACTCTCATCCAACAATGAAGGAGAGAAGAGGCTAGAAGAAGACGAGGGCGGATACTCTTTTATCGCTCTCCAGCGTGAGCATCAGTTGTATGGAATGTTTGATTGGTTTGAAAAAAAAAAAAGGCCGGGAAGAAGAAAAGTCGGCGGCATCTCTTGACGAAAGAAAATAGGGGGAGGAAGAATGTGTACATCTTACATCCATATCAACGTCAAATTCTTTTGACAAGCTCTCTACTATACACTCAGCAGACCACACTGAATGGATGGTAGAACTTTTATACATCACACGGGGATATTGTTTACGATCTTCTCTGCGGTTATAAGGAGCGTCTTTTTTAAAAAAATAATCTGATGCTGCCCTTATTATTAAAAAGTCGATATATTGATCCTCCTCCTCCTCAATAACGGTCATCGGATCCTATGTATTTTTTACATGTCCATTTTTTGTTTCAACGTAAAAATAATAAACAACAACAAAATGGAAATGTGTAAAAAAGTTTAGGTCAGCGTACAGATAAAGAGAAGTTCCATGTTTGGTTATCGCGCGCTTTCGGGTCACGTGACTGGGCTGACCCGCGTCTTTAAAAAATTCACAACAACAACAACAAAAAACCGGCCGACGAGAGTATACACTACACAATTAACCTACATCCACAGTCAGCGTTTCTTCTTTTTATTATTTCTTTCGTTTTGATGAAACTATGACCGTATAACTGAAAAGAATAATCTTATAACTACAAGAAACCGTTAAGAAAATGGAAGCGCCTCAAGTTCTCAATTGGTGGAGGGAAACGGTTGAACTCGTTTTAACCAGTGAACACACAAACAATAAGCCCAAAAAAACATAAGAGAGTTTAACCCTCGTAAAAGATAAAAAGGGGGGGGGGCTGACACTATTACAACGACGAAAAATGATCAGAGAAAGGGGTTCTTCTGCTCGGTCTATACTAGGTGAAATTTCACCCCTTGTGTCTCTACCTGTAAGTTGACGATCCATCAACTTTGACTCGTGTTTATAACCTTCACAACTGAGTTGCTGAGCAAGTGAAAAGAAAAACCACTGTGAGAAAGAAGGGGTCCCTTTTTGTTCAAATGAAAAACAATCACATTGATTTCACCATTTTTAGACACGAAAAAGGACAGACAACTTAGACAAGGTTTTTTCTTCTTCTAAGTGAGAGCTGGGCCAACAACAAAAAAAAAATACAGTTGGCCCCCCCCCCCCCAACTGTGCCAACCATCACCTTTTGGATAGTTTCCCCCTCTTATTTTTTCTACCTGTTCAAAAACTAAAATGAAAACCAAATAATTTTTAAGGAGAGAAGAGATTTATTTTTTAAAGAAAGAAAAAAAAGAAAAAGCGTTTGGGGTACATCTGCCAATTAGAGAGAATTGACAATTAAGGATCGAAATTTGATTTATTTTTAATGCGCTCCACGTCTTGAAAAACGGTAAAGAAAAAAATCGATGAGAAATATAGTGAAGCATCGACCTCCATCACTACAGACAGGTTTCTCTTTAAAGTTATAAGATTTTTAAAAAAATGGGAAATAATTCGAGTAAAATTAAACAAGGGAAAACATATGGCAAGTATATAACATTCGAAAATCGAATCGAATCGTCGAAATAACAGGAATTTCTTTGCCTTCAACTAAAAAGGCTAACCGGTAAAATTAATTGGTAAGCTTGTCGTGCAATAAAACGTTAAAAAACAAGCCATTACTTTTTTTTTGTGACTATGTAACAACTAATAGCAACAGTCTAAACAGTACAGAATTTCGAAAAAACATGTCGTACTATACTATAATATATATATAATAATACTGTACCATAACATTTACAAGGTCATTAAAAAGTTACGAGAATAAGCTTAAATCGTAGTTGCTCAGATTGTTATAATAAAACTACAACGTCTCTAAATTTAATCCAAGTCAAACTTTCAAATTCAACTGAAAACGTATATTAACTAGAAAATGAAATAGATTACGTGATCGCTAAGCTTATTTGAATGAAATAATGTCCCAAATAAAACTTGACGTATTCATTTCAAGTTTTCGACACAGCAGAACTCGTATTTAACAAAGAGAATTGACTTTCATGCTAAAATTTATCCCTTGCTGGACATTGGCCAATCACTCTCGAAGGACTTTTTTTTTCTCATTTTAGAAACTTTTTTCTTTTCTTGAAAATTTGCTAATTCGTTCCACAAGGGAATAACGTCCGATGAAATCGATGAATAAAATGAAATTTAAAATTTATAGTTATACACATCAGAGAAAAGAATTTCCACATCAGAGAGAGAACCATCAACGAGTCTATTGTCGATATTTTGGCGCTATAACGGTCGTAATAATAAAAGAAAATCCCATCCATACAACATGAACTTACAACGACACACTAATACGCGAATGGCGACTTTTCCTTTTTTTTTTTTTTCTTTAAAATTTTACATCCAGGTGTTTTATTGTATAGTATATAGAGGCAAAATGGTGACCTGGTTCCAACAAAAGACCAGCGCATTCAATAGCAGGTTGCCAACCCACCATTGAAATTCTTTTTTTTTAAAAAGAAACGAATAAATTTCTCGTTTTTTAAAAAAAAACCGTTTTAAAATTGTATTTCTATGGTTTTTTGCTTACGTCACAACGAATATAAGATGATGATGTGGCGTGCGGTTCTTCAGACTATTCCCAACGTCGAGAAAAAACAACAACATATATATTTAAATATATATTTCTTGTAGACACGAGAGACGACGACCCATGTTACGCGTTTAAAAAAATGAACAACAGTTAATTGAATTCATGCAACGGTACGAACTCTTTGATCGCCCGTCTTTATCATTAATTGTATTATATAGTTTCACGTTCAACTATTCAAGCAAAAGTTCACGGCCTGAACTGTTAACAACAAAAAAGAAAAAAACGAAAAAATCACGAGAAAAATAAAATAATTTAATATCCCGTTCGTTTTGTTGTTTGTTGCTTTAGAAAGCTGCTCTAGGCTGTTTTTTTCTTTTATGTTTATATTTTGGTCGTCCCGATTGCAAAAAATAAAAACAACAAAATCCCAATCGATGGTTACGTTGTCTTAAATAAACCGCCGGAAGTGGGTCAATGGGCCGCCATGTGAACAGCCGCGTGAAATGAGCGCCTGGCTACACCAAACAACTCGACTACTGGGTATGTACGGCTGTTCATGTTGCTGACCGTTTTTGTTTGCATTGTTTCAATTCCGGCCGCAAGACAATAACCAAACCCCAAATAAAGAAGACAAAAAAAAAATCTTTTTTGGTCTCTTCTCTTTAAAAACCGGAGAATCTTTTTTTTTCTTTTTTCCTTTTCGTGATGAAATATGGAGATGATAAGTTAACATTTGCATACATGTTGTGCGGCACATTCCGTTACCGTGACTATATCTCTCGTATCCTATACACGCGGGACGGAGAACTTTCCGATATACTCAGAAAAAATTCTTTAAGAAAAAAAAAAAAGGAAATATCAAACACGTAATAATATTCTGGAAGTAATAAAAGAAATCCCTATAGCAGCACTCCCCTACACTATCCAGCAATGGGATGGACGGTTCGGGAGAAAATGTAAATGACCCTGTTTTTTTCTTTTTTAAATAACCACACACGCGCACGCTCGCAGCAGACAAGACAGACAATAATAATAGCCGTCACGAAATTTTCCATTTTTCCATTTTTTTTGAAAGAAATTATTTTCTTTCTCCCGAAAAAAAAAAAAAAAAAATAACAAAATGGATAATCAAGTTTTACGCATAGTCTCCCGCGTGCAAGAAATGATGAAAAGTCCATCATCAATCCTTGACCATTTTGATTCGACTGACGTTTTGAGATGTGTGTATACACATGCAGCACGTGTGCCATCTTAGAATAATATATCAAATAGTCAAATAGGATTTATTAATATGATGGAATGAATGTACCAATTGGACATAGTCGATTAGCAACTTAGGGAAAATGCCAATATGAACAGAATTATCAATTCAAATAAAAAAGAAGAAAAATGATTGGCTGTTATTAAATTCACTTGTTTTTCTCCAACACCCCCCCCCCCCCCCCCACAAAAAAAAACGTGGATATAACCGACAAAACTATCGGAGCGAGTAAAAAAAAAGTGCAACTTGATAGGTAGAGAAAAAAAAATGACTATCTATCTACGTGTACAAAAAAGACTCACGAACGAATAACGAACGAACTCAACAGCTCGAATAAAAGAGTTGGGGGAGGAGTAAGAAAATCACGTAAGCACAACAAGCAATGGGTAATTTCAGCTGTCGTGAGAACACCTACCTGATCGTAGTATTGGCTTGAAGCCAAGCAGCAACAGCAGTACGCAGGCAGTGCTATCTTCCGACCTGCGTGAGAAATCTTCCCGATCCATTAAAAATAAAAAATGAAAAAAAAAGAGCGAAGACCTCCGACTAGTCGACAGATGTGAAATGCATATCCTCGCACAGCCAGTCATCAAGAAATAGATGCGATTCTTTAACAAAAAAAAAATAAAGAAATTTTTAAAAATATTTTGTCAAGGTTCATGTGGGAATAGAGAAACGAACGTTTTGTAATTTAAAAAAAAAAAGTATTTGATATCTGAGACGTTAGTGTAGACCTTAGACCCTTCCGGCCGATCGATAAAATTTTCATTTGATAAAAGGTGACACGTCAATGTTGACTTTTCTGTTACGAAAGAGCTGCACACGGATATTGCTATATCTCATATTATGTTGGCCAACGGGAAAACATGGGGGTCCAACATTTGGTAAACTGGTCAGAACTTGAAGAGAATTAACTGAAAAAAAAAGAAATTGGGAGGAAAAACATCAAGAGTTCCCAAGACGTATTTGCCGCCATGTTGGCAACGCCGAATGCGCGTCACGATCGTTCACGCAGGACAGTCTTATAGAGTGAAAGATAAAGAAAAGAGACCTGATTGCTTCACATCGCGTATATACATTGAAAAAAAAAGTGAAGGGGGGTGGTATATACGAAGACAAATAATGCACTTCGAGTTCATCGTCGTTCGTGTTGTTGATCTCGACTAAGTCGTGAGTATTCTGCAATATTACAATAGAACATTCAATGAGCTAAAGACGACTAATTGTTTGGAATCAAAAGTTGAAAAAATCCAGCTGTCACTTTTTCCCCCCCCACTAAATTGTGTGTGTGGGCTGATTGCTGCTGACGTTGCCCCATTTTTACTTCTCTGGTTCTGCTCCGAATATTTGTTCGTCGTGTTGTTGATAAGAGAACAATATCAGTCGGCCATTTGCTCTATTCGCATGATTGGATCGTGAAAGTTTACAAAAATATCTGTCTTTTGTTCATTACAGATTTTTGAAAAATGACAACAAACTATAATGCAACCACGGGAGACTGGAATAGAACTACAATTTCAGTAATGTACGACTCTACAACAGCTTCACCTGATCTAGATTCCAATTCCAGCATCCTCTCGAATGCATCTACTACTCCATCACCTCACCTTCACGATTCTATTTGGTTGATGTCAGCTTCGGCACAAGGAATAGCAGGAGTTTTTGTTTGGGCAGCTGTATTCATCACTTGCCATCAGGTTTGTTAAATTATTACGTTGAAAAATGTGATATTGTCTCTCAACGTTTTACCTATTTTGTATCTTACAGATTTACCAATATCTGAGATTTTACACTCACCCTTCTGAGCAGCGCTGGATAGTCAGAATCCTCTTCATAGTTCCCATCTACGCTCTTACTTCTTGGTTTTCTCTTCTCTTCTTCCACAAGAACAGCTACTATGTTTATTTTGACACATTCCGAGATTGTTACGAGGCTTTCGTCATCTACAACTTCTTGAGCCTCTGTTACGAGTACCTCGGTGGAGAAGGCAACATTATGAGCGAAATTAGAGGAAAACCAATCAGGTATTAAATTGCATTTAACAAACCAACTGCATTGATCGAAACGTTAAATTAAATAGAGATTGACTGACATGCCCAGATTTGTCAATTGGTTAAAGGGAAAAAATCCCATCCATTTAATTTTACGTTTCTTCGTTTTGAAACGATTCAATGAATTTGCATTTTAGTTATATTTATGGAAATTACTCGGCAAAATTTAATTTGTTGTGTATTATTGATTATAGATCGAGCTGGTTTTACTGCACATGCTGTCTATCAGGTCGTCAATATTCGATCGAATTTCTTCGTTTTTGTAAACAGGCAACTCTTCAGTTCTGCGCCGTCAAGCCGTGCATGGCTTTTGTGACTGTTATCCTGCAATCACAAGACCTCTACATTGACGGTGATTGGAGGTATATATCCTATATAGATTTAATTATCTATTCATGATTTCCATACCAAGATCCACCCTGACTAGACCCTCCTGATTGATGGATTGTTTCTAATTCTTCTTCCTTTTATACAGCCCCCAGTCCGGCTATCTTTACATCACGATCATCAACAACGTCTCCATCACTTTGGCTCTCTACGCTCTCTTCCTCTTCTTCTTTGCCACCAAAGATTTGCTCTCGCCCTATGATCCGGTTCTCAAATTCGCCATCATCAAATCGATCATCTTTTTGTGCTTCTGGCAAGGTAAAATGGTCAGCCCATGTTATAACAACAATATCCGTTTAGTTTGGCCTTAAAAAAACCGCAATTTCGTTCACATGATCATAAAAATCTCAAATTCTTAACGACTGGAAAGTTTTCAGGAAAAATGTATCTATAAAATTGCGTGTTCACCGTGATGATGAGATATGATCTCTATGAACACTTAATGGACGATGTGAATTTTGTTTTTTCATGAGAACAAAATGAATCTAACTGACATTGCCCCCGTTTCGTAGTACATTTTGTGTGGGGTTTTTTTTTCAATCTTTTTAAGAGATAAATACTATCATCTTATTTGTCGTTGGGTTTTGATGGATGTTGTGTTGAAGAAAAGAACTTTATGTGGGTGGTCTTTTTCAGGTGTTTTGTTGGCCGTGCTGGAAACGTTGGAAATTATCGCTCCGATCTATGACTCCGAGGGCAAGCCATCTACCAACGCTGGAACCGTTTCGGCTGGCTACCAAAACTTTCTGGTAGGAAACAGTAGTCTTATTTGTCTTATCTTGTCAGTATTAATCATTAATATAATTTTCTCTGCCTCAGGTGTGCATTGAAATGGGTTTCGCTGCCGTGGCCTTGCGCTACGCTTTCCCCGTGACGGTTTACGCCCAAAATTGCGCCACAGATTCACGCGGTCGCACAGTCACCATGCAAAGTATCTCGAGCAGTTTGAAGGTATTTTGTGATTGATTGGAGAAAGAGAAACTGATGTAATCGATTACGGTCTCTCTTTAGGAAACTGTCAATCCCAAGGACATAATGACAGACGCTTTCCATAATTTCCACCCACAGTATCAGCAGTACACTCAATACAGCGCCAGTAAGTGATTTCATAATCTTCATTTTAAAATTTAGATTATCTTATCGTTTTTTTTTTTTTTTTTACTTAGGTGGATCAACATCTCGCGGTGCTGGTGGACGACAAAGTCGTAATGGAACATTTGACACTGATGAATCTGGTCCTGCCATTCACCGAACGACTCCAACACTTCATCCACCTCCATCGACATCCAGTGCAGCTTCAACTTCTTCCCCTTCAGCTCATCGCCCCGTCATTTCAGGTGGTGCTGCTACTTCTTCGTTTTCCACTACATCGGCTGCTTCTAGTTCTTCTTCTTCTGCTGTTGCTGCTCATTCTGCATCATCATCAGCTAATCTTCCCGCCCAGTCAGGAGGTCCAGTTGGAGGAGTTCCGCCATCACGTCTCGCTTACACTGAAAAGACGATGCTACTCAGCTCGGATGACGAGTTCCAGTGAGCTTCGTTTAAAAACAAAAAATCACTTTTACACGACACAGACACACACACACATACATACGAGACACACTTTGAAAAACAGTGAGTGTAATGGCTTTTTTTTCTCTCTTTCAAAGAGTTGGAAAAATTGATTTCATCTCGTTCAGCCATTAAGGTAACACATACTACACTTACATGATCGTTACTGATGTTGTGTTTAAAATCACACAAAACACTTTTCTTTATCTTTGAAAAAAAAAAAATCACCGTGGGTCGGGAACGGTTGTTTTTTTTTCTCCTTTTTGTCATCCCCTTAAAAAAATTCGTATTTGTAATAATTTTCTCCCCCTCAAAACATTTTTGTATAAGTTTCCCTCGGGTCAACGTACTATATAATAATAATATTTCATGTAAACCGTACATATATTATAAATATATTTCATTCAGTGTTGATTGTGTATTAACTACTATTACAACTTTTCTTTCTTTTTGTTTTGAAATTCTTTCTAAAAATGTGTTTTCTTTGTTTTCAAATTCTCGTCGCGTGTCATAATTTATTTGGATAACGAAGACGCCATTTTTCTTGTAGCTCTTCCTTCTTCGCATGCTACTACATTTCTTCTTATATTATTATAAAAAAATTCATTTTGCGTAATAATTTTTTTTTGGCACCGAAACGAGTTCAATGTCTTTCCCCCCTGATGCACCACTACACACACGCAATCATTATCGTCAACCCAACAACATGTCTAATTATATGATTATTCTGGAAAACGTTTTTTGTGTTGATAAACCAGAAAAACGAGGTTGTGCCCCCCAATAATGGGAAGACAATTTTTACGAATGGGACAAAAATGTTACTTTTTCATGTGATTCAAGTTTAACAAGACCGAAATACACACAAGACAAAACCAGTTTGAAAGATAATCAAAAAAGAATTTTACAAACCCAATGACATTTGACCATACGTGGAACCACGGATAGTCAGTCGGCGGACCGGTAGATTTTAAAGAACGTCTGATTAAAGACCAAAGATAATTACATCAATCGGACTTGCACATTCTAGTGTATTCGAAGCCACGTGGCAGTGTTATTTGTGAATCCGCAACAGCACTAGGTATTTGTTTTCCTTTCAGATTTTTTTTTTTTTTTTTTTTTTTACATTTTTTCATTTTATTTTTATTTTTTTCATTTCATTTTTTTCCCTTTCTTTCCGTTCATCCGTACCTTGTAGACCTCGGGAAATCAAAAATAATAAAGTTAAAAAGAAAAAAAAAAAAAGAAATATTTGCAAAACATTGTTTGTGGAGGGTGTGTGTGTTTTTACTTCCGCGACACCATGCGGATGAGAATAAGGGCAGGCGAAGGGATTTAAAAAAAAAAAAAAAAGAAAAATTTTTGTAAACAAACGAGAAAAATTCAGGAGAAAAAATTCATACACTCACGTCATCAAGGATCAATTTTTATATATATATAAAAAAAAATGAACAACCAAATTAACAACGAGATAAAAGTAACACGCACGAAATTATTATTAAAGAGACACGTAAGATCAATCGAACCAGCGGGAGACGCATCATCAACATTTTCAACCTGTTATCATCTCTTTTTTCACAATTCATTCTTTAGCAATTCTCTCTTAATTGTTTAACTTGTTTTTTTAATTTCTTTTTCAAGGCAGAGGTGTGTACGTATACAAAACACGTGTGGCGGACGCGATTCATTTTTCTCTTTCTCTTTTTTTAATTAAAAAAAAATCGGTTTCTTCTCCTTTCTCCTTCTTTTCTCTTCCTCAACATAATGAAAATTTAAAAAAAATAATAAAAAAAAGCTAGATTATAATAATAGAATTTTTTCTGATGTAGGCCTAATAGTTCTTTAAAACGAATTGATTTAAAAAAAAAACAGGTGACACACACACACACACACACTCACAAGGGGGGGGGGGGGGAGACAAAGTTCAACAAATTTGATCTCTTCCCCCCAGGATCAGGAAAAATTAACCGAAAGTAAATCAAAATTTCGTTCAAATTCAACGATGGAGGAGAGAACAATTTAAAAATGTTGGTGTGTTTGTGTGTTTTCTTGTTGTTTTGTAGGGTGGATTGTTTTGGTGGGAAGTATACAGGTATAAAAAGAAATAGGATGTATCGAGGAGGAGTAACATTGTCGTGATTTAGTTTTTTTGTTTTAGCTTCCTGTCGAGTAACAAACGTGATGACATCACAGTCGGGAGTGTTTGCATCTTTACTTTGAAAGGAAAGAGATAAAATTGAAGTAGTAAAAACAATTAAAAGATTTCTCTTTTTTTCACGGGTGGGAGGAGAGGAACCGGAAGAGTTAAAAAAAAAAATCTTATCGGAAGTTTTTTGTTTAAAACACACGCCATAGATTAAACGTATTTATATATATAAACCTTTTCTAGAGCTATTTATATATATATTCCGAAAAAGATGGGGAAAATTTTCAGTTAGCCAATTTTTACTTGAAAATTTGAAATCTTTTGATTGGCTAAAAATTTGAAAATGTTTTTGAATAACGGTTCAAACCTGTTTCTGCTGTTTTTAACAACGTGTCCATTGAATAATAATTAAAAAAAAAAGAGTTAAATTTTTTAAATTGAAGAAGAAGAAAAGTTGGAGAAATTCAAAAATAAAAGTAAACCATTTTACACCTCTTTCGTATCACATAGCGACAATGAAAGATTTATGGTTTCCATCCACATACCGACCAAAACCCATTCTTTTTTTCTGAAACCGAGTAAAATAAACAAACAAAAAAATTAAATAAAAAATTGAAACTACATGGCACCCCAATAAATTTTTTTTTTCAATTGTTGTTTTCATTTTTCATGAAATGAAATCAAACAAACGCAAAAAAAAAAGTTTCTACAAAATAGCGCCAGATTTTCATCATGTTTTTAAATGATAAAAAAATAAAAATAAAACTGATCTGGAAGCCATTTTCCCCTTTTTTGCGTCTTTTGAGCTGCATTTGGCGGGTTGAAGCTAATTGCAAAAAACAGGGAGATAAAGGAAGAACTAATCGCCTTCAGATTTCCTAGCGACGACAAATTAAAATGAAAAAAAAACCCTTGCATTTGAAAGCGATTTCTTATAAAAAGAAATAAACAAAAATGTTCTAAAAAATTGTCTAAAAAAGACAGAAATTCAACAACGCGAGCTCTCGCTTTTGGCATGACACACACGTCCCCGACTCCGATCGATACTTCCGTCTGCCTCCTAGTTGATCGATCCGTCTACTAACTTTGATTCCTTTATTTCTTGTTAAAAAAAATGTCTAAACATTTTCAAATATAGTGGAGGAGGAACATGCGACATGAAATGAAATAATAATAATACAAAAAAAAAGAACCTACACTTTTTCCCTTTATTCTTTTTGAACCCATCGGTTATCATCATAATAGAGAAAAAAGACACCCTGCAAACGGTTACGAAAAAAGTAAAACGACAACACCAACAACAATGAACACACAAGGATTTTTTTGAAAAATCACTTCAAACTTTCGTCTAACGTGTGTTTTGTCTGTGTCGACAATTTTAACTTTTCTCTCGTATACTTTGAACGCAACAGACAAAGAAAAATGTCCCGGACGATGGGACAGAGAGAGAGAGAAAAAGAGAGAGAAAGAAAATCTTTTTTTCTTGTTTTTAAAAAATTAGTTCATAAGAAAAACAACTTGTATGTCCCAGCAATGTGGGATTCTCTAATTCTCTATGATTTCTGTCGATTGCTTGATTTGAAAAAACAATAAAAAATTATTAAAAAAAAAGGTTAATAATTTTTCTTAAATGATAGGAACATGGCCTGAAGGCTGGTTTTTCTCTTAATTCTTTATTGTCAAATGTTTGTTTTAACCCCCTTTTTTTTAAAGTTTTTCTAAATTTTTTAAGCCGCGAGAACGGCGTCGACAAACCATTTCACCGGGTGGCACACAACAACAAATTCCGTCTTTGTAAAGTGAAGGGATCTTATTCCCTTCTCTTTTCTAAATTAATTTTCTTGCATATCAGCCGCCAGCGAAAAACAGGGAGAGGGGGGTGAGAGGGGGACATGTGTTAAAAATAATGTGTTGATATTTTTGAAAAAAATTAAAAAAGGAGAGATATACTTTAAAGTTGTCGCCATTTTTAGCTGTCGGTAGTTTCTTTAAATTTCCCATTTTGAAAACTTCTTCTTTTTCTTTAAGGAACACTATCCTTTTGGACGCTTCCATTAACCGTGTAGTTGGTCGCCATATTGTTGTTGGCACCTCCGACGCACTCCTTATCCATAGCGCCTCCCATTTGTTGGCTATGAGGAGCCTCGCCTGTTTTTTTCCCCCATGAACAAGAGAATGAAAAATGGACAAAATGTTTTAATAAATCTTTCATCGATTGAGCCATTTTGAATTGTTTGTTTTACCCAGAATTCAATTAGTTACCCAAAGCATCCGAGCGGTATTTGGCAGCGTGCTGCTCGGCCATCTTGTTATTGCTACCTCCGCCGCCGTACATGGATTGACCCATGGAGCCGAGGCTCAGCAGATCATAGTGATAAGGTCGGTGAGGAAACGGAACAAAATGGTAAGGTCCGGAAGCTGGATTGCTGGCAGCAGCTGCTGCTGCAGCCGCTTGATGGTGGTGGTGATGATGCCCGTGATGAGTCAGGTAAGTGGGCGGTGCTTGCTGAGATGATCCTTCATGAGCGGCTAATTCAATCCGACTGGCAGCCGGAGTGTCAGCCATCCTTTCAGGAGATGCGGAAGCAGTTCCGGCCGGAGTAGGAGCGCCCGACGCGGCATTATTATTATTATTGTTGTTATTATTATTTTGTCCAGGACGAGTCATCATGTTGATTGGGAAAGGAGATGTGGCCCGGTCCTGAGTCGAGATCCCACCGGCGCCTGGCGCCAAGACGCGAGTGAAAGTTGTGGCCGGTCGGTCAGAATTGTTCAATTTGACCCGCAACAATCCTTTGGCATTGTTGCGTCCACCACCGTTTCCGGACCTCATTCCAGGTCCTCCGCGTGCCTCGGCCAGCAACTGTTGCTGGTCATCTTCGATATGCTTTTTGAAATGTTTCTCCATCGACGCCTGATCGACAAATTTCTTTTTGCATTTAGCGTCTGGGCAAGAGTAAGGACGTTTTCCCGAATGCGTCCGGATGTGCTGATTAAGTATGGCTTTCTGTCGGAAGCATTTAGTACATTGTGGGCAAACGTACGGCTTCTCCCCTGTGTGAATCCGGATATGCTGGTTGAGTATCGCCTTCTGACGAAACGCCTAACCGTCGGAATTCCAAAAAATTTTAATATGTGATTAGCTATTTTGGCGGAAGAGGGAAATTTCACCTTTTCGCAGTAGGTGCATCCATAAGGTCGCTCGTCCGAATGGATCCGCAAATGCTGCACCAAATGAGACTGCTGCCGGAAGCGTTTGTGACAATCAGGACAATCGAAAGGTCGTTCATCCGTGTGAGTTCTTTCGTGTTGCGCCAACGTCGCTTTTTGTTTGAATCCACGTCCACAAACCTGAAAACAGGAAGAAATACCAAAGAGAGTAGATGAATATTACGCATTTCCAGGAAGACGTCCGTTAGTACATATGAACAAAAAAATGTAAAAAGTTGCCAAAGATGGTCGTTGTAAATTAGACAAGATATATAATCTATTTCCTAGAAGTGATGACACTGTCATGCTAACTGAATGTTAATCAAGACACAAACAAAAAAAAAAACCAGTTGTGGATTGAAACAATTAAAAAACGAAAGGGAAAGTGACCGTGAAAAAAAAGAGAACTCAATAACAATAAATAAAAACCGGTTTTGAAATTATTATTATTCTTTTTTTCTTCTCCCAAATTTGGAACGCCAAAAAGGTGCAAAGAATACCAGGGTATTAATACCTGACATCCGAATGAACGTACATCACTGCCCGGTTTAGGTTCTTTCTTCTGTTTGGGTCCGCTTATGCCGCTACCGTGTCCACTGTGGCCGTGTCCACCGCCGCCATGTCCACCATGTCCGCCATGACCTCCGTGCCCGACCTGCTGGGCAGCGTGAGCAGCTTGAGCGGCGGCGGCTGCGGCCGCAGCGGCCAATCCGGCACCGTCTTTTGTCAAAAGGTACGGAGCAGGGAAGCCGAGAGGAGTCAAGCCGGAATTGGCCGGACTTTGTAGGGCACCCAAATAGGATAATTGACTGGTCGTCGAGCCGGGACTTGAGGCTTCTTCCATGACGCTGCAAGGAGAGAGTAACGGGTTGGGTTGGCCCGCCCCGCCGGCCGTATTCGGACCTCCATTATCCGAACTTGACGCTGAAGATATCCGGCTTCCGGCTCCCGGACCACCATCTGAAGAATGAGGATTGCGTGCCGTACCCCCTGGTCGTTCCAAAGAGAGAGCTGCAACTTGCTGTTGTTGTTGTTGTTGCTGCTGCTGCTGTTGTTGCTGTTGTTGTTGTTGCTGCTGCTGCTGGCCGGGATTACAATAGGAGCCGGCTGTACTGACGGAAACGCCCGATGAATAGCTCAATGTTGAGTAATCGCGGGCAATAGGCATGTAGTGTCGACCCTGTCCGTTTCCACCGCTAAGAAAATGTGTCGCCACCTGTACATGTGAATCGAATTATTTAAATTACCATCTCTATTCAATCAATCAGAAGAAAAAGAGGTGGAAACACTTCAACCGTTTTCTTGTTTGTTGTTTGATTGTGCAATTTTTTTTAAACTATAAACTGGAACAGTAATCATTAAACTTTTTGTTTTAATTCTGCGTTTTTAACGGGAATTTGGTCGTGGCTATTTATATAGAATTCAAATATCTCTTCTAAGGAAATGGGTACGCAGTTGAATTTCTACAAAAAAATTGCCGATTCCACGCGTGATAGAACAAACAAAGCGAAAAGAAATGTCACGAGTTATAAAACAAATTGTCATTTCTTAAATTCTCGAATTGGAAAAAAAACGAGTTTCCCTTTCGTTTTTCAAAAGTCTCTCTCTCTCTCGTAGTAGTAGTACCCTGTACGGCAATCATCGAGATATCCAGTGTTAGCAATCCCTTCCTTGGACTGAGGGGATTCCTAGAAATCCCAAACCAGCGAAGGTTTTTTTTTGTTAGACTCTCCTTTTTTTCTCCCGAACAATCTACAGCTGAGAGAGATGGTGGTAATATTCCCGGAGCAAGTAGTTACTTATTTTCTTTAGCATTTTTCTCAGTAATTTCGATTCTAATTTTGATTAAAAGATACATATAAAGGGAAAAAAAAAAAGGTTTTTCTAGGTAAAGACCACTCCCAATCGAGCTCACCTTGAGGAGACTGTCGTCGTCGGTAAAAGAAGACAGCGGGGCGTATTTGTCCGCCGAGGGGAGCTGATGGCCTCGAGCTCCTACGCCGCTACCACCGCCGCCGCCACTGCTGCCACAATCGTCTCCATTATTCAAACGGGCCGACGAGGACGACGAAGATCCGCCGGCTGCGGAAGAAGATGAATGGTGATTGGCTGAGCGTTGAATAGGGTCCGTTCCTCCTCCGTTGGTGACGTTATATTTCGGCGGGTTGCATTTGTTTGTGTTGTTGCTGTTATTGTTCTGTCCTCCTTCATCGGTGGTCCCGGCACTGCCGGCCGCAGCTGGAGGCGGAGGAGGTGGCGGTGGTGCCAACGACGACCGCATTCCGCCTCCACTTTGACCCAACAATGTCCGAGAGTAACCGACCACCCCGGCCGAATCCGGCCAAACTGGATAATTCATCATGGAAGCAAAAGGATCCGTTTGATCGAACCCCCCACGTCGACGACCAACAACTTTTCTCTTTAATTTTGTACTTTAACTTTTTATGAAATTCGAAGTCTATCCCACCCCCCAAAAAAAAAGAAAAAAAGAAAAACAAAACAGTTCACTCCAACCTGTACGCGGGAATAAAGAAAAATAGTTGGAAAAAAAATTTGATTAAATGTAAGTTTTATAATGTTTCAATAAAGACATTATACATTCCTTTCAAACGGCTCCAAAGATAATGAAAAAAAAAAAGTTTAACGTTCATAGCCCCGCGGGCCACGCACAACTGGGGAAGTAATAATAATAATGGAGAACTGTGAAAAGAGTACTACGATCATAGTGGGACGAAAATGCTAGTGATGGTAGCGTTGTTAAAAAAGAATCTTCTTATAGAAAAAGGAAAAATAAAAAAACGGAGCCGACAGAAAAAACGGCGGGAAAAAAAATCCCGCCGGGCGGTAGCGCAGCGCCGGGCGGTAGCGCAGCGCCGCTTGCGACATCTACGGTGAAAAATGTGAAGACTCGATACTCCCGATCCCCTCCTCCTCCCCTCTTGTCCCGGTACTCTGTCGGCGGGTAAAAAAAAAAATGGGGAAAAAAATAAGAGTAAAAAAAAAACAGGCAGCCTAAAATAGGTTGCAGCAACTTGGCTGTGTGCACTGTTCTTTGTGGTGTTGCAGAAACCCATCAAAGTGGTTCACAGCCATCGAGGGGCACATACAATTCCCCGTTTTATTTTTCGTTGTATTTCAGGGTCGAATAAGAAAAATGATCAACTTCACCCCACCACAGTCGAGAATAGGACCGACCTACGGCACTAAAGACGATTGTTAGAACAAGTCAAAGCTTTTATTTTATTTGGTAGAGACAGATAAACCCAGTCAACCTTACCCTTGACAACAAAAAGGATAGTCACACACACAGTGTACGACTGCACGTGCTATCCCCAATTCTTTTTCACTACACAGACACACAAACACACACACACACACAAATTGACGAGATATAAAATGATGAAAAAAAAGTATGTAAGTTTGGAAATAAACTTACGTCGAGTGATGGAGATTTGGATGATTCTGAGGTCTGAGCGAGTTGAATATCCGATCAATCTTACTCAGCAGCAGCGGCTCCATGATCTTTAGTCGGGGGCCAGAGTAGAGTATGTGTGCGTTAAGAGATGAAAAACTCACAGAGACACTTGGTCATTCACTCACTTTTCCTTTTTTTTTTTCTCGATTGTGGCCACACACACACACAAACACACACCAGTCGGACGTCGAATAATAATTTTTTTGGCGAAAAAACAAAAATGGAGTGTGAAAGGAAAGCCGAGCAGTTCCACCAAGCCCGGTCTCTCCGTCAAAATATATAATATGTAAGTTGTGAGTAAAATGTGTTGGTGTGAGGCTCACCAGACCGATCAGGCCTGGGCACAAACCGCTCGCACTGCGGTGGTGGTGTGTTGTCGAATGAAAGAAATGTTTCGCAAACAAGAACACACACACAAGTCAGCAGAGTTGTGTGTGACTCTGTGTGCCGAGGGGAATATAAAAAAGAACACACCACACACACATACACACACACACACACCATACAGATTTTTTTCCTTTTTTTTTTTTTACTTTTCCTTCTTTTCTTCTTTCTTTTCTTTTCTTCTTTTTTAATAATCAAAAAGGAGCAAGCAGAAAAGGGGTGCTACTCGTCCTGCACGACGAACGAGACACAGGAGCAGACAGCACACTCACGGGCGGTGGACGGACGAGCGGGCGTGCAGCGGACCCGGCACCCAGAAAAAGAAGTGAGACACACACACACACACAGGGGGCAGGCCCTCCCCATCCTCTGGTCGGAAAAAGAAGAGGTTCGGATTGGATATCCGAACCGCAATGGCCGCCCCTCCTCCGAGTTTCCTTCTTTTCTTCGCGAGCCCCACCCATTTTCTTTCCCCCCCTTCTTCCGAAAGAAAAGGTTTAACAAAAAAAAAGAGACAAGAAAGGGAAAAAGAAGAAACAAAAAAGAAATACTAGGAACGAAATGTCAACTAGCGCCACTACCGTTGGCTGCCACGTTCGCCAATGGCGAATATACTGTCCGTGATGAATATCAAAAACGCCATTTTTCCGTGAATTCTAGAAAAGGGAATTGTTAGAGGGAACCACTCACGCTGCATTATGCAAATGTATATAGATGGCGTTGGTTGAGCAGTGGCTAGACGTTTCGATCGCAACTGCTCTGCTGCATGGCCTTGGAAACTGACGCGTTATTTTTTTTTTTTTCTTTCTTTTTCCAGCAGCATATTTTTTTGTGTGTGTTCTGCTGCTGCTGGTCTCCTTCCCCTCCCCTTTTTCATCAACCTCCTCCTCTTTCTTTTCCTCCCCACCCTCTTTCCATCCATCTATCGACTTCCTCGAACGGCCGAAGGATGGGTTCCCGCAACAGCAACGTGTGTCTGCTGCATGCGCCGACGTCTTGGCTTATGGCCTTGATCGGTTCTACCGCCGCCCGATTGTGATCCATTTCCGAGTAAAATCCCAAAGAGAACAACATAGTGACACACCTTTCGCTAGCGCCATAGGTGTGTCATTTTAGATGTCCATCAACGTCCAGCAGCAGATAAGGATGACAATTCTTCCAAACTCTTCTAAATATCAATACAAAATAAAACCTGTTTCCACGTTATGCAAAAAAGTGTCCGTTTTCTTTTATGTTGATCTTGTCATGTCTTTCGCCCCCTGCTGTGCATAAATTGACGTATTTTCTTTTCAGTTAAATCCTTTTTTTTGTTTTTCCTTTCCCTTTTCATTCTTTCCCAATGTCGTAGGGGCCGTTTTGCGGTCAATTTCCGATAGATTTCTTCATTTGCGGCGGCGGCGCCACAGACAACAAAAAATTAGAAAAATGAAAACCGCAGAAACGATACTGATACAGTACCATCATTTCTTTATTAGATTCATTGCATTAATATATAGATTGAAGAAAGATCAGTTGCAATACTGGCCCCGGGAATTCGCTCTCTCCAATGAGGACACAAGAGTCATTACGGAATAGTTTTTTTTTTTTTTTTTTTTTACTTTCATACTCCCTCGTCTTCTTCTTCTTCAAGATGGATGACTCTGGGGCGGATGTCTTTTTTTGGTGCAAGTTTGAAAGAGTGCTGGAGGCTGGGAGAGGGAAAAAGCCGTTCGTCACGCCGAAAAAAGAAAAGAACACACACTCACAAAAAAAAATATGGGATAGGCGCCATCTTCATCCCAAAGTTACCCACATATATACACACACACACATACACAGAGAGAAGCGGTTCAGACTCGAGTTCAGACTCCTCTCTCTCTCTCCTCTAGTTCGTTTCGGGAGTGTGTTTATTTTTAATTCTCTCCCTTTTAACCTTCAGCGGGTTAAAAAAAAAACAGGCGTTTGAGAAAGGCAGCAGGGGAAGGCCACGAAAATATAAAAAAGTTGTCTTTTTTATAACAGCCGGAGATAGATGGTGAGAGACAGCAAGCAAAGGAACGAACGAGGGAGCGAGCAAAAAAATAATATGAACTCAACCCTAAAGGCATTTTTTGACCGTCAATGAGGAATGCATTAAAGACTGAGCTATGTGAACGGTACAATTCTAAGAAAAGATATAACGTAGGTGGGGAGGAGAATAACATCGATTGGCATTGAAGGCCAACGTATGTGTGTGTGTAAGTCCGCTGGCGGCTTGGCACTATGTAGAAAAGGAGAATCAAATTGATATATTGATGCAGATTACTGGTACAGCTTATGCTTTCGGCTTTTTGTTTGTGTGCGAGAGAGTAAAACTACATCATCGTGCGGGTGTCTTTCATTTGCATATGGACAATGTGAACTTTGATTTCACGACCGCTAGGTAGCGTTGAAAATCGGGCTGATGCAATCACGCTACAGACTAAAAGAGAGTGGAGACTAGTTTAACAGTGAATACAGCGCCGATGTGGTAGGAATCAGTAGCTCGAATGGAACTCGTTTTAACAAAAAAAATTTATAAAAAAGCATTTATCTTTGTATCAAAGAATACATTTTGAGTTGGAGTATAGACACTTGATTTTATTTAATGACGGTACTGCTTTTTTTTAAATGATTTAAGCCGCTAAAACCACCTCCCACTTCCAGGTGGCGTTCGAACTCAACATTTGACGTTACACACCTCTACTTCCGTCTGTGTGTTCGACTTCGTTCAGTTTCCTCCATGAAGTCCAAGAACACAGTGCTAAACAAATTTTTTCTGCGTACCAATCGGTGAATCATGATGGGAATACTAGCGCTTTTTGCGTTAAAACGCACACCCCCGTGTGCCTGCACAACTATATTCAAAATGGAGTAAGTTTTTGATTTATTTACATTCCCAAATTAGCAAGAAACAAATCCAAAGCACAAGACACACCAGGCTTATCCTGATACGCCATTTTTGTGTTGTGCAATAACTAATCACCTTCGTGCCGGTGGTGGTTGACCATTGACGTCATAGAATGTGAAAGGCTACAAATGCGTGGGTTGTGGTTTAGGCCAACAAAAATAACGGAACTGACAAGAGTTTAAGATGACTGCCATGACAATAAACAACTTAAACAAAAAAATGTTATTAACTTATATTTTTCTCTTTTTTAGGTTTTTTAGCCCAATTTCCCCTTCAGTCGCCCTGACGACAATAAAATCTATTATTATAATACCCTGTGACAAATATGAAAAAATCAATGGAGTTTCCTCATACCAACAATCAATATGGAGATTGGGGAAATGAACAGCAGTCTGGGGGCCTTTTGGTCACCCGCTTTTGAGAATGACAGTTTCAATATATCATTTGTTTTGAGTGAAGGAGGTAATTTACAAATAAATCCTTCAGTCTAGCAAATATTCTCAAATTATTTCAATTCTTCAATACATAGGTGATGGTACTTCTAGAACAGCTGAGAATGCCTATGAGAATCGAAGTAAATTGGCTGCAGAGATGCTAAAGGAGTTGGAGAGCCAAAAGCCAAAATTATGGCAAGTGGATTCTAACTATATTGAACTTGTACACTTATCTCTAGTTATAAACAGCAGAAAGTTGTTTTGACAAGACTGGACAATCACAGTTTAATTTCCAACACTATGTTTTGATTAAGAAATGTTTCTTTTCATTTCTAATCAATATCAACAACAGCCATGTGCTAAATACTGGGTCAAAGTTGATTTTCTATTTCTGTATCCGTTTGTCTAGGCGACAAATGTCTCGATTTGATCGGTTTTACATCTCGTGCTCGTCACGTGATATACCCACTTAGGAGTAAATTTTAACTCCACCCATTGCTTGTCTATCTAGAGCAACTTGATGGCTAGTCAATATCACTCCAAGTGCATTCTTTTAGGGTTTCCAGTCACTATCAGAAGTCCCTAAAGCACTACAGTCTCGCATCCTCTTAAACTTGTTTGTTAAACTCGAGAGTCTATTGTTTGCCTTTTACATCGCGGTTGGTAAAACGTGAATATTTTAAAGAGTAAAATATTTCCTAGAACTCTAATCCCGAAATATAACACAAAATGTCGCTCGTCGCCTACCATGTTTTGTGGGGAAAGGAAATGATTATCGCTTCGCAAAAGCTCGTTCGTAGAAAGTGATAGTCAAAGTGTACCCAGTTTAAAGTTAGGCTAAATTTTATCGCAATTAAACCATCGAATTCGCATTATACTCGTTTCTATGGGGAGAATGCGCTACCTTCTTTTGGCAGGTTGACTGACCTTTGGTGAAGCACTGATGACTTATTTCTAAATTTTTCTTTTATTTTAAACAGATCCGTGTTGCGGATGGCTGGAGGAGCCAATGGACTTGGAAGTCTTTGGACAGTCTCTTGTAGAGTCACCAGGTGTGATTTCACTAGGTGATGAAACTGAGTTCTTTCCTCTTTCCCCTGGCCCATCGAGTCCTCTGACCCCACAAGCCCCTACACCTATCCATCCGGCAAGTCCGCAGGAACTTTATCCATCTCAGGTAATGCTGAACTAACATGTGAACAGAGAAGAACAATAAATAATATATGATTTCCTATTTAGGGTGATTTGTTTTCACTTAAGGATGAGGTGCCAGTTATTGCTATTCCAGCTGAGAATGAAGAAATACTTGAGTCGCTGGAATTGTTGTTGCACGAAATTGCGGCAGTAGAATCGACATCCGATCAGTCTCAAGTTATCCAAGAAGATGAAGACATAACGGCAGCACTACTTGAGTCTCTTTTGAATGGTAATTTACAATCGTTTTAGCTTACAACAGTTTGACCAGTTTTCATAGCTTTATTTTGTAAATGTCAGGTCATGTTACTAAGAGCAAAGTCGATGATGAATTGGCTGAATTTATGACGCTGATCAAAAGACCTGAAATAGAGCTAAACCCTGTTTCTGTCAAGACAACTGCACCGATTCTACCTGCTTCGTCCTTTAGTAGTTCCGAAGCTAGTGATCCCGAATGGATACCTACACCAAGGACGTCAGGTCGTAAGCCAAACGTGAGCCAATCCAATGCTCCTACGTCGCGCAGACCACGCAAGAAGAGTCTGAGGGCAGACGACCGTCGTCTCCGCAAAAAAGGAACAGAACAAAACAGCGGCAACTCGATACCGGATCAAGAAGAAGGTTGAGTTGGACATTTTGCTGGATGAGGAGGCTGCTCTTGAACGTCGCAATGTCCAGCTACAGATGCAACACGATGAAATGGCCAATGAAGTTCGTTACTTGAAGAAATTGATGCGTGAAATTTTTAACAACCGTAAATTTCGCTGAACTTGGATACTCTTTTTCTCTCCCTTGTACACCTTCGCTTCTTCCACCTCTCTTTGAAATAGAAACAAATGTAATTCTATACATTCTCCCATTTCTATTAATCTTCATATGGGAGTCGTTTTAATATTGAAATTTACTGCCGTGTTCATTCCATTCATCCATATTTAAGCTTCATAGCGACGCAATTAGCCCGTGAATTCTTGAAAACATCGTTCAACTATGATGGCTAACTCATTCAGTCGGATACTTATTCTCTGACGTTGTCGACGAGTTTTACAGGCTTCTGGTTTTGCTATGAGCTTTGCATTCATTAATAATGTCATTATTAATTCCCCATAAACAGTATACTGGTGTCGGTTACGTCTATTTTCCCTCCCTTTGATTTCACATTCAGTTACAATCCGAAATAAAATTAAAAACTATAATCCTATCTAATGAATGATTTGTTTTTGTCATTTTAAATTGAAGTTAAATGGCGACATTACGACGTAAAGAGTAAGTGACGTTATAGCATTGAATCAAGAGTTACGCAACAAGCGTCAAAACTTCTAGTGCAAAAAAGTTTGAAATAAAAGACAAAGATTTTAGAAACTTTGATAAATGGTGCACTTATATTCTCAACTTAAACTCTCCAGTACTAGCTCTATTTCGCGATATCATTTTCTACGTAGTTCTGCATATTGCGTGGTCCCCTGATCTAGAAAATATTTCCGTTTACTGCGTCAATGGCGCTGCGTGATTGTGCAAAGCCTATCAAATTTTATCTTGACTCTGAACACACCCAATCCTGTTACATACATCGTGATGCAGCCAACAATATTGGAACCAGTTCATCGAAAGCTTTCCCGCTAAATAGTTTTGTTAGAAAATGGGCGATCAAGATCATTTTCTAGTTCAAAAAGTGAAAGAGAAAATCGAGAAACAATTGGAAAATTCATCCCGGAACATTTGAAGAAGTCAGCGAATATTTAGCGAAAGAAGAAAACGCAACTTGTCTTCAAATTCTGGGATCCGTTATTGAAATAGAAGAAGTATTCCGTGGACTTGTCGATAGACTAACAGAAGAAATCAACAATCCAGAAACGAAAAAGGTACCTGCTGATCCATCGAATTCCTCTGGCAGAGTAAAAACCGATGGCGATTTTGTGGTGTCCGACTTCATATCCAAAACCGATGGCGATGGCAATTTGGTGGTCCCCGACTGCACCACATTCAAAAACGTTAGCCCATCATGGTTCTCTGCAGAAACAGTCACAAGAGTCAGTGGAGAAATTGGTGGAGCACTAATCGGCACAGCTTTATTGCCTGGATTGGGAACTGTTGCCGGAGGCATTATTGGCGGAAAATTATCGACATCCGTCGTCGGAATGTTGTCAAGTTAGATAAAATTCAACAAAACAGTCAATGCGCCCAAAAAATATTTTTTTTTAAATTTCATGGCGTCGTTGGCTGATGATGCAATAAACTAATTTTACCTCGTCGAGTGTAACTTAATTCTTTCGTTCTTTTGACCTTTTCATAGATAAGTAGGTGATTGGGTTTTGATAAAAGCATGGTAAAAGTCTGTTAGTTTTATGTCTTTGACAGGGTTAGCAGTTTTCTTATCTGTTCTAAGACTAAGTCGCTGCTGTGTTCACTAGCTGTGTATACATAAAACCGCACGCAGTGAACAAAATAATAACTTGCGCAATGTTGATTGTGACTTGTGAGTCCCTGTCCAGTACGGATTGATACTAGCTGCTCCGCCCTGACGACAGACTTATCAAAGGAAGTTGAAAGTTCGTTTTTTTGTATCATTTTCAGAATTATACAACGCGCAACGCTAAAGGCGGTAAGGGCATTTTTTCAGTAAGCTCAGAATACAAGTTTAAACATGGCGAATCAAATACGTCTTCCAAAAGATGTTAACAAACAAATTGTGGAAATTTTAAAAGACAAACCTTCTACTCTGAAAAATGTGTTGTCATGGATTGCATTCAACAAGGAAACAAAACTAATATCAGTCTCCATCCAAGTGCTTGAATCAGCATACGCAAGTAATTATGAAGTGTTTCAAGCATTGGTGCATATATTGGGAGAAGATTTAGATGAGTTGAAACGAAACCCCAACCACCAATCTGTAATGAATGAAAAGTGGCTAAATCACACTCTAAATTCAGATGAAACAAATTCTGTACCCGGCCAGCGATTGGATTTTCAACTCATTTCGGAAAAAAAGAAACGATTTGAACTTATGGCAATTTGTCTGAGCATCAGTATTCTGTTAAGGCTAGACGTTTTAACTCCAGAAATGCTTCAAAAATGTATTCCTATGTTAAACGGTACGAGTATTCCATTTACTAACCTGTTGAATACGTTGAATATCAAAGAACTCTTGAATATGGCACAAAAACTGTCTGGAGACCGATACGAAGTCTCTGCAAGCTTTGGCTATTTTGTGTATGATATTTTGCAAAACAGAAAACGCCTCGAAAATCAAGAAATATCGGGAGTCCGTTGCATCAAGAATATCATCGACAGTTTTCTAGAACTGGGACCTGGAGTCGCTGGAGGATTTGGAGGAGAAGTTTTCGCAAGTTCAGTTGCGCCTACTAGAATTGCCGGAATTAGCACGCTAGTCGGAGGAGTTGGAGGTGGAACTGCGATGACTTTCTTGACTGGAACGCTTTCTGATAGAATAACCCAATGGATCTTCAACTTACCTAAAGATGAGGCGCTAGAAAATGCATTTTGCATTTTGAAATTGCCATGCAATGCATCAAACAATGAGATAAATATCAGTTTCATACGCTTGTCTCACCAGTGGACGCCTAATCTGTCAGCAAGTCCTGATTGGGTGAAACTTAAACAATCTATGAACGTCATTAAAAGATTGAAAATATGAATATTTCTTATACATTCATATCTAATTTTCACACATACAAATGTTAAGTGTATGCATCTGTTAACCACTGTGTGTACTGTAATTGCGTAATGCAATTCTTTTTTGTTTCAAAATACACGCTTATTACGCAAATGATTACGCATCAGTATGTAATTCATTATTTCTTGTTCAGGAATCGGGAACAGTAAGAAAACATTTAACAATCGACCCCAAACTTGGAAAACCTTTATTCTCCTCACAGCGTTTACGATCTATCAGTAGATTCTATAAAAGCTTATCATAAGAAGAGAATAACATGATAAGCAACGAGACTATATGTGTCAGTTGTGCCTATAGTGCCGTATGCATCACTGAAAACGAATGTAATTTTGACTAGTTTTATGGATTTGGAAAAGTTGTTCAGTACTGTTTAGAAGAACCTAAAAAAGAGAGTGTAGAAATACCGTTAGAAATGACGAGCCTTGAAGAAGTTAAGGAGAAAATCCAAGATTGTAACAAAGATCATTCCCAAAAGATCATCGAATTTCTTGAAGATGAAAAAAACGCAAGATACCTTCAAATTTTAACATCTGTTTATGACGTTGATCGTGCTTTCAAAGAGTTTGTAAATATACTAGCCAAAAAAAGCGCATCGTATAGGCCGCCTGTCAACTCGAAGAATAACGAACGTTTGGTTGAAGCGGATAAAATTTTTGAAAAAGACGCTTCAACCAAAAGCAAGGGATTTGAACTAACCAATAAAGGAATAGCCCTAATAAGAATAGTTTTCATGTTTTTGGGCACATTATTTGGTACTGCTATTCTACCAGGAATCGGAACCGTTTTTGGCGCGATTCTTGGTGAACATATTTCAACATACGCACGGGACCATATGGTACGCGAAGAAGACAGATGCTTTTATTGAAAAAAATTAATAAATCAAGAGCCTTTTTCGAAAATTGAAATTTCAATGCAAGATTTTGAAAAATATAAGAAAGAAAACCTTACTTACCACCATAGAAGAACCAACTACACAATTAATTACTTCATTTAACGATTTCTTTATTATTTCCTTGGTTACTTTATATCTAGAAATTGTATAGCATGTAATTTCAATATTAATCAATTGAGAAAAATTTTATGTCTTTGGAGTTCTACTGTCGTTGGGGTTCTACTGTCGGGTCAATATACATTTTTTAAAAATATTTAAAAAATTGGGGTTCTATTGTCGTTGGAGTTCTTCTGTCTTTGGAGTTCTACTGTCTTTGGAGTTCTACGATCTCCTTACCTTAGAAACCAATAATTAACCGTCAACATCCAATCATAATAGTCTTATTGTTGCCTATACTATCAGCTATCACTTCCGAGCATAAGATGAATACTGGAATCAACAAAATAATAGTTTTAAAAACTTGTAATGAATTTTGGTCTTTAACAGCATTTGCGTGTGTAATAAAATACGAATATTAGAAAATTCAATAAAAAATGTCTTACAACTTATATAGGCCGTCACAATCGGTCACAATGGTGGCAAGAGCGGTATATCATCTCAATTCCATATTGTTTACTGATTCAACAATACGTCTCGCACTCTCGCACAATCTAAAGCTGAATTAGTAAAGTACTGAAAACACAGCTTCAAACAGATTGTGAGATTGGAAACAAACGTCGTAAATTATCACTTGAAAAACATACACTGTGATTCTATTTCGAAGTTGAAGGTTATAAATTTATACTTAATACAATTACGGCTAACCTTGTAACAGAAAATTGATGTAGGACTAAGAAATTTAAACCTAACACGCCCATGTCAACACAAGCCTATTACGCGCTTCCCGTCAACAACATGCACACAGTACACCCAGTAATAACTATATCACTATTATATCAACATCAACACTGTAATAGAATGAACATGGATGCAGTTTAGAATTTTTGATAAATTAAAAATTTCCAGTAAAATACAAAATAATGCCACGTCGCAGTGAGAAATGAAATGTATACTAAGGCTTTATAAGCGCACCCGAGACAAACTACTGCCAGCCAATCAGCCACTATTCCATGTTCGTTGGAATTTGAAAAAAACAATACGTAGAGGAAGGGTCAGGAAAACAATTTAAAGAAAAATAGTGGGAAGAGGTAAAAAAAAAAATCGAGGAAGCGTTGCACAAATGCACACCACTCTTGTTGCAGTACCGCAATAACCTTACCCTTACCTCTACATGTACACACCGTCTGAAAAAAAAAGAATTTACTTGTATATTTATAATTAAAAAGAAAACCCTTTCAAACGTTGAATAAGCATTCGTCTTTTTTTAAAAGTTGAGTCATATCCTTAGGCACAGCTGCCATCATTTTTGTTTTTAACAAATTGGCCGTCTTGTTGAGAAATAAGAAAAACGGGAATCAGTATATTTAGTCATCCGATCAATTCAAGGGCTCAGAATAGAAGCTGTCCACTGACAATCATCAATGGAGCTGGGTCAGTTGATGCGCATCCTCCTTTGGGTGAAGAGGCCCAACTCAAGTGTGTAATCTATATATAAACGAGTGCGTATAATTTTCCATATAGAGAAAAATGCAGAAGAGAACTACGGCAGTTGTAAAATGGTTTGCTTTCATCATCCATTTTATCATCGGGGTAAGTTATTTTTTTTTTACAAATTCATACCGATTTATACTTCTTTTCTTCTGTTAATGCTTTCGCGTGTTTAGGTGACTGGTGCCGTCATTTTAGCTGTCTCTTTGAGAATCCTTTTCGACAGCGATTATAGTCATTTACTATTCCATGGAAGCGGAAATTATCTTGCTGGACACGTGTTGGTGGCGACCGGAATATCATTGGTAATCGTGTGCCTTATCGGATGCACTGGCATAGTGAAAGGGAGTTCCTGTCTTCTCGGATTGGTATTTTTTCCTTCAAAAAATCTTAAACCTTTTTCTCAAATCAAAAATGTATTCCGTCTGTTTTACAATTTTTATTTTCTAGGGTATCGTTTCTCTCACTATTTTCGTGGTGGTTGAAGTAACCTTTGGTGTGATGGCTTATTATGAACTGGCCGAATTTCATGAAAAAGTTCATCTTGGTATCTTTTGGGCCATTCAGCGCCATTACGGCAATGACATTGCAAACACCACTGTCATCGACCTAATCCAGCAAGGCGTAAGTAACCAAAAACCATTTTTAAACAGCATCATTTCAAAATATTCAAATTTTCGAAATTTTATCGTATTAAGTGGAAATGCTGTGGACTGAACTCTTACGCCAGTTGGTCCAATTCGTTGTACAGCAAGAGACACACACCTAAAGGAACTTGGCCCACCAATAAGTTTATCGTGCCAAAATCATGTTGCATCGATTCTACGTCTGACCTCTGTGAACTAACACACTTGAATGGAATTCGCAACTTCAACACTCCAGTCGAACACGTTTTATTCATGGAGGTCTAATTATTTGGGATTTACTACGTCGATACTTAATAGCCAAAATAACTTTTTTTAAATTCCAATTATATAGGGTTGCGGACCAAAAGTAATCGACGCAATTGACTATTATGTCAGTTATGTATTCGGATTTGGTGTGGTAGTCGTTTTACTTGAAATAGCAGCGACGATCCTTAGCGGGATTTTAGTGTACAATTTCATAAAAATTAGTCATTTTATTCGATTGAAATCCTTAAAATCTGCTGAAACAACTCATTTAATACAAAGGTATGAATGGAATGCCCTAATATATTTTTACCGCATGCAATTTTATACTATTTTTTTAAATATTGTAGTGAGCAGCAACATCATATAGAAAGTCCCAAAGAAAGTTCGATTCCTATACCATCAGCGCCAGTTTATGCTTCATCGTCAAGAGCATCTCTACTTGCTGCTGAAAGGCCGATATCATCCTTAGTTTGAATTAAATGAACAATTTCATGGTCTATAGAATTCAATGTGAGCAGCTGCTGCTGTACCGAGCTACGTAAATGACCTAATTCCGTTGAACGAAGCAAAGAACCAGTTTTTTTTCTTTAATTTGCAATCAGAAATCAATTATTTTACGACTATTCTTCATAAATATTCACAATCAGTGCACATATGACCATGCCTACAGAAGTACAGAATGCCTATAAAGATATTTGATGCCTTTTTCTGCTTCATTGCATCCTGTTCAAATGCTAGTTGAGTGCGGGTTCAATGAATCAAACGAAGTAGATGATTTCCGGATCAAATTTCATCTATTCAATCAGTTTTAAACAAGAACAGATTGAATTGATTCTTAAAAGTATAAATAAAACCGTTCACATGGAGCTGCAGTTCCCGTTTATTATCGGATGAGTGTGTGTGACTGCGTATTTAATTTCAAGAGCTCTTGAATCTTGATGCATATTTTGTTTGTATAAAATATCGGGAAATTTTCATAGTGTATATTGCGTAGTCCAAAATCTGCCAACACATTAATCAAGTGACGGATTTTATCAATCATACTTTTTAATGGTTTAATGTGCATGTTTATTTATTTAACCCTTGAAAGTATCCGGCTAGGAGTCTAGGTCTAGTCGCGCCGGCGGCACTTGAGCAGCGGCTGGTCAGCTCAAGAGATGGCGCTGTGAGATGATATGGTGAGATGGAGTTCTTTCTTTGATTTTTTTTTTCATTTTTAAATCAAGTAATTAAGTCTATCATGATCTTGGAAAAATTTACATTGCTACTCGTGAATGATTTTCACAAGGTTTCATCTTGCCACTAAATATGTCATGACGCGCGACGGCCAAAATTATCTATTGCCTCAGGTTATTTTTCTCTCCTGTCGTGGTAATAAGTGTAAATTCAGAGCAGTTCTTTCTAGAGCAGTTCTACATGCTGCTTTGCCTCTCATTTGTGTCCAAATGACATCATGAATGGACAATCTGATTGGCCGAAATCTCATTTGTGTCCAAAACGGCCAATTTCTGATTGGCCAAATGAGATTTCAAGAAGTGGCAACGTAGGATGTAAAACTGCTCTATTGCCACGACAGATAAAAAATAAAAGATTGCCGTCACCAAAAAAGCGGATGGGATACCAAGAGGATCTTTCTAGGGTGACTCAAGCCTCGGCGATGAGTCTCCTTGTATTGGCAATTACTCCTTGTAAATCAAGGTATTAAACTGCACCAACCAAAATGTATTTGAAGTACGACCGAACTACAGGGATCATGATTTTGCATTAATTTTTTTTTACAATCATTTAATTAATTGAAAAATTAAAATGCAGTAAATAATGTATGTTTTTAAACTTTTGCATTTGTTTACTTACCGAAATTACGTCGTAGCAGACGAAAAGTTACTTCGACTGCTTCGTTTGAATCGTTTCGCGACCAAAACAAATTTTTAGAAAAGATGTTGACAGCCCTACATGGTGACTCAAAGTTTTAAAAGTAGATTTATATTAAATCTAGGTCTTTTGGTAATCAAGGTCCTTTTATTCCTTTGGGTCATAGTGGTCATACCTGGCATTTCGTTCGCGTGGCGTCCACCAATAATCCCCATTTTTTATTTCCTATCCCCCCCCCCCATTTTTCCATCGACTGAACCAAAGAAAGAGTTGGCAGCTCCTAGTCCCGGAGAAGGAAATACAGAAATTAATTAGAAATATCAAACAAGTGTCTGGACTGCTAAAGTATCGTTCACACGACAGCGTTTTTGAGCGTTACGTATAACGTAAAGGTGTGTAAAGGCACGTTCACACTACAGCCTTTTTTGAGCGTTACTTATAACGTAATCGGTTTAAGCAACAGTCTTACACACGGTATGGGTAGTTTCGCCCGACAAAACTTCACATCGACACCTTTTCGATTTAGTTTCGACAGGTGGCGACTAGTACCTCGACAAATATGCGAGACTATTTCGACAACTTTGCGAATGTACTTCGACAATATGCAAGGCTGTTTCGACAATTTAAGCGTTAGGTTTGGTGAAGTTAGGTTTGGTTAGGTTAAGTTAGGTAAGGATAGGTTAGGTTAAGTTGAGTTAGGTTAGGTTAGGTTTGTTTGCGTTAGGTTGCGTTGGGTTAGGTTACGTTACGTTAGGTTAGGTAAAGTCAGGTAAAGTAAGGTTATTGTCAAAGTCTTCTCGCATTGATTGTCGAAGTCATCTCGCAATTTTGTCGAAGTTCTCTTGCAACCTGTCGAAGATACGTCGCGTCAATGTCGAAGTAAAGTTTTGTCGGGCGAACGTCAGCATCGCTTACACACCAGAAAAAATTGGCTGCCTTCCACAAAAAGGTTGCTGAAACCAAATTACGTTATACGTAACGCTCAAAAACGCTGTAGTGTGAACGATACTTAAGGCAACCAATTTTTCTGGTGCGTAAAATTACCGTTGCTTGAATTATGGACGTCCTACTGCAAAAACCGAGGCAAAACCCGTTCCGATATTGATTAAAGGTTTCAAAAAAACTTCAAAATCTTTAAAAAAAAATAAAAAAAAACCCTATTTTTTCATAGTTTAAATATTTTGAATAGGTTGAATAGGGTTTCAATCTTGCTGCAAGGAGATAATCCCAAACTCTACAGTTTTGACAAAGATAATAAAAGATTCACGCAAAAAGCACGATTTGAGGTGGAAACTTTTCGAACTCCAGGCAAAAGAGAAACTAATCCAAGGTTGGGCACGGAGATTGAAGAGTGGAACGTCTTGTTAATCCAAATTCAGGAGGGGGCTCCTTGGTAAAATAAGAGCATCCAAGAAGCCGGGGCTGTTTTCCGCTGGATTAATATAATTTTTTTTTTCTTATTTTCTTTCTTTCGCTCGGTATGCGAAGCGCAAAAGGGGTCAGGCAAGAGGCAACACGATCAATTTCACCAAATCTGCTGTAAGACCATTTCCGCTGTATTGCAAACCGGACCGTCACAGCTAGACCCTACAGGACCCTCTTGGAACCCAAAGGAATAAACGATAGGTCTATCATGTCAACGCGAGAAACGGAGAAAGGCCTGATGCTGCGCAAATGGGGACCACGAACTTTTCAGCCCCCAAACCATATTCGTCTTGGATTCCCAGATTTTCGGAAAGTTTTCAAACCGTAAGTTTAAGATAATTTAAATTCTCAGTTTAGCACGACATACTTTTTGACCTTCGGTTAAATTACCAGATGTTCTCCCTAGAGATTAATGTCCCTCTCCTTCCTAACTACACCCACTCCATTTCAAAACACAGTTAGAAAACACAAAATTGTTCTCAAGGGTACGAACTAACCTTGGAAAGTAAAAGGGATGGTAAGCTTCGTTTTGGTCACCCTCCCTCCTTTTGAAAGGCTCATTTCTAGGCTTAAAACGGGTAAATTTTGGATTTTTTTCTTTGGTTTTATAATTCGCTAAAATTCATTGGTTGAAGGATTGGAAGTATTCCTGATTTCCTGAATGTTTTATTTTCGAGTTCTCTACTTCTACCAGACTGTTCTCATGCTTCTCTTCATTCAAATATTTTTTACTTCTGCCATTAAAAATTAACATTTTAAATCTTCACGTAAACAAGTTTTTTTTAAGTAGTTTACAAATGTAGATTGTAGAAACAGTCTAGAACGGAAGTAAGAGCATTTTTACTGGTACCTTGATTATTGGCATCACTGTAGGGAAAGGTCTTTTTTCCCTTTTTTCTCATCGGAGTCAAATTTTGTGAAAACGGCAATGTCGCTTGATTAGTTTCTTACTCACAACGAAGTCGAGTTTGACTGTGGTTACTCGCAATGTTAGCACTCGTAATTGGTATTATTTAAAGTACAATTTCCATTATTCTGGCTGGAATTTTTAAGTAATAGCATGGAATGTTTCATTTTAGTGTTGTTTTTAATGTCGTTTACATTTTTTATTATTCAGAAATGAGCAAGATTTCAAATATTCAACAGAAACGATCCTTCAAAGGGGACGTCAAAGCCACTGCAAGTTGCTATAGCATTTCCCATGAAAGGAAAGCAAGATTCCCCTGAGAAGAGGAATCATGTTTCTGAAGGAATGATCAAGGTTCCTGTGGGTAACAAGTTTGTTCCCCCAAAGCATTCCTCAACCCCGAAACCAAAACAAAATTCTATCATCAAACCAGTCCCATCATCTAATATTCTTGATAAACATCCATCTGAATTCCAAACGAGGAACTGTTTTGTTTTATTGGAAAGGTTAAAAGAAGAGGACTTGCCTATTAAGGCTTCAATTGAGAAAGCAAAAGTCAACTCAATTGAAAAGAAATCAAAAGGTCAACTGAAGAAGAAAGAAGAAGCAACTGTTGAAATTCCACCACCTGAAAATATTTCATGTGCCAAGAATTCATCAGCAAGGAATGGTAAAAAAGGAAAGCCAACAAATGAGAATGAAAACAATTTTGTAACAACAATCCCATCAGAAGCATTGAAGAGTTTTGGACTTCTGTCGTGCCAATCAGAACCTCATACTACCAGGTCTTCACCACTTTCAGACAGATCTTTATTGATAGAAACCCCACCAAGAACTTCCACTGCATGTAGTTCAGTTGGAGATCATTCTGCATCTCACACAGAATCTTGCGATGGTACAGTTGCGAATGATCCAGAGTGTCCTACAACTGTTTCAAGATCTTTGGAGGCATCTGCTCCAATTCTTTTTCCAAGCAACAACATTGAAAATGTTGACCTAAATGCCTCCAGCAGTAGCCAAGATGATCCTTTGGAAATGGGACCACAAGATAGAAGTCCAAAAACCAATTGGCTACCTGTGGATGTTCACTGTGATTACCTCTATGGATTGAATCAACGTATGAATTGCAAACCAGACATCATTAATCTTCAGGATTTGGATTTTAGCAACCCTGACGTTCGTCTTGTCGCTGTAAGTAATAATGTTCCCAAAATTGAAACACAAATTTAATTTATTTTTCTTACATTAAAATAGCCATATGCTCTAAGACTTGATTTGAGTCGAGATGGATTCTTTCTTTATGCTGCAGCAGTTACTCCAGTTAGTATGGAATGTGAAAAGTTCAGTTGCTTGGTATTTGGTGTTTTGGATCACTATTTGATTGCATATAGTGGGCATTTCATAGTAGACAAAGGTCATTTATATGATCCCATCAAGAAAGTTCCTGTAAATGAAGTAAAACTGACAGACTTTAATTTGTGTAAGTTTTTCTTTTTAAATTTATCCAACTTTTACTAGATTTTTTTTATTGATACAGATCCCCAACATTTTGTTCTTTTTAATGAGCCCAATAAAATGCTCCTTGAAATGGAAGGCTATTTCCTTAAAGCCGGCCACCCATCCTATTGTGGAAAAATGCTTGCGTCATTCGAGTTGCTCATGTTTTCAATCAACCAGGTCCAGTTGAAAGAGAAAGTTCGAGGGGAAATTGCGCTTGAACAGCTGAAGGCTCAAATCAGAACATTACCGGAATTGAAAGACGTACCCGATAATAATTTTTTTGTTAAATTACGGTCCTTCACGCTGTATTTTTGTTTTTTAGATTGAGTTGAGTCAATCGTGTGTTCAAGCCACCCGTCCAAGTCAAGTCATTTCTGTTTTATCTAAGCCTAGAACGGAACACGTGTTTTTTGAAACTTGTTTGGTAAGTGTATTGTCTTAATTCTGGCTGCATTCTCAATGATTGTAATCTTAAATATAATATGTATTTCTTTAGCCTATAACCAAAGACAGCATCGGACGCATTCAACACAAAGTGAAGTCAGCTAGTGGCGTGAAAACGCATTACAATGATTTGGGCTCTTTACAGCTGAAATGCGCTAATGAAGCAGAATTTTACACGGTTTGTTGAATTTTAAATAAAACAATAGGACAAATCCTTTATTTCCTCCCCTTCTACCCCCTATAGATTTATTATGCCGCTTATGAAGAAACCGGCTGCACTGCGTTCTATCGCAATGTGTTTGTGCTGGGTTACGTTGATGGACACTATGTTGTGGGAGTGATTGCCGACGAAAACTTCTTCATAATGGCTACGAGAAGGCTGTACAGCCGACATAGTCTTCCTTCTCCTGGGATCAAACCCCTTAAATTCTGCCCTAAAATGCTTGAAGTGATTGACCTTCCACTTTGGTTACCGTATGAATATGCACTAACCATGCTAGAAATCCGACAAATTCTTCGTCATTCCAGAGAATATGCGTGCGATTATCAAAGTATTGCGGAGTCTCTTGGAATTTTAGGTAACTCGTATTTTCTTTATTCTCGTCATTTTTTCATTATTTTTATTCTGTATTTCAGATTTTGAATCCCCGTCTTTAAGTCTGTTTCATGGTTCCGAATTGCGCAGTCGAAAAAAGCACAGTAAGTTGTTTTTAAAATATATTTTGAACGTCAAATAATAATTATTACTCTATTTACATTTAGATGCTTGGTTGGAAAAAATGTTGAACCTACATTTTAGTTCGACTTTTCGTAACTCATTGAACAAATTTCCGGTTCGCTCTTCGAGTCCTAAAAACCCTCTTCTGTTTTCTGAAAGCGTGCTAAAGCTGTGGATTCATCAATTGATTCGCATAATTCACGAATTTAAAGATTCGTCATTAGATGGTTATATTAATCATGCTGATATGTCACAAAGAGATTTCTTCACTTTGAACATTGAAACGTTCATAGCCAACTTTCTTCCGTTATTTGGATTGTCGAGTGATAGTAAATTCCAGTGCCAACTTTTAGGCCCTGATGGTATCCCGTCAGCAGTCTGTTCTGAAAGTTTGTCAGCTCAACAAATTGGTGCTCACGTTCACATCCATCATACCTTGCCTCTGTCATGGAATGAAAATTCGCACAAAAGTTTCAGTTTTTACCCTTTCTCGTTGATCTACCAATCACAAAACCCTCCCTTGAACGATAATTGTGACCTCGAAAGGCTCAGCTGGGCACGCTATCTTAACGACCGTTGGTCCGGAAGTTCATACCTGGAGATCCTTCAAACCCTTAAAGATGTTGAAGAAAACGGAGTCCCAGTGACAGAAAAAATACGCCATAAGAAGAGGGTTGTTGAAAGGCAGAAAAGACGGCTTTCTTCCGAAGAATGCACTTCTAATCCAAAACGTGGACGGGTATTATCAAACCCGGATTTAATCGACTCTGATTAAAAGTATTTCAATGGCTTTGGGTGTTCAATTTGAAAAGTCTTTGGTCCAAGTGACACTAAATAACGTTTTGTTTTATCGTGTATTTTGTATTAATCGAGAACATAAATATACTCAACCCCGTCACCAAATCAGATGAATGTACAGAAGCCCACGCCTGACCACTTTTATGGACCCTGAATCTTACTTCTTACAACGATTACTCCAGCTGTCTTTTCCCCCAAATGCGTACTCAAGTAGGTGTAATTATTAAAGGCAGCTTTCTAGTTTATCTCTTTTTTTTAAATTTTAAGCCTGAGTGTTCTAATTAAAAAAAACATCTCTAAAAATAATCCATATCTTAATTATAAGAATTGCGAGAATTTATTTCTTTCGCTGAGGTCTTGGTACTAAAACTTTCCTGAGTTGCTTCCAGAAATTGTTTGAGTCTAAAAGTACACGAAATGGAATGCAATTGAAAATAATTTACTTAATAGAACAATTTTTTGTCAAATTTCGTTTTTTGGTTTCGTTTTTTCCCGACATTTCCAACGCTGCTGTATTTGGATATATTTACACAAATTAACTAGTACTTTCACTTGGACATCTTTCTAGAAATTCTTTTAAAATACACTTTTGCCTCAACTTTTACTTTCTTAATAACAAAACTCGTTTATTTGCTTGATTTCCTAATGAGATCTTTGCATAGTTTTAAATGTTGATTGAAGACATAAATTACAAGATTAAACAATTTTGGCCGTCCATTATCACTTGATCGGTTTATTAGTGTTTTTCGAGAAATGTTCAACAAGAGGACCTCGGTGTTATTTGCGCAACTTCTGTTTCCAATATTGAACACGCTCGAAAAATGGCATCGATTTATTAACCATAGAAGGAAGTTCAGCTTCTATTCTGAGATATCGTGGCTGGTCTTCCTTAATAGGGATCCAATCTTCAGGAACAAGTTTGCTTCGAGGAATCCTGTGTATAATAATGATTTTTAAAAAATTATTTATAAGGCAACTCAATGTATTTTGTGTACCCATCCTTTGCAAACGTAGTCCATAGATCGAGCAACATGTTTGATACGTCAATATCTTTCGATGAGCGCAAACGAGGAAGAAATAGATGAGAAAACATAAGGAATACTTCATCCACATGACTACCACCTAGATGACAAATTAAAGTAATATTATAGTCCATTCATGAAATGTTTGATGACAAAATATTAGAATTTTCTTACTTAAATCGAGACTAGAAGATACGCCCAAAAATCTTTGCAGGGTTAACTGGCTGCGATGGTTGTATAAATAATAATAAGTCGCCTCGTCGTTGTATTTACTAAATAACTGAACTGATTCGTCTACATCTTGAAAGAATGCATAGTCAGAAAATATCTGATAAAGACAATCAAATGAAATTTAATATCTTGGTAAAATGGGTAAAAGAATGAGTGAATGGTTTCTTCTATTACCTCTATTAGTTTAGGGATTGTGTTCGGGTCAAACGGCTTGTCCAAAGAAAAAAAGCGATCGGATATCTGATGAACAATTGCATCATTTATATTGTCCGCACCTACCACAAAACGAAGATATTTTACAGGGTCTCTCTTAAATTTTCGTAACAATTCGCCATTATTTGAAAGCAGCACTACAAAATAAAAATGTTTTAAATCAAAAGTTATTTCATAAGGAAATCCTTCCATGCTACACTACTTACTGATTATAAGCAAAGCGCCTTCATTCTTATTGAGTCCTGAAATTATAGGAACTGAATTTATTTGTTTCGATTCCATAAGTTTTCTTGGGTCTCCAGGAAGGAAAGGTGATTTTCTCTCGATGTCAATACGAGGTCCAAAAGCTATCGGGTATTCTATCATAATCTATAATTTAAAAAGAACATGATTCTTAGTTCAAATATACTTGAATTTGTGGTGCCACCGTGTCAGTGGTGTCCATACTAACGTTCGGTTCAAGGAACATACAAGGTAAAATGAAAAAAGAAAAAACCAGCTTGTTCTGCACGGTACCTCAATTTGCCTCCGGAATCCAGCCATTTTCCTAGCGGACACTTTTCGCAAACATGTCAGCAATTCACTGGAGTTTGAATGTTGGCAATTAAAATATCGGCCCAATTTCTGCGTATAAGATCCTACAGACTTTTCTAGTGCCCAAGAGTTCAGCGATGAACCTGACTGAGCGATAGCCCGATGAAACAGCCCTAAAAATGGAAAAAATTGGAAAAGATATTCCTTCAATGTTTATATCAAATATCAAAAACTAAAACGAAAATGTGTTATTAAATAGATTGAAATAGATTTTTGAATTTGATTTATACCTTTCGAATGAGGTGATAAAATATGATAATGAACACTGGCAGCCCCAGCGCTGCAACCGAATATTGTAACTAAATCTGGATTGCCCCCAAAATAGCGAATGTTGTCGCGAATCCATCTTACGTATTGAATTCAACACACGGAATGAAAATATTGAAAATAAATATCAAACAATTACTATATGTTGGAAATACCTTAAGGCCATCGCCTGATCCAAGAGTCCATAGTTTCCTGGAGCTTCAGTATCTTCCGTGCTTAAAAAACCTGATGAATCAAATATAGGTATGATTATACCTTTCGCACTCAATTTATTTTAAATTACAGTTCCTACCTAGAGGACCAAGTCGATAGTTAATCGTAACAAGAACAACATTCCGGTCCAGAAAATAACCAGGTCCCCAGGCATTTGTCACGCCATTCCCGCTACCTTTATACCAAGCTCCACCTGGAATCCATACCATGACTGGTCTACCACTATTTGTAAAATCCAACTGTGTGTGATGATTGTTGTGTCAAAAAGGTTTCTCCTTAAATTCAATTAAAATAAATAAATAAATATACGTCGCGGGTGTAGATATTCAGCTTGAGACAATCTTCTACTCCTAAAACCATTCGAAGATTCCCATGAAATTGTACACAGGTTGGACCTTCTTGGCTTGCATCGAAAATTTTGCCAATCCACGGTCTGGCAGCTACGGGATCCTAAAAATTGAATGAATTTTAAAGGCACTCACATATTTGATTGTTTTCTTTGATCTTACACGAAAACGAAGATCTCCAACCGGCGGTTGTGCGTAAGGGATACCGCGAAAAGCGTAAAACATTTTTCCAGACACAGAAACCATTTTCGAACCACGCACTTGACCAAGTTTAGGTATTGTTACTAGCGGTAAACGTTCTGTTAAGTGACACGCGTGAAAAAGACACAGAAGAGAAACAAATTTCATTTTTGCTATTTAAGACCAGCCGAAACTAAGCGTGCGATGAACGTACGACAAAGAAAAAAGTGAACAGCTAAAGTAAAGACTCGTCTCCCTTTTATACATCTGGAAGACATATTTTGACCAAAAACATTTTGGTTGCATAATGAGTGGCAGCATATGCTTAGAATCATCTCCACTCCGAATACTAGTTTTTTTTTGTTCACAAAAAACAAGAACCAATAACCCAGAAAGAAAAACCAGTTTTTGTTCTTTTAGGCTATCTAATTGAAATATACATAGATATATCATAAATATATACAGTTTTATGTATAATGTATATTTATGTATATTTTATAGACGTAGCGACACATATTGCAGCATTTGGGATTGTCAGAGACGAGATCAAGTACTTTTCATTTCTCTGACAGGTGTAATGATTCAGTTCCGCCTCAACATCTCCAGCGACCTCTAACAAACAACGATTTCTTTCGACGAGCCATATCACAAACCTACAATCAGATGTACTTATAGTTCTCTTGTCACAGATAAAAAAAAAACACCGGAAAGCTTTTGTAGTATATAGAAGAGGGAATGAGAAAACTGATGCAAATATATACACAATAGTTTAAATTTTAATAATGGAGCTCCAGATGAGATCAGTTGCCAGCACGTCACCGAAAAGTCCTTTATACTCCTGTGGTCTCTCTCCAATCTTCTTCCATTTTATTTATAGAATTTTTAAGGGAGGGCAATATACGTCAAGGAGTCTTGATACAGCTTTTACAGACTAGGCGAGTCCGTAGTAGTAAGCTGTATATTCCTGTGTGTGGTACGGTAGCAATCGGTTCTGCGTTTCAAAAAGAGCGTTGCTGATATTAAATATGGGGGAGATTGTGTCGCCGAAAGAAATGGCCGGACAGGAACAATTGGTCGAATTCCAACATCTTTGCGATCAAATGATGTTTTGGATTAATTACAAGGTGAATAATAAAAATAAATTTTCTTACATCATTTAGAGTTGACCCATGCAAAATCTTTCTCTTGGTGATCGTGCATAGGAAGTTATTGTCTGGCCGGAGGATTTAAAATCAGAAAAAGATTCCCAGCTGATTTTAAAACAAAAATATGCAAAATTTAACGAAGAAGTTGCAGCACAAGAAGGGCATGTCAACGATGTGATTAAATTGGCGGATCTTTTGATAGAGAGTAATCACCCTGACGATATTGTCATCAGGCGCCGGAAAGAGGTAAACAGTGGCGTTGATCTAACATTCTTATAATTATAAGCTTGAATTGTCCTATTTTTAACGTATACTAAATTTTACATATACGTACATAGGAACTGAAACAATCTTGGCAGCGAATGCGGAAGCTGGCATTGAAACGTCAAATGCTCGGGCAAGAGGAGTTGGCTGATGCCCAACCTATGGAGGTAAAATAAGCCATTTTTCTGTGCCTGAAAATTCCGGGTCGTTTTTAACGTTCATCTTCAAACAATGGCTGGTATAGGTCATTCAACCTGAAGACGCTAAAAAAACAGCCATTCAATCAGTCGCATCAGAAGCTAAATTATTGCGAGGATTGCTTGAGGATTTCCTCCGTTTAGAACAATTTGAAAAAGATTGCCATCCAACAAAAACATGGATCAATCAAACCATTGGTTTGATGTCGGATGATGGTCATTTAAGCCCGACAGATTTAAATCTGAAAATGGATAATCATAAAAAACTAGAAGAGGATGTGATGTCTCGTAAGAATCGCGTTGAAATGCTTACCAAGTATGTTATTAGGATTTTTCCAAATTCAATCTGCATTCCTGCAGTGTCTTATACTAGATTTCTGATTATTTACGTGATGCAGAATTCAAGCTCACCTGACTGATGTTCTCAAAATGTGGGAGGTCCTTCTGGCGGCGACTGAGCTGAAAAGTATTCACATGTCTCAAGCTTGGCAATTAGAGAAATTCAATCACGGAATCGACAATATGACTGCTTGGCTTTCCGAAGTTGAAGCCACGCTATCAAGCCCAGATTTTGGAATTGATTTGGCTAGCGTCGAAAATTTGACCAAGGAACACGCCCTTTTGGAAAGAGACATAAAAACTCACAAAGATATCATTGATATCATTGTTACGGCCGCTCAGCAATTTTCAGAATGCGGCCATTTTGACTTGAAAACAATCTTAACTAAAAAGGTGAGCTCTATACACAGATAACTCCTTCCTATTTATATTGTAATAACAATTCAAAAACTGCAACGAAAATAGGATGTAGTTGTCAAGCGATTCGATGGACTTGGACCTCTCCAGAAAGAGCGCCAGCGGAAGCTAGGCGATTCTCTAAAGGCATACCAGCTCTTCCACGAAATGGAAGTAGAAGAAGAATGGATAGCTAAGAAGCATGAAATCATTGCTGGTCGTGGAAAGGATATCGACACGGTGAGAGCTCTCATCAAAGAAACTCAGTCAATCCTGCAAGCGATGCAAGTCCACGATCCTGACGTACAGCGCGTCATTCAATCTGGTGAAAAGCTAGCCAGAGGACATCATCTTGCCGAAGAAATTAACAAGCGCACACAACAGTTGTCCGAACACTGGACCAACTTGAAAGAGCGAGCTTTTGAACGAAAGCAATCCAACCAACTCGTTTTGCTTTTTCTCTTCCAAATCAAAGATTAAACCTCGTTGCCTGTCTTTGACAAGGTGCCAAAACAGGTGTTGCTTATATTCTTCTTCCCTTGTGTGTACACAAATGGCGTAATGATTTTCTTTCAAATAAGTCTTCCTAAACTAAACCCGCGCAACAATTTACATCTTCTTGCTCTTCATCATACCTTGGCAACAACCTTCTACAATAGGCAAATGGTATTGCAGCGCAAAAAAACAAAAATATTTGGAACATCCCTTACCTTGATATATGCGAGGCATTCGGGAACAGGTTTCTATTTACACTACATAGCGGTATAAAATATAGAGTACGGAAAATGCTGTAAGGGTAGTTGACCTACTTTTGTTTGGTATTTTGTGTTGTTGATAGTATTCCATAAATTAGAAGTATTCAAAAAAAAAAGGATCGGTATAAATCATCTAAATATAAATTATGTAACAAAAAAATTAATTTTTACAAATCTCAAATGGTTTGGGGTTTCAGTTCATTTTACGATCATGTATCATCTCTTGAGGACTATCGTGTAATTGCAAAATTTGTGAATAGACTCTTTAATTATACATGTTAGATGTATGGCAGGCTATTACAAAATAGGTATTTCACAAGAAAAATGTAGTGCTGATCATGGTTTCTTACACTCAAATGGCCAAAAGGAATAAAGCATCCTCCTTCAATTTTAGTGCGGTACATGTTTAAGTTGACAACTGATTTAGCAAAGAGTGGAGACAGCTGTCGCAATAAAACTTTGGAAAAAAAAACAGTGTAAAAAAGCAGTGCGACTATTTACACTCAAATGGTTTGCTCTCGTCTCGTTTGAAAAAATAGCTTTAGCCTAGAACTTGAGAATATTTTCTAGAGTGGCTAAAGAAAACAAGACAGACGAGTGGATAACTGGAACCGTGAAAAAAAAACCCGTTTCTTTTAAAAATGTTCGTTCATTATTTAATTTCTTACATCATCATGTGGCATATAATTCAGGTTATCATATGCTAACAAAAGAAAACAGCATAGAATTTGTTTAGAACAACAAGAAAAGGGATAAAGGTTTTTTTTGTTAGACTCTTAGATACAATTGACTACATCTGTCATCAACAGGTCTTAGCTTTTATAGTCCAACTCCAACTAACTTTAGTAAAAAATAGTAGAACCATGACGATGATTTGGCATCATCATAATCTGTTATGGCACCGCAGTGATCGTAATCACTGATTTTCACGTCTTCGAATCGAACGCTATTATTAGTAGAATTGGTGACACAGGCTCCCTGAACAGACGATAACAAGTGGCGGTTATTTTTGATCAACCAGACTAGTCTGCAATCACTGCAGTCTACCAAATCTTACAAGTAAAAAAAAACGGATTGGATTAATTTAATTGTCATCAAGGGACCGTATAATGGTTGAGTTACTTGAGGTAAATGTAAGTCCTCCACGCCCAGATTCAACGCTACGCTCCAATATCTGTTTATAAACGGAAGACTCAAATCGTGTCAAGTTGTTGACATCAAGATGAACTTTGGCGTTCACTTAAAAAAAAATAGATTGGTATTAGAAAATCGTCAACATGTAAACAGTTATTTTTCTTTCTAAAGTTTACCATATTTAAAGGCATTGGGTTCAATTTCAATGAGACCGAGATTCATAAGATTCAACACGGTCAAATTTGGCATTTGAGAACAAAAGTCAAATGATTCCTTGGCGATCGACGGAATAGAATTCCCATCGAGATAAAGGTGAGTAAGTTGAGTGAAAGAAGAAAGCAATTTGTATTGAGGAATGTGCGATAACCGGTTGCCGCTTAGCCTCAGTATGTCCAAAGTTCTTGCCGAAGGCGACGAAACAATCGAATTTAAAATCAGTTCCATATTTTCATCATTTAACATGTTTAATGCCAAGTCTAGTTCCTTCAGTCCAGCAGGCATGGCAGAAATAGGAAACATTGTAAGACTTTCAAAACCGGAGCAGTTGAAAATGGTTAGCGATTTTAGATTTGGCAAAGAAGGCAACTTTGTAAAACTATGAATATTAGAAGAGCTTTGAATAGACAAGCTTGCCAACTTGACGAAATCAGTCAAAAAGGCAAAATCTGTTTGTTGCCTTAAATCGCAATTAAAGATTCTGAAGATATCAGTCAGATGGCTGGTCGTGCGGAATGCATTTGGATCGATTCTGAGTTGTGTAAGAGTCGAATCATTTCCGCAATGAATGAAAATTCGGTTAAAGCGTCTGCCGCTCAGTAAGTTAGCTGGAATGCTCACAGCTGGCGATGAAATTCTTAAATGGAGTTCGAAAAGATCGCCGACAAATTCCGTCCGATTTAGAATGGATTGAATTTCTCTTGCAGAGAATTTGTTTGTACATTCGACATCCACACTCTTCTCCGAACAAGATTTACATATACAGGAATGAGAATCGATTTTCTTTGTTTCATTGTTTAACGGATGGCTGTATCCCAGACCAGCAGTTAACAGCAAAATAATTACAATAAATTCCTTTAAAAATAAAAGATGTTAAATAGGTTTTAAAGTAATATATAAGTTTGAATGGAAACTTGCCACATGCATAGAGTGCCTCGCCGAGTTGATAGTCCTCATATTTGTTCGCTTAGCCGGAAGAATTCAAAAATTTGTGCAAACTGAACTATTCCAAATTTATACGGATGCCACCGCAATAAACTATAAATAAAAGGCAAATATACGATCGCGATCCCTACGTTAAGAACGTCTCAACCCGTTTTCAACAGTCTTGTTGACAGTGGACAGGTTTACAACTTTGCGTTGATGCTGATGTAGGGTTTTTAAAGGCTCTGATCTAACTGCACTTTGATCTATTGATTCAATTTTGAAACGTCTGTTGCAAAGTAGGTCAAATGTTGCTTAATGAATTTATTTGGAAACTTATCCGCTCTTTGCCGTTCTTTTAGACACAACTCAAAGAGCTTTGTAACTCCCGCTTATCGCTTCGTCTGCCCTATTAAACTGTTTTGTTTACAAGAATTATAAAGACGAATCATAGATTTTCTGTAGTGCTACTCATCTCCACCAAAATATTGCCGTTCAAGATACCAGACAAGAAGAAGGCTTAAAAAACGTTGTAGGAATGGATTGGGCAACCTAGTTTTTGTAAAGTAAAGTTGAATTGACGCTGCTTTGCGCAACAACAAAAATATTTAGTTCAACAGTTGAGAAATTTGTTTACCAATTCACCAAATGCCAGTCAACATCGTAATAATAATGAGATGAGAAAATACAATTGAATTTCAATTGCTGTTTAAGCTCTCTATTAGTAAACTAGTAAAGTGGTAATATGGTCTGAAATCCACAGGAAGTATTTGCTGACTGGTTTGCAACAATCCGATAGCGGATACTTATGATGATTCGTGTCCAAAATGAAAAATGGGCATTCCCCTCTCACACCACCCGCGCTAATGACCTTTGTTGTTGCGCAATTCTTTCGTTACTTTCCTTTTCTTGGCAGTGTTGTGATTGACGTCAGAATCTAAGTAAATTTAGGATCGCATTCTGACTACCATGCAAATAGTTATACGGAAAAATGTTCCGTTGCATCCGGCTATCCGTTGAAATTTCAGTAATGATCAATTATGTGAATGTTTCTTCTTAATAATATTTATCTGGTTTAAAAAAAAAATTCTCACAATGTCTAAATAAACGGAGTAAAAAAGAAAAAACGGGACGACTGGAAATTGCCCGCGTGAAGATAAGCTGCCATCTACCGCTAGAAATTGAAATACCTTAGACGCCGTTGCTAAGGGCAGCTCGTTGCTAGGACGCACTTTGAGATTTCCCGCCTGCTCTAGCTAATAGCTGTCATTTGCAAGTTGCAATCAATTCCTTTTGTTCACCAACCTATAACAACCATGGCTAGTAAAGACGGTGAGGTTTTATGAAAATCAAATTCTTTGTTTTAAAAACTAACAGCTTTTGACTTCTTTAGAAGTGATTGGAGTCTCGCGATCGGGCCGTGTTAGGAAGAAGTCTTCCAAACTATTGGACTATGAATCACCAGACGAATCAGACGTTCGACCAAAAAGAGGAACAAATTGTAAAGCGTCTAACTCATAATATGAGCTAAATAACTGATTTTTTTCTGTTTAGCAGCTGTTAAAGGAAAGCCTAAAAAGTCTATTGAACCCGTAAGAAATGCTCTTACAGTCCCTCCTTTGCAAATTCGGATACCAAAGAATTTGAATCCACCACCAATAAGTTTAAAACAAGATACATATGAAGATGATGCATCTACTGGTGATAGTGATGAATACAGCAATTCAATAGATAAAGAGGAACTTGACACCTACCATGATGACTCTAATAGCCAATTGGATGACTATGAGCAAGATGACAGCTTGATGAAACATGCTGACAAGATGAAGCACCAAGGCAATAACTCCAGCTTCATGAAGGAGATGGTTGATATGGAAGAGGATGATAGTGATGACCATATTGATCCTGAAACAAATTCAGATAGTGAAGGAGATGTAGATGTAGCAGGTCCCTCTGATCCCCCTAACTTTATGGGAAACACTAAACAACCTTCTCTCTATCTTCTTGAAAATGCCAAGAAGAAGATAGTTCTGAAAGATGGAAAGTTGGTTGCCACTCGTCAAAAAGCTCAACGTAAAGACAAAGGGGTATGTATAATGCCGCAATCATTTGAATGAAAGTTTCTAATAGTCCATTTCTAGAAAACAAGATTCACGGCCTACATGCTCTGGTCAAAAGAAATGCGACCAGTTGTTAGCCGACAAAACCCTGACCTCAGTAAGTATTTTAACGTAAAATAACAACTTAAACTCAATTTTATCTAAATTCTATGCTGTAGAATTTGATCATGTATCCAAACGGCTTGGAGAGCTCTGGTCTACTGTTTCTCAAGCAGAGCGCATGGTATTCAGATTTATCAATTCGTTCAGTTAAGTATAGAATAAAAACTGATTTCAATTTAGACGTGGAAACGTCGGGCGATGCGACAAGGAACTAAGTCTTCGGGAGGAATGATTACAACAGGAGTGAAACCGCAACCGGTCAGCCGAGTTAAAACAACCGTTTCTCCAAAACGTGTCTTTGCAGGTACTTCTTTTAATTGTTATTATTCTTTTAATCAAGATCTGTGTTTTCAACACTTTTTACTACTAGGTGCTCGTGGTACAGTCAAGCCTCTCAGCCCAGCGAAGCAGCGACAACGTTTCACAAGCTCTGATGGATATGACAATGTTACTATGTAAGAAACCTTAGAAAATAATGCGCTCCAAAGGGCTAATTAACAAAAGTTTGAACCTTTTGCAGTGTTGAGAATGACAGCTCTACCCTCTCTTCGCCTACCTTGGTGGTGCAGCCTAGAGCTCGTGAGCTGGAACCTCTGGATGTAGCTACGCACCTTCATCTCCTGGGAGAATCTCTTTCCGTCATTGGTTCTCGGCTGAAGGAACAGAATGTGCATAAATAAATCTCTTCGCATACAAATGTCTCTGAACTGACAACAAGTTTTATGGTTTTCTCATGCAGGGACAAATCGCCGTCTCGGGAAGCCTATCTGTTCTGCTAGACTCGGTGGTGTGCGCTCTCGGACCCTTGCTCTGTCTCACACGCCTTACACCCGAGACAAATGCATGCCCACCCGAGACTCTCAGCCGCATTTTGGATAACATTGCCTACATAATGCCAGGATTATAAATTAAACAACATCATTTCGTCGTCTTTTGAATGCAATGTAATATTCTTTTAAATTTATTCGTGTGTTTTCCCATTAGCCAATCCGTGTTTAGCAATTAAATTTCGAACTTTCTCCATATCTGCTGATAAAACGAATGTGTTGTAGCATTCAAAGTTATTAAATTCGTAGAAACAAACTGACCGTAAAGTAAAGTTTGCAATTTCACTGGATCAACCGTCATTGAAACATTACGAATTTCCGATGGGAGCCCTTCTTTGATCTGTAATGTCAACTCAATTAACTGGGATCCGTCGATTATCCGCCAACTGATGTCTTGCAACTTGTTCCCTATAATTCAGAATTAAAAATTCATCAAATCAAATTTTGCTGTTGTGGATGAATATTACTCTTGAATAATCAAGAATATGTGACGTCAAATTACTGAGCGGGATAATTCGATGACGCGTTGTATACCGAGTTTACTAGTGGCAACTAATCTGCCTCTCAACACTCGAGTTTTGTGTGACGTGAAAGTACATGAATAATCAAAGCTCTCGATATGAATTACTTAAAATCGATTGGGAACGATGCAATTTAATTGGTTTCCGTCCAGGGGACAAGTGAAGTAGATCGAGAATGTTTGTTCTTCTCGACGGCCTATTTTGGGCTGTTCAATCATCTTCTTTCACCCAAGAAACTCCTGTAGTAAAGAGCTAATGAAATCGCGGCTGTTCGTTAGTTGAGATCCGATGGGGAAACCCAGGTTGTTACGGGAAACAGCACACGAGCCGGGGTCGTGAGGCAGTCGTGCAAACAAGTCAGCTCAGCTTCCCCTTCACTGGTTCACAGATCACATCGGAAGTAACATTTCCAACTCTTCCTTTTACGATTCCTAATGTAGCCAAGCGCCTTTGTCGATAGGATGGAAAACAAGGAAGACAAATAAAAATACGTCTAAATTGATATAGACCTGCGCTACAGGTATACGACCGTGATTTCATTTAAGGATAGCTCAAGTCGGCAGTTGGAAATCCACGCCAGAATTTGAACCAAACTGTCGAGCTTCCCACGACGTTTTCTCATTTCCTTTGTATAAACTGGACTCTAAAAAGGGCTTATAACACAAAATGTTTCATTTGAAGAAGAAGTGGGCCTCGCCTAGTCTAATTTAAAAAAGAGACACACCCTAAATTCATTTCGTTTTGTTAAATCGTCCAAATGCTGACGGACATGAATCGTTAATTAATAAAAGCTCTTCTAGTTACAAGGTAGTTTTTTCGCACACTTTAATATTATTTGTTTGTTGATGGAAGGCAATGACGTAATGTAGCAATGCGCGTCATTCATATACTCACTCATTAGGCTGTCGTGAATCAAATTTTTCCGAATTGAATCCGCATTGTCATGATAGACTTTGGCTAGAGAAGCGGCGTGTTCACGAGGAAGACCAACTTGTTGTAATTCAGCTCGCAGGTGATCTTCTCCAGTAGAGAAACGTGACGCAGATGTCAAGACAAACTGGATGGAGCCGAGCAATGACCGAACATCACTTTCAGCTGGGCGCGAACAGACGGAATAGAAAGAAAGAGAAAATAGCAATACGAGGAATTACACATATTTTCTTTAAAACGACAAGCAGTGCTGATGATTCCCTAAGGAAAACAGTCGGCATTCATTCACTTCAGGTCAGACAACATTCACGGACTGAACCGTTTGCTGTAGCTGATTTTTCACTAATACAATTAAGCGAGAAGGGAAAACGCCTCTACCAAATTAGTTTGCGACTGCTATAAGCTAACAAACACATCCATAATAAATGACGAATGCGACTTACGTAGCTTGGAGTCGGCAAGCAAAGAATTACTCTTCTCCAACTGAGTTCCACATGAAAAGAACAAAATGAAGCAGTCACTGCTTGCATTCTAATCAACAAATGACGCACACCATGCAGAATACTCACGTCTATCCCTTGTCCGGCCAAATGACGGGCGACGTGCTGGGTAAGCAACTTCGCCTTCACTGAACTCTGCAATGAGAAATCGTCGTCGATGGGGGAAAGAAATCAATAGCAATCATCAATCACTATTGGAATAAGGACGGGTTAATACTTAATAGCAACTCACCAAACGAGAAAGAGTAGCCATTTGGGTGAGTAACCAATCTGGTATCTCTGAATCGCCACAAAAGCGGAACTTCATGGCGTCGACGAATCAAGAAATGGCACAGCAGCACAGTGATCCTCCACCTCTACAGACATAAGAAAAGACACACAATTCAAGAGATTGAACCTATTCAGTGAATGCATTTCGAGTCCGTTTCGTATATAGTAGGAAAAAGACACAGGGCGACGACTGGGATACGACCTAGGCAAATTGGATTGTTTCTGCTCGACAGCTTTTTTTGAGATCTCATCTCACGGCCCTTTGCCTTTTCTTATTTCGCGGAAGGAGGCAATAAAAACAAGGGACGAAAACGAGATTTGCTTGATGCGAAGAAGCGTACCACCAAATAACAGAGGAATTACCAAAATAAGCTGAATATTATTATTTTTCTTCGTCTTTTTTAGTAGTTAACAACGTCATAGAGTCCTTAAATATTAGGACGATTATTTAAAAAGGAAAGAAAAAAAAAGTGAATTCGGTAATCAAAATACTAATCATTAGCTATAAATTGCATTTAACGAAACTCGAAAATACAGTTGTTCGGTTGCCACTTTGACAGACTCGGTAATCATTATACAAATGACGACAACGTGTTCGATAAATGGGCCACCGGAAACCGATTTGCTGTCCGATTAATTGTACAGTGATCGCGGCTCGGAATGGTCTACCCAATTAATAAAGGGTTTGGGAACATTGGAACCTGTACCAATCACGTTGTTGGTGGATTGCAAAGCGAATAGAAGATGTCACACAAGAGTTACGCACGGAGCAGATAAGAACGTAAAGAAGGGCAGAGTGTGTACAACAAAAACCCGACTACGTTTTCATTCATTAAGCGCTGTGGCGGACCAGACACTACCATGTCCTACCGTCTTCAACAGCGCAAACGCTCAATGCCTTCTCAGAGGTGTACGATAGAGCGGTCGTTCTGACGGGTCCACAGTATAAATAAGGCTGGGATTGAGACGCCGTAACAGTAAAGACAGTTGAAAAGGAGAAAGAACAACCCGTCGCCTGCAGCCGCGCACGCAACAGATATACATATAGATAAATTTACAAAAAACATTACATACAAATGGAACTAGTCAAGATTATTTTCGTGCTAGCTTCCGGCTGGGCAACATTGGCGGTAACGTGTTTTTTTTTCAGTGTGATTAATTTAAAGAATTAAAGTAATTTTTTTTTTAATTTAATCAGATTGCTGGAAATGCAAATACTGATCAAGATATGTTCTGGGCTGCTAGAGGTAAAAAAGCCTCAATCGAAGGCAATTGGCAAGACAGTGTTGTAATGGAGCCCTTCATAGCAACTCTATTTGACAAACGCGATGGCACTTTCTGGGCTGCCAGAGGAAAAAAATATTCAGCGGACGGTGGAGACGGTGTACCTTTCTGGGCAACTAGAGGAAAAAAAGGTGATCTTTATGACCGACAGAAACTAAATTAAAAGCATTCTATCACAGAAACCATTTTAAACATTTTTTTTTTGTATTTTATAGAGGATCTTGAGATCCCCTTCTGGGCCGCAAGGGGAAAACGAATTCCCCAATCTGAAATGAAAGAAACCGAGGAAGAAGGAAACAGAAGGGAAAAGCGCTCAGCAGGGAGAGACACTTCCATTATTCACTCGGGTCAACGGTTTCGCAATCGACCGGCTCGACCGGCTTCCCAAGCAGCCGAACCCTTTTGGGCGGCACGTGGAAAGAAAAACTCTAACGTCTCCAAGTTCCCATTGCTGTAAAACGTAATTCCAATTTTTTTAAAGAAGGCAAAAAAATCTAGACTTATTATATGAAAATGATCCAAAATAAAAGTGCTGAGGATCAACAAAATGCAAAAGAAAGAGATTCTGCATACAATATACATTTCTGTTTGCTGGTTAACTTAATGTCTGTTTTTAAGCTTCATAATAAACTATTAAATTATTAGCATATACATTGACCATAATGTCCCAGATTCAGCAAGGCCTACTTGAGTACTTGGCTACTTGCTAACACATCCAAAAAGATATTTTATCTATTAAACTACTTTATAAAATTTAAATGTAGAGAATGACTAATCCACACTTATTTAAAATATGCATCTGTATGTAAAAGAATATGTATAACAATATCACTCGGAAGAAACATGCATTGGGCGAGTTGTGTGACCTACCTGTGAAATGAATTGATGTATTCAAGCCACGAAAACACTGACTGAAAAAAATACACGTTACAGTAACTTAAAGTTTATCAAATGCATGAATAATATGTAGATATATTCGTATAAAGCAATAGGCTAGGTTTAGTTTGTTTTGAATTTTGACAGTTCGAGACAGCTGACTGCCGTTTGTGGACAACTGAGGGAACTGACACTGATTAATCGAAAGTTGCCGAAACCCGAACCGATGAAAATAACGACGGCGTCGTCTGCTATTCTGACTGACGTGGACTTTTAACACAAGTTTTTTTGAGTTTTAATACTAGCTGATCAAAAGAATTATTTGAAAACTGTTTTCTCAGAAAATGTGCTGAAAATTTAACAATGGGGGCACAGTGCAGCTCGATAGGAAATTTGAACAACAATGAACACTTGTTTCAATTGTGTGGTTCGATACCTTTGAACGCAAACGATCCAGCTTGGAATCAACTTTTTTCTTTTAATTTGCAGATACCACTTTCCAGGTATTTTCTTTGTTTTTTTGTTGCTGTTTTTTTTTTAAATTAATCTTATTATTTGTTTGTTTTTAGTTTAGAAAATCATGAAATTATTGAGGCAACTGCCCAGCTTTTTCAACTTCTTGAAAGCAATAATCAAGCAACAAGAAACACAAGCTCCCTATTAAGGGTGTTTCTAGCTAGAGCTACAGAGCTTAAGGCCTCTGCTCAGTGTGATAAGTGAAGTGGAAAATATTTTAATTTCTATTTCAATTTTTAATAACATTCAATTTCTATCTACATGCAGTAGAATTTTTATATGGCAAACTTGCAATGCCCTTTTCATGGTGCGGGTCATATTCAGCCATTGGATTCGGTTAGAGAAAGAGGCAGTGCTAATTAAAAAGTTTTCATTTCAAGAAGAAAACAGCTGTGAGAGTTTGTTGGAAAATTTGGCTGTCCAGCTTGTGGAAATATTGGTTGATGTGCCTCTCAAGTCAGTAAAAATAATTGTTTACATAATCTACCTGTTCTAATGGAATGTTCTGAAGGGAGGAAACAGCTCTTCTACATCGAGAGAGTGTTCAAACACTGATGTTGTTGCTCTTTGTTGCTGCTTCATCATACCTTATAAACAACAAGTCTATCATATTTAAGTGCTTAATGCACGGTCCAGGAGCGTTACATGCCGGTTTACTCACTCGCACTTTGTTACAACATTACTGCCTACAGCAATCGGTTCCTGTTCGGTGGCTGAGAAAGCCCGAACAAGGTGGAAGCATTGTACTTGGCCTAGCGAGTATGTTTGTGATGCAGAACTAAGGAAAAAAATACTTTATTATTGTGATTTTTTATTTTTCTAAAGCTGGACTATGGAGTTTGCTATCGCGGAATAGTTCCGCAACTGAATCAGTCGACGACTTATCTGATTTCGCCTCTCAGTCTTTACTCTTGCTACTTGTTTTGACGAATCACTGTAGTACAGAAAAGAACTGGTCCAATCCTTATCGGCAAGCTCTTTTGTCTTTCACCGATTCACAAGGTATTAAAAGAATCCAATAAATGTGTTTATTTTTTTATATTTTTTATCCTTGAATGTAGATCCTGTTCAAGTGTCTCCTGTGCATCCGTCAGCTTGCTTTCGATTAGACTATTCGGTATTATACTCGACGCTATGTGACCGTTTAGGAGACGAGAGAACGACTTTGCTACTTTATATGTTACTTCATCAACATCAGCAATTTCGAAACTACGTCTACACCCATGCCGATATTCAGAGAATGGTTGGATCCGAGTATCACTTATCTGTCGTAACAATTTGTTAACATATCCCTTAAAATTTTAGGTTATTGCCTTACTGCAAGAGCTTTTTAATGGCGATGATCAAGGATCCCATCATCTTTACATGTCTTTAATTATTCTTCTTTTGCTTAGTGAAGATGAAGGTTTCAATTCCAATATCCATAACGTCGTAAGAATTAAACTGAAGCTCAATTTAGATAGGTGATAAGTTTGAATTTATTATTTTAAATTGAAATTAAAAGGTTGTCCGTAATCCTTTGTGGTACACCGATCGGGTATTGAATGAAATAAGTTTGGGTGGATTGGCTGTGCTTGTCATCGCGAGGACTATTCAACGGAATATCGTCAAAGCTAGTGTAAACATTTCTCTAGATTTAATGTATTCTTCTAATATTTTGATGAATTTTTTTCCTTTTCCACACAGGACAAATATTTGCACACCAATTGTCTGGCTACGCTGGCCAATATGGCTGCACATTTCCGCCGCCTACATCCTTATACATGCCAAAGATTGGTAAATCAATTCTTAATTATCATTAATAAATTCTTATAAAACTGGTAAATTAATCATAATGTAGGTGTCACTGTTATGCACATTGAACAAACGAAGAACTCGAGTTGTCCAACAGATCAAAAGTGATGCAAAAGGTGATGCGGTTGCAGGAGCGTCTAGAGAAGAGCTGGAACAAGACCTTAGTATCCTCGAAGAAGTATTAAGGATGCTTTTGGAGATTCTAAATGCTGCCTTCACCCATCAGCTAGGATGTAATCAACATCTGATCTACAGTGTTTTGCATAAGAGGGAGGTGCTGGACGTACTGAGACGACAGCCGGCATTCCAAGATATCGTTGCCAACCTAGACACGGTAAAATCTGAGTTTGTTCACTAGGCTTGTATGAAGGGGCGAAACACCAACCTTTTTTAAATTTTTTTCTTAGGTGTCTAACTATTTTAATAGTAGAATCAGTCAATTAAGCGAACCAGGAGTAAATGAAATCCTTCAGTCCATACAGTTAGGCTGTGTTGATTTTCCAAAAGATCAACTCAAGGTAGCGAATGCATTTTCAATGTCAATTAGCCTTCGTGAAATATTAATGTGTGCTTTTTTATTTTGTTTATTACAGAAATTTCCAGAACTTAAATTTCGTTACGTCGAAGAGGATCAACCCGAAGAGTTTTTTATTCCATACGTTTGGTCCATGGTCCAGTCAACTTCTGCTCTTTGCTGGAGCAATGATGAAATTACCATGGGTTTGGACAATGAAACAAAGTAGATATTTAAAGAAGATTTTGAAGATTGGTTCTAGACCTATTGTTTGCTACTAATGCCTTTTGGTTTGAAAGTGTCGTGTGCATGAAATTACCTTTCTTTGAATATGCAGTGCTCGATTAAAATGTCTACGTACGATACTTATAAATATCTCTTTAAAAATTCAGGAGTACGTCCAAAATTTTTAATGACCTTGGCTTGAAATGCAATAAATTAGACAGGAATCCTTATATTTCCGCCTTTTCACAACTTTCAATCAAATATGGCTCTGAAGAAACGCAACATTATAAATCCCAAATCTGAGCGCGAGAACGTTCCGTAAAAAAATTTAGGTTTCAAACCCTTTGATTAGTAAAGAACAGACAACGAATATATTGTTGGTCGCGTACTGGCCTTGATCCTGAATAACCTATCTTTAGAAAATAAGAACTGCCAGAATAAAAGTCAAAGCGGTATGTGGTAAATTGCTAAATAACACAGTACTGTAGACGTAATATAGGACTGATTGCACAAATGCACATGTTCCCTCACTATTCGCGTTTCCAATTTTTCCCTCCCACACTATTTGATTTAATAAAATTCAAGCTGATAATCTTAGGCGTAGAACTTTCAAATTCAAGTTTTTTTAGGTTAACAAACCAGACACCAGAGGGGGGGGGAGCTCTGTCATTTTCAATTGATTTCAAATGAGCAAATAAAATATTTTTTCTTCTTAACTTTAAAAAAAAATTGATAACTAGTCTAAACTATTTTTATTTTAAAAGAATCAAAATCATGTTATTTTTCTGGTTATAACAAAGTTATTATAATTTCAAAGTTGATTCAACTCTCCACAACTTGGTTGGTTATGATTATCAATATCGACACGATAGGAAAACAGCTGATTCGGAACAAGGAGAGAACAACAAAAGATTTGTTCTGTGGTGTAAATAGTTTAAGTAACCATATTTTGTCATTGACACATTTTATGCGTGGAGAAACTGAATGTATTGAATTTATATTAACGATTGACAAGTGCTTGGTATAATCTAGTCGACGTTCTCAATTGCTTTTAAAAAAGCAAGTGTTTTTTTTTTTCTTAAATCCATCAATCGCTACGTGGGGTAGTTCAATGCGCCACCCGTGTCACGCAATGCGTCGCAGCTTTTACGCTTAGCAACCCCTGTGATCCTGATTTAAAAAATAAATGAGAACTTCACTTGTGACTTATTTCCATTCTATCCTTTTTTGTTTATAAATGAAGTCCAGCTCATTTAAGGTATTGGAATTAAAGTGGTTTGTGTAATGACAGCATATTATATTTTATTTTTGTCTTTTAGTTGTCCAAACACTGGACTGAGGAAGAAGCTCTTATCATCAGAAAACTCCCCAAAGAACTGTTATTGAGGTTGTTATCATACTTTTCTGACAAGTGAAATCTAGAATCTAAACATTTTTGCTATTTTACAGAGTTTTTTCCTTCCTGGATATTGTGTCATTGTGTCGTTGTGCTCAGGTAGCTAAATACTGGAATATTTTAGCTCTAGATGGGAGCAATTGGCAGTATATAGACCTTTTCAGCTTTCAGCGTGATGTAGAGGTATGAGTTTTATCAACACATAGAAAAATGTTAAGTCTTGAATAAGGGGATTTCTTTAGGGAGTTGTGGTCGAGAACATAGCTAAACGGTGTGGAGGCTTTCTTAAGCAACTTAGCCTTAAAGGTTGTCAGTCAGTAGGAGATTCTGCTATGAGAACCTTCTCTCAACACTGCAACAATATAGAGGACCTAAATCTCAACCAATGCAAACGAATCACAGATAGGTAAATCAATGAGGGTAATCACACATTACTTATGATTGAAATTGCTTGATTTATTCTTTAACACAGCACTTGCTTGGCTTTGAGCCGCCACTGTGTCAAGCTTCAGAGACTTAACCTTTCCTCATGTCCTGCCATAACAGATCAAGCATTGAAAGCATTGGCAGATGGTTGCCCGCAGTTAATTTACATTGACTTGTCATGGTGTGATTTGGTTTCCCAAAATGGTTGGTTTATCAATAAAAATATTGTGTTATCAGATATAAATAGATTATTGTCTTCCTGTTGAAGGTGTTGAGGTGCTTGCTAAAGGATGTCCTGGTTTGATGACGTTTCATTGTCGGGGATGTATCCTCATTGGCGACGATGCTTTGACGCATCTAGCTAGATTTTGTTCTCGATTGCACACGGTCAACATTCAGGGCTGTTTGGTAATTAGATTTTATTACCAAATGTCTACTTTATTTCATTTTGATTTTATTTTTTTAAATACGTCAACTACATTTTTAGGAGGTGACTGATGTTGGCGTTGCTCGACTTGCTCGTAGTTGTCCGGAAATACGCTACCTATGCCTGTCTGGCTGTGGACACTTGACAGACGCAACTCTGTCATCATTGTCACAACATTGCCCTCAATTGGCTACTCTTGAAGTGGCTCGCTGCTCTTTGTTCACTGACGTAGGATTTCAAGCATTAGCCAGGGTAAAATAAGATACAAATTAAGTAAACCAGCAGGTTCTTGTGTATTTCATAGCACGACATTCTTTCAAAATCTTGTAGAATTGCCACTTGTTGAAACGGATGGATTTGGAAGAATGTGTACTGATCACGGATGCAGCACTGAGTTACTTGGCCGCTGGCTGTCCACGTCTAGAGAAACTGGTTTGTATGATATTTAAACAGATAAACTCCATTCATAGAACTATGAAACCGACCCTAGCACAGTCCTTTGAGTTGACGTACCGCACTGTTATTATTACCAATTTTATTATTACCCTTAACTGTTACAGAGTTTGTCACACTGCGAATTGATAACGGACGATGGAATTCGAAGTGTCGGGACATCTCCTTGTGCAGCGGAACATTTGGCAGTCTTGGAGCTGGACAACTGTCCTCTCATTACAGATGCGGCATTAGATAACCTTATTTCATGCCACAGTTTGCAACGTATTGAACTCTATGACTGCCAGCTGATAACTCGGGCTGGAATTCGCCGATTGAGGGTCTGACAACATTCCACATTAAAAGTGCTATGAGTATTTAACATTCAATAATTACATTCAGCAGAGTTATTTACCAAACGTCCGCGTTCACGCCTATTTCGCTCCAGTCACCCCGCCTCCATCTGTAGGCGGCTCCCGTCAGCGCTACTGTCGCTGTTGTATCATCCTCTAAACCATCTCATCGTCATTTCTATACAATTCCAATCATCAGTGGCTTGACCTACGTCTTAAATCTTTTGTACGCAGATTTTTGGCTTTTAGTTGTCTAGCTGCTTTAAGACGCCGTCAACGGACGAAAGAGCGAAAATCATTCGATTTATACCTCCTTTATACATAGCGTTCTGTCGTATTCTACATCCCCCTTCGTTGGTGTAAATCACATCGCTCTTTATTGTTGGTTTTTTCTTAATAAGAATTGTACAGTATTTAACCGAAAATTGATACAAGCGATATGAACTTGATTAAATCTTATGTTTTTATTTTCTTTAGAGCCAATGGACACAACCATTTGATCATCGGTTATCATAGACGAACAGCGAAAAGAAAAACGAATTTAAAACGAAAAGAAGGAAGTACAGCGCGTTTTCAAGACCGAAAAAAGGCACTAAAGTAATGATGAAAATCTACGGGTTGAATCAGATTAGGATGCAGAAAAGTAACGACTTAATTTTTAGTAGGGTCTAGGTGGAGCGTACGGGTAGGCAGGGTTATAGTAAGGATATTGTTGATAAGCATTATTATAGCCTGGGTAGCCAGGTGCTCCTTGTTGCGGTTGCTGCTGCTGAGGATATTGTGCTTGATTGGCGTAGTCATAGTTTGGAGGAGCGCCAGAAGGATATCCATACGGCATGGGCATTCCACCGTAAGGTTGCATTGGGTACGGGAGATAAGGGTTAGCTCCACCTTGCCCTGGTGTCATATGTGGGTTGACTGGTGGTGCGGAAGTAGCGAGAGGAGCACCTGGGGCGCTATTTGTTGGCGGTGGTGCAGCAGCAGCAGTAGCACCACCAAAGTTAGGTGGAGGAGGCCGAGCCGGAACTTCACGTGCTGCTAAAATTGAAGAAAAATATTACAGTTTACTCCACCTGATCATTAATGTCCAATTTTTTGTACCTTGCGCTGTATGGTAACCAGGAACTTCAGTAGGAGGAGCAGTAGAACTGCCGTGGTTAGCAAACGACGATGTAAGATCTTTAAGCAATTCTTCTTTTTCTGCTTTGCGTGCAAAACAGAAGTCCGAGATCTTACTCTGGAAGGTAAGTAGCAACTGAGTCAAATCGTTGTAAAACTTGGCGCCTTCTTGCAGGTTGTTCTGCACTTCCATGTGAATATCATGTGATGTAGCGAGTTCTTTAAGAAGTTCCTCGCGAGCAGAAGGACCTTTTCCTCCCGACTTGTCCTTAACGAAGTCTTCATTCAGCGTCTTTTGAATAGATATAGCATTAAGAGCAAGTATTAAACATTTGGAAATACTCCCTTAACCTATTGAATGTACCTGTATTTGCTGAATAAGACTTGCTTGAAATTCAATGCTCTCACGGATACGTTTCTGCAAAGGACCATAGATTTGACCAAGCTTTTCAACTGACATAGCCGGCTCGTTAATAGCTCCATCTTGAGAAAGAGCACCGAGGAAAACATGTTTCATGTCGGTCGTCGCGTTCTTTAATTCATGCTCCAAAACTTCCCGTTCACTTTTCAAATCGTTAACTTGATTCATCAAAAGCCTAAGTTGAGCAGCAGCCGGTGAACGACTATTGTCTGCGGCTGATTGCGAAGCAGATGGAACAGCTGTCTCAAGTTGACCTTCCTCTCGACTCAATAGTTCAATACCTCTTCTGTGGCTTTCGAACTTGCCCTTGACGACATTGTCGGCATTAGAAGCATTTGCCAAGATTTGTCTATACTTTGCTATATTAGACGTAAATGCCTCGGTTAACTTGATTGATGGAGTCCTGCTCCATCGTTCTTTGAATTGGGATTTTAGTTGATCATCCGACTGCCTTTCTTCCGTTAACAGCCTTTCAGCTTCATCAAGTATCTCCTTGTTACGCTCCAATAACGAAGGAAGATTGCCAATCAACTCTTTAAGAATGTCAATACCGCCCGATTGTCGAACAGCTCGGGCTTTGTCCTTGAGAGACTGAGGAAGTGATTCTCCAGCAGATTCCTCTAAAGCAGCCGGCAAGTTCAAAGAGGCTAAAACTCTAATAAGCCTTTTAATTAGTGCCCGGTTTCATAGCGGGTATAAAATATTAAGGTTATTACCCGTTGAGCATCTGATTGGCTTCTCGCATGCGTCCTACTTCAACGTTGATAATTTCCATTTTACGGACATCCCACGCGGCCATAGCTTGATGGACCGCAACTGGAGTTAAACCTTCAAACAAATCTAAAAAGATAATGCTTAGTTGAAATTTTAAACGCTTATAAATAATTTGTTTTGTTTTTTTTTATTAAACGGGAGTAACCTTTAAAACTGGCACCAAGACGTTCTGGAATGGCAAGGGTTTTAGCCAGAGGGGCTTTGCCAACCGGATCAAGATTTTTCACATCAGGAACACGTTCGTGATATATAAAATCGTTGTCTTTCTGTGCTTCGGCCAGTGCTTTCTGAGCTTTATTCAAATAGTCCTGGTAAATAGTTATATCACTGGTGCGCTGTTGGGATGCCTTGAAATTTTCAATAGCATCCTAAAAATTTAAAATTATGATTATCGATTCGAACTCGTTCATACAACTACTTCAACAACCTGTAGCCGAGCTATTTCTTCTCCTACTGCTTTCCTCGAATTGCAAACACGGCTCTGATAGTATTGGGCGATCGCATGGTACGCTAATTGTTTTCCTGCCACTTTAGAGTTCCAATCTCTTTCCCAGACTGAAGTGGTTGCCGGTTGTTTCATCTGTTTCAGAGTTTCGGCATAGAACTCATCGCACTGCGAAGCTAATTTTGCAATAATGGCCTCTTTCATCTTATCATTAATTGCCTTTAAAGGAAACATAAATTTTAGCACAGAGTGAATGTATACATAAATTGTAAATTGTAGACCTTGATAACAAATATTTCTTGTGCTTCTGCCAACATCAGTGAAGAAAGGGTACCAAGTACCTCTGGATTCAAATCTGGAGTTGGCTCTTGTTGAAGAGCTCCCATAACATTTGTTTTAAGGTAAGTGAAAATCCCACTGGCTGACTGTAGCAACTTTGCAGCAAGTTTGAGACCTTCATCACTTTCTTGACTCTGAACAGCTGCTACTTGAGACTGGAAGGCAGCCAGATTGAAAAGACAACACATTCTTTCATATGAAAATGAACTGATGGCTGTGATATAAGATAAAATGTTTAAATAAGATAAAATTTTACAATGATTATCTCAAAACTCTTACTTAAACTCATTTTCCCACTAAACAGTGATCCTTTATCAAATGCATCTTTCCATTTAAAAGGAATCTGCACATCTTGTGGTGGAATTTTTCCTTCCAGCGCTGCAAGTTGATCACAGTACCTAAATGATTAATGATATGTTGATAGATTAGATATAAGGTGAATAGATTAAGTTATAAGGCTGTCACAATATTGTATAACTGTGTTTTGAATTGAAGGCTTACAGGCCTATTGATTCGAGTCATAAGGAAATTTTACATTTACTTGACAACCCATAAAAAATCAAAATGAAGTAAAAATAACAAGGTACTGATGTATTTTGGAATGCAATTAACACAATTTATGATTTTAAATACATACCTTGCATTGATTTCAATTGATGACTCGTTCTTGTCCAAAGCACGAACACAGGCGAGACTCCTGAGTTTGTTCATCTCGGAAATGGCATCGTTAAAATTCTCTGGATTATCAGCTGTTGAAAATCGTAAAGCAATCAGATTTTTTAAAGGCTTCACTAAGTCGATCTCCGACGTTTTCTTTAGTGGTACGGACAAAATATCCGCCATTTCTATGTCTTTTGAATATAGATAGATTAATGAACGTTGACCGGACTCAGTCTTAAGTACTTTCTGTATGTGTCATCCGACTGAAGTCTGTTCTTGCTAGAAGTCGAAGCCCTTACTATAAAAAAGTTTCCCAACTCCTAAGCCCAGCCTAAGCGGATATCCTTGAGAAAACCGACATTCTTAACATCCCCATTATTTTTTGCTTTAGCGTGTTATTAAATGACGTCATGCGAGAAGCGATCGTATTTTTACAAGGTTGATCAATTATTTTTTCTCAATGGAAACTGGAAAGTTGCAAGGACATTGCCCGTGTATCTGTCTGGATTCTGGAACCAAGTAATCAACAACGAAATTCGCAGCTATACTGGTTCCATTTTCCAATGGTTTAAGATAATAATTCTAATTCATAAATTAAAAATTACATGCAAAAAAGCTATAGGCCAATCACGCGCGCGATTTAGTTGTATTATCGATTCAAAAAAATTTGCGACGATGCGACTACGGACTAACTATGACTTGCTTCCGGCTTGAACGAGAATGAGTAGCTAAAAAGTTAAATCAGTGTGCCGAAATCAATTATTCACTTTGAATCCACTTAAAAGAATCATAGAACTAATTTGTTAACCGGCCATCATTCATGCTAATTAGTTTCATCGTGCTTATTTTTAGTTTCTCCAAAGTATGTAGACATAAGTATTTGTCAACATATTGTAACTTAAGATTTTCTTTTTCTACTGCTTGGGTTATCCAACTTATCCCTGTAAAATTCCAGAAGAATTTAAAGTAAGCCTAAAAATGCACCTTTTTGTGATTAAATAATTTTAAAGCAAATATGCTTTAATTGCTGATAAAATGCTGACTGATAAAAAAACAATGAGATCATCAAAATATCAACTGTGCAATGAACAAATAATGCTTAATGGTTCACAAAAGATTATGATGTATTTCTACTAGGACTACCGGAAAATTTAAACAAAACTAATGCATAAGGGCTCAAAGTTAATTAATATGAAAAATGGAAGTTTTGAAAACTCATAAAAAAACTTTGCTTCCTCTAAGAGTGTCTTATTCATTTTTTTTTCAGTTACTTAGTAAAGAAAAATGAAAAAAAAACTATTCAAGTTACTTTCACTTAAAACAGTATATTTGTAAAGACATAGGTTTACTTAAGTTTGACACTTCGAACGACGGTAGCCTTAATGCCCGAAATCTCACCGCCATACTTCTTGAGTTCTTTGCGAGGCTCACGTATTGCTCCCTTCCTACGGATCTTTGCCTTTCGGAACTTCGTGCGGTGTTTTACACGAGGATTTCGCTGCTCTTTGGACCGATGGGGAGTCAAGCCTTTGTTTTTGGCAATTTGATAGTTGATGCCTCGTTTGCCGATTTCCTCTTCTCCTAGCTCTGAAGTATTTACGGTTGAATCCGCACCAGCAGTCAAGTCAAGGTTTGGTTCTTCGTCACCAGTGTCACTCTCATCTTCAGTATCTTTCTTTGATTTACTGACCGCTTTATAGAAATCTAATGCTTGTTCTTCGTCTCTAGTCAAGGGTACGTTGATTTTCTTTTTCGCAACTGCATTCTTTTCCTCTTGTTTGCTTGTCGCGACAACAGCCGCCTGAGGACGACTTGATAAAATGCGCAGTTTCTTTCTTGGAGGAATGACGGTGCGTACAAATTCTTCACGGGTCATCTTTTCATCCTCTTTAATTTTCTTTAACAAACTGTCAATCTCTGACTGTAGACTTACACCTGCATTTTCAAGCTGATGTAGCAAACTACGGAATTGCACCAGACGCTTAACCACAGGATGATTCTGCACGGATATTCTTTTAGATTTCAGCACGAAATAATACCCTATCTGTGTACAGTAGCTGGAACAAGAGAAAAATAAATAATTTAAAATAAAATAAACAAATCTTAAATCAAAATCATAAAAAATAGAGGTATGAAATACTTGAGGATGAGCTGATATTTTGATGTGATGTAATCAACTCCTGGACTTGAAGGGAGCACTCCTTCCTTCACTAATTTTAAAATAGGCTCTAGATTATTTTTTAGCTCAGCCATTTGACCTAGAAAAAGATGTTTTTCATAGATATAATTATGATAATAAAATTGAATGATTAGAATTTACACTTGAAATCTTCAATCAGTTCAATCAGTTCTGGAGACTCTTCAGTAAGGAGCTTAAGTTTTTCTCGCTTAGACAAACGAGAAAGATTAACATCAATTTTTTCTTCCTGTACAGAAGTCTGTCCTTTGATTTTGTCAGCTTCCTATCATACAGAATGTAGATTAGAAAATCAAATCAAATTGTAGTTGTGTTAGTTTATCACTTTTAAATGAGTGATGAAATCTAAACCAAAATCTGCTTCTTCCAACTGTTGAGCCATTCTCTGTTGAATGGCAAGTGCTTCTTGTTCTTCAAGTTCTGCTACTTCAGCATCAGACTCATTTGCATCTACATAATGTCATTATTAATATTATTGTGCTGGAGCCAACAGAAGATGTAATTTTTTATTTATGCATTACCATCCCATTCTTCATCAACATAGTCAGCATTATAATATGCTGATCTTTTTTTCCCCCATTCTAGATTTTCTTCTTCACCATCTCCTTCCTTCTCATCTTCCAGTTCACTGTCAAGGGGAGGTAAAGGTTCAGCTTCTAGTCGAGCTTTCTTCAGCTTCTTCTTTTTTGATCGCTTTAGTGTTTCATCTTCATCAGACGATGAAGCTACTCCCAATACATCTTCCTACAATTCAAGATATCACAGTTAATAAAAAAAACTGAAGAACAGAGTAATCCCACACTTTGTTATACCTGTGTATATCGTTTGGGCTTTTTCATCAATTTGGCCAATTTCTCCGCACCTTCGCGTTCCTCATTTTCATAGTATTCATCAACTGCATCATAAATGAATTCTGATGAGGTTGGGTCTACGGCCTCCTCATATTCTTCGTCATCCGATACAGCAGCCACTTTCGTTTTACGACTTGCTGAATTTTTAGGTTTCCCCATTTTCACTGAATTGTTAGTCAACGATTTAGTTTGCCCTCACGTGGTCGTCACTGTCTTATTCGTTTTTACGGTTTGACAGGTGTTCGTCTGCGGCACTTTTTCATTAACAATGCATTGCTGCCAAATTTAAACATAAAAAGTTAAAAACAATTTAAAACCTGGAAAAATGAAAAAAAAAAACGTGACAAATTGGTAAATGGCAACTGCCGGCCGTTTCTTTGGTTTTTTAAAAAGACAAATTCAAATTATTAGATATTAACATTGGATCCCTTAGTTTCCTTCCGATTGACCGATTCATAATCCGATTAAGATTTTCAAATTCCATTATTCATCGTACAAAAAATCCTAATTCAAATTTTGATTTCATAAAAATTAATTAAGCTTTATGAGAGATCTTTTTTAAGTTTATATTTGAACCCAAAACGAAATTTTTCGACTCAAAAAGGTCTGTGTTTTCATAACAAAAGAACTTGAACAAAAGGGTATTTCATATTTCAAGAAAGAAGTATCTAAAAATTATAATTTAGGAAAATCTTCGTTGGAAAAGCGGAATTCTCGTTCTGTTTCAGTAATATGGCTCCAACCTTACAATAAAGAATAAGTTGGTGTTTGTTTAATCAAGATGACAATCTTTTAAAATAACTTACCCAAAAGTCCCCTTCCTCTTCCAATTGCAGAAGTATTTCCAGCACCACTAGTGTTACGCGAAGATACAGAGGATGGTTCAGTTGATACTTCTACGTGCTCTTTTGGCGCCGAGAATTTTGCTGCAATTCGTCCGACTGCTATGTGCTTTACTGGATTTTCTAAAAATTGTAAAAGTAAATTTATTAATAAATTAAAACATCGATTTAAACGAGAAGGATAAAAACTCACCAGTTGGTTTCCGAGGTTGCGGAGGGATTGGTTCTACTTCTACTCGATTCTTTTTCTCTCCTTTAGCCACATACCTAATTTCCTCTTCTCTGAAATGGGAAATATTTGAAATAAAATAAATAATTTAACTTTCATATCATAGCAAGTATACTCTTTCTCTCGCAGGCGTTCTCGTTCTTTATCGCGATACTCCTTACGCTTAGATTTGGATAATCCTTGAGGAACACTAGAGAGAAATAATTGTATACAAAATGTCAGTACATGAATAAACCTAATAGTACGTCATGTAGTTAGCTTTGGCAAGCATTTTCTCTGATGAGAAGCTGGGAGCAGACAAAGTTGCATCTTCCCAGCTTTCTAGCTCAGTAGTTGGTAATACAGCATTATGCTTCAGAGTTGGTTGAAAGAACTTTGGCTGAAGCTCCGCTGCAAAGTTAGAAATATTTAAATATCTGTATATCAACATAAAACTAGACACCAACCATTCCACATTTTTAAATTAGCCACTTTCTCTAATTTGTGTTCACATGATTCTAGGTGATCATTCAATTCACTCCTTCTAACATAGTGCAGGTGCCAATATTGGCATTGCACAAAATCATGATTCTTAGGAAGATTCTGTAAATTAATTAAAGTTAATCACAGATACAGTGACAATAAACAATAATAAACAAAACAAATCACTTACACGTTTACATTTGATTAAATGAGCTTGGAATCTCCTATTGGAACATCAGTTTTAAATCAATCTTTATCATAGAAAATATTTGTGAAAAAATCGCTCACCGTCTTTCGACCACGTGCACTGGGTCAAAAGGGCACACAACACGTTCAGTAAGGTTTTTCAAATGATTCATTCCCAAACCTGCATGCAGTTATTAATTTGTCCAATATACTAACGACTGAAAAAATTGAATAATTATTTGAAACGTTCCCAACCCTTTGTCTCAGTGTCTTGCGACTATTTGTCTTCGTCTCTTCGACTCTTCGAAACAATGCACAATACAGACGTCTTCTTGTCTCTGATAATCTCGTCTCGTCACTCTCGTGTTTGCCGAGCAGTTACGTCTTTTGTTTTCTTGATTGCAACAAGTGGCGACACCGCAATCATGCGAAAATGATCACAAATTTGTCCAATTTAATAAAGTTGGAACGTACATTTATTAAGATTTCAATTTTCCACTATTTCAAAATCCGAATTTTTACGCTTGCTTTTTTAATTAATGGAGTTACACACTTACACGTAACACGTCATACACCATATTTTCTAATATGGCAATCGTCATTTTTCAAACGTTCCTAAATTTAAAATCACTTTATTCCGTCTACCGGTTCACAGCAACAAAAAACTGTGATTTAACTTGAAGAAATCATTGGTTGGATCATTGTTGTTAATCTAAGTAAAATCCTCGAGTTTTAACGAGTAAAAGAGAAGAATGTATTTTTTAAATGTTCCGTTTTATAAAGATATCTCCGACATATATTTTGCTTAACGGACATTTTTGTCACACAATTCGAGCGATGCTAAAAAAACTTGTTGAGTGTTATCTTTTGTGTCCTCCACCTGACTTGTGCCTGAGGAATCAAATTTGTGTACTATTGTGTGCTAAATTGCTAATACTTTCTTGTAATAATTGGCATGGACCTGCTAGTGTAGAGAGAAAGGTGAGACCTCACTTTTTCTTTCTATTCAGGATCTACCAAAAAGGCAAGGTAATAAAGCGTCGTGCATCACACGTCCTGTGGAGCAACAGCATGAGCGCGTGCCTCCCTGCAATGAACTCTCGAACTCTGATTCTTGCCTTCGAAAAAATGGTCTTATGTTCGTCATGACAAAATGTAAGGCTGTCTAAACACTACGGCGCTTTTTAATGTTGGGTGGAGTAGGATTTGAAGAAAAGGTTCAACCGAAAATACAAATGGCAGACATTTATTACCATTTGTGGCCTACTTATTTAGACTATAGAAGAAAACAAGAGGAATCAAATAGGTTTCTTAATAAATTTATTTAGGTCCTGCGAGTCATGGTGCAACTTCTGTATAGCTAATGCGGGGGTCTCTTTTGTGTATTCTTTCAGTATTTCGCTATGGGTCTACAATCTCAACCACGCAACTGCTGCTGGCCTTGTTTCATTTAGCTTCATCGATAAGAGGGTCTGAATATTTGTATTCTGTTTCCAAAGATTCGTCACGGTTCTATAAGTACAAATTTTCGTGTAGCAACTTCAAATATAACTTCTTAAGTTCTTTACAGACAGCAAGTTTTAAAATAACTAAGCTAATGAACCCTTATTGTTTCTAAAACCAAGCTTGGGCCCTGGACTGTTGTTGATGTTATTGAAAATTTGATTTAGTGCTTTTATTTACGCATCAATTTCTTTTACACTTTCTTTGACAACGGAAAGAAAAATCGAAAAAAAAAACTCGGTTAATCGTCACCCTTGTTGTTTTCGGTTGTTTTATCCTTTATTTCGATCTGTGCTGTTAATATCGTATAGAATTGATCGGGCGATAGGCAATATTTGCGAAAAACTTTTACTTTTCTCAACGACCCAAGATAGTTCATCAAGAAGTCTCTCACTTTCGTGGGTCGAGATACCGTGACGAAATGATGTAATTTCAACTACTATCGGTTCTCTTCACTGTTGCTTTGTTGCAAAACCGTGGCAATCTCAAGATCGTGAAAAGAAATCTTCGCAAATGAGTTGAATTGTTCAGTTAGTTGACTCATCCGCCCACTAGAAAATGCATTATTCCAAAAGTCGGCGGGATGAATAGCTACACTTGATTGTAGCCTGCCTTGCCGCCTGATGCCTCCAGCATAGCTCCGGGAGACACATTAGTCTTCCCTGGTGGTAGGAGTATAGTCGAAGTGCACGGCAGACTGATTTTAAGTGAAAGGTGTAAAATGTTTTGTTATGAATTTTCGATTTCCTCTTTTGATTCAAGATAGTACACTATACTATGTCGGACACTTGCACGACCAGCAGGCAACCGTTCCAATATAAAGCATCTATTTATTGTTAAAAAGAAATAGAAATCAAAAAGAGTGGTGAGTTCAATAAACATGGTTGGACGTCCGAAAGGGATTGACTTCGTGCGTTCAAGAAACAAATTGTTGGCGCGTTCGGCTTTGTGCTGGTGGGTGGGCAGTTGACCGCACCTACACGACAACAACATACAGGTAATAGGTATAAGACAACCGCAGGTACGTTCTGCTACATTTCCCTTAGAAATAATTAAGAAAAATGTCCTCTTGTGACTTTCTCCGCAGTTTAACCTACTTGCGAGGAGCGTAAATATTAACAAACTGAATTATTGCTGGCGCTCAATTATTGGGAGTAGGGATCAATCAACAACAAAAGAGAACCCTATAAACGCGGCGTGGCTGCATGGAAGAAGACACGTCGTTTCTACTTTCTCGTTTTTTTACTTGTCTTTTTTTTCAAATAAACTTTTGTATTCGGGTTTTCAATCCTTGAACCGCTTACGGCGAGTAACATTTTCGTGTTCCCCCGCCGACGGTTAATTCCTTTGGTTTGCTAATTATAACGCAGCCCGACGGACGATTTGTTGTGTGTTTTGTTCCCGTCAAGAGAAATCCCGAAGAGAAGGTCTGATTTATGAGTCACGACCCGGCCGGCTGAAACTCTCTGGTCAAAATGCTTTGCTATCGTTTTTATTTAACCAACCCACAGTTTTCTGTGGATTTTCAAAAGTAGCATCGGCCTTGATGATTGATCAACGCTGCCATTGAAATATAGAAGAGATTTCCTCGAAGACGTCACTTGGGCGTGGACCATTCGGCACTTGGATGACGCAGATGGCTTCTTTTGCGCAACTTTTTTTTAAAAAAAGTTTAGAAACGATATGATTACACAAGGTTGCCAGCAGTCTGTTGTTGAACACAACGTGATGTGCTCTTCTTTTATAATAAAAACCGCACAAGCAGAACTGGACAACATCTGGAAAATCAGTTTTGCTAGAATAATGAGCGCATTTTCTATTGTCAGGGAAAGAAGAATTGGTGAGTGACACAGTTTTTTGTCTAGTTGTTATTGAAGAAGAATTTGGAAAAAAAAAAACAGATGAAATCGTGTCTGAGCTGTTATGTTTTCTTCCCACACGCGTAGGCGGGCATAGCCAGCTTTTGTCCTGCCAGCAGCAGCACTCGTCTATTTGTCTATACAAAATAGCTCGAAAAGAGTAAAGAAATTCTCTTTCATCGATAGCGCGTTTTCTCTTTTCGACCGTGAATGCACCGAGCGTCCACGCCCTGTTTTACATCATAGCCGTCGATTTTAAACGGAATATCTCTAACACGACAAACGAGGAATCGACTATATGCACTTTCCCGTTTTGGGAAACCATTTTTTACGCGTTTGCAAAAGCAATTGGCACGACGGAGAAAGTCGACAATAAACATTCTAATACCTAATCATTATTATCGTCTTGAAATTGAAGATTCGTCCGATAGAATAAACAGCCGTTTGCTTAAGGATGAATTTGGAATTACAGATATGATCGTTGGGCAGATTTATTAAACAGATAAGAATTATTCAATGATTTAAGTGTGAATGCCGTTAAGTTAATTTTCATTTATATTTTTAAAAAAGAAGTGATGATACTTTACTGACTGATCTCATTACAAGTATGGGTTTCACAATTAAACTGAAACACCTGCTTGATTTTCAATGGAATGAACATGAATCTCAACATAGTCAAATAAAATAAAATTCGTTTTTTTTTTTTGTGTGTAGTCAGCAGTTAGTGAATTCAGAAGGTAATCTTTCTACTTGACAATCTTAAATGGGGGATAACGGTAACAGCACAGCAGTATACATATATTTCCAACTATACTGGGACAGTCAACGGCTGTTATTTCAATTTTTACGCTACGATTTGGTTGCTTTTTAATACCATCAGGGTTGCCTTTGTCTCATTCAGCAGCCTACGTGGTTTTCCTAACATGCGATAATAAAAAACTTTTTTAGTATCGCCTTACTTTTGTGTTTATGTAAGCTCTCTCCAATGAATCGCCGACAACCTAAATCTATTTAGTCAACATCCATTCAGCAAAAAAACAGCAACAAACAAACATATTCGTCATTTCGAAACCCCCGGTCCACTTTGGTTTTACAATAAGAGAAACGTCTAATTGCTGCTGCTCGTCGTTCGAGAGAGAGACTATAATACGTATGAGATTATATTTGTATACCAATGATAGCTTGATAATTGACGGTGTCGGGATTTTATAATGACTCGATGACCATCACGAACGTTCTGGCACCAATGATTCGAGGTGAAGTCGATTTTCTAAAGATCGGTCATGGACTATCGGACCTAATCAGAATTACGTTCAATTCCATCGACAGTTGCCGGCCCATAAAGAAACTCACGAAACACCGCACCTGTTGAAAGGTAGTACCTCTCTCTCCCTAGTTCTGCCACTCGTTCGTGACTCCCGCGCTCGGATAGCTCGGGCTCTCTATAAATACAAGAGAGACAAGCGTGTTCTTGACAGAGCTCACTTGGTCAGACGTCGTGGAAACTGGAACACACCTCTCAGTGCTGCTCTTCGTCGTACAGAGAGCCATTTTTGTAACACTCGAAAAAATATTGTAACAAAGCGCTCAAAACATAGAAGACGAGCCTTTTTTAAAAGTTTTCATAATATTACAGCGACTCAAACTTCACTCAGGTAAGATTTGATTCACTTTATTTTCATTTATTACGTTGGCCATCATCACGAACATTGAATTTAGTCGTGCTGAACGAATCGCTGGCTAAATCCTCACAAGTGAAAGTGAATAGGTAGTAAATCATTTTATTAGAAAAGAAAATGAAGAAACGGTTTTGTATAACACTTATTTATACAATCGGAGTGAACAAATGCTGCCTGCCTCTGATCAATAGCAATCAGCTTTATATCTGCCATTTATTCCGTTCATTTGTCGAATTCTTTTTTTTACCTTTCGATTACAACACTATCATTTTAAAATGAATAACTCATCCGTGTCGATTGGCCATGAAAGCTCCCTTATGGAGCATTCAGCATTGAACGTGTAGCTTTCATTCTAAAAAAAAGGGCGTCATTCATTTTGTATAACCTATTGATTTTTGGTTGACTTTGTTTTAACGACGGTGGGAAACGGCCTTTTACTTGATGCAAATTGATTAATATACTTTATTGAAATGTTGGCAGTAAGTATGAGATTGCGCTGCGATGCACATATACTTGACCGTTTTCAAGTGACATCAAAGTGGGCCGCCTGCTTTCTACGTTCGTGTTGATGTCGACCAACACTTATCATTTATACCAAGCGTAACTCGGCAGTTACAATGTTATATTACAGACACATTATTTTCAGGCGACTCTTGCGTGGCGATCGTAGATGAGGGGTGCGTAGTTATTGAGGCTACATTGGGCAATTTTCACACCGGCGGTGAAATTCGATTCAACTGTCGGGCAGCACTCTAATTAGGTGTCTTTATTTCGGTATCCTAACCGTATCCCAGATTCACATGATTTGTACCTGCATAGGTGAAAGAAAGTAAAAACGCAACTTTTTCTTTTGGATGAAGAAATGTGTCTTGAAAGAAATGTGTTTTTGTTTTTGTTTTTTTGTTTGTTATTGCAGAAGAATGATGATGATGTCTCGTTGGTTCATTGGAATCGTCACGGTGGGCATGCTGGTCGTTGCTGCTGCCGCCAGCGAAATCGAAGATGAGGAACAGAAAGAACCCGTAACCAATACATCAGAAGGTGTTCGTACAGGTCGTCAATATCACTCAAGCTCAAGCCGTCCTTCTTTGCTGAGCCGCAACCCAAGCCATCTGGTGGATTATGCAAAGCTGGATGATAGTGTGGTTCAATATGATCCATCTGGTCTTGGGTTCGAAATTCAGAAACCCGGGGTTTTCCAATACCAATATCGACCGGGATACCACTCTGAGCCAGTCAAGCCAACTGCTTACGTTCAAACAAAACCACCTTACCATGAAAAATCCGTTTACTCTTATAGCCCCGAACCGCGTAAACCAGCCTATCCTCCAAGACCGGCTTATCATGAATCTGCTAAACCTCATCATTATCCTGGTTACACAGGGCCTAAACCTTCTTACAAACCGGATACTCCTTATCCTGTCGGAGCAGCTCCTTATCCAGAAAATCCAAACAAATACGACGACAAATATCCTTACTATTGTCCTAAGGTAGGCGGTTATGAGTCGCAGTGTCGTCCAGCCAAGGATTGTGCTATTTGGTACGATCTTGTCCTTAGCACTCCAGGAAGTACCTGCAAACTGCCGGATGGAGAACCGGGAACTTGTTGCCCCGATCTTCCCTATAACAGTAAGTGGCACTTTTTAATTTAGTTTAAAGAACTCGAATCTAATGTTTGGTATATATTTCACAGGTTATAATGGTCCCATCAAGCAGGCTAATAAGAAAATCGTCAAGATAGAGAAACAGTGTATTGATCTTTTTTCAGTTAACGCTGCAGCTCACGCGGGTCAGTTCCAATTGCGTTTGATGGATGAGACGGAGAAGCTCCTGCGCGCTAACAATATCATAGTCAGACCCAGTTCATCTCAGTCCACACATTTGTTATTCTTCCAGACAACTTTCGAGTCAAGGCAGCTCAGTCGTGGAGCCCTAACTGGAGTTGAAACTACTAGAGAACTCGGCAAAAGGTACATACTGTTTGATCTAATAAGAATTGAATCGCATTAAATGATCGTTACTCATTTCCTGGTTCTCGGTTTAGATTTGAATTGACTCCAGAAGAGGCCGGTTTTGGTTTAAATCAATTCAATCTAAGAGACACAATTTTGAAAGAGACATGCCCCTCTGATCCTGTATGCGATCAAAAGACTCTCCGTTCTCCCTTCCGGACATTAGACGGTTCTTGCAATAACATCAAACGTTCCTTCTGGGGCAAGTCACGCACTCAGTTTCAGCGCGCTCTTGTTCCAGCTTACTTTGATGGTAACATTCTTTTGACAACCTAGAATTACAAAGATGTAGGACGACGCGCAAATGTAATCATTTTTTTTTCTATATAGGTGTATGGCTTCCGCGACGGGCTGAAAACGGTGGCGAACTTCCCAGGTAATGGCTAAAAAGATTGCGCATCATTCGTTACGCTATTCGAATTACCGCGGAGTTTAATTTCCTCTTTGGAAGCTACTAGTAGCTATAAAACATTCATTCACGTATTCTACGTAGTTTATTGTCCTTCGTAAAATAATCTATCTCGCGTTGCTCATTTCAGTCCGCGTTTAGTGTCGATTTCTGTGGTTTTGGACGTCGATGCTCCCAGCGAGACCGATACCACCTGGGTCATGCAGTACGGCCAGTTTGTTGATCACGATCTGACGTCGACTCCAGTCTTCCGCATGAGTATATAACAGATTTGGGGTAATTGAAGCTTGAAAATAAAACATTGAATATTTGCCATAGATGCCAACGGAATGGGCATCCAGTGCTGCACAGAAGAAGGAAGGTTATTGAACAACACCGAGCTTCTTCATCCTGAATGTCTTCCCATTGAAATACCAATCGACGATCCGTTTTTCGCCAAGTTCGGTCAACGCTGTATGAGCTTTGTCCGTTCCACTCCAGCACCCAGATTTGATTGCAGCTTCGGTCACGGAGAACAGGTCAGTCGTTTGAATGAGTCACCATTCCAGTTTTACCGTTACAGGCTCATAAGTTACTGTCGACACCATATGTGAGTCTCAATTTGAACACTACCTACAGGCACGACATGTGTTATCTTTTTAACACATGGATTTCACATTTTTACATATCTCTTGAACCATAGTCATTCAAATTGTTCTAAATTGTTACTTTGAAAGAACCCTATTTGATAGTTAATGGAATGTCAACGGGTTTAAATTGCCCGTAGTAATTATGTAGTACTTCTTTTTTTGTTGCAAAACTATTCAACCGCGATCTAGCCTAACACACTTTTCTTCTGGCATCCTCAATTGAACATGAAATTCTTACTTTTGCAGATGAATCAGTTGACCCACTTTTTAGATCATTCCAACGTGTACGGCTCTGACAATAAAGAAGCCGCAGAGCTGCGCACATTTAAAAACGGTGCTCTGAAAGTGACTCCTCAAAAGGGTCACCACGAATTGGACTTACTACCGCCAGATAATGATCCCGAAATGAATTGCACTTTATCTAAAGCGGTTACAGGAATTGATCGACCAAGTGATGTCAAGTGCTTCAAAGCAGGTGAGGAGAAAATGATTAAAGAATGAGGCGCGTCGGAAAGCTTTGAAAAATTACATTTATACAACCAATTTCTCGCAGGTGACGCGCGGTCGAACGAACATCCCAATTTGGCTGTCACGCACACTGTTTTCATGCGTGAACACAACAGAGTTGTGGCAGAGCTCGCCTATTTGAACCCGTTTTGGGATGACGAGCGTCTTTACCAAGAGGCCAGACGCATTTTGATCGCTCAGATGCAACACATTACCTACAATGAATGGCTGCCCATTGTTATTGGAGTGGCAAAAATGCAGGAACTCGGTCTAGTGCCACTCCAACACGGTTTCAGCAACAATTACGACGAGAACATTAATCCAACCGTTTTGAACGAATTCGCTACAGCCGCTTTCCGATTCGGTCACACGCTCATTCAAGGAAAGCAAGAGTAAGTTTTATTGGAGTTTCTATTTTTATTCGTTTATAGTACTATACTGACGTGTTGGTTTTCTTTCTTTTTTTCAGTTTAATTAATCACAGAAGAAAGAAAGAGGCTCACATTTTATTGCGTCAACACTTTTTCAAATCGCAAGTGGTCTACACACCTGGCAACCTTGATAAATTCTTGATTGGCTTGGCTACTCAACCCGGACAAGATTTTGACAATTACTTCACCGAGGAGGTGATATAGAGAAATTTTCATTTGATTTGTTGCGGCTATTCATAACGGATTTACGGTTTCGTTACAGATTACCAATCACTTATTCGAAGAGGAAGGCAAGGGTTTCGGTATGGATTTGGTGGCCCTCAACCTTCAACGTGGTCGTGATCACGGTAACATATAACGTTCATAGATTGACAAAGAAAATGATTGAATTGTTGTTCGTCTTTCTTCCAGGACTTCCCGGCTACAATGCTTATCGGGCTCTCTGTGGCCTTCCGCGCGCTCAGTACTTTGCTGATCTACTTGACGTGATTTCTCCTGCCGTAAGTAGTTTTTTGTTATTGCCTAATAGAAACATTTTATGACTTGTGGCTTTGTCAACAGATTGTCGAACGCTTCGAACTTCTTTACGACACGGTGGACGACATCGATTTATTTATTGGTGCCGTTTCCGAGAGAAAAGCCGATGGTGCTTTGTTGGGTCCCACTTTCCAGTGTATCGTAGCCGATCAGTTTTTGAGATTGAAACGTGGTGATCGATACTTTTACGATCTTGGAGGACAGCCGGGCTCGTTCACGGAAGGTATTCAAAAATTCAAGATAACCGATTTTGAAACGAATTTGAATTATTCGCTTGGAATACAGAACAATTATACGAAATTCGGCAAGCCAGTTTTGCCCGCATCGTTTGCGATAATAGCCATGTCCATCACACTCAACCGCTTATCTTCAAATCTGAATCTGCCGCGTAAATATTCATTTGAGGGATTACTTTTTTAAATGGGATAATCAATAACTTCTTTTTGATTATTTGATTCACAGAAATCGAATCGTGGGATGCGATTCTTCGACTATTCCTCGTGTAAATCTTCTCCCGTGGCAGGAAGGTTATGAAAAACCATACAAAAGGCCGTATCCTACCCCATAAAAAAAGATTTAAGTTAATTTTTTTTTTTGCTTTCTCTGAAAGTTCATGCTGTTAATTCAGATTGCACATTTAACATTTTATTGTATTATTGGAAAGGATAAACAAATATATCATTTTTAATTCCCTGTCGTAGATCTGTCGTTTTTTTGTTGTTAAACAAGGTTTATGGTCAATAGTTTGAGAGAGTTATGAGATGGGTAATATGGCCGAAATGGATTTGTTCCGTTTTGTTCTAATAAGACAATTGTAATAGCACAACAAACGAATACTGTTTTGGTAAATGGGAAAGGAAAACGGGCACCTACGTATAGCGTCTTCATTTGAACAAGAGTCGATATCGGTATAGTTCAGCCAGTAGAATGTTCAGTCATGCATGAAGACAAAGATAATGGTTGTTTTATACAGTGTCTTTTTTTTAAAGGGGGGGGGGGATATTCCATGGATCTATATTCCATGATAGTTAACCTAGTTTTCCGAAACCTAAAATAGCGTTTGCATTGCCTGTATTATTTCAAGAGGTGTATTGCCGTGGGAATGTTGTCGTTCTTTTTATTAAGGAAATTCGACGTCTCTTTGAACGGGAAAGAATTTACCATATCGACATGCCAACAGTTGGCTGTCGAACGGTCATTAATGTGACTCTTTTTGTTTCCGCCTTTTTTTAACGGCTTTAAAAGCCCGTTTTTCGTTTACGACTTTTCTCAAACTTTCGTCGACGTGAAGTTACATTCTTACGTCTGTAACTGCTTCTCGCTGTACATAGAGAGTCTGGGAATTAAGATGGTCCACATGCCGCATGATTTTATGTGACCAAATTCTAGTAGTTCTAGCGATAATTCCCGGTCATTTAAAACTGTAATGGCAGCGTTGTTTCGATACTTTTTCTCCAATACCCATCATATAAAATGTGATAAATAACCTTACTATCGTTTTCCAGATTTGTTTTCTCTTCTATTCACCGCCAACTATCTATTATATTATTCATTTAATATATATACGTAAAGAACACAATTCCCCCAGTAAACAAAGTTGTTAAAATAATACATCTTTCAAATAGAAAGCCTCTTTTATTTACAGGAAACCTGTGTTGGGTAATCCAACCACTATCATAATGCGGCTGCTGTTTGAATTTTTACGGATTGAAAATTGCTATGCGCGATCGGATAATCGAGGCAGCTATAGTCGTCACTCGTCAGACGCGAAAGTTTTCTTGAACGAAAAGATTTTCAATTTCAGACCCTGACTCGACACAAATACCAACAAATATACGATTGTTGATTATACATATTATACATGTCTTCTATTATATACGTATAGTCTCTATAGGTACAGCTAGCTAGCAATTCATTACGAGGGAAATACAATAGCAAACAAATAAAGGGAGGGTAGATAATTGTCATTTTATGCTTGGCTTATAATATCCTCGGCTGCCATGGTACAAAACGGTTAAAACTGTTTGTATAAACGCTTCCACGGAACTTTCCCGTGTGATTGCGTATAAATACAAGAGAGAAAAACGGTTCCTTAACAGAGTCAGTTGATCAGGTGTCGTGAAAACAGTAACATACATCCAATAGAGTTGTTCTCTAACGACTATACATACAAGTGCGTTCATACTATACAACACTGGAGTTCTAAGGCCTCATTTTAGGTCAGTGTTGATTCATTTCGACATTTCCATTTTATTACTTAATTGATAAAGCTGTTCATTATTGCGTGGTGATGTTTAGAATAATAGAATTTCGTGTCGTGGTGACGAATGTAGTCAATAATAATTTCTCTTTATGTCATATTGTAATAAACAGTGACTACAGTGGTGCAATTTCTAATAAATAAAACGATGCCTTAAGGAGAAGTTAAAAACGTTATTCGACACTCCGTAAAAGTTATTTGCGTCGTTAACCAGCACCCATTACGCGGAAGGGATCTGAATTGGGCCCTTAGAAGTTAAATTTTATAAGCGGGGAAAAGTATCACAGACTTGTACTACTTGTACTCTGTAGAAACTTAAATTATCACAACTTAACCAGATTCACAAATGAATGAAGTTTTGAATTATCATTTCTTAATTACATTATTCCATTTTTTCCTTATTTACATCTCTTTCTTTTCATCCTTTAGAATTCAAAATGTTGCCGCGTTTCGGGGTTGGAGTGCTCATTATTGTCCTGATTGCTGTAGCCAGCAGCCAAAGCGTCAGGAAATCGAAAGGCTCAAATGGTGGAACTAGAAAGATAAGACGTCAACATTCTTCTCGACGACCTGACTCGTCATTGAATGTGAATCCAAGCTCTGTAGAGTTTAAAAGGATCGACGATGGTGTCGTTCAATACGATCCTTCTGGATTGGGATTCGAGTTCAAATTACCGTTCCAGGATGATTTTGAGGCTCAGCATGTCAAACCCGACGATGGATCTATAACTCCTGATGCAAAATCCAAGGCGGAATTTCAAGAAAATAACCCTGTTTATCATACGTCACCAAATCCTGAACCGACTCATCCGCCTTCGTCAACTCAACCACCAGCTTACATTGAATTTCCTTTCGATGCACCTATCGTTCCTGCTTATTTCTCCGGCTTTTCCGTGCCGAAACCCTCTTACAATTTGGAAACACCACCTGACAATTCTTATACTACAATCGGCCCAGGCAAATACAACAACAAATATCCTTACTACTGCCCCAAGGTAGGCGGTTACGAGTCACAGTGCCGGCCAACCAAAGATTGCTCAGTTTGGTATGATCTCGTTCTTATTACTCCCGATGCTGCTTGCAAATTGCCAGAAGGAGAACCGGGAACTTGTTGTCCCGATCTCCCTTATAACAGTATGTATTCACCATCAAAATTCGCGTTCACCCAAATTACTTTTATCTGAATTGTTATATATTTAGGTTATGGAGAAAGTATCAAGAAAGCAAAGAAAAACGTGAAATGTGAGCATCAGTGTATTGATATTTACTCTGTGAACGCGGCCGCTCATGCCGGTCAGTTTCATATGCGTTTGATGGACGAGACGGAGAAAATTCTCCGCGACAAGAACATCACCATCAGACCCAGTTCGTCTTCTTACACGCATTTACTTTTTCAGACAGCAACCGAAGCTGAACATCTTAGTCGGGCCGCGTTAACTAGTATTGAGACAACCAGAGAACTTGGCAAAAGGTTTAATTATATTACGTTTCGGTTTTATTTAATTCATGAACTAAAAACAAATTTACTCAACCATAAATCTCCGTTTAGATTTGATTTGACTCCAGAAGAGGCTGGTTTTGGTTTGACCCAGTTCAATCTCAAGGATACCATTTTATCAGATTCCTGTCCATCTGATCCCGTTTGTGATGAAAAGACTCTCCTTTCTCCCTATCGGACCCTTGATGGTTCGTGTAATAACGTCAAATACCCGTCTTGGGGCAAGTCACGGACACAATTTCAACGCGCTCTCATTCCTGCTTACGCCGATGGTAATATTCGTTTAAAAAAAAACTAATCATCCTAAATATGTAGGACGGTATAATAATTAAACAATTCATCAGGTGTGTGGCTTCCAAGGAGGACACAAAACGGTAGTGAACTTCCCAGGTAATAAAAAAGAGATATATATAAGAAAATGGGTTGAGCGCGCCATCTGTTTTCAAATCAAGCTTTTTTTAAAAAGAGATTTGATTAACTTGTCGTTGTGGTCTCTCAAGTTTATTGTCACGTTTCTTTACAGCCCTCGTTTGGTGTCCATATCTGTGGTTTTGGATAAAAGTTCTCCCAGCGAGGCGGAAACCACTTGGGTCATGCAATACGGCCAATTTCTTGCGCACGATCTTGCTTTGAGTTCGGTCTTCCGCATGAGTATTGAATTTCTTTATAAATAGAAATTTTTAATCGTTTCTTTAAAAAAAATACGTTTCTCTTTCTCACGTAGACGACAATTCGGGCATCGAGTGTTGTACAGAAGAAGGAAAATCGCTGAAAGACGCTGAACTACTTCATCCCGAATGTATGCCCATTGAAATCCCAGACGGCGATCCAGTTTTTCTCCAAATTCGGTCAGCGTTGCATGAGTTTCGTACGTACCACCCCAGCACCTAGATTTGATTGTAGTCTCGGCCATGGAGAGCAGGTTAGTTCTAATGAAGCGTCGCCATCCAGCGGTACTTTATTGTTACCAGGGAATATGCTTTTTATTAATAAGGACATGTTTTTGTCACGTTTTTTCACGAAATTACTGTTTTCATTATCAAGATGAATGGGATCACCCACTATTTGGATCATTCCAACGTGTACGGCTCCTGACAATAAACAGGCAGCTGCGTTGCGCACGTATGAAAACGGAGCCCTTAAAGTGACACACCAAAAGGGTCATTATGATTTGGACCTACTCCCACCAGATAATATGGCTGAGACTAACTGTACCTTATCCAAAGCCATTTCTGGCATAGATCCACCCGATAATGTTAAATGCTTCAAAGCAGGTGCAGTTGCGGTCATATAAACAACTTTATTAACTGAAGATTATAATTAAATTCCTACAATTTTAAAGGCGATTCACGAACTAATCAATCGCCTAACTTGGCTGTTACACAAACAATATTCATGAGAGAACACAACAGACTTGCGGCCGAACTTGCCTATTTGAACCCGCATTGGAATGATGAGCGTCTCTATCAAGAGGCCAGGCGCATTTTGATCGCTCAGATGCAGCACATCACCTACAACTGAATGGCTTCCTATTCGTAATTGGTCGAGCGAAAATGCAGGAACTCGGTTTATTACCACTCCAACAGGGTTTGAATGAAGATTATTCCAAAAATCTGAATCCAAGTATCTTGAACGAATTCGCTACAGCCGCTTTCCGATTTCGGTCACACTCTAATTCAAGGAAAGCAAGAGTAAGTCCAAAGTCGTACGTTTGACTTCTATACTTCATGATAAGATAAATATAGTCTATGAAATATTTTCAATTTTCTTTCATCAGTCTAAGCAATCGTAGGAGGAAGAAGGAATCGCATATTCTGTTGCGCCAGCATTTTAATAAAGTGCAGAAAGTCTACACTCCAGGAAATCTCGAGAAGTTCCTGATTGGCTTGGCTACTCAACCCGGACAAGATTTTGACAATTATTTCTCCAAGGAGGTTAATACGAGTACTTTTGAGTTTTTAAAATCCAAGTTGATTTATGATTTGATATTGTTGTCACTTTGTTAGGTTACCAATCACTTATTTGAAGAGGAAGGCAAAGGTTTTGGTTTGGATTTAGTCTCTTTAAATATTCAACGCGGTCGTGATCACGGTATATTTCTTTTAAAAGAAATTTAAAAAAAAAACTAGAGCTTTGTAGATTATATTATTTCGGTTATTCTATTTAGGTTTGCCGGGATACAATGAGTATCGCGCTCTTTGTGGTATCCCTCGGGCGAAAAAATTTAGCGATCTTCTCGATTTGATTTCTCCGGCGGTATTTTTAAAAATTCTGAAATTCTAGACCTGCAATCAAGTCGTTAAAATGAAAATGTCTCCTTTTACAGATTGTTGAGCGCTTTGAGTTATTGTATGACTCAGTGGACGACATCGACCTGTACATCGGAGGAGTTTCAGAAGATAAATTTGAAGGTGCCTTGATAGGCCCAACCTTCCAGTGTATCGTAGCCGATCAATTTTTGAGACTGAAAAGAGGTGATCGATATTTCTATGATGTTGGAGGACAGCCCGGCTCGTTCACTGAAGGTAACGAATAATGAAATTAGTCGCAATAATTCAAGATTATAATTCATTTTGAGTTTTACAGAACAATTGTACGAAATTCGGAAAATCAGTTTCGCCCGTCTCGTCTGCGACAATAGCTTCGTGTTGTACACTCAGCCATTGATCTTCAAATTCGAATCTGACGTGTAAATTTTTCTTTGATTTAAAGAGGAGTATAACCAATCAATATTTAAAAATTTTCTTTTTTTAAATTTATTTCAGAAATCGAGTTGTGGATTGTGACTCGTCCTCTATCCCCCGTGTTGATCTTCTGTCTTGGAAGGAGAATTCTACGAAACTTTACAAAAGATCTGACATCTCTGTCCCTCTCAAGAAGATTTAATAAGCCAAATGATTTTTTAATTAGAATTCAGTTCGTGTGAAATACCGTTACGCGTCAAGTAAATTCAATAAATACATTGACCAAAACTGAATTCAAATGATTGAAATACATTTATACATATGTTTTTTTTTTCGTTGGGAGATTGTTGCATTTGACATTTTATGCTACGTATTAGTACAGGAACTCGTGTGGCAAGTCTTGTGGGGCAATACAAATTCCAAAGCCAAATTAATTGATTGTAACCGTGATAAACAACCACTTCCTTTGAGCAACTAACCGAATCCAATTTTCTATTCTAATTAAAGGAAACGACAATTAACCAAATGGTGCGATATAAAGTTGCGGTGACTCTCGCCGCTTGTCTGCGATGAAAAACTGACGGAAATAACTAAACCAAATAATTTCCCCGTGATAATATATGCTTTATGCCTTTGTCTAAAAAACACAGAAAAGCTACACTATCGGGATCTTTTGGCACAGACGGGTTCGGCTAGTCGATCCGTACGATTTCGTTCCTTATTTCGGTAACCTTTTACTATTTTAAATTCATAAATACTGTAGGCTACATACATGTTTTATTGTTTCACCGTTTCTTTTTTAATTGAAATTTCATTCAAATTAGTAATTATTATTGTTTCGTCTTGATTTCTGCTCAAGATTTGACAATGATGTCGAAGTGGATCATCGGAGTAGCCGTAATGAGCTTACTTGTGCTCTCTGTAGCCTCTTATAGCTATAATAACGCCCAGCAGCAACAATACCCATCATACCCAAGTTATCCAGCTCCTCCGGCATACAAAACTTGTCCGGCGATTGGCGGTCAGCAGTCGAAATGTCGTCCAGCCAAAGATTGTTCTGTGTGGTACGATCTCGTAGTGGCCATTCCTGATGCAGGTTGCAAATTGAGTGACGGAAATCCAGGCATATGTTGTCCGGATCTTCCCTACAATGGTATACATATTTGCATTCAAGCCCAATCATTCTGGCATGATATCAAACGGGAAACTAATGTTTATTAATATTCCGATCTTATACAGGCAATGGATCGCCCATCCAAAGAAAAACAAAAGCTGTGCCCTTTACCTTTAGTAATCCTAACACCGCAACTGTGGAAAAAGCCATCGAAGCAGGACGGAAAAAAGTGGCGTGTGTGGCTGAAACCCAAACTTGTCTGTTGGAAAACAATGTCCGACCCAGGCCCGGATCGTCGAGTTCTCTTCTCTCTTTTTTCAATCGAGATACATCACCGGAAGCCAAAAAAACCACTGAGGGTGCAACGTTTGCTTTTTTTGCTGCCACGGAACTTTTGAAAGAGTTTCAATCGTAATTTTGTTAAATATTTTGATTTTCAATTTTAATGACATTTTTTGAGAAAATTTGTTTCATCTTTTAGTGAAAAAGTCACGCCGCTTCAGGCGGTAGCTTCCCTATCCGAAATCAGCCTTCAAGGGACTAGTTTGGCTAACACTTGTCCCGTTAACCCAACCTGCGGTCAATCTCTCCGCTCTCCCTTTCGAACGCTGGACGGTTCGTGTAATAACGTCGCACAGACTATACTGGGGAGATCGTCAACCCAATATCAACGCCTTCTTGACGCAGAATACAACGATGGTAATATTTTTTTTTAAATAGGCCTACTTAGATTACGTACATATCATTTTGTAATAAATTTGTCTATACTTGTCGTAGGAGTGACGACACCAAGGAAGGCTAAAGATGGCGATGAACTTCCTAGGTAATAAAGAAAACAGTACCTATAACCTGTATCCGTAAATACTATACGGGAGTTAATCTGATTCATATCTTTGAACTTGCAGCCCACGTTTAGTGTCCGTTTCCGTTGTTCACGATGAAAACTCTCCCAGCGACTCGACTACTTTATGGACCATGCAATATGGACAACTTATAGATCAGTCAGTGATAGACCTTATAACCTAAAATTTTATAATTTTATTTCAAAATTTTTTCTTGTTTTTTTTTCCAGTGATTTAGTGTCAACTCCAACTCCCGACAGTAAGAAAAACGACTAAGATTGTTGTTTAATATTCGCAGTTTCTTTAAGTTATCTATTTCTTTCTTTTTCCTCCTATAAGACGTTGCATGTTGCACAAATGATGGCAAATCGTTGGATTTGGATAAACTGGACCGTCAAAATTGCATGCCCATTTCAATCCCGGTAGACGATCCATTCTACTCCCAATTCGGACGAACATGCATGGAATTCGTCCGTTCAACTTTAGCACCCAGATTGGATTGCAGATTGGGTGGTAGGGAGCAGGTCAGTCGTTGTTGCACAATTTATCAAATTCAATTCCGTAAAATTGCGAATGACGTTCATTAATGCATAAAATTGAACATGGACTGGATCTAAAAATTTGATTGACGTTTAAAGATAAATGCCAACACACATTTTTTGGATCTGTCGCTGGTGTACGGTTCGGATGACAAATTAGCCGAGGAATTGCGGACAAAAGAGAATGGCAAATTAAAAATAAGTCCCTTGAAAAGTAACCATGAGAAACACCTACTACCCCCCGGACCTGAGCCACTTGGAAGGCCTTGCAGTCTTGCCAGTTCAGTATCTGGTGTTCAACCAGCTGACGATATCAAATGTTTCAATGCAGGTAAGAAATCACTACGCACGGTTAAGTATAGGTTAATAGGTTAATAGGTTATCCTTGAATAATAGTTCTTATTTTGGAAAATCATTGTTTTACAAAGGTGATGGTCGATCAAGCGTTACCCCCAGTATGGCCGTCACGCAAATCATTTTCATGCGTGAACACAACAGACTTGCAGAAGAGCTGGCCAAGTTGAACCCGTCCTGGAATGATGAGCGTCTCTACCAAGAGGCCAGACGCATTTTGATCGCGCAAGCTCAACACATCACCTACAACGAATGGCTGCCCATTGTAATTGGTCGAAAGAAAATCCAGGAACTCGGTTTAGTGCCACTTTCAAGTGGGTTTAGCCAAAATTATGACGCCAACCTGAATCCATCCATCGTGAATGAATTTGTTACCGCCGCTTTCCGCTTCGGTCACTCAATCGTTCAGGGAGTGTACAGGTATGCCTAAATCATTTCAAGTACGACTGATAACATTTTCGTTTGGATGTTGATGAGCCTTCGTTTTTTTTTTTTAGTTTAATGAACGAACAGAGGCAGAATGTGGGAACTCCAAAAATATTACGTCAGCACTTTTTCAAACCACAGGAAGTATACACGCCAGGAAATGTCGACAAATTTTTAATATCTTTGTCTACAACGCCAATTCAAAATGTAGACAACTCTTTCACCGTTGAGGTATAGTATATTTTAAATAAGCCAAATACTGTGCTAGTTATAGATCCAATATCCAAAGTCTTTATTTAAAATGTTATTCAACTGGCCATCACATATTGCAGCTTACGAACCACTTATTTGAAGATCATCCCGCCCAGCGCTTCGGTTTGGATTTAGTGTCTCTCAACATTCAACGCGGTCGTGATCATGGTACTAAAAGCAGATTATCTAGTCATTCAATCATTGAATTATAAGATTATAAATTTTTTGTTTTAAAAAAGGTCTGCCTAGTTATAATTCTTATCGAGCATTGTGCGGCCTGAAACGCGTTTCAAATTTTGACGATCTCTGTGATACGATTCCCAACGTAGTAAGTAATATAACTAAAGAAATTATTTTTTTAAAAGAGACGTGTATTAGGAATGAATTTATCATCTAACGATTTGCTTTACAGATTGTCAATCGTTTTAAGATGCTGTACGACTCAGTCGATGATATTGATCTTTTCATCGGTGCTATTTCCGAGAGAGCGGTCGAAGGGGCCTTGGTAGGTCCCACATTCCAGTGTATCATAGCCGATCAGTTTTTGAAACTGAAACGTGGTGATCGATATTTCTACGATCTTGGAGGGCAGTCCGGTTCATTCACTAGTGGTATATACTATACATCATTCTGCTTTTTTCTCGCTCCACTGATTCACCGTTTGAAAAAAATAACTTAGACCAACTGGGCGAAATTCGTAAAATAAGTTTGGCGCGTCTTATCTGCGACAACAGTCGAGTAGAGAAATTCCAACCTCTAATCTTCAAATCTGTGTCTACAACGTAAGTTTATTTGTTCCTAGTAATTTCAAAAAAAGAAATTTTTTTGAGATTTGGTTTTTTTTTTATAGCAATCCGATCGTTGACTGTAAATCTTCTTCCATTCCAAGTATGAGTCTTCTTCCATGGAAGTAACGAGATATACAACAAGCGAATATCCCAATTTAGTGTTGTTCCCATCCAGCATAAGGATATAATATGTTAGACTACTAATAATGAAATAAAAATTTGAATTCATGTGTATCTAGTTATGTATGGAAGTTTCTTTTACAAGAATGCCTTAGTGAATAATAACTGGGTTCAGCGTTGTGTCCTATATAGAAAGACCATGCTGATAACCGCAGGATATTAAGAAGAGAAAGGGTGTTCAACTGGTCAAACAAAGGTGCAACACCTTCCATAATGTTTCTTGTGTTAGGGGGAACTCCCGAATGAAACTAAAGAGTAAAAGAGAAAAGAGAAACGATTCCCATAACGAGTTTTTAAAAAATTAACTGGATGTCGTGTCTGGTTTTCTAGGTACAAGAGCTAGAGACCTTTAGTCAAATTCCGGTTTGGAAAGCTCCTCTCGCTAATAAAAAGGAGAGATTGACTATCTAACCAAAAAAGCCCCGTGGACTTATATAGCCACTGCTACCTGCTGCTACTGTAGCTGTAAAAACGAATAAATGACATATCGGCCATAAATTTAGCTCTGTATCTTAATTTAGCTTGCATTTATTGAATGATGAAGAGCTCCCATCCAATTATGTTATTCCGTCCATGAAATTTTATCGTCTTTTTCTATAGACCTATAATATTGTATGCGTGTTGCTATAATAATTGGATGATGTAAACTCACCCATAGTATGCTATACCTTACTTCACGAATAATATTCTTTCGCTGTATGGTTAACCAGTTTTAATGATACTTCAGATAAATTACATCGTTTCAATTTTGATCCCCAAAATCTTGCATGCAAGTGATGTGGTAACGATTTCACAAAATTTACATATCTGCCTTTGTAGTTTATACACTACCAAAAATTACCAAACTGAGCAGAGTCCTTGTAAGTGTTAAGTGATCAATATCTCTCTACTACGACCGAGACTTGAATTCCTAATTGAGCTTCAGAAAATGTCATCACGCAGCAAGATAATTTTCTTGTCACACACTCTCACTTCGAAAAAAGATAGCAGCCATAGAAAAAAACCCAACATCCTGACTCAGACAATAGAACTCTTTTTAAAAATCAATTTGCCTTATACGAAAGAGGTTAACTGATATGCTGAGAAAAAAATTGCAGCTTTCAAACTAGAATTTTGTGAAAGTTTTTCGTAGTTTTTTTTTCCCCCGGTGTTTCATCAATTCCATGAGTCAAACTGAACCTAAACTTACCTTCATCTGTAAATTCTTCTTGTAACGCCCTTTCTATTTGATCCCAAATTGTACTAACAAAAAAAAAAAAAAGAAAATACTATGCATACATAAAGTATGGCAATAAGCCAGCGCGATTTGTGGGTATATATAAAGCGGTTGAGACATTAGCATCCATCATTCACAATAGAGCTATAACGTGGTCAGCAGCACCACCAGATATCGCACTTATTACTTACAATCGCATCTCGGGCATCGCGTCCGTGTAAAGGTAATTTGAGCTTATAACACTTTTAACTTTTAGAACGAATGTATAGGAAAACTAATTTAAAAATGTCCTGTTTTTTTAGCTCAAAATATGCTAGAGTCACGAGGGTTTGTTGAGGTGTTCATGCTGGCGAGTTTTTTAATTGTCGCGGCAAATAGTCATTCACACTACCAACCTGGCTACAAACACAAGGAGAATGTGTGCTATTGTCCGAAAGTTGGTGGTTTAGAGTCCCGTTGCCGACCGATTCGAGACTGCTCTGTGTGGCATGATCTTGTTCAGGCCACTCCTGGTACAGCCTGCAAACTCTCTGATGGTTATCCTGGTTCCTGCTGCCCCGATCTCCCTTACAACTGTATAATTCACAATTGAAAATAGTTCAACGAATTCTGTTATTTGTAAATATTTACGTCTATTTGGTAGATAATGGGTCATCATTAAAGGAACCAACTGTCTGTGATTCCAGCGTGGAGTTAGAATCTCACGTTGAATGTCTCGACGTATTCTCGTTGAACGCGGCTGCTGACGCCGGAGAATTTCAGAATCGAGTGAATTTGCAATTAGAGAAGAGTCTCTCTGAAAACGATATCGGGGTCAGGGCATTTTCGGCTCGGTCTACGCACTCACGCTTCTTTTCATTAGGAACTGGACAACAGGCAATTGATGTTCGGAAAATAAACAACGAAGCTGATATCGCAACTATTACTGCAACTCAAATTGTTCAAAGGTAAATTCTTTGATCTCGGTTTTTCTAATAAGATCACAAGTTATCAGCTTATATTCTCGTATAATGCTAATCAATTTTATACGTTTATTTTCTTAGATTTAAAATTGATCGTAAGCAGGTTGCTTGCGCCCTGTCGAGGTTCAAATATGACGATACGAAGTTGTCTACCAAGTGTAATACATTGAGTGATAGCAAATGTGATGAAAGTCAACTGAATTCTCCTTTTCGAACGATTGATGGTTCGTGCAATAACGTCGATAACATTATTTGGGGTCGTTCGAATACCCAGTATCAACGTGTTCTCAACTCAGATTACAATGACGGTAAAACATTACATTATATTTTATAACTACAATTTTTTTAAATTGGACTATTGATCAGTAAAATAATTTCTGTATCAGGCATCTGGGAACCGCGCAAAGCCAAGAACGGCGAGAAACTACCAAGGTAAACAATAGATTTTAAAAAAAAATGGTTTTTGCATTAGGAACACTTATATGTCTATAGCTACATAACGATTTTTTTACAGTCCTCGTTTAGTGTCCATTTCCAGTGGTTCACGATTTAGATAGACCCAGCGAGAAGGCCACTATATGGCTCATGCAATATGGACAAGTTCTAGATCAGTAATTGAGAATAAAACAAAATTTTACAAATAAAATTTTAATATTAATCAATTTAAAATTTTTAGCGATGTACTATTAACCCCAGAGTTTACGCGTAAGATTACCAAAGAATTTTCCAAAATTCAGGATTTTTATTTTGTATTTTCTGTTAAAGTCTTATAATAATAATTTTTCGTTGCACGAAATCAGGTGAAGACCAAACACCATTCGCGTGTTGTACTGATGATGGAAAACCTCTTTCAGAAGAAAGCCTCAGTCACGGCAAGTGCCTGCCAATTGACATTCCGGAAGACGATCCATTTTACTCTAAATTCAACAGAACTTGCATGCAGTTTGCTCGGGCTGCTTTGGCGGTACGATACTTTACTTACATCAGTTATATCCCACTAATGTAGGCCTATCTCAATACTTAATTATCTTGTATTATTTGTAACTATAGTGCAGAAGTAATGCCGTGTTTGGTCAAGCGGAGCAGGTTCGTTTGTTTTTTGTTCAATACCTATACGCACGTGATTTATATATATTTTGTTTGCTTTATTTTTATGCTTGACTTTGACAGTTGAATGCCAACACCCACTATTTGGATCTTTCGCTTGTTTACGGCTCCGACGATAAAACGGCTGGTGAATTACGGACAAATGAGAATGGTAAACTGAATGTGACTTCGAGACGGGATAAGGGTCCAAACGAGTTAGATTTATTGCCACCCCTACCGGATAACAGCACCAGCCCCTTGAATGGCCCCTTGCACATTAACCAAGGAAGTTTCCGGAATAGATCCACCGGAGGAAGTGAAATGTTTCAAAGCAGGTGAAAGAGACGTGCATAAAACGAAGTCAAGTAGAGTTTAAAAAATAAATAAATGATGAATTTTGTCTAGGTGATGTTCGTCCCGATGTAACTCCCACTATGGCCGTTACGCAAACCATTTTCTTGCGTGAACACAACAGACTTGCAGAAGAGCTGGCCAAGTTGAACCCGTCATGGAATGATGAGCGTCTCTACCAGGAAGCCAGACGCATTTTGATCGCGCAAGCTCAACACATCACCTACAACGAATGGCTGCCCATTGTAATTGGTCGAAGTAAAATGCAGGAACTTGGTTTAGTGCCACTTCAACAAGGATTCAGCAATGATTATGATAAAAATCTGAACCCTAGCATCTCGAACGAATTTGTTGGCGCAGCTTTCCGATTTGGTCACTCCATGGTCAATGGAAATCCTCAGTATGTTAAATTTTCTTAATTATGTTTTCACATCCAAAAATGTTTTGCGTGATATTTAATTGACTTTTTAAAAAATGGTTTATAGTTTGGTCAATCATCAGAGAGTGAAAGAGAGAGAGATACTCTTGCGTCATCATTTTTTCAAACCACAAGAACTTTACACACCTGGAAATCTTGAAAAATTCCTTATCGGTTTATCTACTCAGCCCAGTCAAAAAGTGGATGCCTATTTCACGGAAGAGGTAATATTTTTATTCAAATATCCGCAAAATTTGTTGTCATTAATCGAATTTATTATTCAAACTTAAAGCTTACCAATCACTTGTTTGAAGAACAAGGCAAGGGTTTCGGTTTGGATCTTGTGTCTCTCAACATTCAACGTGGTCGTGATAACGGTTAGAAATTGGCCCAAAATAATTATTTTAAACTATTTAACTGAATTGATACCATTTTAGGTTTGCGAAGTTATAACGCTTATCGTGAATTGTGTGGCTACAAAGCCGCAAAAGATTTTGATGATCTTGTTGACGTCTTCCACCCTGATGTAATTCTTCCCTACACATTTAATTAAATATTTACAAATGAATGAACATTTTTGACTCTCGTTTTACAGCTTATCAAGCGTCTTAAAGAGGTGTATAGCTCTGTGGATGACATTGACTTGTTCATCGGTGGAGTCAACGAAGGAAGAGTAAAAGGCGCTTTCGTGGGCCCCGTCTTTCAATGTCTTATTGCCCATCAGTTTTTGAACCTAAAACGAGGTGATCGCTACTTCCACGATCTTGAAGGAAAACCCGGTTCATTCTCTAAAGGTATAAAACAGTAATTGCATTTACAAGAGCTGTCATATTCACTGTAATCTTGTATAAACAGATCAATTGAATGAAATTCGGAAAACTAGCATGGCCCGATTGATTTGCGATAATAGTAACGTTCATGTTGTCCAACCGATTGTCTTTAAAACCGTTTCTGACGTGTAAGTATCCATGTATATTATTTTTATTGAAACGAAGACTTTATTAATTTTAATCGTTGGTACTAGGAATCCGCTCGTTCGTTGTGAATCTTACTCAATCCCTCATATGGATCTTCGCCCATGGCAAGAAAAGAAGAAAGATTAGGCTTTCTCCTAAAATCTTACTACGATGTAACAAAGATCTGTAGATACAATTCTGTAGATACAATGGGTGACGGCATTTATGTTCTAAATACACGGCATTTACGGCATTTAAGTTTTTTAAGTTTGAAATATTACCGTATCTTAATATTTGTATTACGGGTGTAGTTAAATAACAATGGAACAAATATTAATAGTTCTCGAATACAATCAATAATCAAGGTTCTCTCCAGGCTGCGAAGGACATAGAAGGGATAGCAGAGCACGGAAGCCGCGGATTACTAAAAACAAGAAGACATTAGATTACGTGATTACTATAGAATAGACGGGAATCAATTACATATCAGAAAGTGGTCGGAAGGTTAATGGTTGAATATTTTTGATTCCGTCCGAGTTAAGACAGAAAATTCCAGCTAGAGATGTCTTGCGAATTTCATCAAGTTGGTCTGTTAAAATTCAAGAATCTATCAAATCGAAAGAAAAGAGAAATCATACCGTTAAAACAGCATACCTGAGGTAAAAGAGCCAGATTGGCCCCCGTTTTCGTAGAAATATCGATCAGCCTCTTTCAGTCTTGCGAACTGATCAGCAACTATGTGCAAGAAGGTCGGTCCAAGAATTCCGCTAGAAGGTTCCACTTTCTCAGCCATTCCAGCCAAGAAAAGATCAATCTCATCTGGAGTTTTGTATAGAGACGCCATTTTATCAATAACCTGTGAAATACAATTATCAAAAAGGATTTTCTAAATAATCGTGGAACAATAAATAGACATTACATCCGGAGTTAAAACATCATTCATTTCACTGAAAGATTTCGCCTTCCTCAGACCTAAAAGCTCCCTGTAAGCATTGTAGCCGGGAAGTCCATGGTCGCGACCACGCCAAATGTTGAAGGCAACAAGATCACCACCGTGTTTCGATTCAGGTGTCTTGAATAACATGTTTGTAAGCTGCATTAGACGACGAGAAATTAAACCCCATTAAGTAAGATCATAATGAAATCTTGTCAAATAAATATTTACATCAGAGACGAAGTGATCGTCAGCAACTTCAGGATTAGTGAAAGTTAACCCACGCATCACGCCGTCGAGAACATCAGCTTTCAACAGAGGATGCGGGTTATTGAACCAATCTTTCAGATGCATCCGGTCGTATGTAGCACCATTTTCATCCACCAACCTTAATTAGGAAAAGAAGAACGCATTAGGAACGAAAAAAAAGACGGGTTGACATAAAACTTACTCAAACCAATGATTAACCATTGAATGACCATAACGATATGCAGCAGTGGAGAATTCGTTGAAGACATTGCCGTTAATTGTGTCGTTGTAACCATTAAAGAATCCAGACGTCCTCGGGAGCAAGCCGTATGCCTCCATAATTCTGCGACCTTTACAAATAAATGCGGTTGATGAAGCTCATCTTAGCGGAGAATTCAACTAAAATCTTACCCAATAGAACAGGGAGATATTCGTTGTAAGTGATGTGTTGCATTTCAGCACCGACAATTCTGCGGGCCTCTTGGAAGACCTTTTCATCATCCCACTTTGGGTTAATGCGAGACAACTCTCCAGCCACTCGATTGTGTTCTCTATGCCAAACAGTTTGCATAACAGTCAACCCGATCAACTGATTAACTCGTGAATCACCTGTAAATACAGTCATGTATCACAACTTATTCACAAACAAAAATATTTGAATTCCCCACCAGAAAGAAAGCAACGCAATCCTTTACTGAAACCGATGCAGTCCTTGTTGTTCCAGTCAAGAGGAAGTAATTGGCGATTCTGATAGGAAAATGTCTTCATACGCCCACCCTTTCTTTCTCGAAGGAGGTCTGATTGAGCTTGAGTCGATCCGTAAATAGCTGATCCATCATGCCAGTGTGTAACCTTATGAAGAAAAAAATAAACATCAATAGAACAAATATGTAAAATGTTCATCGCTTAAATACCTGATTCAGTTGTTCAGCGTATCCAAATGTGCAATCAGATCGGGGTGCAACCATAGACCGGACAAAATTGACACATTCAACACGGAAGGGACGATAGAATTCATCATCCGGTAAAATGTCCAAAGTAAAGCAATGTGGATGCCGGAAGTCTTTCGGTATGTGTTTACCCTCTGAAGTGCAGCACGAAATCCCGCTACCATTTGCTATAAGACACACAAAACAAAATCGTTTTAAATTATATGACTGGTGAATGAATATTAAAGTCAAGTCCTTACGAAACTGAAACACGGGTACGTGTGTAATATCGTGATCAATAAATTGTCCAAACTGCATCAACATAAGTGTTGTTTCCTTCTGAAAGTTGTCGTGATCGGCAGCCAAGACTGTTCGGACGCGTCGAGAATTCGGCATGCCAATATCACGTCCCTCCCATATACCTTAATAAACACAACGACAAATTATAAACAACCAGGTTCTAATGAAAATAAAGAAAATACCATCGTCATATTTGGGAGCTAGATAACGACCAAGCTGAGTGTTCGAACGACCCATGACTGGTGACTTTAAGTTGTTGCAAGAGCCATCAATCGTTCGATACTTGGACGGTCGACAGACGGGGTCTGGAATGCACGTTCCACCTAAGGCAGTGTCTTTAATGGAAAGCTTTTGAGTTGCAATACCAGCCGCCTCGTTAGACAGCCTCATTCTGACATTTTAAACCAGCATTTAGATAAACACTTTTTACTATCTTGAAATTATTATACTTACACTTCTTTGAGCTTCTGGGTCGCTCTAGTGATCATCAATCCACGTTCACCAATTGGAGCGGCCTCGTCGCTGGGCTTCATGTTGACGAAGTAAGCAAAAGCAGTCGAACCAGGCATCAAGAAATCCTTGTGTTCCATAAGTCGTGACTCGATGTTGGAAATGCGTCCAATTTCCGACATACCATAGTTGACTACTCTGTCAAGTTCAACTTTAGGAACAGTCAAAATTTCAGAATCCAACGACTGCTCCGACATGGCACCAACCCTGTCTGAAATTCAAAATTAAACACAAAATAATGAAACAAAGTTAAAAGTGCACATTTCAAATATTTCGTTACTTCGTCCACCAACGATTGCAGGGCAGCAAGCTTTCCAATGTGGAGACTCGGCTTGATTTGTGCACATAGATTGAGGCGATTTTGTCAATTCGACCCACCAAACGGAGCATTGAGACATGAGACGGCACTGCGTTGGGAAGTTGATTAAAGGTGGGCATTGTCGTGGCATCATTGTTGGGCGTCTCTGAGGCAAAGATTGAGGAGGCGTTGGCTGAGTAGGCATCGGCTGAGGAGGCTGAAAGGGCTGCGACGGAACCACAATACTCGTCACTGCATAACTGGACCACAAAATAACCCCCAACACCACACACAACCTTTCCTTCCAATTCATCTACAGTGAAAAAATTAAGAAAAACAATTTTAATCAAATAACACATAATTTATTTACTCAATAACATTATATTTTCACAAAACGTTTTAGAATATTACAAGTTCCAATACACCACACGGATAACGTGGATAAAATGGATAACTTACCGTAGAAATCAGAGACCTGTGCGGCGGAACGTCTAGTGACGACTGACGACAAAGACTAAACCGCAATGGCTTCTTATTTATACCTGACCATGAAATTATCTTACCTCTCCCCCGATTTTAACTGCATAACGTTACGTCATTGTCAAACTACTGAAACTAGGCACTAGGGTACGCAATGTGAACCCCTGAATGCACTCGATCAACGCGTGTGCTATCATCATTATACAATATCTAGACAAAGAAAAGGGAACAATAAGGGTAATAAAAAACGCGCTGCCGTAATATTGTGCCTCAGGCTTCTGTCTGATGTGTAATGTCTTGATATTTAGCGCGCATTACATTTTAGTCATTCAGCGAGAGGCCTTGCTGCAGAGCTTGCTGTTACACCATGCCTCTCTCACCCAGGTATCTGAGTCTGTAATTCAACATTTCTTTTATTTAATATTCATTTTGATTTGATTTTAATTAGATTAAATTGTTTCAAGTGGTTACTATCACTTTCGTGTTTATTCATTCTACTACAAGTGGTAACATGCCAGTATCAATACTACCAATATAGTCCTGTTTATTCAGCACCATTAGTGTCCACTCGACCGGATCTATCTTACGTATTCAACTATCCCTACAAGTGAGTTCATACTTTTTTCTAACAGTCGTATTTTCTTAAATTCAATCACTTTTGTTATAGTGTGTTACGTACTCCCGGAGGGGAACCTTGGTGTCCCGCCGCCTCAGCTAATCAACCACCTTTGTTTCAATGCAAACCTGCCATTCGTTGTTCTCCCTGGTTCATTGAATTGCTCTACAATCCCTGGTGGTGTACGGCAGCAGACGGAAGTTTCGGAGCCTGTTGTCCGGACATTATCAGAACAACGTGTAAGTTATAACAGACTTCAAAATCAGTGTGAGCACAATGCTAATATCGTTTTATTTTATGCAAATAGCTTCTGTTGCACGTTTCCCCGAATCGAGTAAGTTGACTGCTATGCCCAGAGACATCACCAAAGAAGAGATGACTCGTGCTGTTACGATAGCTCGCAAGCACGTCGAGGAAATCAGTGCTTTTGAATGGCATGCTTGGACCAACATGTTGGCTCCATGGCAAAATTCTGCGGCCTACAGCTACAGCGCTACCACCTATGCCAGCCTCGTAGGCCAACAGCAAGGATGGAAAGGACTTCAATCGGTAGAAGCATCCAGGAAATTGGCCAACCTGTGAGTTTTCTTTCCATTCATTTCTAATAAGATGCATGAATGTTCTATGGTTTTTTTCATTTGTAGTTTGAAACTGGAGCCTGAATATGCCGGGTTCGCACTACAACACTTGTGTGTCAAGGAAACTGCTCTTTCATCTATTTGTCGTGCACAGCCTACCTGCAACGCCTCTGCTTTGTACAGGTAAAGGTTTGTCTGAATAGAACTATTATAAGAATTATAGGACATTGAATTTATCTTAGGACTTACGATGCTTCATGCAATAACCTTGCTTATCCAAACTGGGGTCGATCAAATTCGCCTTTGGAACGTATCTTACCTCCCCAATACGCAGATGGTGAATTCATTATTAACTATTGTTGACAAAATAAATTTTTTAAATATGATTTCTTTGAAAGGTATTTGGGCGCCCCGTGAATGGCCAGGACTACCTCCAGTTGATTCAGTTAGCCGCATCTTCCAAGACGTCGATTATCCTGACAACCAGTTGACTATTACTGTGATGCATTGGGGTCAGCTGGTGGCTCACGACATCACTCACGTTCCTACCTTCCGTACATGTAAGCTAATTCACATTTCTTTTGTGTGAAAAATGATTTAATTTCTAATCTATCTTCAAAGTGAACAATTCGGCCATTCAGTGTTGCACGAGTGACGGCAAGTACTTGTCACCTGAGCGAACTCATCCACTGTGCTTTCCTATCGATGTAGCCCACGATAATGAATTTTACGGTCAATTTGGCGTTAGCTGTCACGATTTTGTCCGCTCTGTCATCGCACCTCGTGAAGATTGCAAATTCGGTTATGCCGATCAGGTATGTATCACGTTTTTCTCCAGTTGATTGAGTTAATTATTTACATGTACAATTAGCTTAACCAAAATACGGCCTATCTGGACGCTTCCGTCATTTACGGCTCAACTGAAAAAGTTGCCCGCTCTTTGCGGGAGTATGCGGGTGGAAGGATGCGCGTTACTGTTATCGGTGGAGACTATGTTGTTTTACCAGTCGATCCCGAGCGAAAGGATTGTATTTCGGACGAATACGGAAGTGAATGCTTCGTCGGAGGTACAAAATTAGAAAACGTATTATTTGTTGTGAATTTTGGTTAATTTTATTGTTAACAGGTGATCAGCGAGTGAATCAGTACACTGGTCTCACTGTCTTGCATATTGTTTGGATACGCTTGCATAATAAATATGCTAATCAGCTGGCTTTGATCAACCCCAAATGGGATGATGAACGACTTTACCAAGAAACTAAGAAAATCGTCGCTGCATTAGTTCAACACATCACTTATAACGAATATTTGCCTTCTGTTCTGGGTAGGTACAGAATTTTTTAGTTAAACTGTACAAATTTTGAATTTCTTTATTTTGTTGCGTAGGACCTAATTTGATGGAAGAATACGGTCTCCTTCCTCTCGCAACTGGTTATACTTACACATACGATCCCGATGTCAAGGCTCAAATAACAAATGAGTTTGCTACTGCTGCATTCCGCTACGGACATTCTCTCATTCGCAATTATAACGAGTAAGATAATACGGAAGTCAATCACTAATTTATTGCAAACATAAAATTTCTTTACTGTTAAATAGACTGTGGTTAGATGATACTTATTCCAACTATGGTGGAGAACTGTATTTGAAAGATTGGTATAACAACCCTAAAATACTATTCGATCCTGTCATTTTCAATGCACTTCTCCGACACTTTATTACCGGAACAGCCCAGAACTTCGATGAGAACGTCGTCGATGCTGTAAATCGAGGATTGCTATTTCATCTATAACTTTGTTTGATTCATCTCGTTTTCATTTTTTTATTTAGATACATCATTATCTTTTCAAATCTCCTTATCAAAGTTGGGGTTTGGATTTGATCTCTGCTAACTTGTGGCGTGGAAGGGATCACGCAATTGCTGGTTACAACTTCTATTTGGAAGCTTGCGGAAGCAAACGAGCTGCTACCTTTGATGACCTGCTGGCTTTTATGCGTCCTACGGTAAGTTTCACCCTTAGATAATACTTAAAAAAGAAGACAATTTATATTCTGTGATTTTCAGGTAGTGGAGAAGATCAAATACTTGTACAAAAGCGTTGACGATGTGGACTTGTTCGTCGGTGTACTTGGAGAATGGGCTATTAAAGGTGGAATAGTTGGCCCGGTAACTTCATGCATCATGGCGGATCAGTTTGCTAGGCTGAAAGATGGCGATCGGTTCTTCTACGAGAATGGAAAACAACCTCATTCTTTCACTACAGGTTCTAAAACTTCATAAAACTTTAACTGCTTTTTTAAGTTAACTTAATTTGATTCGGTGTTAGGCCAACTGGATTCTATTCGGTCTATGAGCTTGGCTAGGGTACTGTGTGAAACATCTGACACAGTAGAATGGATGACCCACAACGTCTTTTGGACTCCTTCGCCAATGTATAATAGATTATTTTAGAAATGAAAGAAAAACAATTCATTTTAGCTAAATTTTAATCTGAATAGGAATCCATGGCTGCCTTGTTATGGGAAGGATATTCCCCGCCTTGATTTGAACTTATGGAAATCTTCCTACTAAAAACACGTATCATGCTTTATCTCGATTTCTATGAAAGAAATTTAAGTTTTAACTGTCCGCATTCCATTGGAAAATGTTTGTTACCTATATCTAATGGCGGTGTTAGTCACAACTGTTGTATACTAACTGAAAATTTTGTCTTAATTTATTAAATTATTGGGGTCTACTGTTATTTATTTATTTTTTTCATTCAATTTGCATATAACGTCGACACGCTCCAACCTATATTTAGTAATTTTTTTCTGTGGTTTTAAAAACAGTGTAGGTCTGATTTTGCGTCTAGACTTTATGTTGATATTTCTGGACTTACGCACGGCCGGAAACAATGTAACCCAAATACGAATAGTATAGGAACGCCTTTTTGCGGTTACACGTCGTAATTTCCATGATAAGTTGAGGGAAAACTTCGGTGTCACATGCTCACTCTCGCACCATTCACAAATAATACATATCAATGAAGCTCTAACCCTTTCACTTTTTTCAATGCAATCGAAGTGATCGATCACCGTATTCTGCTAGCACGGACAAATAATATCCTGCTTAATACTACTCGGAAAGAAAGCGATATAAATGCGCAATAGAACATAATTCCTGGTCCCGTTAACATTTCTGTTTCATTTTACCCCTACAGAACATACCCGAAGTGATTTTCAAGAATCAAGTGACTTTCTAGTAACTTCAAAGGTGTGTGAGAGCTCTCACTGATATAATAGTACAATAATCAAGCTAATAACCATATTTTTGGTTTTGTATATCATACATTGTAAGCATTTGTAAATTTACTATAAATTAAAAAAACCATTCATTCTTTTGTTTTTTCAAGTGATGAATTATGTTTCAAAAGTAAAGGGCCAAATTTTACGCAAGCCTGAGCACTGGCACCCATCCTTATCAATACCAATAGGCCTATCTAATTGGTCCTCAATATGGCCATGGAAGATGCTATACGATTTTATAATGAAAGTGCCAGTAAGTAAATCTAAATACATTTTAGAATTTAGTCGGGAACGCGACGAACAAGAAGCAGAGACAATAACACTTTCATGAAAATGTGACAAGAGTACGAACCGAATTTCTACTGTAGAATGTGATCATCAAGCCATCAGCAATTTCAAAACAAATGACAAGTATTGCGAGAAAGCGCATTAAAGCAATCCAACCGCGTAAGTTGCCTCAAACAAAATGAGAGGTGAGATCGGGGGAAGTACTGCTGGTGAGAAGGATTTTTGGACATGCTCAAAGCAATTTATAATCGTCAATGTTCATGCCGAACTTGTGAAATCATTTGTGAAGGTACTGGACTATAAAACATGGTACAATGCAAAGAGAGCTATCAGTCTACTATTTCTTCTAGTTCCGTCAACAGCATTATTTCAACCACCATGAATTCCTTTGTAAGTTGTTAGAAACGAGAAAGTGATTATAATAAATTGATTTTTCCTTATTATCAATTTAGACTGCAAACTTTTTCCTATTTGCATACGTCATCCTGACAACTTCTGCAAGAACTATATACCGCAGAGACGTGCCCTCCGCCCCTTGTAAAGTTCCAGACAGTAAACTCTGTTTCAGCATCACGTCCTACACCCCTTTATCTCTACAGTATCACTCTCAGAATGAAAACAGGAAAAATGTCTTTGGATATGCTTATCTAGGACAAGCTGCCTACAATGTTCGAAATGCAAACGGTTTTCAGATCGGTAGCTGGGCCTACATGAATCCGGAAGGCAAGGAAATCAACGTTGCATATGTATCCGATTCCAAGGGGTACCGCGTTATGTCCAACGATTTGCCAATCGCTCCTACTGAGACTCCCGAAGTTGTCGCTCTTCGAGCCAAGCATATTGCAGCTCATGCCGCACTGAAAACGAAAACCACTGACCCCGTGGAAGATAATTCGAAGGTAAATGTGGATCCTGAAGACGAAGAAGCAGCAATCGAAATCAACGCCGCACAAATGGAATTTATGAAAGTTTTTCGTGAAATCCGAGCATTTTGAAGTCAAATATTTCAGTTTTACACCTTGTACCTGTAAGCATATTCATTTCCCATCTATTGTACTTCGTTTCATTGATACTGGTGTTATCAAAAAGTATCAGAACAAGTAAATACACACACATAGAATACTCACAAATCAAACGCTGTTTGTTGAGATGAAACGGAATGCAAGAATTGACGTTGTGCTACCACGTGAAATAGAAATGAGACACTGATCAGCGTCTAATCGCAAATAAAATTCGGGGTTATCAAATTTAGAAATTCGAATTTTGCGATCCAATTCGATCCTTTTGAGCTTCTTTCCGCTTGTTGAATCCAAAAGATCGAGAGTTAGTTTGATGTAGGAATTGCGTTCATTCACTTGGCGAGCGTAAAGTACCCCTAAAAGGTTGAGATCGTCTTCATAGTCCCAAGTTAATTGAGTCGTTTCATCTATGTGGACAATAGTAAATTCTAAATTCGCCGCACATAGATATACGACAAATGTCTCATTATAATAGGGATATTACCATCATCGCTTGTATTGGAATAAATAGATGAACGAGCAGGTTTTTTAACCGTGCGGCCGGTCCTTGTGGTAGTGGTGTGATCATTCGAATCACTTACTTCAGTATCATTAAGTGTATGCAAATCCCCAGGAACAAGCGATGGCTTTCCATCTTTATTGATTATGTTATATAACCTAATAAAAAAATATTAAAATGACTAGGCCTACAACATTTATATGTATTATTGGTTTAGTATGCTTTACCGAAAAGTTCCTTGATCGGTGAAGATCAATCGAGGTGATGCGTCCGGATGAAAACCAAGATAAGGTTCAAACGAATCTGGCTTTCCTTCAATAGAACATAGCGCTTTCCCATTCTCTAAATTTTGAATCTGTAAAGAATGGTTAATAAGTCGTCTTAAAATTAACAAATCATTCTATAACATAAAAGAGAAACTCACAAGAAACGAATTCATATGCGTTGCCTTTACTAAATGATATGGACTCGTTCCAATCAACATAACATGGTTGAAGGTCTCAATTTCAAAAAGCACAGGAGGAGCGGAAGATATCTAACACGCAAACAGTTGTTATTTAAAAAATATGGATTCTACTACAATATTATTTACTTGTTGTCGACAAACTATGGGAAGACTATAGACTTTTACTTTATTAGCTTTGTGCAGGGTTAAAAGCAAGCCTTGATTAATTTCAGCTCCAGTTATTGATGCTCCAAAAATAGACTTTTGAATCTGAATTCAAATAATGTACAATAAGTTCAATTAGTTTAATATGTTGTTGGTTTATAGCATACTAAATAATAATAAGAAAAATTAATTAAAAAAAATCTTACATGTAAAAGTTGTTGAAACTTTAGGTGAGGATAATATTCATAGAGAGCAAAAACCAATAAAGTATTTCCTTTTGGATTCTTAACTGAAGAAATGGCTAATGTATGTGTTTCATCATCAATAGCAAGCTCTGAAAATCGGTAACCTTCAGGAAGTGTTACAAAATCAACAACTCCACTGTCAGGTATAAGTAAATGCAGTTTCCTTGCAGTGATATAGTACAATCCTATTTTGTAACCTAAATTTAAAATTAATTTTAAATATTGGGCAGTCTTTTAAAATGTAATTACACATTTACAATCCTTTTGAAGAACATGGCTTGAAGAATTTAGAAACACAGGGCTTATTCCATAACTGCGATCCTTCCATTCTTCATTGTCACAGATTTTATGTTTCAAAATTGGCAAGCGATTATGTCCATTCAAATTATAAATTTTCAAAGCTGCATCATAGAAATTAAAAATAAATAACAAATAAAAAACAGCAAGTTTGAATGGCTGTTAAATTATAGCCTTGTTGTGTATGCTATAATAAGTGTTCACAGAAAATCTTACTATTTGATGAAGAGACATCCTTAATTATAAGGTAACCATCACTATAAATTATTCTACTGCAACTTTTGGCTCCTTGGAAAGTTTTGATTTCCTTCAAAGAAAACCCTAGTCACAGATGAATAATAAGGCACATGAACCAAATACAAAACAGAGTAAGTTCCCAAATTTATACAAAACAACTTACCTTCTTTCGAAATGACAAGTGACTTCAAAACTTTCCAACTTAGATTCTTCAGGATGCGGATAGAAAACGTAATTTGCCGCTGTAGAATTAAGTTTAACGGAGTACAATTTTTATGACTGCCACTCCGCATTTTGAATGATACTGGGGGCTGGGGAGGTAAACTAAACTAAACATAAACATTGAGAGATGCCATCTAGCGATCTTCCAGACGAAAACTTTAGCCAACAGAATTTCCCGTAGTATTATGGTCAAATTGGGCCCAAAAAGGGGGTTAACTCCAAACCAATTGTATACAATTTTTTTATTGTGAGCACTGTTTCTATCATATATTGTCTATCATAATATTGTAGTTATGTTTAAAATATTTGTTTAAAATATCGTGTAGAACATGTTTAAATCGTGATTTAATTTTTTTTTGTTAACCGTGTAAATATACTTTCTTGTTGAAACAAAACATTTAAAAAAATATCAAATGGTAGGAAATATGTCATTCTATAAGTGCCCAAATTTTGGTGCAGTTATGAATAGATTTAGTAAGTATTTAAAAAACAAATTTAAACGTAAAACCCCTTTTTTTCCCCGCTAAAAAAGGTTTCAATTTTTTAACACAGGCGCTTATGGGAAAAATGGTTTTTTTTTAAATCAATATTTCCATTACATCTTAACACATAGAAATCCCCCCCTTAGGTTCATTTGATAGCTAAAGAATCATTCTATCAAAATCATTTGCATTTATTACGACGGGGATGTTTATTTAAAAGTTATTAATGAAATTATAAACCCTATGTTTTCACAGTTTTTCCAGTTTTCTATTAGTGTTCCACACACCCGCTTGGTGTGGTCATAACAAAGCAGATGGATATAGATGCAGCGCACCAAGCGGGTGTGTGGAACACGGGTGTGGACTGGAGCACTGATAATAACAATATATCCTTTTTTGGTTGTCGGCTCGTCGCTTGTTTGTTGCTACGGGATTTTGGGTGTGTTAAGTTGCTCCAGATTGTTCATTGTTGGAATCCGAAGGGTATTGACGAACCTTTGATTATTTGTCAGAGTAGATTGTAATCAACCGTGTAGTTTTCTTATTAATATTTTAGCAAGTTTGATAAAATGTCTAAAGTGAGAAAAATCATGGATGAAGCAAAGGAATCGAGAAATCCTGAGCTGGATTTGGTGGACAAGGGTATTTCTTCTTTTGACGAAATACCGAATCTACGTAAGTCGTCGTTTTTTTTAATTATTGAAATATTGCTATAATCTTTATTCAATAGTTACCATGCTCAACTTGACCCGAATTACTCTGACTCATAACAGAATATCAGTAGTCACTCCAGCTTTGGCCAACTTGACAAATTTGGAAATTCTTAACTTGTTTAATAATCAAGTTGAAGAACTTCCAACATCTTTGTCCTCTATGCCAAAACTTCGAATTTTAAACTTGGGGTAAATAAACATTGTAGAACCTTTTTTCAATAATGATATAATTTTAATTTTAACTATTTCTTAGAATGAACAAGCTAAGCGCTCTTCCTCGAGGTTTTGGAGCCTTTCCTGTACTTGAGGTCTTAGATTTGACCTATAACAACTTGAATGAGAGTAGTCTACCTGGCAATTTCTTCATGATTGGTATTTAAAGTATATATTTGCTAATATCTCAGTTGAAACTTAAATTTCTTATTTTATTATTGAAAAAGAAACACTTAGAGCTCTATACCTGGGGGATAATGATTTTGAACGAATCCCACCAGAAATTGGGCACCTGAAAAATCTTCAAATTGTTAGTATATTGCTAAAATATAAATTAAAGTAATTGATTTCTAGTATTTGTTTTCTTGTAGCTTGTTCTTCGTGACAATGATCTAGTTGAACTCCCAAAAGAAGTTGGTGAATTGGCCAGACTAAGAGAACTACATATTCAAGGCAACAGATTATCTGTTTTACCCCCAGAACTAGGTTTGAAATTTAATATGTATACATGCAAAAAGAAAAAAGCCATTCATTATATTTTCTGTTATAAGGTAATTTGGATCTCACCAGTAACAAATCTGTGATAAGAATGGAGAACAATCCTTGGGTGGCTCCAATTGCAGATCAATTGCAAGTTGGACTATCTCATGTCATTGATTATCTTCGATCAGAAACGTACAAATTGTAAGTGCTAGCAATTATAACCAAACAAACTTAGACAGTAGTTTTGTGAAAACGATTTTACGGCCGTACAGCCGGGATGGTACTCAGCTGATCTTTGGTCGAAATCCATTCGTGATCAACATTGAACGTTTACTATTGGGGTTTTTAGTGTTCATGGTCGGCACGCTGTGACTCAAGCCCCCAATCGTGTTTCAGAAAAGCGAGACCGAAGCGTTTCAATCGCTTAAGAAACGAAGAACTTCTTGTTGAAGGCATTATTTTATTCTTCACTTTTTAGCTATCTAACTGCCTGCACTAGATTCTTTAAACGTGCAAAAATGCTTGCTTATATTTTTTCATATTTAGTCAGCCTCTGATAATATGAGAACGATGAAATAGTAACTAAAGTGAAGTATAATGCTCGTATATCTGTTTTTTATTCGTCCGCAATCCTCATGAATTCAAAAGTATTTGAGCATAAACCAAACTGACTTGCCGTTTGAATGCTTGTGAAACGTATTTAACTCTTAAATCAGTCGCAATTACTGTATATTCTTTATTCTTTCATTTATTCTTTATTCATTTATGTGTTTTTAGTGTCTACGGGCGGCATGTTTCGGCCAATGCTCCTGCCCCTGCTCGACTCACCGAAAGAACAAAGAAGAACTCTAAACCCAAACCATAATTCGGTTGTGGTATAGATTCTATTTGACAGTTTCATAAATTTATAATTTTTTTTTTAAAACTGACTATCGATTTTCTGATCGAATAATCATCTTATCATTACATTCTTCGACTTATTAAATGTGCCAACGAACTTACGTTATTTTACGAATTTACATAGCTATAATCGGAATAATTTTCCTCACGAACTAATGTTGTCTTCCAATTTTTTCGCGTTTCCCTATCCGCCTCTATCCTAGCGCCTATTGACCATTCATTGAAAAAAAATTATTAAAGATATATGAAAAATAAAGCAACTAGACAAACTGTTCAATTTTTAACAACACAAACTGTATTCGTTCTTCTTTATGTACAGCATGTCCATAAAACATTTATTTTTCTTTACAATGTATAAGTGGGGCGGGACCGTAACTTGAAACGAGCACAACTCGGTTATGATTTCCTTTTCTATAAGATGCGAAAAGGAAACACGGTACTTCACACACACATAATCTGTCCGACGTTTAAAAAAAAATTTCAAAAGTGAAAAAAAAACTAAATTTTCGCAGATAGTAAACGTGGTGTTGGCAGCCAATTGAAAGCACATCCCAATACATAGTGCGTGATACGGTCCAATACCATTAGGATTTATATTATTCGTGACTTGATATCGCGCAACCTGAAACCAAAAGGCAATTGCGGATCTCCAAAAGAGTTGATGAGATTAGCTCATTAACTGCTAAAAGAGGAACGAACGAGGAGGAGAGAGACAAGTACACTTGCGCTATAGCTGTTCAAGATCCGTTTGGAGGTGGAAGAGGGGGCCGACGATCGGTGAACTCTCGGCGGTATTCGCGATCTTTATTCCCACGCCAATCTGCATAGCCACTACCTTGCATTCCACGAGGATGATTGGGCGGGGGTTCGAAGTCACCATAGTGAGAACCGCTGTAAGAAGCAGCTGTCGGTCCATGTCCGTAGCCCCTTTTATCTAGCGCTGGCGGTCTGTAATCGCGTTCTCTGTGATCACGTGGATCCCTATCCGAGCGAGCAAATCCTGAACCTCCTACTGCAGCGCCATGTGGACGGCCATATCCGTCTCGTCTATTAAAACAGTTAATAATATGAACATGCTGTAATGAGCAATCAAATTTAAATGTTGAGGAACCTTTCGCTTGCGTATCTTTCTTCACGAGGAACTCCCATCCAACGTTCCCGTTCTCTATCGCGATCTCTGTCTACATGTGGATTGTAATTCGTAGCTCCCAGAGGTGGCGGAGGTGGACGGCCATAAGCACCGCCAACGGAAATACGATCTCTCTCGCGATCACGGTCTCGTCCTCTTTCTCTATCACGATCGCGTCTACCAATAAATAAAGATTGTAATAATTTTTACAGCTAAAAAAAGTTATTGCATTTACAAAGCTTAACTTACCGGTCTCGATCTCGTTCACTATCGGATAGAAATTGTTCTCTTCTCTCAGTCGGAGAAGGAGTGGGCCCTCTACCTCGATCACGCTCATAGTCATTGGCTTTTTCAACCCAGCTATCGACAATAGTCGCACCATTATACGGTCTTTTGTTGGGTAAATGTGGTTGTGCCTCTTCCGCCTCATGACGACGTTTAGTTGGAATGTTGTAATTCAAGGAACGATTCTGCTTATTCAAACAAGTTCAAGATTAATGGAATCGTTCTTCTAACAACATAATCAAGAAAAAAGCTACCTCTTCCTTGACTTTAGGGGTCTTTTCTTTGTTTTTGTCTTTAGTCCGACTTTCTTTATCTTTAATCTTGGCAGTGCTTTTCTCGCCATCCTCGTTTCCTTTACCTTGCTTCTTGATCGCATTGCGATAAAGCTTAAACAATTTTTTGGCGTCGAATTCAGTGAACTTGGATACAAAGTACCAAAGATTGCTACGAAAAAAAAAAACATCACGAAAGTTATTCATTTTAACTCAATCCATTCCAACTATATTTCACTTACTTGCGCCACACACGGTTACGTTCGGGATCAGGTATGTCAGCCAAGCACTTGTCTATGTGTTCGCCAATGTGCAAAAGACACTGTTGAGTATGCTGAACCTGTTCTGCTTCTGACATACTCTGGGGAGGGTTGTCTAGTGCCTTTAGAGACTTCTTCACGGGTCTCATTTTTTCTTTACACTAGTGAACACAGATGCAAGTTCACAATTAGTTTGGTACATTGATAAACACTGGATACTCAAACATACCTCGTTGAATATGGATGGATCTAATTCACCAATAATTTCAACAGCCCGCGGCACGCTATTAGCGGTAAAGTGCATAGGTCCAGCATCCTTTTTCTTGGTTTTTTTTTCTTTCTTAGATACTGAATCTTTCTTACGACTTTCTTTCACGTCGGATATAAGACGGCAAGGAGGTAGCAAGCGCTCATCTTCAGTACGAGCCTCAACATGTGAATCTTCATCCTCCGTTTTGACTTTCCCTCCTTTAGGTGTTTTTGATGACGAGAAAGGACGACGAGTCGAGTTACTAGGCGACGGGCTGTTGAGAGTAAAATCTTCTCCCGAACTGATATCTTCTGTTTCACCGATCAATGGCTTGGAAACGGGTTTGGGCTTACGTTGCCGCTTAGGTTTGACTGGCTTACCCAACTGCTGGGCTTCATAGAGTTTCGCCATTACTTTGAGTAGATAATCGGCCCGGTTTTGCAAATGTTTGGCTTGCGGCTTAGCGTCCTGTCCGTCGGGAAGAATTTTATCTGACAATCCAGAATTGGGATCCATTTTCATAGCTTCCCACGAGCCCATGCCATAATCATAGATAGCGCAAAGTAGACGGGAATCGTCGTCATTGGCCCAATCGATGTCCCAATGCGGATCACGGAGTCTAAGGTGTAATCAAATAATCATCACAAAAGTACTTTATTTCTTGATAAGGACTTACTTGGTTGGTAAGTACCAGCGTTTTCTTTCTTCCACGTTAGCTGGCAGTAATTTGGAAAGCGGTTCAAGCTCGTGTAAGGAAGTCATCAAGGTTTTGGCGTTGATAGATACATTCGATATTTTCAAAGAGGGTCCTCGTTCACGCTTTTTCCGTCCACCAGCTGTCATGCCATCATCAACTACTTCTGCTGGCATGTCTTTGCCCGTTTTTTGTGACTCAAGGGCCTCCTGGCATCGTGCAAGGATGAGCTCACCTAGCTTTTTGAGGTCACTAAGTGGCTTCTCTTGCAGTTCAGCATCACCTGCGACAGCGTCAAGTCGGTCCAGTGGTGAAGCAAATTTACGGAAACTCTTGAGAAATCGTCGAATCTCTGCGTCACTGAAGCCTTTAACACTCTCGCGAGCGTTTACTCGGGGCCGACCTCTCTTTCGAGGTCTATCATCACCATCTGATCCATCTTCACTAACCTCTGACTCTTCTTCCTGTTGGTGTCTGCGAGATCTACCTTCCTCAACTCCACTTTTACCTATAACGTACAAATAAAATTGACACGCGTTCTCTACTTGAAATTCATAAACATTTAATTACCGTCTGCTGGTTGATTCTGTCCACGTCCTCGACGAGGTGGTAGGTACAGATCAGCCATTTCTTTTTCACGTTGCTCTTGATCGATTTTCTTCCGTACATTTTCCGGGATGATTTCGTCCCAAGCGCGATTTTCCTCGTCATTGTCAGTTGGCTTACTTCTCGATGGATTCATTGAGACGGGCTCTTCTTCATCGATGGTGAAACTGGCTACTTTGAAAGCCGAAAGAAGCTCGTCACCCATTTGTGGGGCTGGCTCGTCGCGCGTCTCAGCTCGTCGAAGGATTTCGTCGATATCACAGGCCGGTTCGTCTTCACCATCTTCATCATCTTTGAACAATTCTTCAGCACCGAATTTTAAAATAGCGTTCAGCTCATCCTTGTTAAAAGGCGTGGCGTTTGAGGGATTGTTCGCTTTGCGGTCAAGCACTGTTCGACCAGTTGTGTCCATTCGCTGGATCACCAAATGATCAAGTACCATTTTTCGTTTGGCTCGTTCCACAATGTCTTCCTCGACCGAGGCTTTAGTCACTAGACGATAGATATTGACTTGGTTCTTTTGACCAATACGATGCGCTCGTGCTTGGGCCTAGTTGAGAATCCATGAAACGCCAATGATGATTACGCCATTCTTGCATCAAATTTAATAATATTCTTACCTGTAAATCGTTCTGTGGATTCCAATCCGAGTCGAAAATGATGACGGTGTCGGCTGTGGCCAAATTAATGCCAAGACCACCGGCACGTGTTGACAGCAAGAAACAAAAATCCTGTGATCCTTCAGCATTGAAGTGCTCCATTGCTTTGCGCCTTAATTCACCCTTTATGCCACCATCAAGTCGCTGGAAGGGGAAATGGCGCAACTGAAGGTATTCAGCTATCAAGTCCAACATGCGCACCATTTGCGAAAAAATTAGTACTCGATGGCCAGTCTCTCTCAGGCGAACCAATAGCTTGTCTAGTAGCACCAGTTTCCCCGAGCCACGAATCAATTGCTGAAGTAAAAAAATGCTAAGCTAATACCGATTACACGTTTTCCGATTATTTAATCAAACTAACCTGCAATTGTTCAGTAGCACTGGCTCCATAGCGTCGTTCATTCTCTTGAGGCTTTGTTAGGAAGGCGTGATTGCAGCACTTTTTCAATTCCATGACGATATTAACAAAAGTACTGGCTGAACCCTTATTCCCCTTTCGCAACGCTGTATAATTCTTCGTCAGAATCCATTTATAGTATTGCTTCTGAAGCGAAGACATGTCTACACGAAGAATTTGTTCGACCTAGAAAGATTAGATGGATAACGTTGGTTTAACGGAAAACTTGAGCGTAATGCTGAAATAGGAAAGTACTTTGGCAGGAAGGGATTTCTCAACGTCTTTTTTGACACGACGTAGGATATACGGCTCTAGCTGTTTGTGCAATCGCGAATAACCTTTTTGCTCAGCGTTACCGTGCTCTTCTTCAAAAGAATCCCAAGTATCGAACCTATCAAGCACGAAAATAAAGTACAACGTTACATAATTGGCAAAAAAAGAAAAAATGATAAACTAAAACAATACTTTTCGGGCATGATGAAATGAAGCAAAGCCCACAGTTCTTTAAGACTGTTCTGAAGCGGCGTGCCGGTTATGAGAAGGCGATGATTGGTATCGAACTCCTTGAGCGATTTATAAAGGAGAGAGTCTTCGTTTTTTAATCGATGAGCTTCGTCTACCATAAGGCATGCCCAGCTGACAGCACCCAAAAACGATTTGTCTTTGAGAAGGATTTCGTAAGTAGTCAAGAGAGCGTTGAACTTGAGTCGTTTGTTTCCAGGGTGACACCATTCGTACTGTCTCAGCTACACCAATACAAACAAACATCAAGCAAATTTGTTTCCTTCATCGTTCAGTTCGGCAAGATAAAATTTGAAAAAAAAAAAAATACCAGGTCTCTTGAGGTCATGTCCCCGATGTAGGTGACAACATTAATGTTGGGAGCCCATTGGGCAAACTCTTTCTGCCAAGCGGCCATGGTAGACAAAGGCACAACAACCAGAAAAGGCCCATAGAGTTGTTGGGCGTGAAAGAGGTAGTTTAAGAAACTGATAGTCTGGATCGTTTTGCCTAGACCCATTTCGTCAGCCAAGATCACAGAGTTCTCTTTACACCAGGCGTGTACCATCCAGTTAAGACCGTTCAGCTGATAGTCTCTCAGCGTGCAAGTCTGTCACGAAAACCATTATATTCGTAAATATCCCAGAAACACACCGAGTAACAGAGGATTTGTCGACTTACAGGATCACCGCCGATAAAATCTGGCTGTTCTTTAAGCGGAGTAAACTTGGGACGGAACTTGAGAGCCCGGCACAGTTTGCTGGGTGTCCGTTTTGAATCTTCTCGTTCGCGAAACTCTCGAATTTTATTTTGATACTTTTTCACGATAAGTGCGCCGTCTTCCCAAGTAGCATCCGAATATGGTAAGCTTTCCCATTTGATGAAATAATCAGGATGCTCGCTTTCGGCTTTACGATTTTCAGCTGAAAAATGAAGGGTTTTGACCAATTAACAAACTATAAATAGAACCACACTTAACAAGATTACCAATAATTCTTTCCACAGCCATGTAGCTGAAGAGCAACTCCTGCTGCAGCTCTTGTTGGCATTCATAGTATTCGACATCTTCTGGTGAGGCACGAGCTTTCCAAACGCGGATCTCATCGTCACGTTTCAAGTAATTCTCCAATTTTTTCAATCCTTTAACCTGAAATGCGTACGACTTGAAGTTTATCGCGGCAAGTAGCGGACAGGATTGATCACGGCGTCACCAACAGCGTCAGGGTAGGGTAGGTACACCAACACAAAAGCCAGGAGAGGAAGGGCATAAGCCACAAACACCAAGGGAGTGCACACCCAATAACAAATCAAAGCCAAACGCGCAAACAAAAAAGGACAAAGTGCAGGATGTGATTAATGTGCCATGGTTTGATGTGATTGCGGAACAAAAGCAAACGAGACCAGTTGAGACATTTGGTTAAGGTATTTGTAAGTAAGAAAACGACATGTTTTCTTGAAATGCACTAACTGTCCTAACGCTATTAGTGTCAGACTCTTAAGTGTTATTTTTTTTTACACTCGAAACTTACACATGCAATACAGATAAGAATTATTTCATTTTTTTTGTGATCTCCATGATCCAAAAACACATTTGATCTATTACTGAATTGTAGGCCAAAGAAGAGAGGGTGTATATGAAAAATGTAAATATTTTACCTTTTGATCACGCAGTGTTTGCTCTGACTCCCAAGTATTGTGTATATGGGACCATCCAAGCCATTTGATGAGAAATTGCTGTTCAACTTTGTCTGGCTCACGGGTAGGACTAAAATTCGCATTAGGATCCCCATTTTCTTCTGTCGTATATACAGTAGTTGATGGTCCGGTAGCTAAAGTTGAAAATCATCAAATATTTAAATACTAGATCCCACATTTGAAGACGATATAAGCTAGGTCAACCTCCTTTACGGCCCATTCGAGTGTCAATGATCCGCTCGATAGTTTCAGCATTTTCAGACTCAACGGCAGCTGCGACAGCTTCCTGCCCCCATTCTACTTCTACCAAATCTTCCGAACCAGTTTCCTCGGCCGAATTTTCTTTATAACTGACTGAAGCTCCCTGGCGTCGAGTGGACGGTCTATAACAAGATTGATTCGATTAAGGTTAAAAGTACTTTTTAAAAATTTCATTCAATTACTGCAAAGAATAGAGACCACCTGAAAAGAACCCAATTCATTAGGCATAATGTAAAAACATTTACAAATTGGAAAACACTGTAACTGTGTTCTTTCAATACTGATAGATAAAAGAACAGAGAAGTCAAACGCTTGATAGGGCTTGAAACGAAATTGTGGCTTGCATTGGACTTGAAACGAAAATGTGTTATGTTGTTAAAAGTAAGGAAATATGAAAACAACCTTCGTGAATCATCATCACTGTTACTGGATTCATCCCCTGACGACTGGGCATATTTCGAGCGTTGAGGTTTTCGAGTTGGAGCACGCGAAACAACGGCTATTTGTCGGCGACTAGCTGCCACAATAGCGTTGGGCTTATGTGCAACACGTTGACCAGCTTGAGCAGGCCGACGTGGTGGAGGAGAAGCGGCCTCCTCGTCTTCATCCGATGAATTACTGTCGCTTAATTGATAGCCTTTTGCATTACTGGCTGCAGAAGCTGCCCGTCGAGGCTGAATTTTACTGGATGGTGGTAAAACATGTTTCTTATTCTTCACTGGAGAAGAATCAGCTTCAGATTCGCTAGCCGAACCAGAAGAAGAGCCAGAATCCGATCCACTTTAGGAAGTAAATAAATTGTGAAGATAAAAACGATGTCATTGACATAAAATACACACTGCATGTATAAATCAAACCTGCTGTTGGAGGATGCTGAAGAATCCGATCCAGAGTTTTCCGACGGCGAATCTTCGTTTGAGTCATCAGAAAGCTAAAAGGTGACATTAAGTTAAAAACTCGATTATTTCACTGTTTGATTAATTTTCATCGTGTATTCAACAACTGTTCAAAGAGTGGCTAATAGTTTATTTTGATGTAGTAAACGAGTGTCAATCAAATTGGCAAATTTTCCTGGTGATCCGGAATGGCAGAACGCAAATTTCAGACTAAAATTACTCAAAAGGGTCCAAGTCAAATCACAAAGTTTTACCAACAGTCAGATACGTCACGTCGAGGAGAAGTTGAATCCACTAAATCTAGCGTGGCACACGATCGTTTTCACAGAATGTGATCATCTTAACTATAGTTTGGATGAACTAGAACTAAGTGACAAGAAAAAAACTGCAAAAGCGCAACCTTGAATCGAGACAAAGGGTCACTGTTGCGTTGAAAAGCCTTTCGAAAATACACCGATAATCATATGAGAAATGGTAAAACAATATTTAGACAATTAAAATTAATGACAACTCAAAACATTCTCATTCATGAAATGTTTAGTGCCATCGACACAGTTTAAAAGCACCGAGGAATTGCAATTTCCCTTCATTATTTCACTGGAAACTAGTTCACGTTATTCTTCACAAAAATAAGTAGCAATAGTTTGTTGACATAACAAAAAACAATTCAAAACAAAATTGATCAACGCTCGTCTGTGAGAAATGATTCCACCTACCTTTGGCATTTTCAAAATCGACACTTAATGACTCCACTTTAGAATTCTTCGGCAAAAATAAGATGAATAGACAGAGCAGGATGAGGGAAACAAAAATGTTCTTAAAAGTTTGTTAAAGGCCTCAGAAACAAACAGCAGTTAAGACTACTCGAAAGCTACTGAGGTACACGCCTGGCCTGAGCCTCTATAGGGCGGCCATTTTGAGGCAGCTGCTGCTGGATGAGACTGAATACCAGACAAAAGTGGGAAACGAAAAAGCTTTTCTTTTCACTAACTCGAGTTAATTAACAAAAATGAATCGACAAAATGATTCTTGATAATTAATGGCTCACTAGTGTTTGCATGGCACGTGTACAGGAACCACTATACGGACTAACGGACAGGCCAATGTGAGGAGCGAAACTCTTCGCTGGCATTAGACTACGACGCCATTATCACTAGATTTTTTTTGTTCCGTTTCCTCGGTTGCCAAACTGGTAGAAATCTAACTCAATTTTCCGATGCTTTCTTTGAAAATATTTGAACAATCAAATTGAAAAAGTGTGGCTGCATAAAAATCAACGATTGAAGAGCATTGACGTTCACCTAGTTCTTGTAACAGCTGGAAATATCGACTGGAAAAGTCACTAAATTTACACTAAGCTATTAAAATTAAATAGCTTTAGAAGACGGAAAGAATTTTAAAAATCCCTAATGACAAGCAAATAAATAAACTTTCAAATGTTATGAACGAAACATGTATTCAGAAGTTAACAACTTCGCATTCAAGTCTCCCCTCGGACATTACATTCATAAAGCATGACTAGTTACTAATGAAATATTTACACTAAAGATGTTTTAAGAGCAACTAAGGAAGTCTGCAGGATCACCTCCATATGGATTCGATTTCAAATTAAATTAACTCGAACGCTAGAATATTGTCCATCGAATTTGAACAGGGTCCATTACTAACGCGAAGAGAATGCGTCAATTACATAGCGCAAATTTTACGTGGCATCAATTAGCCAAATAAAAATAAACGCTTTTAAACAGATTGAGGAAAAACGGCCATCATTTATACAAAATGTCACTTCGCAAGTTGTCTGAGGACATTTAAGTAAGTGATGGCAATGTGGATAAATGTTGAGCTTACAGCTTTCTGCGTTTCTTTGGACGAGGAAACGAGGACCACGCAATCGGTGTTTTGTCGGTGATAGATATCACATTCATGCCTCCCATTGTTAATCCTTTTATGGCGGCCTGGAATTTAAATAATAAAAGAAAAATGGTTAATTGAATCTACTATTTAATTCAACTTCATGGGGTTCGATAAACAACATTCATAAACGGATTCAAAACTTTAGATTTAATGAATTAAGGTTTAAAATTCAATTTCAGGTCGCGATTGCTATGAAATTATTGATACTTAATTAAGATTATAACTAATATCCATACTCTTCAAGCATAAATATCTAAAAAGCTATGTTTAATGAAAAACAAAGCTAAATTTTTGTAATAGGGTAACTGATCTCAGATTTGTTTTATGGCTTACTGCATAATAAGAACAATTTAGGTCATGTTTCAACTTAGTTACACAAGTCATAACATTGCCACTAGCTAATTGATTGTTAATTAATTAAGTTTGTTTACAACATTTGCACAATCAAGATACTAAAAAGTGATACATGTGAAGCCAAAGAAGTAAGTGTAACTTTAGGTAAGAAAATTACAAAAAAATTCAAGCATCATTTGAATTATTTTAAACTGTCATTGATAGAATCAAAATTGAATTTAAACAAGGATGAAAAGCAAATTTTTGTAAATTAGACTTACCATTCGTCCTGGCCCCAGCCCAGCAACAGTCACACGAACATTTTTCATTCCAAATGCAATGCCTCTCTGGAATAATATATTTTTTACAATTAATAAAACGAGAAATCAATATAATTGAAGAAATGCTTATACCAGAGCCATCGTGATAGCTGTTGCTTGAGCAGCTATGTTAGTCCCTTCACGAGTGTTTTTGAAGCCTTCTCTTCCACAACTATGAATACTCTTGACAATACCTGGGAAAAGGAAAGGTCAAAATATGAGCAAATTTTCATTTAATTGACTTATATTTAGTCCTTACCTGCACTATTTGAAAGTGTCATGATTGTGTTGTTGGGAGTGGCTGTAATGTCACAAATGGGAAGGTCTGCAAAGCGAATTCCATCAAATAGTCGATTGGGTGTTCCTTCATCAGGAAAAACGTCCGTCTGTCTTTGATGAAAAAATCATCTAAATTATTCAAGAAAATAAATCAATGTCTGATGTTGACCAGAAACTCAAAAAGCTGTAAGATATATCTAAAACTAAACTGTAGAATCTTCTTTTACAGCAATTAATTAATATATTTAATTTTGAAATAAGAAAGAATATTGTTTCATTTAAAAGATATTTTACATTTACTAATGGCCACCCGTTGGCAAAAGAACCAAGATACAAAATTTTGTCTTCTAGAGTGAGGACAAAACCCTCAGTAAGCTATAATCTAGTTAAGAAAAACCAAAAGACAAGTAAAAATGGCGAAAAAATTGTGTTATGCTTACTGATCGTAAATCACGTCCAACATATTTTCGCCCTGCGTTCCTTCATCTTGTTTAGGCATAGAAGCAGCCATTTGTGCACGAGAAAGATCATCTTTCTTGAGACGAGTTGCACAGGTATGGAAATGGCGTCGGGCGTGGTCCACCGTGCTTGTTCCATTGAGATCGAGCCGATTTTTTGTCGACCATTTTTCAGACTGCGAAGAAAGCCAATTTACCGAGATACGATTACAAATGATCCTCGCTTCGTGCCCGCTTGAATGGCGTGAAAACGAGCTCGGCAGCGTCCAAAACGCTCGTCGAGCGAAATTTTTTAGCGCCATGCACTGCAAGGAACGTCCGATCTGTACGAAAAAGCTTTTAGAAGAGAAAGATGGAGGACTTAGAGCAATGCAGTACGTAGCAGGGAAAACGTGATGGGGAAAAAAGCTAGAAATTTCTTTTTGCTGGCAAAGTCGGAAACTTACTGGCGTTGCCGAGTAATAAAAATAAATCTAGTCCACGTTGCCGCCTTCTCTTCCTCCTTCCATTTTACGCTATCCCTAAACACACGTAAACATTCAAAATAAGCCAGGCAGTCTCAGTCATTGAATTGAATTTAAAACAATTTAATGACTCCGAAACTCCAAATATGCCGAGAAAGTGAGAAATTTAACTTTTAGCTTACCGTTTATCTTATTTCTTACCTTGTTTCAAAGGTCTTGAAGAAAAAGAAGGTGTTCAACATTATCAATACGGGAAAGCATTTGTTGGAATTGTTTTTTAAATTTAAATTAAAACAAATAAATTCATTGGACATTGGATAGTTTGACAAAAAGCTGACTCAATAACCCAAATCATTCTAACAGTAGAAAAGACATCCGCGCTTTAAATGAGATTATTCCGCTATCAATCTCGTCTGATCTTGTTTTCCAAAGTTTACAATTGTAAATTATCTAAATCATTACCATCATCTGATATTCATCATTTTAACCAAGAAAATGAAATTGTTGATCTTCTTTAAGAACACTTTATAATAAGAGTCTTTGATTCAAGTAGACTCATTTTGAAAGTCGTCATACTGATAGGCCTATGACCTATGTTTTTTTATCAACTAGTTGGATGAGTTACAAGTAAAGTTGGAGACCATATCGCTCTATTTACAAACGTTAGCGACTCTCGAATATTGATTTTCAATCTCCTCGACGGATAATCCGAATAGATCAACTGAATAAAAGAGTGAAGTCGAAATTTTTGTATTTTAATTTGTGTGAAATTTTCATTCTCGTTCGTGTAAAGACGATGAGCCCGGTAAATGCGTTGTGCAGCAGATTTTTAAAAGTCGATACATTCGTCAACATCAGATCACATTGAGGCAGCTAAAAATGGTGTATAGGTGGACATTGTAAAATGGCAAATTAAAACAACGGTGAAATATTGCAACCAAATGACGAGTGAAATTTTGTTTTCAGGATTTTACTGGAAAATCCCTTTGAAGCCTTTGCCTTTGAGAAAGGAAAATCGTGAATTGTTGCCGGCACTTTCGGGACGACTGCTGCTACTGCCGTCCTTGCTGGCGCTTGACGACGAGCTGCTGGACTGGCCGTTCTTGCTGCTATGATGGATCATTCCCGGTGAGCGCAAACGACGCGAACGATCTGCCACACGACGACGTAAACAAAAACAAGGAGATAAATTAGTCATATTTATCGTCAGCGGTTGCAGAGACTGTGTCGTAAAATCCGTCGTCTTTAAAGATGTCGAGATTCTATAAATGAACCTTGTGGTAGTATAGGAACTGAGAGAGCAGCAGCTAGATTTCTGCACTGGGATTTTCTCTTGTGCAATCGACGAATGCAAAAGGAAGCGTTTGCCAACAAGGGGTCACCCACTCGCAAAGCCTTTCCAACCGGCATTGAAGACATTCATTCCAGCGTGAAATGTCGTGTTGAGATAGTAGAAAAAGGTACTTTTATCATGGGCTCGCCAATATTTTCCAAAAAAACAGACGCACATTTTCTGGCACTATTTCAAATGTTTTTCTTTTAAAATTCTGCTAGAACTGTATACGGCGGGCCTGCGTCGAAACGTACTACGTGATTTAACTGGGGGTGTCGCCGAATTGTCACCAGTGCCTGAATCAATCATCTATTCTTACATCACGGACGGGAACAAACGTGATAAATCTGTCACTTGGCTTCATTTTTTTTCTTGATTTGTTTACGAGAAAAAGAAAATAGTCCACAGGCGATTTACAAGATTATGAAACTAGAACAAGTCCTTGAAGTAAATCTTTGCGAGTTACGGATGTGTATAATGTGCTCATTTTGATATCAGCTTACCGATATGTGTGAGGAAACTGTTGCCGCTTTTGCTTTCTTGTTCATTGCCAAAATACAAACTGCGGATGGGCATGTAGCGCTCCTGCTCCCGAATCACTTCTATTGGCCAAAAAAGAAATAGTATTTTAAAATTTTTTATTTTTGAATCAATTCATACCGCGAATAGCTTCGTGAAAAACTCGTTCGACTGAGTTGAATTCTTCGGCCGCAGAAGTCTCGAAGAAGGCAGCGTTATAGAAATGCGCCAGACTGGAACCTTCAGGTTTGCTTACCGTCCTGATGCATAAGATGGGAAAGAAATTAGACTATTTTCGTTACTCCACATTCATTGTTTTGTTCGCTTCAGATTTATTTTCTCTACCAAACAACTTGATTGAATAACGAGTTGCCACACAAAAGTATAACAGACACATGTCATTGAAAGTGCTTCTGCTGGCGCGTTATTGGCTCAAGTTCAAAAAACGTGGAACAGCTGGTTACATAGGGAAAAAATTTACTCAGATAAGCTCTTTTGCTCATCCTTCTTGATCATTTGGGTAGTTATTCGCAACGAAAGACAAACTGGTATCTTCGTTTTAGACGTTGACTTCCGTAATGTATGTACTTCTTTGAAATGCCAAGTAGAGAGTTCGGTGAGTGATTCATTTACAACAATCAACACGGTAAACGCTCAATGTATCAGGCTTTTAGTAGATTTGTTTGCTATACAGATGAATTGAACAGATTTGTTGCTATTTCGGCTATTTCAGTAAGTGCTATGTCACAGTTTAACGTTATACCTAACAAGAGAGACAATAAGACATTCAAATGGTGCGCTTACCTGTAGCGTTCCAGGTCCACTTTGTTCCCAATGAGTATCAACGGAGCGTCCTGTTGCAAAACAATTTCTTTCAAATTCAAAGAAGTAAGATTTAATATTCAAAGTATAAACTCTTACGTAAGTGGTCGTGAGTCTTAAATGTTGACTGATTCCATCTAGATATCTCTGTGCCGTTTCAAAACTGCTTCGCTATCGTAAAAGAATTTCCCGATTTATGTTTGAAATGCAAATAAAACTTGAAAATTCTTTCGAATTGTACACATAAGTACCTGTGTGATGCTGTATATAACCTTAGGGGAAAACGATTTTAAATTAATTTTTTTTTTAATTCAAATTTTTAAAAGGGCAAATTACTTACCAAGTATCCGTCCGCCCATTTTAAGTAACGTTCAGGGTCTTTGCCTTCTTTGTCGCATGTGTCCATAATCCTTACTAAAATCTCCTGATTATCCACATGCTCCGGTTTGGAATAAGTGTCCTCTTTCCGTCAAAATAGATTTCATTGCGAAAATAATCTGGTCAGAAAATTTATGACTTCTTCATCGATATAAACTATGCATCTTTAGGTTAATTTACAATCATCGAGCATTTAAAGCGGCCTCATTTACAGCAGCATATCAAATATTATGTTCAGAACATAATATTTGATTAGTACAGAACTATAATGTTCTGTACTGTTATATCTAATGGGGTTCAACTGAAGTAACGTATAGGATTTCTTAACAAATTTTAAAATGATACTATTATATTGGATATTGTATAGTAGTACCTAGTTCTGGGTCGTACTCGTTGATAAACCGGCGGGTGATATACTTCACAGTCAAGGCTATTTGAACAACGTAAAACGATTATTATTGTTGACTAATAGTCTAGAGGTCTGTTGAGGTCGAATGGATGGCCCAACCATCAAAGAGAACATAAAACGTGGAAAAAACAACATAAAAACACCGGAAGAAAAGCTTTTCAAAGCTAAGAGAGGGAGCGTGATATGGAGATAGACGTATAAGACTAGCCTAATACGCGTAAAAATGTGTGGACTCTACTATTTTTAGAAAATAAACCGCCACGCAGCGCATCGAATGCGGTTTGTTATTACGGACACGGAAATCGCGCTCTCTCCTTTTCGCTCACCTTTCCGCTTTATTGCTTCCTTCTGTCCAGCATATAAAATGATGGCTAAACAATGGACTAGTATTGATTACTACTAGGTAGAATGTAATTAGACCTGATTTGCCGCTGCCGAGTTCTCCTATTAAAGCCAAATTGACTTCGTTGGTTCCCTGAGATCCACTTCTGTTCCGCATCATGAGCAGATTCCGCTTGGAGATGGAATTGGATCTATTCATGACTACGATACAAATATAAAATTTATATGACGTCAAAGGATCACGGCACAGAGTCGGAGCTAGAAAAAGATGAATTGTGAATGAACGTCTTCCACCAGACGACATCAATAACTGCGATGGAGTTTTTCCCACTGATTTATTGACCGCGGGCACTGATGGCAATAATATTGTTGTTACAGGATAAATGATTCAAGTGGCGGCACTGACGATACACTCCATGGGAGGACAGTGCAGAGATAGAGAGCGATATCTATTTGCGTTCTGTATCCTTGCTGTTTCCACTTATAACTGCCCAGAAAATAGAAAACGTAGAAGAGATGTCACCTAACGAGAAGAAACCAAAAACCTTTTTTTCATGTCGACGACGGCGCATGCGCAAACATTTTCCTATATTTAAAACACAAGATCTTCTACATGTTTCACCGACGTTGCAAGAAGGGGCGTGTTTCGTTACCGATATAGTTCCTCCGATGTAACCAAGCCAACGCGCGGAATATTATGAAATATTCATATCCCTCATCCACCATGTTGCTACAACTTGGATGAGATTTAGAATCATCTGATAAACTCTTAAAGTATTCCTAGTTCTGTTAAGTTGTAGCCTAATCTTTAAGTGCTTAGGGTAATCATGAACGCTGGATACTAGGATATGTATACGTACCGGTATAGTGTCAGCAGGCTTCATTCTGTTCATGTCTAAAATAGTCGTAGTTTTTAAAACCTATACAGGGGTTCCGTGATGATCCTGTTAGTGTGAAACTGTGAATGTAGGGAGACCAGATGTGACTCTACTGACAGCCTCTTTTCAAGTCGTTTGGGAAAAAAGTTCCGTATTAGATTTTTAAAAGACTGCTGGAAACGTTATTGACGACCAAAATGTAAAACTTTCATTCAGGTTTCCCAGGAAACACCTCTGACTGTCGTTGCTATAGCTTCGTCTAATAAGATATGTGGCCAATGTCGACACTCATCTTTGCTGATGACAGTTTTGCGACGCTCACAATAATTCTATTTAATAAAATAATTTTGAAATTACTAGAATATACGAGCATAGTTAGACATATGGCTTGGTAATTTCATTTATTTGCTCACCGTTGAGTCTAACAATCAGCTACTTTCGTTTGTAAAGGCGCGAACACGAAAGACATTTTTCAAATCCGTGAAAATTTGAATCCATGACTCTCCTAGGGTTGAATAATAGCAATTTTTTCGAATACATTATTCGTTTTTTACTACTCCAGCATTGGTAGGTTTGTAAACTACGATCTGTGGAAGAATATGTTTATTAGTTTGTGATTAACGAAGTCAATTTAATAAGTCGCAACTCACCTTATATTACCGGCAAACAAAAGTAATAATAGAACCGAATCAGATTCTAAGAAGTGAAGTACTGAGACAGGGAAGACTGAAGAGTGAGAAACGATAATTTAAAAAAGTCCGAAACCGAGCGAAATGACGCATGTTTTAAAATTGAAAGGCAACACTGCCATCACTTCAGAGTTCAGACGATTCTCAAATTTCTTATGCAACTGAAGTAAAGTAATAACAACATCTTGGGTTTTTTTGTTGGATTTACAACTTGATCTCTTAAAAAGAACTTTCTTAGAGACCTTCGTTACATAATTTTTTAAATGGCTAGTGTAACATCTACCACGTTCACTCACGTTCAACGAGTTCGCTTATTGTACAAAACCATACTTCGGATTCATCGAGGACTACCTATAGAGATAAAAGCGATTGGTGATCAAGTAAAACACAATGTCCAATTTTATCCTCTAATTAGGAATTGAATTTCCCAACTGATTTAAATTAAAACATTATTATTTATTAAGTTAGAAGAAAATTAACCAATTGCTTGTTGTTCTTGCAGTATGTCAAAGATGAGTTCAAGCGTCACAAGAAATGCCAGCCAGAGGAAATTAGTCAATTCATGACTGGATGGGTGGTAACAGATTTTTAAAAATGTGAAATGACTTACTTTTTTAGTTTTAATAACTTCAACAAATGCAGGACTATGCTGTCACTCTTGCCAAGCAGCTGAATATAAGCCACTTGAAAAAACAAACTCCTACTTTAGGAAAACACCTCACACCAGAACAACTTGACTTATTCAAAGATGACCAGATTTCCCAACTACATGAACTCATGCAAGAAGCAATAAAACCCAAATTAGATTCAGATGAGAATGATGTACTACCTACAAAATTATAACCTCCCAATTCTAACAAATTGTACATACCTACTCTCTAGTACTGATTTATTAAATATATAAAATAAAATAAAAAAAGGTTGAGTTCTTGATTCTTGTATTTTTTATTTTGTTTACTTTAAGGTCAAATGACTTAAATTTTTCGAATTCGGATATTTAGCGTCTTCTTGAGCGCTCGTGGGATCTTGAACGGCTTCTTCTGTTATATTCTCTTCGGGATCTATCGCGTGATCGGGATCGACGTCTATCGTTCCTACGTCTATCTGAATCGCGATGGTGCTTATCACGTTCACGTGAATCACGCCTGTCACGAGAGCGACTCCTACGGCGATCCTAAAAGTAGCACGGAATTTTAAATAAATGTATTGACTTTTGTAGACATTGGCCGTTTTCGTGTTTGCGCAGTGAAAAGATCAACGATTTAATAGATGAACAAGAAAGTTTTATTTACCGTTTGTTTATCCTTGCTGGAATGGTTGCCGCCGTCTTTGTCTTTCTCCACCGCTTCTTTGGCCGCGCCTCCTTTGGCCTGCTGATTGTTGTCTTTTGTCAGAGGTGCCAAAACAATCGCTGCTGAAACCTTCTCCTCAACGTCCTTGGTGGCCGGGGCTGCCGGTTTACTGTTTTCGGCTGCAGCCGCAGCTTCTTCGTCAGCATATGTTTTAGCCAAGCTACTCAAACCAGTAACGGGCAATTGTTGCCCTTTTCGTGAGTCACGCCTTCGAGAAATGTCTTCACTCTCAGGACTAGGTAATTCTGAACGGCTCCTGCCTCGAAGCTTCTCCAATGTGTCTGATCCTAATCCTTAACAAATTGACAAATTAAATTGTCCATTTTGGGTTATATTAAAAAACCTTCAATAGAATTTCTGAAGACACGAATAAAATAAAATTACCTTGACCAGAACTGTCGTCGGACGATTCAGCGTCATCTTTGGGCTTCGTCTGTTCGGAATGTTGAGTACTTTTAGCATTCGCATCTTCTTTGATTTCCCCTTCATTTTCAGAATGAGGCGCATCCATTTCTTCATAATCAAGTGCTAGGTCAAAATCAACAGCTCCACTGGACTCTTTGTCGGGTTTGGCGACCGACGAATTTTCTTCAGCTTTGTCATCCTCCTTTGAGGTAGAAGTGCCATTGTTTCTTTCTTTATTTTCTGAGGGGCTGTATAAAACAAAAAACTTCATTTAAGCTGCTATTACATAAAATGAACTGAAACTTACACTTTAATATTAAGTTGCTGTTCCATTTCTTCCAATTCTCTTTGAAGAACTTTCTGTCTTTCCGCTTGTTCCCTTTCAGCGTGACGCTTCTTTCGGTCTTCCTCACGTTTCTTCAATTCATCGTCGCGCTTTTTTCGTTCCTTTTCACGATGCTAGTGATGAGAAGACAAAAGACTTTATAAAACACGTTGGAATTTTCAAATTGTGTTTTGTACCTCAAATTCCTTCATTGAAATAGTTTTGCGTTGTTCATAACGCCAATGAGGGGGAGTTGGGCTTCGAGACGGACTACGCGAAGGAGTCCGATAACGCTGTAATATATCGTAAGATTTATAGTGGGCCAAAACAAATAAGTTTTGAAGTGATTTACCAGTAATCCTCGTCCTTTAACTTTCCTGCCGCTTTTAGTTCGTCCGCGGATTTGAGCACGTCGTTTCTCCCTTCCTCTTTCATCTTCATCGTTATTACTCTTTTTCTTTGAATCGGCATCTTCATTCTTTTTGTCACCTCGATAAAGGTAGCGATTAGAAGGAACCTCTGGGATTTCGTCAGGATTGATTTTGGAGAGCGTCACCAATGGATGAGGCAATCCTTCAAGTTCTTGATCAGATTTCTCCTCGCGATCACCACTCGTCGATCTGATCATTAGATAGTTAATCGTAACTGCAAAGCCAAAATAAACCAAGGAAATAAACCTTTTTTTCTTCTTATCCTTTTTAGATGTCTTCTTGTTTTTCTTTGTTTTCTTCTCTTTCTTAACCTCTCCTTCCTCGATAGAACTGTCGGATTCGCTGCTGCTGCTACTGGCGCTGCTGCTGCTTTCGTTGGAAACAGAAACCTTGCGCTTTTTCTTTTCCTCTAAAGATATAAAAAAATGGTTCAAGTAATTTAAAGGGATTCAAAATTAATTGTTATAAAATACCTTTTGGTTTTGCTTTTGGAACAAGTTCTCCACAATTCACAACTTTAGCATCTTGTAAAGGCCGACTCCTTCGGTCCACAGGAAGACCCTCAATTTGTTTCACTACTGCTTGACCAGAGATAATGTGACCGAACACAACGTGAATACTGCAACAAAAAAGTTTGCAATAATTAATAATGTACTTGCTTGATAAATTTATTCTAACTTACTTGTCCAAATGAGGTGATGGCTGAGTAGTTCTGCCAATGACACAAAAATTCAAAGAAAAATACAGTTCCCATGGATGTAGGGAAGGGTTAGATTGAACTGGATCATCATCTTGTAAAGAACTCCCTTTCCACTGTAACCAATTTTCTCCTTAATTAACTTAAACACATGAATGAATTTGCAACTAATAAATAGAGCATAATTCATGATGACTTCACAACTATTTGAAAATGGTTGATGACTAACTTAAGGATGATTGAAATGAAATGTCTTACATGAAAAACTGAGAACCATTTGTATCTTTTCCTCGGTTGGCCATGGATAACAGAAAGGGTTGCTCATGCTTCTTAACAAAATCCTCATCTGAAACAACATAATGTTACACTTGCATGTATTTACAATTAAGTGTTTTAACAACCTTCAAATGTCCCTCCATAAATTGATTCTCCTCCAGTTCCATTTCCACTTGAGAAGTCACCTGATTGGATCATAAAATCTTTGACAACACGATGAAATACAATTCCCTTATAGTGAAGGGGTTTTCCTGTAGTCTGGATAATTAAGAAATGAAACATTAAATCACACGCGTAAGAATGCATTGATCAGAAAACCCACCTTCCCAATGCCTTTCTCTCCTGTACACAGAGACCTAAAATTTTCACACGTGATTGGTGCTATATCATTGAAAAGTTCCATAACGATACGGCCGGCAGAAATACCGCCAATCTCGATGTCAAAAAAACATCGAGGTTTGTGATTCTTAACTTCCGTCATTTTTTAATTCTCTGAAACGTGAAACGTGAAAACAGAATCAGCAAGAGAAAATCATAAAATTTTATCTCTACACTCATTCACTAACCTTATCTGTAAAACAGAATAATTTTGTCAATTGAAATTGAAAATCACGAATGAAAAAGGAACTCAGTTTCTGGCCACGACAAAATTTGTAATGCCTAAGCATTGAAGTTGCCCTAAGAAATAAAAATGAATTCTGGAAGGTTGATGGAAAATATTTGCGATTGCGATCATGATTACGATTCACTGGCAACGTACGTTTGCGGCAATGGCGCTAGTCTAAGTTCGAATGATTTTTTGTCACCCCTCACCCTATGTGTAAACAAAATATCAAATTTAATTAGGTAGCCTATTGACACAGATAAAGACCAAGTGGTCTTTTCTGTGCTATTGATGTTCATTTCGCCAACCACCACAGTATTTTTCACTTTCATATGTAATAGTTTCTCCAATTTTAATTAGAAGGTAAAATTTTATTAAAAAAATAGTTGAGAAGAAAATTTAATAACAAAATTTTTAAAATAACAACATAGCAGAACTGCAGAAGTAAAATAAGTTTAGATCTCGAGGAGAAGAAAACAAAAAGTTAGATATAATAGTAATTAAGAGTTCATGGTTTATCTTCAGAAAATGTTTAGATTAAGTTCCAAACCTACTCACCTTCTTAAAACTTGAAACTTCATTTTCGTTAAATATGAAAAGCAGAAATTGTAGCAAGGTTTTCCAAAACACAGTATTTTCTCCATTATCAAATCTATTGATAAAATCATGTTTTATATCTTTTATTTCTCTGTTTAGTTTTCATTCAGGTCTGGAGATTTATGTCTGCAATTTATTAAACAAATAATTAGACCAAAATGATTGAAAAAAAGATCATCTCAGAACTTCCACCCAGTACTGTGAAACTTATAACTGCAACACAAATAGCAACATCTGTCTGTAACATTGTAAAAGAATTGGTTGAAAATGCCCTAGATGCAGGCTCAACTGTTGTAAGAGTAAAACTGGTAACTAATATTGTATATTTTAAAAACTGAATTAATATAGCCCTAAACTAAATATTTTTCTTCAGGAAAATAGCGGTCTGAGCAAGATTGAAGTAATAGATAATGGGTCTGGAGTTAGCAAAGAAAATGTTCTGAAGATGGCTTTACCTCATTACACATCAAAAATCAGCCAGCATCAAGATTTAGAAGCTCTCTCAACCTATGGATTTCGAGGTGAAGCTTTAGCTGCTATTTGTGCTGTAGCCAAATTATCGGTGACGACCAAAACGGCTGAAGATCCAGTGGCTTCGACCTATACAATGGACAGTAATGGTGATGTAGTGGATGTGAAACCATCTCATTTGAGTCAAGGCACATTGGTCGTCATGACGTCACTCTTCTGGAACATTCCTGTTCGAAAACAGTATTACCAGACTCCGAAAAGAAAAAAAGATGAGCTGCTTAAAGTTGAAGATCTCCTTCTGAATTATGGATTAATTCATCCTGAACTCCATTTAAGCTTTCATCACGACCACAATTTGATTTGGCAAAAGAATCGAGCGCCGGATTTCACAGCAAACATTCAACAAACCCTGGGTCACGAAATTTGTTCACACATGGAATTCATCAACGAAGATGACCTGGTGAGTAGCGCATACTACATATTGTTGCTCTTTAAAACATTTTTTATTGCTTTGATATCACATTACAGATTCAAATGGTGTTAATGATTCCCAAAAGAACTGCTCCTTCAGAAATTTGTTATAGAAATCGACCTGATCGTTGTTTCACTTTCATCAATCGACGTCCTGTAATTTCGAAAGACATTGAAAAGGTGAGGTTCAACCTACTTGAAGATATTTATTTATATTATCTCAAATATTAGTCAATAGAATAGTATAGTCTAAATAGTGCTATATCTTTCCATAGTTGATGAAGGAGCTTTATGGATTCGTTCGGGATGGCAATCAAAAGTCGGCAGCAATTTATCCAATATGCATCGTTTCACTACAGTTTCCGGGGGACGAAGTGGATGTCAATGTAGAACCTAACAAAACTAAAGTGTTGATGAAACGGCAAGTAAGTTTTTTTTATTTATTATGAATTTTAAAGAAGATTTCCTTTACTTTACTATTTACATTTATTTATTTATTTCAGGGTGATGTCCTCGAGTTGATAAGAAAACGGGTTGGCAGTATTCTGGGACCAGATTTGGCTGCTGAAAAGCCAGCGGAATTAATTTGCCAAGGAATTAATTTCCATACAAATGAGTGCAAGAACAGCACTTTGGCGGTCGATCCAGATGCAACGGATGTGCGAATAGTGGAAGAAACTATAATAGAAGATCAGTACAAAAGTCATACCGAGGCTCCTCTTCATAATCAGTTTGAAATCACTCTTGAGTCACAAGTTGGATTTCGTCAACTTGAGTCAACCCGTATCGACTCCGTTGATGGTTTTCCGGAAGACGATTGCTTGTTTCATGGATTTAACGAACCATTTCAGAACCCAGTAGAAAAGGAAAGTTTCGAAACGGATGAGTCTACTTCTAAACAACCTGAAGTCATAGCGATAGGCTCTGATCAGTGGAGCAGGGGACTTGCTACAAGTTCAGATGGGCATATTGTTCATGTAAGTTAATCTTGGTAATCCATCCGTTATGCAACTTAATTTAAGTAAATTTGATTGTCGAGTAGGCAATCCAGGTGTTAAGAGGACAGCCACACTTGGCCAAGCGCCTTTCGGATCCTCCGGCTTTAGGCAATTTAGCTAAAAAGCCGAAGCTAGTTGAGATAATGGAGGCATCAAGAATCGTTGGTTCATCACCTTCCCTTTTAGAGACTGTGAATGGAAAAGTTCGAAAAATTCCGGCAGATCCATTTGGAGAATACTGCAAAGACGTGAGAAACGAAAGTATAAATTTAAAAATTAAAATAAAACCTATGTCTTTCTATACCTTATTTGTTTGGATTGATTTGATTTATTAGTTCTTTCTCAGCATCCAACAATGAGCTTCACGGAATTGTCGCAGAATTTGAGCAATGGATGGAAAAACCTTGATCGAAATAGTCGGGAGAAATACGAAGAAAAAGCCGAAACCAACAAGCAACGTTATAATGTGTAATTATTATTCCCAAATTAAACTTAAATTTCCTCTTTTCACGTGGTTGTTGGTTTCGAATTGAAAAATATCTAGAAACAAACTTCGAACGCCCAAAACATCAATGAGCAATACTTCTTTGGATCGCTATTTGCACGGCTCACAGACGCCCGTTATTCGGACTGAAAGGACCCCGAAAAGAAGTGTAGTTACATCTGCCCCACCTCCTAAAAGAATGTCGAGTAGCATTGACTTTTCCATGGACATTTTGAACCAATCGCTCGAATCATCCCAATCTGAACCTAAAGATCAGTGGTTCTGCTTGAAGAAAATCGAAAACGATAGTTGGCTTTGCTCCAACAGACATGACGTCATGGCTGTCAATTTCACTCGGCTCTATGAGATGATACTTTACTCTCGTCTCGCCAATGAACACGTCATTCCATCAAGGACTGTTAACAATCCAATGTTGATTGATAAAAAGTATACAGAGAAACAATAACTGAGAAGTTTTTAATTAAAATCAGTTATTTTGATTAATTTGAATTTTTTGAATTTAGAATCTTTGGAGACCTTCAGGGCTGGAGAAAACTCCTTAATTTACCAAGCGAGTGGGAAACTGCTACAACCCGAACCATCACTGATGCCCGCGTTGTCGCCAACGGCGTCGGAATTCGACTGGGTGTTGGTATAGTTCTCAAACAACTCCATCCTGTTTACTTTACTAAGCGCCCGCATCGCTACATTTCATTTTGAACTTGTAATTGCAGACTCTGATGACGCCGGTGTTGTGGTATATCAAGTCCCTGCAAATGTCAAAAGATTTGAATTAACCGACATCAAAAATCTGCTTCGTCAAGTCACGAAAGACGGCAGTACTGTGGAAAGTTGTCGTCCTGAACAAATAATCATGAACTTGAAGGTATGTTGGCATAAGCGTTTGTTTATTTTTTGCCGGTTTGTTTTCTTTTGTTATCATTTATTTATTTTAGTCTGAGGCTGCGAGACTTGCGGCCGGGCGATGTACTGAACCCGAGACAACGGAGGTATGCCAATTACTTGAACAATGGCTTTCGACCGATCCCGAAAATGTTTGCTTACACGGAGAACCTGTTTTTTGGAGTCATTCCATCGATGCTTCGCCAGCGGGCAAAGAAAACGAAACCTGAAATGTCCACAAAACAGTACAATAGTTTTTTTTCCGTTTCGGATTAGATAAAATGCTAAGTTGTTGTTTTTTTTGTAAGCGATCGATATATTGCCTTATTTCTCATACATAATTGAGACCTCGACTCTATTGACGTTCCACTGAAGAAGAGAAGAGATATTATTTCTTCATGTTAAGAGTCGATTATTATTCAACACAGAAAGCTTTCACTTGTAGTATCGTTGTGTTAGCCACTTCGATCACCAGATTTTTTCAAAACGACCAGCGACTATTTTCAATGGTTTAAAACTACTGGCACGGCTGCCTTGAATATTTACCTGTTGTTGGCACCTGTCTTCCTTCACGAAGTACCATGAAAAGGCATTGAGGTTTTTTAAAAGTAGGTCTGTTTTAAAAAAAAATCTTTCGAATCCTAGCTATTGATTCAATCCGCATTCCAAATAAACTCCCGTCGTCTTTTAGTTGATTATCATTCGACAAAACGTTAACTGTCTACTTTGATTTGTGAGACAAAGTAAGCCAACTTCTGAAATTGATCGATATATTGCTCAACTAAGACTTAGTTGCAAAACTTTGTAAGCGAGTGATGAAACTTGTTCAGAACGGCCTATAAATTCAGCTTCTTCGGTCCATGTCACTCTATTGACCGATGTCAAAATAAATGAGTTATTGCTTTTTCCTTACATAAAAATACATTAAATGAAGCCGTGACGAGGCAATATATAACGTACAAGAAAATTTCACGTTCCTTTCGGAGAAAATATGTTTTTCTTTTTCTCGCACAATTCCATTACTGTCATTTTGTTCTAGGATTGATAGGATTTCATCACTCTACCCATTAACCCCATATTCGGTGTTTATATTGCCACCTTATAAATTATTCTCATGTAAGTGTTCTTACGAATTGCAGTAATTGACGTTTGGATTTTTCTTTCTAAAGAGTACTGCTACTGCGCCTAAAAAATAACAGAAAGCCACGACTTTTGTCTGGAGAGACTAATTGTATCGAAGTCTGGAAGCCAAGATAGTGAACTATAGTAATTGGTTACGTGAAGTTTGCTGAACGACTTGTAATAAGTTGACGTTAGTGGAATCGTGCAATAGGAATCAAACACTGTTAAAAAAAAGAGCGAGAACTGTGGATGCGTGTTCTCTATAAACGTCAATCAACTAAAAATAATGTTGGTACTAAGGAGGGGCAGGCAAAGAGAATGACGTGGATGGTTTTGTTATAGGTTAGAAGTTGCTCGCATACACTCACTCTCCTTTTGACAAAGTTATCAAGAAAACAACTAATAGCACAAAGTGTATTTGACTGATGTGTTATTATTTTTCAAGATGTGACACCTGCACATGAGAACCGACGCACGGCTTCGTGTTGGAACAATAATGAGATTAAAGACTGACATGTATCTACGAGTACACATACTATTGTTGTACGTATATCTTCCCCAATGGAGTAGATTATTGTTGTGCGCGTAACAGCAAAAGATAAGCTCACTAGTACTTCAAGCGTAAAACGCAATAGAAGAGTACATTTGATTTCGTTTTAATATAAGAGACGAGGTTGCATTTTTTTATTTTATCATTTTGATCCGTTTGTGCTATGTAGGTTAAACTTATAATTGTACCCAAAAACTTTGTGGACTGTTCACCTTTGCAGGGGCTCTTGATTTTGGGGCTATCGCTCTACGGTAAACTCTGAGGAAACTACTTTCCCTCCAACATATGGGGTCCAAGATTCATATTCAATTGCCTTTTGCGCAGTACCTATATATATCTTTGATAATATTTCTATTTACAGTAAAATACATCAAGCCTCGTACAGTAAGAGTATCTCTGTGCGTGTTTCGCAAACAAAGATTTGAAAGCTGGCACCGATAAATGTGGAGAAATGTAAAGAAAACAAAAATTGGATTTAGAAGAAACAGCTGGAGATTTATTTTTGTTTTTCTGCGCTCAGTGTTTCCAAAATATCATGAAATTTCGTTTAAGTATATTCTTTTTCGATTATTTTCTAGGAATGCAGAAGGAAACTTTTTTGTTAAATGCAAGTGGTGAACTGGCGAATCGTGGTGAACTGGTAATATTAGATTCATTTTCTCTCGGTGGAATGGGTGGATATGTGACATTGAGATGTGGGATAATATTGATAATTCATGTACTAAGTACAACACACCGTCATCAACATTTCCTTGATCTCTGCTGTTTGTGCGCGTGCTATGGTTGTCATTTTCAGTCGACTACACAAGTTATCTAATATTCCCTGGTCTTAAATGGGTATGGAAATCCATCCCACTCATCTCATCGATCTTTCCAAATGCATATGTCTCGCATTGCCCTCTAATACAACGTTTATGTATGAAATAAATACAAGTTTCTTATATTATTACATGAATTTGAAACTTTTCCATTTTGGTCAGTGGCACAATTCAGTAGTTAATAACTCGACAAGTAAGAAAAACTAAAAATAAAACTGCTGTCCACTGAGTGTGTGGACAAAATCTCAAAGGCGGACATGATATTGGGATTACAAAAGTAATGGTTTTTGCGATAGGTTACTATATTGGTTTTTAAATTAATATTTCAGACGGAATTATGTTTCAGAGTAACGGCGGAGTATTACATTTTTTTTTCAGAATTGAAATCAAAGAATAATTGTGAATTGTCTTTGTATTTATCATTGTTATTATTTAACATCATGTTAGCGTCAACTTCTTTTATCTTATCGCTCCATATATTTCAACAATGGCAATCCAATTTTTGATAACTCCATAGTCCGTAGCCGTTTTATAAGCTTGAGATTGTTTTGTCTGTGATACACTTTGCACACTACTATATATTATTTATTTAGGTTGTTTAAATCATAAGTGTGACATTTCACATATTGAATAAAATATAAATGTCATGGTAACGTTCATGGCTTAGTAGCACACAATGAAACAAGCCATCCATAAAAAAAATAAGAATATAAAAAAATGCCTGATGTTGGAATTTGGATAATGCGATAAAGTCCAGTTGGCAGTTGCTGCGCTTAAGCTTACACTGACGCACTGCTATAACCGTCCAACCGAGGAAAAACTAGAAAGGACTGCTGGAATTCATCACACTATTATGCGCACATTGAAGGATTTATGGGTTGATGCTTTCAAAACCAATTTTTCATTGGGTCGCACTACCCGCGGTTCAGCTATATCATATAATACTACACATCATCTTTTTTCGCCCAAAAAGTTTTCTTTCTTCTCTCTTTCGTCATCGTTCTAGCCGAAATGATTCACTTTTATGACGTGTTGGGATTCCCATGTTTTCTTGTCTGAATGCAGCCCATAACACACGGATATAGGATCAAGTTTTCGTGTTTGCAACAGTGACACACTTCTTATAGTCTTCTAGTTTGGTGTGCAACAACATGAAAGTAGCTACTTTGTCGAATATACATTTTCCTACCTCGTTTTTATTTTAGAATAAGGTTTCAAGAACTACGCCAAGGGCATACCCTGCTGGGTAAAAAGCAAATGGACAAACATTTCGGACGTCTCATCAAGTGATATTTCCTTTTTTTCACGCTTGTAGAAGAGAATAGTAGTATCTCATTATTATGGGGAAAATAGTAATATAAAATTAGTAATGCGAGCCGGCGCACTAACAGTCGCCTTCGGGATGACGCGATGGTTGCTGGCGGTGTGTTGTTGTATATGTTGCGCCATTGATCCGACTGAATCATTTCGTTTGTCCCCCGAGATGAGTTTGCAGCCTTTGATCCCGGGCCACGCTCTCTTCTTCTTAGTTGGAAGTTGTCGCTCTCTGCCGCTCAGATGGTGATATATCCGAGTAGTTTATCTTAGCTATTGTTGGTAATCTCGTTGAGGGATGTATATGTATAAGGGGACGGGACAAAATAAACATTACGAGGACAGAAGAAAAAAAAAACGCTACCGGTTGATCTTCGTACAAACACCAAACTTGGAACTACAAAACGTGAAACTAAGTTCAGTGACGTGTTCTATGTCAGCATTGATCTAATCTCATCAAAGTTTTCGTTTTGACAACAAAAGAAATTTAACTTGGGATGGATCATTAGAGAAGGTTGTACTACACATACCGTTCAAACCGTGTTTTCAATTCACTTGTATTTACAGGTAACGAGCACGCCAACTTTTAGGACAAAGTCACACGCCAAATCTCATCGTTAACTGTAAATCGATAGAAATGACTAAGTCGAGCGTGTGATGAGCATTTATGAAGTACATCATGTGGATGGATTCTGGGATTGATATGTCAATGACAGTTTCACTTGACTGCCATATCCAGAGTGATGGCTCGAAACTAAAATTTTGTTTTTGTTTTTTAGAAAGGAACTTTTCATTTTGGGCGTTGAAATCTTGTTTGTTCTTTAGTTTTCCCATCCATTGGATAAGAAACATTAATAGACAAATGTTATGATACGCGTTGTCTCTTCATCTCTTGATTCTATTTATTGCTGCCGCACCAAGTCCTTGTTTTATTCGTTCTAAATACCACCAGTCTAAATATTTTATTCGTTTGTTGAAACTTTAGTCGCGGTTAATAAGGATCGCGCGTCTTTCGTTTCCACAAATTACTTTTACGAGGACAAACTCAACCGGAAGTAAAGAAAGAAACACAGATAAATTAGGTGAGCTTGTCGGGAATCTTTTGTTTGTTTTTATATTTTCATGGCCAATTGGAAAATCGGCTTAAGAAAATATAAGGCTCCGATGCGCGGCTATTTCACATTTTGTTTGTGTTGCTTTTGGTCTAGTTGATTGTGTAAGCTCTGAGCGAAGAGAACAAAAAATATAGACCTATTCAAAACGATATTCACTTGAACCAAATGCAGGTATATGGGATACATAGTTATGATTCCTAACTATGATCCTATCATCTTTGTCTTGTACTATATGATTGGATTCCACTTGTCTAATGTTCTCTTGTTTGTTTTCAAATTAAAATCTTTGTGTATAGCAGCAGCAGCACTTAATCTTTTGCGTACAAATTTATCGATCGTCCCTGTAGAAGTATACTGAATATAAAGTGGTTGAATAAGGATTTGGTTTTCTCTTTCTTGTGTCTAGGCTTCAGTGGAAGATGAAGACGCGTGTTAAGCCAAGACTCGTTTCACAGTCAACCAGTGTGTGTGTGTGTGTGCTGAGTGTGTTTTCGGTTGTTTAGAGAAACGAGAGGCGCACTGTCGATAGGATCCCTGTATATAAAAAAGAAGGAATCGACGTCCGCCTGCGCTGTTTCTTCGTATATCTTTACGCTCGTTTCTCCCCGCATCAGTATATTTTACAAGTCTTACGTTTGAGACGCACTTCTGTGGTTCTCTCTGCCCAGTCTTCAGTTCTTCATCTGCGACTGGATCAACCGGTCGTCGTCAAACAGCATCCAGTTTACCCGGGTTTTTGTTGCGTTGTCACGTCGCTGTTCATATCTATATAGTAATAACTAAAGTTTATTTGATCCTTTCATTCTTTTTGTGTGACTGTGACAAGAGTGATTTCCCTCTCCAACTCTCTGTATACTGTAAATATAAAACCGAGGAAGTTTTCACGTTCCATGATTGGATTCACGCGGAATAAGTATTCCGCTATATTTATGATGGTAGATCAAGTTGTCGTTTCTTATAACTATATAAACCATGAAACTCGGACTTTTATTATAACGGTTATTCTCAATCCATTCAAGAACTTTTGTATTTATAGTAAACTTTAATGTTATTTGGTTTGGTTCATTCTACATCATGTAGGAATTCAAGTGGTGGACTCTCGTCACCTTTCGTCAGGAATTGGGAACTATCAAGTGACCGATTTCAGCACTGAGATCACTAAATTTTAAGTTGGCCCTCAACTTTTGTATAAAGGACTTGTTTATTCTGGACTATAAAAACTTGGCTAGAACCATACAACGCGCATTCCTATCTTTTATTCATGTCCACAGCCCAATTCTTCTTGTCATTGTGATAGACTTCAATGCTCATTTGTCCCGACTACTCGACTAACAAGTTGAATTAATGGACCGTGCGTTATTAGGGACCCCGTCGCAAAAAAAAATTACAATCAAATCCATTCTATCGTAAGATTGCGTTATGTATTCTACATAACATTGTATTATTCGTTCTTACATCACTCTACGGCGTAAATATTTATTGACGAAGAGGAATACCGCGTGTGGGCGGTAGTGAAAATGATAACTATTAGTTTTTTATCTATATATTACTAGCTGTCAATATACTCCGTAGTGACGTATGGGAAGTGTGTATATATTGGCACTCTACAAAGAAGATCGTTGTCAAAAATATAAAGAGAACAGATTTCGTGGGACCTACATCAAAAGGAGCGAGAGAATCGTGTGAATCGGCCGTGCTTTCGCGTGTCCGCCATGGATATTGGATAGGGATTTCTTGTCGATTCATTCCTCACATATCTTTATCTTGTATCGAATTCCATTTCCGTAGCGACGTGTAAGAGTCTGGTAGTAATCAAAAGGCACGCGCGCTAAATTCACCGACTGCTCCTGCTCCTGCTGATATATATTTTGACGGTTAAAAGTTCAGGAGCATCCTTAAGGGTCGTTCGATACTTCACTTCTTTCCGATCGTTGACTTTAGCAATAAGTGTTAGAGTGGAAAAGAAAGATATTATTAGCTACTACTCGAGAGTGCAACGCGATTCCTTATAGGCAATGCCGCGCTCGTCTCGGGAGAAGGAAAAGAGTCGCATATAAAAGGGGCGGGCAATAGTTTATTCATTTAGAGCAGCGGTGTCTTTGTCCGTGTGAGAGTGAAATTCAAAAGGTTAGAGTATTTTAAATGGAAAAGAAAATGTGTCGCAGTTAGGTGTTTGATATATTTGATGTAGTCTATTTCCAGTTTTTGTGCCGACAGCATATGTTCCTTTTTAATTATCTTTCATTGTTCTTGTTGTTTTGTATTCAGCTCAGGATCTGGGCATCTGGCATATTGGAAAAGAAATCTCCAGGGATATGGGTCTACATCCAACAATTTTGATGAAACAAAAGAAAAAGGACTCGCACAACATAAAGAACGTTCGTGCTGTTTTTGAATAAGTCGGAATAAGTGTTTTTTTTTCTCATGACCAGTCGTTTTCTTTTGCTGTTTCGGGAGTCCTACTGTTCTATATTTGAATGAATCATATTTAAAAATGGAATCTCCTGTTGTACACAAACTATTTTGGAACATTTGTGTTTGTGGATTGATTACGTTCGTGGCGATGAGTGTTGCAATGCAGCAACGACCGGATCCAGTGCGCCATGAGTTGAGCCGGTTCAATCACGCCATTCGTTTTCAAACAATTGCTCCAGTAGGATCGCTTATCTCTCGCTACCGCCAAATAAATCCAGAAACGGAATTCGACATTTCCACTTCTTCAAATGGATTTACATCGATCGACACGAATCTTCCAGCCGGTCGAATTGGACGGGAGCCCAGATTCGTTTCACAAACTAAAGTAATACGGTTAGCCGTACTGGCTCCCAACGATCCCGAGCATCAATTCTCGCTGTACAAAATCCTTCCGGCCATCCATCTAGCAGCTAGAACCATCGAACGTAGTAGTAGCGGCAACAGTAGTGGACCTTTGTCCGGCTGGAGAATACAGATTGTAAATCGTGATTCCAAGTGTTCCTCCATCTACGGACCACTGGAGGCCATCGACCTCTACAACAGCAAATCCATAGGTACTACATTATTTTGTTTATTCTTTGTTTGTTTTTTACTTTTTATACACTGTGATATATTATTTAGTTTAACCTACATAGTTCTCGCTTATTCAATACAAAGTCACCTAGCATGTCGGTACTGCACTGTGTGTTATAACGGGCTAGCGCAACCTATATACGCATCTATGTATTTTTATGCGTAAACATTCCGCCATTTCGTTCCACTCCGATGCTTTCATTGAAAAATGATGTGGGAAAATAGTTCGACGGTTTTTACGGTTCTTTTTGTAATTGAATTTGTGATGCACTTATACAGTATACATATTATGTATCCTATTTATTTACTTATTTTGTTTTTGTCTTCAAGATTGTATTGTTTGTTTTATATAGATAAAAGCATAAGACGTAAAGAGCTCTATATGCATACATATTTGACATTTTGTGTTGAAAGCTTTCGAACCAATCTTTTCTTGGTCTCGCTAGTTTACAGTTCTGAGAGTTTTTTTTTTGAAATTTTCGTTTAGAATTTTAGGACTCGCCTGAGGTTATAAGTCAACGTAATATTTACGTGTATACTAGAAAGTATTGGATGTAGATTCATAGGATTACCGTCGAGGATTTATAAAGTATGTCTTCAAGAACTATTACGGTATAGGGTATCACCAGGGTTTGTGAAATATTAATCAGCATAGAAACTCTTCAATGTCAATCCGATCGGTTAAATCTTCTCTTTTCTTTGTTGATTTCTATTCTTTATATTTTCGTTTACCCGCGGTATTATTGCTTCTAATAAATTTTAATATACGTTCATATATTTGTTATGGGCAGAATGACTTCTTTTATGTAACGTTTCATACACACGCCGAGTCTATCCAAAGTGGTTTTTGTGAGCAGACATTATACCAAGGCATTATACGTATTCGAGACCTTTTGCAATCTTTTCCTTATTCCCTAATTATGAGCTAACATACAATTAATTTGTTTTGTCAATTATTTCCCTCTATTGGAATTGCATGGAAACCTATGAATCGAAGCAGATGTGTTTTTGGGACCGGTATGCGAGTACGTCATTTCTCCGGTAGCCAAATACGCCGGCGTATGGAACATTCCGCTTCTGACAGCTGCCGCCCAGGCTGACGGTTTCACTCACAAGCAGCCCAACTATCCGCTTCTTACGCGCATGATGGGCTCATACAGGTTGTACACACTGAACGCAATTGTACGATTCTTCTTCTTTATATAATGAAGCCATTCTACCTTATATCTGATATTATTTCCGAGAAAAAACCAGATATTTTATTTACAAGCTGGCGGATGAAAACAAATATATAGAGAGAAAGATATGTACTATAGATCTGTGCATTTCACATTGAAAATGTTTGTTATTCTTCAATTAGCTTGCCATATTAATATCACATTGAGAATCTTTTAAAAAGGAATAAACGAGTATATTGTTCCTATTTTAAAAAATCAAATGATCTTTTATTTCAGGGAAGTTGGTGCCGTCATGGTTCAAATATTAGCGCGATTTGATTGGCGAGTGGTTGGCATGTTGTTCCATAACCACGACGTCGGAAAAGGCGCTGGCAATTCTCCGTGCCATTTTGCTTTAGCGGCCGTTTACGGTCAACTGGAAAAACAGGGGCACAAGTCTATCCACAAAAGTTTCGACGAGACGAATAGCAGTGTCAACTTTACCCAATTGCTTCTTCACATTGGCGAACGTTCGCGAAGTGAGTACTATATACCAGGAAATATCTGCTCACTTTCTTTCCTCTTCGCGATCCCTTCAGGGATGTATTGCGTCTATAACCCGTCACTATGACCGACGAGGGAAAGAAAATGATGGACTTTTAATTTCCTCTTCTGTCGTCATTAAATTACTTCCTGTTGCTGCCTTCCTTTTCCATGATATTATTCCTTTTTTGTTAGACTTGTCTTAATCAAATCTTATATCCTATTTTTTTTTTGTTCCTTTTTTTTCTTTCCACATGACATAACTAAATTATTCTTTGCCATCCGAAATAAAAGTCGTGGTCCTGTGCGCCGCACCTCGTAAGATCAAAGAGATCATGTTGGCGGCCGAAGAGCTCAACATGGTGGCCAGCGGCGAATACGTCTTCTTCAACATTGAACTGCGCAACAGGTTTTCTTTTTTACTTTCGGCTATAATCGTACAACATTCTCTCTTGACAACTTCCTGTTTTCTTCTTCCTGTCGTTCACTTTCGTCCATTAATTTCTAAGCTGTTATTTATTTTGACCCCCGTCCCTTTAGCGTTGCCAGGTGATCGATCGTCCACAACTCAAAACACAAAAACACGAAAGCCAACGAAAACCTATAGAGAAAATAAATAGCATCAACTGTGAAAGAGATTAGTCTGAGTCGGACTCGCATAGTTATACATCCTGGCTGGATTTATCCACAAAACACAAATGTATAGACGGTGGAGTCGTCCGGTTTTCTACTCGGCGGTTTAACGTCCAAACTAATTCCTCCATCTCAAGTTTGCCAGCCTTGATGAGCTTATTGAACTGATGGTCTATAGTCATCATTAGATAAGAGAATGTCGATATTATTTCTTTTCTTTTAAAAAACTGCGATTCTGCGAAGAGTTCATTTATAAGGCGATTATTACATCAGGAGGCTTGGCAAGAACCTCCCAATTCCAACTTAATGTACAGTCCCGTAATAACTTCAGATTTGTCCATAATTAGATGTCTTTTTTTTCCTTCTCCTGGTCTTTCTTACTTAAAAGTTAGTTGGCTGTCAATGTAAATCCTCGTCAACGAAGTAGCTACTAATGAATCCCACCATATTTCCCGATTTGTGTTATATGCTGTTCGTTATACTCCCATTCAGTGGAGAGTGCCGTATTGCTGACTATGTGAAATAATCATTTTTATTTTCCTTGATTGGTATTCACGTCATCAACAGCAACAACGTGACGCTGAAGCCTTGGTACAACAAGAGCGAAACCGAGGAACAGAATCAACGGTCCAAGAGAGCCTACGTAAGTTGATATGCGTATGCTGGACGTGATGATGATGATGTACTTTGCATTGGCGATCAGGGAGTGAATGACGCGTCAAACTACATAAATATGGATGACCCTATTTCCATGTATATAGGAGGCACTGTTGACGGTGTCTGCAAGGGTCCCGGATACGGAACAATACCGTGACTTTAGCGACGAAGTGAAACGAATCGCTCGCGAGGAATTCAACTACACGTACGACGAAGATCCAGTCAATCCGTTCGTGGCAGCCTTTCACGAGGCTGTACTCCTTTACGCCATTGTAAGTCACCCATCGCTCTCAAGACTATATATCATTCTATTTTCGTCTCTCTCTTTTATGATCCAATCTTGTTTTTGTTTGGTGTATATATGAAAGCGCTTTTGTTTGATATTACAGGCCTTGAACGAGACGCTGGCAGCCGGCGGAGACGTTTCTAACGGAACAGCCATCACATCCCGAATGTGGGGTCGCACATTTGTTGGTACTTTCGTCAATCATTGGCCTTAGCCATGTTGAACCATTCTCTCCCGTTTGTGCTACTGCTGCTGCTGCATGTGATCGCAGCGTTTGAATTACATCGCATAAACAAAAGACCCGTTAAGAATTTAGAAATAACAGTCAAACTTGATATGATCTTAATCAAATAAGATTGGAGAATCTAGCGTCTTTCTATATTTTATCCCGGAATAGTCTGATGGGAAATACGCAAAAGGTTACCTTGTTTTGGCTGATTGAGTTTTTCACGAATGACTCCGTTGGGATTTTTGGGTCCAACAGAGAAAAGGAAAAAGTGGTCCATCAACAGACATTGCCTGACTGAGAGCTAGCAACGTAATAATAGTATAGTTTTGATATATATACGCCATCACTATATATCACGATCCAGCGGGAAATGTGAGACGAGATCTAACTTGCACTCCCGTTATTCCCGGACGTGAACTTCAGCAGGTATATGGCCATGACTCCAATATTTGATGGATCATATTCTTCTTTCCTCCCCTATTTCCAGGTTAGAAAACTAAGGCGTACGCCCTGGCATACATAATAATGAATCGAGCGTACAATAAGTACACGTCCCGTAGTACAGCAGAGTTTTAGGAATTCTCAAGAAAACCAAAAGTTTGCTTTACACGGGCATCCCAAGCTTTGTCTACCTAGTCTATAAATACGTGTAGACTATGTCTTTCACTTTTTAAAATGTTATACTTAAAAAATTTCAACCGTAACCTTGTTATGGCTTTGTCGCTCCCTCTCTCAGTCGAAATCTTCGTTGCCGTGCAACCGAATTTCCCCTTTTAAAAAAATGCAGTGGCAAATTGAGTATAAAGATGTCACTATAGCTTTGATACCGACGATCGATCCATTATATTATGTAGATGACTGAATTGCTGATTTAAGTTTTCAAATTTTAAGAATTACTGTATAGAATTTGAGATGCATCATCGTATAAATGTGCGCAATCTTCTGTATGTGTGTACTGAAGGAATCAGCGGCAATGTCAGTATGGACGAGAACGGAGACCGCAATGCCGACTATTCTCTCCTTGACATGGATCCGATAACAGGAATCTTTCAGGTATTAACTTATTCATACATTTTTATCTTTATTTAAGTGAAAGTTGTAGCTTTTTCAAGTTGATATTAAGACTACATTTAACTTTACACGAGTTATTCTTGGAGTAGCGAAACGGTCCGATTCGTATAAGAGTTATTTTAAAAAGTTCCCGACTGTAACGGAGTGAAACGTTTCATGTTCTGTCATTTAAGAAAAGTTACTAATAGATGGAAAAGATGGAAGGAACAGGAGCAGACTGAAATGAAAGGCAAATTGGAACGATTATTTAAAAAAATTGAATTTCCATCCAATAGCTTAAAACTGTATTACATTTCACTTATAAGGTGCGCATCCGACGCAAATATTGCGCTAATGAAATTAAATTTTTAAATTTGTTAACTGGTCGATCGATATAACAGGGAATGTTTAGTTTATCACCAGATAACCAGGTTATCATAAAACTAATGGACATTTGAACTTTTCATTTTGTTATTAGGTTGTAGCCAATTGTTTTGGTGTTTCCAAACAACTTGTGGATGTTCCAGGACGTCGTATTCATTGGGCAGGAAATAGAAATGGTCCTCCTCCGGATACGCCTCCGTGTGGATTTGATAACACCAAATGTCCCGATAACAGTAAGTTTTAATCTCCTGATTAGCAATCGTACAACGGTTTATTTCTGATGAAATCGGATTTGAAAATCTGAGAATCATTATAGATAAATTTCAATTTCAGAGTATCAGCACTCACAAAAATAAGCATTGGCAATATGGCAGTGGTTTTTGTAGATGTGTACGATTTTGGACGCGCTCTCCCGGTTGCGTCGTTATTACATCGGGAAAAAAGCATTTTCCTCGCAGAAGATGGCGTTGCCGTATTCTTGACGTGATTGAATCATTTTTTTGTTAGATCACCATTTTTATCCGCCATCACAAATTCCGCGGTTCAAAATGATGCACCAATGCGGAATTTTTCCTTTTGATTATTTTTACTTTGTTTCCTCGGACGAAGTTGGCCGTTGCTTATCTCTTTACATATTATACCTGTCTATTTCGGGAGAAAAGAATATTTCCGCGTGACAAGAAGAACGCTGTGGTATGACTGATTATGTTCTATACATTCTATACTTCTATAGCGATGCCAATTTACGCCATCGTCACCATTGTACTCTCGTCGGTTGTCGTAGTCCTTATCATCACATCTGCTTTCATTTACAGGTAAATAATGAATTTTTTTTTTAAATCTATTGCGCATATATTTGCATATTGTTGGCTGAATTATTTCGATTCGGTTTCTTTTGATGAATTTCAATATTTACCACCAAATCATTACCCCTTTGTAGATAGCACACTATTTAGAATTAACATTTTTTTTTTACATCGTTTACTGATATGCCACTCGTATCTGAAGGAAGTCTTTGATTGATTTACTTCATAGATTGACCTTGGCATCAATTGAGTTTGCTCAGTAATGCATCCGGAGCGAACTTCAATCGAGAGAAACTCAATTTTGTTAATGTGATTGGGTCAAAGGAAAAGAGGGCAGGGGGCGCACGCATCTCCAACCAATGACATCGTAAAAAGTCCCAATAAAAATCGATTATCTAATAATAAAAGAAACCTTGAATTTTGTGTTTTATTTTGAATTTCATGACTATAGAACCTCTAGCGCGTTTATCTGAAAAGCAATTGTTTCGTGCTTGTTACTCCGTGTCATGGGATGGCCATATCTTTTAAACAAGTCCTATAAAACGTCATCATAATAATACCAAGAATTCGCATTCCAATCAAATACGTTTTTTAAACGAAAAAAAAAAAAAACAAAAAAAACAGACAAATGGTTTGCCTTTCTATTATTGGTTCTCGGGAGTTGTAACGGTCTTGATTATCGTGTTAGACGAAGCAAAGCTATAAATCAGTTGACGATCCGCCTTTTTAGGCTGCGCTGCTGTATAGCTCATTAAATATGCGCTTTTGTAATTGCTATATTGGATCGGTATATCCACGACAACAACATTGCACAACTCTTGTCTCGTTATTCTCGACTCTTGACCTACGGTATACGTATATTTAGTATATAATATGGCGTTGGCGATATGTGTGTTATCTAAACTCCGTTCCCGTTTAGTGTACAATACGAATGGCTCTGTCTTTTGTGTCTCTTTTTGTATGTTAATATACGGACATTGTTAGTGTATTACCTTTATTGTGTGCTGAGAAAACTGTCGGAGTCATCGTCATCTAATTTCTCTTTGCCAATTTCCAGCAGCAGCAACGCTAAACTTTATTATTGTTATTACTCTTTTCGTCGTTCGTTGTTATCGTGTTCTCTAACGTTAACGTCATACGTTAAGGCACTACAAGGAGGAAGCTGAAATAGCGTCAATGACTTGGAAAATTGCTTGGAACGAAGTGGCCCTCTTCAGCGGAGATAGAACAGGTCGAACGAGCGGAGGAACCACCGGTGTTGGCAAGTTTGGTAGCCGGTTGTCCATCGGCCGCAACAGTATACTGGTAACATCATCAAATTTAATTGCATTCGTTAAAAAAACCAAGTTCTCTTATTCATTATCAGTTGTTTTGTTGTGTCTCTTTTGCGTACCGTTTGATCCGCCAGGGATGTTGGCCGGCAATCAATAAACTGACTGATTTCTCTTGGTTTATTTCAGAGCAACCTGTCGACCGAGACGACAGGGAACTTTCCGTCTGACAAGCAGCTATTCATTCAAACGGCCAACTACAAAGTAGGTCAATTTAGTTTGAAGCGTTTCACGTTATATATTGCGGGAAAGGCGAAAAAACCCAGAAGGCCTTGCAATCAAAAATCAATCGTAGACGAAATTCAATCATCTGACTTTGGCGAACAAAAGTCATATGTATACTGTATAGTCTTTGAGATGTAATAATGTGGTTGCCAATTATGATCACAATTTCCTCGTAGAAGCAGCCACTTCATAAAATATATTCTGACTCTAAGGCTACCTTTTCCTTGTGTAGCACTGTAGCCTCTTAAATTATAGACTAGACTTTATTTATTCTTTTTCTTGTATCAAGGGCATGGTTGTGGCCGTCAAAGCCATTCCCAAGAGTAAAGTGGAACTCAATCGACCTTTGCTGCTGGAACTCAAGCGGGTAAGGTTGGAATGGACGAACCTGATCGTGTATTCAAATTGAATCATGTCGTGATATGATTAAGTTGCATCATTGCTCTCCTTTCTCCTCATCGGGACCCATCATTTTTTGTTCTTTTCCTCTTTTTTAGATGAAAGATGTGACCCACGATCATTTGGTGCGCTTCATTGGCGCCAGCGTTACAGCTCCTCATTGCTGCCTCCTCACGGAATACTGTCCTAGAGGCTCCCTTGAGGACATCTTGGAGAATGACCAGATCCAGTTGGACGCCATGTTCCGTCGCAGTTTGATACACGACATCGCCAAAGTAACCAATGACCTTTCGAAAAGTTTTAAAAGAAAACAAGACGGAGAAAATACATAAGGGATATAGGTGGGCGAGGATTGACGAGACAAGTGGATTGAATTTTCATTCATTCTTTTTTGCTCGCCGTCATTGATTTACTGGCGCCTTAGAGAAAGGCCAACGGATCGATGGGGAATTCAGCAGGTCGTTTGTGCACGCAGCACATTCATGTCTTGTTACAGTCTCACCAACTTAGAATTTAACTGTCGTCCTGTGACCGCCTGTCTTGCGATGTTACCCAACAGTACGGTACATGTTGGCGAGAAAAAAAAAGCTTTTTATTTAATACGGAAATCGATCGTCGGTTTATACCCAGCACAACTTCTTCTACAACTTGAAATATTTATAGTGTCAACCATTCGTCAGTGACAACAATGCCTGATGCTCACATTGTATGAATCTCTTATAGAATGTTTAAATATTAAAATCCTCCTTAAACGTTTGTCTATATTTGATGTACTAGTTCTAGCCTATAATTCTGCGCCTTTCATGGATTGATCGATTGGCTTATCTCTGTCGTCCGTTCTCCTTTTATAGGCAATGGCTTACATTCACTCGTCGGAAATCCGTTCTCACGGAAACCTTAAATCGAGCAACTGTGTGGTGGACAGCCGTTTCGTTCTCAAAGTGACCGATTTCGGTCTGCATTCACTTCGTGTCGACGACGACGACGCCGAAGATGACCAAAACTCGTACGCCTACTGGAAGCGTAAGAAGTTCTATAGTACTTGAATATCTATCTTGAGAAATGTGCTGGTGGCTCTTGTCTGGTTTCATTTTCATCATCTTGAGACCAGAGAACAACGCAGCACTTGATGCTTCGTCGTCGTGCGCGCTCTTGTCATTTTTATTATTTTTCCCCTTTTTTTTTAATTTCGAGGGTTTTCGTTTCATTGTATCACGCACGTCAATCCTTTCAAACGTGACTTGTCTACGTGTCAATCTCTGATTGGACCAGTTCGCATCCTGTTTGCGACACATCAATTTATATTCGCGCCCGCTCGGCGCGGCTTCTGTTGGAGCGCTCATCAGATTATACGAACTGGAAAATCTATTTCCTGTCTGACCGAGTCCAATTATTTGACTATCGAAGCCACAATTTTGATTCCATTTGATTGGATTCTTGCGATTCTGTCAAGAATTGTCCTATAAAAGATTCAAAGTTACGTTACGTTGCTACGTTTAAAAATCATTTAGGTTAACAGCGCAACAGACGTTATCAAAGCTAATGCACTTGACGCTATGTTTTCATTTTTCCGCCGTTTTCGTTTCGCTTTTCATCTTTGTTTCCGGAGGGATCCATATTCATGTGTGTTACATTTTTACTTACATTTGATATATAGGCAAGTTGTGGACGGCACCCGAACTATTGCGCATAGAACATCCTCCACCGGAGGGAACACCAAAAGGAGATGTCTATTCATTCGCTATCATCACTCACGAGATCCTTGTCCGACATGGACCCTTTTACCTGGCCGACAATGATCTTAGCCCCAAAGGTAAAGTGAATGTAAACTTATATAATGCAGCTACAAGGCGAAGCAAAGGATCTTCTTGTTCTGTGTTCTCTTTTGTGCTATAGAAAAGTTTCCAACCGTAATAGGCTCTTATGCCCATTTTACCCCTTTGAAGAGTTTCGTCTTTTCCTTGTACTACTAGACTCACTAATGCCATGACGTAAAACGGTGACGAAAAAACCTTGTCCAAACTTTGGATCTCCTTTATAACATAGTGCCAACTATGCGCGAGAGAGAGTTGCTTTTGCACTTTTGAATTTTCTATATATACATCGCATCTAATATTGATCCGCTCTTCTTCTTGACACTCTGTGGTGTTGTTGATCGTTTCCCCCCCCCTCTTCTGAACTACGTACACGTATGACGGTATTATGCGTTATTACTTCTCTGAATCGCTTAGTGTATATCGTTTTTTGTTTCCTCTGGTTTTTAAACTGTGCGCCATTTTAATGGGGCCTCCATTTCTACGTGTGTCAATATCTCTCTTTTAGTGTGTGAACTGTTTGCCTCTAAAAACACGGCGCTTAGGTTTGTGTTGAATAAGGATATTGGGTGCAGACAGTTTAAGACCTCTTGAAAAGCTTGTTAGAAACCAGGTTGAAGCAGTCAAAATGGTGAGCTGCTGTGCGGAGTCTGAAGGATTATACGATTGGACTGGGGAAGATGCGGATGTGCCGAAGGAACACTGATGCATTCATCGATCCATTTGCTTCTTTTATTTTTTATAGATCCCTCTCACTCTCTCTCTCTCCTTTTTTCCCTACATAGTTAGGGTATACATACACAAAAACTGACGAAGAATTCCCTAGTGGATAGCAGCTCTACTCTATGCTCTTTGATGCACTGCAAACAGCACAGCAATGGCTCTTCCCAATATAAAACCCACCCAACGTAATGCGGTAGTCAACTGACAGGCGTGCCACCATTCGGGAATAGAAAATAAAATAAGGGTCCAAGAGAAGATTTCATTAGTTGAAGACTTGAAGCCCAAAAACGACTAATTATGATATGAATATATATATCCATAAAAGACATGATGCTGGTATATCTAAAGCATAACATCACAAAGGTTTTGATAGTATACCTATTTTGACAAGAAGAAAAGAAATGAAGAGATTGAAGAAAAGGTCAAAGAGTTACACAAGAGAGTTTCTTGAATTCAGAATGAATCTATGCTGGGCCTGGTATAGAAAAGAGAAGTATTAGTATATAGTCGGATAGGCAAAGAAGAAAAAAAGTGGCAGGGAGGAAACAAAGGTCCCACCCGGAATTGAGGCTCACGCAGCACACATCCCTATACGGAAAATAAAAGAAACAGACTGAGTATAGACTATAGAGCTGAAGCTACTACTACTACATCTAAACGCGGGAATGGAGGATGGAAACGTCCTCTATGCAGGGTCTCTCTCACACCCGGTTGAGGCGCATGTCAGTGAGTTTCGGGTTATATTCGTGTATAAGCGACTGCTACAAAGACGAAACCCGGTCCAGTGATGAACTGGACACGGAACAATCCAGCCATCGTCCAAGTGTTAAATTAGTATTTGTTGCTGGAAATTTGCTTTATTATAGTTTTGATTGTTATTTCCTCCTGTTATTGCAAATGAACTGAGGATTGCCATCACCAAGGTGTAAATTATTAAAGGGAAATAACGCGGGAGAAACGAAAAACAAATATAGTCATGGCTTCGCAATCTGTTCAAACGACATTGAAAGTTGACGTTACGGAATCGGAGCAGGCTAATCGGTCTCCCGACAGTCCGCCACTGGCAGCCTATAACATCCGGCGATCACTTTCGCCACTTTTGGATTTCGGCAGACCCGGAAGCAGTCTCGGAGGAGAGAGGCGTAACTTTTGCAACATTAGCGAATGCGCTTTCTGCAAGCCGCTCACTGATAATCACCGACTCCTTTCGCCACTCCGTTCACCCGTCATCTCTCCCTCCAGTAGGTTTTAACTTTATTTTTTTTTTTAAATAGACTCTTGGGTTGAAAAAAGAGACTCAAAAGAAAATAGGTGTTGACATTGACAAGGGAAATCCTTAGAACGGCAGTCTCAGTTGATTAAATTCGGTAAATTTTCCGCTTTTTTCATATTTTCATCAATTGTTGACAGCAGTCAGCACATTGAATTTGATTTGTACAATGGCGTTGCTGGCCCTTTATTGTATATACACTACTACCAGGAAGTTGAATTCACGATATTAAAAAAGTTTGCCTGCTGCTGTGTGTGTCTAACGCATTTTAGAATGTTTACTTGGCCTTTATTAGGTGTCAATATAGTCGAGTTCATTATTCAAGAGCACACGCATAGCTTGAATGTTGTTTTTTCTTCTTTTTTCGGTAAATTAAAATTCAAAGAGTTGTTGATTTTCTATTAAATAATCGATGAAGTTAAAAGCCACGTATATACTCTTTTGTGCGCTGAATGCCATCTTAATGTTATACGTATAATAGCGAGTACGTGTATATAGGTGTGTATTTACTAATTCAGTTGCCCCAGAAGCGTATATATAGGAGGCCAATTATACAAACGGCAAGACTGAAAAGTCAAAGTTGTTGACTAAAATTTATATAGTTTTGCTGCGTTGGATTCCTCGGAAAATGAACTCTGGTAAACTCATCGGACTTCATGTGTTATTTGGAGACTTGTTTGCTTATTCCGCTCTCGCTGCTGAGCATATAGCATCTCATGCATCAGTCCATATAATGGCAAAAGTTTGAGAGCCAAAACTCTAGAATGTTGACAACTGTCTTTTGCGTGCTGCTGACGATGACAAGACTTGGGAAATGAATAAGGCACATACTATACTACTACCGTACCAGCATACGCGTCAAGAGTCTTGTTGATGAAACACGATAGGCTAGAGACTATTACATGGTTGCCCTTATTTGAGACTCCTTTCATATATTCCATCTTCTTGTCTAATATTTCTGGTTCAAGGTTTTCCCTGCTGCTGAGTTTTCTTCCACTATAAAAGCGACATGATGCAGGAGACTAAAACCACAAAAGCGAGTAAATCCTGAGAAAGATGGATTGTTTTTCATACGCCCCGGTGATGGAGACTGGATAGTGATGTCTTGCATGGTGGATCTCTAGATCTATTATCTTCTCTTTCTACTTTTCCCATCTTTACACGTCGGTCGCATTACATTGCCCTGACTGGAGTAGACAGCATCAGCCCCAGCAGAGAATCACATATATATGTAGGCCTATATCTCTTTCTCGTTCAGATGGGAATCAGTACTATGTTATATTAAAGAATCTCTTTAAGTTTCATTCTGGCTGCAACATCAATCGATTTAGTACGGTAACATCTTTTCATATTCTTCTCAGTTCTGCTACTGTCACTCATCCGTAATCTTTCCGACCTTACATGTAGTTGACTTATTGTGACAGACAGAAAATTCACATCGAAATCCCTGAGGTGTACACCTGGGGCTAAACGTAATCTCATACTTGGCATGGTGAGACAGACTACATAACTTTTGCAAAAAAGTAAATATATACTAAGCACTTGGGATAATGATGCACTAGGTAAAATCTCGTCACCTTGTGCATCTTTTGCGTTTATAAGTTTAGTACTATGTGTGTACTAGTCAGGAATTGCAACGGTGCAAACAATAATAGCGGTATGAAATCTAATTTGAGAGGAAAAATCATTACCGAGACTAAGCACGTTTCCACAAGTTTAATATTGTCCAATTAAGACGAATGTTTATAGGACGATGATAGATGTTGTCCCTTGAGATATTGATGTGAGCATTCAGTAGATGTAACAAAAACCAGATTATAAGAAGACAGGAATTATACGATTAGGATTCTGATGATGAGAAAGAGATTTCTTTCTCTCTCTCTCTCTCTCTCTTCATCCTTATGATGCGTGTAGTCTATATTTATGCCTACAATAGATTCTTATGAATATCAACCAACAAAAGAGTTCGTGCTGAAATTGTTTCCATGACTTTGCGCGCACTTTCTTCCATCTCATCTATGCGATATTGCGCTAATCTTCTGTATAGTGGAAACATTTTAAAAGCTTTCCTAACCGATTTATACATTTTTTTTTAAAGAAACAGCATTTAAAGATCTTCTTTTTTTCGTTCATGCTACAATTGAGCCCGTATTTCAAAAGAAAAAAGATACAAATGAAAATGGAAGTAAATGGAAGGAAACCCCTTAAAATGAAAGTACTCATTGAGGAAAATAAAACGATCGTGCCTTCACTGTCCGTGAATAATTCAAAGTGATCTTGAAGTGGATAACTCTTATTCTTTTTTGTTTTTATTCGCTTAGTGAGTTTGAGTCTTTCATTTACGGATGAACAAATAAATTTTGGCGCGTGACTGGATGATGTTATGGCGATGAGGGACGAACCAAACCAATAACTCGCATCAGTCATTGATCTTTCAATTCCTATCAACAGCCAAGACAGTTCCATGTTTTATAAGTAGTCACCGGAACGGAAGAACGGAGAGGAGACAAAAAAAATATTTACAAAAAAAAAAAAATAAGAAATCTGCAATTCAAATGATTCCATTCCGCCCGCTTTTTTTTATATTTTACAAGGTTCATGCGAATCAGCTGACGAATAATCAATTTCGTTTTGGTTGAATAAATAGCTATTTCATATTAAAGAATTTTCATCTCAAGATTCTTTTGATGAACCCAAAATTTTCTTTATTTTTCCGTCGATGACACTGTTTTTTTTTGTTTTGTTTTTTCAAGTTGCTTTTTTTCTATTCCTGCTAGTATTTAATTTTTGGTTCAAATATTTTGTTTTCTCCACTTCTGAACGTGACATTCGTTTGCATCTACTTTTATCATTATTTATTCCCATTTCTCGCGCGTGCTATACCATTTTTCAATATTAAAAAGCCGAGGCGGTGATGATGTTGACGAGCGAAATCAGAAAACTGATGAGATTGAAAATTGTGTGGGAGGAGGCCAGGATGGAGCGAGGAGCACAGATGTTCAAGGATAAATCTCTTACTATATTTAAACGTAAATATATTGGACTTTTGCACCATCAGCTTATATATAGAGACCATATATTCTGAATGCTTTTCCAGTTTAGCAGAGCATCAAAATACCTTTGACTTCCTCTCAAGCTACGTATAGCTAAACACAGTAACACACGCATCGGTATATATATGCGCATAGCGAAAACTTTACAGGAAAAGAGAGCGCGTGCAGCGATGCCGCAGACAAGCGCAATGATGCAAGGAAATGATGTTTTGATTGCCGTCTCTAAATCGGGAACGCCCAAACTGACTGGTTCATTTATATTAAAATATTATAGATTCTAGGTATCGCCTCGAGATTCTGATGGCATGTCACTGCAATCGACAACGCTGAAATGCAAGCGCACTTGTCTCTACAACTTGCTGCTGCTTCAAATTGAAATTTTCTTCGCAAGAAAACTAAAAACGCTGACATAATTCAGAATGTCTTAAATACTTTAAGATCCTTGTATACGCGCGCAAGACACGCAAGTTCGAAATTCCATCGCCTCGTAACTTCTCGTTGTTCACTTGTTATCGCTAAATTGGAGTGGCACCGGCTGATTCGTTGGAGACAGTGTACAGTTTCCTTGTTATAAACGTCGAAGAATAATTTTTGTGAATATATATATCGAAAACGAGAGAAAATCCTTGACAATTTATGTGCGAGACGATGTCCTCTATGCCTTTATTCGTCTTCCAACAACTGCTGCATTGGTGCTGTGTCGCCGAATCAACTTTCCATGACGAAGACACGTCTGCTGTCAGGGGTGAAAAAAAAGCGTGTTTCGCAGAAAAAAAACATTCGTTTTTCTTTGAGTGCTAACAACGGGTTACTCTTATAGCTACACGTTAACTTGAATTTGTGAGAAAGAAGGAAAGAAAGAAAGAACGCAAGAATGAAAGTGTCAGAGTCTATAGTATGTTATTTGATGATAAAGTTGACTCCTAGTTCGGACAATTGGAAAAATCAAAGTTAAGACTTACAGAGTAAAAGTTTGGGGACGAGATGCTGCGCACTATACTTTTCGATCTATAATAAGGTCACCCCTCAAAATAGTATATATACATCCTATAGAATATAAAGAGAGACACTGCGTACTCTCTGACTGCCTAAATTAAATTTTCATCTTCACTTTGTATTCTGACCAATTTGTTTACTATACTATATAGACACTATCTCTCTCTACATATCATTGATTAAGATGTTTTGGCTGAGACTCATCGACTCATTTGTTTCAGTTAACGGACAATACAAAAACCACACACTTACGCAGAGTAACCTATATATAGTGTTTGGATGGCTTTCTCTTTCACTAATGGAGGGCATTTCTCTAGAAAAACACTGTTCCATTCCTTAATGATAACTGGTCGTCTTCCCGTTTTCCCTTTTTAGATTTTTCATTATTATTATGTATTTTTTGTGGTTTTTGGGGAGAGGGTTTCCTTCTTCTGATCACGGTTGCAATTGCTTTCCGATTGTGTTGGTATACCCAGTAGTCAGTAGACTTTGCGTGCCAACAAGGCGAGATAATTTTAGCTAAAGCTTCCGGAATAATCCTCGCGTACAGAAATAGCTATAGAACTAAGTATCCGCCGTTCCTTTTATTCCATAGACCGACGTCCGGCAATGTCGATGTATAACAATATATACAAGTTGGCTGATAATCAACTAACGAGCAGCATCGTTCGCTCACTCCGCATTGTCTTTCAAGGTTCGCAGTGCAGCTACATCAAAGGGAGGAAAATAAAAATCGAGGCAGTGAGCGAATGAGCGTCAAGTTAGGCACAGCGATCCAGCACTTCAAAGCCCACAGCCAAATAATAAAAAACGCTGTTGCTTGTGGCACAAATGAAATGGATCACAAATGAAATGGCGTCTTGTCAAAAGTATAGGCTACGCTCTCTCAATCTCTTCTTTGTATTCCGCGTGTAGGATTTTTCGGGGTTGATGAGTATTAATGGGCCTGCCGTGACTCGGTCTTATAATCTAAAATTGTAGAGCAAGTTGTTTATCGTGCTGGACTTTCTAATGAAAGATAAACGAGCCTTGAAATGAATCATAACAGTATTTTAAAATGTTTTATCTCTAATCATACGTCATGTTTTTTCATAAACAGAAATCATCGGTCACGTCAAGAATGGTCCACAGCAGGTGAACAAACCAGCGTTCCGGCCAGCGATCGATGACGATCTCGGCGACGAGGAAGTTGTTCAAATGATGAAACGATGCTGGGTAGAAGATCCCAACGAGCGTCCCGACTTCCCCGTCTTGAAAGCTACGATTCGCCGTCTCAACAAGTAATGAATAAACATTCACGTATACCGTAGCAATCGAAACATACGCTTCCCAAATTGATACGCTAACAAGCTGGATTTTAGCTGTTATGTTGTGCGTTACAAGTCTTTTATTTTCTCCCTCCCGGAGATTATATATCATTATTTATTTATTTGTGTGTGTGCGCGGGGAATCTCTTCCTATTAGTAAATGCTGAGCACGTTCTAATATGAACTTGTTTTTTTTTTCCCCTTTTTTGACGGCAATCTGCATCACAAGTTACCAAATGCTGTACACTTTAAGCCGCCAGTTGATTGAGGGGTGTCTCTTTTGCCTTTTAATAGTACCTCGGTTTCCCTGGCTATTAGAGATTTTTCGTTATTAACGAATGCTATATAGGATTAGTTTCCCCAATCGTATCAAATGACGAGACGATATCTCTTTTTTCGATGTCGTATTGTGCTCAAGGTGCCGTTGAGATCCATTCTCTGGCATTCTTCTGGCGTTAGATTCAATTAGCAACCTGAGATCGTCGTTCTGGTCGAGATGAATGTAAATAATAGCCTTTTTTGGAACTAGCGTCGGCTCTTGTCGGGCTTGAATGTCACACGATCCTTCCTTTCTTTACAACTCGGTTGCTGCAGCTTTATCAATTCGCGCTGTCACTGTTGTTGCGTACTGCCAGCAGAGAGCTCGACTCGTAATACATACCCCTAGCGACAGAATTGATTGCTTTCCTACCGGGGACGTCTGACCATCGGCAGCCAACAACTGTAGATGTTGCCATTCGATTTTGGCGTTGTTTCATTTTGTCGTCAAGTAACTTGACTATACATTAGTTTCAGCTAGGCAGGTTTCTGAGAATCATTCGATGTTAACAGGTAACCATTCCAGAGATAAAGAAGTTTTTACCTTATTGATGTTGCCCTAACGGCTGCTATTAGTAACTGCGCACACATAGAATATGTACTACGTGTCAAAGTGTGAAAACGATTAAACTAACAGCGGATTGAAGGACTTGTGTCTGAAAAAAATTCACGTCTGTTATACATGTTCCTGACTGTTTTCTATTATCGACCACGTCGTCATTTTCATATACAGAGACAACGAAAGTGGCAACATATTGGACAACCTGCTCAGCCGAATGGAGTTGTACGCTAACAATTTGGAGCAGCTCGTCGAAGAGCGGACAGCTGATTATTTGGAAGAGAAACAACGTTGCGAAGAATTACTTTATCAACTGCTTCCCAAGTATACACACACATCACTATACGCCATTCATGTCCACATATACATCCTAGTGCTGTGCATGTAGCTCTACCGCCATTTCTTACCTTGTATTATCCACGCAACGACATGACATGACTTGTGTACACTACTGGCGAGGATTATTGATCTGTCAGCAGTCATCCGACTTGATTCAATATTGAAACAAGTTCTCAAGCACGCACGAGAGAACTAGGACGAACAGCACACAAAATCCTCTTGTAGAGTCCTTGAGACTAGCTCGATTCTTTCTTACCTTATTTTCATCCGGCAGTCTTGACAGCAAACCCCGCGCTACGACCTCTTATGTATTGTGTCGTTCGTCCCTTGATGACGTTCTTACCATTTTTATTTTATTTATGTCTTTATTGGAGGGTGTGTTTTGTTTGCTTTCTTCAAAATTTTTTTTTTTTCTGAAATATCTTTCTAGGCCAGTTGCCAGTCAACTGATAGCCGGCCAGTCGGTCCTAGCAGAGACTTTTGATAACGTCACTATCTACTTCTCAGATATCGTCGGTTTTACAGCTCTCTCGGCTGAATCCGCCCCCCTTCAAGTAAGTATTTGTCCGTGAATGATGCATCATTTTTTTTAAATCACAAACAAACAAAATATCAACGAATAAACAAATAACGAGCTCATTATATTATTCCGTTCCTGAGAAGAGCTATAAATATGTATAAAATCTGCAATTAAAATGATGTGCACCATCTCATCCCTTTCCAGGTAGTGGATCTTCTGAACGATCTCTACACTTGCTTTGATTCCATCATTGAAAACTTTGATGTCTACAAGGTACGCCATGAACTACTCCCCGTGTCCCATTGAACGGACAAGTAGCTCTTTGCTATATAAGCTTTTCAGAATATTATTATAATTATAATTATTTTGTGTTGGTTGGCTCCGTTTCTTGTCGTGTAAATCCAGGTGGAAACGATCGGCGATGCGTACATGGTAGTTTCTGGTCTGCCAGTCAGAAATGGCAACTTGCACGCCCGTGAAATCGCCCGTATGTCGCTGAGGCTTTTACAAGCTGTCGGCCACTTTCGTATAAGACACAGACCAAACGACCAACTGAAACTTCGTATTGGCCTTCATTCAGGCCCCGTTGTTGCAGGCGTCGTCGGCTTAAAAATGCCTCGCTACTGCCTCTTTGGCGACACTGTCAACACCGCGTCTCGAATGGAATCCCACGGGCTTGGTAAATATTTGATTGCTGTCCCGGATGTTTGTTTGACTTTTAGCGTCTTTTCCCTTGTGAACTGAGTTGTAATCCTTGTTAATTCTATCGTCTATAGCATTGAAGATCCACGTCAGTCCAGCAACCAAAGCTCTTCTTGATTCTTTTGGCACTTTCCGGCTAGAGTTGCGGGGTGATATCGAAATGAAGGCAAGTTTCCATTTTTATAAAAAAATATTTATCATTATTATTCATTTAATTAATCATTTCTATTAGGGCAAAGGCATTGTGACAACGCATTGGCTGTTGGGCGAAACGACTGACTTGCCATCGGCTACTCCGGCCACTACTACGGTGACTCCGAATTCAAATGTCACTTCCTCCGCCAAAATCTAGCCTGTTTTGAAAATGCTGTTTTCTTCTATCATTCCCTTATGTCTGCGGTCAACAAAACTCCCTAAATTCGTTCAACTCTCATCTCGTATTTATTACCCCTCCCCCCCTACCTAAATTCCCCAGACTGTCATGCATCTACAAAAAAAAATTATTCTAAATTTCTACCCCCCCCCTCTCCTCATCACCACCCATTCAATTAATAAACTCAAATAATTATGTTGTTGTATACGGATCATATTATTCTAGTCAAGACATTCACAAACACATCACAGCAGATCTCTTGTCGATTTTAAAGGATGTGTATTTTCCAATTGGTTTTACTAATTCATATATTACTATTACATGTTATTAATATACTCTGTCTCTTTAAATTGGTTTCGCGTGATTTTCTTTTTTTTTTTCAATTTCGGATAACGATGATATACCTCCTCTTCTATAACAACACAGTAATATATTTATAGTGGAATTGGTCTTCATTTTTCATACTTTTATATTATTCTATAGGCCAGATGACCGGCCGACCACTGGGCAAGACCATTGTGCCTTATGATTATTATGTTATTTATGTATGAAGCGTGTGATTTGTTTCTGGAAATAATCTTAGTCGAGCTAGACAGAAACGGAAATGAACCTGATAGCTATTGAGTGTTCGTATTATTAGGATAGGAGCTCTATAATTTATTGCTGAAGATATGAGAAAAAATATTATTACCTTTCACATCAATGTAAAAACTGAATGGGAAGCCATACATGCACTCCAATTTCATCTGACTGGTTTCAGAACATTAGGTACTATACAACGCATCCGTTATTACTGCACCTCTTTGTTCTTTTACTCGATCTAGTGCTGGCCTTTCTCGTTCAGATAAAATAACAGTGTACCATATCAGAAATATATAGACTGTGCATCAGTCTATAGAGCCTAGTAAACGTTTTTTTTTCTTCAAAATATGTATGTATCCAAGTTTGTGTTCTATTCAGTTTGAGTGGAATTCAGTTATGGGCTTACGGCAAAGCAATTCATGAAGAATTCACGGAAAATTGGCGGTATCCCATCGTGAATTGTTACGGAGAACATAGGATGAAAAAGTGGGACACAATGCCAGCTGAAGAACTATATAGAGCACAAATCCAAATCCCTCACTTATATAAGTTCTAACCTTTTTTTACCGTTCCATAAACTATGTAGTACTATCCTCTTACCCCAGGCCTTCTCTTATTTTATTTTATTTTTTTTTTGCTCTCCTTTCTCATGTGGCCTTTCTATTTTTTGGCGACAGCGTTATCGATTCAACCTGCACGTGAACCATGTTCTTTGGGCAGAAGGCTTATACGTATAGGCCAACGCACATGTAGCCACATGCCATACGAAACCCGAAACTCATTCCGTGACTCTTTTAACAAGCGTAGGTATAGGGAGACGCGCTGTAATCATGTCATTTATTTACCTTTTAGTTTGGATTGCAAGACGCAATAGCACACCAGTCCCAGTATTTTTAGTGGGTCGAAGGATCTTCTAGAAAACATCATTCATTGTTCTATTGCGTCGACACTGAATAATGACAACATTTTTTTCCACTGTGAACTAATTTGGTCGTTATTGCAGTGGTTTATTGTTATGGTCTGAAATAGAATAAAGTAATCTGGAGTTTAGAAATTTAACAATGATGGGTTTCTTTCACTTTTATGATGAAATTACAATTGAAATTATCTTTACGCACTGTTAGTTTTTTTAAATTCTCTTTTGGGATTCAGTTTAAAACATGCCGTTTAGTATTTTGCCCAATTTGACAAGAAAATCGCAATTATTTTAACAAGCATTTAGATTTTAGTCATTTCATTTCTCAATAAAGTAATTATGAAGCATGTATCAAGTTTGGTTAAATAACTAAATGCGGAATTTTTTTAAATTCCTGAATCCCTGAATCGCCTGAATCCGGATCCTGAAAAATTCCTGATATTTTTTGAAATTCTGCAGAATTCTGCGCATTCGTTTACACTTGTTCAAATCTGGCAACGGTATAGTGATGTAATTCTGTGCCGGTCGAAGAAAGAAGACGACGTTTTTCCACTTTCGAATTTTTGTGAGTATTATAAAAAATGCCTTGTTCAGTTGTTCTATTAGGGTATAATATTAAAATTTGTTACAAAAAAAAACATAGGAAATAAGGATAATATATTGAATACAAATTTGTTTGTTTAATTATTAAAAAACTCTTGACCTTGTGGGTTTCGTAATCATGACTGCATACTTATAGTTGGTCACGTAAGCCAGAAGAAATAGATCTTTGACGATATTATCTTAATAGTCAGTTCTTCTTCGACTTACGAACGATAGACTGAACGTGATCATCACTGCTAGTGCATCACCATGGCTTTAGAACGTTCCATACCTCAGGTTGATTTATCTGAAGAATCACAATCTGAAAGGCTTGCAAGGAAATCTAAAGAAGCACCTTATGTTCCAATCGGTACTTTGTGTTATAATACTTTTGAAAATAGGAATACCAATAAAACATTTTTCAATGCAGGTTTGGCAGGGTGTGTTGGAGCAGTTCTTTATGGAGTATACCAATTCAGAAACAAGGGTGAAATGTCCACATCTGTTTACTTGATGAAGTTCCGTGTTGTGGCTCAGTCAATGGTAGTTGTAACTCTCGGACTTGGAGTGGGGTATTCCATGATTGACAAATACCTGCTACCAAAATTTCATTCTGCAGCCAGCAAAAAGGATCAAGCTACAGTATGATGTGGAAAAAAATGAGAAGATTTTTTATGTCAAGCAAATCAACTCAAGTAAAACTTTTCTCACATGCCATTACTGTGTATACTGGAATTTATTTGGACACTATTTTCTCTTTTTCCGTTCAAATGAATGATTCGTTTAATAATTGAAAACCGTACGACGACACCATCTCTTTGTAGTCCCATACATTTATATTGTATTTAAAATAATAATAGTTAAATTGTCATTAAACGGCTTTCAATGGCGTACATTCTACTGTCAAGTATATATCCATTTGATATTCATTAATTGGTTAAATTTAAAACGGATATGGTTCATGATGATGATGCAATATTACAACGGAATCTGGCATTTATGGCAGATTCTGTTCAAGGTCGTGTACCCGACCGTTTGCCGTTTTTGACCAGCAGATGTCTTCTGTAATTGGTGGATTAAACACACCAACAATGGCTGTCTCCGAAAATGTGTCCACCTTCCAGGTAATCTAAATTTTGGCGGTTATCATGATATTTACAGTTTATCAAGAAACAGCATGGTGCATACAATTATCGACTGATCATTTTTATTTATTTCCGAAATCTTTAAATGTTACGCCTTAAATATTTACCTTGTACGGTCATTCATTCACAATCTTTCTTTTTCCAACTCCTGTTGATTATTTGTCTGATATTTCCGGACATCGGTTAGGTATTTCATTATACTAACGTTCAATAATTGTTTTCTTTTGTGCATTTATATGAAGCACTGTTTTATAATGACCCTGAATTTTTTAAATTTTTATTTTATGTGTGAAAACCCTTTTTTTATTGAAATTTCTATGTCTCCACCACCCTGTTTGATGTGTTTTTCTCCTGATTTGTGCATCATTTCCACCTGTTAAGATGGAAAGCCAAACTCTTGGCCAGAAATTGTTGTCACTGTTTTCCACTCCAGCAAGATGTCTGCAAGTAAGTTCATTGATTGACACACTTGAGCCATATTTTCCCTAAATTCCATTGTATAATGTTTGTATTTTTACATTAAAAAGTATCTTTTCACTATAGGGGGTGTCAACTGTAAAAAGGGCACCTACTGAGGAGTTAAAAGCCATTTTCGAAAAGGTTATCTTATATATACAGCACAAATAAAATAAATTGTTTATACTAATCATAAATGTTTTGTACCTTAGTATGCCTCAATTTCTAAAGGACCTGAAAAGCTGATGACATCAACAGACTTCATTCGTGGGTTCCTTGGTCTTTTCCCTGATGCAAACTATGACCCAAATTCAATTGCCCTTCTTGGTGGGATTATCGATTCCAGTAAAGATGGGTAAGAAGAGATCTGTGTGCATTCTTTTTATTAAGAACATTCCCAACATTTACTTTATTCATTACAGGCTCATTTCATTTCCTGAGTTCCAAGCATTTGAGGGGCTTTTGTGTCTTCCAGATGCACTTTACCTTACTGCATTTCAGCTTTTTGACACCAATGGTTCAGGCTTAGTTTCATTTGGTTGGTTCTAAAAATATCATAAATCTTAAATTACAACTTATTTATCTTTTTATTTATTTTCAGAAAACTTTGAAAATGTAATGAAGCAAACCACTCTGCATCAACGTATTCCTTTTGATATGGACGGCGAATTTGTCCGTCTGTACTTTGGCAAAGAAAAAAGCCGGCAAATTTCGTATTCGGAATTCAGCCAGTTTTTACACGTGACTCTTCATACACCATAAATTTTCGCGATTTAACTATATTAAAAGTTATTTTCGTCTTCAGGATTTCCACGAGGAATATGCCAAAGTTGCTTTTAAAAGATACGACCCGGAAGGCACGGGTTTCATATCTGCAATGGATTTCAATGACATCATTTTAAGTGTCAAGAGCCATCTTCTCACGCCAGATGTCAAATCCAACTTGATTGCTGTAAGAATGGAAAATAATTTACGTTAGAAATTTCTTAACTAATAAAAAGAAATTTTTATTGAAAAGCTTTCCCGTGGAGGTTCCAGCCCTGGTAGTAAAGTCTCATACGCGTATTTCGTGGCCTTTACTTCCCTTCTCAACAATATGGAATTAATTAAGAAGTTGTATCTGCAAGCTACTTCAAACAAATTTGATGTAGAAGTTACTCGAGGTATTAGAACGACTATTAGATTGACTGTTTCTGAGATTATTAATTCCTAAAAAGAACTTTGGGATTACAGAGGAAATGTTGCAAGTGTCTCAGACAATGTCGCAAGTTACCCCTCTTGAATTGGAGATTTTGTTCCTACTTGTCGATCTTCATAAACAATCAGGGTAAATACAATAATGAATTTATACATCTTCTCAAGATACTCAATGAATAATGCCATTCCAGACGTATCACATACGCCGATCTACAGGCCATCGCCCCTGATCAGTACATGAAAAAGATAAATCAGCGTTTGGCAGCAGCCAAGTCTGCGGTAATCATTTTATTCCATCAATCTCTTTTTTTAGTGAGGTAATGTAATAATCTCGAATATATTTATATTCAATTACTTGATGTAGGTACCTGTTGATCGGAGTATCACGAGTCAAATCTTTGAAAGTGCATATCGTTTCACTTTGGGTGCTGTAGCTGGCGGTAGGTGTCATGTAAATGTCTAATGTCGAATTTAAGTCTAATTTTTTTCATTTATTTTTAATTATTTCTTTGTAGCCGTGGGAGCTACTGCCGTCTATCCAATCGATTTGGTCAAGACTAGAATGCAAAACCAACGAAGCGGCTCCTTCGTTGGTGAGTTGATGTACCGAAATTCAATGGACTGTTGCAAGAAGGTCATCCGACATGAAGGATTCTTTGGTCTTTACCGTGGTCTGGTACCTCAGCTTATGGGAGTTGCCCCGGAAAAGGCCATCAAGCTCACCGTAACTTGTTCTGTTCCGTTGTCAGGGTTAGAACCTATGACTTATTTGGATTTAATTCGACGTTTCCTAGACAAATGATTTGGTCCGCGATAAATTCACAACGAAAGGACAGATCCCCCTTTATGGTGAAGTGATTGCTGGAGCGTGCGCTGGCGGCTCTCAGGTTCGATACATAAAATTTTTATGTCGCAGTATCTCGACTTTGATTGAATGTCGCTCATTGTTGTCTTCATTTCCGATCCAGGTTGTATTTACCAATCCTTTAGAGATTGTCAAAATTCGTCTGCAAGTGGCCGGCGAGATTGCTTCGGCCTCCAAAGTAGGCGCCGTGTCGGTCGTAAAAGAATTAGGATTCCTCGGTTTGTACAAAGTGAGTAGCGGTTGTTGTTGTTTGAAGTTTGGACTCTGCTTTTCGTTTAGTCGCTAACCGCCAGGGACTGTCTCAATTAATAATGAATGCATCCGGTGCTGTTCGTACTCCGTTTCCCTCCTCATTCTGCCAGCAGCTCTTCGTCCTCCTGAGAACGAAAACTAGATGGGGTGGAGTTGGTCGTATCTCTTGGAAAATGGATAGTCATTTACATCATGCACAGCCATTTTCAAGAGAGAGAAAAAGTGGGCTCTACTGAAAAATGATACTGAAATGAAACCCAGATAGAACGAACGGAGAGAGAGTGAGCGAACCGGAGAGAGAGTGAGCGAACCAGAGAGAGAGAGAGGAAAACGATGCAATCTCAGTGATTGAAAATCAGCGGGAGTGGGAAACGGGAGAATTTTGGGATTGAGAGGAGGGGGTTCACGCTAGTTCGCGTGAGTGTATGTGTGTGTGGAGGGGGGAAAGAAGTAGGAGGAACAAATCGAATTCTCTTTGCTGCCGCTTCAGCTGAATCGATTCCCTTCGCACGGTGCCTCTCGACGTCGTTTCTCGGCGTCTATTTGTGCACCTTTGTAAGCGTCGACCCGTTGATGGGATCGGATTGAAATTTGGCAGGATCGATAAGATCCCCCGCCGCTTCCATCGTCTTTGTGTGTGCGTTCCGTAACTCACGCACAGACGGCCGAAACAGTATTCTCAATCGTACGTAGATGGACGGGAACCTGTCACTCGCTGGAAACTCTAGAAGGAGCGCCATCAGGACTCAATGTTCCCCCATAGTATAATAAGAATTCGGATAGGGAGAAGGGGGTTTTTGAGAGAAAAAGAAACGATGCAGCACTTTCTTTTGTTCTTTTTCTTCTTTTCTCTTCTTTTCTTTTTGTATTTTTCATTTATTTGTTAGAGAGGGCGCAACGACTCTAGTTTTACTTCACGTGAGAAGAAAACAAAGAGATATTTTCATCTGGGCCCTTGAAAGCCAAGTCTCTAGGCTTCCTCGTTGATGGTGAAACCGTAGCGCCATTTCAAGAAGCTCGATGAGTGGTTCTCCTAGTGCGGTAATATCAGAAATACGTCGGGCGTCGTGGGACGACTTGAATCCAGCGGATAGCAAACCGAAATCCCAGTTCTTTTGTTGTTTTTTTCTCTTTTTTTATGCATTTTGTTTTTGTTTTTAACATTATTAATGTACACACTATTTTGATATCTTTATGTCTTTTCGAATAATGTTATTTACTTCCAATTGTTTTATTTTATTTTATTTATTTTTTGTTACAGGGTGCCAGGGCATGTGCATTGCGAGATATCCCATTCAGCGCTATTTATTTCCCGGCTTACGCCCACACGAAAGCCTCGATGGCTGATGAGAATGGCTACAATTCACCACTCTCATTGCTAGTCTCCGGCGCCATTGCCGGAATTCCTGCCGCTTCACTCGTTACACCAGCTGACGTCATCAAAACCCGACTTCAGGTAAAAGAGCTAAATGTCAACTTGAATCAGATGGCTGAATGTCCCTTGAAAAAAGAAAATTGGCTCATTTATTTGCCTACCCAGTAAAAATCGATTTTTTATTTTTATTTTGCCCCCCCCCCCTCCCCGAAAAAAAAGAAATGCATGTAATATGAAGTAGGGTGAGGGGGGGGGGTACAGTTTCAAGTCCACTTTTCTCACCCCTTGTCTCTTCTATCTAGCAGTCTCATTGTCCAAGGATAAGAGAAGAGGGGGGTTCGTTAATTGAAAAGTAGGGGATGTTTTTTAATACGGCGGGAGGTTGTTGAACTCCGGAGCGCACGCCGCCCGTGCTCTTGTTCCTTTTTCACTCTGCTGAATAATGAATTCATTAGTTCAATGTTTCGACATCGTCAGAGTAGCGCCCGGGTTTCGGTTTTTAAGGGGCCCACTCTCCCTCCCAATCTCTTTTCTCCATCTCTTCTTTTTCGTCTGAAGTAAAAATGTACACTAGTTAGAGATGAGAACTCTTTTCGTTATCAAAGTGTACATTCAGACTGAAGATATGATGGGAAATTTGTGAAGAAAATAAAAAAAAAATGAAGTTTCCATTTTCTGCACGGTCGCTAATAGATCCGACGAGAGTGAATATTTCCAAATTGCTGCTGCGTTCTTTCAATGATGAATGCGCAGTAATTATAAGTCTTTGCCGGGCGCATCGTGAGAATGTTGCCTAGTCCCAGCCCTCCTTTTTTTTCTCTCTTTCTTCCGAGCTTTCTTCGAATTTACCAATGTTCACTGTCAGTCTGACGAAGCTCGGCTAATTCGCCATTCCTATGTAAATGAAATGCTAGCCAACTTTTCTCAAGCCAAATGTCTCCTCATTCAAAGTCTTTTAATTCTCAGTGACTCTTCTCACTTTTTCCTCTTTCTTGATTCGTTCGTGTAGGCGTGTGCGAATTGATGGAGGATAGAATCCCGAGAAACTTGTATATATTAGACCGGGGATAGATCGAGTTAAATCTGTCATTTAGTTGACTCTTGACAAACTCTTGAAGTCAATACAGGGCTTGACTAGGAAAACCGAACGCACCAGAGGCTGAGAGAAGGACAGTTTTGAGCAGGAATATCGATCGATATTGATTATTCCGTGTCTCTTTGCTGCCGTGAAATTTTGATTCCGTGTTTTTCTTTTTTTTTGTTGCCTGTTGCATCCATGTAAACTTGCATATTGCAATGCTCTATATATTTTGTTTATTTTTCTTTTATTGAATTATGTATAGGTAGTGGCACGCAAAGGACAAACGACCTACAGTGGCGTCATTGATGCAGCTCGTAAAATTTGGGCCGAAGAAGGAGGCCGCGCTTTCTGGAAAGGAGCAGGAGGTATAATAGCAGTTAGACTTTGCCTTTTCTCTTTATTGTGTGTCTACCGAGACGGGAGAGATGTCATTTTTTTTCTCGGTTGACTCACTGGCCGTTCTAAGAACTTGCATCTTTAACCTGGACCCTGAAGGGTTCGTCTGGGATGCTTTTATAGCCTGCAACTCTGGGCGGGAAAGACCGTTGAACACATGGCCCCATGTGACATATGAATATGTGGCGCTATTCTTAGGGAAGCTTTCTCTCTATCTCATTTTTTTCTTTTCATGTAACTAGCTATATTTTAGGGGCGCATTATAAAAATGAAAAAGTAAAATATAAAAAAACAAGTCGGGCGAGCAGTGACTGCACAATGCACAGGACAGCTGGTAGGATTCCGAAGAGATGTAGGGGATGGTTGGGGGAGATTTGATTATGAATATCTCCAGGCGGGTTCGTTACTTTGATCATATTACCAGTACAGCAGCAGCAGTGATGGAAATTTTCTCTCTTTTATTTTTTTCAAAATCTCTTTATCCCTTTTGGTCTATCTACAGTCGTCGCCTGGCGGATGTGTCTATCAAATATTGAGTTAAACAATTGAACTTGGTATAGAAATAGGACCGTAATTCGTCAACTTATTGTTCTTTTTTCACGTTTGCCGTATTTGTTTAGTTGATTGATTTGACTTTTCCATTTTGAAATGCCGTCGTGATCGCGTCCAGAACTTGAGCGAATTGTTTGCTCAGTGAGTTTTCAGTCCGAGTCGAGTAGTCTCTGTACTTTCTAAAGAGAAAGAGTCTGGTGTGTTTGTGTTTGCCCCGATCCGGCACCAGCTGGGCTGTTGAAACCTAGGAAACGTGATAGAGAACCAAGTGGGAGACTTGCTTTTTAGAGAAAGACGAGGAATATAAGTAAAAAGCTTTTGATGTTGGGTCTCGTTGGCTACGTCCGAACCGATCCGACTGTGCGACCCAAGTTGCAAATGGATTGGACCAGAAACCAGCGACGGCTGCTGCACCATGTTATGGATAAAAGAAGTCCAACTGGACTTGGGAAAAGAGGAAAAATCATAAAAGAAAGAGATATGTGGGAAGGCTTTTGTCCAGTTTCTTTCTTGTTTACTTGCCCTGCCACATGTCGCCCGACTACAGAAACTTGGAACAGAAGAAACGTGATGAGTTTGTCGTCGTTGATTTTCTTTCATCTCTTTCATACTCGCTATAGTGATGTACAGATCAAAAACAGGTCCTGCACTGTCGAATGTAATTCACCCCCAAAAAGAAAAAGAAACGAATATTCTTTCTTTCACATCCGGCTGATCGAAAGCACACACGTTTCTATCCATATCGATACCCAGGAACTGTTTGTGTGTGTGTGTGTGCGTCATATTTAATAATGAAAGACTTTTTCGACCGTCTGTGACATTCAGAGGGTAGTAGGAAATAATATCCTGCGGGGCAGTAATCGGAGGGGGTGATCTCGTCTTGATGAGTTTCATTTAAACATGTCATGTCGGAGGGTGGTTACAATCAATATGTCCCTTTTCTCTCCCCTTCGTTTTGCTTGTTAATCTTTGATGTCTTTTCCAGTTGTGAATCGATCGACAATATTTTTTTCCGAAAGGTTTTGATTTATTCCACGCGATTGCATTTGTTGGTTTGTTTGTCATCTTTTTTTGTGTTTTTTTTTTTTTTTTCAGCTCGTGTATTGCGCAGTTCGCCGCAGTTCGGTGTCACCTTAGTCACTTACGAGCTGCTTCAGCGTTTCTTTGACGTCGACTTTGGCGGAAAGTACGTGTGTTTTACTGCACTCTACGATCAATTGATGTAACATCGATTTTCTTTTTTTTTCCCCTTTTTTTTCGTTTTATTATGTCATTGTAGCCGTCCAACCGGATCGCACGCTGGCAAGGTCGAACCTCTTGCCGTCCAGAAACCGATCCCTGTCGACCATATCGGTGGCTACCAGTTGGCATTGCCTATTTTCGCCGGAATGGAATCCAAATTTGGTCTCTTCTTACCAAAATTCAGAGCGGGCAGCATCGTAATGCCCTCCTCGCCTTCTCCTTGATATTTTCTTTTGTTTCTTGACGCGAGGAGGTTTGTAGTTAAATAGTTGATCAATGAAATAGGGGAATTTTTTTCGACTGGGAAAGCCAGAAGAGAATGAAAATCATAATAACTCTTACAGCTAAACGCACTGGCCAAAGAAAAAAGAATGTGAAAGAAATAACAAAAAAAGTAAGATTTCTGATTCGATAGTCGGTTCAAATTGTACCTATTGAAAAATAATTTAATTAGTGTACATGCAATTGTTGATTTGAAAAAATACTTTCTAAAATCATTTTCTTTTGTGTGTTGAATGAAAATAGCGCCGTCTGCTTGCTCTCCCTTCTTCCAAAAAGAGACATTGTATTTAGATTGAGGTCGTACATTTCTAGATGGGTTTCCCAAACGGTTCAACAATGACAACATAACAACAACATCGGAAACTAGGGGTTTTCTACATATGAGAGGGGTGGTGACTGTGTAACGTGTCGTATACAATGAGGGGGGGGGGGGAAGGGTTAGTAGGTAGTCAAACTAGCTGATCATAAATAGTTGATGTTATAGAGAAAACCAGAATTCTGATGAGAGTTTAAAGCAACAAGGGGGATTGGAAATGTGCAACGCTTCCATATGGTGAACTGTAAATTTATTGTACGATTTTTCCATCTAATTCAAAAAACGGGGGAAAAAATCAGCTTCAGTAGCATCTTTTTATCTTTTATTTTTTTTTAGTTTGTTGTTGTTTTTGTTAGTGTAGCACAGCCCGCTCTCACATACAGACGACGACACTTCCCCTTGTGTCTCTTGTTGTCTCTTCCCCAAAACGTTTTAGAATTTTCGAATGGGGTTTGATTATCATTCGGCGCAAACGACAGCTGCAAACATTGTCACCATGTAGTAAGTATTATTGTGTACCGTGCACACACTGTGTATAGCTGTATACATTTATATAGCGCTGGCGTTTCCTCTTGAAATGGCGCTGTATTTATACAGAGACACACATAAACTGGTGCTGCTCTGGACTGATGTACAGAGAGGAGAACAGCACAAATATACGACGTTCATGTATAGTTTAGGGGGAGTTCATTGTGAATGTGAAGTCATTCTCGTGAAAAGTGTGCGGGTGACAAGGCGCATTTCTGCGGCGACATTTTGTCAGTGGCAGCCAGCGCTGGCGGAGTCGATGCCAACCCAGCCACCCATCGATATATAGTGCGCGCAGCGCGCTGCTAGTGAATGATGCAAATGTGACGACAGCGACAACGAGTTACGCGATAACAGACTTGTGTTGACGACAATACTTAGAAATGCTAATACCAGCCCAGTATACCCCCCCCCCCCCAAAAAAAAAAAAAAAGATATTGCGCGACGAATAAAGAGGACGGAAAAAAAGAGGGGGGAAGAGACTAGTTCCTATCGCGTGTCACACGCCACACAGACAAAAAAAAACCCGTCGTGTAGAGCAGTTGAAAACTAGTACAGAATTATTATTATTATTATTTTATTTTTTTAATATTTAAAAGCTAAAAGGAAACAGCTGAAAAATATAAATGGTCGGGTTGACTTGACGATGCGTATCACAGCAGCAGTGATTCAATTTCATTTAAAATTTTTTTTCTTGGCAGTTATTGTTAGGATGGCTGGCTGGCGGCTATTTGACGTGAAAAAAGGTTTTTGAATTTCAATCTGCCATCCTTTTTTGGAGGGTTATTTTTCGGGTTATTATTAACAATCAAAATGATTTATTTATACGTTTTCCTTTTTTTTTTTGGTTGGAAAACTTTGCTTTCTTCCATTATATTTGCTCTCTACGGAGACTTGTGTGTGTGACATAACCGAGTAAAATGCTCCAAACCCAACAACAACAACGAAAAAAAAAAAACTAAAAGTCTCGACACGGTAAGGCACTTTAACCAGGGGGGTAGCTGTTGCAGCCATGGTCGATGAGAGTTGCTGTGTATTCCCATTGGCGATATCAGCTGTCTCTATATTTCCTGAGATGGGAAAACGGCATAGATACTGTACACTATTTGGAGCTGTAGCTCGGATGATGGCGGTGTTAATCAACTCTTGTTCCACATGAATGCGCCAAAGCACCAACTTATCTCTCTCTTTTCTACTAGTAGTAAGTCTAGTTCTCTTCTCCTCCAAATCCTATATTATTATTATTATATAGGATATAATACATCTACCTAATAATATCATAATAAGGGGGTATGGGAAAAGGGGGGGGAGGGGGTTATTTTCGAATCATTTCGATTGAAATCAGTATATCTCAGTAACTATAGTACCGTAGTAGTAGTACTATATAACTCTTCCACTCCAACTCCCTTTTTCGTTGACTTACCCACACACGTAGTGACTCTCGTATCTCTATGGACTTTTTAATGATGCCGGATGCGGAATAGATTCTATTGTTTCTATCACACATCTCCTCTCTCTCTCTCTCCTCGTTGTGTATATACACTACACGTTGTCCTTGTTTTCTATAAAGGGATATAGAAGAGGGGGGTTTTCGCTTTCAACATTTTGTGAGGTTTCATCGTATCCTTTCCCCTCCGCTCTGACTGCATTTTGTTTGTCTTCTATTGCAGCAGAGCGAGTCGACGACTCATTTCTAGCGAGCTCTCTCAATTTCCCACGAGATTCTTGTCGGATGCTTTTGTTCGCATTTCACTCGTCGCTCCCTGTTCCAGTACAGCTTCCAGCAAAGTATAAGAGTCGTCTAAGAGTTCTGGGGCGATTATGTCGGTCGAGTCATGGGTGCTTGATGGTCAGTGTGATTGGACTCTTTTCGTTTTCCTCTCTTGTGTACGTTCAATTCGTATTACGTGAATGCAAACATAGAGAGAGAGAGAGAGAGAGACTACCGTACTACTGCACTACTCTCCATCGCGTAATAAATAAATGTATGAAACGGGGATTGGTGGGGAGGGTATCATCATAAGGCCTGTCATAGACAGACAAGCATATAACATCTGGGCAATCTACAGATAGGGCAGAACCATGGAGGGGAAATGAGGGGAAAAAAAAACCCCGACCGATGATCGAGCGGACCCACACAGCCCACAGCTAGTCCAGTGGTAGTTGTTGGGGATTTTCGAAGAAAATTAAACAGCATTTGCGTATCGTCTAGTTAGTAATTGTAGTATAACTAAAAGACAAATAGAGAAAAACGGACTCTAAATATCCTCCTAATTGACTATGTAATAGCTCTCGGCCGTCCCTTCGATTCCGCGCTGCGAAAGGAGTTGGGGGAGAACAAGGAACCAGCCCAGTCGACTATATGAATAAATCAGAGCATTTTCTTCATAAATGTATCAAGAGACAACCGAATGCATTAAGGGACAAAAAAAAAGACGAGAACGTCAAAGTATAGAGAGACCATCCTGCACTTAGGAGCGACTGGAATTATTGACAAAGAATTGGTACACGCTATTCTACTCTGTGCAACTACTGACGTTGTCAAGGTTATATAGTCAATCGCCTAACTATACAAACCACCCTGTCAATGTTGATTTGTTTTCTCGTTGAATTCTATTTTTCTCCACAATTGTTTTGAACTTAGGAAAAAGAAATTTAGAGGAAATACGAAGTTGTCAAACCGATGAGTCAGTTTCGTGTCCGTGCATCGAGTACGCACGCCACTGCCTCCAACACTCTGTTGCCTCCTATTGGGATGCTGCTCCATAATCATATCTAAATGTAAGGAAAGTGATCCCCTATAATATACCGCTATAGTAGTACATTTATTTATTCGTCGCTTTCGCATTTACCCTTGTCTTTCTCGTCTTGTGCTCCTTTTCGTCCCTCACCTCGACACGAGACCCTCTGAAAAGGAAGAAGAAAGAGAGGGGAGAGAAGAAAATCCTGCCGACTGGAAGCAACTCTCTACATGTAGTACGTGTGCGTGTGTGATGTGTATACGCTGGGAGCGTTGCGTAAGGAAAAAAGCTGGGCGGATTGAACGCGGCCATGCAAGTGCACACACACAGACAACACATAGAGAGACGCAGGGTGTAGTTTAGAAGGAGGTGGATGGTGTGGGGATAAGAAAAAAGGGAGGGAGAGTGAGGATGAATCATTTCGGAACGAGTGGTCGAAAAGGGAAATATCGGATGAAAAGGGAAGCGAAAGAGAAAATGATGGAAAAAGCGTCGCCGGGTTGAAAGAGAGAGGGTGAAATAAGATTGGTCCTCCTACTCCTCCTTTCGTCCTCTACACCCTATATACCCCAAACTCGAAAATGAGGAGGGTTACAGCAAGGGGAGGGGGGGGGGGGTGCAAAAAAGGGAGAACGTCGAAAATAACATAAAAGCCAGAGACTTTTTTCTCCTCTCTATACGGCGGGGGTGGTAACCTTTTTTCAACCCTCTTCGACGTCGCTTGTTCCAGCGACCCCGTCAATACGCTTTCACGTATTCGGAAGAGGTAGACGCGTTCTTCATTTGTTGTGCTGTTTGTTCTGTGTTTCTTCGTCTCTTCTCTGTGTGCCGTGCGTGTGTCAGTGTGTCGCCAAAAAATAATTTTGGATATTGCCAAAAAATTTCGTTCGTATCTTTTTTTGGGGTTGTTTTTTTCTTTTTCCTGAGTGTCCGCTGTGTGAGTCATCGGCACACGCAAACTGTTGAACAAAAGATATTGATTGTGCCCACCGACATCTTGGATTGATGTTTCATATCCACGAATTTTTTTTTTTCCGTTCCGTGTCATTTGTCCGTTCTTTTGTGTTATTGACAACGACGACGACTTTATGACACGTAAATTAATCGACTTCAACGCTCAATAAGTGAATCTGAAAGTCAGTCGTTCAAAATAGAAATCGAAAGTGGTTTTTTTTTGTTTTGTTTAAATTTTGAATTTGATTTTCACGTCATCTGAATTTTATCGTCGCCATTGAGGGCATTGTTGGTCGTAACCTGGCGGCCACTAGTGACAGTCGACACGCTAAGGCGGTAGCTATGTTGATCACAGAAGTGATGACTAACTCTTACGGCAACGCAGGTGGCGGTCATTTGGAGAACGGAATGTCACCTTACCATCATCATCACCAGCAGCAGCATCATCATCATCATCACGCTCATCAACAAGCAAATCAACAACATCATCAGAATCATTACCAACAACAGCACGGCATGATCAACCAAGCCACGGCTAATATGTTGGCTAACCAGCAGCAGCAGGCCATCAATCTGGCTCTCCAACATCACCACCATCAGCAACAACAACAACAACAACAACAGTGGTTGTCTGCCAATCCCAACGGTGTCAACAACAACAGTGGCTTGATTCAACACTCTGCACCAACTGCTCCACCAACAGCTCAGCCACAGCAACAACAACCGAAAGACGCTGAGGCCATCAAATTGTTTGTCGGACAAATTCCACGCAATTTAGAAGAAGCCGATCTTCGTCCCATGTTTGAAGAATTCGGCAAAATCTACGAACTCACCGTCCTCAAAGACAAATTGACCGGCATGCACAAAGGTAGGAACAACATTTTGATTTGACAGTAGATCACAACCTGTTACAGTGTGATAAGTCATATAAGGTCGCGGGTTATTATCCTGAGCTGAATCGGTCATCCCATGGATTACGTTAGAGAGAAATGACAACACTTTCTTGATTACTCGCATGACATTTTGTCATTAATCAAAATCATAAAAAGCATAAACACATGTATACTGTGTTTATGGTTTCTCATGAGTTTGATTGTGTAGTATTTGCCTAGGAGGCGGCGGCCAGTCCGTTGGCTGGGCTTCTTCATTGTTGACTTTCGCTTTTATGTCAGCGAGTTGTGTTTCAGTTTTGAGGTTCTCTGATTGGCTGCGATTGGACTTGACATCCAATCAAATTGGTCTTGACGAGATAAAAAAAAAAGGCAAGAGCAACGGTATATAATATAGGGTTTGGTAGAGTCTAATAATGACATGACATGACAGTCCCCCCCCCCCCTCCCTCCTTCTCTAATATCGTATGTCTCTCCGCTATATGAATATCCTAATACTTAATTAATGGCATCCTTTTTTGTTGAGTTATTGGAGCGGAAACGAAGAGAAAAAAATGTCCATCATTTCGTCGAACGGACTAGATGATGTGATCTCGCCGTCAAAATCGAATATTAAAAACAAAATGATTTATGGGATGCCATTCTCCAATCAATTTCGATTGGAATGTCGTGATTGAACGACGTAGTACGTCATTTTTTTCTTTTGTGATATTCATTTATTATTATTATTAGACGACTCCCTTTTCTTTTATGGAAATTATTCATCGTATCATGTTTTCTACTGGACAACTTAGAAACAAAACCCAAAAAAAAATCCTTCTTTTTCTTTAGTCACGACAGTTTACGTCATAGCGTGTTGTTGTTGTTGTTGTCCGACGTCATCGCTATAGTGGCGATCGAAGCGCCAGTTCGCAGAAACACGGCGAATCAGGTTAATATATAAAGCGGGGCTAGAGAGCTATAGACATTTCAACTTTATGTATATAATAGCATGGCGGCGGCCTTGCTCTCGTCTTTTCATGATATGAAACAGCGCCGGCGCAAAAGCGTCCGCGTCACTTTCACAATGAGGACGGCGTCGTTCAGCGTCGTTCGTTTTTTTTTCCCTTCTCCTATCGACAGCGTGAGTTGGCCTTGTTGGATATAGGGAGATCCCTATCAGGACGCTCCATCTAAACGTGAACACACACACACACACACACACACACACAGATACACACACTTACACTTTGGCGACACAGACGACGCTGTGCCAACCTGGTCCTGACACATCGCCGAGTTATTTTCTTTTCGTTCATGTTGTCCGTGACGTCTTCTCGTTTATTCGTCCAACTTCTTGTTCTGCAAATCAACGTGAACCGTGTCGTTCTTGGTGTGACTGTGTGCTTGGGTGACAGGTACTTCAATATATTGCGGACCAACACAAGTTTGTGACATCAACTCAAATGATTCGATAAAATCACGACAAAGTGGAGAAACTTTTTTTCTGATTCAAACGTTCCACCTTCACATCAAAACCTTTGAAAAAATTCCAAACAGCTGATCATTTTCCGGTGGCCGTGATTCGATGTCGTCAATCATCATAGCGTGAGTTGATATATATATATTCAAACGAAAAGAGAGAGCGTGTGTGTGCGTGTTTTTTTTTTTATTGTTATTAATCGATTTCGTCGACGACGATCTTTTGTACTGTTTAGGCAATTCAACAAAGAGCTACTACTATACGTAACCCATAGCTTTTCTTTTGTCACATGACAATATTCCCCAATGTATTTTCCTTGTACACACGACCTTCTATATAGACTAAAACATTTTTTTTTTCTTCCCCCCTTTTTTTGGGCTGCTGCTTTGACGTTTGAGAAGTGAGGGGGAAGAGAGAAATGTGCACAGAGCGTGTATGCTGTGCTCGGGCAACGTGAGTGAGGGAGAAATCGCATTAACTATTAAATGGGGAACACACACAAGAGAGAGAGAAACGACTGAAAGGTCTCGGTCGATGCCAGCGCCATCTTGTGCCAACAGGTGTCGGATGCACGCCATGTAGCGTGAGCTGCGCTGAAAAAAACAAACAAAAAAAAACAACACGCAGCGTATAGAGTATACGTTGAGACCCTCGTCTATGCAGACCTTTTCGTCTACTATTTATAAAGGCGCTTTATACTACTATACTATATAGAGTAGTAGTAGTAGACTAGTAGTAGTACTCCTACTCTTCGTCGGTCCTACCGTTTGTAGTACTCGACTAAAAGCTCTTGGACTTTGAACGCAAGCAAAAGTGAGAATTGAGCAAGTTGATTAAAACATTATTAGTCGGCGGGCGGGCTCGAATGTATCTCGCCCTCTTGAGATGTAGTAATCGAATATCGATTGCAAAGTTGAGTAGTTTTCTCTAACTTTCCCTTTTCACTTTCCTACTAAAAGAATTTTCTCGATTTTAAGTATTCATTCAGATATATCGTCCATATTCTCGCCTGGAAAAAAAGGGGAAAAACAAATTTAAAAAAGTATAGACGACATAAGTTTTTGTTTGGGCTCCTCCTCTATATGAAAATATAATGATCTCTATCAAGGGTTGGAGTGCTTTGTTATATATCAGGCTACTCACATTTATATACGTGCAGCAGAAGATTCAAGAATATGATCGTCTTTCATGTGAAAACGAAGAGTTTAGCTTTAGACAGTTTACGCTCTTAGTGTATTCTATATCCAAGTCTATATCCTATATAAGTTAATTGACTGCCAACCCCTTTTGTTATTTGATTTCTCTTTCCGTCGTTTCCGAATTGTTGACTTTTTTGTCATCGTTATTTAAAAAAAAAATAATAATTATTTTTTTCTTATTTTAAAGACGTTTGTTTGTTAAACATCCACGAGATTTAAGTCCTTAGTATTTTAGCGGAAAAAAAACAAGAACAAAACTCCCCGCAAAACCAACCATGAGAAAAACAAAATAATATGCCAAGTGCTTGTTAGTCAACGAGAGATTGTTTGTACATAAATGAAACTCACAACTCCTTGACGTTATCTTAGGAAATCTCTTCTTCTATTTTGTTGTTGCGTGTTGTTTGTTTTTTTTCCAACTCGCAAAGTGTATTTCTAGACTGTCGAGCGCGAAAATCGGATGATTTAAAATGCCAAAGTGGAAGTATATATTTAGCTGATATGATAGGACAGCATGAAGATGGTGGGGGCCATGGATGGGTGGATCAGTATATATGAGAAAAAAGAAAAGGAGTTTGAAATTGAGGACATTATTAAACGAAATTCGCTTCTGCTGCTGCTTCTGCTGTTGGTTATTACTTTCCATGTCTTCAGGCTTTTGTATATCTAACGTCTTATAGAAGTACTACGTCGTTGAGTGTAGAGATAGATGTGTGAGAAAGGCGTGGGGGGGGATGGGGGAGAAGCTATTGACGTCACGAAGCATCGCAGTCGGTAGAGTATAAAACGGCAGGGATTTATACATTTCTATATAAGCGTATAGAAGAGCTGGAAAAATATGAAAATCCCTTGCGCAATTATATATACTATACCCCATCTAACTTTTTTTTCCCCACATATTATAATAAAAAGCCACAAAACAAATCATTCGTATGTATTTGTTGTTCGTTCGTTTTTCCTTCCTTATTTTTCGAAATTTAATATTTTTTCAATTGTTATTTCAAAGCTGCTGAGATTTATTATTTTTTCTTGACGCTCACTGGGGGAATCAATCGCAAAGACATCTAGCTCCTATTTTATATGTGCACATAATAACAGTCTATAAGATCAAATGTTTTTTTTTGTTTTTTTTTTTTTTAAAAGAAAAATACAATTTTCCCTCCGGGTCTGTGTGTAAATGTGTGTCGCACCAGCTCGTCCAGCATGGGGTATGACGCAGTTAGATCAGCTAACCATTGTACGGGAGTTCGATTGCCAAGTATATATATATATATATAGGGCGTCGGTATATAGGAGCCAGAGATGGATGTTGTTCCTCCAACAACGCCAACATCTCCGGCACTCTCTCCCCCACGCACTTTCCCCTCTCTCTCTCTCACTAGGAGCCGAATAAGAATAGTAAGGAGCGCGCACACACACACACAGTCGATTTTGCCGAGTAAAACGAGGGAAGGACCGCCATCATATCTACGTCAGCCATTTGCTCCTCCTACTCTCTCCCACATAGAAGACTAAAGAAGAAAGGGGGAAACAAAGATGAAGAAGAAGGAAAAAAAAAAACTATGGATGAGGGAGAAAGAATGGGAGAGAGAGTCGCTCCTGGGTGATAAGCGTCCGTCCCATTCAACGCGCGTTTACTTTCGATGATGTCGCCTTATTTTTTTTTTTCTTTTTTTTCTTTTTTTTTTGTTTGGTGTGTGTCTCTGATAAGAGAATGCCGCGTTGCCGAGTCTTGAGATCTCTTTCGGATAGACACAAAAAGGGGAAAAAGCTTAAAGGGCTGGATGGAACCTATTGGCCAATGTCCGCGTTTTGTTTTTGTTTTTTTTGGTGGTGGGGATAATCAGTTATTTTTTTGTTGAATTTGAAATTTTGTCTTATTCACATTTGTCAACTGCGTAAATGCTTATGAGGACTGTGTGGTGCAATACAGAGAGAGAATAATAGAAGGCGCATTTGGCATGTAACATGGAGGATCGCGCTTCTTGTGTCTTGGTGGAGCCAAAATAAAATCAGGATTCAGGAGGAGAGATGCTGCTGGGTGATGGATCGACTTACTTTCACTACTGCATGGGTCGTCTGTGTTTTGTGTGGACAGGCGATCCAGTCCATGTCTATAGGAGCCAGCGGCCATATATACAGTTGAAGTCCTCCTAATCGCCTCGTTTCCAGTTGTACCAGACTCATAGACGTTCCTGGCTCCTTACCAATGGGACTCTCCTATTTTAGGAGGCAAAAAAAAAAATAAGAAGAAACCGTCGAGGCGGCCGCCGAACTTTGTGCTTCTATTGACAGCCATTAACTCGCCCTTTTTTCTTCTTCAGCACGTAGAAAAAAATCCTACAGCTCCTATCTAATGCTGGCTCTCTTTCCACAAGAAATCGTCCTAGACTACACCCCACAAAAGATTTGTAGTATTTTTGCACCTTTTTTTCCGTTTTTTTTGTTGCCGAAAAAAATGGCAACGATGGCCGTCAGTCGCTTTTTGCCATTTCGATCCATCGATCCACTTTCGGGGGAGTGCGTACACAATAAATGGATGCCATGATACCAATTCGTCACCAAGGTTTTGTTTTTGTCTTGTTCTATGTTTGACTTCATCAACACCCAACCCATTTTGATATTTTTATTTTGTGACAACTGCGACATTGACATATTTACACTATCTAGTAATAAGTACAGCAGAAGACAAGTTTTTCTGTGCAATATATTTACACTTTTACAAGGAATAGTCCTTAGAGTGCTTGAAAGATTGGAGGGATTGGTTGTGAGATGGGTGAAAACTCTTTGATGTGCGATATAGTGACAGAGAGAGTGTGTAGAGTCTGGTGGTTTTATAGATAGAGAGTGAACTAAAAAAAAAAAAAAACTCGACAAAAGCCCTGGAACACAACCCCAGCAGACAGCAGAGAGGCAGGCAAGTTTCGAACAATTTCTAAGACTTGTTCTTCTTCTTCCATTCGTATTTTCTGGCTGCTGCTGTTCCTCCCTATTTGGTTTTTGTGCATCGAAGAAGAGAGAAGAGAATCGGATATATAGGATAGAAATAGGCTCTCTCTTGATATCCCTCTCTCGGGGTCGTTTTTGTTGCGTTTGTTGTTGTTTGATTGTCAAAGAAAAAAAGAAAAGCAAAGGGGAAAATGGGACAAGGCAGTCGAAGCTTTTCATCTTTAATGACAAACAAAACAACAAATGGGACGAGAAGACGACGAAGCTCGTCCTATATATATATATCTATCGCCCTTATCTCTACCATAGATCTATAATAATATCCCTCGCGTTCATGCTTATAGCTTCATTCCTTCCATTATTATCGCCGACAACAACAAGGACGTGCACCAAGCTCTAGAGCAGCAGTAGTATAGTATATATATAATATATAATACACGCTTTTCCAATATATATAGAGATAGATAGATATATTCGTCTTCCTTTTTTCTATGACAATATATTTATATTCCTTAGATGTGTATTCTTGGAGAGTTAGTCGTCTCGTCGCCTGCTGAGATATGGAAATATCTAGACTCGGCTATCCCACACACATACTATTGGTTGGCGGCTTGACTGTGAATGTTTTCAAATTTTGGCTTCATTAGGCACTTAATTGTCTTTCACTTCTCCCATTGGTTTTCGCATTTATCTATATAGTCTATAATGTCTTGGTTCCACTCTTTTGGAGCTGAAACATTATCCTCTTGATATCTCGAAATCGGCAGGATCTCTCTTAAACTGCGCTCCATTTCAGTTGCCTGATACACATAAAGCTGTGATGATGGCTTCATTTTCTCTGTGATCTGTACATTGCCGACTATGTACCGTCACCCTATTCGATTCAGTATAATATCAAACAGAAAAAAAAAAGAAAGAAAAAAGAGGCCAGGCTGTACGCAGTCTAGGAAATCCATCGATTTTGATGGCAAGAGTTGCCGCTCTCTTTGCTGACTGCCATCGATTTCAAAATGGAGTCGGTCCGCATATATTTAAGGGCAGAGTTCACTTTGATTCTGATTGTGAGCGACACTTTAGAAGAAGGATCGAGAAGGGAACCGTCGAGACATTTTCAAGCCATCATTTCATGCGGCACGGCAACAGCAGCAGTGCAGGGATTTCCGTGCGCGCCACTCTGAGAAATGATCGTTTTTTTTTTTCTAAATGGAATTCGATAGATTTATAGCTGAAATTCAAGTTGCTCAACAGCTGCGGGATTTCCTCTATGCATTATATAGATACACACGTACGTAGAAATCGAAATGGAGAGGGGGAAAAAAAAGGCCATTGGGCCAAGATCACGCAGCAGTTGCTGCTTCTTCTTTTTTCTTTTTAAATGTTGTGATTCTCCTCCTCGCTCTCTGTACGTCGTGTGTGTGCGCCAGGATTTTGAGGATATCGAGAGAGAAAATCGACGCCCTATACGGAAAGACGGAAAGAAAGGAGAGTTGGATCTGATCCCGAAAGAATACAGAGAGAAAAAATATTCGAGTTGTCTATATGTATATTAAAGAGGGTTCACCGACGACGAGGCTCTCCAATCTATTATTTAACTCATATAGAAAAAAAAACTTGGTAAAATATTCAAATTTTCTATTATTGCATTCGTATATGTATAGGCGCATGTGTATTGGGTTACTGTTTCTCCCACTGAATATCTAATCTTATATTCTATTACGCTGCGATTGATTAAATAATATTTTTCTTGTTGGTGATGGTGGGTTGGTTGCTGGGTGTGTTTTTTTCTAGATCTCTCTGACAGTCTCCTTATTATTCGGCGGAGGGAAGAGAGTCGATGGGGGGGGGGGGGGACCTTCTCTTTATCTTGGCCGCGTCGTCTCTATATACATATCGATCGCCAATGTAGAAAGAGCACTACACAATGACGTTGTTGGCCAGCTCTCTCTCTGAACCTTTTTAGACTTTTCATGTTGTTGGGGTCTTTTTTTTTTCTTCTTCTTCTTCTTCCCTCTCTGTTGTGTGTGATGATCTTATGTATAATATGACTATATAGGATGCTGAGGCATAATATATATATTTAGTTCATCTCCAGTCTGAGATTAAGACTATATATATAAGTATAATATGTGCCTTTCCTCACATATTAGATTGCCTGCTGCTGGGCTGCTTTTAAAACTCTGTTTTGACACACATCAACTTATTATATAAGTTTTTTTTCTCTCTTTTTAGACTTTAATACATGTAGGATCTAGTCCACCCTCTACACATTCTCATTTGCTGTTGTAATACAGCACGTAGGTATCCATGTGTGTTACAGTGGGTAGATTTTCATGTGGAACGGAGGAGCCGACGCTAAGGGATATTCACTATTATATATATGTAGTTCATTTTTATATTTTACTTTTACAGATGGATAGTACACGTAGAGGGGAAAAAAGAAAAGCCCTTCCGTGATATATGTATATCTATGTGTATGTGTAACTGGCATTTCGTAAAGTATCGTTCAACCGGACATGAACACAAACAAACAAGAGCAACTTGGATATGCGACAGGCTCAGAACACATATTAACCAACATATAGTAGAACGAGACTGGGAATAAATAAATAAATCCATCAAAGAAATGAGATTTGAGTCTACAGTATAGTATAGAATAAGAGTTGATCTATAAGCTGCCAGTACATACAGAAAAGGTGGACCACCCTCTGGTTGTTGTTGCGCATAGTTGGTCTCTCTTTTGAATTTTCAAGCTGTTTTGAGCTACACAAATAAAAGAAAAAATGTGGCCAAAGTGGAAACGAGTTAGAAAGTGATGGTGGCGGTGGAGCGTCGGCCGTGGTTAACATACGAGTGAGTATTATATATGTATACACGCTGTTTGTGGCTAACTTTTGCAGTCAAGTCCCTGTAGAAAATAAATGGAATAAAAGGAAGGAAAAAAAAAACAGCCAGTCCCCAGCAAATAACATGACCAAGTTTCATACAAGTTAGCCAAGTGAATAAAAAGCAGCACTCTCTACTGGCAGTTTTCTTCTTTGCTCCACAGTATATATATACATGTGTGTAGTGTAGCCTCTTATTTCTCCTTGACTTTTTTTTTTTTTTTCAAGATTTTTTTTCTGCTTTCTGCAGTTTCGTTTCTTGAGGGGTTGTAAGCAAAAGCTCCACGTCTCGACTTGGGTGCGTCTTTCATCGATTATCGATCCTCTGATTATCCCATTTCTCTCTCGCTAACCCCCCGGACTTCAATCGCAAAAGGCCGGGCTATATAGAAAAAGCGACAGAGAAGCGGGTTTTTCATTGTTTTCTTTTTGTTCGATGTCAAAAAAGAAGATGGAAATGATTTCCAAGTTCCTTGTGATGTTCTTTAAATTGTTTTCTTCGCATCGCAGACCGATAACTCGTCGGTCGTTTCTATTGTGTGTGTCTTAAAGACAACACAGTCGGCTGACCTCCTTAATTCTCTCTCGGCAGCGATTTGATGTCGATTGTTGTTTTCTTTTTGTTCCAATTGTCCACCGAAAGGAAAATCAGTGTCATCATAGGCCTATAAATATCTTGGTAGTCGTCTGGAAGTCGACGAGGCGAACTAACCAGCAGTGGCGCTACTATTACTACTCTCAGTCGCTTATCTGAAAGAGAAGAAAAACCCCCCAACCGATTCGCCCTATATCTTATATAGCAGCAGTAGCAGCTATATAATGGCCGGTACATAAACTATTGTATATAGCTTAGAGATACTTATTGCCTTGACTATTATTCGTCGTTTTCGTAAATGGAGGATATAATATAGAGGGAAAGAAAAAAAGCGATGGGACGCGACCCATTCGGTTGGGAGAATAATGAACGAAAATAATAATAGACTGATGGGTTGATGGTGGTGAACGGTTAAGGTTATAAGAGGCTAAATCACGGCCGACCACATATATATAAGAATGAATCCAAGCGAAAAAAGGTGACGACGCGAGTATTATTAGTCGTCGTCTTAGAAAGTAAGTATATATACTGACATCAGCAGTATATAGTCAAATGCATGCACAATGGAGGACAGTGGAGCACAAGACAAGGGGCACGAGATCGATCAGATCATTGCTGCGTCGTCCAAATACGACAGAGCGTCCCCTCCATTTTTCTTCTCTTTGCCCACTATATGGAGCTGCTCTCTCTATATACGTGTTAGCAGCTATAGAATAACGCTGGGCCTTCTTCTTCTTCGGCTTTCCTCTTCTTTTCTGATTTGCTGCAAGCCTGACTATTCACGTGATATCACATGACGAAGGGAGCGAAAGAAAAGGAGAATAAAAAAAAAGTGATCGATCGCCAAAAAGGAGTGGTCAATCAAAAATGGCGCGTCATCAAATAATATTCTCTCGTTGAGAATTCACGTCTACGTCATACTATGATCCTTCCTTTTTTCTTTTCTACCCAGTCGATAGAGATTGGCAGATAATTAATAATAATATCAATTTAAAATTGCATTTCGGATTAATAATCGATCGGCAAGTTGAGTATCTACGCAGCTCATAATAATGATCGGCTGGCTCTAACGGACGATCATTTTATATTAATATCATGTTAACAATGTAGTTTACGGTTGACTAGAAGAGATATGAGAATAGACTTTTTCCAATCTCGATGGAAAAAAAAAACGCGTTGATTCATTCCGCCGATGGCAGTCGTGTCGAATCATCTGCTTGTGTAACGATTCCAATTCTCCCCCCCCCCCCAAAAAAAAAAAAAAAAAAATTAATAAGAAAATCAAAAAAATCCTCATCTATTTTTTCCTCCTTTCTCAAATCTGCCGGTGGGGAAACTCCCGGAATTCGTTTTAATATTTTTATGCATTGCGACTGAATCTTATTTTTTTCTTCTTTAATAACAAAAGACGAATAGAAATGGGGGGTGTGGAGGGAAAAAACATTCGTCCAACGAGCCACACACACAAAAGAGAGACGACGACGACGATGATGATCTAAAGAAACGAAATGTTATATAGTATACCACTGCTCCTACACTACACATATAATAAGAAAAAAAAAAGGAGGGCTAGGCTGTTGAATCATTCAGTTGGGCTCCACCAACTTGATGGATGGTCGTTGTTGTTGTGGTTGTCGTGAGCCCCAAGAAAGCTCAGCAGCATCCGCGCAGGCACACACAATCGCTGCTGGAATTATCATTCTTTGTTCGACGTTGTGTATATATAGACACGGTCCTACACATATACTGCGGTTAGTCTGCGTGTACCCGCAATGTGTTATTTAGTTTGCCCGTCCGTTGGACAATACTTTCCAGCCCAGTCAAAATCGGGAACAATAATCTTTCCCCTTGAGCAACGAAAGCGTCATATTATATAAGTTCCGATTGATGGGACGCACGATGAAACTGATGGTTGAACTGATCCGATCTTGCTCATCGTCCTGAACTCGTCCATCAAACATTTGATGGGCTACGAATAATAGACGCGACTCCCCTCCTGTCTCTTCCTTTTTCCGAGCTCTGCGCCCGTTTTTTCTTTTTTTTTTTAGTCTTTTTGATATTTAGACGCGAACGATATATTATATTGTGGTGATGTTGGTCTCATCTCCTTGAAGATTCTCTAAAGCGGAATGAAAGGCTTCAAAGCCGATATATTCATGCATATATTATAAATAGGAAAAGAAAGAATGTCCACGCGCTGAGCGCTTGACTCATCTCTTCGACGACGACTTATAAGAGGCAAACTGGCAACTAAATCTGAGAAAAAGAAAAAGAAAAAAATAAAAAAAAATAAAATTCAGGATATGGATGAAAAGTTGCTGGGGATGATGATGATGCGTCCTCTCCTGTTTGAAATCTTTCCCACTATATTGAGGAAATATTATTAAGGGACGCGAGAATGAAGCCCAGCCCAGTATAGCAGATGAAACGATTTGAAAGCCATCATCAGCATTCCATCACGTTTCTATATAGCCGTTCAACTTGTTCTTATCTTTTTTCTTCTTTTTTTTTCGCCTTGTACAAATTGGAATTCGATGGAGCAAAAGTTTCTCTCTCTCAAAAAAAAAAAAACGTTCGTTTCATTAATGTTTCTCTACACATTTGTTTGTGCGTGTGTCTCATCAGCGTCGAATTCCTCGTTTGTGATGAAAGTAATAACTAGTGAGACTACAGCAGCAGCAGGAGCAGCAGCAGTGTCTAACTAGTTTGTCGTTATTGAATGCGTTTCGATATCTTTATATATTTGCAATCTGAGACAGCAGGGCGCATATATCTATAGAGAAAGTCTGTCAGGCCATATAATATTGCCGGAGCCCAAGAAACTTTTGATTGAAATTCTCAGATCTTCAGTCTCTCTCTCTCTCTCTCTCTCTCTCTCTGCACGTCGTTTCTATATATCCACATCAGACCTGGTAGAATGTGATGATGATGCCACGGGACAAATCAAAAGAGATCTGGAACCGCTCCTTCGTATTATACATCAACATATATATGTAGAGAAATTCTATTATTAGTTTTTATTATCAAATAAATTGCTCGTTGATGCGATTCAAATTGTTAATGAAATGGACCCGTAAAACAAGTGATTTCGAGTTGCATTTAGAAATTTGTTGTTTTCGTATTATTAATCGAATTGGGATTTATATATTCTGCGCCACTCCATTCAGCTTTTCTTTTCTTCAATTTGGCTTTATTTTCGCTGCTAGCTCGAGATAAAAAAAGAAAGAAAAGAAAACACGTTCCCTAGATCGTTTTACTACCCTCTTCATCCATTGTTATTGTTATATAAGAGAGCCGTGGTCTATACGGGGTGGTTAGGTTGGATATGACGTTATTTATACACACGTATATTTTATTATATGGTCAAGTCCAATAGTTTGCGCCAGCAGCACAATGTTGAAAGGGGTTTTTTTTTCTTCCTTTCTGCAGCTAAGCGACCAAGTGGGTGGCAATAGAGTCTTTCTTTTTTGTCATTTATAGGAGAGAGGGGTGGTTACGATGGATCTTATAGGGTTTTTATCAGCAATGCCCAGCCGCACAGCACCAGAGAAGCTATGTAGAGCTCGCACTCTGTATATGTATAGCATGTTTTTTTTTGTTTTTTTTTCAATTCGAAATAAAAAGGGTCCCTTTTAAAAGAGAATATTTTATACACAACCCAGCAGGAGTAGCAGAGAGGCAGCTATTAGCTTATAAACAGTTATTTATGACGTAGTGTAATATGTTCAAATAGGAGCTATATATAGAAGAATATAGCGCCTGCAAAAAAGTAAAAGCATCCATCCTTCCACGTGTAATGGCAGCCTGCCCGTTCATACGTATAGCGGTGGTAAGGGTTCAATCACATAAGAGATAACGAATGGTTAAAGAAACTCTTTATGTACTAAGAAAGACGCTTAAATAGAAGGAAATTTAGTAGAAATAATAAAAGAAAAGAAGAATGTGTATGTGATTACATGCTGGATGGATGGATGGATAGATGGATGACGTAGTCGTACAACAGCTGTCACCCAATGCAGAACCCGCTCTCGGTCCAATTAAAAGACCCTATTCAAATGGTGATTAGGTTCTCCTCACACACTCGGTCCCTCTATGGACTAGAACCGACATATAACAGCATAAAAAAATTTTTTTTTGAAAAATCCAATGACAAAAATTCAAGAAAAAAAAATTGTATTTGAAGATTGTGCGCGGTTTATTTTCATATTTCACTTTTTTTTCTTCTTTTCTTTTCTTGATGATGTGATTATCAAAGCCCTTTTGGATGATTGTTGCATTCGAAGTGAGGCATTTGAATATGAATTCGTCACTTGACGAGAAAGACGATTTCGTCGACGATATTTAGATATTTTCTTATATTATTATTCGGATTGTTATTGTCATGACTGATTTTTTCTTTTCTATTGCCTTACAGGTTGCGCATTTCTGACGTACTGCACCAGGGAGAGCGCCATCAACGCCCAGAACGCGCTTCATGAAAAGCGGACCTTGCCAGGGGTAAGTTCTTTCTTCTGTATGTACATTTGCTCTCAAACGAACATCATTCAGAAAATCATCAGCCATTCAACATCGCACGCGTTTACATAGAGCCCCAAATCAACGCTGCGTAATTAATTTAGGCTTTAGAAAAAGAAAAAAGAAAAGAAATTATTCTATAGACTAGGGCGGATGTTCAAACGTTTTCTATATATACGCACGACAAAATCGGATAAAAAGAGGCTGACGGACTCGTCATCAGGTCCTTTTAAATCCCTCACTCCCTTTGATAATCATAAAAGCCAGCAGCAGCAGCATCAGCTCTAAATGATTCTCTCAGCGTCAAGTTTCAAAGTTCATCATCAAACAGTAGCAGCAAAAGTCCCTTTTTTTTTTTTGTCTTTCCTTTTCTTTGCCCTGCTGTTATTTACATATTTTTTTGTCTTCTTTGTTATTTGATGTATACGTGTGTCTGTGTGTTTGTACAAAAGGCTGTTGTCTTTCCTCGGATTATGGCCATCAAGTGCAACGAATGTACATAACAAACAGATCCACATGGGGCTAAAGGCTAAAGGGGAGCGAGAGAAAGGTCTTTGCTGAAATAGGGACGAGAAAAACAGCAGAGAGAGAGAGAGAGAGAGAGAGAGTGCTGTGTGTTTTTAATAGAACGAAACTAAAGAATTGAAAACTTGGGCCCTACATGTTGTAAGAGACTTGAGCACAAATGGGAAAGTAATACGCTGCTGCTGTATATAAAGACGAAAGCGTCGACCTTATACGGCTATGCAGCACTTAAGCTAATGTCGTAGTCGTCAACCGTTCTCCTATGTTACTGTCTACAAACAAAAAGGAGACTCAGCTGCAACTATGACTATACACAGTCTATATATATACATCCTGTACTTATATAGCTGCAATATAGAAGTTGAGTGCAAACTTTGGCTTTTCTAATCCCCTTTTATTTTTTATATATTTCTTATTGACTTGCGTTGCTGTTTGAAATGTCTCACCGCCCCTTTTTTCGCTATCCGCTGGTCCGGAATTAATGGCCAATAGTTTTGATATGTAACACCAATACACCATCAAGGCTCTTGATGGATTCGTCGCTCGCTCCTTTGATCATCACAAGAAAAAAACAGGCTTAGCAAACGTTATAGGACTCTAAAGAAAAATAACATGTTGTGGAAGTCATAAATTTAAAATACAACAACAACACGGTAATCTAATGGATTCATTAGCTCTATAGGCGCGTCAGTCATACTATACATATATTCACACAACCTAAATATGTATAATAGGAAACAATGCGAGCGTGTTAGGATGTACATAAATAGCTGTCCGATCTCTCTATATGTTTCATGTTGACACTCCCATCACTCCAGTCAACAACATAGTGAAGGGACAACAACAATCAAATAACAAAACAAGAAAACAAAAACAAAAAAAAAAGCAACAGTATGTTCTATATACTAGTGTACAAGACGGGTGGTGGCAGTATATCTAAAGTCTCTCCTTTCCAAAAAGAAAAAAAAAACATATTGGATGTTTGCACGGCAGGGGGGATACATTTACACACGGACAATTTTATAATAAACCTGTTTTTAGTTTGTTTTTTGTTTGTTCTTCGTCGTTGTAGTAGTATAGAGAGCCCATTACACGGCTAACACGCATCCCTTATGTCTGCGCGTGTTGTAACATATTGTAAGTCTCATCTTTTTTTTGCTTGTATTATTAATATGATTAGCCTAATACTGGATGTGCTACCAACCGACGATCTATAGTAAAAGAAACGCCTTCGATTTTTCATTTCAGATGCTATTAGTTAGATTACCGTGTTTTTGTTATTAATATTACAATGTGTCGTCGTCGCAGACATATTGGGGTTCTGGATGTCTAATGGGACGATCTATTTGTCACATCAAATATTTAATATAACTAATACTAATTGTACGCCATATATTCGAGATGCATAATTGCGTATTCCAGGAATTTTTCTATTATAGAGGGAGGTAGTCCATCTGATTCGTTCAACAGTCCGTGAGAAATTGAAAACGTTGGTTACTTTTTTTTTTGGAGTGGGTGGTTTGGGGTTTGTTTATTTTTTTTTAAATTTCACGTACGTATGAGAATATAGGAAAGAAGATGAAGAAAACCTATAGATAGATAGATATATACTATATAAAAGAACCTTTTTTTTCTAGTCTCTCTGAGACTCTTTACTTTTGGGTTTCCGACTGGATTGGTCGACTTGTTTGATGTCGAGAGACTTTTCCCTCTTCTTCCTTTTCATTTCTACGATCTCCTCTTCCTATATATATAGTTCCTCGTTTTCCTTGTACGTACGTACACACACACACACACTCTATATTCCCCCTGACATCGCTTTTCATTTGAAGACGAGAGATTTTACGATAACTTATAAGATCGCAATTTCAAGTTGCCTTGCTGACTAACTCTTGCGGGCGGAGACAGAGATGTACATAGTCTCTACTCAAATGTTAAGAAATCGAGGTGAAAGAAAATAACTCAATAAATATTGCGTCTCTGACTCAAAAGAAAAAAAGTCTGAGAGTTAAAGGCGTTCCTCCCTTATTGGCGAAACGAACGATATAATCAAATGGAAACGAAAGCTTTTTTTTTTTTTTCTTTGCGAGAAAAAAAGCTTCGCGTGATGACGTTCAGGCTCTCCTTTTACCTCCCTATTTCTATTTGGTTGCAGCGTCATTTTATCAAGACGACGACTTATTGGTCGATTTTCTTTCTTCTTTGTCCCCCCGATCTTTCTCATTGCTTCTGTCGCTCTAGCGGCAGCTTCTGCTCTTCCTGACTCACACACAAAATAAGGGCTAGAGAAATGAGAATTTCTCCCGTCCCGCTCCGTTCCTCAGCGATCGATACTGATTGGATCATGAGCCGCACTCGATATCACGGCAAAATTTCCAACTACTCCAAGGTGATGTACACACACACACACACACACATATAGAAAGAGGCCTGGCCTTTTTCCCTCTTCCAAGTTTTATAAATTTGCCTGCCAGGGGCTTTCCAACATATATGTAATATCATCCAGAATCAAAAAGAAGAAAAAGAGAAGAAAATACTTGATGTAATAAGCTCCTTTTTTTTCTTCTTCTTCTATTCTTTCCATATTATTATGTGCTGTGTATGTCATCTATCAATATCGAAGACGCCAGAGGTCTCTCGATGGACGAGAGAAATCGGTTTCCACGGCGGTTGCTCTTGTGTATATATAGTCCGCGTCCGCCCCGTGCTTCAATATAATAAAAATAATAATAATAATAATATGGATCTTGGATCGATATGATATTTCCTCGTCGATGCGAGACATTTCCCTTTTTTTCTCTGAGCACAGGAACTTGGAGATCCCTTTTTTCTTTGGCCTCTTTTTTTTTGAGGGGGAATGAACTGCAAGGGGTTCCTTTTGCCTGAGCAGTTGATGAAAATGTCTTCCCGTTCTTTTCTTTTTCGGATGAAGGAGGAGTGGCATATTTCGTTTGTTTCCTATATTCATTCATCCAAAGCCAAGGATTGATATTTTGTGCTGACCTCATCTCATTCCTTTTAGCGGACCTATTTTCTATTATAGAATATAAGACAGCCAGCAGCAGCAGCAGTAGACAGTTATATACAATTGTGTGTGTGTGTGTAGGTAGGGGTGTAGTAGTATTACAACTGCCATTACACGTTCGTATAGCGATTCAAATCGATTGATGAAGCCGATCGATGGACGTTGTACTCCGTCAACGCCATTTTTTTGGGGGGGTTCTTCTATTTTTCTAATTCATGACAACCTCCGAGTTCTCTCTTCTTACAGAACGAAAATCAAATCAAATCAAAATTTTTGCTAGTTTTATTTTTTTTTTTCAATTCCCTCACCATCTGCGAGCGAAAGACCTTCAATTGTGTAGATTATTATAGTTTGAAGCGCTGCTGTATAGAGTCTATTGCGTTTGACCCTCCATCAGAGAGTCTTGTTTCCAATGACGAGTTTTGTAGACGGCAACTTTAACAGACTCCTAATATCTCTAAGGTCGATCGACAGAGAGAAAAGAGAAGAAAGAAAGAAAAAAAAAGACTTAACACGATGACGAGATGACGAGATGACGAGATGACGAGATGACGAGATGGAGTTGACATTTCGGAAATGAGAATCTACAGGAAGTGAAAAAGAAGGAAAGAAAGAAAGACGATTTACACACACACACACACACACACACACACACACAAGAGAAAAAAGAGATATATATATTTCCTCTTCGTGTTATTTCTGTTTCTCAACTGTTGTCGACATAATAAAAGAACGTCGCTCGGCTCTCTCATTATATCTATCGTCCACAGTTGTCGTCGTCGTCGTTGATTTTCATCAATTTCATTTTCCCTTTTATTTGTTTGTATTATTATTATTATTATTATAGACTGTGATGATGAGAAAGGGGAAGTTAAGGATCGACGCTAGATGGCAGTGATTGAAAAACAGTCCCACAACGTCGTGCATTACAAAATGAGAGACTAGTACGTCATCCAACACATGGGGATCGAATTGATGAAAGGAGATGATAGACTGCTGTGTGAGGGAACGAAAGAGGGTAAAGACAAGAGGCAGCATCAAATCTCCGAAATTGAGGGGGGAAGAAAACAGGAAAGGGAAAGCCGTGAAACGAGAGACCGCGCATTCCGTTTGTATTTTGGGGACGAGAAGCAGCAGCTCCAGCAATGCGCTCGGATTAATCAACATACGATGATGCGAGACGGGCGAAAATCCTCCCTTTGAAGTCGTTTTCGGGGGAAATATGTAATAATAGCGCCAGCGACGACCAAGAACAAAACTCGCGTTTCGTCGTCGGTAATAAGAGACTATAAAAGAAAAAGACAAAAAACAAAAAAAAACAAAACATACACCGAGTTGGCTGCGACGAGTCTCTTCTCTCGTTCATGCAACGACTAACAATGAGAACGGCACACACACCAAGTTATTTTCCCGTTGCTTTCGTCTGTGCTGCCACCTAAAGTTCCCTTCTCATCATTGCCCTTTCTCGTCCTAGTTGGCCTCTTTTTTTTTTTTTTTTTTTCATCATTTTCTTCTTCTTCTTATTTGGGTTTTCTTTTTGCCTTCCGGGAGAGGATGGGTCGCTGCATCCGCGTCAGTGAACCGACAACGTCGATGCAAAGAAAAGATATGCTAGGGGGACCGGGAATCGATGCCGGGCGCGCCCGTTGATTGAAGTCCCTTGTATTTTGATTTGTGTGTGTATATAGACGCTGGGCGACGGTTTTTCTTCTTTCTTGTCTTAAGAGAAGAGATTTAGACAAGAAAAATACAAAACGGCCAACGACATTGGATTGTTTTTTGTGTGTGGACGTCATCGATCCTCGACTCGCCTCGGCTCTGTAATATATAAATAGTCGAAAAAGATATTTATTTATAGAAAACGCGGCTCAAATGTTCATCGCACTGCATTGAACACTGTCACGTCCTTCATCTGACGTTCCCGCGTGTATCCGATGGACGAGGAAGGAGGAGAGTCGAAGCAATCGGACAATGTCAACTTCGTCTTCTTTTTTACACGAAATCTTTCAAGGAAAAACGGACACAAGAAGAAGATGGGGAGTGTCCTATTACTACAACTGCTAGACTCTCTCTGTGTGTGTGTGTGTGCGCGCTGATTGAAAAGAAAAAAAAAAGTGGACACACACAATCGACGAAATTGATCGACGACATTCTCTCCTCCCTCGTCCGCCGCTGCTGTCCCTCCCCATCCGTTTCTGCCGGAATAACGCGGATGCGGAGATCATACAACACAGCTCACAATAACTGATCGTTCATCGGATTTTCTTCCCCAACATTTTTTTTTTTTCAAGGGAGAGAGTAAATCTCCTTCTTAAAGGGAAATGTCCTCGCAATAGAGTCACAAACTATTATTATATGTGGATAGAAATGTGCTTCATCAATAGCGCCATATTAGATCCATATGATAACTAAATATTATTATCGTTTATATTGGAATCTATTCTTATTCGGCCGCTTTTTTATTTTCCGTATCGGCACCGGCCTTGCGTTCACAATGGGTTAAAAAAAAAAGGGAAGATGAATAGCTTATAAGAGAAACATATTCTATGTGATGGACCACATCCAGATGGATGTTGTAAAGTAAAGAGATTTACACACATCATCATCATCATCTTCTTCTATGTATCCAAAAAGAGAGAGAGAGTCGAGATAACTGGACGAGCGGAAAGAAAAGCGCAGGAGCCTCAGCAGGGCGTGACAACAATAGGACAATGCCCGTGCGTTTCTTCACTCTCCTTGCCCATTGGATTTGGATAGAGAGATAGATGGAGAGAGAAAAAGAAGCTTATTCTTAGGCTATACTGCTCTTCTCTCTATGCATAGTTCATATTAGAGTGTCGATGATAATATGGTCATACAACATCATCTCTTTTACCAACCGTCTGCCAACCAAATGTTCGTTGAAGGAAGTTAAAGAAAAAATCCTGTTTTTCTTTTTCTTTCTATTTTCTTTATACATAGATAAAGAAAAGAAAATTGTGGATTATCCTTGTATATATTCCAGCTGCATATGCAAGACGGCTATAAGAATATCCTTTTTCTTATATATAAATTGTGTTGCGCGGTGGTGAACGTGACTGCTGACAGACATGATGGAACCGGGAGTACGAAACGGACCGCGATGGACGGACAGAGTCTGTTGAACTGCGTCTAAGATATCTTTTGTGTTGTCCATCTCTCTCTCTCTCTCTCTTTTCCCTCTGTGTGTGTGTGTGTGTGTGTGTGTATCTCTCTCTGTACACACATACGATCCAATTTCCTATCGGGCAGCCGTCTGTCCCTGTGTATTTGTACTCCTGATGGTCTCTATTCTAGTCTCGGGCCGGCTCCCCACTCATTTTCATTCGTCTTTTCCTTTATTCTCGACGTCGTTCGTATCATCTCTAGTCGTCGTCGTCGTCTATACACAACGAAATGATATTGAGGCCAAAAAAGTGATGGCGCCTGTGTCGCTCTGTCATTGTGTGTGTGTGTGTCGCAGACCCCCCCCATGATAATGACGCTCGTATATAATAATAATACAACACTGTATATGCTGTTGATGTTGAGCGAGGATGAATCTTTTCTCTTTTATTTTGGCAAATGTCATCATCAACACACGGACGGGGAAAAGAAAAAAAGAAGCCGGTCCTCAATATACGGTCGGCCAGTTTTTTCCTGCCTGTGCGATTTGTGTCCAGTGAGACGAATCTCTTAGATAAATCACGCGGAGAGAGAAAGAATAAGAGAAGCAGAAAGACTTTAATACTTAATAATATCGTCTTATTCTTTTAAAACAAGAAAAAGCGAACAAAAAGTGCGAGAACCGGAGCGGCTGCACTTTTTCAAGAACAAGAAAGAGCGATCCGAGCGTGTGAGACGTTTATGTGAAGAGTGTGTGTCCGGTCTTATTATATATATATTTCTCTAAGACGAAAAGAAGAAGAATAAGAAGAAGAAGAATAAAAAGAAAGAGTCCAGCAGTGTACACATTCGATTGATGTTGGTGTTGTATCGTTAAGTAGGCCGACGAGAGAAAGGAATGAAGGCGCTCCGCGGACGACGATATATTATTAGTTGGTCTAAATAAAAGAGCTTAGCGCAGCAGCAGCAGCAGCAGCAGGACGTCGGACAGCCGAGATAAAAAAAAGGACGACGCCTCTTTTGAAGAGACTCGAGACGCGTTTTATGTATAAAGACACTGACGACACAAGCGAAAAAATGTGTACAGAGAAAAGAGTGGACGACGATGACTTTCTTTTGTTTCTTTCACACACAGACACACAACAGTTGAGACGCAATCTCGAGACGAGCGCAGCAGAAGCTCCTATATATATATTTATATTATAAAAGAAATATATGATCGACTCAATTGGTTTAGCTGGGACGAGCGTCTCTTTTTGTGTATATACGCGAGATAATCGACAGTCGTCGTCGCCTTTATATTTGCAACGGTCAGAAAACTAAAAAAACGACATGTGATTTATTGTCCCCTTTCCATTTTCACAATAAACTATAGGACGCTATATGATTGCCATTTATAATATAGACATTTCCATGGAGCTTATTACGGTTCCCACTGTGTCTGTCCAGCAGGTCGTCGACAGACAACTCTCTCAATTGGAATATGATCGATTCAGTTGGGTTCCGAATGGGTTATTGATTCATTTTGTCCACGAAACTTTGTCATCGGATTTGTTGTTCTAGTCGCCAAATGGACGCAGCAGTCACTCACTTATGGTTTCATTTAGATTTTCTTCACTCTGTTTGCTTCAGAAATTAAAGGAATCGTATAACGCACAAGGGACTTTAACTTGTTTATACATCACTATACTTGAATAGTTGATTCACGAATGTCCCAATCTCCCAAGAAAAAGAAAGAAAAGAAAGATCCAAGTTTCGCTTGTATACCTCATCTTTCTTTAATTATGCAATCAGAGCAAATAGCAAGTTCGATATATATTTTAGAGAGCCGCTATGCAGAGCGACTATACAGACACCCTGCAGTATATAGAAACAGCAGCATAGGATGTCCAGCACTCTTCCGTTTCCTGAATCATTTTTTTATTGTCTATGTCCTATACTCTTCTCTATCTCTGGAGGATATGACTGGTAGTGTGGGACTTTTTTTCTGTTGGGGAGGAAGGAGGAATAAGGTACAGACCAACTACAATACTCGGGTCCACTATATTATATACACGACACTCTTGAATCCCAAATCGCTTTTACCATCCTTGTTGGCGGGTTGTCAAATCCCTCCCGACCGCTCTCTTTCTCTACATCCGCCTCTTCCACATCGTCTTGATGGGTGTGGGGGGGGGGGGGGGTTATAAATAACAAATTTTGACTACGTATATGTTACAATGTGATGTTTTCTCTTTTGTTGTTACGAAAACAAACAGCATCATCAAAGGTGAATATATAATATAGAAACACAAAAATGGAATCATTAATGCGAATACGCTAGGATATTTAACGTAATTCCCTATTGCGGTCTCACAAAATATTTGGCATGGCTATACAGATATTTTCTAGACGTCGGTGATCCTTCATTTATCTGTATATAGACTGTGTGTGCAATGCTTGTAATCATCTTTTATCTTTTTAACTGATGGTTGACCCTCAGTATTTGTGATCTTTTTTTCCGTGTCACTGCCACGCTCGGAACGATCGCAGCACACGATCCGTGTGCTAAATCTAGCGAAAACGGGTTGAGTTCTTTTTTCTTTTTCTAGCGTATTGTTTTTTTGTTTTGTTTTTTGGAAGGAAGTCTTCTTTTTATATTGTGTCTTTGCTGTGTTGTGTGTCATCTGTCTCGTGTCCTTTTTGATGAACGAGCCGAGGAATTATCTCCGTCCGGTTCTTTGCTCTTTGCTCTCTCTCTCCATTTAGTTTTCTTATTTCTTTTCTCTTTTTTTTAAAAAAAAGAAAAAATAAGATGGTACGATAAGAAATTGTGGAACATTTCGCCTTGTAATCCGGTGAGGCTCTGGTTGTGTATGTGTGAGTCTATCTACCCGCACAAATACGCTAAAGAATGACGTGCTTGGTCGACGGAAGCCGCTCGTTTTCATTTCTCTTTGCTCTTTTTTTTTCTTTATTTCTATATTCTAACCGAGTTGAAAATTGTTTTTTTAAAGAGAGAGAGAGAGAGAGAGAGAGAATCTTTTCTCTGCGTCCTTGTATTTGATTGTTTCCTTGCAATCCCGCCTCTTTCAACTCCAAATCCTCGCGTCTATGCCTCAGTAGCCGCTAACAGCATCCACACAGTCGAGTGAATTTCCCAGCCAGTCACACTAAAGACCATCTTTCCATTCTGTTCATAAATTGGCCCTGCATTAGAACATTTCTCTTTTTTTTTTCAATCAAATTCAATTATTTCCCTATTTTTTAAATGATATGACGTCAGAATCGAATCACTTTATTCTATACCAACGCCAGGAAAACAACCAACCGAATCTAAGGTGACTACCAATACATCTTATAACACGTCGGAGAAAAGCGAGAGAGAGAGAGAAAAAAAAAAAGGAAATAAAATATTTAAAAAAAATAGAAAAAAAAAACAGGTCGCACCGGACGCGCACTCAATCTTCCACGTCTTGGGGAGTCTTGGTTCTGCTGCTGATGTTATTTTGTTGTTGTTGTATGTGGTAGCTCATGGGAGAAAAAAGTTTCAAGATTCGGTGACGCAGCTTCTCTTTTATATAACCCCTACGAGCCTATCCCCCAATGGATGGATGACGTAGTTGTATTGGTTATCCCACCACCATTTCTCTCTCTATATATATATAAACAACGATCATATTTCTATATATATTTCTTTTAATTCACCCAGCTGGTCGTATTATTTTTTTGTCTTTTCGGTTTAATTCCGCTCGAATGCGTGGGCGTTGGCCATCTATAGGGGGGAGGGGGGGGGGGGAGTATAGCGGGGGTAGGTGTTATACTTTTTGTTTTCGACTGGATTTTTAGATTTCCACTCGGACGCTCATCGCCATGTGCTGGAGAGAACGGAACGGATGAGAGCGCAATAGAGCGGCATGCGATGGCAGCGATTCATTCCCACCCCAATGATGATGGAAACTCCGCCCTCGGCACGCGCGCTCTTTGCGCTCCGTCTGACCTCGTTTATATAATATCAGCTCGACTCCAGTCTCATCGGACAAAAAAAAAACCCCAACTTGCTTGTCTTTCTACCACGTACTACGTAGTAGAACTTGCCTAATATTTTCTTGACTTTTTCTTCTTTTTTAATATTCGATACATCTCATCGAATAAGTTAGTCTCATAAGAAAAAGATTCAAACTTTATATATATGTGCGTCGTCTGTGTTCATTCACGCATCACGGCCGTTGATGATGAAACGGACTGGTGAGCGTATTCCACCATCGGCATTGAGCGTTTCTAGACAACACGCAGAGCAGCGTGTAATATAAACCTGCTGCTTCCGGATCCTCTCGTCCTGATGTGCTCACTACACGTACAAACCTCAATACTTCATCATCTCTATATAAAGGGAGGAAAAATAAAAAGAAATTAAATCGGGATGCTGCGCTGCGTGAAACACACAAACTACTGATGGGACGCTATAAAGAAAGTCCTTTGATTTGTTAATGACTAATTAGTTCTCTTGAAGCTATGCAGAAAGGGGGAAGTCTCATCCTCACTTGTTATGTAATGAGCAAGATTCCAAAGTGTATTTATAAAAAAAATAGCTCCCGCTGATGTGCGCTATGGCTCTAAAGAAAGAAATAAGTCAAAGAAGTCGAGGGAACTTGTTGAAAAAGTGGCGCCCAACGTGCGGATGGATGTGGTCGCCGTATAGAATAAGACGACGACGACATCAGTTTCTCTCACTCTTCATTCTCTAATTAGTGGAGTTTCAAAGAGAGAGGTGAACGGGTTTAAAAGACAAGATCCCTCCCCGACATCCAAAAAAGGAAGAAGAAGAAAAAGTATAGACAGTAGTGTAGATGCGCATTGAAGAAAACAGGCCAAAGGATGGATGAAAGTGAAACTAGAAACACAGCAGAGCTAGAAACTGTAAGGGAAACCGTTGAATCTCCTGCTGATGTGTACGGTGTTATACTCTTCTCATCTATTCACTTTTTCCTTCTTTTTGGATAGCGGAGAAGTGAAAATCAAACAGCTTGGAATTGCCGCATGATTGATTTACTTATAGACGAGCGGCATGCAAAAGTTCGAGTTCTTTTTCTTACGACATCACGTTGGAGAACGGGACCGAGAGCGTGGCAAAGAGACTGGAATATTAATAAAGGGCATATCTATAGTATACGTATATGCAAAGTTTGATGTCTGCGTGGCATTTCTATCGCGTAGAACGCGCATATATGTGTACATATAGGTAGTTTAGGTACGGTATGCCTATACCTTACCTTATAGGTTAGGTAGTACCGTAGTATAGATTGAATTCCGGCTAATTTGACGCTGTCTTTCTATCGTGTCCTGTTGAGTTCCGGCAGTCTCATCATTTTCAAAATAGGAAAATACGTAAAATCATCAGGCACATCATCAAGAGAAAGTTTGTCCGATGGAAGATGAGAAGAGACAAAACAGTGCCTTGTCTTATCTTTATCTTGACTTCATCTTATATTATTTAAAAATAGTACATATTGAATTAATTATCTAGACATAACGAGTGCCCGTCAATCGTCTCTCTCTCTCTCTCTCTCTACAGCTCTTCTATGATTTAGAGTTTGGCACGCCAGTGGACGTAGAAAAGTTTTCACCCTGCGGCGAATAATAGAGATGTTGTGAACCACCAAGAAGAGCTCTAGCGCACAACTTGAAAGAGAGCGTTACACAACAGCAGCAGTCGTATATAGTCATCAGTGCAGTAGCTCAGGTTAATGCACATATATATATATGTATAGTATATATATATAGTCTAGTATTATACATATAATATAGAAAACGGGATGAGAAGCAGCGCAGATGAGATCAAACATTCATCACCCTCAAGTTTCTCGTCCGTTCCCTTTATTTGATTGCTTTTGTCATATCCAACACTTTGCTCCTTTCATCTTGCTGTCAACTGCTTTAGATGTACGCGAACGAGAGTTTGTGGTTGCCCGCACTCGACATTCCCCTTTCCGTCATTTTAAAATACAAAAATTAGAGAAGGATCGCAGCGTCGCAAAGGTTTTTTTGATGAATGAAAAGTCAAAAGTATTTCCGTTTGCTGTGGTCTTTATAATGAAAGAGAAAAAAAAACCAAAGGGTTTGATGACGTTCTCAGCCAACACGCGACCTCTTGTTATTCGATGCTATCGTGGTCGTCCTACGTATATAAAAAGGTGTTGTGTGCATTAGAGTGATCCGTATTTTGATTCCTTGTTTTCGTATATCCTAATATACATGAACCAAATGAAAAATAGAAGACGAATGGCTGCTGCCTGCTGGGCCGGACAGCTCTCGTCCCTCTTCGCTGTGCTGCCTTTTCTTGATTGGATTTCTGAGCTGCGCTAGCTGTCGACCGTTTATCTTTTATTTATTTATTTTTTTGTTTTTGTTATATGAGAGTTTTAGAGCTCAACGTCAGCAGGAGAAAAAATAAGGGACGGCCGGGGGTCCAACCTCGAAATGTATTGACCAGCATATTAGAGCATCAGCCCCAGTACATATAGGGTACGATGTCGAACGACTTGTTGTAACCTCTAAAGCGCATTACTCTCTGTCCCTTGACTGTTAGAGCTTTCTCCCTGATGAATGATACACAAACGTCCGTCTGTTATCGCCACTACGGCTGCCGGTTCGGGCAGCAAAACCATTGGCTACCACTACCATATACTCTATTTATATAAAAAAGAAAACCTTAAGTACATGGTAGCTAGAGAGAGTTGGGTGATGCAGCAGAGAGAAGTGAAAACTCGTATAACTACTACCGTATACTACTTATATAGCTTGCGGAACCGGTTGCTTTTATTTCCGCTCCAACTACTGCTGGCCAGCTATATATTTTCCAAAAAAAAGAAACGACGAAGAAACAGCTAATGTTTGGCTGGTTTGCACGAAGCGGGGGGACACAACGGGATATTAGGCAGGAACTGATAATAACATATTCTATAACGTTATGTGTTGTTAACGTTATTTTTTTAAATTTGTTATATAATACGTGCTCACGATGTATACAGTATAGTATGTGGACCTGTTGCCCAGCTGAGACTGTTGCACAGGTATCAGTCGCGAAGACAAACAGTTTATACCTATTTTTTTTTTTTAAACCAAACAAACAAGAGAGTTAAATGTGCGCTGCCCGGATTATTTACTGTCCACTTCACTCGGCCAGTCAAGTTTCAATTACATCAGCAGATTGTCTCCTGTCTTGTTATTCGCTAAAAAGGGAGGAGTCAGGATTCAGCTTTATTGGCCATTAAATAAAGGAAAAAGATGTTTATAGAAAGCAGGAGGCCGCTTTCAATATATATCTTTTGTTCTATTTATTCATAAGTACCAGTCGCTTGAACTGCGTATACACGTGTAATATATACTCTTGCTATGGATGGATGGATGGACGGATGGATGGATGGATGGATAGATCTAGATGGATAGATATATAGATGAAGTTCAGTAACAAATGATATATAGAACGAATGGCGGAGTTGCTCAAATGGAAAAATGACTAGGGAATTTTTCCCAACGATTGAGTCCGTCAGACATATTCCCCCTCACCAGCTCTGCCGTCAGATTGCCCAAGTCCTTACCGGCCATTCTCTACTTAAAGAATATCAGTTCCGTTTTAAATTTGCCAACTCTCCGGTCTGCACCTGTGGCAGTCCTACGGAGTCTGTGGAGCATTTTATTTTTCACTGTCCGCTCTTTTCCAAGCAACGTCTTCCTTTTGCTGCGACTTGCATCTCTATTGATGGCTCTTGGCCTAGGTCATTGCATTCCATTCCATCGAACCCCATTGTATGGGAAGCCTTCCGGCAGTTTTGTACGCTCAACTAATCGCCTGATGTGGAAAGAGGTGTAGGGTGTTACCCCTTAATTGCTTGAATATTGACTCTGGTCTCTATTCTCCTCCCTTCTTGTACCTTACCGCTCTCGATGTTCACTCGTGGCCCTAAGATTTTCTTAGGTTGCCCAGGAGGTCATCTCGCGGATCTTATCTTGTGTAAATTGCGGCTCTGCTCCCCCTGCTGGTCAGGAGAGTGTGAGCCCTTGCGATTTAATTGTACATATTGATCTTAGGCCCAATCTCTAACTTCAAGCTAGCCAGAGATTTTCCCGCTGTAACTGTGTTCACCGCTCTCTGCTTGGTGGAGGCTGTACCGGTGGCCGTCGGCTGACGGTCTTGAAGGTGCAACCAAACCGGGTAGACTCCTAAAGCCAAGCAGAGCTCTCGGATGATCGCCCGCCCAGCGTGGTGTAAATAGGCCCAGTTCCCTTTTCGTGTTGTCTTATTCGTGTTGTTTTATTCGTGTATTATTTTTCTTTTTTCGCCAAGCTCAATGTTAATGTACATATGTGTTGTATCTATATTGCCATGAAACTGTACAATACATTCGAGCGACACTCCTGCAGGAGGTAACGCTCAGTTAAAAAAAAAAAAAAAAAAAAAAAAAAAAAAATATAGAAACGACAATTCGAACCAATCCAATTATGTGCCCCAGTGAACTTTGCCCGGATGGATTCGCTCACTGTGTCTGATATGTCAGTCCATTGCTCGGGCACAGCACACACCGGAATAAGAAGAGAAGCTGACGATGTGAACACAACGCTCCCCTCCCCCCCCCCCCATCCCAACATGTTATCGTCATCGTCTGTGTACTTGTATTCATATCTAATGTGTACCTGGTATTGATCTTAAGGGCGTACATATAATAATATAGAATCGAACTTTCATCTCATATTTAACGTCAGACATCAATCTAAATAGTTTCATTCGTGATTTTTCCAAGTCCGGTCGAGATATTATTATCGTCCTGTAATAGGACTTGATTTATATAAGGACCAATTACCTATTAGGACGATTCACTTGTTTGATTTGATTTTTTCTTTTACTGCGCACAGATCTATGAGAGGGCGCGTTAAATTGGCATAGAAATCAATTTGTTTTTTCAACTCTATATATAAAGTTGAGATTCTTTTTTTTTTTTTTTTCTTATCTATTCGTCTTTGGTCTTTAGGATGAAAACAGAAAAAGTTTTGAAAGAAGCAAAAGAGGAACTATATTCTCCCATTTGAGTCGACTGTCAAAGTGTAAAAAGAAAACTTTAGATGTAGTCGCAGCACACACAAAAGAGAGAAAAATAATAAGAAGAGACATGATCATTTGAGAGAAATTTTTCCCCTTTTTTTCTTAGTTTTGTCCTTGTCGTCGCGAATAAAAAAAAAGAACTGGGTGGGTGGGATGGAGGGGGATGTAGAATATAGAAGGGAGGAACAAGAGGGATGACCTTTTCACGCTCGTCGGTCGGCTTCAATCAGGCACAGCCATTGTTCCGCTCGCCGACTTTGACTTGCCTGTGCTGTGCGTCTCTCCCAATTTGAGATTTCCCTTGTTAACAAGCGAACTAGGACCAGCAGCACATAGACACTTCTTTTCTCTCTTGTATGTTGTTTTTTTTTTTGGCCAGGCTCTTCTTTTTCTTATAATATTTTTTTTTTCGAAAAAATACAATTTTAAAAAAGAGAAGAAAACTTTGACATACAACGTCTACCATATGTATGTATATTCTATACTATAACGCAGTGCTTTTTATCCGCATCTGCTGGCGTTTCGGTTCTCTCACTCTTATTCTAAAAAATGTAGACTTTCAAGCTGCTGCTGCTGCTGCTCCTGCTACGGTATAAGCCCTTCTACATAATCAACATCCGGCTTATCAATCGATAGCCTATACAAACTGCAAAACGCTTTTTTCCTTTTTCTTTTTTTTCACTTCCTAGTCTCTCTCTCATTCCCTCTTTTTGTGTGTGCGTACTCGACTGGCTCTCTGCGGAAGGGTGTTGAAAATGTCATGGATTATTCATGGCACATACACGCAGGTTCTTCTTCTTCTCTCAGCGTCGCCTCTGCTTATACATTCTATCTCTTCTATAAGAGAAACGCGGCCCTAAACACACACACACACACACACATCCTATAGATGGAAAGATATGTATGCAAATTCGGTTCCGGTAAATTTCATCCCTGTTTTTTTTTTTTTTTTTCTCTTCTTCTTCTTCTTCTTCTTTTACTCGGTTATAGTGTTTAGTTTTCTTTCCCTTTTTTTCCCCTTTTTAGTTAAATTCGTTCGTCTGCTCTGATCATCGATTCACTCACGGGCGAAATGTATATGGACCCCCAGCCCCATATACATGGGAAAGATATACACATTGCGATGAAAGAAGACTCTTGAAAGGCTTATATAGATATAAATACGAATCAGCAGTTTCACTACTACTGCACACGGACGAGGTCTTATAACTCTATTATTCTTATTATTATTCTTATTATTATTATTATAATAAGACTATAGTGTGGTGGTGATGACGTTGGTGGTGAAATGGATCCAAAAGATTTTCTTGACGCCTTTTATTTTTTATACGTCGTGCACATAACCATCTAGAAGGTAGGGACATCATGGCCCAGCCAAAAAAAAAGGCAAGACTTCTTCCCGGGGGTTTGGGATCCCGTTCTGGAGGGATCATTGATTCTCCAACGACCCGACAAAATGATAACGGCCAGAAACCTTTTCCCTGTCTAGATATCCACCAGATGCTACGGGGGTTTATATATTTCTTCCCTAAACAAAAAGTCTGATGTTTTTTTTCTCTCTCTATACAGCACCATCGACTGTTATTCACTCTCAAATCAATATTGACACGTATTTTAAAATTGTTTTTTTTGCCTCCCCCCCCTTAGAGACTCACTTACTTATTTCTCTTTTTCAAAATATAAAATCAAAATTGGATTGATTTTAAGTGCGCGACTGGCATTCTCTCTAAATAAGATTCCCTTTTCTTATATTTCTTTTTTTTTTTGCTGCTGTTGGTGCGTTCCTCTACATACGTAGGTGTGTGTCATTATATAAATCCGGTGAAATTTGATGAGCGCGTTCCGTGCTGCGCCTCAAAGAAATAGAAAGGAACTTTTTTCTTCTCTTTTCTTGACTTTTTTCTTGGCTATATGAAACTTTCTTTTTCTATTTCATTATTTTCTCTCGTCTGCCCTTGTTCTCAACGAAGAAGAAGAAGAAAAAAAAGTTCTCTATCGCGTCGATATATAATAGACTTTGTCTCTCTCTCTCTCTCACTCGTCGCTGATTCCTTAGAGCAACGGCGGCAGCAGTCGGTTGGCGACAATAAGAAGCTGGCGTATACATTTCTTCGTGCCGCTCTCGCGTGAATCTCTTTTGTTCTGGGGTTTTTCGTTTTTATCGATTACGGCGGCGGGTGGAAGAAATAAAAGATTTCCAGAAAAATTGAGTATCGCCCGCTTTTTTATTTTTTTTTTTTTATTTTTTTTTTTTTTTGCCGGTTGAAGCAATTAGATCGCAGTCACGCGCATTCGATCATAGCATCACATCTTTCTCTCTCTCTCTCTACCCCTTTTCCGTTGTTGGTGGTGGTGGGAGTTCTTGATGGTCGGCGTGTGGGATCGTGTGACCCCTTTACGGTGTGGTGCTGTACATGTACATAACTATAACAAACCGCCCGCCATCGTCGTTTTGCGGGGGCAATGGGGAAAAGGAGAGACATAAAAGATGGGGCAGAGAGCAGCCGAGCCAGGGAAACTGTATATCTCCATGTTAAGGACGCTAATGATCGTGAGTAATGCGAATACAACTACTCTCTATCTCTCCGTCTGGGCGTTCGTGATCTTGCTTCGTTTTCTTCATTTCCTATTTCTTCCTAATATAATTTTTTTTTAAAATTATTATTTCACTAATATTCTATCAACTTTCGTCGCAAGCTTTTGTAAGCCAGCGGAAATGTAAGCCTCTTTTTTTGTTTTGAGGTTGGTTTATTGTTTTTTTCTCTTTTTTTTTCTTTCTTTTCACAGCTAGACGGAAATACAATCAAAATTATTTAGTTACCATCGTCTGTGACTAGAAAGAAACAGTCCCCAATCCTTAATGAATTTCTTCTTTTTTTTTCGGTTGAACGTATGGATGGAGGCTCCGTTGTATATCTAACCGACCGTTATAATGGTCGAATTATTCGGTGACACGTTCGGTAAACAAGCCCGGCCATTATATCTATCCCGGTTCTCTTTTTCTTCTTCGTCCAATCATCACCGCAACACAAATAGCGTGGCAGCAGCAATCCAAATAATGCTGGGAGTTAACCTCAACACGCTCAATCTAACACTATATTCTATCTAAAAGTATAGAGACTAGAGAACGTCCCATATTTTATCCAATCCGCAAACGCCTGAAGAGAAAAACAAACAGCCAAAGGGACAAAAGTCTGCACTGTACAAATCTATCTCTCTGTGTGTGTGTGTGTATATATAGTCGAGATAGATGTGAGATAATGCCCCCCCCCCCCTCCACCCAAAATAAAAATAACAACAACAAACTGAAGGGTGAAAAAAATAAAAAATATAAAAAGGGACTGAGAACGACGCGTGTTTTTTTTGACAGCGGGCGGGAAAAGACGTCGACACCGTCGTCTTCGTTCTTTCTTTAAAATAAAAAAAAAAAAAAAGAAGACGAGAAGAAGACGGGAGAGGTGGTGGGTGGATAGATGGTGGTGGTGTGTGCACTGGTGTATTGATTTTGTTATACAGTCCCCCCCTGTTGGCCGTCTCTCTGGAAAAGAAAAAAGGAGCTCTGCTGCTCTAGTGGTAGTAGTAGTAGTAGTAGTAGTAGTAGTATTACAGCTGCCGCTTATGCTCTGGCTCATTCTACATACTTAAAAAGGGCGGATATTCGTTGGTGGATGCACAGGATCCATCCAGCCATTCTCTCTCGTCGTCGTCCCCTCGTTTTCCAATCCCATTGTTCCACGAATAAGAAGGGAGAGGACCATCGAGAGGATCTAGAGAGAGACTTGAAGAGCGTTTCATATACAGGAATGGAAGTTTCTGAGTCATATAAAAATAAGAAGGCAAAATGTACATATCAAATAAAGAGGAAAAGAAAAAGAAGAAACGGGAAAAGAAATGATTTTAAATCCTCCGAGGGATGCTCTGTGTGTGTGACGTGTAGGTGGAGAGCTAGAGAGAGTTTCGATTCTTTTGTATTCGATTCTTTTCTATTCACAGATGGGCAACTATAATCTCTCTCATTTTTGTGACATTATTTACTTCCGTTGTGTGTGTGGTTTCCATATCTTATGTTGTACACGGCTCATATAGTACCGTATACTTGTTATATATTTGTATCTTCTCTTTGGAATCTCGAGATTCTTCAATCTGTTAGCTAAAAAGCATTTTGAGAGTCTCTACAAATCGGGTTTGATGGCGGTCTACGCCGGTCTATACGTGATCGAGATTTCAGAGACGTATCTGCACACACTCAACAGCAAACCGATGATGTCGCATCAAATCAGTTAACCCTCTTTTTTCATATAATATTTGAAGAGGAACTTTTTGACCTTCGCGTTTTGTCCTCGTATTCCAGCCTCGATCCTGATGCGCCTCAAAATAAGTACACAAACAGAGATCCTCTGATGTTAGTAGGTGTGGTATACGGAGAGGATTGTTCTTGTAATATAATCTCGTCAGCCGCAGCAGCCGCATGATGCGGCACACATTTCCCTTTCATATTCAAACAAGAGATTGTTCATCTCTTGCGTATTTATTATTCTCTTTTTTTCTCTTCCTTATACTTAATATTATTCGTGGATCTTTGCATTCACATTATACAATATACCGTAAAGCATGTACATACATTAAACAAAGAGGTCTCTTTATAATATCTACAATTCTAAATTCACTTGATCGTTTTTACTATATATATTCCCTAGAGATCCCTACGACTCTTATAATCCACCGGATAGGCCAATACATACAGCTCTTTAGATTTTTCTTCTTCCTCTGGATTTATAATAAGGACCGAAAGTATATATATAGATGGCAAAATGTATAGAGCAAACAAAATAAAGATAGAGAGGAAAAGAGAGCGCGCACACACACACATAAAAGAGAATAAAAGAAAAAGTTAGGATTGTAGAAGCCTGTTGATTCTTTTTATAATGCGAGACAGACAGAGAAAGAAGAAGAGTCGTAGAAAACTTTTTTTTTTTTTTTTGTCTAGGCTTTTACTCTCTCTCCGTGACCAGCGCAGTTTCAGTCGCACTCTCGCGGCTATACGATGATGGCATCTTCGTTCGCGCAGACGTCGAAAACTTTGTATGTTGTGCTGCTGTGTGTGTACAATAAGGAGCTGTCCCTCCTTCACCCTCCTCCTCCCCAAAAAGCCACCCGTTTTTGCTACTATATATGCCGATGTGTGCGAGCCGTTGGCATATAAGGAAAGCTCTTGCATAGCGCGCGCAGTTCCCGTCCCCGTTCTCTATACACTGGTGTGCGTGCGTGCGTGAACACTGGCACACACGTAGAAGAGAGCAGAGCGAGGAATCCCGTTCGGGCACACATAGGACGAGTCTCTTCAGTCGTTCAACCGTCACTGTTTCGTCGAGCTGCAATTCCGTTGCACTCCTCCAACTTTCTTTTTCGTTCCCTTTTTATCCTCTCTCTCTCTCTCTCTCTCTCTCTCTCTGTCTGTTTTCTCTATTCTTCTTTATTTTCAAATTCCATCTGTCGTCGCTGTTTTTTTCACATTCAACTTGAGTTTGTTGAAATCATCTCGTTCGCTGTGTCAAAAACTCTATTGAAGGAATCGCATTGTTTCCCTTATCATCATCTTTGAGGGATTTTCTCCGCTTGTGCCTTTCGCTCCTTTGACACCACCCGATATTTGATCTAAATTACCGCCCGTGTTTGAGCGCCATTGGCTTCCGACGGCGTGTGTTTCGTCAATTCGCCCACCCAAAAGGCAGCAACGACACACGAAAAATCAATCAGACTATATATCGACTGAAAGTTCTTTCATATTTTATTCCCCTTGACGCCAGCACAGTTGACACACACACACACACTTTTAAAAGGAACTTTTGTTCTGTTTTTTTTTTTTGGGGGTATTTTTCATATTCTCTATTGGAGAAATATACAAGTGCGCGCACTCGATTTCAGTGAAAACCCATCGACAGAAGCTTTGCATTTTTTTCTTTTTTTTTCCCCCATCATTCGTTGGGCTTCTTAGTTTTTTGTTGGTTGGTCTCAATTGGTGCGTCGTCAGTTTGTGCTTCTCACCTCTCGTCCATCGTTTGCAGAGCGACCATCAACGCTGGCGACACAATTTCCAAATCCTGTTCTCTTGGCGTTAGGTAAGCTGCTCCACATATCCGCGTACCACTATCATCGACAAAACAATATAATAGTTAAACAAATATAAAGCTCTTTGGCTGACATGCCCTGTATTATAGGGTCGCAATATATGTAAGCTCGATACATTCTTATATTCGTCACATTTTGATTTGATTTATAGTTGATCGATTTGAAAAAATCTATTTGATTCATATCACCAACACTCTGGACAATGGCGTATAATCTTGAAGAGTATAGACTTGCTCGAATTGCATTTTCATTCCATAGTTTTGCTCCGGCTCTCTCTCATAATCGCGCATATACAGCATATAATATACAAGACTTATGGGGACTTATATACAAGACTACTGGGCTTTTTATTCTTGTTTCTTAGAAAATAGAGAGATGGCTATCACGCATTCCTTCTTTTATACCAAGACTTTTAGATTCTTTTTTCTGTTTTTTTTTTTGCTTCGACCAGTAAAAAGGCAAAAAGAGAAAAGGCGACAGGAACAAAAAGAAAAAAAAAGGGAAAAGAGAGTCAGTCGATGTCGAAATGACGAAAAGACGACGAGTACTCAAGTGGATGAAGCTTTTATCTCTTTCCTTGTTTCTTCGTCAAGTATATACATCTATATATATTTTTCTTTTTCTTCCCTTTTTATGATGGGCGGAATCATTCTTGGTTTCATCCGCTTCGACCAGCAGAGTGCACTGTGTCTCTATTATATGTGATATATACTACACACAGAATTTTTTTTTTTCTTTGGTGTGTCTGTCGCACAATTCTATTCTCTCGTCGCGGCCTGGACGCTGGCAAAGTTATTTCGTTTTGATTTGATCGAGAAAAGAAAAAAAAAAACGTCCAACGAGAATATATCACCAACCATTTCCTCTCCTTTCTTTCTAAGCTGGTCAACCCATCCATCATCAATCATCATTTTCTCAGTTTAAAAAAGAAAAAAAAAAATCAACAAAAACAAATAAAAAAAAAAAAAAAAAACAGTCGACGGACTTTTTGGTACGCCGGACACGTCCGCTAAAGCGACTTTGAATGATGGCCAATGCAAAGAAGCTCAAAAAACAAAAAAAAACAAAAAAAACAAAAATAATAATAAAAATAAAAGTTCTTCCTCTCTCCCTTGAGTTTGACCCTATTTGTTAACTTTCGTGACTCTCGTGGGTCCATTCAAACGAAATTCTTCCTTTTATACCCGGCACTGTTCTTCTTTTTATTTATTTATTTATTTATTTTTTTTTCAAAACTGGGCCCGTTAGACCTCCCTGTCCAACCTCCCCTTAGAGTCCCAATGTAATTTGATAGCGTATATATATATAAATTATATATATATGGGAGTCCAGAGAAGAGACGTCTATAGTACTAGCACTATTACGCATTGGCCAAAGTCTCTCTCTGCATGGCTCATATCGTACATACAACTAATCGGTTTGGCTCACGGCATTTGAATGAACGCCAATCCCAAACCCGATTGCAGAGTTCCTGGTCTACTAAATCGTGTCGTGCCGTAATCGTGTCTTGCGTGTCCTGTTGTTTTCGTGTGAAACACCCACTGACGTCATATCTACACACACACGTAGAACATGATATAAAGACCCAAGTACTATATATGTACATATTTCCATTATGTATTAAGACATTTTATTTCACTCCCCCCAACTGTTTTTGACCGATGATGTGACACGTTTTTATATGAACCAACAAAAAAAAAACCAAACAAACAACGCGCCGAGGATTTTGTCGTCTTTGGTCCGTTTGAGCTCCTGTATGTTCCTCAACATCAGAAAAAAAGGAGAGAAATGAGTCTCTATTACGTGCGTGTATGAAGGAGGAAGGATCCGAGTGCTGGGAAGAAGAAGAAGAAGAAATAAAAAGAATCAAGAGCTCTTCATAAGAAAGAGAGGAAATGTGTAGAACTCTCTCTCTTGTCTCTTGACGACGTCGACGTACTCTCTACATGGTATAGTCTTTTCTCTTCCCTTACGATCCTTGACAGTGAAGATACAGTATTTCGTCTGGCCGTAGAAGAGATTAGGCATCTTTGCATCCTCTTCAATGCACATGCAAAAAAAACTCGGAAGGGCGAGGGATTCTTTTTTAAAAATATAGTACTTGAAGAGGAGGAGGACTATACCAACGAGTCTTGGTACTGGTGAATTGATAAGCTTGTATACTATATGCATAACCCAGTGCGACCAAAAGTACGCACACACACAGAGATTGATAAGCAGGATCATGTACGCCTCCACATCTTAGAGAATTAACTTTGACTTTCTCGTCTCGCAAGCAGCGCAATAAATCCAAATCTCAAAATTTTGTCTTTTCCTTTTTTATTTTTTTTTTTTTTGGTTTCTATGGTAGCCGAGTTCCTAATAGCTCGAGACGCGCTCAACTCACCAGGGAAATCAGGAGCCGATCAAATGATATAATCATTCTAATGCATGCAAGTCCGCTATATTGCGCTGCTGTATATATGCGTTGACCTCAATGCCTTTATTTCCTATATTATAGCTCAAATGGTAATTTAAAATTCAACTCTCAAGTTCTTTGTCTTTCTTTGTGCTCATCGTCTAACGGGAGCCCCTTAGCTATTCAACCGTTGCACAAGGCGAGAGCTCTTGTTGACGTTCTGTGTTCACAATATAACGGAGGTATTACATGATTGATTGTCATCGTCATTTCCATAATCATCCGATTTTCGGTTGAAATGTCTCTCGGCTTATTATATACGTATGTGCTGTTCATCCTTTTGTACATGCGTAAATGATGAAAATCATCATCATTCCCTGTGTGCTGTATATACCAGAATTGTGTTTTTAGGCTCACTCGTATTAATATCTAAACAACACAATAACAGTCAAGCTTCTTAGCTGTCCCAATGTGCTAATGATGTGTTTTCCCGTTTCCTGTTAGACTGACATTCACTCGCTAGATGACGTGACATTTTCACGCTTGTCTTTCAATTTGCGTGTGCTGTCTTTCTAAAACAAACAAAAAAAAAATACTTTTTCTTATGTAGGAAGACGTTGGAATCTTTTAGACATTTGCATCGCACAATCATTATCACTGTGTTATCATTCATGCTGCAGCACAATCCCCCTTTATTGCGTCACACAGCACAAGAGCGTGCAGCAGCTACTATATTTAAATATAGGTCTTTATGTATATAAATGACATGAATCGATCACGGTCTGCTTGGCGCAAGCCATTCTTTATTGCCGCTCCTTATAAATAGATTCAGCATGCAGGCAGCAGTATTTATTTATTTATTCGAGCTAACTGTGTCGTTGTAGTTATATTATAGATTTTCTGTGTAGTACAGAATGGTTTGGGGATCGTAGTAGATGACACATTGAGAAATGGATCCTATACAACACATCAAACAAAGCCGTTTTTTCACCAAGTAACGACGGGTAATGATCCAATTTTCAATTACCCAATAACGAATAAAAAATGATGAAAACAAAAGAGACTTTTCAAAGTTGTGGGATTGAAAAACAAAACAAAACAAAAGGAATCAAGAGAATCCTTATACAGTATTTATAAATATAGTATAGTCTCCATATAAACGCGGAGTTCGATGTACATCATGTATATACTGTGCCCACTATTCACCGCTGCATTATATAAGAGGCTATCCAAATTTGAGGTCCCTAAAGTTCCTAATGACGTCTAAGCTGCTTTACATTCGTCGAGTGTGTGCATATAATAAATGGATAGGAAAGTAGAGCTCATGCACGCAACAGGGTCCTCTTGATGATGGTTAATGCTGACCCACCGGTCTCTCTTCATGTGCTATTGTCTCTTGGGGGGAGAAGTAGGGAAGTCTCGGTTCGTCCGGAATATCGTGAAAAGACCAAAAAAGGAAAAACAAAAAAAGAGATTTCATGGCGGTGGATGCGGGAAACAGAGCACTGCTCGGCTACTACACAGTGCCCCGAGTCGGGAGTAATGTCGCTGCCGCTAATCTGCTCCTTGATTGGCAACCACTGATGTGGAAAGAGGATCAGAGTAAAAGACGCGCTACCCAACCGACGACGACGACGAGAAGGAAAAGAGAGCCCCACATCACGAGTGGGATGCGAGTCTAGTAGAAGAAGAGAAGAGACAGTCGCAGCCTGAGCCATATAGAAGAGTATAGACTGCTGTGGGTTTAATTAGGTCTCGGGAGGCAAGTCTCTCTCTCTCTCGGGAACGTAAAAGGACCTTATATATTTATTTATATATATAGTATAGAAACGGGGAGAGGAGGATTTATTTTCACATATGAAAGTGCTACATCAGCTCGGCGGGATCTAACCGCCAGAAAAAAAAAAGAGAAGATGATGAACGGATTTAAATACAAGACGGGCAATCAGCGGTTGCCTGTACTACTTACAGCATCATTTTATGTATATATGCGTGGGACTGGCTCAAATCCCCCAAAAGAAACGATTTGTGCTTCTAGAGTGTACAGGGATTTTTGTTTGAAGTTGAAATGCCTGGTGACAATATAGAAGGCAAGTATAACAACAGATATGCTTTTTTCACGCATAATAATTGCCAACTCTTACATAATTATCCTTAGACTTATATATATTCTTGACGTTTCTTGAATATAATAAGGCTCGAAGGGATCCTTATATCCTAAGGATCTTGAGCAAAGAGATATGTGTGTGTGTGTGTGTCTGAGAAAAAAACCACTTTTTTTCAGTGAAGATGATGAGAGACAGTTGAACTTTCTAGAAAGTTGCTCTAGCAGCGTCAAAGCGATCGATAAGATTCATTGCCTACTCTCATTCCCCTGTGGGAATGATGTGAAATGAGATCGTCGTTGAAATGAAATCTTTTTGCTGATTTAAAATTTTAATGAAAATTTTATAATAATAATATTATGCCGTGCTGAAACAGTTTGAAAATCACGTATCTATTACAGATCACTAGATCTCTACGGCGAGGTCTCTCTCTCTCATTTCTATAATGAATCCGCTTCTGTGTATAAACCCCCCCCCCTCTAGATTTTCAATAGATTTCGTAGTAGCCGAGACCACTTTCTCTCTATATATATACAGTTACTCAGTTAGTAATATGTTATCTAATAGAGAAATAGAAATAGGGTCTTATTTCTCAGCACATGTCAAGCATCAAACTAAAAGAGAACAAATACTTTTATAAAAATATAAATAGAAACTTGAATCCAAGTGCATGGTCGTCCAGAGAGATCCAATTGAGATCTCAGATGGACCGTGAAAGTGACCGCCAAAAAGAAAAATGTCGACGAACTAATGAGTCTATACACGACCAACTCAAATGTCAAGATCTCTTAACTGGTTTGTCTCACCTTTACTATGATGAGAAGTGTCCGTTTGTTGTTCACTTGGACTCGTCTAAAAAAAAATAAAATGTTCCCAGCTCCTAGACTATATAGTATGTACGTCTATAAGGCCTTTCAATGGCTTTAGTTTGCCTCTTCAACACGAGTTTCCGGAGGCGGCGGGTTGGCACCACTTCCGTTCACACCAAAGTATTATAGAGCAGTAGTGTGTCTATATATACTCGTGTAAAGTCGTCTATAGACCTTGACTTGATTGAGTTGTCAATCCCAAGGAGCTAGTGACCCGCAGCTATAATACGGTATCGACGTGGACACAGCGACAAAACTGGGGACTCTGTGGCTCCTGGGGTTGATGGAAATCGATTTTCTCTTTGCTGCTGTGTAAGATGAAGAGAAAAAGATGAAACATGTTCCATCCGGTTTCCTGAGCCAAAAAAAAAAAACAAACAAAAAAACGGACCGCGAGGGAGCGCGGACAAGCGGAGCGTAAAAAAGTGGCGCAGCGGTGACGATGGTCGACAACTCGATTTCTCTCTCACAGGAAAACTCGTCGTCGTCGCTTATTTTATATATATAAATATATAAGCACGTCGTCTATTTGTTGCTGTCTCAATGGCCGGGTCGCCAAGAGACGACGGCAATAAAACGACACACACACACACAAAGGAGGGAACGACTTGAAAAAGAAAAGAGTGGACACACACACTTGACGACTGACACGTTACACATACAAACAGGCCTATATATACAAAATAGTAGCCATCAAAAGAATATGATTAGGGTTTTTTTTTCTTTTTGGCCAGCTATAGTTCTCGACACACATCACTGAGACTATTGGATATATGACTTTTGACATTTTCCACTCGTTATGTTATAATAATGATATAGTTTTTCATTTGTGTGCATATTCTTTTGAAAAATATGAAAAGAGAGCTGAGCACTTTTCATTTCAAACTATAATCAAAACAAATGTTGATTCATTATTTGTCTTTCCTTTTTTTTTGCGCAGATGAACCGTCCTATTCAAGTGAAACCAGCAGACAGCGACAACAGAGGAGGTAAGTGTGTCTCGTATAATATCGCGTGATCCGACAACGAAACTCGCCCTCTCTCATCACCGAAATGAGTTGGACGTCATATAATATCGTCTCTGCCCCTTTCTATTTTATGTGTGTCTACAAATATATATACATACATTATACAACACAAGTTGTGTATATCTATATAGTCATTCCTCCTTCTGTTCCCGTTTTGTTTCGTTGCTCATTCGTTTCGCTCATCGATCACTCCGCCCCTCTTTCTTTCCCTTTTCCAGCGTCCAGGGGACTCTCTTATTACACACACACACACACACATCAGACCCAAGTTTGTTTGTTTGTTTTTTTGTCTTCTTCTTTCTCCTTTCTGCCGTTTGCTTTTCATATCGAAACGCGGGCGCGCGCGCATTCGGAAGAAAATGAGCGTGATGTCATGCGTATCCAATTTGTTTTTTACAAAAGTCAAATGTTTTTTGCTGTTGGAGAGCAGAGCAATATATATGTCACATTTGATGAGATGAATCGACCCAGCCATTCTATACCCACGCGCATAGAGAAATATAGACTTTCACTATAGGTGTAGTAGCTGGAATTGAGCGAAACCAAATAAAATGATGATTACATATATACGTACGAGAGAAGAAATATAGGAAAGAAGGCATAAGAAATTTTCATCAGTTTTTTTTTTCAATTATGTTTCTCCCAGAATATATAGAAAAGATTGAATCTGGATGGTGTATAATATGATTGATGCTACGGGATTACAGACATTTTCCCGTTTCATTTTTTTCCCCCCCAATTTCTCGACGAGGGAAAAAAAAATTGAACAGGGGGATTACATCATTGAAAATTTGACATCTCCGTAGGTCTATATTGCAATCAATAGGAGTTATTATTATTATTTGAAGAAAAAAATAAAATAAACACGAAGCAATAGATATAGCAGGGAATCCCTTGAGACGAGCATCCATCCATCCAGCAGCCTTGCGGGCTATTGATGGCAAAGAAATACACACAAGACGGACGCTCTTATATACGTAGAAAGATGCACATGCTCCGTCTCTAAATGGGAAAAGGCAGAATGAGAGTACAGTATTATATATGTGGAACTCGCAATATGCTGTGCTGATGGTTGCTGGCGCTCAATCAATCTCTTGATAGATATATTATATGGCTCCGATCTGCTCCTGCTGTTGCTATGTTGCCCAAATGCGCTGACTACTATACATAAGGTTCTATAGTTTGCCGGCCGTCATCATTGCTGTGTGCAACAATAACATCAGTATCCCCGAGAGGGGTGTTGGTCGGCAACGCTCTCTCTCTAACAAACTCGCCATTGTTGTTGTTGACTAACAACAACAACATATGAAACAGTACGACGTCGATTCTATACTCTATATAGACGCACAGTACACTCATACAGTCTATTATGTGTATAATACAGCACTGCCAGCGTGGATCGCTACAGCAGCAGCCCGATAAATTCACACAGAGACTGCTGGGATGCATACTAATGATTTGGGCACTTTGCCCAGAGGATTTTGACAGCAACGACGTTGAGCCAAAGTTTAGCCGACTCTATAGATAGCGCACGATATTATTATATTTAACTGTTATACGTATATATGTGCTACGCGTTGTGGGGGCGGATCCTTCGGGAGTACGTGGGAGAAGGACGTGGGTCACAGTTGATATTGCACGATTAGTTGACTTCATTTGCCTATTGGCAATGGGTCAGCAAACTCAATTCCAACTATATAATAGCAGCGGCTCTTCTCCACTGGCGCACAACTCGGCTGCGCGTAATATCTGCATATTATATTGATGATTGAAAACAGTTCGGTTGAGTTGATCGGCGTCATAACACACGCGATAGTCTAACCTTTTGCTGTCTATATAAGGGCAGCATCTCCATCTCTAGTTTTGCCCAATTTTGTTTGGTTTTGATGTTTGACTGATCATCGCATCATCTATAACTGTAATTGCTTTCTCCATCTTTCACTTCTTTTTCCTTCTTCTACTTCTTCTTCCTATTTTCTCGTCTCTCTATCATTTTTCGTGGTTGCTGTACAGCTTCCCGCTTCCGGTCTTATAGATATAGTATATCCTCTCATATTTTTCTTTTCTTTGATCAACATTCTCTCTCTCTCTCTCTCGTGATATTGCCATCGCGTCTCTTTTTCTAGACTTTTTCTATCCTTTCGGCGTTTCTATGTGTGCACATCCGGGTCCTACTGTTCAATATATATATCTGGATTGATAGATCCCCTGCTCCCTCTTGCTTCGGTTGCTCCGGGCGGTGCGTCTGTTCGTCATCTTCGTCGTCGAGCGAATTAATATCAAGCAATAACTTTTTCTCTCTCTCTCTTATACGTCTTGAACTCGGAAATATATGCGCTCTCGACTCGAGTGATGAGTTTTTCTTCCTTGCCATATATGCGGGGAGATTGTTGCTGCTGGTGTGTGTGTCTCTCTCGTCTTTTTCATTTCTCTTTCGGAATGAAAGAAGGAAATAAAAAATGAAATGAGAAGCCAAAAAAAAAGAGCTCCTGTATAGATGCAATAAGGGAAGGAAAGCCCTAGAGAAAAATATCTCCCGTCATCACAAGCGCTTTCGATTTAACTTGATATTTTTTATTTGAATGAGAAAAAAAAAAAATAAAGAAAAGAGCGATACGAGAAAGAGAAGGTAGGCGAGGAGGAGCAATCTCGAATCAAAATGGTCTGGCTGGCCGTTGGTGCGCGAAATCTAATATGATATGATTTGCCGGTCTTTGCCGATCTCTCAGCAGCGAGAAAAGAAGAAGAAGAGAAATGGAAATAAAAGAAAAAGGGGGAGATATATAACATAGAATATATAAGGACATGAAAATGGTATTATAGAACACTGGGATGGTCGTGTTTCCCCGTGTCCGATACGATTTTCTCATTCTCTAGAGCTTAAATCCTGGACACTACAGTTAAGATATAGCCTAGATAAAGAGACGTCTACACACAACAACAACAACAACAACAAAATGAGATGAAAATCATAGTAAAGTCAAGGCAACTCTCACATTTTCGTTGAAAAGACCAACTGCATCATCAGGACGCTCTTTATACGTGATGTATAAGGAAGGCCTGCTCAATTAATGTTATTAATGTTTATACGAAACGATTGATGAAGCGAAAGGGGATTCAATAACGATGAGAGCCGAGCTTCTATATATCCATGTATGTATAGCGTAGACCATCATCAGGAAAGCAAAAGCCTCAGACTCTTATATATTCCCAGACGAAAAGAATAACAAAAATAAAACATGGCGTATAGATCCTGGCTGTTTCTGAGCTCCTCTTTTTATATTAACGACGATGCGCAGGATTTGATTCCATTCATCGAATGCTGAATGTGCAAAAAGAAAAATATTGGAAAGAAGAAGAAAGTCTGACACATCGCAGCATCCGACGCTTCACAGTCGATTCCGTTTTTGTTTTTCTCTCGACGAGAAAAACATCTCTTTCTTCAAATCCTTGTGCGTAGAGCGTTGGAAAGTGCGCGAACGGGATTGACAATGAGCTCGTCTCCAACATAGAAAATTCGGGCATTTTCCTCATTTATTTTCCCTTTTTCTCGTCCCACCCACACACAAAACAAAGGGCGTTGTTTCTTTTATTTCATTATATTTTTCTCTCTGTGAGACTGGAGAACTCCCCCCCCCCCCCCCCGACATTGTACTCGTCGACCCCGAAAAGCGAGCGTCATTAGTGATGCAACTAAAAACACCTCTTCAGTTGTTGTCTAGTTAATTAGAGAGTTACCCTTGAACACACGACAAAGTCTAACGTTTAATTTTCTGTCTTGCATATTCTTTGCCTGGTTATTGCAGAGGATCGTAAGCTTTTCGTGGGTATGCTCAGCAAGCAGCAAACGGACGAAGACGTCAGACAATTGTTTCTACCTTACGGCACCATCGAGGAATGCACTATTCTTCGCGGACCAGACGGACAGAGTAAAGGTCAGTTCATTCCATTTTATTATTTATTTTTAAAAAAACCAAACAACCGTATACAACCATAAATTTGGACTGTGTGAATTGCCGACGACAGCTTGATATATATCTACGTTGCACGTACGGTCGTACGATACGTATATTTACGTATAGGTCTATAAATCGAGATCGTAAATCAACAGAGCAGGTGGCGAATTCAATATTCGTCGCGTTTCCTTGGGAGACTTTTTTTGTGCTGTGCGCGAGCGTTGTTGATCAAGACGTCAGCAACGTCAGCTCCCACCCCTTTTTTTTCTCTCTCTATTTCTCTTTGGCATCAAATCAACGAGTGCCGAGTGCTGCAATATAAGGAGACCCCTCCTGGTATATATATAGGGAATTGTCGTAGCAATATGCCAAATGCGAGTTCTTTTATATATAAATATATATAGTGTATATATACACATAGTGAACAGTAATCGGTCAGGGAACGACGCCCCAGGTGGCTGTTGCGTTAACAACATTTTTTTTCCCCTCTCCTGCACTTCTTCACCTGCAAAAGGCAAACAGACGACGCCTTGAGAAGTTTTCCAAAGTTGATCATTCCACCTAATAGATGAGTAGTACGTTAGGCGTCTATTTATTCTAGACATGTCCTATATATATATATATATAAAGAGTGCTGTGCAAACAAGTCTAGAAGCCCACGCCTTTAAGGGCAAATCGAATTATCGTCTACCTACGCGCTGTTGCTGGCCCTGGCGAGATCCAATAATATTATCAGGATATAAAAGAAGATGAAAGACAAACAAAAGATGAGTCAAGATGGGCAAAGACATACACACAAAAGGCAACGTACAACAACAACAGCGTCGCAATTTCGACTGTTGAGTTGCTGACCACCATCGCCCCTATGTGAGGGGGAGAAGAAAAGAAAAGTTTTCTTTTTTTTTTTTTTTTTTCTATTTTCTTTCGTTGCCCAAGAGAGTTATTCACTGTGGTGGCGACACACAACAAGTGAACTCGTTATAGTCTCCATTAAAAATCCCCGCAATACACTGGGCCTCTGAGAACGAACGAACGAACGCCAGCCACCACCACAGCAGCAGCTGCTTCTTCTTCAATCATCTTTTCCTTTCTTCGCGTTTCGTTTCGTCAACTATATTATTATTATATCTTGTTGTTGTTGTTTACAAGGACAAACCCAGTCTATATAGTAGAAGTGCGGCAAACCGCTCGGCGTATCCGTTGAGAGAACCGCACGACCTCCGCGATGGTTGTTGCGGGGACAGCGCAACTCTGGGGAATTATTGATGAAGGCGCCCGCGCCCCAGATGTTGTTGACTTGCAACTATATAGTCCACGTCAATCAGACTTCCATTCAAAGCTTTTCAATCGACAAAAAAAGAGTTTTGATGGCTAAAAGAAAATGAGGAAATAAATCAGATTCAACTTTGGAATAGGGTTTTCAAAAAAAAAAAAAAAAAAGTCTGACAGAAAAAAGTTATCATCATCAAATAGAAATCAATTTATTTCGACGACTTGTTGAACATTCATGATGCGATACACTTATTATTTTGACGTTCCAACTTGTCGGTGCGGGAGAGTCAAAGAAGAAAAACATTATACAAACTAATTGAAATTGCTGCGCCATCTTCTTTAAATCAGATATCGCGAATGAAATCAATTAACTGTCGGATAATATGATGTTAGATCATATTACATTTACACATCGGTATCTATCGCCATATCTATTAGCAAAAAGATGAGATTCAAGGAGAAAGATATTATGGAACGCAGGGACGCACGCTCTTTATTCGCTCTGTTGCCGCTTTCGATTAAGAGGAAGCGGGAACCCCTTGCGGCTCATTTCCGGAGGGATCCCAAAGTCCCCATCTCCATTCTTACTCCTGGCCGCGCCTATAGTACCTCCGTCACCCAGTGAAAAACTCGATTTATTTCTTCTTCTTCTTCTTTTTCATCTCTCTCTATGTGTTGGTTGCAGGGTGTATTATGTGCTCTGTTGTGTATTTCATATGCGTGATGCAGTAGCTATTGCACGCACGCCTCCGGACGCAGCTTCGTCTCTTCTCTTCACTTCCGTATGCAACACAAAAGGCAACTCTGCTGTGTTCTCTCTCTCTTCTTGTTCTTCTCCCAACAGACTCCTTCTTGGCCAAAGGCGCTGTAATACAGAACCAGTCTCTCTACTCTATATAAATATCCTTAATGTTATACGTACACAGCAGCTGATTTTAAAAGATAGACGGTTCTCACTTTATAGACTAGACTCCTATATCTTCTTCCTTTCTACCTCAACTGCCGAGCACTGCGCAGCATCGTCTCTCTCGGTCTCTCTTTGGCACTCTTGTAACTCAATCTGTGCTGCCGTTGATTAAAACCCTGCTGGCCATACCCATGACACAGTGCAGTACGTTGTGTATATTCGTTTGAAAAAAAGGAGACTCAGGAGAGTGTGTGTGCAGGAAACGTGGAATAAGAGGCTATATATACTCTATATACAGAGAACAGACAGAGAAGGGAAATAAGGGAGATCCTGTAACGAACTTGACAGTTTGACAGGAGTCACAGAACAACTTGAACATACCAATCGTCCACCTTCTCCTGTATACAAAGGCGCGCAACGTAGTTTTATAAAGGTGGATACAGATGAATCGGATGACTTTTTTTTCTTAGAAATATAGAGGGAATCGAAAAGACCTCACATTTCATGGGGGAGGAGGAAGAATGAATGGCGCAGATTCTATTGGCTATTCCACAGTGTCGAATGCCAAACAAGAGTGATATGTGGATGTGTAGAAGCTACGCCAGTCTCTATGTTTATATATAGAATACCAACATTGTGTGTAGGAGTATATCGCTAAAGAAGATTACATTTAGGTTTATCGACGTGTCTCTGTTGCCTATCGGCTTGAGCTCTTAGAATCCAACGGAGAGGTGCTCACAACATTGAAAATAAATGCCAAAGAAAACAGAAAACCAACCAGCAATAGGAAAGGGCTCTTATACATATGAAGAAATTGAATAGGATATCGGACTTTATTTTATATTTTTTTCCATCCCCGGCAAACTAAGACGCTTTATGTTTACTTTTCATTCACGTCGTTCTATCTCGTTTGTGGGGGGACATGGAGACTAAGAGTTTCCAGTTCATCTCCAATGTCATGGAGAAAAACTTTGAGTTCAGTTGCCATCCACAAAACAGACGGACAACGGCACGGGGCGCTGCAAATGGAGCTGAGAGAGAGTAGTATGTTGCATGCCATCAATATACACTGCATACAAATGCAATAGTGTCTATAGACGTGCACACTAAAATGCTTTTATATACTTCTACTCTTTCCTTCCTTATATTCTTTTTGAACATGTATAGCGTCGTCGTCGATCTAATATCCTTCCATTTTCCTTCATTCAATTATCCCCTCTCGCTTTGGGGAGGATTGGCCGTTGTCAACCTGATTTATATCATCGAGTTATAACGCAAGTTCTTAGAGACGTTCTCTTCTCGATGGAGGCAGCCGGCAACGCCCTGAAGAGAGAAAAAGATCTAGCGCATATTATAATAAGCTGCATGATATATATAATAAAAATACGATTGTGCCCTGACGTCTTTCTTTTTCCTCCCTCCTCCTGCATACATTATATTAAGTGGCGTAAGTGCTATATATGTGAATTCAATATACTCTAAGAACATATTTGCTTTTTTCTTTAAAAATAAAAATGTTGGTGGATCTTATTGTATTTTTTAAATAGGTTGCGCATTCGTCAAGTTCAGTACTCACGCCGAAGCCCAGACGGCCATCAACAGTTTGCACGGGAGCCAGACAATGCCCGTGAGTATTCCACTCATTTATTTAAATGTCTTTATTATTAAAAATAAGGAAATAACAAACAACAACACACACACACACACACAGACATCACATCATTTATGATGAGTTCTAAAAAGTTGTTCTCGTTTGAAATGGTGGCCTTTAAAAAAGAAAAACGTGAGAAAAGTTGAAGCTCATCACGGCTAACAGTTTCATCATAATACGAAATGATGCATTAAACCCGGTATTCTGTCAGGCGAATTTGACGTGCGTGCGTGTGTCGGTGTCTGTGTAGAGAGAGAACCCTGAAAGGTATATACACAGAGAAGCTCAAAAAATGCCTCGACGTTTGCTTGGCTTGGTCTCTCTTATTGGGCAGGTTACTATGGTAACCTTTCCGTGCAGGGGCGGCGCCCGTATATCCGATCTAATTAAGCGTTTTTAATTAATTTCCAACGGAGCGCGCAGCATCTGTTTACTGAAATCTAATCATCTCCGACCCGATTCCTCCTTATATTTTCTGCCTCCTCCCAAACCCCCACCCGCCCACTCTTATTTCTCTCCCTGTCTTGTTGCGACCCTCTGGGAGATGACAATCGTACGCGCCTGGGTTACGTTACCCGAGCAACACTTCACAACGTTACCCTGGTAGAACATCTCAGAGTCTAAAGGTTCTCCTCTCTATATGCAGTATAATATAATCTCTTTTGTGAAATTCAATAACTTTCTGTAATAAGTACATATACAATATTACTATATACTTTATAGTACTAGTATATATAGACATTGATGCCGTATATCCTTCTTTTCTTCTACTTCTTTTTTCTTTTCATATTTTGTTTTTCCCCCGCCTATAGCGTGTGTATATTATAGTTATACGTATAGAGTATTATGTGTCTGCGTCGTCGTCGTATAGGCCTTGTGTATGGGTCTATTTCATTAGTTGCTGCGCTTCTCATATGTATAGGACTAGAGAGGCTTCCTCGTCCCAACGGGCACAAACACAAAACACCAACCCCAACCACACACACACTGGTCTCTCGTATATTCGTGGCCGTTGAATACTCTGTCGTTTTGAAATAGATATTACATCATTTCAGCGATGGATGCGCATTTTGGAATTGTGGTTGGTGTGGTGCTTCACTTGAATGTCGCATCTCTTTTGTTTGTTTTTTTGTGAAGAGATGAAATTCAAAAATGTGATTACATCCAGCAGGGGAGTGACATTCTATGTTCAAGTTAAAGGGGGAAAAAAAGAAAGTAGATTCGCCACTATATATAGAGCGCGCAGCCTCAGCAGCTTCTATACCATCCCTGCACCTTCTTTGTATATGACATTATTCAACTTCATTTGAATATTTCATGCAGCTCTTTCCTATTTATCTTTTTTTTTTTCTCTACTTTCGTGAAAGGGACGACGGGGGAGGGACGAGAGTTATGGATTTTGATTTGGTCCACGAAATCAGGGAATAGAGGGAACTGCCTAGACATACATTGTGAGTTCAGCATCAGCAAAAGTAGAGAATAAACCAAGAGCTTCATCCCCTCCGCCCAAGTTGAATATTTCAAAAAGTGGAGGGGAAGCAAGGAAAGGAAAGGATCTAGTTTGAGGATTCATGAGTTTGAATACGGAAGCTGCTGGGCTCTCTCAGTCTCCTTCTGTCTTTTCTATTCCATTATTTGGCAACGTGCAATATTTGCATAAACATTTTATTGTTTTATTTTTTTCCAATTTTCACTAGGATTTCTTTATTCTTCTCCACTCAACGCTGTGCATACAATAAGAATGTTTTATTTTTTTTAAAAAAAAGAAAAGGAGCTATATAGTCTACCAATCATAGATAATATTGAGATTTTCTCATATATTCATATATACAGTATCTAGGAGGCAGCAATCAAGGAGGAGGAATCACCTTCCGCCCCGCCAATTTCGTGTTATATGTATTTTGTTTCCTTTTTTTGTTTTTGAATGTGTAAACCGTTGGCACTTAACAGAACTAACTCGTAGCGCAGTTTAGCGCGCCGTGCTCTTCCAACCAACGATTACGTCTGTTACATATGAAAAGGATAGAGAAAGGGGTGGCGGGGGTGGGGGACTCTCAATAAGGGCGTCGTTCTCTTCGCGTGCTGCCGCTTATAGTTTCCCAGTGTTCTGTGTATATGTTGTGTACTCTACTCTCCTTTTGTATATATGAGCGTCGGAATTTATGTGACGCCGAGTGTCTGGTTATAAATCATTCGGGGCTGGCGAGAGCTGGTGAGCCGACAGCGGATAATCATCTTGCCCCTTTAGCTCACGCTCAGTTTGCCAACGGGAGTTGTAAGAAAGAGGGAGGAGGGACGTGGAGTTTTAGATTCCAGTTGCCATCCGTCCGTGTCGCTTTGAACAAAAAAATAAAGAAGAAAAACTACGATCCGCACACTTGTCTAGCCTAGCGCTTTCCCTTGGTAACATACGGCGGCTTAATATCACATACACACACACACACAACCGACAATTGGTTCAATCGCTCTTTTTTCAGAGTCTTTGAGGCTTCCTTCCTTCCTTCCTTCCTTCCTTTCTTTCTAACTTGTTTCTTCTTATTGATTTTTTTCTTGCTTTATGTAATATAATGTAACACCCACCTATTTCTTAACGAGGAAAAAAATATTTTTTCCTATTGTTTTCTGTTTCCTCAGTAGAATTTCTTTTGGTTATTTTCATAGCTCGTTGTTATTCTTGTATTACGTAACAAAAGCTCCTCGATTCAGTTCCATTTTTTCTTCCACTATTTATAATAACAAAAGAGGCCCCCCTGTTTTGTTTTTTTTTCTTTTCTATTTTGCCCATCCATTTACGTCGTCTCTTGTATTCCACGTGCGGAATATTGGGACACGGATCGATAGATCCATACACACACAGCAGGCTAGACAGATCTCTAGCTCTTTCTTTGTGTGTAGCATTCACTTATTTTTCCTTCGCTCTTTTTTTCGGGGCAAAAGAGAGAAGAAAGAAGAAGCCAAGCTTTCAACGTTGGCCGCCGCTCTATGTAGCGCGCGATGAAGCTAATTACTCTACGTGCGGATCGTCTTTCCACTCCGTTGCACTCGTCCCTCTCTCTTGGCTTCCATGCCTTTTTCTATACATCCAACCGTCCAGCAATTGATTGCCGAGTTGGACCTCACCGAGGACCGTCCGCCATAGACTGTCATTAGTTTGATTTCTCTGACATTCACCGAGTCCGTGGATGGAATTCTCTTATTTTTCATTTATTCGTTGCGCCGTTCAGATTGATGGTGATTGACAGCCACACGAGAGAGCATTGCCTTTATTCTTTACATGTGTGTCGATTTTCGTGGCCCATACTCTAACCAGAGAATATTAATTGTGCTGACTACAGCCCAAAAATAAGAAAAAGATGTCTTTGACGAGAACCAAGCCCAAGTTGGATCTTTGTAAAACTGATTATTGAAAAAGTCAAAGGAAAAGGCCCGTTATTCGTTTTTTTCTTGGCCCTTTTGCCTTCCATGTCCACGCTCTTTCTGGGAAACTATTCGATTACGTCTGTTCACAGGGCACCGCGCGCACTCTATGCATTTATACACATGTCTAGTCAGTGATGACTATCCACTTATCTAGCCTAGTAGCGTTGCCCACCTCCTTGCGTTCATTGTCTCGTGAAATAAGTGATGCAGCATGCAGCAGCAGCAGGGCCGTGGTGCAAAGCAATAGACAGAGAGAGAGAAAAGAAAACTCGTCCGAATGGAGTAATAATATAAGGGACGTCGTCATTGGCGGGACATTCAAACTCCGTCCTTCCCAAATGAAAAAAAAGAAAAAAAAAAAAAAAGAGGAATAGAGAGATGCTATTGTGAGTGGTTCGAGAGTGGAGGTGCTCTCTAGACTTTGGGTGAACCATGTCCGGAATGATAATGAACCTGGAACCGGAGTTGGGGGAGGGGGTTTTGAGCTGCGCGTTTGACGGGTTGTGTGCATATGCTCTTTCGGGTGGCAAAATGAGTTGGATGCTATGGTGGACAAGAGTCGTGGAGGAGGTGTAGGAGGCAAATGAATGTGTGTGTGTGTGTGTGTGTGTGTGTGTGTGTGTGTGTTGGTTGGTTGAATCGAGAAACGCGCAACGGCGACTTACTTCACTTACATAGTGTATAGTAGCTCACGTTGTATGACGGATCACGGATTTGACTGAGAGCGCTAGTATTATTGTCAAATGAACCAGGGTGCATCTTCGAGCCTGGTGGTGAAATTCGCCGACACGGAGAAGGAGCGACAGCTGAGGAGAATGCAGCAGATGGCAGGCAACATGGGCCTCATCCATCCGTTCGTATTCAACCAGTTTGGTACATACGGATCTTATGCTCAGGTGAGTTCAAACATTTTCTTATCTCTGCAGACTAGATTTCAAGTATTTAATGACGAGAAAATTCGATTTCTCATTTTGTTATCCGGCTAGAAACTTTCAATTTGTCTTGTGGGTTGTTTTGGTTTTGTGTGTGAATTTGATGTGTTTAAACTACATTGCAAGTTGGTACAGCAGCAAGCAGCCATCATGGCAGCAGCTTCCGCGGCTGGAGGAGGAGCCTACATTGGAGCCGCCCCTATGGCCATTGCCACGCAGATTCCGCCATCTGCCCTCAACGGGATCGCCAGCCCGGGTGTCGTGCCCTCTGCACAAGGTCCGTTTGATTCTGATAAATTATTTTAAAAATGAATAAAATATTAGTCAATCAATGAAATATTAGTCAGAATGATGTGGAATGTATTCAATCTGACGGTGGATTATAAATATTTTGACATTTTGTTTTTATTTGTTTCAAAAAAGGAACAGGATCCGGTGGACAGGTCAATGGCGGCCTATCGTCGATCCCATCTCCGACGATGCCCAATTTTGGAATGGCCCCTAATTCGGCTAACGGCCAAAACGGACCAAACGGACAGGATCCGGCCTCCGTCTACAACGGTTTAGCTCAGGGTTATCCCTCACGTGAGTCCCCCGATGAATTTCTTACATTTATTTCGATTGCGGTGTCCTATCCGAGTTCAAATCGACAATTTAAACGTCGAAATTGGGTCGGAAATCATTTGCTCTCTCGATAAAATGAAATACGTACATAACAATCATCGGAAGGAACTGCTGCAAACGAAATAAAAGGGGGTGTGTCTCCTATACGACCAGCATCAGCAATTTTACATTATTCTCTCTCTCTCTCTCTCGATTTCACTCTCAGCTGAAATCGCATCGATTTATTTCGCGGTCTGGACGCGTCGCAGTTGCTCGTGACGTCACGATCCGACTGTTGAGCGTCCCCCCCCCCTTCAAACCCAAGCGCTCCCTCTCGCATCGAGCCATCGATCGACATTTGCTGCTGCTCACTCAATAACGATTATTTTATTATATTATTATTTTTCTTCTTTTTTTATTCTGGGCGCTAGCCGCCCTTTCTTTTTATTTGATTTCTTTTCTTTTCTTTTGGAAGGGGCTTTTATATTATATTTATATGATATACGTACGTCTGTCTATTGGAGTACACCATTGGACATGGCTGGAAACGAAAAGATACGCTCCAGCGCAGCAATCGTGCTATTTCTAAAGAGTCTAGGAATGGGAGGGAGGCAGAAAAAAGGAGAAAATAAAAAAAATAAAAGCCGAGCTCGCTCTTCCGACGAACCGGAGCTCGTCCATTGATCTTTTGACCGCTATAACAGTTTCGGGTGCTATATAGCTATACAGCGCCTGATGGTCGTCGTCCGTGATGGTGGTTATTCGGCGTGATGTCTGCAATTGATCGGCAAGGGGCAGGCAGAGGAAGGGAAATGGTAGTGGTGAGCTCAACTCCTACACACATTTATATATATATATACGCGGCTCTCTTGTTTGTGTGTGCGAGGAGCTTTTTTCTTTTTCCCTTGTCGTTGTACATCGTAAAAAAGGGGCTGAAAGTGACTGGGCTTTTTATATTGGAAAAAAATGACGTAGGGATGAGAAGAATATAAGAAAGTAAATAGAGAATGAGAGAGAGAGAAAGAGAAGCGTGAAATTGCGTGCGGTCGGATGCGAGACATACCCCCGTCCAGATGGTGCAACACACTCTGAGATGGTGCCGCCAATAATCAAAGTAGATCTTCCCTCTTTACTTGTGCTAGCACACGGCGGACTGGCCAATGGCGAAGCGGCGCTACAGCCCGCCGCTTTCGCGGCACTTCAAACCTACCCCGGCGTCGGTGAGTTTTTAAAAACAACAAATATAACAAAAAACCTCCTTCATCTGATTATATGACACTATACTATATATGTATAGCGACCTTTTTTACTATTTTATATTATAAATTTTTTTTTTAAAAATATTTCTGTTTGATTATTATTACGTTATTTCTCCGTTGGCTTTGATTTAACACTTTTTCGGTGATCAGAGTTTTGGTTTTTTTTTCCTTTGCCGATGGGATATTATTTTCCGTTACGATTTGGTGAAAAACTTGGCTTTCTTTCAGACGATATTGAATCCAGGAATTCAATGACTGTCGAATGTTTTGCATGTGGCGAACTCCATTTTCACTCCATCCGTCTTTTAATATAACTCATATCTCTCTCTTTTTTTTTCATTTATTTGGGAACGACTTCTTATTTTTGGCATATATCAAACTCCTTTTTCCTATATACAACACTCACTTTACATTGATTTATTTTCGTTTGTTGCTCCTCTCCTTATTCTTATTCGTTTTTCGCACGTCGAGCGCAAAAGTTTCACCCGAAATCGTTTCGCGTCTCCTCGTTGGGAGATTGGATTCCTGAGATCGATTCGATTGATGTGTGCGCGCTCCTCTTCCTATTCCTTTTCTCTATAGATGTGGGCGTGTGTGTGTCATTCATTTACGTTTGATTCGTCTCAACTGTTTTTCGCATCGTTTCGAATTCGGAAAAATATGCCACGTCAATGTTTCGCCTCATTCTTCTTCTACATATTTTCCATTTCTTTCTTGTCGTTTCACCCGCAATATCCTCTTCTATTTTGATATTGATGTGTGTCTATTCTATAAAAGGGACATTCTTTTTGATGATTATTATCGTTCGTTTGGGTTGTTGCATGTACAGCGGCTATGCAAATTAATACGGGAGGTATAATATACCTGTTGGGTAATACGAATGAAGATTTGAAATTATTTCGTCTTTTTTTTTGTTTTTGTTTACGCTTATGTTTGTCACAGCAGAGATAAAAAGGAAAAGTCTAGAAAACAGGGAGGGATGAATAATAAAAAGTTGTCTTGTGCGTCTTCGTCGTTTCTCGCTGAACCGCTGGGAAAACATTTGCCGTGCTTTATATACATACATATATAGAACTTCCGCTTTGATTCGTTTGCTGAAGTTGACAACGTTTGTATGGCGAACCGCCGTTTTCCCCACAGAGTTTTTGTTTTCCTCTCGAAAGCCAAGTTTTGCCGAGTCTGCGTACCTCTTCTTTCAGTTTACCTTATAGAGCAGTCAACTACGACCGCCTTTCTTATTTCTTTTTGTTGTTGAAAACAAACTTTGATTTAATACCTTTTTTTTTCTTAAAATTCCTCTCTAAATCCTTTTGTGTTTTTTTCTTTTCAAAATATAGTTTTTGAGTTTCTTTTGTTTTTTGAATTTGATTTTCACCGATTCTACTTGCAATGATCCTGTTTTAAAAAAAAAAAAAAAAAAAAAACCAAAAAACAAAACTCGATTGCAATGTTCGCTTCCACCTTTGACAGCCTATCCAGCCATGTACGGACCCATGGCTCATCACTATGGCAACGACGTATCCGCCCTGACTCCAGGTTCTACCGAAGGTAGCGCTCACGGTAAGCCAATGTCATCAAGTCCCGAAATCCTCTGACTTCCCAATAACATCCTGACCGCTCCTGAGATTATGTCCCAACGTTCTATTCGTCCACCGTCTCCATAGCAGATTCTTATAACTCCTGACTTTGTCTTCTTCTTCTTTTAAAATTAAAAAAAACAACAACAACAACAAACAAGCAACGAAAGAGAAACAGGATCAGAGTTAAAAGAAACTTGTTTCATCATATACGAGGAGGGATCGAACGTTTTCTTGAACTCGTTGTTTATTTTTTCTATCTCTGTCGAACGTTCCTCTTTTATTGTTGGTTTTAGGTTTCGCTTGTTCGATTCACTTTCAATTCTATCTGCTGACATATTTGTCGTCAGCACTGGCACATCGATATTTCCTGTGGCCTGTGGCTGTTTGATATCTATCTATATTATCCTTTTCACCCTGTTTCTTATACTTATACGTACGTATAATGTATAGAAATATATCAGCATCGGTTGTATGTGTGTCGCATGTCATCTCGTCGATGTTACCATCGCTGTTGACTTGCCAAGCTCTCAAAATGCATACTGTAAATGTGTACATATCTATTACTATATAGTTATAGACTGTTGTGCATATTGTATGAGGCGCCGGCCCTGCGCCTCAGTGCTCAAATAACAAGTTGACGTCGTAGACTGCTGTACACGGTGCTACTTCTATGCAATCAGCTACACACTTTTTTTTGTTGGTTCTTCCATGAAATTCGACACTACTTTTTCCCGTTTCTATAACGTCAAAAGAAAGGATAAATAAGAACAGTATCCGTTTCAGTTTATTTTTTCTCGCGTTTGGTGTCATTTTAGTTTTTTTTGAACGCATTTCGTTCGTTCTTTTCTTCCCCGTCTTATGTGTACGTCAATTTAAAATGACATCAACAACAGACGCAAAAAGAAAACTTTTCCAACGATATGCACCGAATGAAATGTATCGTCTCCATTAGTATATATTTCAGTCTGTTTACTTTCTGTCGTCTAACAACGTCGGATTGGTTGACGTTTGACTCCCGCTGATGTGACACACTACATTCACATTTGATTAAGTAGAGAGTAAAATGACTTGAAAATATTTTCTCTGATACCAAAAGCGATAAAAGCTATAAATCATTATCGTTTATTGTAGTTAGACAGAGTTAGAGTCTCATCTATACTATACTTACTTAACCCGTTCCCAAAGAAAACCTTTCCGTCAGAGTTCCACCATGAAAAAAACCCTTTGAACCCAGCAGTTTCAACCTTTTTTAACAACAGAAACTAATGTGTTTATTCATTTTGTTTGTTTGTTTGTTTTTTGTTTGTTTTTTTTCTATTCATTTTTCCATTTCTTTTTGTTTTTTCGTCGAATCTCCCTCGTTACCGTCGGGTTTGTTTGTTTGTGCGCACCGGCGAATCGGGACCTGAACTGGATGATGGATCAACAACTCTAAAGGATGCTCCATCTCCGGTCCTGAGGGTTGCAACTTGTTCATCTATCACCTGCCACAAGAGTTTGGTGACGCAGAGCTGATGCAAATGTTCCTACCCTTTGGCAACGTCATCAGTTCTAAAGTCTTTATCGATCGAGCCACCAATCAAAGCAAATGCTTCGGTAAGTTCTCTCCTTTCTCTCTCTCTCTCTCTCTCTCTCTCTCTCTCGATTCATTTATTCGCTTTTGTCCGACTCGTATACTTGCGGACGTGGTGTTTGTGACACGCATTCTAATATTGACTGTTATATTGTATTTATAAACAATCATTGCAGGTTTTGTCAGTTTCGACAACCCAGCCAGTGCTCAGGCTGCTATTCAGGCCATGAATGGCTTCCAGATTGGTATGAAAAGACTCAAAGTCCAGCTCAAACGGCCCAAAGACGCCAACCGACCTTACTAGCGTATATCCCCATCAAAACAAACAAACAAAATAATGAATTGGTGCCCACCGGACAAATATTCCCATCTCCCCTAAGATATACTACTCATCAACCCAACAAAAGGCACTTTTAACTCATATATTGTAACTAAACACCAACTATAAAAAAAGACAACACTGAAACGTATCAGACCAGGTATTTGAAATCGTTTAAAATTTAGATGCCGGTTATTAATTGCATTTGTTTTACCCAGGTAACTTATACAGGAAGAAGAAGAAGAAGAAGAAGAGAAATCAAGACTTAAGTGAACATTTTCGAAATGGTGTTTCGCGTGTTGATTGGTGTCTTGAGTTTGGACACAAGTGGAACGGCGGAAGTCACAATGGCGGAGAGAGGAGTGGGTGTGCTGCATAATGATTCGAAACAAACTATAAACAGATCGATCGTGTTGAGACGCCCACGCCCACCGCCGTCAAGTCTCCTATTTTCTTTTCTCTCTCCTTCCTCTATTGTATGCTTCTTATAGTATTCTTTTGAAAAAGAAACAAAAAACAAAAATAATCCAAATTCCAAAATTCTCCTTCCGAAGGAAACTCGGCAACGGTTCCGGCAAAAACAGTCGTCACACAACTCGAACATTCCCCCCCCCCCCCCCCCCCCCCCCCCGTTCCACCATTCTCTGCTCGCGTCTCCTCTCGGCTTTTGTTTTCTTTTTCAAAGAAGAGAAGACGAAAACAACATTCGCCTAACTACCACCACCGAGGTCTACACAATAACGAGCGTGGCTGCAGCAGTTCCCTTTTTTTTTACGCGCATCTCTTTTTTCTTTCCTAGCTCCCTTGTTTTTCTTCCTTCTTCTTTGGGCGTAATCCGATGTGGCATCAAGTCTGGTTTTCCTTTTTGAAGAAAGCCAGAAAAACAAACAAACAAACAAACAAAGTCCAATCTCAAACAACAACAACAACCACAACAAGGAGCCGGGAGAGAACTCGATTTTTTACGCTTCTCTGTGGTGGGACACGCGCGTTTCTTGTCTTTTTGTGGCACGTCGTGGCGAAGAAGAATCAAAGGAAACAAAGAAGAAAGAAAGAAGAAGAAGAAGAAGTAAAGTGTCTGACCAAACATTGCCAAAGAATAGGGAAAAAGGAAAAGAGAAAATCAATGGAGAAAATCAACGTCTCTTCATTGACTCGGTGCGCGGTGAGCAAGTTCTCTATAGTAAGTCCCTCAGCCCTAAACCCATTTTTACATACGGACTCTCAGGCGTTGAGAGAGAATGTGATCTTTTTGGAAAGAGAGAGATTCATTTCTTTTTTAACAAAAAAAAAAAAAAAATGGGGAAAAAGTGATGCAATTTCCCTTTTATTTTCTCCTTTTTAAAAGTCCACGAAACGGAAGGATATTTAGACACAAATGAAGGGGCGAATCCTTTCTCGTTTTTCATCCAAACACAGACACATTCGACATCGTCCCACAACGTATTTTATATACATAAATATAACATTTTGTACCTTTTGTGACGTTGCTCTGTCGAAACTTCGCCGATCGAATTCAAAAGGATTTAAAAAATTGAATATTAAGACAATTCGCCATGCCGACGACACACATATTAAGAGGTCTTGAATCTCTCCTTCTCGTATTGCAATTTGGATTATTTTGAAAATTTTTTTAATTAACTCTGTTCCGATTCTTTTGAACATTCAAATGAAGAAAAACGTGAACGTTATCTCAGACGACAGGATCGACAAAATAAGTACATATACGTGAAATACTATTGTATACACTGTGGTCTGTGGAGCCAAAGCTGAAGAAAAACAAATTCTAGTCAGTTTGTCACAATTGATCTCTTTATCTCATTCCTCCCATTTGTTAAAAGTGAGTCAAAAGTTACTTTTTCAAGAAATTCGGGTGTGATATGATGATAACAAACCATTCCTCAATCATTTATAGTCAAATTTTTAGTAGACTTTTGAATAGTGCTATCTCCGATCTCTCTCTCTCGTTTGTCGCCACCTCTATCTCTTCGGCCTCTACCCCACTTATATCATTTCAAAAGAAATACTCTTGTGTGTGTGCTCCTTGTTGAATGAAACCCCACCACCACCAAATAATTATGAAAATGAAAAAATTCTGTTTTGAAATGATCCATGAATTATTGAACTGATGCTATTGAAATTGTGCCCGCAGTGTTGATATAAAAATGTGTTCCCTCCCATCGATGCCCCCCCCCCCTGACCCCTTTTTTACGTTTGTTTTTCTTCTTGCCCTCTCCCCGAACTACAAGTTTGTTTTCTTAAACAAACTTAGACGTCCGACATCAGCCAAAGACAAAAAGGAAATTTTTCCCAATTTTTGATATAACGCGGAGGATAATAGGGCGAATGATGGTCCTTTTGTTCATCTCAAACTCATTTTTAAAATTTCAGATTCATCTCATATTATTCCCGATCGAAAAAAAAAATCGAGCTTTCTCATCAAAGTTATTATATACTTCTTCTTCTCTCTCTCTCTCTCTAGGTCTCTTCACTCTTTGAAAGTGAAGAATAGGATTCTTTATTCATTCCTGCGCTAAATGGATCGATTGCGCTTTCTTGGTCCAAAATGAAACCCAGCACATTTCTCAGAATGCGATTGTAGCTAACTCGAAAAAAATTAAGATGAAAAAAAAAAAAATTATGTTAGTCAATTTCTTCTTTTAAGAAAAAGCCCTGATTGATCATTCCAGTTTGTTTGTTTATTTTTAAAACATTCATTTCGATAAAATGTATACATCAAATTGCGAAATTTTTTTGTTGTGTTTGAAGAGCACAAAGAGCTTGCGAGCTTGGCTGAATTGAACAAAACCATATGGGGCGCGAACATATAACCAGTTTTATTCGGTTTTATTGGATTCCTCTCTTATACAACCCACCGACTTTAGGCCCAAATGAAGGCGTTATTTTCATTGATCTTAATAGAAACATTGCAGTGCCATCGATTAACATGATCTCCCTTTCTCCCATTTTGTCCCTTATTGAAACCCTCTTATCCTGACCCCACCCCCCCTCATCCCTACCTCCCTCCCATCCTCGACGTAATTACTTTATAAGCCCAGACGTATAGAAAAATGGGTCTATAACAAATGATGAATTCTTGATTGCTCCCTGCCGTTTATATCGCGCTCTTTTTCGTGCACTATATAACCAATCTCCCCAGTGACCCTGTATAATTTTAAGCTAATGTAGGATGTAAGAAAACCAAAAATATTCCCAGCTAAAAAAAAAAAAGAAAAATTAAGGAAAAGACGATGAAAGTCATTAGCCAAGCGAATCATTGATTGAAAGTCATCCGATACTTAACCATTTTGATCTTGAAACTTTTCTCTAGTCGCAAAGAAGACAAACATTTTTTTTGCCTCATTCGATTTTGATTCCAGAAGTTATTTTTTGATTTTCATATTCAAAGCGCTGATCGAGTAGGTAGTATGTTTTTGTTTTATTTTTAACTACGCATACAGTATATTACATCATGTTCGAGGGAAAAAAATAACAATACAAATAGAAAAAATGCCCTTCTTAAATTGCAGCTGTAACCGATTTTTGTTATTCTGATTTCTTTTAGGAATTTTCCATCATTCATTTTGGGATTTTTTTTAGCGCACGACTCTAAAAAAAATAATAAATTATTTCTTTTGATTATATATTTTCCAAAAACGAAAAAAGTCAACTAAAGTTACAAATCACGATGTCGCGAGAAAAACTAACCAAAATACAAACAAAGATCGTTGAATTTTAAGCGACAAAATGTCATGCTAACTTATATGGAGGTGAAATTCCGAGTTCTATATTTGATATCCAAATTTGGAACTAATTATTATTATGATTCAACAATTTGTCCCATCTCTCCCAATTTCTATCTCTCTCTATCTATCTCTCTCTCGCCACGCCCGGTATTTTTGCTCTGCCTCCTCTTTCTCGCCCCTCCCATTTGAGATTTTAATTTTCTAAGTACATTATATAAGCAAATAAATGAACTAAAAAAAAAAAATAAAAATTACAAAAAATAAATATAAAAAAAAAATTAATAATTAAAGAAAAGAAATCCCCTTCTCCCTTCGATCATCATATTTCCTCTCTAATACTTATATATATTGCGCGACCATTTAATATCTATAAAAAAAAATTTCCTGTTGCGGATGATATTTCTTCTCCTTTCTCCTCCTCATCCAAAATTCTTTTTTTGTCTCACCCAAATGACATCAACACAAACTGCAGTTATTTCCAAAAGTAAACAAAACAAAATTACAAAATTAAAGGCGTAACGCCGGATCGTTCCCAAATTTAACAAATTGTTACTTCACTACTGAACTACTATACTTACTACTGTCTACCACTTATCTACCGTGTGTATACTTTTCACCATTGACATTTTTTCACAAAGAGACATGAAGAATCAACCAAATAAGAAAAGAAAAATTCATAGAGACAAAAAGACACACAATTATTCTCTTTTCCTTCTCATTTCCCTCCCGAAATGGCACCGAATCTTTCGTGAGAGCGTGGATCGTGTAAGTGCTATACTGTTCAACAGATAATCTTTTAAGTACCATTTACAGCTGGAATCTTTTTTTGAAAAAAATTACAAAAAATAATCGCCTACCAGATGCCAATACAACGCTTTGCAAGAAAAAAAACCCAAAAAACATAAGATAATATGTGACTCTTTTTTCAATTATTTCTTCATTATTTGACACTCAACAGTCAACAGACGCATCAGTTTTATGATGCGGGTTTGTGAGCGACGTTTGTCATTTGTTTCATGTTTATGCTTTGACAAAATTTGACATTTACCGTCGTCTGCACTTTGCACTGCAGTAGTATAGTCCATTTGGGTCGAAAGTTGCAAGTTACTATTTTCGAAATCAGACTGCTTCATATTTGCAGTGTGAATACGAGTGTTTTTCAAACCCATCTCCAGTGGTTTTGATCGTTCAACTCAACGACTGTGTTCAGGTAAATACCGCAGGTTTATTAAGTGTTACCATTTTATTCGAAGCAATTTGTCTATTACATCAGGGCTGGCAAATTTGTTCTAAAGTCTGTGCAAGAATGTAATGTTGCAGTGTTCGATAAGAAGTAAGTGTAACATAGTTAAATATGTACCAAATCTCCAGTGGTTTTGGTCATTCAATTCATGACTAGTTTGTTAAGGTAAAAATACCAAGGTTTAGTATGTGAAACACTTATATTGTAAGCAATTGTTTATCAGTCTCAAATCCCTAGATCAGGGCTGATATATATTCCTTAAGTTTGTACACGAATAAAATGTAGTGCTGACTGCTGAGTTTCAGTTGTTGCCAGCTGATTTACGATACACTAAAATAACCTAACCTAACTTAAAGTAACCTTAAATTAACCTATAGCAATCTATAGTAACCAAGTGTATAGTAAATCAACTGGCAACAATTGAAGTTTAACCCTAATAGCCGACAATTATAAGAGAGAAATGGGTTGGGGCTATGAGGCCAACAAATCTCGAAGACGGACCCAATGGTCTTTTTAATTAAGAAAAACAATCGCATTTCTATATAGCTCAAAACGGTCAGGTATGCGCGAGCTTTGCAACGCTATAGAATTGACTTTTTTGTACATACATAATTCAACGGAGTGGAGCTGAGTAGATTTGGCAGTTGCGAAATTGACCAAATTGTCGGAAAAGACGAAGCAAATCAACTTCGCATCCGGGTAAAACGGAATCAGCGCGTTGATGTTTTACTATACATTCAGTGCGATCTGACGCCATCGTCAACATATAACCTTTCGGAGACTAAGCTAATTGGAAGATTGGAACTGAATGTCAAACCTCAGTCCGAGGTTTCTCATACAAGTTGAGTGGTGACAATCGAATCAATCAAATCATTTACAAATCTAGTGAGCTATAATGAGATAAGCATCGATAATAAGCAACAGCCCTGTCAACATATAACTTCATGCAGCACGCCAGCACGGTCATAAGAGTCCAAGGACTGTCTTCTAGAAGGGAAATCAATAACGTCAATTCTCATTATGGTCCTGATATACTTGGTCAAGACGACGAAAAGTGAATTGCGAGTTAGCTCGTCTAGAGGTCAGCGAATAACGTATAGTAGTAATAGCCGACGTGATGGGCTATTCACTTGCAGCCAATTACGTTTATTTATTCTTTTTCTTCGCGACTTTTTTGTTTGCTTCAACATTTAGGGTTCGTAGAGGAAATTGTGTAACGACGACGCCTATAATATAAACGTATACAATTCTATTATTAGAAATCGGATTCTTCTGGCCAACCGTTGTACTGCAGCCAAACTTTCGTGTGGATTGTTGAACTCGGCGATTGTATAGTGCCTTCTAAACCAATTCGAGAGAAACTTTTATAGCTGCCACAGCCAATGTAATGATAATAACATACCATATAGTCTCTGTAATGAAACGGGTCCGTCTAGCTCTCGACGTCGCACTTGGTAAAACAACGGATAGCCAGCGCTCATCGTCCGGAGCATTTATATTGAAGCTTTCATTGGGCCAAGATTTACACGATTTTCGGTTAAATAATAGGGGGTTGGGAGGGGGGATCAAACAGAAAATTTCATATCAAATATATGTTGCAAACTGTAGTAAAAACGGAATTCAGTCCTGTGACGAGCTAGTGCGACGTGACTGACCCAAGTAAAATGTGCTAATAATACTGTGGATTATATGTATTTGGCTTGGTCGCATCTTCCACAAATAATAGTCACATACACGGCCACAGCTAAAACTTAAAAAGAATTCAATTATATTAAAGATGGAAGGCAGATGAATTAGGCGGAATTAGGTTAAAATATGGGGGCGTTATCGCTTCCTACGACTCTAATTTTTTGTGGACGTTGTCAATTTTATAAACTGAGAAAAGAGGAAGAATCGGGAAAGAAAAATAGGAGAAAGGGGTTGGAATTTGGAAATAAAAACGATTTGAACGTCAGTCGTCAGTAGATTTGCGTCGTCAAGTGAGTACAGCCGTACAGGTGAGGGCAGGTGCTTCCGAAGTGCGTTCTCAGATGTTACCATGGCTTTTCCTTACGCGAGTGATGATTGTTCTATGTATTCGTTATTCTTGGACATTATAGGGCGTTATTCCTTTCCTATCTGTGATCCCGATGCACGAAATCCTGGTGAAGTCTGACACCTGACTAATTAGTTCAGTGTGCAATTCTTCTAGTCCTCGCCGAGTCACCGACAATAGAAGCCGAAGGACTGCTGGATATTTCGTGGCCGCCACTCTGCTGATCAAGGTAGGATCAAATTTAACATTCTGATTCACATGTCAAAATTTGGATATTGAGTTTCCAAATTTGACATATGATTCACATATCTTTTCGAAGGAACAAAGCTTTGCATTGTGGAAACCAATCGTTTGTTTATTTTCGGATGTATACAGTACGTTTAAAATCTTCCTTTTTGTTATTGGCGGAAGCTGCTGCTGCTCGAAAATGAAAGGCAACTTTAAACATTCCCTTTTGGCCCGTTATTCCCTGGCGACAATATGATATAGCAATCTTTCGTATGTTTTTTGCGATTCAAATTTCCTGAGTATTATTGTACTGCATACGTAGATTTGAATAGATATGAGATTAGGCCTTTGAACCTGTTTTTAAGAATATTTTGAATTTCTTTGTCTAATCGACGGCTGTTTGAAGCGTTGCTTTATATCTTTTCTTATGCTGCGTCACGTATTAATCCGCAAACGTGATTCTCATCCAGCACAGAAGTATTGCGCGTTTTTATTCTGTGTCGTTTAACTAAATGTCGAATGTGGGTCATTTCTGTTATCTGTTAACCACGTTCCTCCTTGTTAATGATACGATCGTTAATTTAAATTGGTGAAAGGAAGTTGATGAGGTCCAATCACATTTAACATAATCACGGCTCGTGATTAACTGATTATGTTACAATCTAAATTTTGTATTAAGGCGGACATTTTCAAATCACAATCAGCCGGGTAATAGCTTACATAAGCCCAGAAAGAGCTATGCAAGCTCCATCTTTTGTGGGACTTGATTCCTGTATAGGAGTAACCCACGCTTGTTATGAAATTTGAATCAAACTCGACCGAAGCGAGAGTGTTTGAATAAATCTCGCCCTTAGATTTTTATAATAAGTTTACATTTTGGAATGGGGAACACTTGTTCCTTTACGTAATAAAGTAAAAAATATATGTTACTGTTCTCTCATTCAATTTCCAATATTGCGCAATATTGTGTCATCTCAAAAGTAAAATAAATTCTTAAAAATTAGTAAGGGTCATAATAAATAATTAATTCACGTTCAATGCTCTGGCAATGTTTATTTAATATTTAAATATTTTCAATTTTGCCAATTAAATTCCAAATGATCGTTCCATTAAAGAAATCTCTCCGCCGCTTCATAGCGATGAATAGCGTTCCAATTTTGTCTCCATCTACGGACAAGTACACCGACATGGAGTAATAGTAGGTTTCTTTGAAGTGGCTGTCGGTAGTTTCGTGGTGGGTTTGGATGTTGTTACGCGTGCGGTGGTCGTTGTTGCAGCGCTTACTTGAGTGGCAAAAACATCTAATGCGGGGAAAAAATCTTGACCCACTGGTAAAATTTGGGAGGCAGGCAAAGTAAATCCGTTGGCCCCGGTGTCGGCCAATTCAAAAGTGTAACTATACTTGATGCCAATCGATTTGGCCCAATCGCCGGACCCACCTGATGAACAGCAGAAACACTATTGTAAAATTACAAATGTTCGACAAATTTTATAGGTGTGGAATAGAACCTGCAGCGGCATAAAGTAGAGCGGCTGTACTACCAACAGAAAATTTGTATTTAGTGAATTTGGAAACAGCTTTGTTGGCAAGTGCCAACATATCGTTATAGTCTGGTGGGTAGACGACGTCATAGCCATACGGAATTAGTGCGTACTGTCCATAACTGTGGAAAGTTAGGTAAAGCTACAAAGCAGCGTTAGTATTATAGTCTATATACATTTTTGCAATGATGTCACATATATAAAAAATTAAGAAATGGTTACTTTGATTTGACTGGACTTTCCCAAAATATAATTTGAAGTAGCTATAGTCTCTGGTTCAGAAAATGCTTTCGTTCCCTTGAAGACTGCAGAGCACGGATCTGTGCTCGTACCCAAACCACCCCACTATTAATGAATCCCAATATAAATACATTAATAAAATTTAAGATCATTTAATGTATGCATAAACTCACTTTGTAACCAAAATTTCGATTAGGATCGACACCAGGACAGCTCGGATTGCTAGTCAACGAGCGAGTTTTACGCCAAAGTCGATCCTTAACAAATGTATACTCGTAACCTTATTGCGGATGAATTAAAAGTATATAATTAAGTATAGCCGATCCCCAATATCGCACTGCTGTTTGTATAGCGGGATATATATCTAAAAATAATAATAATACCATCGGGATTCATGACGGGCATGATGTACCAGTCGACATTCTGCAAAAGCTTGGCGTTTGCTGGCACTTCTACGAGTTGTTGAATAAAATAACTGACAGTTGCCGGAGAAATCCATTCACGAGCGTGAATACCTGAATATAATGACGACAATGAACGTATACATTAAAAAATTACCGATGGGATTTCATTTCATTTCAGTGTCTCGTATGCTCCGGCCTACCTCCGTCGATCCAGATGGCGGGATTTGTGCCGGGAGAAGATGAATTTGAAATACGAAGAACGTAGAGCGGTCGTTTTTCGTACGAGGTGCCGATATTAATTAAAGTAACCAGATTTGGATAGGTGGTAGTCAGGTAACTCATGTAGCCGTAGATGTTGCTTAGTCGATGATAGTTGGTCCATGTCATGTTATGAGCTATGTTATTACATTTGCAACTCAAATATTATATTGATTTTTATATTATATTTCAAAGATATATTTCACAGCTTAAAATTTTTATTTTCAAAATTGTGTTCAATATCCAGTACCTGCTGCTCTGGAATTGGGAATTTCGTCGTTATTAGAATTCTGATTGTCTATGGCCGTCTGCAAGTCGTTAATTGTGACGACAAACGGAATGTTGGCATTATCCATTACATTTTTCAGATCCCTCTCCAGTGTTGGTGGAATAACTAAATCCATGCTGGAGTTGACAAATTTTGCTTCTCTCAACACCGTTAGTCCTTTTTTTTATCAAAATGAATTACAGCGACATTTTATAATTTTATAAATTTAGAAAATATATCGACCGGATGCGCTATACCGTATTGTTGACTCATTTTCCCGAGAAACTGATTTTCTTCATTTGTTCGTGGTGAAATTGCCCACACCTTATATCCTGAGTAGGATACGACAGGATCGCTTATTGCTGGAGAGGATTGAAGGGCAACAATGGTTAACAGAAGTAACAGACATCCTCTTGACATCCTCTTTGTATAGGTTTTTCTAATGTTTCTGTTTGATGTCTTCATTTTGTAAAGTAAAGCAAAGTATAAAATGAATAATATAATAATAAACTTGTCCGATAAAGTATTACAGTTGTCTCCGGAAAATAGGCGATGGCAAAGGAACAATTTTTTTTATGGTGTAGCAACTCCAAATAGAAATGGATTATTGTCACCTAAACAACCCGTTCTTATATTTCCCAACTTCAGTATATTTATGCATCCATTAAATCTATTTGGTTTCTCTGTAAACGAAAATGACGTCCGTGAAGGTTCTCCGTGAATCCTGCAGATGTGATGCACTTGGACCAGACACATTTTCGAAACATTGTTTACCTACATGCTATTTCGTTTATGTGAGCTGAGAAATGAATAAAAATAAATAGAACTTCTGCCCGCATTATATCTGCAGTTGAAATCTAGCATGTGTTTTTAAAGGGGAATAAGTCTGAACACTTGCGTGTAAATAAAAAGTTGGTCGTTTACTCTGCACCGAGCTACTACTAAAGGTGACTTCTCAGATTTGTCACGTAAGCATATCCAGCGACGATTTACTGGGTAATACAAATAACCTCAAGGGCTCGCCTAGCTCAGAATGAACTTCTACATGTTAAAGAAACGCCTTTCTAGAGTGAGATACTTTACATGCCAATTGGCCACCAATCGTTTGTTTTTTTGCGGATGTACAGCAGCCCGTATAACATCTTCCACTTTGTTATTGGCGGAATCTGCTGCTGCTCGAAGCTGAAAGGCAACTTTATACATTTTCTTTTTGGTCCGTTATTCCCTGGCGACAATATGATAAATCGATTTTCGTAGGTTTTTTTGTGATTCAAAGTGCCTAAGTATTATTGCACTGCACACGTAGATATTTGAATGAATATAAGATTAGGCCTGTTTTTAAGAGTATTTTGAATTTCTTTGTTGATCGATGCCTCGATGGCTGTTTGAAGCGTTGCTTCTTATCTTTCCTTATGCAAAAAGAAATTATTTCTCGTCGCGTATTAGTCCGTAAACGTGATTCTAATCCAGCACAGAAGCATTGCGCGTTTTTATTCTACGGGTCAGGTATAAAATTGTTGAATTTTTTCGTCACTATATTTTTAGATTTGGGGTTTGATAGGCATATTGAAAAGAATGACGTCATTGACAAGCTCCTTGACATGAATAGCCCAAAGGAAATCAAGGTGATTAAAATGTGCAATGTGTACACTCTCTTTCAAATTGGGGAATTGAGATTCCGCCCAGGCGACATCGACAGGATCAGCTAGCCAATCGTTATCTCCCCAAAATGTTATCATGGGCGCTGTTACTTTGGCTGCGTTGTAAAGTGGTGGAGTGTCTTGTCCATAGATGTTTTGGTTCCCCAGCCTTCCAAAGTCGTAATGCGCATAATAAGCTAAGTTTTGCACAGTTAAAAATTGTGGAATTACGCACGTATTATACATATTGTACCACGTAATAATAAATATCGTACCATAGTTGTACTCTTGTGCGTAATGAAGCATATTTTGAACGCTTGTACCAGCCGGTGTATGTGAAACAATAAGGGAAATCAGCGCCTGTTAAATGAGTCAAGTTAATTACGTTTTTTAAGATGGATGTTACGTAACAACGCGAGTTATTACCGGATCAAGTTCTGCAACATCCGGTCCGCATATGAGAAACAGAATACTTTCACAGACGAGCACAGTAGTGGTATTGGCTTGACATTCTTCTTGGCCCATCAAGTCAAAGAAATCACTACTGGGCAGGAATTCGTCAATGCCCAATAAACTAGCGATAATCTTTTCACGAAAATAAAAACAAAAAAACAAATCAAATATCTGCAGTCGGCAACGATAGGTAGTATTCTAAATCAAAAGAATTACCTCTAGGTCATCTGCGTATGGTGCAATCAGTCGCAAGGGACTTCTCATGTGAGCCACGGTGGTAATCGGAGCCAGAGCAAACATCATATTGACTTTCTCGTTTAAGTCTGGATTAGTTTCCATCGCGATGTAAAACGTTAGCGTTCCTTGCGAGTGTCCAACGTAGCTCAACGTCGGTTGATTCGTATGGGACAAAATGTAACGTAGATTGGCTGGGACGTCATATTTGCCGATTTGATCAAACCTTGTATAGTTTCCAGACAGATGAATTGTGATAGTTAAGTCAAATATTCTTTGACAAATTCAATTGTTTTAATATTTTACGAAAAATCCCAAAATGATGAATCGTTATCTGGACTAAGTGTTGTATGATTCCGGCCATAAGTATTCCCCCGGACGGCTCCAAGCCACACATCGTATCCAGCATCCGCCAAAAGATAACCTTCAAAAATTTAAATGTAATACTTTTGATTCTTGATTAATGCAGCGATGAATAAATTTCCAATCCACACTTACCAAGAGCACTTTCAGTATGTCCAATTACCCAATCAGCCGAAGATGATAGTAAACCGTGCTGTAAGAATACCACTGGTTTGTTGGGTGCGGGTCCTGAATTGATTCCGTACGGAATGCGTTGGGCCTCAAGTATATAGCCGTCAGTCGTTTCGATATAATGCAATTCGACTGGATAACCTCGATTCACAATTATTTGAGCCTTTCGTCCACCAGAAACGTTAATTATTTTTTAAAATCACAAAGTCAATTATGTTTGGTATTACCGTAGTCATGTAGATCTCTTCGTCACCGCGACCGGAATGTATTCCCTTTTCGTATAAAGGGGATGCATTCGCCAAACCTACAAGGAGAAAAATTATGCCAAGCGCTCCCATCTTCGCTACACGGAACTATCTGACTTCCATTCGTTTCTCAACAAATTATATACTTATACTTGTATGCTATAAAGTATTAATCTTTGCATAGTCACGCGTTTTAGCTATCAGTACAGGGAGCTAAGTAAACTATAATTGAAAAATAGAATTATAAGTCTAGTTCATACCACGGACAGGAAAATCCAGAATTTGCTTTAACATCGCGCAATCAAAAAAAAAAAACAAAATAAACAAAGCCTAAAAGTACATATTAATATTGCTGTAGCTATCAAAAGTGCCAATCAATTTTATCTCAACAGGATTATTTTTTCAACTTTTGCGTCATCATACAAAAGACAACAACAATAAACAAGTTCAGTAAGTCAATATTGTACTACAACGCAGGATTCAAAATAAAAATAAATGAAGCATATAATTTCACTTTTAATCATTTTTTAAAGTTTTTATTATGTAAGTACAATAATTATGATCGGAATTATTTGAGTCACCATTACCTACTTTTCGATCGTTGGGCCAGTCAGCGGAATTGCCAAAAAAATCCGTGTTGAAGGACCGAGTCTTACAGTTTAAAATCATTAGCGTTATAACTATAATGACTATCGTGAAGACGTGAACCTCAAATTCAACAGGGAAATATTATTAGTATTCATTGAAAGACGACCATAACTCATTTATGTGGCAAGCGATCTCAAACTTGTTTTTTTTTAACACAAACTTTCAATCAGGTCAAGGTGGACCTGTTTCCTGTTAACTCTTCTGCCCTTAGGAAATTTTAATATTGTTATAGAATTTCCTTACCTTGCTGAAAGCCATTCGTTCTGAGCGTCTAACAATCTTCCCAATTTATTTCCCATCTGGCGAGTGATTATTCCATTGTTCCACTTTTCAGGTGATGAATCCCACATCATCGTCTGTCTATTTTTAAAACACAGGATTTTTTCCAGAAGCACTAGTAGCTATTGAATTTGTCACTTATTTTGTAAGATTGACGTAATAACACGTAAAAACGGAAGTGTGTGTCTAACTGTCTACGCCATCTAGTTCGTGTTCTGAAATCAAATGGTCAAATTGAGTTGACTCGGCACAATCCGTCTTTCTCTTACCTTTCATGGAAAGCTCTTATAATACGAGAGGAAATTTTAAACAGGAATAATCGATAGCGCATCAAGCTACAAATTTGGACTCGAATGAACTTTATTATTACTTTAAGTCAGGCACATAAATATGATTTGTCATGAATGGCAGGATTGACGGTGGACATTCAAGAGGTATTCAATTTAGGGAAACATTAATCGTACAATAAATTAATAATAAATATTAAATTACTATTGATTTGCTGGTGGCAGGAACGATATCAATTTATCATTAAGAAGCAAGTTGTTGTTCTTACCCCACAAAAAACTAATGTGATTGTAATTTTTGTCATCAACTCTGATGAGTTCTTTGACGTTAGGTAATTTGGACGCTAGCCATTTGACATCCTGCAATAAATAAAGTGTGACAGCTCATAATATTCACCAGAGTAAAAGAAAAAACAAGTGCGCGTAAACCATAATTTCCAGTATGTAAATGAGTGATGAAACCGTACCTGAGGCGCTGTTAGACGATCATTATCCCCGTAAAATAAGTAAACCGGTACTTTAACTTTGTTCAAGTCGTAAGGCGGTGGTCTGAATTTTCCGTAGCGAAGATAGTTGCCAAGAATTCCAAAATCATATGGAATGAATGTGGAGCCTAAAAATAGGATAGGCTACCATCAAATTATTTTTACAAATTTTAAAACTTGTTATTTGCAATAAACACACCAGAGTTAAGATTCATGGCAAACTGGGCTACAGTGCGAACCGAAGTTCCTGCTGGGGAGTTCCCATCAATGACAGAAAGCATCTCCTAAAAATATTTAAAATCAAGTTTTTTTTTTTCATTTTATAAGTAATATATTTAAAAAATACATCAAAAATGTGTTTTATAATTTACTTACCACATCTATGTTTCTCGTGTCGTCTCCAACCATAAAGAAAAGAAGATTCCGGCACAGTCCAGCCCATCCGATATTTTTCAAACAAACCTTCCTTTGAAAGTAATTCAAATATGATTCCTGTGAAAGGAATGCTCGAGTCTTAAAGAGCCTGAGCAAAAACTGCGCAAACGGAATGTGCTTTTAAAGTTCATCAGTCATTTTTCAAAGGTTATTTCAAAATAATTTCAAAGAAAATATTGTCGACCTCAATGTGTTTGATAAACGGGGCTGCTACTCGGAGAGCAGGACTAGTCATATGTGCCAATGACGTCGCTGGAGCTAATGCAACCATCAATTCGATTTTTGATTGAAGTTCCGGATATGTGGCCATGGCTACAAAAAACATACTGCACCCCATAGAATGTCCTTTGAATAATATTTAAAATGTTTACTAATAATTACGAAAAATATGGGATTCGAACTGACCGATGTAAATCAAATTCTCGCGATTCGTTTTGGAGAGAATAAAGTTCAACACAGCAGGAATGTCAAACTTGCCCATTTCGTCCCATCTATGCGCCAGGATATTTGAGAAACTGAATCATTTTTCTATTGGGAAAACGGCACTTACTAATGAAAAAGAAATCAATACTGACGAGAAATTCCAGTAAGAATTTTGAGCTTGACTCAGGGTCTTATGTTTGCGCGAGTAAATATTACCACGAGCGTTGCCGAGCCAGACATCTAAAAATGTTACATTGAAACGGTTTGACTGGTTTGACTTATATAATGCAATAAGCTCATTAATATATAATTGAATGAAGATATTACCGTAACCTAGATCTGCTAGGATGAATGCTGTAATCAAAGAAGAGCGTATATATATAGGGCTACGATTCAAACTCTATAGTCATACAATATTTTATTGGATATAAATGATACTAAAGTTCTGCAATATTTACGCTATCGAGTTTGACAGTTTACCCAATGATTGATCAGAAGGAGTAATAAGCCAGTCTGCCGAGGAACATAGAAGTCCGTGTTGTAGCCAGACAGGTTTGCCAGTACCCAATCCAGACGTCTGACCTTTACCCCCAGGGATTCGGTGTAGTTCCAAAATGTATCCATCCGCCGTCGTTACAGAATAAGAAGCTACTGGATAGCCGCGATTAACGATGATTTGCACCTATATAGTTAATGGCCCAAGTTGCTTAAGTAAACCCTTGAGTAAACCTCGGCAAATATATAGGACAGATACCGAATTCATAGTTCCTTCGTTATTATAAGGTAACGCTGTGTGATTGATAAACTTGTCGTCGGTCTGAACAGTTTGGAGCTGCTTCTTTGAAAAATGAGCTCTCGGTGAAAACTGCCACATTTTGGTCAACTTATTTACCGACTGTTGAACCTTGCGGTGAATAATATTTTGGTCACTGATGTGATGTTTCGCCTCACCATTTGAAACTGAACAATGACTTAACTTACTCACTAAACACAAACACAAGGCAAAGAGGAGAAACGGTATTAGTTCTAATCGTATCATTACAACTGTCGCCAAGTTCTTTGACTAAAATAACTGGACTGCAAAAATGCTTGAAAAACAAAAGCTTCCTAGAATGTGTTCGTTTGTTCGCGACTTTTAAGAACCTTGTAAAACTGACTGTATATATTTGAAGCGTTCCGTTTCGACGTTTGAAATTTAACTGAATTCTTTTCCAACATGCAGGTCGCTTTTAAAAAGTTGAAACCAAGAACTAGCAACCTGTTCAAGCGCTCCATCTGCACTATCGAACATGTTTTTATCGAAGACTAGAAAAATACTACAGAATAAATGCCCAAAGGCCAATAGATGAGATGGTTTTCCACACCCCACCCAACGTACTACCTGTATGGAAATCGCAAAAAACATTATAAATAAACCGATATAAACACGACTGGCTGAACTGAACTCACGGGATAATTTATTTCTTTTCTTTTATTTCCTTCTGTTATGTGTCTGATTTCAAATTGCCTGAGCACGAACTTTGTGTACGAAGCCTTAAAATGTGAATTTTTCGTATTACCAGCGGCAAACGTTTTTTTTTTTTTTTTTTGGGGGGGGGGGGGGGGCTGGGACACATTTTGGTATAGGACGGTTCAACAACACTCCCTACAATCCACCTCGTAAGTTACAGATATGCCAAGAATCGCGTGATTTTGATGTCCATGTTAAGATGAAATGCCGTTTGACGAAGCAAGCGTATAAGTATAAACCGGTCTGACTGGCGTACAGTATATCTTCGTAGCATATTTTATCGTCATACCTTGACCTCATGACGTCAGAATGACAAGCTCATTTCAATTGCTAAACATATCGTGGAGCCAATGAAGCCATTCTTGCTTGGCTGGTCAAATAACTTGTCTATGCTGGTGCTACGACCGATGTAGTGCGTGTTTAAATCGATAAATAGTTTATTCTATTCAGAATATTAAAAATAATTGTGAGTTGGTCTCTGTCTAATCCGTGCTAGTATTTGATTTTTCAGACGAAATGATAAAGTTATATAGGCATAACAATCTAGAGGATAACGTCGGTTTATTGTTTCAAATCATTCAAGCTGAAATTCATCTCATATCTGAATTTTACTATCTCGCCTTATTATACGCCTGAAGAGAGTCTCCATAGGATCGTAGATAAACACTGTGTTAATATTGCTTCGGGCAAATAGCTGATTTGCGCTCGTTTGCATGCAGCGTTTAGTTTTAAGGTCTTATTGAATAATTCAGACTCTTCATATATGGCAATTGATGTGTATAAAAAATATGGTCTCGTAAATGGTCCATTTGGTTTGGTTCCAATATAAAATGCAACGCAATATAAATATATATAGGTAATAAATAAAATAATATGTACACGAAACGTAAATATAGAGACGAACGTACGCGCATAGTTCGTCTCGAAAGTCACATATACAGTATATAGATATCTATATCACAGATATAGATTACAATGCTGATGGCAAACGAGAAATGATTGGATCGTAAAGGATGGCATTATTGCTCGTCGCCCACAAGAAGTCAAAATGATTGTACAGTTCGTGATCTACTCGAATGAATTCTTTCACGTTCCCCAGTTTCCCAGCCAGCCAGGCAGCATCCTACGTTTGGAGAGTATAGAGAAATGATCGATTTTTATTTTATTTCATAAGTTAAATATTGTGAAAGGTACCTCGGGACCAACTAGAAGATCATTGTCGCTAGAACATAAAAATATTGCTCATCAATCATTTGACATAATAATATCCAAGATAAATATTTAAAATGAATACCCATAGAAGATGAAAACAGGACACGTAACTTTATTTAGTTCATAGGGCGGTGGAGTGAGCCGCCCATACCGTTGCAAGTTTCGCAACCAACCATAGCTGAAAGGTATGAAAGTCTCGCCTTTATGTGAAACGATGAAAGATAGTCAACAAAGGACTTTATACGATATCATTTTATTAATAAAATGACTTTTGTTTTACCTGAATTATGATTTTGAGCAAATTGCGCTGCCGTACGAACAGAAGTGCCAGCAGGGACGTGGCCATCCATGACAGGCCACAAATCCTATAAATACAACCATTTGTTACATAAGTTATACTGTAACTGTTGACCCTGGTTGACCTAACAATAGTTGATTAAATGAATTGGTAACCAAATTTACCGGAGAAATGTTGCGCAAATCATCGTCGACCAGAGCGAAAATCATGTTTCGACAAAAGAGTGTTTTGTGACGATTTTTATCACGACAGAAAATTGTTTGAAGCCTTGGGATCAAATCATCCCGAGTCAAAAACACGCGCGTCTGCAATAGCCTCAGGAATATCTGTCATAAACACGAAAGGAGACAATAACACATACCGGTATATTAGCCGAAGGATGCATTGTGTACATATACTTATAATTATAACTGTACAAACTTGGAGTGCAGTGACGAAGGGCGCAAAATATCGAATGGGACTCCTCATATGATCCAAGGCTGTCGCCGGAGCCAATGCCATCATAACTTCAATGTTGTTGTTCAACTCTGGGTGATTGATCATGGCAACAAAAAATATGGCGCAACCCATGGAGTGGCTTCGATACACACGACATAATTATGAAATGACATTTTAAAAAATGACATAAAGCCATCTAATGTAAACAGTTGCCAATATTTACCCAATGTAGCTCAGTTTGGCTCTTCCGGTCTTTGTTAAAATGTAGTTCATCACGGCCGGAATATCGTACGTTCCCATTTGGTCCCATCTGTTTTGTGTTTGTTTTTATTTATGTCGAAAATAGTTGTACTGTACGTTTATCATTACAAGAAAATCTTACGAAAATTTCCAGTATGCTTCTCCAGATGGGTTAAGATTCGTATGTTTGCGTGAATAGATATTCCCACGCGCATTGCCTTTAAAAAAAATGATCATAAATCATATTTATTGCCAACATCGGTTACCGGTTGTTTTATTATAATTTACCTAACCAGACATCATATCCTAAATCTGCCAGGCGAAATGCTGCAAAAAGTAATAATAGAAAGTTTGAATTAAAAGATTCCCTTTGATAGCGGCGGTACCGGTATATAAGATATACGTATGAGCGATAAAGTTAACTTTACCTAGCGATCGATCAGATGGACTAATGAGCCAGTCAGCGTCGCTAGTCGAAAAGCCATGTTGTAAGAAGACTGGTTTACCATAAGGTACACTCGAGTCGGCCGACTGACCTTTACCGTGTGGTATTCTATGGACTTCAAGGATGTAACCGTCATCGGTAGTTACCGTGTGAACCTCCACTGGATATCCTCGACTAGTGATGATTTCCACCTGATAAAAAAAAAGCCGAAAGAGACGTGTTAACTTTGAAACTCTCGCTTTGGGAATCGATAAATGTTGTTGAAAATGGAAAAATTTTCGCTGGGGTTTCCCCCCGGGAAGGCCATGTGTTGTTAGCCTAGATTCTCCTCTTATTTTCCATGCGTGTTGTATAAGGACCGGTTGTAATAATAGGCGAATTTGTTATTTTGCCACCGCAACAACCCTTTATTCACCTTCATTATCGCTAACTGTATACCCCACTTCAATTGTTTGAACAGGAAAATGAATGGTTTTCCATTCTTTTTTTTTTCTCTCTTTTCTATATACAGACATATACCGTTGTATAGTTCTATTTTCAAGTGGGTACGTTCTGGGATGAAGCCAACTGACCGCTTTTATCATAGCTTTTACTTATGGCCGATTTTTTAAAATGTTGTGCTGCGTATGCCTCGCCGCTCTTCTTACTGTTGCATCTTTATTATCACCCAAGATTACCATAGCACGCATGCCAAGCTAGCCACCTGAAAAGAATGATAAGACCAAGAGCGGCAATACATGACTATGCACTTCCTCAATAGAAGAAGTGTCGAGTCATCGTATGTAGCCTCACTATCGTCTGGCATCATTCTTATTCGCAACATGGGCTACTATGCCCATTTTGCCCAATTTAAATTCGAAGAAGTATATAAGATACAGAACGCTATAATAGAAATTCATTTGGCAAAGTAGACTATTTCCGGGATTCAAAATAACCGGTTGGTTTTTTTTGTTCATGTGACATCAATTTTGAAAAAGTCCTTTTAAAGAATAACAATATAAAGCCAATGAACTGTTATAGCGTTACGTTAAAATATCAATAAAACAAAATTTAGCGTAAGAAATATAATATTCACGGAAGTCATATAAGCTTCAGGATTGGTATCCTGTTTAGACGAGATCCTCCTCTTCGTTGTGATCCATAGATTTGTCCATTTGATGAAGGATCGCAACTTGATTTTGCCCAATAGCGCAATTTGTTGCGCAGTTGTCAATTTACTCTCACTGTAGGTCAGTACCATCACCACTAAAAAAACGAGAAGTTGGACGAGATCTGTCCGAAACAACAGCACCATCACTGTCCAACTGGGATATAGGGGAGAAATAAAATTGAAAACCAATTTGGAACCGATTAAGAAAAAAACAGGCGTTCTGGTAGAGTGGTGTAAGAAGACTGTTGCTGCCACAAACACACTAATTTAGTCTAGAGAGTCGCCAACCGTGTTGCGTGTGTGCCAGTCGAGTGGCTGAATGTATATTTGCCTTAAGGTATATGTTCACCCCGTATATACTCCACTAAACAGACTGAAGCGCAGGTTCTCGTTCCTATGAAGCTATACTGCGAGGATACAACCAACTATACGCTTTCACAAGACCTAGAAACCTCGAAAAAAAAACATTTCATTGCAAAGGTCTACCTCAATGTCCGTATCTGATAAAACTTATCTGACGTTCCCAGAAGCCTCTAAGCAGTAACCAAGGTCGTAATCATTAAAGTGCGAGAACCCGAAGAACTGAATGCTAATGTCTAAGATCCCGCATTCAGTGAAAAAGATAATAAGGATAGGAATAGCCATTGAAAAGTCAAAAACGGTTAGTGAAAAATGTCAACGTAAAATAGATGATGAGATTTCGGACATTGACATGTGATTGTTTGTTACTATCGGTTCACACACATACAGTTCGCAGCAAAAATCGAAAATGTTTTGCTATTTTTTTATTTTCTCATTTAAATATAATAAAGAAAAAATAAGAATCCATCTCATTTTTCAATGAGAAGACTATATACAGCTAAGATGATGGCGATGGAAGCAGATGGTAGAAATTTATCGTAAACAAGTCGTTTGGCGTCCGGCGAGGAAAATAGGTGATTGACGTGGTTCCATAGTGGATCTTCTACCTGATTAGAAGCCTTTAAATGTCCACCAATTTCGAAGCCAACCAAGCAACATCCTACCAAATACGGAGAAAAAGGATGCGATATCAGTAAAAATGAAAAATATAAATAAGGACAAATACAAGATGTTTTGTTGTCAAACATACCGCTGGGGCAACAACCTGGAGACAAAATCACATGATAGAATATTTTTAAAATAATGAATATTTAAAGCGAGTTTAATACTTTATCATTTTGACCCCAGAAAAGGATGACAGGACATGTGACTTAACTTAAATCATATGCCGGAGGAGTAGACTGTCAGTAACGTTTTTCATTTTTCCTTTTGCCAAAATCAAATCGCTGAAAAGTCTGTTCTGAAATGTAAAAAGCGAAACTCCGTCTGGTTGATACCACACAACGTCTTCGAAAACATGTCGATTTACCTTTGACCTTTCTGAATGCGTCACAGTAGCCCACTACTTTGAGACTCACAACTGGCTGACTGGGCAGCCCGGGCTTTTTCCTCATTCGGCCCAAATTGGGCGGATTCAATCACAACGCCATTTCGAAACCTCAAATGGCGTCTTATTCGACCCACTCAAATACCATGGTTAATAATGGAGGCGGTGAAGCGGCCGATTATCAATTCTCTGGCCCTCACAATGGAATATACTTGCTGGACGCGTGACTCAAATCTACGAGCAGTTTGCCGAGCCTCTGTGTCAGTGGGAATGCAAATTGGCCATTTTGCACTGCATCAATCATTACGACGCGGCACTCGTCACCAACATTCGGCAGAACGTCATCAACGTTGAAGTCAAGAAACTTGGGCAATGCCGACACTGAGCCGAAATTGGCCACTCTGGGCGGCAAGATGAAAACGCTGGGTCGGACGTACGCTCAATCTGAGCAGTTTTTTACTATAGATTGAATTCAGAAGGCCAAAATAGTGCTTCATCGTTTTATTTTAAATATGGGGTTATACTATATGTTTTTACCTTAATTGAACCCAAAGTCTTGAAGTATTTTCTAGAATATATCACGACAAATATATCACATGTCATCGTTGGAGAGGCATAGAATATTAAACCTGATTGTGGGTCTATATCAGACGGAATCTAGTGGCTACAACATCCTCTAGGATAAAAAATTAAGTAGCATCAAAATTTTGATCCAAGTTGTTTCGGATAATTCCGTTCAAAAGGCCGGTTTTTCCGCTTTAGCAATCCCTATCAATCTTTTAAGTCTCCAAGTTTTATGAATCCAAAGACGGAGAAAATTCAAATTAGTATTGCCATTACTCATTACAAGGGCTCTGGGCCCATCACGCTTTTCCATTCTTTCATGTTTCACAATCGTTTTTTTAAATTGTAAGTTGCACTTAAAGCAGTTACTTACTAGTGTTGGATGTAAATCTATTTGCTTTATTAGTCCTAAACTGTATGATACAAACAAAATACTGCATACTATTTTTATATTTATTGCAAAGCATTTGGACCATTACACTCATTACAGATTGGAGATAAAAACAATCTGAAGAATTTTGAAAATGCCGCTTTTATTAGTCTCCTCTTTTAAGGGGAAGGGACATCTAGTGGTAAAGGAATGTACTACACATAGGAAGTTTTATACGCCATGGTCGGCATGGTGAATTTGCCAATTTGGTGACTGGGGACTGGTGACGTCCATGTCCATATGTCATTCTGGTGTGGCTATCGTTGATGGTAGATAAACTTGATATGTCCAAAGTGAAGTCGAGGTGTTACGGATTTTGAGTTCTGTAAGACTACAAGTCTTTCAAATTGTCAGTCATTCCCGATGGTGTTTTCTGATATTTTAAAAGTCTGAATCCTTAAAATTCTTATTCGACGTCGTCAATGTAGCTCAAGTTTTTACAAACCAATTCTTGTTCGGGTATGGCGCCCACGGCATGGCCAACGCTCCCAAGACAGCAACTCACGTGTCGTTGGTAATATTATTGTCAAACGGGTAAATTACTTACATTTTCTTAGATTTCAAAATGTTTTTTTTTAGTGTTAAGACTTCTTATTGTTCCAATCTTTCGAGACTTTCTAAAGATGCATTGAAAGATTTTGTAGTTTCAGGAGCCAAAGGATGTTCAACATTTGATTTGAAGTATTTTCTTTTTGATGTCGTTATCGAAAAGAAATCTACAATCCAGTAGTCAAAATAGAAATCCGTAGGCATGTGACTTGTAGAGTGCAGTGCAAATACTCAGCTAAGGAGGGTCTAATCATTTTGGAATTTACCAAACAATTTGTCCCTCTGTTCCTTCTTAAAGTGGGTGTAGGATGAAGGAGCAAGGTGTTGGTTCATTTGTTATCATTCTTCACTTTTTAGTTCGAATGCCTTTGAGCTTGATGAGATTTTTAAAGTCTTAAATCCAATTTTAACCCAAACGGTCGAACCTTAGCTTTGTGGTATGTGTTTAAGGTAGCATTTTTTAGCATCAATAGATTCGCAACTGAAAATAATGTAGGGTCAATGTCGTCGTACTATTCCGCTGGCTTAACCGTATAGTTTGTTAATGAAACACCTAAGTTATTTCCGTAGGACTGTTCCTTTGGATACCAATGGGTAAAAATCAAGGTATCATTTCTCGTTTATTCCCACCGATTGGTTGAAAAAATGCTTGAAATTCAGTATTAGTCCAGTTAGTTCTGTGGCATCTGTTAAGAAAAATGTTAATTTTCGTGCGTTCATACTTCGAAGTTGTGTAATTTATCTGTCTAAATATTGTGTTTTTTTTTTGTTTTTTTTTAGAAGCTGACCAATCGCTATCGTATTCAACATGGATCATTTTATTGTCCTCCTTTCAAATCACAGGGTTTGATACATAACCAAGTATGGAACATCTTACAAGGCGCCACAATTAATTGCCGTTATCAATTCGGCATTAGACTGGGTTCGAACATAATTTTTTAACTTACGTAATTTTTATTAGAGGTGAGGTTATTTGACCATGTTATTTGCACTCAGTTTCCAGCAAGATACGTTTGTTTCCTGGAAAGTTGGACAATTATTAGTAGACGAAACAGAAATCGGTTAACCCACGGCAAACTAGTAAAAGTTTTCTTCTTAAGACATTCCGAAAACAAATTTGGATTTTCGGTAGTAATTTTTTGGGTTGTCATGTAATAGAGACATTATGCTATGGAGGATCATTAGCAGTAAGAGTAGAGATCGTAAAATTTGTTTCTCTTATGTAAAGGTGGGGTGGGGTAGAAAGGTGAGATATGTAGAAATCCCATTTCAGGAACCGACTCATGCTCGATTGTCACAAATGACAACCACCCAGCAAACCACTTCAATTTATTTCACGTTATTTTTCGTGTCCTAGAAACGCAGAAAATGATGCTCTTCCTACATTCGCAACCAACATTGTTAATGAGCTGACAACCAATCCTTGGAAGTTTACACTAATCCTTTAACGTTAGCTATTTGTGTTTTAGACTTACCGGGCAATCGAGCAATTATATAGTGGATAAAGAATTTTTTGGGGGACTCCTGTCACGTAGAAAATTATTAAATTGTCAATAATTCTTAACAAAGTTCTCTGTACACCGGTTTTACTTAGCGTTCATCATTTCTAATATGGTTTTCCTTGCGGTTTAAAGAATGATTTTTTTCTTGACTATTTACAAATTAGAAAATCGTTAGAGATTAAAATCAATAAGAAATAAAAGTTTAAAACATGCTTTTTCCCCAAAAGGAATGTAACAACAACTTTTTAACAAGTATCTCGTAAATCCCGTGTACTATGATGGTGGTATTTTCGTAACAAGTGTACACTTCTTAAAGCATTTTGAGTATCCTGATTATAAATAGAATGTGGTGACTGAATGCTGTTGATCGTAAAAGACCGGAATAGAACATGGAGTTCGTAGTGAAAACATGTGAATCTTGAAATGTTGGTTCATATAAATATCTAAAATATATTATGAAACTAGAGAAAAATTTATTAAGTTGAATTATATGTAAGTAAATAAACAAATGAAGTGAAATTGGTTGTATAGCTAAATAAACCTTAGTAACTACTGTTTAATTAAAACTTAAATAATAAATATGTTTAAATGAATGAATAAAACCAAATAGAAAAGAATTGTGTTTTTATTGTCCCACCTCCACCCACAATTCCTCCACTTTTTACATGACCATATACAACATAATACATACAATCACACAAATAGTTAACCCGTTGGCTGCCACGCCATGCAACTCGTAAGTTGCTCTTCTACTCTCTACGCACCGTGTCTTAAGGATCCACGGCAAAGGGGGGACTTGCCATTGCTGACAAGTCCGGGCTGACACGGTGATGGGAGAAGTCGGCGTGCACGCCACTAGAATCCATCACCGCATCGACAAGGGGGAAGTCCCTATGGTGCACGACCCTAACAGCGCCTCTCGGCGAATCCTGTAAATAGGCAAGTGCAACTGCTCAGTCTTATGGCATATAGACCACAAGACCAAACAGAAGCGGGCCCCTAGGAGAGCTAACATGGGGAAACAAAGGCGTGGCAGCCAACGGGTAAACTAACAAAAACATAAATACCAACAGCAATAACAGATGACTCCAAGCTGAACGTGCAGATGTGATGATCCGCGATGAACAAGTTGTAGGGCGCCACAGCATTCCGTCCACACCAATTCTTCATCTAAATGAATAAATAAAAGAATCATTAGATTGCAATCAACATAAACTAAATTCTAGTTTCCAAAATAACTTACATTTGACAGATTTTGGTGCAGATCTGCACTCTGCAGTCTCCTCAGGAATTACAAGCTGATTGTTGAGTCTTTTCTTCTAAATAAGCCATAAATAGTTTCAATTAACATTCAAAGAAAAATTAACAATTCACAGTACCTCCATCCACTCTAGGCAGTCTATTTTTGATACACCACAGCTTCTAGTTGTCATGTGCAGATATAGAATAAAAGAGGATGTGTAAATCCCCGGTAGAAATTTTACATTGTTCCAGACTTCCTTGTTCGAGATTTGAAGCTCCTGTCACAGATGTAAATGAACCTCTAAAATAAGTGACAATCACAAGATTGTTACACTTGTAATCACATCTGCCACGAAAGCTTTTTACAATCCAAAAAATATGCTTACCAGTGAAGTGCATGTAATCCATCTCTGATGTAATCCTACAATTCTTGGATAACAAAGTTGTGTTTTTGAAGCAGAAGGGGGAAATTGAAACAGGAACGAGGAACATTGAGCCACTAGTTGATTAAGTAGGCAATGTAGGCTGATTTTGTAAGACCTGCAATTGACAACACATATACAATATACATTTTTTAGATTTTAAGTAGAATTTAGGTACATATATTAACTATAGTTATGTAGTAACCCTCTTTGTTAACTTACTTACGAAATAAGGTTGAATTAATCCAGAATACAACAAATAAATCGAAATAAAACACAGATTTGAAGAAAGACTTTTTCCAAAGACAAGGACACTAACAGCGAAGGACATCTAGCGTCAGTCATAAGACACTCGTGCTTAGACTGGATTGCCAATCTAGCAATTCTTTAGACACGAATAAATCTTAAATAGACTAATTATTCTTTACTTAAAATATGCTTAAAATGATAGAAAATGTGTGGAGAGCAAAGTTCACTTTTTACTTTTAGGGATTTAGAAAACTCAAATTGTCAGGAAGTACACCGAAAGTAGACAGATAGCTCCTCGGCTATGGAGCAATGATCAAAATAACTTACATATTCGTGATCCCCATCGAATTTCAGGTGGGAAGGATGTATTTTAAACGAAATCCATGACATGGCCCAAAAAAAAATTTCTCTGAACTATTGTCCAGCGTTTTTTGCGATTTTCGACGATTTTCGGATATTTTCTATGGAAACATGAACTATACCCCATTTTGCACAAAGATCACGAAAATCGGGTTCTTTTTTGTATCAGCTCGATGGTTACTTAGCTACAACCACATTTAGAAACCGGAAGTAAATTAAAAACACGCTTTGTATCAAATGAATCAGGTTTTTTGCATATGTCAAATGAACTTTGTTACCAACGACATAAACGTCATTTATCACGTAAATCGTACTTGGAGAGTATTGTCTAAAGCTGTCTTGGATTATTTTATTCATTTTCATGTATGCTTCATGAAAACCACTAGTTGCACACGTGAATTCAAAACACGTAATCGTCGATAAGAAACTAACACTAATGTTCTAATCAAAACACTGCCAAACTGAGAGTGATGAACGACGTTTTAATCAATAACCACATAATTCACAACACCAGCAACTGACACGAATTGACGAATATTGCAATAACAACCAGCAGACGAATCACGAATGCTTGCAACACCTGCCGTCTGCTGTACCGAGTTTTCCTTCTTTGACAGATTGACTTCTTAGAAATTCTTTGAAAATTATCTTGCAATTGGACTGAAATTCGATAGACATCATTAACTGGAGTAGGTAGTTGCCGTTAATTGATATCTTGCATTTTTGGAAAACAATTTAACTTGTATGTTTGTTGCAGGAATCATGCACGAGTGACGTAACAGATCTTTCACAATCCATCGTTTTATCACACCGATTGGCCGTTTTGGATTTCAAAAGTTGTCCTTTTTTCTACATTATGATGTATTGAAATTAATAAATTATCCTTTTTTTATTTAATTTAAAATACAGATTAACAGGTAATATAGATTCAAACAAGTTTATATTTGTCAATCCATGAACATTGTAATGATAATTACCTTTTTAGACATTAAATTAGTAAGACTCTGGTTGTTAGCCATAAAAGCTAAATTATTTTTCGATAATAAATAATAAGTTTTCTCATCTTAATGCTACACAATCCCGTTGAGGTTAATATTTTATATAACAATTGTTACCAATTTAAGACTTGAAATTTGCTTAATAAGTTTTAATCATGTAAATTTGTTTGAATTTACAGATGAGGACAAAGTATAAATAAGGAAGTTTAAATAAGCTTTGGTGTTGCTCATGAATCAATGACCACACAGTAAAAACAAAGTACACCTACAGGTATCAAGCTATGTGTAACATCAATTAATTACCATTATATCAGATAAACTTTTAAGTTATTTTCGATGGTCTGCAAGATATTATCATTCAAGACACAAGAGTAAACTTTCTAGATTTAAGGGACAAAAATTTGAACATTTACAGCCTACAAAAAAAGATAAAAACAAGACATTTTCATAAAAATTAAATCGTTGATGTTGATTTCAAAAGCAAGGATTTAAAAAATGAACGTTAATAGACAATAAGTAAATGTTTTAGTGTTCATTAAAAAATAATTTTTAACTTAAATTAGACTGTGGACGACTCGAGATTTATCAAGAGAACAAAAATATGTAAAATTCGTTTGAGGGTAAAAATGGCGAATAGGTTTTATGAATTATCACCTATTCTTCTCGATTAAATCAACTTTCGTATTCTAATTACAAGCAATGAAGTCGAAAAATTCTATCCCTGAACTGAAACATTCATGTCACTTTACCTTTGCAAGCGTTGGCAGAATTTCAACCCATCCTATTTCCTGCGTGACATTAGAAAAATTCAAACAATTAATACATTTTTAAAATATTGTCAATTGTTTCTTATAACTACCCTCCCACCCATTTCACATTTGCTATTTATTGAGAAAACAGAACACACAGCAAACTATTGTGTTGTACGATATAGACATATGAAAGAAATACACAACAGGAACGATGAAAAAATGTAACAATAGGAACTAACATTGAATAAAACGTATCTTGAATTGATTTTCGATGGGTTGAAACATACTCCAAATCATTGAGCTTCAGTGGTTGAAGGAGGGGAATAAATTATCCATGTTCAAATTCTTATGATCCTTCAATTCCTGAAACTCGAAAACAAAACAATGACAAAATGAAGTAGTTAATGTTGAATCTTGAAAAAGTTAGTTAACAAGTAAAATTTCAAACCCAGACATGCCAAGCTTTTGATTGGCTCCTTAGAAAGATACTTAACAACTTCAAATTTCAAAGTGAAAATAAACTGTATCATTCTTTCAGTCATCAAATGGTTACTTAAAACCCCATTCTCTATTAAATCTTGATACAAAACAGAAATGAGCCTATAAATTACTGGTGACAAGATGTCAAATGGAATGTTTGATAAGATTACAAAATCAAAAACATTCCAATCATAATATTTTAACATTAGATACCTTTTCTTTCTTTTCCAATCAAAATTCTAGTTTCACATGGAAGCCAAGATTAACGGAAACCGGGAAACGATATGCTTGTAATCATGATTAGCACCGAGGACTATTTCCCCTCCAACCACGCGGCCATTCTTTGTAGCACGATGAAATGAAGTAGAGGAAAAACCGATAATCAACAAGAAATGTTTTAAAGACAAAACTACCACTCAAAGTCAAATAACAAATATATTATGGGAATTTTATCTGTCTGAACACGTTTCGATTTCGACCGGAGAATGGAGCAGCCGAGCACTCGAGCAGAGCAGATAGCAGAAGCAGAAACCATGGAGAACGACACCTGTCGTGAAAATAGAGTTTAGGCTTTCGCGTAACGACATCTGTCGTCGTAGTAACAGATTTAACTTAACGACATCTTACCTTGTTGTTTGAGTTTAATCATGCTCTTTATAAGAAATAAGATGTCTTGTTTAAACTTTCACGAAGTAATTTTTGTCAAACGATTGGGGCGCCAATTTTCGTGATTCTTCTTCTGCTTAAAATCACACGTGCAACTACAGAAAACTACGCACTTCAATCATTTTCCTCTAATTAATTTTAACATCCTGCTTAGTAGGTGTTGTAAACCATCGTTGTTTTACGTTTTTTTCTGAATATTATATGCTAGTCAAGGAATTGGTTAATACAATAAACTAAGATCCACTGATCAAAATTTCTTTTGCGGCATCGCATTTTGACAGTTTTAATTTCTATTTCCTGAATTTCCCAACCCAATTATTTTTGTCACTGCCCGTTTTTAAAACAAATTGTCAGGAACTCACGACTTGTAAAAATATTTTTGGATGTGTTTAGTTAACTCACTTAACTGGATACAGGCAAAAATGTTTAAATGGAAATGGTAAGGTCAGGTTATAGCTATAGACTCCTATAGCTCTGGTTGCGCGTAGCGCTGTGGCCCGGGTCACTTTTTCGGGCCGACGGGCCATAGGAATAAAATAAAAGCGGGATTTCTCCTATGAACACCTTAACCTTCGTGATCGCGTTTATTTTTGCAATAAAAGCGCATTTTATGATTTTGGTGTACAAAGGAGAAAAGCCGCGAAGATTTTCGCTTGCTTTCTTTCGGGTCAAATTTGGGCCAAAAACATGACCCGGGCCACAGCCCTAGTTGCGCGTTGGGGCTGGGCGCTGGCGCCTGGCGGTAAAAAAGGCCGGTAGTAGCGGCCTAGAGGCCAGTGGGTGACTGGGTGTAGTGTAGCCGTTAGCAGCCCGTTAGTCCATTAATGTTTCTTAAATTAATTAGGTAATTAAAGATTTCGAATCTCTTATTATTGGGACTTACAAATGAAATCTGCATTAATCGCCTGCATCAAATTGGCTTTTTCCCAAGTGTAGTAGGGAAATCAGATTCTTTTCAAAATTGAGGTTTTGTAGCAGACAACAGGTTTAAAATTGTTTAACAATTCGAGTTTTTTCTGGAAAAAGTTAATTTCTCATAAATTTTTATCAAAGTTCAAGAGCAAATCGATGTCCTTAAATAGAAATATGCTTATTTTTTCATTACGTATTGTGGTTTGTTAGCTCAGTGGTGAAGAGCATCGTGTGATGAACACGTAGATGATGAGTTCAATCCTCAAACAAGTCACTCTAAGTAAACTGAACATTTGTGTGAGCTATTGTTGGTTGATTGATTCCGGTTGCATCCGCGATTGCGATGGCGGCGCTCTAACTATCAATATGATTGCGACATGGTAAGCATACTATATTCTCGCGCCTGTAATTGTATCGCGTGCGTGAGAAAGTGTAGTACGTGAATTGGATATACAACAGACGATTAACTTAGATATAATGTTCAATTTTTCATTTTATTGTCAGTTTGAGTTTTATTCTAGGTAGGCTATGGGTATGAAATAATTTTCATTTGTTTTTAAAATTAATATGTATAAGATATGGGAAGATACTAACAAGTAAAAATTCTTTTCAAAAGAAAATTTTAATTATACTGCGTCAGCATGGAAATTTCTGAAATTTTTACACATAATTTCTCATAAACTTTTACAAAATTATTAGGCCTAAAGTATTTATAAGCAGACTTGTTGTTTGATCACCAAAAACAGATCAATCGCTCGTTCATTGATCATTCCGAAAAAGTGATCAATCGCTCGTTCATTGATCACTGAAATAGAAGTGATCAATCGATCGCTCAATTCGATCACTTTTCGATCACAACATTTTGAAAATTTCAGTTTATTTCTGTATTATATACTACAGGATGAAATGCCCAAAGGCCAATAGGTGAGATGGTTTTCAACACCCCACCCAACGTACTACCTGTATAGAAATTGCAATAAACATTATAAATAAACCGATATAAACAGACTGGCTGAACTCACGGGATAATTTATTCCTTTTCTTTTATTTCCGTCTGTTTTGTGTCTGATTTCAAGCTGCCTGAGCACGAACTTTGTGTAGGAAGTCTGAAAATTTGAATATTTCGCATTACCAGCGGCAAATGTTTTTTCGGAGGCTGGTGAGCTGGGCCACATATTTTGGTAAAGGAGGGTTCAACAACACTCCCTACAATCCACCTCGCAAGTATTACGGATATGCCAAGAATCGCGTGATTCTTTTGTAAATGTTAAGATATGAAATGCCGTTTGGCGAAGCAGGCGCTTAAGTATAAACCGGTCTGACTGGCGTATATTCGTAGCATATTTGAATCATACCTTGACCTCGTGACGTCAGAATGACAAGCTCATTTCAATTGCTAAACATATCGTGGAGCGAATGAAGCCATCGTCCTTGCTTGGCTGGTCAAATAACTTGTCTATGGTGTTACGACCGATGTAGTGCGCGTTTAAATCCAAAATAGTTTATTCTATTCAGAATGTAAAAAATAAATGTGCCTTAGTCATTGTCTAATCCGTGTGTATGCCTTTTCAGGCGAAATGATAAAGTTCGCTTCCATAGGCTTAAAAGTTATGTAGACGATAACATCAGTTTATTGTTTCAAATCATTCAAGCTGAAACTCATCTGATAACTGAATTTTACTATCTCGCCTTATTATGCGCCTGAAGAGTTTCCATAGGACCGTAGATGAACACTGTGTCACCATTGCTTTGGGCAAATAGCTGATTTACGCTCAATTGCATGCAGTATTTAGTTTAAAGGTCTTATTGAATTATTCAGACTCTTTATACATGGCAATTGATGTGTATAAAAATATGGTCTCTCGTAAATGATCCATTAGGTTTTCAATATAAAATGCAACGAAATATAAATATATAAACGTAATAAATAAAATAATATGTACACGAAACGTAAATATAGACGAACGTACGCGCATAGTTCGTCTCGAAAGTCACATATATAGATATCTATATCACAGATATAGCTTACAATGCTGATGGCAAACGGGAAATGATTGGGTCGTAAAGGATGGCATTATTGTCCGTCGCCCACAAGAAGTCAAAATGATTGTATAGTTCGTGGTCTACTCGAATGGATTCTTTCACGTTCCCCAATTTTCCAGCCAGCCAGGCAGCATCCTAACGTTTGAAGAGTATAGAGAAATGTTCGCATTTTAATTTTATTTCAGTTAAATATTATACATAGGAAGGTATACCTCGGGACCAACTAGAAGATCATTGCCACTAGAACATAAAAATATTGCTCAATTACTTGACATACTAATATCCAAGATAAGTGTTTAAAATGAATACCCATAGAAGATGTAAACAGGGCACGTAACTTTATTTAGTTCATAGGGTGGTGGAGTGAGCCGCCCATACCGTTGCAAGTTTCGTAACCAACCATAGCTGAAAGGTATGAAAGTCTCGCCTTGATGTGAAAGACAGTCAACATAGTACGTTTATATTACTTTATGATATCATTTTATTAATAAAATGTCTTTTGTTATACCTGAGTTATAATTTTGAGCAAATTGCGCAGCCGTACAAACTGAAGTGCCAGCAGGGACGTGGCCATCCATGACAGGCCACAAATCCTATATATATACGTTTATAACCATTTGTTACATAAGTTATACTATAACTGTTGACCTAAGTAGAGTAGATGAAATAAATTGGTGACCAAATTTACCGGGGAAATGTTCCGCAAATCATCGTCGACCAGAGCGAAAATCATGTTTCGGCAAAAGAAAGTTTTGTGACGATTTTTCTCATGGCAGAAAATTGTTTGAAGCCTTGGGATCAAATCATCCCGAGTCAAAAACACGCGCGTCTGCAATAGCCTCAGGAATATCTGTCATAAACACGCGTAAACACGGAAGGACACATTTATAAAACACAAAGCCAAAGGATGCGTTATTGTATATACTTATGGCAACAAAAAATATGGCGCAACCCATGGAGTGGCTTCGATACACACGACATAATAATGAAACGACATAACGAAAGCCATCTAATGTAAACAGTTGCCAATATTTACCCAATGTAGCTCAGTTTGGCTCTTCCGGTCTTTGTCAAAATGTAGTTCATCACGGCCGGAATATCGTACGTTCCCATTTGGTCCCATCTGTTTTGTGTTTGTTTTTATTTATGTCGAAAATAGTTGTACTGTACGTTTATCATTACAAGAAAATCTTACGAAAATTTCCAGTATGCTTCTCCAGATGGGTTAAGATTCGTATGTTTGCGTGAATAGATATTCCCACGCGCATTGCCTTAAAAAAAATTATCTTAAATCATATTTGTTGCCAACATCGGTTACCGGTTGTTTTATTATAATTTACCTAACCAGACATCATATCCTAAATCTGCCAGGCGAAATGCTGCATAAAGTAATAATAGAAAGTTTGAATTAAAAGATTCCCTTTGATGGCGGCGGTATAAGATATATGAGCGAGGAAATTAACTTTACCTAGCGATCGATCAGATGGACTAATGAGCCAGTCAGCGTCGCTAGTCGAAAAACCATGTTGTAAGAAGATTGGTTTTCCATAAGGTACACTCGAGTCTGCCGGCTGACCTTTACCATGTGGTATTCTATGGACTTCAAGGATGTAACCGTCATCTGTAGTTACCGTGTGAACCTCCACTGGATATCCTCGACTATAGTGATGATTTCCGCCTGAGAAAAAAAAGCCGAAAGAGACACATTTACTTTGAAACTCTCGCTTTGGGAATCGATAAATGTTGTTGAAAATGGAAAAATTTTCTCTGGGGTTTCCCCCCCCCCCCCCCCCCGGGAAGGCCATGTGTTGTTAGCCTAGATTCTCCTCTTATTTTCCATGCGTGTTGTATAAGGACCGGTTGTAATAATAGGCGAATTTGTTATTTTGCCACCGCAACAACCCTTTATTCACCTTTATTATCGCTAACTGTATACCCCACTTCAATTGTTTGAACAGGAAAATGAATGGTTTTCCATTCTTTTTTTTCTCTCTTTTCTATATACAGACATATACCGTTGTATAGTTCTATTTTCAAGTGGGTACGTTCTGGGATGAAGCCAACTGACCGCTTTTACCATAGCTTTTACTTATGGCCGATTTTAAATGTTGTGCCTCGCCGCTCTTCTATACTTTTGCATCTTTATTATCACGCAAGATTAACATAGCACGCATAGTCATACCAAGCTAGCCATCTGAAAAGAATGACAAGACCAAGAGCGGCAATACATGACTATGCACTTCCTCAATAGAAGAAGTGTCGAGTCATCGTGTGTAGCCATGTCTAAGATCCCGCATTCAGTGAAAAAGATAATAAGGATAGGAATAGCCATTGAAAAGTCAAAAACGGTTAGTGAAAAATGTCAACGTAAAATAGATGATGAGATTTCGGACATTGACATGTGATTGTTTGTTACTATCGGTTCACACACATACAGTTCGCAGCAAAAATCGAAAATGTTTTGCTATTTTTTTATTTTCTCATTTAAATATAATAAAGAAAAAATAAGAATCCATCTCATTTTTCAATGAGAAGACTATATACAGCTAAGATGATGGCGATGGAAGCAGATGGTAGAAATTTATCGTAAACAAGTCGTTTGGCGTCCGGCGAGGAAAATAGGTGATTGACGTGGTTCCATAGTGGATCTTCTACCTGATTAGAAGCCTTTAAATGTCCACCAATTTCGAAGCCAACCAAGCAACATCCTACCAAATACGGAGAAAAAGGATGCGATATCAGTAAAAATGAAAAATATAAATAAGGACAAATACAAGATGTTTTGTTGTCAAACATACCGCTGGGGCAACAACCTGGAGACAAAATCAAATGATTAAATAATTTTTAATGATTAAAGCGAGATTTATACTTTATCATTTTGACCCCAGAAAAGAACGACAGGACATGTGACTTAACTTAAATCATATGCCGGAGGAGTAGACTGTCCGTAACGTTCTTTATTCTTCGTTTTGCCAAAATCAAAACGCTGGAAAGTCTGTTCTGAAATGTAAAAAAATATTGTTTACCGTTTCCGGGACTTTACGCTCTTTTAACTGTAGTAATAATTTCTGTATTGATACCAGCGTTGAAATTCTGAGCAAATTGAGCTGCTGTGTTCAATGAACTTCCCGCCGGATTGTGACCGTCGTATACAGGTAAGAGATTCTGCCAATAACATTGCAAATGAAAATAATGAACATTTTTACCATTATATACATGAAATGTTCGCTTTCACACAACAGGACACCATAAAATCATTTGATGATGTACTGTACTTTTGCACCACAAGAAAATGAAAACATAAATATTAATCGGTTTCCTACATTTAGTACATAGTAGCAAGATGATGATTTTCTTACCACATCCATCCCACGATAATCATCACCAGTTATTGCGACTGTGGGATTTTGACAAAGGGAGTTCCGCAAGAAAAGATTGGGTCCACAGAAAGCTTTCCGCAAGTTCTTCATAAACTCTTATTCTTAAAATCTGATAAATAAACTGGTATTAACACCAAAAAAAAACAGACAATGGATTAATTTGAGAAATGGTTCAATACTTCAATAACATGAATTTATGAATTTGCACTTTTGTACCATCAACTGATTCACGAATGGAGCTTGGAAACGAAGACTGGTCCTTGAATTGGCAACAGATGACGCGGGTGCTAGTCCAATCATTAAATCGATCTTCGTGTTCAATTCGGGACGTAAAGACATGCAAACGAAAAACATCGCGCATCCCATCGAGTGGCCTTTGTTAGACAAAAAATATTTATTGCTAGTGTCAGAATATTGAATAATGGCAGGCATTTACCAACACCGCTCATCGTATTGCGACCCGTCGTAGTCAGTATTTAATCGATAACTGCAGGAATGTCGTAGTTTCCCATTTCGTCGAATTTTTTTTTTTTTTAATCGGTGGAAAAATGATTAATCAATGTCGGAACCAAGTTGCACGAAAACGTTAACTTACGAAAAATTCCAATAAGCTTCTTGCGCAGGGTCAAGATTAACGTGCTTGCGTGAATAGGTATTGCCTCGGGCGTTCCCAAGCCACACAAGACTTCCCTGTGTCGGCCAAGATGTAAGCTGTGCAGTGGGTTTTCAGAATAACAATTTAGATAAATGTTTTGAATAAATGTATCAAGTGTAATTACCGAGAGACTGATTATCAGGAGTAATCAGCCACACATTGTCCGTGTTAAGAAATCCATGCTGAAGAAAGACAACCGAAGACAACCGGTTTTCTAATATCAGGATTGGGAACTTCATTCTTACCACGCGGAATATTGACGGAATACGATGCAGTTCGAGAATATATCCATCTTCAGTGATTACTTCATGGATTTCAACAGGATAGCCTCTACCGGAAATGATTTCAACCTAAAATATACATGCGATGAGATATTTATTTCGTCCCGTTTTCGGTTGCTTTTTCTATCCTTCAATATGCACCCGGTACAAGACAAAAATATTGCTAAAACATAAGACATTACTATTATTGATATAAGCTTCGTTTAGCTTACCGTGGTCATCTTTGCTTCTTGGAGACTTCGGTCCTTGCTTTTATCAAGTTGCAACTCGTTAGAAAAGGAATCACCTCTTTCCAACCATTTGAAACGCCAGTTTCTGATTTTAATAGTTTTAGCTTGGGTTTCATTTTTCTCAAACTTTGTTGAATGAAATGGCGATGGCGTCGTCAAAGGGAACATAAAAAAAAGGCAACAAAAAGTTAAATAAAAATTGCTTGTCATACAGACATACAGTCCATCGTCAGGTTTAAAGGTCCGCTATGACTTTAACCACTGTAAAAAATACTCTGAAAAATTAAATGATCCGGTATTTGTCAGACAGGAGGTAACATATTTAATTTAGTCTTTTTAAAAACGATTGACAAAAGGTAAAGATTGTTATTTTTGTTCCTACCAAGTTAAAAAATTCTTACAGTCTCACATTAAATTGACAGTGAAGTATAAATAAATATCACCGTCATAATACCTATAGAATTTGTGAAAATTGTGTTACCTCTTGGATTTGTATCAACTTTTCCAAATTAAAATCGTCAAGAAATCAATAAAGAATAACCGAGAAGGAAAAATCACCGGTTATTGCACTCGATCGAGGTGAAACATAAACTGAACTGAATACGACGGGCAGAGCCACGTATATATAGCTAAACTGCTATACTACTAGAAACGCACAAAGAAAATACCTGTCTCTGTACAAGGTAGTTTCGCGCGTCTTCCTTTAACCTTCCATTTGGACAGAGATTTTTGCTGCATGAACGAAGAGATAAAAAAGGTAAAATCCGCTTCAAGACCAGGTACCGCCCCACCCCTCTGCAAACTTTTTCCAGCAGGGTTCTCCATTAACAATAATTCTACTGGGAACCATTTAATCTATGAAGGTTATAATTTATAACCTATCTAAGTTCCCCGCGTCTAACAAAGTTTTTCTTTATTCCAGCGTCAAAGAGTCTAGAGAAACCGGTTATTTGTTGCTAAACTGAATAGACCTGCGAGTACCGTTACAAAGTCAATCGGTAAATCGCTGCCAATCATAACGTTTACCAACGCACCGAGGAATAAAGTTATTCAAATATAGAAATTCCTAGTCATACATAATTTTCGTCTGATGTTGAAAGGGCTCAGTAAAAAGGCATTGGGATATGAGATCAACAATCGAACAACAATAACAATGAAATTGCGTTACAAGTAAAACTGTAAATATAACAGTAAGCAAGCGGCCGGACTCTGCGTGTTCGTATAATAGAATTTTATTATTAATTCGTTGCAATTTTTCAGTTTTTTTTTTTCTTTAGCGAGTTCTTGGAAGAAGTTTAATGAATTTATCGTAAACAAGGTGCTTGGCATCTGGTGAAAATATATTGTCTACGTGGTTCCACGATGGATCTTCTATCCGAATAGAAGCCTTTAGATTCCCCAGTTTCGAAGCCAGCCAGGCAACATCCTACCAACAGAAAAATATAATCGAAATCTGTAATCAGTCTTATTGGAGTGGATGGGAGGAGGAAAGAGAAAAAGCTTTAATAAGTTAGAAAACGTATATACCCCCGGAGCAACAACCTGAGAATAAATAAAAAAATTCCATATTATTAAGTAGCCTAATGTATACATGTTCACAAAAGAGCTTTTCTAATTTTTAATATGACTATGTTAAGATTTTGTACTTTGTCATTTTCGCCCCAAAAAAGGAAGACAGGACAAGTGACTTTACTCAAATCGTAAGGCCGGAGGAGTAGACTGTCCGTAACGCAACTCATTCTCCAAAGGGCCGAAATCATATCGTTGAAAAGTCTGACCTATCAGTTACAATTTTGTTATATTAATTGAAGCTGTTTGTTGTTTTAACTAGTAAACTACAAGAATGAATAGCTACCTGCTTTAAAATTCTGAAGAAAATGTGCCGCTGTTCTAACCTGAAGTTCCCGCCGGATTGTGTCCGTCAATTACAGGAAGAAGATTCTGTTTAACATCGTCAAATTGAAATTAATAATTGTGGTAAGATGTAGCTAACGTCACTTATTAAGACTTGAAGCTAGAAGAAAAACCAGAAATTTGTCTGGTTTCATCCATGAACACGCAACAAGATGCAGCTCATAAGCTTACCACGTCGATATCTCGATATTCATCATTTCCTGTGGCAAATATAGGGATTTTGACAAAGGGAGTAACGCAAGAAAAGATTGGGACCGCAAAATGTTTTCCTGAAATTGTTTCGTGGCGAATCTACTGGTTCGTATGCGCGCACTCCAAGAATCCGGAAGATAATCTGATGAATTCCGATTCAAAATCACAGGATGGGTTCATTTAAACGAATAATTTGGATTCGTAAATTTTTTTATATTACTTACAACTAGATGATTCACGAACGGAGCTTGTAAATGAAGTCCAGTCATTGACTCGGCAACAGATGACGCGGGTGCTAGTCCGATCATTATATCGATCTTCGCGTTCAATTCCGGACGTAAAGACATGCAAACAAAAAACATCGCACATCCCATCGAGTGGCCTTATTTGAAGAAAGTAAATTAGACCTGTAAGTGTAAATGAAATCTTAGATATTTTTAAAAATTAATAGGCATTACGTTACCGACATAACTCATTGTACTGCGTCCTGTCTTGGCCAGAATGTAACTTATCACTGCAGGAATGTCATAGTTTCCCATTTCGTCGAATCTTTTGAGTTTTGACAAGTTTCCTCAAATCAGTGTTGCACCCGTTTCAGTGATGCAAAATAAAATGTTAACTCACGAAAAATTCCAATAAGCTTCTTGCGAAGGATCAAGACTGACATGCTTGCGTGAATAAGTATTACCTCGGGCGTTCCCAAGCCACACATCATACAAGCCAGTGTCGGCCAAGATGTACGCTGCGGTTGGTTGGTTATAGACACGATTAAGGAAAATCACTTTTATTATAAATGAGAAATTGATAAATCAATCGTTAATCGAGGCGTTAATTACCTAGGGCTTGATTGCTAGGAGTGAGAAGCCATACATTGTCAGTGTTGAGAAATCCGTGTTGAAGAAAGACAACCGGTTTTTTTATTTTGGGATTGGGGACCTGTCCCTTACCGTATGGAATACGATGCAGTTCGAGAATGTATCCGTCTTCAGTGATTATTTCGTGGATTTCAACAGGATAGCCTCTACTTGCAATTATTTCAACCTAAACATATTTGTTAGAAGGCACGATTCAAATTTAGATATAGGCCTATTTTGAAACGGATAACTTACCGTAGTCATTTTAGCTTCGTCAGTACTTTGGTACTCGTTTTCGTAAAACAATTGCTTGGCATTTTTAGTGGTTATGGGTGTACCTTCACCCAACCAATTTGTAAGCCATTCATTGGTGTACTGAATGCCTTCACCCTGTGTTTCATTTTTCAAATTCAAACTTAACTGAAATGGAAACGTTGCGGACGTGAAGACCAAGCAAAAACATCCGACAAAATAATGGAAAGTTATAGCCGCACAGTTCATTGCCGCAATTGAAGGATGAACCGGGATGAACAGTTTAATCCTGGCAAAAGTGGCCTGCAGAATTAAACCTAAATATCCCGAAAATAATTTAATCAGAGATGAAAAAGACTGTGGGCTGTGTCACTAATCGTGAATAATAGCAAGAGTTTAGTCTATCCTTGTCAATAATGCATTCTTGTTCCTTTTTAAAATTTTCCTTTTAGTACGAACCAGGATCTTAAGTTCTTTTAGTTTCTGATGAATTTGTACATGTATAAGCAAGCGATAGCTATGGTTCCCCTTTATATGTTTTTTTTTTCTTTATAAAGAGTTTAATTAATTAAACCTTCAGCCCTTCGGGCTACTATTCCGCTTGCGGGAATCGTAAGGATTTTACTTTTTGGATCAGGATATTAATCATATTAATTTCTAATATTACCAACGATTTCGGTTCAAATTTCATTTTGCAGTGATTTTTTCAGGGTGAATTGCATTTACTATTGCCGTTCAAAACCTTTTTATTGCCTCTTTCAGTTCAACTACTAACTTTAAGCGTCGTCATCGGTCGTCATCTGCTGTGTGAAACGTGAACGTCAACGTAGATCAAAGTGAAAAAAACTAAAGACAACAAAAATTGGGCCCTTTTAAAAAATGTCAAGTTATGCAGAATAGCAAGATAAAATCGTCGTTCAGAAGAACGCGTACTTTCCGCACGAGCCGTGCTCCTTGCTCTATTTATTGGTTGACTTTGGCGTTTATTGATCTATACAGCACGTAATTTTTTCCTTCACTAATAGATGGATATTTAAACTTTATTTACCCAGACTTAACCAAGTAGCATGCAAATTGTATTGGATACAAAAGATACAAAACCTCGTCATAAAATCTTTCCACCGAGTACTTGGCGCGTCTTAGCGTACTTGTAAATAACAAAATATCGTTCGGTAGTACACAAGGTGTTGATGTAAACTGAACTGAGTTTTCAAAGTCCTGTACCGTCCCTGCTACATATTTATGTGACTCACACAGTTAGCTTTCCATGGTGCAACAGAACCGCCAAGTCCATAGTCAGGAAAACCTGGGTCTTATAATGTACTATGCTACCGTTATATTATAATATAGCAGATAACGGAATCATATCGACATTTTACTGTACAGCTGGATGGAGAACTGAAAGAATTGGATCGGGGGCAACCCAGAATTCATACGTGGACCGTATAAAGATTATTATAAAAATATTGAACGAGCCAGCTACCCATTTTGAGAATTATCATGGAACTATCATAACGCACTCAGTATACTCACCAGTCTATGTGTGTATAGTTTCAATAAATGAAAAAAGTTGATGTAATTATAAGATCCCTCGACAATGGAATTGAGGTTAAGTTGTTCCAACCGTAACTAAAATCTTACAGTTCTACGAACTAGGCTATTTTATTACTAAGAACTGCCTTCGAAACTTCGTGCCGAAATTTGCCCTCACGCCTCGCTGCCCAAGTGAGAGCTGTAGAGTGCAACTCCCGCAGCATATATTTTGTTATTACTTTTCCGCCAATGGCAAAAATTCAATGTCATCCTTACACGTTGAATAGATTTATCTATACTCTGCATGCACCAGCCTTCCAGTCATTTTTAAAATTATTATAATTACAATTTAGCCTACTGTTTTTTATTGTAATTTATTCCATGTATTTACATTTCATTCCAATTGTTCTTTCTGCGAATCCGCTATTATTCATAGTATAAAGAAAAATCAAAATTTACCTATTATTGTTCGATACACTAAAGCTGCATTTTTAAATTATTAGCCTTTATGGATTTAAAACAAATAATAATTATCCGTAAGTTAAATAACGAGGCTTATAGGAATCTCCAGCTCCATAGGTGACATGTTCAGAATCTTCGGCCTCTCTTATATTACCACCAAACATGCATTCTTCATAACTTGGAGGAGCTACATTTTAAAATAAAAAATATGGTGGAATGAAAGATGAGGTTAGTCTTGACTTATTTTATGAAAGGGGAACACAAGATTGTTATTATACTTACGAAGATCTGGATAATCATTTGCAATCAGTGAGGCTATTCCATCACCCGAGTTCGCAACGTTCGACGAACTGTCGCTTTGCGTTGGCGTGGTGTGACCAACGATTCTCGGTTGAAAATTAGCAAAAGAGCTGCGTAGAGGAACGTTGCCGATAAGTAGGTTATGGAAAACATTCAGGTTGAAGGAAAGTGCTCCAGGATCTACAGAAAACTGCGCTGTCGCGACTGAATTAATAAAAAACCAGTATTCTAATATACTTTCACAATATTAAATAATTTCACCGAGATGCTGTAGGATACGTCGATAATATTGCAAAACTGGAGATTGGAAGAGACAACAGGAGGAATTGTGATGGGATGATTTTCCCATACCTGAGCCACTTTGAATTTTCCTTTTATGGATTCGTGGATAACTCTCTCGTGGAATTCGGTCCCACGTGTTGCGTGAAAACAAGTTTTCTAAAAAGAACATTAAAATATAGTCAACAACATGGACGTCATGGTCATGGTAGTTCATTTTCTCTTCTCTCACTTCTATGATCTGAACTTTTGTTCCGCGCATAGTCTTTCTGCTCAAGTTCTCTACTTCGGCGTTAAAGTAAATTTTCTCTCCTGGAACGTAACCGCAACGATCCAGCCACAATTTTGCGGTTATTGGGTTTGATTTGCAACAAAGAATTCCCAAAGTCTTGAAGCCGCTCGCTTGAACTGGTATCTTATGAATGAATTATAGAAATAAATCAGCTTATTGAAAAAATTAACATCTATGACTCGATTGACTCTATGAAATATTTAGCCTACGCTCGATTCAGGAATAGCATTGAGGTCCATTATCGAATTAACTGTGATAGGAATCTTGCATTCATGGTTCCACTTCAAGCGCCTGTAATTTTTTCGTATATTACCAAAGATATACATGTTAATAATCGATGGTAGATGAAACTAAATCGAGAAATTCTATACAGGATCGCGCAGGAACGAAATCACCATAAAATAATTTAAATGAAAAATTACCGTTCATAAACAGCTCGAATAGTGTAACGGACGTTCCCATGGACTCCTTCGAATGAAGATGGAATTTGATGCGGCAATACAAATGAAAATGGAAATTGGTGTTGTCCTTTAGCCAACGTAAGACGATTGGTCCCTGATAATATGTTTTGTTTGTGTGATTCATATGATATTTGAATATCCAAATAGTATGTCAGATATTTTACCTCCTCCGTTGATAGTGACCCTGTGCTTAAAGTAATTTTCACTGGATCCAAAGTGGACCGTAATGTTTTTGACTTGGGTATGTGAACGTCCATTACGATAAACCGTGTTCATTTGTTGCTCCGTTCTGGTAAATGAAACTTGAGCTGATCCACGACACTCGACGTAAATACCTACAACGAAATAGGATTAGAGATATGTCAAAAGTTACGTAATTTAATGACGATGACATAATATTGTACAGATATTATCATGGTAAAAATTTCTGCAGTTGACACAAAATTACAATCATTAAAATTAACTGCACATTACCATTCACAATTTTGGGTTCGTCATTCCAAACGTGAACACTTCCCTTAATTTCTTGGCCAGGTAGAAACACACAACTACCATTATCTAAAGTGACATAAAACTTGGCCAACACCATGACTGCGGCACGTCAATATCGTGTTTGAACCTGACGTTAGAAACACTCATTTGCCACTTGCCAAACAAACTTAAAATCCAGTTCGATAAGGGATTTTCTTCAGCGATAGTGTTATCTAATCTCGAATGCTTTTGATCGTCAGTGTACCTCGTCGGACGAATAATTACATCATTTCTGAAAAATGTTTGTGGCAATTCAACTTCCAATTTTAAAACATGATGTAACAATCTGTATTAACACTATTGCGCATCAATATTTACCTTGTTTTTAAAATGTAGGTACTGGATTGCCCATCAACACACATTCAAAAAAGCCCATCAGCAACTTCAAAAAAACAACAACGCGTTTTCGTGATCAAAACTTTATTGACAAAAGGAAACTTGTAAGATGGATTTAGTTCGATTTAAAATTTATAGTTTAACAATAATCAGTTAATCACTAATGTCAATATTTCGTAAATAACCACACTTGAGCGATCGTGGATCTACATAGCTAAAAAAAACTAGCCAGTTGTTTGAAGTATAGGAATAATCTTGTCATAAAGTAGTCGTCTGGCATCCGGCGAAAAAAGATAGTCCATGTGATTCCATAGTGGATCTTCTATTTGAATAGAAGCCTTGACGTTTCCTAATCTTGATGCTAACCAATCTACACTCTGATTTAATGAAAAACACGACATTAATATTTCAAAAACAACAAAATGGCTTTCCCAAGCACTTGAGAGATTTTTTGCAAAATATTATTTTAGCCTACTACCTCGGGAGTTATCACCTAAGCAAACGACAAAAAAACAAATTTAATTTTTTGCGCTTTTTGATAAAGTATATAAATTAAAAATCAACAACAACTTGTTGATTATATAAACTTACTTTGTCATTTTGACTCCAGAAAAGGAAGACCGGACAAGTGACTTTACTCAAATCATATTCAGGAGGAGTAGATTGTCCGTAACGTATCTGATTCTCCAACGGACCGAAATCATATCGTTGGAAAGTCTGTCCTGTAATTAAAATAGGAAAAATTAAATTTCAATAATAAACAGAAATTTTTAGATAAAAAAATTTCCGTAAAATACCATCTGCATTGTAAATCTGAGCAAAATGGGCAGCTGTTTTAACAGAAGTTCCCGCAGGATTGTGTCCGTCAATTACAGGTAGAAGTTTCTTTAAATCAAATTTTAAATTGAAATTGCCTGAGAATAAGTGAACTATATTTTGAAACTTACCACATCTAAATCGCGGTAATCGTCACCAGTGGCGACGAACAAAGTGTTCCGACAAATGGAATAGCGCAGAAAAAGATTGGGACCGCAAAAGGTCTTCCGGAAATGATTCCATACTGAATCTACTTCCTGGTACAAGCGCACTTCGAAAAACCTAAAGAAAGTCTAAGAATTTCCATTCAATATATCATTTGTTTCTTAATATACCTTTCGTGAATAACATACCAACCACTGATTCACAAAGGGCGCTAGAAAACGAATACTTGTCTTAGACTTAGCCAGGGAAGATGCAGGCGCCAGTGCGATCATCACATCGATCTTGGAGTTTAATTCAGAGTGTAAGGACATGCAAATGAAAAACGTGCCAGATCCCATCGAGTGGCCAATCCAACTCATCGTACTGCGCCCTGTCTTGGCCAGAACGTAACTTATCACCGCAGGAATGTCATAATTTCCTATTTCGTCGAATCTTTTGACAATTTTCCTCAAATCAATGCTGGTTCGCCCATTTCAGTGTCACAGTCAAATAAAATTTCAACTTACGAAAAATTCCAAAATTCCTCTTGCGAAGGATCAAGATTGACATGCTTGCGTGAATAAGTATTACCTCTCGCATTCCCAAGCCACACGTCATACAACCCGGTGTCGGCCAAGATGTAGGCTATAGTTGTTTACGCAATATACACCAACTTAATATAAAAACAAGATGAATATGAAATATAATGTGGAATCGATCACACTTACCGAGGGCTTGGTCGTTCCGAGTAATGAGCCAAACGTTATCTGAACAGAGAAATCCGTGTTGAAGAAAGACGACCTTCTTTTTTAGATGAGGGTTGGGCACCTGACCCTTGCCTGACGGAATTCGATGCAATTCCAGGATATAACCGTCACCTGTAGTCACTTTGTGAATTTCAACGGGATAGCCTCGTTTGGAAATAATTTCTACCTGCATATATTCACATAAATGTTGTTCATATTATTTATTTATAGCGAAATTTTTAAAAAAGGATGTCTTACCGTAGTTAATTTCCCTTCGTCAAGGCGGTCGTTTACTTGAAGTACCAACAAACAAATAAACAGACAATTTATAGCTGGAACCTTACAATCCATTATTGCTCAAATGAAAGATACATGAATCAGGGAAGAATAACTGCTGCTAATGATGATGTATGGAATTATGAAAAATGATTGTGTCGACACTATAGTGATGCTTTGTTTCTTCCACTGCCCACACTGTTTGCTGCGCTACTGTGTTGTATGTCGGTACGTACAATTGATGAATTGCTTTTCCGGGTTGCTCTTTACGGAAAAAAAAGAGCGCCACGCTCAAACCGTTGGTTATTGTCATCACATGATCGAGTACGTACAGAGCTAACACGATTTTTAAAAAGCGGGAATCTGCGGCAGAATACCACAGAACAGCGCAATACTACCGGCATATAACACTGAACTAGTTGGAGAATCCGTTAACTTGTCGTTGTCCTTGCCCTACTTCCGCTTCGTTGCAAGCAGTACGTCCGCTCAGCATTCCATATAAAATACAGGATCTTGTATTTTTCCACGCATTGAATTTGAATTATCAGAAATCACCAAGACGACGTACGTTAAAATGAATAATGATAAGCAGCGCATTTTGAAAAAAACAAAACAAAAAAAAAACACCTTTAAATTTCGAGAGGGAAATCTTGATTGGCAGTTTCTGAGGCAAGCGTTGTCACAGAAAATATAATGCTGTTCGCAATAAAGAGCGTAAGATAACAAAGAAAAAAACAATATATATATATCCGTCACATGTTCTATACCAGTATTTGATTATTTATAATGAAGAATGATTGAGTCTGTCAATGTTATTTGCACGACGCGTGAGCTGATTTCTTGTTGGGCAGTTCGACAGTTGCTGTTACATAGGATCTTGGGTGAATTAAATGTCATGTCTCTATTAACCTCTGGCAGTTCTGGTCACATTTGATGGCAGTGCAACATTATTATCACTATTAGGCACCGCGTAGTAAGGCGAGGGCAAAAGACTGAGGACACGATTGTAGAGAAGCTCGTTGACATTCACTGACCAGAGAAAGTCCCAGTGGTTAAAATATGGGTAGTCGACACGGATGGAAGCTTTGAGGTTTGGCAATTTCGAAGCCAGCCAAGCGACATCCTTAATTTTAAAAAAGGGAAAAGAAAAGGCAAAAAAAAAATGTGTTGTTTAGTGCCATTTTCATTCTTTCAACAATCATTTGAAAATGGGTTTGTATATACTTCCGGAGTTGTTAACAAATCGTTTTCACCCCAAAATAAATAGACCGGTGCCGTGACCAATTTCAAATTATATTCAGGGGGTATTCCTTGACCTGCATAATAATTTACCAGAAATGATCAATTTTATTGTTAAAAGATTTGGTTTGCATAAAGTGGAACTACTGAAATGCTTATCAAATAAGATACCGTAGTGTTCAAAATTTCCCTGAGGTCCGTAGTCGTATTTCGTGAACGTTTGACCTAAATAGACGGAATGAAATAAATCAAAAAGTGCACACAGCGCACGAATCAGTCATAATAATAAATCCGGCATGGTGTTTTCTGTGGGAGCGCTATTGCTTTATATTATTCATGAATGAGTTTTACTATATGCATAATACGCACCCAAGTTGAAGCTCTTGGCAAATTGCGATACTGTCCTGACGGAAGTACCAGACGGATTGTGTCCCGAAATGACTGGAAGCGCCGTCTGATAAAAAGGAGACACAAAAAGTCAAAACATTTTCAAAAGTAAAAAGAAAAAAAGAGATTTCCTCCTTACAATGTTGAAATTGTGTGGATCGGCACCGGCAATAAGGAAAATGAGATTGCGGCACATCGTAGCTTCCTTGAGGGTCCGCTCGCAAAATACTTCTCGGATTCGACGATGGATTCCAGTGTTGGGCAAAAAGGCTCGCGTTCGAATTAGCCGGAGAAACGTCTTATTGTCATAGTATAAAAGAGAATTTCGTGATTATGGCGAAACTTTTTCAATGCAGTATACGCACTAATAATAAAACATGTAACTGGGACTGCGGAACTTAATAAAAACAAAGCGAACGAGAATAAAGAATGGAAACGCAACGAAAGCCAATTTAGTTTAATTGAATTGAATGAGAAAACTTTTGCCGCGTATAATTTGTACTTCAATTGGGTCGACGAAGGCGGCCGACAGTCTGACGAAACTTTTGACGTTGGCTACAGAAGCAGCCGGCGCTAGAGCCATCATGACTTCAATTTGGCTATTCAGATGTGGATTGGTGATCATCGCTACCCAGAAAACCGCCGTTCCTATACATGTTCGTTAAAAGCATTTTAAGAATAATTTAGTTTACAATTTACGGTCATTCAATCTCTCCAAGAAGTGTTGGTTAAACACAGAAACAGTTTGAAATTTTTCGTAAACTCTATATTCAATACCCATGGAGTGACCGATATACGTCAACTTCCTACTTCCGGTCTTTCTTAGGACGTAATTTATGCAGGCAGGGATGTCGTAACGTCCAATCTCGTCCCACCTATAGTAAAGAAATTGGAACATTTGATGAAATGTGAACTATTCCAATGTGTAAATGAATACTGACGAAAAGTCCCAGAATTCCTCCTCGTTCACGTCCAGACTGACGTGTCTCTTGGAGTAAGCGTTGCCGCGTGCGTTGCCGAGCCACACATCTATACGTTCGTAGAGAATGTACACAATGATGCATGGTTATCTATTTAATCATTTATTATGAAATGAAATTATTACCAAATCCTCGGTCCGCTAGGATGAACGCTGCATTTGGCAAGACGAATATACAGATTAGTTACACATTCTTGAATAAGGAGTTGCAGTTATTTTACGTGATTTACAAAACTTGCGTACAAAAAAAAGAGAAAAGAATGTGTGATTACCCAAAGCTCTATCTGTGGGATTGATCAGCCAATCAGCATCGCTATTGAGAAGTCCGTGCTGCAAGAAAACCGGCCGTTTCGGTCCTTTTTGTCTTGATAGCGCCGTCCGACCGTAAGGAATTCGATGTATCCCTTGAAATTCATTATTGAAAGATAATTTATTTATCTTGGCCTATTTAGACTTTTACGATCGACACTCAATATGACGTATAAAATAGTGATGAGCCAGCTATACCATATATACAATTCCCTACAAATACGTTACGTTTCCCATATCATTACGTTAACTTGTTTAAAAGTGAAAGTCGGACAAACTCGTTTGAACAGAAAAACAGCTGCTTGTTTTTTTGTTTTTTTTTTGTCTATGAATTTCGTGGATTTCATCATGTAACGATGACGAAAAAGGAAGGGGAACACGAGCCGAATAAACGACATATGCACAAAACGACGTATGTTATCGTGTTGCTGTTCATATGGATTGACGCGGAAACTAGTTGTTGCGCTTACGCACAGAGGACAGGAAGTGAAGACAAAACAAGACACATTTACGTTACCTAACAGGTATCCGTCTTCGGTCAATACAGTGTGCAGTTCCACGGGATAACCTCGATAAATGATAATCTCGGGCTGAAACAAATATGTAGAATTTGTTTTTAATATCACGAAATTAAATACAGATCAGAAATCAGAACAAAAAACATATACAAAACGAGAATATAGCTAAATAGATTATCGTGAAATTTCATCTATATATACGTAATAACGTGCGGTCTGTTGAAGATGAAAACTTTCCAAGTGCAAGGGTGTTGTCATTGCCTCAGGTATGCCCCATCAGAGTATCGTACCATACAGTCTCTCTCTTTCTTTAACTCACTTCTCTCTGTAGTATGAATCTGAACTTTCCCTTTTTTTTCCTCTCTCTCTCTCTTTCTCTCTCTCCTCCCATGTCCAAGCCCATCTCCGCATCATCTGCGGTTCTCTTCTAATATTTTCTCTCTCAGTTTAGGAGAAGAAAAACAACTACCTTGACCTAATTCAAGAAAAGTATCCGAAATCGCTTAGGAACCACTTTGAAAAGAAAACGAGCAGCTCTTTTCCCTTTCTTCTATTAACAAGGAACCTTTCAGCGCATCCGTCCGGAAGGGTCAGGTAATTCAGGTATGTTATGCGCCCTCAGTCTGACCCCATTTTCTATAGACTTCAAACACTTTCCCTCTCTTTCATCGTCGTCTTTTTAAATTGATATTTTACCCTCCGGTAAGGCCAGGTGATGGTTTTCAAACCCCTTCTTTACGCTAGTATTCCGCCAGTATAAATATATATATATGGTGTCGAATAAGAGGGACAACAATGAAAGTGATGGATGCGAAACATTTTCACTTACACTGGACATGTAAGCTTCTGGACTAACTGGAAGCCGTGGATTGTTGCGTCGTCCTCCGCCTACACCGCCAAAGCCACCAGAAGAAACGCCCGATTCACCGTTCCTGTTACCGAATGGTAAAGTTCCCCAAACGCTGCTGGGTATTGGTAGTAATAGTAGTAGTAGTACTGGGATCACGAAAGCATTCGGTATAATACAGATAGACCACATGGCGCACAATTTGAAAATGACGAAATGTTCCGATGCGTTATTATTGTTATGATAAAAGTTCTCGATTAAGTATATAAATCTGAGGAGATTGGCACTTTTGATTGTTTTTGCGCCCGGCAGCACTATAATAAATGATCCCCAACGCTATAAAAACAAACAGGTACGTTCAATATGAAAAGGGAAACTGTACACTAGAATAGCGACTGCTCAACTTGATCATCGCCATGTAACTGGATGGAAGAGGACTTGGTCACAATATATTGCCAGCCTTCTCTGTTGGTTCGCGCTAGCTGGACTCTATATAGTGTGGAGACTGTATATAGGAGCGCTTCGCTATATACTCTTTTTTCTTTTTTTCGTTCTCTCTCTCTAGTTTCTTACTGTATACGAACGACGACTGGGAGAGACTAACACACTGGCAGAACCAGTAAGAACACGAGCAATAGGGAAGTGAGAAGAAGTCCCAGGCTGGCGAAGAGAGTAGAGAAATGGGAGGCTCTCTTGGGGCGGTCGGATGACCTGAAAACAAAAAGTACAACAAAAAAAAAAAGTTTCGCTGCCGCTCTCTCCTTCCACAAGCCCGTTCCTTCTAACAGTTAACCGCAGTCAAGTTCCATCTTGGATCGGCCACTCTCCCATGACGATTTGCTGTCCCTACTGCTGTAGTACCACCGTATTCATGTTGAATAACAAACAAACAACAACTACTGTATAGATTGTTCAGTTGCACGATCGTGATGTTAATCGCGATGTATGTTCCCATTGAGAATGCTCCGTGTGTCTTGGCATACAAAAGTTAGGCAATCAAATTCCAAGAGCGTCTTTATTCTAGCGGTATATATAATGTAAGAAATGCATAAATTGCCGACGGATTGTATAGATACGACAGCGATGACTGGTTTTCTGGTTTGCACTCGGGAGAAAGCAGTTTGCCTCATTTACGAAAACTAACATAATTTAGCGCAAATTGGGATAATCAAACATTGTGGACATCAGCATCTGAGTGGTTTTATTTGTTATGTTTATTGTTTCATACCGCCTCTGTTCGGTACGGTGCGTCGATTTATACAAGCCGAATAAAGGAATGGATGAGGCATTGAGGCTGCTGCTGTACACGTCTTCATTAATTTTGGAAATTTGGAACTTTTATGGAAGTGCGCGAGTCATTAACGGAACAGTGGCATTATATGGTTGTAGAGCAATTCGTTCACGTTGATGGACCAAAGAAAGTCCCAGTGGTTGAACAATTCGTCGTCTATTTGAAACAAGCCCTGTACGTTACCGAGCTGACTGGCCGCCCATTCACTGTCCTACAAAATCCGTATGGCAGATAAAAATTGTCATTTGTTAATTTCTATATTTAAAATCAAGAAGCGTGGAGCATTTATTTGCAAGTTCTCTCTTTTTCTCTTACTTCGCGAGTCGAGATGAGATCGTTCAGACCGTAATAGAGATAGACGGGTGCCGTGACTTTGCTCATATCATAGACAGCCGGGTCAGGTGTACCGTAAACCTATACGTTTATCAAATTGGATTAAATTCAAATTGTTCAGAAAAAGGAAGAAGAATCAAAATGATTGGTTTTATTTAAACCTCCAAGTTTGCCTTTTTGCCCAGGTCGTAGTGTTGGAAGATCTCCTTGCCTAAGCGAGTATAAAAATAAAAACAAAAACAAAACAAAAACCTGAATGGCAATTCCAAACTGTCACGCGACATAGAAAACCAGTTACCTGTGTTATAATGCTGGGCGAATTGAGCAATTACCCGAATCGAAGTCCCCTGAAAGAGATGAGCATTCACCGACGGCAACAGGTTCTACATCAAGAAATTGGTATTTTAGGATATGGTACAAAAAAGAATTGAAAGCGATCACATTTAGCATCGATAAAAACGTCATTTCTTCATCCAACTGTATGCAGTTTGGAATTGTTCACTTGTCAACGAAAAATGTTATCTCATTTTGTTTTTTTTTTCTTCTCTACTCTCTTTCACGGCAGCAGCCGTGACGGTCGGTTATTTCTGTCCCCCTTTTTTCCTTTCGGGCATTGTTTGCCAATCAATCTACCTCTCGGATGTCGACACGATATTTTCTCCAGAGAACTTGAAAGGGAGAAGAAAAAAAAATAACTTGTCGCTGAATGCATGGTCCTCACAAATATATATATATTTTTTTCAATCGTCCTCTAGCGCACAGTTTTCTTCTATTAGAGAGTTGCCAGCTGTAAACTGTTGTGTGTATACAAGACTTCTCGCTGATTTCTCTGACCTGCCCAGTGTGTGGAAGCGTTTAGAATGTGTAGTGTTTACACTGTGTTTCGCACTTTCGCCCATCAGAGAGTCTGCATAGCACCACCACATTGCACGCATACACTAGTCTTATACACACAACATAGGTATAGAATAATACGTTATTATTATTAATTTTTTTTTTTTCAATTCCAAAACAAAGGCGTGCCGTGAGACATTCTCAACGGCATTGTGGGTCTTAATGTATAACTAACTGCGAGCCTGTGCTCTAACTAAAGAAAACCAACTTTCAATAGTAGCAGCACGATTTCTTTATTCACGTTCAAGCATATTCGTTTATAACTATCGATTCATAAGGAACCCTGTGAACAGTATACGCCAACACGTTATTGATTTATCTTCGAAAAAGGAGAAGTTTCCGTGCTATATATCATACTCACCAAATCAAAGTTGTCCGGATTGGCGCCAGCGATCAAGAAGAGAATATCACGACAGAACGATGCCTTGAAGAAATTGCGTTCGCACAATCTTTTTTGAAACGTTCGCAAAGTCATATCTTGATCGAAAATAGCTTTTTTCGGCATCTTGTCCATCACAACCTGTGCCGCATCAATTCAAGATATCCATCACTTAAAATTCACAGCTGGATTTCGTCAAGGGTTTTGTAGTTTTAAGGTTATAAATTCGGACTCCAATAATTTACCGCTAATCGAGCGATGATTGGAGAAACGAGCCGGAATGGGCTGCGCAAGTTGTGTTTGCTGGAAATGGGTGCCAACGCCAACATGCGGTGCACTTTCGAATTGAGTTCTGGGTGCTGAATCATGGCGATGAAGAAAAGGCCCGTTCCCAGCGAATGTCCAGCGTACACCAACTTGTCCCAACCGGTAACAGCCAGGACAAAGTGGATGCAGGCCGGAATATCGTAGTAGCCTATCTCGTCCCATCTGAATAAATAATAACACCACACCCGATATTAATAACACGATCATATTATTCAGCGCTGTATTATTTTTAAAAGAGAAATGAAGGAACTGCTGAATCACTCACGAATATTGCCAGAACTCTGGATCTTGATCAGGATCGAGTTCTACGTGATTGCGGGAGTAGATATTTCCACGTGTGTTTCCCATCCAGACATCTGCGTTCGTATGTATAACCACTCAAATTCTCTCAAACTAGTCTACTATGATTATGTATGATGATGTTTTTTTCTATCGTTAATTTTAATTGTTGATATTACCGTAACCGAGATCAGCCAGCCGGAAAGCTATAAATAGAAGAAATAAAAGGGGTGGACGTTAATAATTTATGTAAAACAAGGTCCCAACATAAGCCTAACATCAACCAAAATAAAAAAAGATAGAAAATAGCGCTCAAACCGAGAGATCGATGACTTGGGTTAAGTAACCAGCAGGCGGATGAGCTAAAGACACCGTGTTGCAGAAACACTGGGCGACCTTTTCCTTCTGTCGCTTCATAATCGTGGATTCTACCGGTAGTTCCGTTCAATGGTGACAATCCGTTATGTCTCGGAGGGATGCGATGGAGCTCCAGTATGTACCCATCGGCTGTTATTTATACATTTTGAGGTTTTTTAATTTCTTTTTGTTTTTAATGTTTTTGGTTTGGTTTTTACAGTGGCCATGACGGCAGCAGAACTTATGTAATTGCATCAGCAAGCACACAGTATGAAAATAATTGTCGAAAGAGGATCAAAATGCCGTGCGGCTCGCATAGTTTACCTGTGGTCACGTGATGGATCTCCAACGGATACCCGCGGTTCCTGATGATTTCTGGCTAGAAAAAAAAGAAACACTTTTCTTTTAAAACGGTATATACGTGCACTGCATACTGTACACACTACACTGTTAAGCGACTTAAAAATAACAATAGAAAGAAAAGGAAAACGTGCAATCCCGGCGATGGATGTCAACACGCAAGAAATCCATATAGAAAGAGAGCGTAGATAATCGCATGTCCCGATGATATTACAACCCCTACTTGTTCCTACCTTTCTTCTAGCGACAGCCAACAGTGCGCTGATGACAGGTGAAAAAAAGGCAATTCAAATGTCATCAGTTCTCACTCACTATTTTGGATGTCGAGAGTAGGCGGTAAAGTTTAAAAAAAAAAAACAAGAGATGGTGATTGAATTGATGTCAAGATTGCATAATAAGGAAGTTGGGAGAAATAGAGAGAAGAAGAAACTCAGCTGTTCCAATTAAGCTTTGCTTTAAAAACAGTAAAAAAAAGGGAATGAAGAATTCTATAAACTTTCAGGTATTCGAATATATTATAGACGGTGTACAGTCCAGTCTGTAAGAGTATATAATATAATATGTCAAAAGAAAGCTACGTATAGTGGCAACTGATACGAGCCACGATATGGACATATAGGGGCAGGTGGATTATACTGGATGAAGCGGAGCTTATTTAGCTCTATAGCGATATAGGTAAACTAAGGGTCAGCGAGTCAGTTCCGTTTTCCATTAGTTATAGGATAGGTACTCTCAACCTTCTCAACAGCACAAACACATGCTGCCTTCCTTTTTCTACAGTTTTTAAACAGTGTCACGGGAAGAGGGGAGGTGGGGTTTAGTGACCTTTTCTTGATGGCTCATTTTAATCCCTCACTCTCTCTCAAGAAAAAAACTCGTCACAGAGTCGACGACCCTGAATGGGAAATCAAGTCACAACCTGATGGCCTTCAAATGGCCAGTCAAACGTCAAGTCCAAGAATCAAAGAAGAGAAAATGATATAATAAACGATAAAAAATATTCACGTAAGAGACCACTGTACCGAAGTCATGTAGGCCTCTGGATCAAACGGCAGTCTGACGTCGTCCGAATGGAAAGTTTTGTCCTCCGCATCGTCCAATGTCCAGTCCTGTGTAAACTCTTCTTCTTCCACGTTGATGTTGTTGTCAGGCACTTGATTGGTCCTCCGCCGGAATAGAAAACCACCAAACATTCTGCTGCTGCTGCTGCTGCTACTGTCATTGCTGCTGTTGTTGGTCGATGTGGCGTCCAGCGACGCGGATGTCAGTAGCAGGAGACAACACCACCACCAAAAGATGCCCACCATGGAAGAGAAGCGCAACATCCGTCGAAACCCGTCGTCATTATAGTTCCAAACCTGCATAACGGGTAGCAGCACTATTGACATCAACAAAAAACAACCAACAAAACGGAGTTGAATTCAGTATTGTCTCGTGGCTCAGTGTCAGATATTTTGTTTTGTTTTAATTTTTGTTTTTGCCGTCGATTCACTGAGCGTTCGCCCAGTCTGTTGTTCAAAAGAAACGAGGGAGCGTCGAGTGCGGTGGTGCGAGTTGAGCGCAGTGCACGTCAGTCGCCAGTCGGGACAGAACTGCCAGCTTCAACTGATTCCTTGGCTCGGTCATGTATATATATATATACATAGCGTGTGTATACCGTAGCTGAGTAGTATGGCTAGGGTATAGTAGTATAGTATAGTGTGTATACAACAACAGCAGCAACAACACGTGAACACTCCCCCTTTTTTTTTCTTCTTCTTCTTCTTCTTTTTCTTTTCTCTTCTCTTTCTATCTATCTATCTTTTCTTATATATTCTTTATTTATAAAAATATATATTTTTTCTTTTTATTATTCTTGCTGGTTCGGACGGTTGGACATGTCCAGCCAACTAGGCAGGAACCAAATGCTCGCTGCTGGAACCAAGATATCGCGCCCTTTTTTGATGCTCCACTGCCCGGCCCTTAGCTAGAGTCCCTTCTTTCCTTTTTTTTCCCCCCTATTTTCTTTTCGTTTCACCCTATAGTTTGGATAGATATACACATTATATGTATTATGTATTATACGTATGATAACCGATGACTTTTTTGGGTAACCGAGAAGCATTCCATTCTTCGTTTTTCATCTTTTCTTCTTATCCGAAATCCAACAGAAGCAGAAGCGACTTGAACATCAAATCTCATTTTATTCATCTTTATAATGCCAGTTCTCTTTCTCTTTCTCTTGTGCTTTAGATATGGACTCTCGCAATAGCGTCAAAAGCGTTTAACAGTCAACCCACTAACCCACTATGGTGATGCCGATCCTTGGCTGGTTCGTGTCTGGGGCCCTTTTCTCTTTCTCGTCTCCCCAATATAAACACAACATTTTTTCATTATTATACAGCGTCAAATATATCCTTTGTAAAAAATCTAAGTGGTCGTGTTGGCTGTCGACTGTCAGGGACGACTCCCAGCTCTATTACGTTTTACAACTCACGACGATACAGCCAAAGCCCTTATTGTGGTATAATAATTTTTCACACTGTAATTCCGCTTTTTCTCATTTATGTTGTTGTTGTTGTTGTCCATCGCTTGAAGAGCGCAGGTATATGTATGCGTAGCTTGTGCCTGTTTGGTTCGCTGACCGGCCCCTATATAGCTTGCTGAGGTATTTGGCTATGGGCGAGGTGTATCGGGACACTTTGTATAGGAGGCGAATACCTTGGCTGATTTATTTCTTAGACATCTGCGAGAGATTACACCATTGAAGCGATATCGCGGCTATAACAGCAGCCTATTATAAAAGAACACTTTTCCCCATCTTTATTGATGGGAATTTGTGGAATTGGTATCCGTAACACATCGACCGCGACTGTTGAACATTTTTTCAAAATCATTTTTTTTCAAAATATGTATAGATAGCACCCCGTGTCCCCGAAACGTCTACGGGTAATATTCTAATTACTGCATAAAATTTCACTTTTAAAAGAGGGTAAAAGTTGTAATTCAAACTTGACTGGTTTAACGACACAAGGGTGAAAATAATTGTAGACTATCAAGTTTACGTACATACACTCCAATCAACCTTCATCCATTTTTATTTGCTGAATTGTTTATTACTTGATTGGGCCTATATCAATTGAAGATTATAGGTCAGGGGCGGGGCGGATTCATTCAGCCTAGCGACAAGTCTAATAAATAGGCGAAAGAGTGTCAAGTTGTTTCCGTGTATGGCCAACCGGCCAACCCAGTTGACAGAGAGTCAGCAGAGAGAGAGAATAAGGGGTGAGAGAAGGCGCCCGTTTACTATGCGCGCCCACCACGCAACACAACTGCCGACCGAATCAACACGACAACAACAGAAAAGTGGAACACTTCCGCATTTATGTGTGTGGTAGCGCCAGCAGCCGGCTGAAAGAGCTATCCGAGTCTTGATACTATCGGCTCAACAACAGCATTGCCCCGTGTTGCTGCTGCAATACTTCTATAAAGAGTTCAAGACAGCCAGCAAGGAACGGCAAGTTATGTAACATGGAATAAACGGTTTCGTTTCGTATTGTAGGGAACACTACACTACTTTTGTGTGTGCGTCTTCTTTTAAAAGAATGCTGGAGCATATTTATATAACTAAAGAATAAGATTTAAGGACGACATGGCAGGTGCTGATGGTTGCAGTACATTTTCTTTAGGGCTTAAGGCCATGACAGACTGGCTTAAGCACTTAGTAAATCATTGTAAATGTTCGCAGTCACACTGAAGGCAGTCCTTTTTTTTCTTATTTTCAGGAGAAGATATTCCTTTTTCGTCTGGGCGCAGGGCGCCATCCGATGACGTCACTTAATGTGCTCACACAGTCTCATCCGGGCCCAGCAACGAAAGGTTTTTATTTGCCTCTGCTGACGCGGCAGACTGAAGAAGAAAAAGGAGGAGGATCCCATATTCGGTAATGAGACGTAAAGACGATGAGGTACTGTACGTTTGAGAAGAAGGTATAGCTCGTCGGTTATTCCGTTTCGAAACAGCTGGGCAATCATTTCTACAGTTCAACATCTGCCATGCGCCGTATTCTCAAGGGCACTAGACTTACTGGATATCGTACTGGATAGGTATTAAGTAATACTCCGAATGTGTTGTACCGCTACACGCTACACAGTAAAGGTCTCAATGTTTTCTGCTTCATTCATTGTTGCTCTTGTATTATTATCATGACACAATATCTTATCAGTGGAGTAGTGTAACATTTGACTAAACAGCATGTAGGAGAAGTACAATTATTTTTTTGTTTGTTTTCATTTTGCATGACACGCGACTAATGCGCCAATAAATCACGAACGACAATAAGGCGAAATTTGGAGATATTGTAACTAAGTGGGGAATAATTGGAACGTGCGTCATCTACAATCACAAGTCGATGAGACATTCGACAGGATCGACTGATCCGTACAATGTTGTTGTTGTGTATCCTTCATTCTATGAAAGAAGGTGAAATAAATTTCAATTCTTAATTTGTTATGACTCGATTCTTATATCGTTTTGGCAATTCAACTTTTCCCAATCAAACGTTTTTCAATAGGAATAAGGGAGGAGTTCTAGGAGATGATAGTAAAGGAGTTGGTCGACGTTGGTTGCCCAGAGGAAGTCCAAGTGATTGAAAGCCGTCAAGTTGACCCGGTAGAAGCCTTGCAGGTTGGTCAGTCTTTTGGCCAGCCACGTCACGTCCTGCACGACAAACAAAAGGAAATCGTTACTCACGCACACAAGCTGAAAAAAGGTTATTTAAAAGTTAAAAGCAACTCGTTGTCGTCTCCGTCGTTCACAAAAAAGCTCAAAAACGGGCATCCGATTTCTTTTCTTTTTTGTCTCTTTACTTGAGTATTGAACAGAACAACAACAAAATACACAGAGGAGAGCCATAATGGGAATTGCAGCGGTTGGGTAGGGTGGAACGTTCGTGTTTTGAATCCGGAAGAAGAAATTGTAGATAATAACTAAAGCGAGACTATCTAGCTGGAATCGTCAAAGACGAAGAAAAACATAAAACAAAATAAAATAAAATGAAACGTTAGGGCAATATTGACCGCAGACTGACGGGGAAAACCAAAGCGAGAGTTGATTTACTTAGACTCTCCACCCCCAGTCTCTATTACACACAACAGACGCTGAATTTTTGTTAGTCACGAAATAGTACTGTTCATTGTGAATATAACATGTGCGAGCGGTTCGATGGCGAGTGGGAAAACTCAAAAGAATCTGTCAGGGTTTCCTTTGAATTTGCGATGATTTTTTCATGTTGAGGTTCTCGAGTCCGTCGTGCGAGATTTTATATTTATTGAGAAAAGGAGGAGTCCGTGAAACGGGTGGCGGTGGGACGAATGTCGCGTGACGGACTTGTCCAAGTCTCCCGCAACTCAGCAAGAAAGAAATTTGATTTGAAGGCCATGCTAAGATTCCGACATCAGCCAGCGAGCTCATCATCGCGCACCGGGCGCTCGAAATGATCACCCATCACGTTATACGTTATGTTTTATTAATGTCATTTCCTGGTCTTGTGGGAGTGAAAGACAGAAGAGAATCGACATCGACGGACATCCGTTGTCCAACCTTGGGCTGTGACGTAGGATCATCCATTGATTTTCAATGTACAGACGGTCGTCAATGCAATAAGTAAGGCACATATCAAGATGACGGACAAAAGAGAGTGTCGAGGTCAACTTTATAGACTGAAATACATTTTTAATCCTATACGAAAACTCGCCAGGCGGAAAAAGATAGAAAGAAAGAAAATAAATAACGAATGCTGGAATGAAGAAAAAAAGAAGCGAGATAATATAATAAACGACATTATGATTCATGGGCGTTAGCGCGTCTTATTATCGTCTTAGGCCGACCATTAGAGGTCATCCATTCTCATCTGTTAAGTGTCTGTTGTGTGTGCGCCGCTTATACCACAAGGCTGGGGTCAGGGTTAAAAGCAAAATGAAGTAGAGTTTTTGAACAAAAAATATCCTCTATTTCTGTTGAGTATCCTCTATTTTATCGTTATACAAGCGTAAGAACATCCAACTGCTTGTTGATGTATGACCTACAGGTTCGTTTAACTTGAATTCTCTTCTCCATGTCCGATGCATATACAGTAAGTGGTTTTTATCACAACTTTCTATACTCCAACGCTCCTACTACTTTCTAGCGCACGATTAACGACAATCGTAACTCTATAATTCCTCCTACAACTCTCTCTCTCTCTCCCATTTTAAAAAGAAAAGAAAAGAATACTATATACTGTATAATATATCGCACAAGAGATGATGCTGTGTTCATAAATTTTCTAAACCGGAGCCCGGCTATATTTATTAAATAACTTTGGGAAATGCCCCCCTTCTTCTTTGCGACCTCTCTATCTGAACAGGCCAGGCACAATGTAATTGGATATAATAACAGTTTGAGTTTTGTTATTAGCCCCCGCAATTTGTTGTTGTCCGTAACCGAAACAATTAGATGGTCCCTAGCCAATGCTTTGATATGAAGCCAGTGTGTCGGCAAGCTTTGGTTGTTGGATAAAGGTGTTTTCGTTTAAAAAATTTTTTTTTCAAAAAGGGAGAAATTTAATTTTCAAGTTTTACCTTTGGACTGGCCAGCCAGTCATTTTCGCCCCAGTAGAGGACGACGGGCGCGGTCACTGTTGTTAGGTTATAGGGCGGAGGCGTTGGCTGTCCGTATTCTTCCATGTTCTGTTTAGTTCCCCAGTCCATTCGAGTGAATCTTTCAGCTGTTGTTTCCATTTAAAAACAAAAAACAAAATAATTATAATGTGGAATTCATTATACAATTTTCAACTACCACCATCATTATCATTATCATCTTACTCATTTCACTAATCACAAACTTGTGTGGAAGTATATACAAATTAAACATACCCGTAGAGTATTCCTGCATGTAATGAATGATGGTGTAGGTTGATGTTCCGGCCGGAGTGTGGGTTGTGATGAGGGGTACCATTTCCTAGACACGTATAACGTAGTACATATAGTAACAGTTTTTTTGGTTAAAATGACAGCTGCACACGAGCATCAGTCAACAAACGGTTGTACAGTAACATTGAAACTTTTTCTCATTATTATTATGGATGTAATTACAACACCACCGCAGTTATGTGCAGATATTGTGTAGAATTGCCACCTCAAAAAAATCAAAGCAAACAATAAAATCTAAATTACCTCGTTGAAGTTGGCTGGATCCGATCCGGATAGCAAAAAGAAAATATTCTCACAGAAATCCTCTTCCCATTTGGTTTGATCGCAAAATAATTTGCTCATGAGTTTGAGAACGGGACCCGATGGAAGGAAGGCCTTTGTTCCGAACCATTCAAACACCAACTTAATAAGAAAAATGCATCAGTATCAATTCATTGATATTTTGCGATCAAAATTTGATCAAATGGATTTACAATGATGGATGGATGCGTCACACTAAAAAAGTTACACGTCACTTACTTGGAATTGGTGAATGAATGGGGTAAATATTCTGATGGGGGACTTCATCCTGGAAACAGAAGCAACTGGAGCTAATCCGACCTTTCATAAGAAAAATGAATAACCATAAAAATAAACCCTCAAAATATTCAAAGAAAGGTCACATAACACGAGTGTGACAAATAATGGCTAATAAGCAATTCCAGGAGTCATTTGAATTTTATTACCATGAGTTCGACTTTATCGTTGAGCTCTGGATGCGTTTCCATGGCGACCCAGAACATGGTTGTCCCTATATCGATTAACAACGATAGAAAAAACAAATGCAAATAACCTATGGAAATATAATTCGTCCGTTTTCCGATACGGAGTTATCTGTCAAGGAATGTGGAATGTCTGCGACATTCCTATTATTGACCCTTACATAGTGGAAGTACGTCACGGTATATGTACTTACCCATTGAGTGGCCAATATAAAGTAGCTTTTGACGACCAGTAACTTTGAAGATGTACTCCAACTCTGCCGGGATATCGTACATGCCCATCTCGTTCCACCTACATAACAAATGCGACACAAAATAGGGAACAAGAAGAAATCCTTGAGGATTAAATTTGATTTCATCATGCCCATCTCGTTCCACCTACATATCAAATGCGACACAAAATAGGGAACAAGTAGAAAATCCTTGAGGATTAATTTTGATTTCATCTGTATGTCAAAGAGTTTCCTCAACTGCATTGCGCACATAATACTGCTGAACAAAGGAGCGAACATGATTCGCTACGTGAGTTTTAAAAGAATTAAAACAAGAAATAGGGTCTCGCAAAATACAGTTGGCATTATTGCCAATATTGCCTGGCTCTCAAGCGAAAGCGGTCGTTTCCGCTCAAAGCCAGAACATCCCCGTCATTTATGAGTTCATTATTCTATTAAAATCTATCCTTCTTTAATACAATTCTTTCTTTAGTTTTCACTGCTGATGTCATCTAACGATAGTTAACGTAACATTTTGGCTCGATCTCCTTATCCGCTCTCAATCAATGAGTATTATTATATAAAGTGTGCTATCATCATTCGTACGTCGTCGTCGAGTTGCCAGGAGATGACGATGGTCCCACAAGAGACCCCCACCCCAGCATGTAAGAGGACACGCCCTTTCGCTCCATCCTTGCCACCCAACGGATGACGACAGTGACGATAATAAAAGAAGGATAGAAAAAACAAAACCCCAACCATATCCCTAGTTGGCAAGCTCTTCATGATAATTCCCAATGAGTCAAAGCAGAGGAAGAATAAGCGAATGGATAATGTATTTGCTGATTAAGAGCGAAATCCGGATATCTTAAGGTCGCCAGTTAATTTCGTCATTTTAAACTTGGAACGGATTTTACTTTTTCAGACGTTTCTGTTTGTTTTTGTTATTTTAAATTAAAATTTTCTTGAAGAAGAAAAACAAAAACAAAAAATAGAAAGAGAATAACGGGATTTTGTTTTAAGGCCTCGGAATATTTCCCGCTATGGGCCGCGGTTTACACGGTAAAAATAAATAGAAAAATGTTTTTTTTTTTGTTTTTAAACCAAATGAGAGGAAGCAGAAGAGAAAACGATTGCCCTCGGGATGGAAGAGAGAAAACAAAACAAGGACGAACTTATGGACGGAAGGACGACCCAAAAAATCGTGGCCGTCACCGACACGGAAAGATAAATAAATATTAAAAGACGAAGAAAAATGGATTCGCCGAATTGATTTTTTAACATGCGTAGAGAGAGCGGAGGTCGGCCAAAGCAGAATAACAAAAGAAATCGAAAACATTTCTTTTGGTAGACGGCGTTGGGTGTGTATACCACCGGTGGAAAGGAAATTTAAAAAATGAGGCTAATGATATGGGAATATGTCACGCAAATGAGTCATTCATAATAATAATCACTTACGTGAATCTCCAAAAAGCCTCGTCGCTTTCTTTCAAGAAGATATGCTTATTAGAATAGGTGTTCCCCCGGGCATTACCCATCCAGACATCTAAATTTAAAAATTTGAATTTATTTAAAAAATTTAAATCACTTTTTATCATCATTTTTCTGTCCGATTTGTCTTACCGTATCCTCGGTCTGCCAACATGTACGCTGTGAATCAAAATATAGTAAGAATATAATTGAGCTTGTATTATATTTGTTGGTTGAATGATTATTTACCTAGGCCTCTATCGGTGGGATTGAGGACCCAATCAGAAGAAGAGCAAAGTAAACCGTGCTGGAGGAAAACTACCGGTCTTGTCGTCATACGCTTGGCATACTTGCTTCCAAACTGTTTGGAACGCTGAAAACGGGTTGGCACTTTGTTGCTGAACGGAATCCGATGCATTTCAAGAATGTATCCGTCAGCTAAAACATGTACCAGTATAAACAAATCAATTTTGAAATTTGCGCATTTTTAAAATAATATCTGATTTTCTAATAATACGTTACATGTAGTCACTTGATGAATTTCAACTGGGTAGCCCCTGTGAGCAATCAACTGCGGCTGGTTTTGTCAACAAGCAAAACACACAAGATAAAAGATATATAGAGCAACCAATTGAGTTAATTTATATGCCATAAAATAAAGTGACAGCAGTAGTAAAAAAAAGAAAAATGAATGCTTACAGTTGTCATTTCAAGTTCGGGATCTTCTACCGGTCCGAATTTGCTGTCACTATAACTACCGAGTAAAGATCCGTTGTTGGCTAGTAGAAGTGAGAGGAGTAGAGCCGAGCTGTCAATCAATGAATTGGTTTTGACAGCCTGCTGGTCCAGCACGTTCAATTGCTGTTCCTGGGCTGCCAGCTGGTGACAATGGTAGCCATGGGACGAGAGTAACAAGAAGAGGAACAACAAGGTCGATCGGTTATGGATCGACGACGTAAGTAACAACAGTTTCAACATGCTGGTAGCAAGTCGAAAACAAACAAACACAACAAAACAAAACAAAACGGGTAAAACCAATGTATTATTTTTAAAAAATGGTATGTGTGAGTCTTTGGGTTTAATAACTGAATGCTTCGAGACTCGAAAGACAACTGAATGCGCAGTCTCAACAGTTCTTCTATAAAGAAAGAGAGAATTCTTTAGTTTCTCAACTGCTCCTCCCCAGGGCGTCCTGGCTGGCCTTTTTATATTCACTACCAGTCACACCGGAAAGTCGCTACAAAGAGGAAATTTCGGATGAATCCTCACACCAAAGAGAAAAAGAGAAAAAAAAGGAAACAGTTCAGTTGCACTTGTGTCAAAGACATCAAGAGCGTTGACGATAGTAACAACATTACCAACATTATTCATATCTTGTCTCGGCGACGGCACATGTCTGGGTCCGTTTCATGTCTCGTGTCAGACACAAATGTCTGATTATCTTGTCTCTTATTTTTTTAAGTTGTCTTCTATTTTTAGTTGATCTTCAAACACACCGCGAGGAATTGTATAAAATACTATCGTCATTAATAATGTTAAGATATCATTAAAAGTTTAGATAAATCGCAAAAACGCGCAGTTTAGTGCCAAAATTTGCCACTATACTATAGGCCTAATATAAGCGTCGTTAGTTGCGGAGATCTTCAAAACAAACAGCCCGCGAGGAATTGTATTTAATTAAATACTATCGTCATTAATAATGACGGGGGATTTAAAAGTTTAGATAAATCGAAAAACGCGCATGGATTGCCACTATACTATAGACCTAATATAAGCGTCGTAATCTTTCTTTTGCTATTTTTAAGCGCATAAAGTGACGGAAGTCTGTTCAATATCCCATCCCATTTTGGCCTACAAAACTTTGTGTTTTCAGACTCTTTGCCAGCGGATGGATGTATACTACGACTGTTACAACTGCGGCAACGACCTTCAACGAGAGATAATAGATCTTTTTGCCATGTCAAACCAAGTAGGTTATGCATTGCCTCCTTGATGGATGATGAACCATTTTCTCTATCTCTCTCGGCAGCGGCAAACTATCCACTATAGTTTGTCTCTAACGAAAGAAAAGGCCACACATCTGGAAGGATTTGCAGTGAGTCAACGTCCTTTTCGACGTTAGACGTACACATGCGTAGACTTATGAGGCAATGCGAACGTGAATAAGTGTATAGTAGTGAACGTAGGTTCGGGAGTTAGGTTGCTTTTTCGGTCAATCCCAGCAATGTGGACTGCGCGTCAGGCACAGGAAACGCGTCTGTCTGATGCGTCTCGAGTTCAGTCGTGTGTGGTTGCGATTTGTTCGGTTTTTCGTGATTCATAGACGCTCACCCAGCAGTACAGCTCAGGGTGTATACATTTTAAATTTTTGAGTCACACGCTCTGATCCATTTCTACTTAATCTTTCACTTGCGCAAATGCGCTGAGCCATCAACGCCCAGAGCTAGCAGATGAGAGAGTAGATTTTGTTTTCGGGTTCTGGTTTTTCTGTATCGAATGTCAATGGCAAACTGCGACTCGCGCTGAGCTGATGCGTCACCCACGGAGCTTGTTGTTTAGATGTCAAGCTGTTTGCTGTTATCAATGTTAAATGTCGACTGCATCGGGAATAACTAGACGTTTCGACGTAAGAGAGTGCAACCGATCAGCGTTCCTTTACTCACCGATGGATCCCGAAGGAGAAAGTCAAAGAAGACATTGCAAGCGTGTTATTCCGCATCCTAATGACTCCAGATTACTGACTCTGCTCTCACTGTATAGACAGTGTGTACACTTATAAGAGCCAGGGACGGCGATGGATCGCTGACTCATCGCTGACGAGGAGTAGATTTATATATTTAGTGTGGCAACTTGAGGAAACGTTCGGCGCAAGACAATAAGGCTAACGGATATAGAGGAACACTCTGACCATCCAACAATCCGGTAGTTGACAAACACAAGTCTTATTGTCCGGTCAGCTGGAAGCTTATGGAGTGCGACCCACCCCTCTGAAATGTGGACAACACCCATGCCATGTATATCTATCACATGCCGCAGGAGATTGCAAGGAAAGAAGCTCCAACAGAGCGGAATGCTTTCTCATTTCTAACTATACTGTGTAATGAGAGCAGCAGAGCACACAGTTAGCGGCAACTATGTAGTACTACTAGCTGACTGCCTAGACTTCACTTCCACCTAGACCTTATAATTAGACTGCGCTGCGCTTTACAAGGCGCTGTGTTGGTTTGTTATTTTTCCCCCGATCCTGTATTGTCTTACAGAGCAAAAAGTTTCATCGCTTTTTCTTTCTTTTTCATTTTATTTTTACTACAAGCGGTCTATCGGTATGCAGTAACATATACTGCGCATTTATGAAAACTGCTCAACATTTATATTTCAAGTCTTTAATATTGCACATACTTGAAAGTCCTGTCGATTTTGGTAGGGAATTTGGAACAATAAGAATAAGCCATGCGTATCGTCCTACACGTTAATCCATCGATCTATGCCTTTCAACTCGAGATCCATAAAGTCTGTCTCGTCTTGAATAGCCGAGTAGGAAAAAAAAAAGAAGTGAAGCAGAAAAAAATAAAATAAAAATCAGAAGCAAGGACAAGACAACCCAAATGAAAAGAAACAAGACGAGAGAAAACAAAAAAATCTAAATAAAAGTATAGGAGTTTATATATATACATATTGCGGCTGCCTAGTTGTTCTCTATAGAGCTCTTCATGCCTATTTCTCTACATGCGGATAAAATATACTATATACGTATAATAGTAGCGTAGCGCGGCTACATGGTCTCCTGGGTCGTTGTCTTGGCGCGGGCCGCGCGCAGACGCGAAAAGGTTTTTTTTTTTCTTTTCTTTTCTCATATATTTTCACGTCTATATACATGGCATGGAGCGAACATTTACGTGTATTCTCCGCTACTCGGACTATTCTTCCCGCGTTTTGCTATGTGTGTGGACCTGGCAAGGTTTTTCTCTTATATTCCCGCACTCTCCGCATCGCCAACTGGAGAGCAAAGTTTTTTGGACGCCAGTCGACCAGCATCGGCCGACCGAGTTGTCACATATCCGCTTCCACCTCTATACGTGAAAGCGCACCTGCCGACATTTGAGTATTTGGGGCGACTCATTTTGAAATAGTGGAATTTCTTCATTTGATTTTTGAAAAAAAAAATTTTTTTTTTTCTAAAGTGCGCGCTTTGTTTTGTTTTCTCAACTTCACGGCCGGACGGGAGGGCGACGCGTACCAAGGACTTTTTTTTTTTTTTTTTTTGTTGTTTAAATTGAAAGAAAAAATAAGAATCTCTTGTATTGCCTTCGAAATCATTTTCAAGGTGTTTGTGAGAATCCGTGACGACTGGCCACCTCAAGTCGTGTGATCTGAGACTTTTTGGCAGCATCGCCACGCCACGAATCGAAATTGAAATTCAACAAACGTTCATCGACGAAAAAAGAAAAAGAAAAAGAAAAAAAAAGATACTCGGCGCCGTGATACTGTGGTGACCCCCTCCTCACCTCCCCCACTTCAGTTGACATCAACTGACACTCCTGAACGCTACCGGTCTTCAATACTGACTGTGATTTATATGATTGTGTGTTGGTTTATTGTGTGACAATTACGAATTTCACATTCAAATAGTTTGTTCGTTTTCATTTGTGCGCTGACATTCGAATTGAGTGATAGAAGAAGCCGTGAAAGTTTGGAGGAGAAAAAGAAAAAATAGGCGACGACGCTTGTAACGTCTTTAGTAGACAAGACGAATGACGTCGTGATGGCGGTGTCGGACGAGGAAGACGAGACAGCCGCTCCTGTTTGTAGTGACCTGATGATGACAATCTTTTACAGCTACTGGATTCAGTTCTAAATAATCATCAGTGATTATAAACCAGAAGAAAAGTCGATTCAAATCGTCGCCATTTTTGTTTTGGTAGAACTTTTGAACAATTTGGCTGGGAAGGAACCGCCCTTGTTTGTTCTTTGTTCTTTTGTGATTGCGTTTGGTTATCGACGGAATAACAAAAATCCGGAAAGAGTGCGGAGATCACCGGAAGAAAAAGAAGAAAGCCTGAAATCAGAGTTGTGTTGTTGATCCGCGTGTCTCGTCGTTTCGAAGACACGGAGATCGGTACGAAACGATGCCCACTTCTGTGGGCGGTGGTCACGGATTGGTAATATCACGCCGGGTGCTACTGATCGTTGGATTGACCGTCTCCATTGTCCTGGTCGTCTGCGCCTTCACCCTCCTCCTAGTTCTCCAAGGTTCACATTTATTTTATTTTTTTTTTTGTTTTTTTTTGGTTCGTCTTCTTACATAACAGACGCAGGGCCATGTTTTTTCTTTTTTCTTCTCGTCCCGTTTTCTCTTCTTTGTTTTTGAGGTTCTTTATCTGTATGAGATTCCATCTCAATATACATCCCATCTCCGTCTAACAGCAGACAGCAGGACCTTGTTTGTTATCTCGACTCGTGTGTCTATGTGTCACACATAGTCACACATTATTAGTCCGACAACTTTCTTCTTTCTCGTCTCTACCACCCTCTATATCACTGAGGTTATACGTTTATTTTCACTTCTATCGATAACGGACCTCTGGGTCGGGTTCTATCCTCGATCATATCTGTTGGTCCGTCGCGCAAGACTTGGATTATTCAGTCACTTTTGGACAATCTTATGTATATTATATATATGGGAAATCGATGGGTGATAGGGCCGTTCACATTGCGATCCGTATGTTCACATCTATAGAGACGAGGATCGCGTACGTGTATAAGTCGATCGTTGCCTTAAAGAGCTCGGTAAAACTACAAACTACAACCATATGGGAGTGTATAACCAACGCCAATAGCTCAGCTTTATTTTTCGTGACAATTTTCGTCTTGCTTTCAGTTTGGTATTCACCGGCCATTTATGACTGTCATCCTTGTTTGCTAGAGATGTCCGAGAGGCTATATCGTTTGACTTGACAATGTTTACATGTATACCCAAAAACATCGTGATTACTTACAAAACCAAACAGGAAAGAAGAAAGTCCTTTTATTTTTGAAGAAGAACATAAGAAAGAAAACTTTCGTTTGTGTCTCTTAATTTATAATACTTGCGGGCGACATAACACGAAACTCACAGTGAGGCAACCAAAACCTGGATTTCGAAAAATAAGGGACGATGTTACCATATTATACCCACAAATGACGATGGAACCAAAGAAAGAACCAAAAAAATTCCCCAAAAATGGATGGATCATCACGAGAATGTTTATTTTGTTTTGTTTTTTTTTAAAATCAACATGACACTTGATTAACTGCCTTAAAGTGTCATTTTATTTTTAAGTTTCGTTAGTATCTCTATAATAGTTATCTATGTTATCATTTGCTTTTCGTTAGTTATATGACATGTTTTGTTTACTAGAAAACGTTGGTTTTTATAAATGCGCATCGAACAAAAGAAATAACGAAGAGAAAGATGAAAATAAAGAAAGAAAATGTCCAACTTGTTTTTATTCGCCCACACTCATACGAACGACCTCATTAGGAATTTTGTTTTTTGGACCCTGTTGTGTGTGTTTTTGGTGCGTGATTGTCCTTTTATCACTCTATTCCCTCAGAGCTCTCTTCCTGTCGTCCTGATGGGAAACAAGTCTGATTATTATTGCTAATTTTCTATTCAAATTGTAATCGTTGCGCATCTTTGTTGTGGAATTATTTATTCAAATCATAAGATGGACCTTGCGGAAGCGGGAGTTTTCAGTGCGGCAACTCATCCGTCTGCATACCTCAACAGAGTTACTGCGATAACGATCCCGATTGTCCCAACGGAGAGGATGAAGACTACGAAAAATGCGGTAAGCGGATGTATTTATAGTACAAGAATTTATTTACTGCATATTTTGGGTCATTTGATGATGATGATGTCATTGTTTCCCATTGTAATATATATTGAAGGGCAATATTAAAAACACGAGCGCTCCACGTCGACTCCTGTGGAAAAATAAAATGACGTATTTTAAAAAGCGTTTTCAATAGCTTACGCGATCTAACGCGAACCGGTTCTATAGTATAGGAACGGACGCTGCATTTCGGTTGTTATTTGCCTTCCCAATTATTTACTTTGACATTCGTCACGGAATTCGATTCTTCAAAGTAGCGTGACAAAAAACAAAAAAGAGAAAGAAAGAGAGAAATATTATAACTATTCGGAGTTTGCGGCTTCATGAAAACGCATTCACTTGCATGGTCGTTATCAGTGACCTTCGCCGATGAAATTGATTTGATGTGGATGGTCGTGACGCTGTGATCAACAGCGCGGATGATTAATTAGTCCTTTATACATTTGACTGTTGCCGAGTGGGATAGCAGTTACTATATAATATTATTATTGTTGTGACGTGTTTATCAATCAATTTCGTTATTGTTTCTTTTATAGTTGACTTTCATGGGAGCACATTTCTGGCACCCGACTGGTACAATGTATTAAACAAGACTCAGCAACAAGCGGGACTTCCTGACGTCTTGGCGGGTCAACAAGAGACAAACAACACCTGTCGTAAGCTCAAAATTGTCTTTTAAAAATCAATCGCTTTAAATTGAACGTCATGTTATTCGTACATTTATGGCCTTTTATCTCTTTTCTTATTTGATTACCCGCAGTGTTGAGAAACTTTCCGGCCAAATGCGTATGCGAGCAGTCAAATCTATTTTGTAAGGTACGTAGACTACCATTGGCTGTAAAGAGTCATTTGAATAACGAGGCTAGTCATTACAGACGATAAAGAATAAGGCCAACATTCTAATGAACCCCTTTTGTGTTTCTTTGTTTTGTTTTGTTTTGTTTTTTGTTGTCGTTGTTGAATAATACAGCACATGGGACTGGCCAATATTCCGGAGCAGATCACACCACCCAACACACTCAGTCGTCTGTAAATATTGAATTTTCTCGTTTTAATTTGTTTTTCATTTTTCATTCTTTACGTTGTATGTTATACTAGGTATATAGAAGGGCATAATTTGATAACATTCATTTTAAAATGTTGCGCCTTGACGCAAAGAAACAAAATTATTTATGACAATATTGTTTTCTTTCCTTCTCTCATTTTTTTATGTAATTTTGTTTACCCGTCCTGAAGGATTTTAGCCAACAACAGCATCAAAACTATACCTCGCTTCGCGTTTAGCCGTTACACCGTCCTGGAGATCATGTCAGTATATAAAATATCATTTTAAAAAAACTGCCATTTTTTGTCATACACCTACATTGCGAAACGTATTACTTTTTTTGTCACTTTATTACTTAAGAATAAATGTTGAATGTTTGCCAAAGTCGATTGCTCCTCCCAACTCTTCTCGTTCTTTATAGACGTGATGCTTTAGCACACACTCACGGCTCTTTTTTTCAGTTTCCATGTCTGTTTTTACCGTGTAGTATATAATAGATGCATGTGCATGTACTGCAGTGGTGTATATAAGGAATGTGCCATATATACCGCTGCAGTTCCAATTGAATTAGGTTTTTTCAACTTTTTGTTTTATATGCTGCGCCGAGTCTTTGACTCGTCCTCTGATCTTTTATATATATTTTTCTTCTTTTCTGTTCCTCGTTTGTTATTTGAAAATGTTTTTGTTTTTTTCTCGGAAGCAGACATTTGGAACAGAACAGCATCCGGACGATTGCCAATGACGTTTTCCGCCACCAGAAACTTCTCCGCTTCCTGTAAGTTGAGATATACTTAAATTTTCTTTTATCTCACACATCCTATCGCAGACGGGTTTTTTCTTCCTAGTATTTAAAATCACAAGTCTTTTTTAGATTTAACAGCAGTGTGTGTATACTACGGTATAGTGTATAGAATTGAAATGAATTCCATCGACATTCAAATAGGTATTTGTCGAAGAATTCCATTAGCTGGATCGAACCGAATGCTTTCAAAGGACTGGGCAACGTCAAGCGATTGTTTCTGGATAACAACGAGATCAACGACACTTCCCTTGATGCTCTCAACAGTCTACCCAATCTTCAATGGCTGTAACTATCGACCTATATATTATATATGATACCCGTTTATTGGTTTTGATTGCGCACACACAGTTTCATATAGGCCATAAATTACTTTGTCTGTGTTGTTGTAGGGACTTGTCCAGCAATTACTTGCGACTCAGCAATCACAGCTTCTCATCATGGATTCACCTGAGGGAATTGTAAGTGCAGATACTCTACAAAAAGATTTTCCAATTATTCTTTTTTGTTTGTTTTATCTTAATTCGTCCTTTCACCGATAAGAATTCGGCTAAAATTAATAGATTCATAAATCTCATTGTACAATGACGTAATATTCAAAAATGATCGGCATTCTTTCACTGACAATTTTTTAGAATGTTGGAGCACAATGAAATCCAATATATTGAAGAGATGACATTCCGGAATCTCAGCTCTCTTACTTATTTGTGAGTTATATTTATAGTTCATCAATTAAATGTTTGAGATGCTTTCGTTCATACTTATTGTGCCTATATTGGTATCGTTAGATCATTACGAGAAAACAAATTGACTCGGCTGCACCCAAAATCGTTCTGGACTCTCACCCAGCTACAAGAACTGTATGAATTCTTCCATTTCATATGTTTAGTTAAAAACGTTAATCAAGTCATCAGCAGCGACTCTAACAATGTTTTAAATCGTTTATAGGGATCTGTCTCATAATGAACTCACAACTATTCCGCCACGGCTCTTTGCTCAGAACATTCAATTAACATCATTGTAAGTATATTTATATATCTTTAAGGACTCGAGGAAAGGGAGACAAATTGTAGAATTATATAGTTGCGACTCGTCAGGCGCTCGTGAATTGTCCATTGTGCATATAGACCGTCGTAATGAATCGTACACTTTATCGCTTAATTGACGGGAAACCTTAATGAATCTGATTAACATTCTGATAAGGTCTCTGGGCTCCAACAATATTCTTCAACTTCCCGCTGAAGTTTTCCTGCCATTGACACACATCAAATCATTGTAAGTTTTCCTGATTACCTCATCAGCAGCAGTTAACTTTTTTTTTTTTTCATTTTTCGCTATTTTTCTTTAATTCAATTTACGATGCGAAAAAAAATAGAAACCTGGAAGATATTGATATCCAGAACATCGACGTCGACATGTTTAGCAGTTTAACCAATTTGGATTTTGTGTAAGTGGTGCTCAATCGATAATTTAGAAAAACTAATGAGCCAATGCCAAAATCTAATGAGCAATCATCGAGACTATTATTTTCACGATTTATTCACGAACACAGGTACTTTATTCGGTTCCAGTATTGCAGTTACGTCCCGACTGTTCCCAAATGCCGGCCCAACACTGACGGTATTCAAATCGAGACGTTCATTCAACTCATATTACCATGATTCTCAACCATTTTATTTCCAATCAATAATTTCATTGTTGTGCGTGCAGGATTATCATCGACTGAGAATTTGTTAAATCGAACGCTGATCCGGATTATTCTTTGGGTCATAGCTTTTTTCACTCTGATAGGCAATTCTCTGGTGTTGCTAGGCCGGGGCATACTCAAAGATGAGAATAAAGTGCCACTCAATTTCATCCGCAGTTTGGCAGGTTCTTTACAGCTCATTCATGACCTAGTAGCTTTAGAACCATTTCTGCTGACTGATTTGTTCGATCTTTTTTACGTTTTGACTGTTTTTTATTTGCCGTCGTCTCACCTCATTGCTGGTGACCGTGTCCATTCTCACACCATCATCCGCTCTAGTGGCCGACATGTTGATGGGCTTCTACCTATTTGCCATAGCCATTCAGGACTTACAGTATCGCGAAGTCTATCGCCAGTATTCGCATCAATGGACTTCGTCTTTGGGCTGCACTTTTGTTGGCGTTGTGGCCATGACCTCAACCGAGGTATAAACGATTATATAAGTCCATTGGGGGATCTTATTTGGCGTTCAGCCATCAGCCCATCAGTGATGCACATCCGCAAAAACAGAGCGCCCCCGCAAAAGAAGAAAATACTTTTTCATTGTTCAATACTTCATTCTCTTTTATTCATTTTACTTTTTTAGGTTTCTCTGTTGCTTTTAGCGTTCATGTCAATGGAACGCTTCCTATGTATAGCTTCGCCATTTGGCTACACGAAACTCAACCAGAAGACAGCCAAAATTAGCCTGGTCCTCATTTGGGGCCTTGGACTCATCATGGCTATCGTTCCAGGTCAATAACTAATGCATGCCAGCCGACGTTCGCTCGACTTGAAAGAATTTCAATAAATCATTGTCATTTTTTTTGTTTCTTTTTTTTACCCCGTTTTTTATGCAAAACGCAAAACATTTGCAGTGCTGTACTGGCGGCAGTCGACGCACTACTACGGCTCCAACGGACTATGCTTCCCGTTGCATATCGGAGAGTCACTTTCACTCGGTTGGCAATATTCGGCTTTCATCTTCTTGGGCGTTAATAGTTTATGGTAAGGAGCGATGTGCCTATCTCTCCCATTTAATCAACTCATTTCCATATCGGCAACTCGACTACATTGGATTTTTCTTTTCTTCGACATTCCCACCCCTCTCAGTTGACTATCATTGGAGATTCAATCGATCTGTATATTCCTCTGTGAAGAATATCGAGACGAAGCCCCTCATTTTCATTTTTGTATGTGTGTGTATCTACTTGAGGCACCGCGTTGATATGGTAAACTCTATCGTGACGTCAATGTGCTCCGCTCTTTTCTCTCCCTGTAATATCTTTTATGTTTCCCTTAATGGTTTTGTCGATAAAGAAGCTAGCGGCTTTTTCCTGCTTCTGTTGCTGCTCTTCCCGTTTTATCCTCCTTTTTCCCCTTATTATTCTTAGCGCTTTCTATTCCAGATTTCTATATAGTGGAATAGAATAGAACAATACTGACAAAAAAAAAGGGAAAAAAAGTTTTCGAACTCGTGCCAAAAAGTTTCAAAAGGTTCCTGGTCAGAGCGAACATTGAATTTATAACCGTTTTTCACCACGACTGAACCGAGAGAGATTTACAAGCTTCTGCCTGACCCCCCGGCTGGTCGAAAGTATTATCTCGCTTTGCGTGCATATTGTTATATTACATTGGAAACCAAGGTGTATGATATTTCAAATGTCCGGAAGCCCTACGCTGTAGCTACATTTTTACATTAAACGTAGTACGGCCCTGTTGGTTCCATCACTTGCTCTTTTCCGAGCTACTCAAGTTGTATTAAACTTGAAATGATGCAACACATTGTACGGGATGTTGAACCTTACCCCATCTTATTACTGAGCTAGCCTATTAGTATGTACATGTATATACATATTTTGAATTTCATATGATGTCATTGCAGTGTTCTGGTGGTTATTTGTACCTACGTCGGTCTGTTTGTGAGCATCCGGCGGACCCGCGGCCAAACGCCCCTAGCCAATCCGAATGATATGGATTTCGTTTTACGCTTTTTCTTCATTGTTCTCACCAATATTGTAAGTCAACGTTTTTATCGCAGCCACTTTTATTTCATTACATGTATTACGCATGTTTCATGTTTTTCATTGACAGATGTGCTGGGCACCCGTCTACGTCCTCAGACTTCTCGTCCTTCTCAAGTATCCGGTTCCAGGTGATTGAATCATTTCTCTTTTTTATTTAATTTTTAAAATTAATTAAAAATGATAAATGAAATGAAATACGACTTTTATATAGACGAGGTGTCTATTTGGGTTGTTGTGTTCGTTGTGCCGATCAATGCCGCTATCGATCCGATTCTGTACACCTTTACAACGCCGAAATTTCGGCGTCTACTCGCCCAGTTGTTTGCTGCTACGGGAGCTGGGAGTTTAACGAACAACAGCCGTCGTTTCAATTCGACGTCTATCAAATTCAAGGCCGATCAAAGCTACATGCAGCCTATGCTGTCGCCCCATCACCGACGGATGAGCTGGGATCAACACCTCCATCTAACCCGTCGATTCTCCAGGGACGCCACTGCGGCCACTGCCGCCGATCCAGTGGCCCTGATTGACGCAATTCACGATCCATCAGTTTTAATTGAAATGGTCAGCCTCCAGTCGCCCATGGCCGGCCGGAGAAATTCCTTGTAACTATCAATTCCACAACAGCATTATTGTTTATAATTAATGTACATGTTTATTTCACACACTAATTAATCTGTTATTTCATTGTGACCATCAATGTCGTCGAAAAATCAATGTTGAATCTCCTTTTCGCCGTTTCTAAGTATTATTATCAACAATCATTCAATAGAGGAAATATACAAAAAAGAAAACAACAACTATCAAAAATAAACTGAACTCATTCTCGGGCTGTGTTTGTGTACACATCAAGTCCCTATGTCACTTAGATCTCTTAATGCGATTCCTTTTATATCTTATCCGAAGGAAAAATCAAATGAAAAACGGCCCATACGAATAGCAATTGGGATTCTTTTTTTCATGGTCAAACTGAGCCTATGTAGGCCGCATCTTATCAATTACATTGCTGCTGACATTAGTCAGCTAGTATCTAACCAAAAGAAAAAAAAGACTAGTAGATTTTATTGCTTTCCTGCATCGATACATAAGATTTCAAAGTCATTTCTTGGCTTTCGGCTCGGCAGACACGTTCTTCGATTACTTTTGTACTCGTCAAAGAGAGGTACAGAAAGAGGAAGAGAAAGAACCCGCAGTCCCGTATTTTTGTTGTTGTTGTTATCGTGAGTGTGAAACTTGGGCCCCTTTGGAAGCTTACTGACCGTACGTGCGGGCGTGAGCTGATTGTTCAATGATGACTGACATACTAAAAAGTACGGTTCAAGATTTTTAAAACGGGCTATACGACTCTTCGTGGGTCATCACATACATAAATACTTCATCGATCAAATCAAATGTGAAGAATTTCGTCATATAATGCGCACCGTTGGCCTTGTAATAATGGGTCATAATTCATAAATATGTTGCCTTGACACTGGCTTTGCGTCACAAGCGACCTGGTGTCGTGTACACAAAAAGAAAATGTTTTTGTAGGTATAGTCTAATAATAAGATAATATTTAAGAAATATTTTTTAATGCAACTGGGGAGGGGATAAACGCCGAGTTATCGAACAGCACATCAATCGACCACTATTTGATATGGCTCTTTTGGATTCTTTGCTTTTCTTGATTGGTTACCATCTTGCAACTGGCGCAATGCTGTATTTGTATTCAGAGACCATAACAATAAACGTCCGTTTTATGGCAAACCATTTATCAAGGGACTATAATTTTTATTTTAGTTTCATTTTTGATCCTTGTACACAATGCTATAGGCCTACATTCATTTTCGAGGCTTTCTAGTTTCTACCATGTGGTTCTACAAGTCTACAACCATGGTTTCTTACTCTACCATGTCTTGAAGAACAAAAAAAAGAACAAAAAAATTCTACCAAGAATAAGTGGTGTACCAAGAAAAACAATTATTCCAATTTGTTCACGATTATAGTCTTTCAATACATTCAACAATTATTGAATTGATAAGTTAATTCTTTAAAAAACTAAAAGTCTTTTCTGTTTTTCCCTTTCATTTATGGGAAATTAATAGCCAACCCGGCAACCCCGCTGCAGATAACAGAATACCTCTAATGACGGACGATCGTTCATTTGCGGTATCTGGCGATTTGATTGTTAGTTCGTGACTTCGTGTACGCACACCTTTTTGTAGTAGTATTAAACTTGAGCATATTTCCATATAATAAGATTTTGAAAAATGAGCGAGAATGAAAATAGAAATGAAGGGGAAACGCCACAGTCTCAACCTGCAACCGGATTCGCCGTGCTTAAAGCACATATTGAACGAAATAAAATCGATTTCGTCTTATGGTGCACCCGTTTTGCTACGATTGTATTCACTTTAAACTATTTGATTCCAATTTTTGGGTAACTTTGTGTTTACAAAATTACAAGGATATCCTCATCCATTAATGTCCATATTTTCGTTCCTAGGTCTGGCTACAATATGTACTACAAAGCTTTGCTGGCTAATTCCGCCACTAGTGCCCTCCGTCTTCATCAAAGACTTCCTCAAGTTCAGCTGAGTAGAGAGTTTGTGGGCCAAGTGTTTTTGGAGGATAGTGCTCATTACTTGCTCTACTCTATGATATTTTTCTATTCTCCTCCAGTTACATGTAAACAGATTTGACAAAATATGTTCTGTTCTCTTAAAGTTAAACTTGAATGTTCATCATGTCTTACAGGGGTATTGCTGCCAGTATTTCTTTTTGCATTGCTCCACATCTCCAGCTATTCTTTGGGATTGATTGAGGTAAGAAACTGAATCATGAAACAAATTCGAATCTATTATTGCTGATGGCTAATAATCTTTTTTGCATAGCTCTTGGGTACAAATGCCTTAGGTGTGATCAGAATGTTTATTGGAGTTGTGGAGGTGCAAAGTGTGAAACTTTTGAAGACTATTGCACTTTCTGAAATCTTTCTGTTCCCTTTGTTAATCCTCTTTTTGTTTGGGTATGTTATTGCATTTATATAGGCAAAACCAAATTTTCATAATTAAACGGTCTAATTTGGAAATTACAGAGGCCGGGCTACTCTCATGACGCTGTTCGTCTACTACAGATTCCTCACTCTGCGTTATGCATCGAGACGCAATCCTTACACGAGAAACACATTTGGCGAACTCCGTCTTCTTGTCGAAAGCTATGCCAATAATCCATCTTGTCCTATGCCTATCCGTAATCTGGTGTCTAAATTGGTGTCTATTATCTCTCGACTTGCTCCCGTTATCACTAGTGAACAGCAGTAGGACAATTCGTTTGGTTGCCACACGGGCTTCTACGCCACAAACATAATTCCCTTTTTTGTTTTATCTAGTTCAATCCCAATTAGATGTTTGATGTATTGCTTTTCATTCAGTGTGGAAAATAAAATTTTTTATAAATGTGTATTCCTAGTATTTATACTAATCCATACTAATATGTTTTTTTTTTCACTGTCAAGGTAAACTTTTAATTTTACTTTAATTGTGTTTATGGCACTATAATCAATGTTCCTTTGAAACTCTAGGAGGTGAACAGTTTGGTTGAACATGAAAGTGTATGGAAACACCGTCCCCCGCCATTGAGCTTGGGTGCCAATTTCATGACATTGACATCAGGTGGAATAATCTGTTCAGCCGCAGGTCCGCAGCGATGACATAAAACGGAGTATTTGAAGAATTTTGCGCTTCAAGGTGTAAAATGTTTTACACCCTTTTTTACTTGTACATTTGTTTTCCACTGCTTGTTTTTGATAATTTTTTAAAATTTCTTTTGGCAAAATGGATTTTTTAAAGACCCCATTTTCGCGTCTCATAATGAGAATTCCGGCTGGGAAGAATGGAACGAGAAATAAAACAGGATCATTCTTAAGCAATGAATAAATTCAAACTCTATTAAACTGAAACTTTGAAATATAGCCTTATAGGTAACTAACTAACTAGGTATTTTATTTAACGTAACCCTTTATTTTATGGAATCCTCCGGATTTGATTTTGTAACTTTTTATCTTTTCGCAACAGATGGCGAGAACTCGACTTTAAAAAGCTGTTGATAGATGGCGAAAAATGTTCTCTATCAATTGGATTTTCAAATTTGGTTTTATGAACGTAATGAACGAAATGGTATGATAGTTTTAAAAATCTAAATCTAAATCATGCTTCAAAAAAAAAAAATAAATTATATTTTATCAGTGTAACATTTACCTTTTAGGTGGTGCGCTTGGACCGCGATGTTGGCATGTCAGTAGCCGACGCGGTACGGTACGGTTTTCTATTGCAACAAAGCAGCAATTGAAGGAATCTCGTCAGTGAATGTAAGGAGTCGCTCTCGTTTTTTTTACACCTACCTATGTGTTCCGAGTATTTCTTCCTTATTAGTAGTTTGACTGGCTTCTTTTTTTTTTAATTTCAATGTAGGATTCTTCAGGATTGACAGGCGAGCTGTTCGCACTATTATTACTAAATGGATGGTATTTGCTGCGACAGTTTTACAAAACCAATTCATCAATTATCGTAAGTGTTTACCAACATTTAAGTTTATAAGTAGGGAAAAATCAAACCTTGGGGGGGGGGACATCATCGTCCACAATTTCGATTCCGGCTAGATTTCATTCAGCGAATGTGTGTGAGTTAAATAAGGGCTTTAATCATAATCTAAGAGGTGTTGATTTTCACAGAAAAATCCATTGAAGAGTTCATTATTAAAGTTCCGATTTTGATTAATAATATTACAACCGCGTTATATTAAAATTTAGAATAGTGTTCAAATCAGAATGAATTCAAATGGAGCATGTAGTACTGTTTATAGTACGACGCTCTCTCCCTGGCGCTGATAGGTAAAGTTTCATTGATTACCATGTCAGGGTTCAATTCCAGGGAAATTCAAATATTAATCTACTCAGGATAATGGATTGATACGTAATTTTTCCTTTATCTTATTGCGTGTAATGTAAGTCCTTCCGGGAAATACGACCATCTACTCTGACATGAACAGAAGTTCACAGATTAAAACAGCGGGTCTGACGAATTACTTATTGTTTTAACAGACGCAAGGATTTATAGTAAATGTCACTGCGGATTATCCCCTATATCATTTACAAAATTAACCAATCTCACCAAAGTCAGAGTTATAGAAAATACTTCTACAATGGCTTTGTTATCGATACTACAAAACTACGTTCTCGTGTACGAATTTAAAATTCATTTGTAATGCTGATTGCTTATTTGTTTTGAATCTTGTTCGTTCTCTTAAGACAAAACGGAATGATTAGGCGAACCCAGCAGCGTGTCTCCTTTCAGTCCCTTGTCTCTTTTGCAAATATTTTTCTTTTGTGCACGAGCTTAAGGAAATGCGCTGAGCAATCCTACCTTTGCTGTTGAATCCTGGATAGTGGAATATCGAAGATGGAACTTATAGTCTCGCATCTTTCAGGATGTGTGAAGGGTTTGGTAAAAACGACGGAAGTTGGGCCCGAAATACAAGTCGTTGCTCTTCTTTTCTCTTTTTGTGTGTGCCGAGACGAGAGAACAATTGTCGACCCAATGAAATCAAGGGGGAAAAGAAGGAAAAGCAAGTCGTCGACTGCCTCCGAATTGGCTTCCCTTCAAACCACAATTGGGGGTAGGAAGATTGAAGAGAGGGAGGGAAGGACGCCTAGCTCGTACCGAAACGAGGCGCCATTTGACGATCGACAAGCGGCGCATAACAATGAAGACGAATCAAAAAGATAATAGAAGCCAAAGAAAAAGGGGAGAAAAAAAAAACAAAACAAGAGGAAATGTAGAAAAGAAGAAAAAAAAAAGGTTTAACGGCGTAAAGGTCTTGAACGTCATGGACCAAGTTGCAATGGAATGAAAGAAAACTTATTGACAATCCTACAAGCTTACTATGTTCCATCACGCACCTATTTTAAAAAACAAACTTTCCCAGAGTCTGTCATTTAAAAAGAATATCGCATCTGATCAAACGATAATGAACGACTTACAACATTAGTTGATTTGGATAGTTTTAGTGTTTAAATATTTAGATGTGAAAAAGGCTCGAAAAAGGCGCAAGTTCATCATAGACTGGCCGTATCGTTATGAATGATGGCATATTTTTATGGGGTCGCAACATTCAAATCATTTTCGAACTAAACTCTTTTGAATTGACAACATATAAGAAGGCAACTAAAAACAAAAATACAAATAAAACGTGTGTTATTCGCACGTCTTCAATGGTTATTGGCTACGTACAGAGCTTGAAAGCCCTGGATTTTTTACTCCGTGTGAAGGTATGCATATTATATTTTAACGAAACGCTGTACATACTAAACTAAAGTATATACAACTGTACAAAGCGATAAAGAAGTGAGTTCGGTTGCTCTGCTCGAAAGACGACTACAGTTGCGACGTCTCATATGTACCATTTTATGGCTTTTGGTGTGCAACAACTCTGCCGAAATCCCGCGGTCGTTTACTTGCAAAACAGTCGATTCCATCATGATTTGTTGCTGACTTTCTTTCTTTCTTTCTTTCTTCTTTTTCCATCTTTAAAGGCTGAGACGAGCAGAGGACGAGTGAGCCGCAAAACTGATCGTTTGCCTTCTACCACCACAGATTGGAGTCCCTGTATGGTATGAAGCGTGCAGACGCATCGGGAGCTGGAGCATATGCTTTCTGGTTCCCATAAACCAGTGACGTGCCAGGAATCGCTGAACGACCAGTTCCCCACCATTTTCTCTACGTTCCTATACAGAGCGTCGATAAGATTGGTCAACATCATCAGCCACCCTCTGTTGTTTCAGTTTCGCTTTTATTTTTTTTTTAGATTTTTCTGTTTTACTTTCATAATAAATTTAAAAAAAAAGAATGAAAGTTTCATTCTTTTTTTTTAAAATTTATTTCACTTTTGTTGTTCCCGCTAACTTTGACATGAAATTAGAAAAAAAAGTTGAACCATGCAGCGAACTATAATAACAAGTCTGCCGGTCCGGAACTCAATCGAAACATAACCTGCTGCTGGAACCAACACAGGTCAAAGTGACTTTTTTCAATATTGCTAAGATAGTTAGTTGCTGGTTTCCATCATTGATCATATCAATTCTTGTGATTGTAAATGACAGGAAGCTATGACGACAACGTGACACTTTGGATGGACAGTTTTATACACCATAGGTCAGTCAGACTCAGATCTATGGAGGAAACGGGGGACGTTGAAATCCTGCCGAGTGGATAGGATTTTGATGTCCACGTAATCATGCACTGTGATATCTACTTTTCGTTTTGTAGCCTAGAGTCGGCCTGAGATTCGACATACGGTGGGAATGTCGAATGACCCCCCACTGTCTATATATTCTCCCACTGCCGCTTTCCGGTTTGTTCCCTGGACAATCCAAGTTGATGTTGCAATATGCGCGCGCTGCCAGGGGCTTTTCCCCATCGGTAAATTCATGTGAAGATACGTAGCACAGCTGACCCGTTCCGAGTCAGTCGCGTCTCATCTGTTATGAGACCAAGAAGCCTCGAAAAAAAGTGAAACAAAATATTTCTCCTTCTGCGAAAGATGAAAAGAATCGAGTGCCGGCATTGTCACCTTTAGCAACCAGTTACACTCGCAGTCGCTCATTCTCTCAGGTAAGTGGTAGTTTCACTAGACTTGTCGCCCCATTGTAAAATTTCCAAAAGTGGATATGTAACAAAAGTTCAATTTCAAAGTGCTACGTGACAAAAGGCCTTTTAGCTCGTGCTGCCTATTAGACTCTAAGAGATCTTGTCATTGTAAGTGCGTCGCTTAATGAGTAGTTATGCGAGTTGCACTCGATCAATCGTGTCTAATGAAATACGAGGTGGCCGAAATGATTCGATAAGAGATGAAAGGGTTGGCTGAATTCGTGGAATTCCCGAAGATGAGAGTTTTGTGACATTACTCGACATTGCTCATTGCGTCTCTTTGCTTTCAGCATCCAAAGTCTGTCGTTGAAAAGACAAAAACCTCGTGTGTCGGTTTACGAACTTCAATTAGACAACTGTTCTACTCGTGTTTGTCTCATCGGAGTTTGGCTTCGCCCACTCTCTTGACGAACAATTGAACATTTCCCAATTGCCTTTGAGTAGTATGTTCACTTCCATTTCGACTATTCGTTTGATTCTTGGGAATAGAATTTCTTTTATCGTTTTCATTTGGAAAGGAATAAAAACAACAAAATCTTTTTTACTTTCTCCTAACTCGCGCGACGCTTCTCTCGCTCCCATCTCGTCTGGTTATTATTACCGCAAAACTGTTTAAGCCAATTGATTTGTTATTCAAAGTGCGTCGCGTTCGCTCATCATCTGTGCCAACACCTTTGGCGACGGCTTTTCTAATGTTGGTTTTATTTGTCTCTTGTTTGGGTTTGGGGTTAAAAGTACCATTGCTGCCATCATCATTTCCCCTTTTCAAGACCCGATGCTTTTTATGTTTCATAAAAGGAATGTGGATTTGCCTTGAAATATTTCAGTAAAGAAAACAACTGCGCTCAGAAGCACAAAAACCCTCCTCCGCGTCTCTCCCCCTCCTCTCCATCTACTCCATTAGCTAACTGGATTATAGATAGAATCCCCGATGGAAAGATAACACAAGCACACACATATATACATACATCAACGTTTGCGAGCACGCACCAGAAGCTGAGCGCCTTTGAATTCAAAGCGTTTTAACGCCTGCTTTTCGTCGTACTGGATGTTTTTGCGTGTGTGTCCGCAACAGGTTGGATTATTATATGATGCTCTCCTCATCTTATAAATAATTGACGAGTTTGTTTTATTCTTAAATAAAACAAAACCGAATATTCGTTCAGAGTCTTTTTCTTTGTTGAAATGAATGCAAATACTGTTAGTCTACTGTTCACTTATCCAGGAACCGTCCTCGGGGAAGAGACTGTTAGCGCACAAAGAGAACTAGAGGAGCGTAAAGCTGAGAGGAAATGCCAGCGACAACAAAATAAGGGGAGAAAAAAAAGAAAATAAGAAACACTTGCCATCGCTTTTCCCGCTTACGTCGACGTCGAGTGTGTTGCCGAATTTGTTTTCTTTTCAACCTACAGCCACAAAAATGGAGCGCAAAAAGAATTCAGCAACGAAATTGATTTCTTCTTTTAAAAGAAAAATCAAATCAGTTCTATGGCTTACATAATCGATAAACTACACAATATATACGGTATTGGGCATTGATTGGGGGCATATATTGGTATAACATTGCAATCAAACTCTCGATGGAATTGTTATTGATAGGAACTCGGCCCTTCACTTACCAGTAACTTTCCCGTATTAAAAAGGTAATAAAGCGGTACATCAACTAAAGACAACTACTGAAATAACAGTTAGAATTGCACTATGTCTTCTGGGAAAGATTCTTTTTTTTTTAACCAATTAGATTTTTTTTAGTCAAAATAAATAGAAAGAAAAAAGAACTCTCTTTTTTTCATCTATTTATTTCTTTTTTCTTTCAAAAGCGGAACCATAAAAAAAAGTTCTCCCTATGACTAAACAGAGAATGAAAAAGGCCAACAACTGTTCACATTCCCGATCATGACGAGCGGCGATATTACACAGAATCATTGTGAAAGAGAAAAGGAGCGTGGGCTCTTGTGTGTTTGCATCTCTAAAAGAGAGAACAAGCTGGTGGGACGTTTATAAACGCGCTAGAGAAAGAGAGAAAAGAAAAGAAATATTCTACGACTCAGAATAAGAGGACCCTTTGACGACTGAGTGTGCATATAAGGAAAGTTGCGCGTCACGGAACTTGGAACTCGTCTGCGAGTTTTTCTTTGGATGGAAGGGTAAAAGAGCTCGAAAAAGAAGAGAAGAGACTGAAAACAGCCCAAAGATATATAGGAAAGAAACTCTAAGAAAGTCTAGTAACGTCGTGTCGATCGAAAGTGGCCTAGCGATGAGAACCCGGGCCACTTGTGACGCTCCGACTCCTTCCAGGCATTGAGCTTGCTGAGTTAAAACTGAAAAGTGTAGCCTGTAGAAAGGAAAGAAAAAAAAGGAAGATGTGATGGGGATGAACCGTCTACTCCCGAAACTCTTATTCCCTTTTTTTTTTTTTTATCTTGGATCCGGAAGAGGGTAAAGGATTGTTCACTTTGACAGACCGAATCAATTTAGTCGACTGATCGAATATTGTCCTTAACTGTTGAAAGCTGAGTTCTATACTATAGCAACGGGTCCGTAATATATATTTGTCTATAACGTTTCTTGTGATCCTTTATCGCTACGTCAAAACTGTGTGCTCTGCTCCACACTCTCTGATGTTGGACGACCGTCTCTGTTGATCACCAACGATGGTCGGCAAACGGGCGGCATTTCATCGCGTCTCTGTTCCTACACACAGACAAGCTGCGGGTGTAGTCCTTCCAATCCTGAACCATAATCTTACACAGCAGCATATATACCTTATTCATTCTTTTCTAGTCGCCCTTTTTGAACATGGCTAAAAGACGAGGGCAAGCCTTTTTTTCGTATTAAGAGCTCTGCTCTGAAGAGGATATTGAATCATTTCGGGTTCATTCTTTACTCTCTCATTGGCTCCTCCCGGTCAAGATGCACTTGGAATTGATATAATGCTCTGCTTCTTTTTTGTCTTTTGACTTTGAGAATCCCCATCTTTCATCTTTTATTTTTGATTTTTTTTCATTCTTCGGCGGACTATTTCAAAGCTATACTCAGCCTTTTTTTTTATTTCCATCGACTCGCTTTTAAAGTTTGGTGAACCGTTTGGTTTTTTAAAGGGGAAAAAAGTGACGTTAGGCGCATCACCGGGTGCGTCGTTTGGCAGATCGCGGATCGTTCACGAGATAAGACACACACACAAAAAAAGACAAATGATGATGTGATGCCGTTTGTTTAGTTTTCTTTGTTTTCCATCCCATCTTGGGTGTTAAATGACGACGGTTTTTCATCACTATCCGGCGAAGAGTGCTGCCTATGGAGTATAAACAGACGTGGAAGCGAGAGCGCAACATCAGCCTCATGCATAATGCGTATTCACGTTTTTGCGCCTCGTCCGCGATCTGACAGCATCACGAACGAGCCCCTTGTATGCTGCTGGCCTCAAGATCGTTAATAATTGTAATAAGAGCTTATATCCACTCTGGGTGATATTCTAAAGATGTTATAGGACGTCTCTTAGCTTCGCCTATTAATACTTCCTATGTCGCGGCCATCCTCGGGAAATAATGTTCCCTTTTCCTTACACAACTACCAGCAGAACACGTATTTAGATGAGCACGTAACTATAAGGGAAATGACGGTGTTTTAAGGGAAGAGGCGGTTAATCGCGACGGATCGTTAGAATATCTTACATCTGACGAGAACTTGGTGAAGACAAAAGGAGAACGTTGGATCGATCCTTTATCTTTCATTACGATCGCTTGACTGATATTCACAACATATTATAGAGCGTTCAAGGAATCGCTGTGAGCAAAGGGGACGGTTACAAGAAGTCTTGGTAAATTAATTTCATTTGAAAGCGCTACCCGTCAATGTTATTCAATATTTAAGACAAAGCAATTGCTATTGAATAATCCACTAAATGAATAACTAATACATGAACTGCAAGTAACAAGGCCATTTTCTAGTATATCTATCGTATACCCAATGAATCTATGCTTTTTAAAAAAGAATGAGTAGGCAGCTGACCTTTTACTTAAGCTCTCAACTTTTTCCACCGGAACAGGAAGTTAAAAGTCTTTTTTTTTTTTTTTTTTAAGGAAAGGGAACAAGAAAAAGTAAGTATACTATTCTTTTTATAATTGGACACTGTCGCCAATTAGGAAGACATTCGAAACTATCCTGTTTCAAACTTATTATTGTATTTTATTCTTTTTTTATGTTGCAATTAATTATTTTCCTTTGTCTTTTTCTTTTTACACACAGAGACATCAGCAGGAAGAGTTGCAATCGTTGAAGCATCTTAAGCTTACAAGACTTGAGCGATTTTGCCATTAGCTGTCGCCTATTCTCATTGGTGCCGACGTGTGAAAAGAGTCTTTTAGACACCAGCAACACAACTCACTCACTCATCTCTTAGTGGTGTGAAAAACGAAGACGAAAAGGAGTCAAGACAAGATCGGCCGCTCGTCGGAAATCATGGCCCAGCTGTTGGCTTCCAGCATCACTTGGATGTGGATCGGCACTTTCTGCTTCACTGCTATCGCGCCTTTGATTGCTGCTGGTGAGTTTATCGCCTTTTCTCTAGTCTCTCTCTCAATTCTCTCAATTCTCTCTCCATCATCCCATACTATAAAGAATCGTCGGCATGGCGGATTTTTTAATTGGGCCGAGCTCAACTTTAGCCGACGTTCACGCGCCACTGAAGAACGACAGAAACTCTCTATATATAAGACTGTGACTTTTTGACGCTCCGTCAAATTTCCCTGCAATGATGACGATTCAAAAGATTATATCAACTTGCGGCGAAATTTGTACAAATATTTTGACATTTCTTCCTAAAATTCATAACCATTTTGTATGATTTTTAGCGGGTCGTGTTCATTCAGATGGCACCAGTTGGGGTTTTGAACCAGAATTCACCGACAGTATGAATAACGTGACAGTTGCCACCGGGCGTGATGCAGTTCTGAGTTGCAGCGTCGCCAATCTTGGTGGCCACAAGGTAAAAAAGACTTTTAATTTTAAAGAAATGCTTTGAGCTTTTTTGTATAGATCGGCGTATAGATTAGATGGGGACGAATGGGTCCATCACGGATATAAATATATAGGGGCAGGGTAACTTTATACAACTAGTGTATATATATACAGTCGAGCTATAATATATAGGATGGAGTCAACCGTAATGGATTGTGCTGAGCGCCGGTTATTGGATCGCAATAGTGTTTACCGTAAAAAATTGACTTGCGCGCGGTCAAAAAACCGTTACGGTAAAGTGCTTTTTGAAAAGTTCAGATAGGATCGACGACTGTCAGGATTTGAGATGCTCCAATATTCGTCTTTGCGGATGTATATACTGTTTGCCAGCACCGTTTGATCTGACCTCCTCAAGCGTGTTGTCTTTTTTTCCGGTCATTCTTATATTATTAGCTATTGATTTGATTACTTCTCTCTCTCGTTTATTTTTCGTCGTCTTTTCGTTTCTCAGCTGTCTTCTTTTTTCAAATCCAATCACTCTAGGTGTAACAAACAGTCCGTTCGTTCATAACGAATGATTGGATTTTTCGAACGCGTTAATCGTGTGTGTATGTGGAACACTGGACATGTTGTGTCCAATAAGACAAGGCACGGATGCCCTTTCCCTTTGTCTATAATACGATTTCCCTTTTTGTTTTTGTTTGTTTTGCCTCTATGTGGGTGTTTGTGGTCCGGGGCTATTGTTGGTCTGTGAACGGACGATAATAGGTCGGTTGGGTGAAAGCCGACACCAAAGCCATCCAAGCCATCCACTTGATTGTAGTGACGCACAATCCGCGCGTTTCGGTCGAACACATCGGATCCAGTCAGTGGAAATTGATCATCAAGAACGTCCGCAAAGAAGATGCTGGTTTCTACATGGCCCAAATAAGTAAGTCCTTTTTATACGCTCAGTCTAGCCTTTTATACGAGCCGGGAACAAAGTGAACCATGGTGAATCCTCTCCATCATTCCCCGCCCCCCCCCCCCCCCTTCTTCCTTAAAGATCCTATAATTTCCTTAATTTATTGCGCTCTTGTTACCCACAAAAATGTATACTTATCATTCATTTATTTTCCTCGCTAATCACGCGCTAACTTGCAAATGACACCCGGAAGACACCGATCCTATGAAGAGCCAGGTAAGCCTTATGAATTATAATGATGTGCATCATTATCTTATATTTTAAATTATTATTTCACGTGTGTTGTTTTGTAATGAAACGAACTTTTGGTCATCGAATCAAAGTTGACGGGATCATTTTCTGCAAACGATTTGTTTTTGCCTTTTTCAAATGTCAATACAAAAGCGAAAAATCTGAAATTCTGATTTCAGGTAACTTACCTCGATGTGACAGAACCACCGGACATTATCGATGAACGGACACCGGGTGAGTTACGAGTTCGGGAGAACGAATCGCTCAAGTTGACATGCGAGGCAAGGGGAAATCCCGCACCGCGGATCACCTGGAAACGGGAAGACGGTCACGATCTGCACCTTAGTTCTCGAGACGAACACAAAGGTTAGTTACAGAAACGAATAGATTTGTGACCAACTTGGGGAATCTGAGACTAACTGGGTTGGAATCTAACGTAAAATGACTTTGTATCGTTGGCGTGATTCAATGTACGCTGGGAATTTCAACATGTGCATTTGCATATTGTACAACACTATCTGTTTTGTTGATGTTTGTTCCCCTACACAGGAACGGGAGGATCTTTCCGAAATAAAAGTCACGGTGGTCCGTCTGTTTACAGCGTCGACGGCGAAACATTACGAATCAACCAAGTATCCAAGCGCCATATGGGCGTCTACTATTGCATCGCTTCAAACGGCGTTCCGCCATCCGTTAGCAAACGAGTTGCTGTGACCGTTTTGTGTAAGTTCATCCGTCCTATATTGTCATCAATTTGTGTATCATTTATTTTGAGATTTAGTGAGGTTTGCAGGTTACTTTATTAATAAATCATCTCTTTCGCTGTAGATTCCAGACGAAGCCGTTTGGTCGGGCAAAGAAAAAATGCTTGGGAGGGGGGGGGGATGATCGATATTTTCTATAGGTAGTCAACGAAGAGGGCGGAATGATTTTGGCCTTTTTTATATTTTATTTTGTCTTCTCGTCTTCTGCCTCTTTCAATGTTGTAGTTGTGTGCGGTTCGTTGCTTCCTCCCTTTCAATCGCCAACCCTCCTTCGTTCCCCTGTCGATGCGTCGTGAAGGAAGCGTGAAGGAAACTAGCAAAGTAGCAAGCTAGGACGACGCCACCACCACCAGAAAAGATATAGAAGAAGTCTACGACGTCGAAGAAGAAGAGATTATATTGATTTGATTTGATTACCTTTTTTCTTTTCTCTTTTTTTTTCTTTTTTCTAGTTGCTCCGACAGTTACGGTGGACAATCAAATTGTGGGCGTGCCTTTAGGGAACAACGTGACTCTGGGGTGTATCGTCGAATCCTCTCCAAAATCGATCAACGTCTGGTACAAAGATGGTAATAAGTCTACCCTATTTCTTTTGCACTCAATTTGCATTCCTCATTCTCGTCTTCGCCTTCACTTTATCATTCCTCTGACGCAATTCACTTCCAACACTTTGATTTCTTTCGTTGAACAACATCATTCTCGTTTGTTTCATATTTGAACAACAATAACAAAACAAAAAAAAAAGACGAATAGTTTCTTTTTTTTTTGCGCGTTTTCACATACATTGGACATCTGCTGCCTTTATTATCAAGTAACCCAAGTCATTTTTTTTCCCCGGAAATCCCGGAACAGACAAAATGATAGCCAATAGCAGTCGACTGGGTTATGAGGAGAAGATCGAATCGTCTTATCGTGTCCGCATGATACTCACTATTGGACATTTCCGCAAATCGGACGTTGGCAAATACGAGTGTCGTTGTAGGAACGAGCTCGGAGAGGCCGAAGGAACCATCAAACTACACGGTATGAAAATAAATTTTGATCCGCCAAGAGTTCTTTTTAAAAAAATGTTTTGCTGGATTTCTTTTTCTATAGATTTAAAGCCGTTGATTACGACGACGACGACAACTCCGCCACCAATTTTCATGATGGGTGAAAATGACATCTATCCGTTAATTATTGGCACAACGGCGTGGACTCGTGTCCTTCAGCGGGATCGAGTCTTGACCACAACCGCCCGGCCTCAACATCTCGACGAGTTGCCGACTCAGCCCATTGGAGACGCTGAATTCCTTCCTTCAGCAGGATCGGCTTCAAGTAACAATCACAACCGACACGGCCACGAAATGATGAAGGCAACATTACGACCGCGTCCAGGAGGTCACTCATCTTCTTCTTCCGCAACGTTCACCAGGTTTTCCATCGGCCATCAATTCACTGTGAGCGTAGCAGCCGTTGTCATGATGACGGCCATCGTCATTGGCATGGTGTTGTCATAACAAACCATGAAAATATGTTATACTACTCTTCTCGCACTCTATATAAAGCCGACTGTTTGTATGACATGTCATCATCATCCGCCAAGACAACGGATCCATCACTTTCTCTTTATTGTGTCGCGAGCCTTTTTGCTGCTGCAGATCCGCAGCCCAACAGTGGCGTTTGTCGTTATTTTGGACCATGTACATGAAACAAAAACTGAGACAATTGATATTGCCAAACACACAAATAAGCTGGGGTCATGGACTATATCAGCGCAATCAAAAAAGAGTTTTGGAATAAACTATGCGTATATAACTGTCATCAAAGCCGGTGGAGGGGGTAAAATAAAAAGAAACGTCGTAATGCAGTTTATATGTTTTACCAGCCGCGCGCGCGTTTCTTCTTCTTGTTTTTCCTCCGTTTTTGCTGTGCATCAGCTGGTGCTGTTCTTGTACATTCATAAATCACTTTTCCTTCTTTCTTTTATTCCTTATTTCTGTTCCCCTTTCCACATATACTACTTCATTATATTCGAGATTGTGCGTAACGCTTTTTTTCGACGATGATCAGACAACACAAAACAAGATCCAGCGGGACCGTGAAGCGACAACATCTTGATAGCGTAAAAATTGTTGTGACTACTCTTTGAATGGAGTGGCCCCTTTTGTTTCTGTATCGTCGTTTTCCCTTGTTTCATGTTGTCATTCTCGAAAAACTCAACAGCGAGACACATCAGAGAGCACATGTTCACAAATAGACCGCGTACTTGAGTCGTTGTCAACTGCATCGAATTGGCGTGTTGTGGCGATTTGAATTGACTGGTGCGGTTTGATCATCATGTACAGAAATCATCGTCGCTTCTCTCTTTGTGACAGTGTGTAGACTTATTCTACTCGTCCCTTGTTATTCTTGTAATATATCAAAAACCTCTTCTCTTTATATCATCTGTTTGTGTTGGTGGTTGTAAATTGTGTTGATGGCTGTTCTACAGTGGTGAGGAGAGTGCAGAGACGGACCGTCATCACAATGTTAGTAGTAGTAGCACACTGCTTAAAAAAGGTTGGGCCCACTGGATCATCGATATAATAACGTCACCGAAAACGGCCATCTTTCATCAGTTGATTGCTTTTACTCAGTGACTGGCAGGGCAGGACAGACAAACAAAAGCCGCACGGGCCGGCGCGCTCCTGCCGCTCCTATTGCTGCCACACACTGCTGGAAGGGGGGCTGAACAAAAGAACGAGAAAAAAAAAGGCTCTTCAAGTATAATATATATAATATATATTACTTACTGAGACTGTATAGATGAGGAAGAAGAAGAAGACAAATTCGACAAATTCCTCTCTCTCTCTTTCGTCCTATATTCTTATATTTATTTCCTTTCTTGTGACTGCCATTCAGCCGGGATGGGAAACTTCAATCCATTAGACCGCATCGTATGCCCTCTCTATACATTGTAAATGTCCTTATGGCTTCTTTATAGCGAATCCAACTTGTATGGAAAAAGAAAATGATTCAACTGTACCTATAAGCTATAAATATATTATATATAATAATAACACTGTTGTTTACCAAGACGGGGGAGCAGAGAACAAGTTCTTGACAATTTAAAAAAACAAACAACAACAACAACAAATACACTCGATAAGCTACTCCTTACATATGTTTCAGCCGTTTTACTGTGATGCGTCGTCAAAGGTATACACACAGCACACAAAAGTAAAAACTCCCACAGATTGCAGCATTTTTAGCTCCATCTGTCGTGGTCCATAATCCGGGTCGGAGAAGTGGACAGACTCTTTTGATTTTACTTTTCTTCTTCTTTTATGTCTGAAAAATGATCTTTGTTATTAATCCATACTTGTAGAAGATGGATCTTTTCATGAGAAGACATCAGAAGAAGAACATAAGTTACCACACGCGCTCTTGTACTTATCGTGTTTACTCTCGACTTGAGCCGATGATGGTTGCTGATGCTATTTCCGCCCGTATGCGAGCACTGTATACGCAACCTTGGTAGCGTAGTATACATGCGCTTATTCACATAGTAGCTGAGAAGGAAAGAAAAAAAAAAATGAAAGAGAAAAGAGTGTGGTGAGAGATCAGAAGAAAGTGAAAAAGAGATGATGACGTTGACTGCTGGCTGTATAATAGGTTATATTACTTGATGAAAGAAGAAACGAAGCAACAGAGGATATATATATATATGTATAACCTTGTGTTATCTGGCCGTTTGCTAATCAATCGAGAGTCGACGACGACGAGAACGCCAGGCAATCGGCTAATGGAATATGTATAAGATATTCTTTGGGCGCCAATCTAATATAACCGGACTGTTACGTCGCTAGTCAACTGTGTGTACAGAAGGAATAAGGGATATACTATAGGAAGGCTATTCTCATCTCTCTCCTGGTGGATGGCCACACAATAGAGCGCAGGAGAAAAGAGACTCGACGCCATCCATTCCGCTTCATTGTAGAGTCGACTGGCGTTGCGTCGAGGGAACTCGGTTTCTATACACAACCGCAAAAGAAAAGAAAAACGAAAGAATGATATATTATAAAGCGAAAAGAAAAGGAAAAAAAAACTAGAGAGACGACGGCTATATAGGGGCCAGTCATTTCTCAGCTAGGGAAAAGCAAAACTAAGAGCCCCACAGCAGGCGCGGACGTAGGCTAGACGGTGGTCACAGCTGAGGCATCTGTTTGTTTGTTGGTGGTGGTGGTGGATCAGGCATTGGGTCGACTCGTTTATCTCTCAAAGTGAAGCCGGAGAAAAAGAGAATGCGCATCAGAATCACGGGAGACTGAGACCTTGCTGCAGAGAAGGAGTTGGCTTGTAGAGAGAGTTGCCAGCGTTTGGATGACCGAGCATCCACGACTATAGATTAACATTAAGGCCGCCAAGACGAATGAAATCTATTGGTGCTGTGCGTGGGGAGCCACTACCAACCACATGAAATGCGGTCGAACAAAACTGTGTTCTGTAGCAAGCGTTGAGGGTGCAACAACCGCCTACCAGGATCTTTTTATACAGTCAGCACAGCACCGACGACAATATATTAGAAAAAAGGATATCTAATTGCTCCCTGTGTGTGTACATGTGCTATGTGTTGGCTGTCGAGATTGGAGCGCTTGAGTGTGCATGTGCGCGTGAGGAACGACGCTTGATGAATTCCAGTGTAACCATGGTTCAGCAGAAGGGAGAGTATGTAGACCACAGATGTTGGTGGCCAATTCTGCGTCTGCTAACTAGTAACTTTGGCCACCAGCTGAGACAAGCCGCGGCCGTCCTGTCGATTACCCATTTGTTCTCTTGGTCGTTATCCATCGGATTGTGACTGCGGGTCGTGAAAACTTCACGTGTATACATGAAAATACTAGGAAATATAGTTCCTGTTATTATTCCTGTTATTTTGTGATGACTAACAACTTGATTTTTAATACTAAATTAGTATAGGGATTTGCTTGATATTCGATAAACGAAACAATAACACTACGCACAATGTCCTAACCAACAGCTCCCAACGCTAATGAATTAACGCGCTATCTAATGATACTTTCGTGCAACGTTTGAGCGCCCTACAACCGATTGGACATGAGATTTACAACATGGTGTTAATGGTGTTCTGCCGCGGTTTCCCGGTGAGCGGTTTAATCACATTTTAGTGTGGGGATGAGAAGGAGAGAGATACAGTATAACGGCATGAATTGATGGATTCATCGCTAGATATATTGTAAACATATACACACCCATTTTGTGTGTTATGGCCGAATAGAAAACGAAATAACGGGTACAAAAAAAGACTAATTATCTATGGACACCCCGCGCTCGTCAGCTCCTCCTTATCTCATCCATTTTTTTCCTGTTGACTGGTTTCTTGCTGGATCCAAGCAAAATCAGTCACGGCAGCTTTTATTATGCTTCTATTGACATGTCTATGACTTGGATACGTCAACGAAGACATGAAATGAGTGACTTTTATCATCTTATTTTGACATCATAGGCCTCATTAGTAAACACGCGGACATAAATATGTTTAAACCGACAACCGGAACTCCCTTCTCCAACAAGCCACAACCTACACAACCATCCAGCATTAGTACGTAATATCTGATATGTTTTTAATAAACCAACGAGAGAGTTTTCAAAGGGAAAGATCTGATAATTGGATGACATGAGCGGGAAGCTGAGCCATTTTTCAATTCGAACTATTACAGAGTTTAATCACACAAAGTAGATTATATACATAGCAGCCGTCGCGTTCTGTAGTACATGCGTCGGTAGTATAGCCTTGTAGTTTGAGACTTTGAGTCAACGTACACCAGCGCAGTTTTGTAACAAGAAGTTCTCTCGGTTCGCTTTCGCTGTGTACAATACAGACAGAAGAAGAGCTGGCCCTGGCGCATCTAAAATATCATAGCCATATGCTATAGTACAATATTATCTACGAAGCAGCAGCTCTAGTATATCCGCCGGCTACTTCTTGAGCGGATTGATCGTTGTCCGAGATATATCTGCTTTGGTCGGGTCAAAGTTGACGTGATTAATAGCTGCCGATCGGCTTAAAGTCGTTTTGGCAGATAGCCCCCGCACTGAGAGAACAAAAATCTGCTGTCGCGTCTGCTTATTCGTTTCCAATATAGTATCTCCCCGCGCCCCATTTTGGCCTCTATTTTCTTTTTTTTATTCCTTTATAATAAACCGCAATCTGTAACGGTTAAGTTTGATTCAATTACTCGAGCGATCAGAATCGATTTTGACGAGAGATGTGTGACTCGTGGGGTAACTTGTTGTTTGCTTCTCCAATCTCATTGTCGCTTGGTTGATGGGTTTGTACTGGGGATTGAATGATTGACAGCTGCGCCTGAAGAGGGATAGAAATAAATAGGAAGTCTCCTGGCATGTACAATAGTCTATTAGATCGAATAACAGCGTCACACACCTTCGCTCTCGGCGTTGCTAGAGACGCCATGTATAATTAACACCGAGTGACGCTGTCTGTCAGAAACACTCCAGATGACTTTATATTGCGGTGAATGCATTAAAGATGAAGGACGTTTTATTTTTAGATATTTAGGTTTTTCCTTTTTTTTATAATGTCAAGCTGTATTCGTACTTCATCAAAATAAATGAACAAATAAACTCAAGAAATTCTTCTTCCGGTTGGATGGAAATAAATCCATTAAACTATGTATGCACTATAAAATCGGTGAACAAAAAGTCGGCCAATATTAGGTCTAGAGTTCTTGAAATAACGCAAAGTCGGATACTTAGTACATATTGTTATTACGTCAGGACAAATGCATATTCGTTTGATTGTTCACTCGTCTCTTCAAACTCGTCTGAAAATCAATTGAAACGAATTTGTAATGTTCGTAGTCTCTAGGGCACAGTGGTTTTCTACTGATGTGTTTGCATACATTCATTCGGAGGGGTGGGCAGGCGGCGGTTGGCTGGTGGACTGATCGGATTTCAGAGCGCTCGTCAACAGCTTGGCAAACAAAAACCTCAATATTGAAGTCTACGCCTTCCGCCTTGGTTTCACATCCGTCGATCGGCTAACGATGACTCTGTGCAAGCTGATGAGGGGACGTGAAAGAAAAGCTGCATAGATTATCGAGATGTTCTTTTAATTACCACCGGATGAATAATCCGTGCACAGGGATCGCGACTAATAAGGCAGCAATTTCGTGAGCCCACAAAAAGCCAACAACAGGGAGAATCCCCCAGCTTTTTCTGCTGATGGTGAGGTGGGATCAGTCGGATTAGGTATCCATTCCGTCTATAGAATATAGAAGCTCCGATTTCTAGGTGACTCATCCAACTAACAAGAGACCAGATGTCCAATATACATTGCGTTTATTTTTTACTTAACTATTTTCTTTTTGTTTGTTGTTTCCAATTATACTATAGGTCATTTACAGTCGTGTGTGTACACTATGTGGCAAGCGGTCATTAATAAGTGCGCTCGCAATATATTTATTATCGAACTTGAGTTCGACTCATTGCATCGTTCTGCTAGCGTCTAATTTTTTGTTCGTCATTAATTATAGAATATCAATTACATCAAACTCTTTTACTCCACTGATTGCGAATGAATCAGAATAAATCATAGTTTAAATTATACACAGGCTGAGTGCAAATAGAAGTGTAATAAGTTGTGAGCACAAAGCAGTTTATAGAAGCGTCACTCCGCACATTATGAATAAAAGATATTATTCTTAAAAATATACATCAGCTAATGCTCAAACATGTATTACTATAGAAAACATAGTACTAGAGTGAGTGGATGTATAAGTGAAGAGTGGTGACAGCGATGGAAATGGGACGGGAATTTAGCTACAGAGTGGGGCCTGATCCTCTCCTTCATAGAGACAAATCGGAATTGGTAGTGGCATCGCTAGAGTATAAGGATGTGGAAAAGAGGTGAATGATCAGCAGCCTAAAGAGACACCAAGGCGGAAATATAGGGATTATCACACAAACTCATTGAGACTCGGACTCATCCACTTCGATGCACCGATCCATTCACAGGATGTTAAACATTTATTAGCCACTATGTCCATCAAACGGAATTTTAGATAAAAGGAAATTGTGTGAAAACTAGGTCATGGAATATTACATTTATAAACCTACCTACCAATCCTACCATATCTCTGGACCGCTCTGCGCCGCTCTGCGCCGCTCTGGAGTTCTGGACCTACTATCAGAGTCATGAAACTTTTCACGAAGCAGACTTTTTAAAAATTATAATAGTTTTTCATCCCGATATTTTTCCCGTGCACTGCTTTATTTCTGTCTTTTTGCAAAGCTTTTGAGTTTTTAGAAGTAAAAAAAATACGTGGGATACGAGTTGAACGAGAAATATGGCAACATCGCAGATGGAGTAGAGAATGAATTGTGATGCTAAAATGTCAAAGTGAATACTGAATAGTGACTGGTATTAATTGAAATTAGTTTTTTTCAAGCCCTATATTTTTACGAATTTGACTTTTCAAATCACCTTTAAACCTATTTGGGTTAAGAAAAATGGTGGTAGGGTCTACAGAAGCTGTATGCAACGACATAGTTTTCCTCGTTGAGGGGACTTCGGCTTGTGGGGCTTACATGAATGAGATAAAAATGAACTACATTTGTCAGACAGTAGAATATTTTAATGGAGGACCAATTATAGAGGATAGGGATTGTGGGTCAGAGACATTTGCGACCTTGTATTCGTTGGTTGTCTATCATTCTTCGGATTGCTTACCAGCTGATATGGTTGATGTATATGGTCCTTTCAGAAATCCGCACAAATTTCTTCAGCTTCTGGATAAACTAGATTTTTCAGGAGGTAATAACTGTAAGTTTTGTTTCTTTAATAAACATTTGTTTTACAAATTTGTGTATTACCAGGTCATGCTGAACATATGGCTTCATTGACTGAAGGACTAGCTACCACTCTGGAGTGCTTCAAGGATCTTACATTATTACGAGATCCTGGATTGAAAGCACAGAAATTTTGTATCCTAATATGCAATTCTCCACCTTACAACCTGCCAGTTATGGATCTCCCAAGCTTTAGAGGCCTAACATTGGAACAGTTAGCAGTTCTTGTGAATGACAATAACATTCAACTAAGCATAATCAGCCCAAGAAGAATTCCAACTTGGGTAACATTAGCAATATTTTGGCTTAAGTTGAACTTAATTTTCTATTAATGGAAATATCTTCAGATCAATTTGTTTGACAAAGCTGGGGGAGACTCTATGACAGCAAATTCTAAGCATTATGCCAAAGACTTGCGTCATTTGGTTATGTTGAATGGATTCTGCTTACAGGAATCAACTGTTAACCAGCCTCCTATACCTAACATTCCAATTCCAACCGTGCCGACTAGTCCCCAGGGTTTAAGTCCAAGCCAACAACAAACTATTCGACCAACACAGAATGTTGTCGTCCGACCACCTCAACCACAGAATCAACCGCAGCAAAGACCCCCAGTTCCGTTTGGTAGGACTTTGTATAAAATCTTGTCTAATCTCCTTGCTAAAATCTTATTCTTTGTTGTCACAGGTGTTTCTGGACCTACTTCTGCGCCGAATGTCACGATTGTTAACACAGTACCTCCTATGATGGCTGCTGAGGGTGGAGTTCGTATTCGTGCCCCTAACCCACGATGGCCAAGTCCAAATCAAGGGCAGCAATTGCCAAATCAAGTTCTTCAGCAGACGCAGCCGGCACAAATGCAGGCCACAAATCAAGTGCGTCAACCGTCTCAAATTCAAATACCCCAAGCAATGCAAAATCCCCTTCAGCAACAACAGCAGCAGCAACAACAACAAGCTATGCTTCAAAGTCAACAACAAGGCCCTCAAGTGTTGAGCCAAAATACTTTACCGGGCAATCAGAATCCTCTCCAGAGTTCTGTCCTTCAACATCAACAACCGATGACCATGCCAATATCCACCAACCCCATACAACAGGCTCAGGCACAAGTCCAACATCAAGTACCCCAGCAATCTCAGGCTGCCGGGCAAATGATCATCAATCCCCAACAGCAACAATTACAGCAACAGAACGTTCGGGCTTCATTCGGTGCTCCACAGAATTTAGTAAATCAGTTGAATCAAGGGCAAGGTATGCATTTTTTTAAATTAATTTTCTCTACTTGTATTGTTCAGACGTTGACGCTATCAGTCTTTGCTATTGCTCTGAGGAGGGATATATCCCGATTGTTTATACGAAATCTGTAATTTCTTCGGATTTTATAAAATTCATTTTTCTTAAGAAAGTTTAGGACCAAATGATGATCTTATGAACGGATAAATTAGAAGTTGAATCGATTGAAATTCGCTAACACGAATCGATATTTTGAATCCTTCTATGAATAAAATTTCACATCTGATGACTCTTTAAGAATTCATCTAGGCTAGGTTTAAGATTCTTATTCAAGCATCTGATAACTTTTGTGTTTATGAACAGCACCGAATGCCGGACAGATGGTAAACGTAAACCAACAAATGCTGAATCAACAACAACAGCAACAATTAGCTGCCAGAAAACTAGCGATGGAACAACAACAACTCCAACAACAACAGCAGCAACAACAACAGCAGCAGCAGCAGCAACAACAACAACAGCCACAGCAATCACAGCCTCAAAATATAAATTTCGCGATAAATCCAACAAACCCGAACTTAGGCATGCAGCAAAATATGCCCCAGCAAATGCAACAGCAGCCTCAACAATCTCAGCAGATGAACGTCCCTGTAGCAGCTGCACCTGGAATCATCCAACAGCAGGCGGCACCTGTGGCTGGAGCGGCTCCTCCTGCTCGCGAAAGACAAGTTATATGGCAAGGTGTACTGGAGTGGCAAGAGAAGACTCGTGATCCACAAAAACTTCCTCGCCATGTTCCGTGCCAGGTTTCGGCATCCGTCACTAACGGCGAAAGCGAAGTGTCAGTTTTACTTCTTTACTTTTCTGTTTCTTTTTTTTTTTTTTAATTGTGTTTTGATTTGTATCTATACAGGAAGGCCGAACACTGGCCGCAAAAGCTTCTGATGCAGCTCATACCTAAAACATTAATCAGCAATTTTGGTGGTGCCCACTTCCGGAATGCGCGTTCAGTAATGTTCCATCCTCAGGAATGTGAGGCCTTAGAAGCTCTAGCGAAAGTGATGTCTACTGGATATGTAAGCTCTCACAATGTTATCTCATTATCTTGCTCATAAGGCTGATTAGTTTTTTGTTTTTGTATTACTAGGCTGGTTGTGTCCACTTTACAGGGATGGTCAATCCAAATGCTTGTGAGATTAAAGTGCTAATGCTGCTCTACAGTCCAGACAAGAAAGCGTACATTGGTTTTATACCAAACGATCAGGCAGGATTTGTCGATCGAATTCGCAAGGTTATTCAACAGCAAAAAAGCAAGCAAGTGCAGGTAAAAAATTGCTAAAGCTACTTGCCGAACCAAATTGTTAAAACCAAAAATGTATTCATGGTTTCCACGTAGCAGCCCCCGGGTCCTGGTCAAGCAGGTCCAAATCCAAATATTCCTCAGGCTGCTCAAAATATTTTGGTGACCCAAACTAATCCATTGTCGATGGGAGGTGGTCAAATGAGCGCGGCATCTCAACCTCAGCAGCAGCAACAACAGCAAATGCAACAGCCTCAAATGATGGGTAACCCTCAACAACCAGCAATGGCTGCCCCGGCTCCAATGGCTAATCCGGTACGAGGAGCGGCTCCTCCAACGCCCGCTCAACTTGTAGCCGAGAGACAGCAAAATTTGATGACCATTAAGCAGTTGCAGCAGACACTAGAAGCGGCCCAACAGAAGGATATTCATCTCAAGGCACTGGTATTTTCTGTATTTCCTTACGTTTAAGGTTGCCTGTGCGCTGGTTTCGGGGCTTCACTAATATTACGCTTAGAATATACTACGCTTTATTTACAAGACTTTCCGAGTAATATTTGGCTAATTGGAAGAAAAAAATTACTCGTTTCAGGAGCAGCAACAACGCCGACAACAGTTATTGATGCAACAGCAGCAACTAATGCAGCAACAACAACAGCAGATTCAACCCAATCAGCAGTTGCAGATGCAACAGCAATTGCAGTTACAACAGCAACAACAACAAATGGGTCAGCAGCAGCAAATGGGACAACAACAACCAATGAATCAACAGCCAATGGGTCAGCAACAACCGATGGGTCAACAACAACCGATGGGTCAACAACAACAAATGGCCGGGCAACAAATTCAACAACAACTCCAGCAATTGCAATCTCAACAACAAATGCCTGTTCAACAGAAGTTGCAGCAGCAATTACAGCAGGCTCAGCAAATGCAACAACAAAGAAATATTCGGCCTACCGCAGCGCTACAAAATAATCCAGGATTGCGTAATCTTTTGCAACAGCAACAATACCGTCCTCAAATGTAAAGATAATTTTAAACATACAAATCTTGTTAGACTTAACATTTTTTTGTTTTCAGGATGCAACCAAATACGCAAAACCGTATGCAGCAGCCTAATATGCAACAACCACAGCAGCAACAACAAAACAGTGGTGGAAGTCAATTTGATAACCTTAGTTTAGCTGATTTACTGTAAAGTTCATTCTGTATATCAAATGGTTAATAAAATTTTTTGATAAAATTTTTTGATAAAATGATTGTTGACTTACAAATTTTTTAATTTTCTAAATAAATGTAACTGACTTATTGGTAAATTTTACCAAATACTTTGTTTAAATAAATCAAACTAAAAGTCAACATCAAAATATGGAACTGTTTGTTGATTAACCTTACTTTCCTGCAAAGATCATATTCTGTCAACAGTCATCTTTTGACATTGTTCAATGGCTTAACTTGCATTTTTAGCTAGCAACAATGATTAGCCACAACATTGCAGCTGGCATGACTAGGTTAAAATCAATGAAGAAGTTGATCTATAACTACAAAAATAAGGATTGCGAAAAAGTAGTTAACCACAAAACATTGTATTGCAGTCATACAACGAATCAGGCCAAAGGGTGTTTCACGTTTAATCTTCAGAAACTTCCTGGTTTTCAGTTTGGAGTCCCTTGAAGGTAGCAACAGGGATGAAAGAGACCAAAGTGTACAGCTTATGGGGTGAATCTTCATCCTCGTTACGGCGACGAGACAGGCGAACACGAACTCTGAATGGAACACTCCTGTCAATGACAAATACAATTTCATTAGCTGATGAGTTAAGTGTACTGTAGTTTGACAGTAGGTTAGTGAAATTCTAGTCATACCTGACTCCCTGGGACCAAATGTGTTTGTTGAGTCTTGTCTCAATGCGGACATCGGGAGTACCCATGGCCTGTTCAGCGAACTTGCGGATTTCCTTGATTGCCCTTGGAGCGCGTCTCTTGAAGCTGATACCGTGAATCCGTTTGTGCAGATTAACGGTATAATCCCTTGTCACTACTTCATTGATGGCAGATTTACGGGTCTTCTCTCGCTTTTCCTTGGCCATCTGAAATGAAGAGAAAAGTTGTAGGGTTCAATACAAAACACCTTGCCCAACCGGTCATTAACTGTTATCACAAATTCTTAGGGAATTCTACAGTTGAGAAAACAGAAAAGGACACCAAAATGTACCCAATTTTCTTACTTGAAAGAATAGTGAAAAAACGTAAACTAAACACTTATTCCAACAAGGATGAAACCCGATAAAACAGAAAATCAACCAACTTACTTTGCTTCTGACTGCTGAACAAAACGAAGTGGTCCGAAAGGAGGAGCCTAATAGAAAGAAGCTAAAAGTTGCCAGATAGAAAGAAAACACTGAAGGTCGTACTGAACAGTCGCACCAATTGGACAAATTGTCAAGATCTAAATACACAGAAATTGATATTTTGACAGAAATAAACTGTGATTGATATTTTTAAGTTGCGATATTTGACTATAATATTTTAATAATCAGTATTTTCAAATGTTTGTTCAATTTGTTATATTACGTTTTATGAAATGTTAAGCAACCATTATAGGTTTCGGCAACAGCACCTAATCCGCTTTACACCAACTATTAAATTTAAAAAAAATATAATAATTTAATAAGTTGAGCAATATAAAAATGTTTATCTGGTTTGCACTGAGCGTTTACTAGATGTACAATCCAAAAATAAAAGAGATGATGTGGTTTCCAGACCGTGCCCCTTGTAAGCAACTTAGTAGGTACGTACTTGTTTAAAAAAAAACTTATGCGCAGCAAGTATTACAAACGGTATCTCTTTTAAAATCCAATCAGTATCCCTATGCAGTAGAAATTAAAAGTGGGTCGGAAAAATTTGCCCAGAGTTGAAACATAGCCTTTGTTATGATTAAGATCGGCTGTGACGTTTTGTTCATGAATTCAAGATTCTCTTAACCAATAGCTACAATCTTGAGTAATTATCATTAAAGTACCAGGAGAGCATTTAAGACTTATCGACTGGCATGTATTGTTCACGTGCATAATAAGAAAATTATATTTACGGAGTTCTTTTTTCTATTTTTCATTAATAAATAAATAATAACGAATAGAGGGATTTTGTTCTTTTGCCTATTTGCGCCAAGGGATTCGAAAATAGTTTTGTTTTAATCCGAAAGATGGCGTATACTTGATTTTGAGCGCTATATCTACAGCATACGAATACGACGAAGGTCGTACAATCTTAATTTAATCATTATATTGAACGCCCGAGCTAACTCACTTTTCTTTTTTATGGAAGTGGATGTTCGTCAATTTGTTTTTGCAAAAGAAGAAGAATCTGAGAACTAAAATCTTTAAGTAGAATAAGGAAGCAACCGAGAGATAAGTTTATTATTTATTAGGAAGAGTGGAAGACGAATTCACGATAGGACTCGATAGGTTGAAACTGAGCACAAAGAGCATTCAAAAATTGCAGCGATTACTGATCGAAAATTTTGTTACCTTAGATTTTAAATTGAATTCGTAATATTTATTTGAACTAGCACAACACTGTGGAACCCAATTGAAGATATATAAGAAAAATCATAAATTTCTACGCCTCCATAGACACAAATTGCTTCTCCTATTGAGAATTCGTATACAGGCTAAATGTTTTGATGTATACTGGATATTTACTATTCTAGGTTGTTATAAACCGACGGGCGGAAGTGATTACGCTGTATAGACGTTTGCCCATGCACACATGCTGAATTTGCTGATGCTGTTTAGTGAAACCGACGGCAATCAAAAGATATACGCCCAAGTCAACTGATATGCGATTCGGGCTCCGACCGTTTGACCCGAGTTTCATTAACTGATGAGATGCATATGTAGATTGCGCAGATCAAATTGTCGATGACTAGAAGAAAATACTTCAATTACTTCATGATGGCTGACGACGTGTACCATAACGAAATAGAATACGTAAATATTCACAAAAGCCACACATCAAATTATACATTGAAATTTAAGAGTACATATACGTGCATATCATTTTTAATTTCAGCGATATTAAGCTGTTCATGCGGAATTCCCCCTCTCACACACACACAAAAATGAAATTATTTAAACGCCTTCAGCCACGTTGATGAACGAGGATGTGTTGCTGAAGAGGAAGATTCTCGGAGAGAGCGAAAAATTTCCATTTAAAAAATATATCGATTGTACACGTTATACGTGAGTTGTCCTTAGGCTGATTAAAAATGATGATCCCGAGACTCAAACGGAACCGAATTTCTTTGTTGATGAACTGATATCGATTGCGAGAATGTGCCGATCGGAGGCTCCAAATTTAGCGAAGATATAAAGATCGTCGTTTTTCTTTTTGACACTTTCTGGTCGAGACAACTCTGCTGACGATGGTTGTCTTGTATAGACCTTGTATAAGCTTGTCTTTTCTATATTGTACCGTGTTAACATTTGTCAGGACACTCGTTTGCAGTTCGTTTCATCCTCCTACCTTTGTCTGCAGTGAACTACCGTGAGTGTAGCTATTCCTCAATAATGAATATATGGCAGAAAAAGGCGACCAATAAATTCGGTGAATAATATTTAAAAATTCCGCCTGAGTGCTGCACTTTGTATTATAAAACATAATATTTCTTTTGAAATATGCAAACAGCAATTTGAATAATGACATTGACTTGATTACTTGAAGCAACATTGACGAGGCTTGGCATCAGTAATACGATATTTACTAGTAGATCTAACGTGTATATACACATAAAGGACTAAGCACATAGCTAGGCTATGTAATAAAATAGAAAGACGACGCATATTATTTCAAGGCACGAACCGCCCAGGTTTTGCGCGGTTTCGATCGGGCGGCGCGCAAGAAGGTGGACTATAGAAAGGAGAAGAGCTAGCCGTGATGCCGACAACATCGACCTGGTCTGTTCTCATTCAACTAGTGAACACGGAACCGTACGCTCCTGTTCTACCATCACGCTAATAACTACTATACCACGTCATTCCATAATGCTGAAACTCACCTTACAATTATTCGTTATCGTCGTTCTGTTTGAACGCGCTTACTCATGGGGCGGAAGGTTCAATCGTTTCAGCCCTGAAATGCTTTCCAACATGGGCTACGGTGGCTACGGCAATAATCGACATTCACCCCAGGTAATTATCTCAGTTTTTTTTTTCTCTCTTTCTTTCTCGTTGTATATTTGCTCTCATTATAGAGTTTCTTTCTTTGATCCACTTGAAAACTTTTGTTTGAATTCTTAAGTCAATTTATACACATAATAATATAGAACCAAAACTATACGGTACTAGGATATTTTTTGTTAGTTTCAAGATTTATACGTGTTCATTTTGATGTCATTTTTCGAGACATCACCGCGCGTGTTATTTATAACGTGCCGCTTACGGCATTAGCGCGCTCATATTAAAGACTGGCAAAAGAAAAAACCTCTGTAATCTCTTTATGTTTCGTAACTAGCTGAAAAAGCTCATAAGGAAATATTTATAAGAAAACAAAAAACAAACGCGCAATAGATCACAATCAATTGTGTTTCGCTGACGTCGTTTGTATAGGTTTAGCGGAAGAACGAGTTTTGGGCTTACTTTAGACTTAATAATCGTTAATTTTCACTTGGTGATTGTTTGCTGGTTTCTTCTTTTTTGTGTGGGTGAATGAAATTTCAGAAAAGAAAAAAAATCAGAGAGTTTTCCTGTTGGTCTATGAGCTCGTCTTTATAGACGAATGTGAAAGGGCACGGCCTATGTGAGCCGAACAAAGAGTTGTAACGAAGCGTAAGCGAATAGATCGATGGGATATAGTGATCATGATCGTGTACTCCACGCACGCACAACCGAGAGTATATACATCTACTATATAGTTGCTTCTGTTGCTATATACTGTCAAAACCTGCAACTCGCTCTTTCTTCTTGGCTGGTGGGATGTCTGCGAATAAGAAGTAACCGAATGAAACATCAGAGAGAAACTCTTAGCTCTTCTATATGCGACGTCGATAAAGGCATTTTGCTGAACCTGCGTCAGGGGAATGGCAAAGGCTCCGACTTTTTGTTATATACGTAGGAGAGAGAGAGAAACTAGTTAAGGCTTTGTACATCAGCTACTTTCTGGTCGCATACGACGAGAGTAGCAATAAACAAGCTGTCCTTCTATCTAGACTATAATAATAACAGTAAACAATAATTTGGCCGCTCTGCAAGCCCGCAATAATATCAGCTGCTGTCAGCACACAATTCAAATGCAATCAAGTCTGTGTCATTCTCTCTTATATATTACACATTGTGTTCTATAAAGGTGTAAGTGTCTCAAGCCCTCATCCGATATGTTAAAAGTATGATCAAAGCCAGTCATTGTTTGCATCACTTCAAAAATGTGTACAAGCGGCATCGTTAACTTTATAGATATAAACATCAAATGTTGTTTTGTGAGTCAACTCGTTGCATGGGGCGAGATTATTCAAAAGATTTTGATCGGCTGTGGCCCTTGGAGTAATAAACTATTCAACCTCAAGCCAATAACAGGGCAGGAAACCGAGTTGTTTCCACATCAACCCCTCACACAGTACATTTTCGGCGTACAACAAGTTACCTTATTCATTCAGTACGATGTTGGATGCTTGATCCACGGCAGTGTATCTAACGCATGCGGTGCGTGCTCTAGACATTCTTTTTATGCCACTAGTATAAATACTGTTCTAACCTCTACGTAATCAACAGTTTAAACAAAAGAGAAAAGTTTGGATAAAGAATAGATTGTTGTACTCGTCACAGTTTCCTGTATGTGTACAATTGAAATGGCAAAAAAATACGTCTGGATATGTGTACCCCTGCCCTTATCGGCACTCTCTATTGATCCAGACGCCTACTTTGAAATGAGGGTCGGTTCTACGTATATACCATCGTGTAGTTTGTTTAGCTATACGTATACAGTGAAAACCCAACGCAGTCTAAGCTTCAAGTCTTTCTATATATATATATATATATATATATGTTTGAAAACGTTTTTCTTTTGGTGACGGACGTAGTTGTTGATATCGTGCTGAGTTTGTAAGACGATGTAAGATATTGCACCTGTTTCACTGGGCAGAAAATTGGTAGGCGCATTGATCGGGCAAGTTTGTTCTGTATTCTGAGCATATAGTATATGAGCCGAGTAGAAGAAAAACAAACAAGTATACCTATATAGAGTAAAATAGTATATATACCAGGAGAAAAAGTTTTTCAACTTCAATCTTTTAGATTTTCTGGTTGGACCGCAGCGTTTCCGGTCCGCTATCATCTGACGATACCTAATACATTTATGTTACGTATATTCAGGACTGTGTGTTGCCTTTTTGGGTTCTTTTCTAAATTGCAAGAGTGAAAGAAATCGATAAGGTAAAAAAATAGCTGATGATCTGATGCGTTAGCTATATCACAAGTACACAGTTCACGATACAGTCACGAAAATAAAATAAAAACATACACATTTTGTGGTAGGTTAACCGATAAAGCAACTAGAGGTCATGTTTCCCAGCACACTTTAAAAGCCATAGTCTTTTCTTTCTGCGGCTTGCCTTCCGGTGCCTTCAAACTGATCCCCGACTATCGATTTACTATTAAACTCTCCAGCGCTACTAGCTGCACTATTCTGTATACTATATGCCCAGCTCTGGCTGGCTCGCTGTTGCTACAAATAATATATGCGGCCAGCAGTCTAAATGCCGTTAGCTTGATACGTTACATCTCCAGCAACGAAATAAGGAGCATACGTAACTTGGTCCTGGATGCTCTATATATAGACGTTTGAAGCTCAATACTCATAAACGTCAATAACAGTAAAATGTTGTTGATGAAACCTGAAAATAAAACACGACGACTCGTGGAGAGACGATCAATTACCAAATTAAAAAGCGCGACGACCCTGATGGAAATGAAAAATTAGTCTAGTTACACTTTATGTATTATATACTATATAAGCTCCCCGTTTCATGCAAAAAGTAATTGCATTTTACGATATCGTCTTTTCTTTATTTCTTAGCAGTTAAACTCAATCGCCAAGCGAAAACTCAATTTCTAGTATATATATAAATATTCTATTCTGTTTTTCCTGGGGGGGCTTTTTCATCCCGGAGCAAAAAGTGACTCGATCGATTATACAAATGACATCGTTAGCCATAAAAATGTATAACCTTCTTCCAAATTTCTTATATTCATCTCCATCGTTAATATATATTGTTCGCTACGCAGAAAGAAAATTGTTACCATTCCCGTTTGTGTGTGTGCGTCACCTTGGACGACCGATATATCATCACGTTATTCTCTATTTTTACCTTTTTTATTTATTATATCATATTTAGCGTTTTCTTCCGGCTTCTTCAATAGATCTTCTCGAATCGATGCTACAGAGCGAAGAAGACGAAGAAATTACAGAAGCCAGCAACAAAGCAGTGATCAGCTGCTCCGGAAGACGTTGTTCCGCCAACGAGCATTGCTGTCCCGGTACCGTTTGCGTTGATCTGGATGGCCGTAAGTTGAAAAAAAAAAAAAAAAAAAACTACTGCAAACATATATACAAGTATATCGGGCCTTATATAATATAATAGCTAGACGTGTAGGTGTGGCTGTTATAATAAAGTTCAAAGACGGATGCAGCCAGTGTGCTGTGCAATCGACGTCAATGCTGACCGTAGTCAGCTCTTGACATGCGTATAGATAGAAGTAGTGTATGTACTTGACCGGCAATGGCTGCCACTTCTTATATAGTACTATACATTATTTTTGTATTTATTTATTTATTTGTATTTCTTTAAATTCATGGCGGACACAGCAGCACTGAGTGTGTGTATTACACACGACTGCTTCGTTGATTGTAATATGTCGAGACAGTCTATGTGTTGGTGACTTGTGACGTCAATTCGGACGTAATCTCAATTATTAGAAAGAAAATAAGAAAACAAGAATTTTTCGCCTCTCCTATACTATCAAAATAAAGACGACGTCAAAGAACTTTCTGTATTATGTTAAAACATATCGAGTTTTCTACATGTAGAATGAGAGCATATGGCCCATTCCCACGATATTCACACACTCTCAGAGAAAATATTATATACTCGCAAGAGAATAATAATAACGGTCGTCACAATCAAATGGAGGAAGATGGAAGCGAATGCGTTGCCGATGATGGACGGATTTCTCTCAGCCGATGACAAATTATTTATCACCAAATGGTTTATGTTATGGTGCTGGTGCACGCTTATTATAATTCCGTGAAAATCGTTTGCGGCATTTCATTGAACCTTGAATAGGCTAATTGTTACATTTGCATGCATTTCAATGTGTATACATGTTGCAACGTCGTGAGTGTGTCTATATACATAACGATCAATTTGTGGACTTACACGAACGACGACTAGTATATACTAAGAAGAAATGTTTATGTTCTGTGTGTATATTGATTTAGCGTCGGTTGGTACTTGCCTGCCACACCACGGTCGGCGTGAAGGTTCGGCGTGCCATCGCACCTCCGACTGCGATTTCGGATTGCTTTGCGTCATTTCCGGCGGAACTGGAAAAATTTGCCAACAACCATCAGAGAACGTCAAGCAATACAGTAAGTCATTCGACGTTAGGAACGTCTCTTTTCAATAGAGTTTTAGATTTATCTGCTGCGCTTTGGTGGTATATAGTAGGAGGTCGTTATAACGACGGCGTTGACCTTATTATATATTATAGAAAATACAAAATTTAATTTCTTCTTCTTGATTCCATTTCTACAGATGAAGACTGCGCCCAAAGCAGCGAATGCGACGTATCCAAAGGCTTGTGCTGTCAATTGCTTCGACGCCACAGGCAGTCTCCACGTAAAGTAAGTTATTATAAACTAGATTCCTTGGAGCAGTGAAATTCGAGAAAATAGTAACACACATATTCGACGCTCTTTTCTATGTAGTTTTTTTTCTATTTCCCCTTTCAATTCTACTAGTGTCTAATGGTATATTTCAACTGTTGAAAGGGTTCAGAAGAAAAGTCAACTTTAATTTAGAGATGAACTTTTCCACTTTTCACGATTTTTTTTTTTTTGGCTACTAAACGCACGTATATAAGATAAGCCGTAGAAACAGAAAAAATCAATGCGGACTCTCGTCAAGAAACACTCACGTTTTATCGTTTCTTTTATACTTAGCCGCTGTACACAACAAATAACGTGAAATGCGATTGTTGTTTTTTCATAGATTTCAACTCAATGCACTCGATCTAATGGTATTCATTAGATCGAGCTCCAGCAGTCCAATCAATTTATCTATACGTTAGTTGCAGTTAGTTGTACGCTCTTGAAATTGCTGCGACGTCATTGCCCCGTTGTTTTATTCATATCACGTTGAAGGCTACAGTACAAGTCTATTCGGTCGTTAGCATTGCGCAAAAAAGCAACGCACGCTTATTGTCATTCAAAACTCAATAATAACAAAACAAACAAACAAATGTATTTTTAAAAAACAAGTCACGTGAACTCTGATTTGGATAAACTATATGTAAGTCAATCCATCCAGCAGGTTAAATATCCATCAGAATAAGTGGAGGAGTTGTCTCTCATCTCTCGTTGCTGCTTTACGTCGTCAGTATTTATATTTTGTGTGTGTGTGTTATTACGCCAACACAGAACTGGAAAACCCCCAGAGAGAACAACAGTTACCAAGACTACCGAGTAATGTAAAACCATATCGACCAATCTAATACCATACTTGCATACGAGATAGCTCATCAGTTTACATGTAGTGCACTATAGTATATCTAGTTACGTGCGCGTCCTATATATTAGTCGTTTCTTCAGTTATTCTCAGTGCCCTTATTTTCTTTGATATAATTCTGCAAATATTTCTAGTTTCTAGTCTCATCCAGTATCAACCGAGGCTTTGAACTATTTAGACTAGTAGGTGTATACGCATTATTATTATTGGGCGCGCAACAGTCACAATATATATACAGCAGAAGATCCTCTATATTCCTCTCCTATTCTGCTGTTCCTCTAGCGGACGCTCTAGAAATTTATACGCGTCCGTATAGGCCATGCCCTATACAACATACATGAACTACATACTATTAACTTAATTGGCTGACCGACGCAGAGTTTCCACGAACTCAGCAGGAGCCCTGCCACTGCTGCGCTTTCTGACTATAAATGCTGGCGGTGGAAACGCGAAAGTTAACTGGCAAACGAAGGAAATGTCCGCCCCATCATTGCTGATGATGCGTATCTGCAATGAGGACAAAAAGGGACCGCGTGAAAAATGGATTTCGCAGGAGGCCCTACCCCCATTGGGGCTGGAAGTTTCGTGTTGCACAGCACAGCAGCAGAGGCGTATGTGCTGCTGCTCCTGGATGTATGAGGAAAAAGGGGAGGGGTTGACGGCTATGACGTCTGGCACATAGAGGCCTCTCTCCCCTTATAATAACAGTCACGGCCAGATATAGTTCTGTCTGTCTAGAATTCTGGATGAGAAAGAAATAGAAAGCCAGTAATACTTAAATAGCTAGACATATTCTTACTGTGTAGTATGTATACATACAAGTTTCATGAGATGTTTTAAAATGTACATAAGAGGTGTACACGTTATTCGCTTTTATTTCCAGTGATCCATTGCCTCTTATCTACTTGCTGGGGGATTTTGGGAAATGAAGTTAGAAGCAGCTATTAACAGATAGGCTACAACAACAGCAGTGAAGATTGAACACTTTTAGATTAGATTAGATTAGATTTGTATTATTTATTACGCGCACTTTCCAACGATCAAATGTCGCGCCAGACGCGGCGATGAGGCATTGTTACACAAGATTGAGCCAAGTCTTGAATGACTTGATAAGGTATAGATCATGACGATTGATAAACAATTAACATGGCTAAAGTCCTTGTAAGAATAACACAGAGTCTTATAGATCGTCTATAAATAACTGCTGAATTGTTATTCTCTCGCTCTGGTGACGTCAAACGCCAAATTATTTAATGGCAAATACATTTAATTTATTAATTGATTGGCTTATTCGTGATCTTAAAATTGTCTTTACATAACCACGATCGAGTGATGATGATCAGTCATCAATTCGTTGATTAACACATTCATTTTCCAACATTCAATTTAGGGTGATATTCGCATAACGAATAAAACGCTGAATTATAGATTCACTCCGAGTGTATAGTTGTTCCATTAGTTCCCGTGACAGGGGCCAAAGTTCATCATGAAAATGGCTCGAGAATCAATTAGTTATACCTGCGCAGCAATAAGTCGCACGTTATGATAATAAATGAACGAATGTATTATTGTTTCATTTCGTAATTGATTTAAATTGATCAAAAATTTTTTATTTTTTTTTTTTCTATATTATTGAAACAATATAGGCGTGCAGTTATTTCCGAGACCCACTAGTTTGCATTGGAGCTGTTTCAGTCGACTCGGTCAAGGAGCAAATTCAACACACGGCGAATGAAAAACGTTTGACTGATCGAGCTGCCAATTATTCACGCAAATAGACCGCGCGCATAGATCATCACATACGGTCGGTTATGTAATACGTATCATCACCCAAATGCAGAGTGGGCCGATGATTCCATTCTTTTTACACTTAAATCATTCACAAAAAAAAATAAATAAATCAAGAAAATCAAGAATCTATGTTGTAATACAAAAAATTAATTGCAGACCTTGATTAACTGGAATAAGCCTGTGAATCCTATATAATACTTGCATGTTTTATTTCACGGAATATACTTCAATTTCAGATCATTGTTTCCTTCGATTATAATAGTCGCGACACGTTAGTTGGACGTTTTTCTTTACTTGGCAGTGCGCTTTTAATCATAATATTTTAGACATTTTAAAATTCAATACATGTAATACCTGCAGCAATAGCGTCCATTGGAAAAAGGAATTTTCAAAATATATTTAAACTTTGCAATATCCCTTCGATGACTAAAGAACACGTCCCGTGTTTGTTTGTTTGTTTCCGTTATTCCATTGGCATTATGGCAATATTTTTGTTTTGTTTTCCTTTTGCAATGAATTCATTCGTCTCTCGGTGATTATATGTTGAATTTTCCCTTATTATACACTACACTCTGATGTCGACGCTGATGTTGAATGTGTTTCATACATAATCTCTCTCTCTAAAAGAAAAAAAAAGAAAAAAGAGTAGATACTTATATAATCCGACGCTTTCAATGTAAATTTCTTTGTCATTTTTCCTCTTTGAAATTGGATTTTGTCTTTATACTATAATAATAGTCGTTTCAGAATAACTCGCCTGTCAGAGTTGAAAAAAATATATATCTCATAACTGTTGATTACGATTACAATACCTTTCTACCCAGGCTGGACTCGATTTTTATATCAAGCGATGAAATTTCGCTTAATTATTAAATAATCATTTGGAGAAACCAAATCAAAATCGCAATTTGTTGGTCTATAATAACTGGCTTTTATTTTCGTCCTAGAGGGAATCAAAGAGAATTGCTGCGAATGGGCCAATATTAGTCACCCAGCAAATAATCCTTTGACTGCGAGGCGTATATCTTTTTATTACTTTTCACATCGAGTTAGGCTAATAGGCAGAAGTTGAAACGCTAACTAGCAGGAGAGGATTATTTCTTGCCACTTTCATCCAACCGGAAATGCATAATACCGCATAATAACCCTGACGGTTTATGACTCTGATGAAGACGGCGGCACTGGCCTCCGTTTTTTTATATGGCGATAATGACATGATTATACATACGTACCGTATACAGGACTTATATATTATTCAAAACTCATAACCGAAACTTTTGAAAGACTGAAAATAGTTTGTCATCACCAGAGAGAAGGTATAGAATAACGAGATCCGTTGAAAATAACGATTGCAAAGGCTGATGATAAAGTTTTTGATGGCCTCTCATTATCCGAGGGCGAATATGCGACTTGAGAACGAGTATATTACATATATCAAAAGCTAAAAAGTAAACTATTTTACAATTTTACTCAAATAAAAGAAGGCTATAACAGAGCAAGGATCCTCAATGCATGGTTTTCCAAATTGCAGTAAAAACAAAACAAAAAATAGAATCATTTAATCAACAAACTTCGTATATAAGATGCGTGGGTTTTGTATTTCGACTGGTCTTGTTCGTGTCTGGAGATGAACAACATATCTTCAATTCTCAACCAAAAGAGATTTCATTCATTTTAGGGCATATTTAAATTATATTAAAGTCAATTATTTCACAGCACCAGCAGAATCCTACAATACCTTATGTATCTGACGGTATCGAATCCACAACGACCAGGTAATTTTTTTTTTCCAGGAAAGATATTTGGCGGAGGTGGATGACATAAAACATTGCAGAGTAAGAGTTCACGGATCGGAGATTTTCCCGTTTTCAGTTTAGAAATCTATAAATACACGTGACTACGTGAGCCCTCCATGACAAGACTGCCAGCCTGATCGCTCAATAACAGGTTCAATTCGATACGCGGGAATTCTGAAGTTCCTTGGACCGGATAACAAGATCCTGGATAAGAAGACAACAAAAACAGATAATGTTCGTATTCATTATCTACATAAATATTGATATACAGTATGCACAGATGTGGCAGTGAACATGTGGGCAGGAAACAAGGCAAGTTGAAGAGGCGAATCATTTTGACCTGGCCGTCTTTTGTTTCAGAAAAATTCCAATCAGGATCGTAAGAATGAAATTCCCACATTAAATTCGTATAGGCTCGTAGCTCTCATTCCTCTTATTAAAGATGTCCCTCCACATTTTAAATATTTGTTAAGAAACACAGAACTTAATAAGTTCAAACTGTTGAATCGTAATAGTTCTATATACAATTTAAAATATATAATACCTCATTTAAAAAGATTTCATGGCGTAGATTTGTTGGTCCGTTTTGAGAATTGAATTGTCAGCCAAAGGAGAACTCCAACTTGCTGGAAGTGAAGAAACGTTTATTTGCATAGTATTAGCACAGTCAATCTGCGATTTTGGCAATAGAATTTGGCCAGAGGAAGGAAACGACGTCCGGATGTCAGCACATTTTCCCCCTTAATCGCTTTTTTCGTTAATTCGTTTTACGATTGAAAATGAAATGAAATGAAAAATAAAATGACACGGGCTCTATACGAATTCTGATGTAAGATAATTGTATTTATACTTTTTATTTTTCGGAGGTTATAATATTAATACCGTAGAATGGAAAACTTAAGACTAGGGGAATGTTGAAGACATTTTTTGAAGTTTGTCCAAGCGCACAAACGAAAACATTTTGTTTGTTTTTCATCATCATCTTCTTCTTTTAATCATTATATTAATGTTAGTAATAATAACAAGAAAAAGGAAGAATGGAGTTCGAGATACAGTACAGTACATAATAACGAGATAATCATCAATGATGTTTGTTGTTGTTTTAATAATAAGGGATTGTTGTTGGGTGGGCAGGGTGGAAACGGGTGGTCAATATAAGCGAGCCAATAATAATAAAGGACAATTATGAATAAGTTGTTGAAATATTATAAGAAAAAAAAACGCATCAGTATAGAGAGAATCACGTCGAGATACCGCGTAGATTTTGGCTTTTTAAAAAATGTTTTTTTTTTTCTTGTTCGTCTTCTTCTTATCAAAAACTTGTGTGGTGTGTTTTACTCTGCGTCTTTTAAAGGGAAATGGGGGAAAAAAACAGTCGAAATATTATAGAAAGAAATAAAGAAACGAGGGAATTTCAAAAAAACAAAACAAATCATCACTTTTCAAAGAGAGACACAGACGACCAAATTCTTATTTAAATTGCATCGTCTCAAAAATTGAAGAGAGAGATAGAAAGAGATAGAGATAGAGAAAAGGTTGACCGTATAATAAATTATCATATCATGAGGGGGTCTATTTACAAGGCGGCGATGCAAATTATAAGACGCCGAATGTTTCACCTTTTTTTTTTTTTCTTTTTCTTTTCCTTGTTCTTCATCATTTTTTCTGTTTTTTTCCCCTTTGAATTAGAGAGTGTCAGTGATGGACAGTGGGCAGTTGTGTGGTGGAGTATAGAATGAGGAAAAAAAAAAAACTAAACTGGAAGAACTCGTCTTTTTTTTTCGGGCTGATTTATGTATATATATACGAAGCCTATACTTATATATTATTTACGCCTGAAGACCTATAAAAAGAGCGCGTGCGAATTGCATTTTTGTTTATAATAATACCTCGGGTGTTGGTAAAAGTATTTATATTATGTAACATGATTCTTATGAAGCGCTACCGTGAAAATATATATATGCATGTATAATTGTATATACTATATGTATATATAAAACCGCTGAATGGCCGACTGTGACAACGACGGGAAAATGATTCAAATGAAACAAAATGACGCAATATAACACATGACATTTTTGTTTGTTTTGTTTTTTTTTGCTTTAGAGTCTAGTATATCGAAGTTTGTGATGGAGGACATGGCGTGTAATTTTTTCTTTTCCTTTGAAATTATTGTCGAAAACTTGTGTCTAGAGCGCGCGGCAAAATTTCAAAAAAAAAATTCGAAACATTTATCCAAGATAGAAAATGCTGTTTTGGTTTTTATAGAGAGAGCGAGAGAGAGAGAGAGAGAATATAGAAAGTAAGAAACTGCTATCAGCAAAGTATCAAACAACTTGGCCGTCTGGAGGCTGGAAACCGCAAGATAATAAATACTGTATAGTTTTTAGAATGATAACGATCGAGAGATTTAAAAAAAGGGGGGTGTCGAGAACAATCTAACGAAACCGAGCCGCAATTTCATCGGAGAAACAAAATAAAAAAAGGAAGAAAAGTTTTTTCCATTTTTTTGGCCTTTTTGACTATCCTTCCTGATGACAGATTTGGTCAATCAACAACACACGGCTATGTACGAAAAAGTAAATTAAAAAAAAAAAAAAATTCTTTTCGAAATCAGAATTAATGTGTTAAGGAGTAGAGAGAGAGAGAGAGAGAGAGAGAGAGAGCAATCTTAACTAACTAATTTATAGTAGATTTTGTTGTTGTTTTTTTAAAAGATGCGATTATAAGGGGATGCATGTGCATATGCATGTTTGATTTGTGTTGTATGCACATTTGTGTGTGTTTCCATCCTTTTGTGTTTTTAGGGGGATTTTTTTGGTCGAATCAGTGTCGCTTGAGAAAACTGAAGAGGCCCTTGCTCCTCGACGGTGGTGGAGCCATCAACATGGGCACTTGATTCTTCTGAGTGATTTGAATCTACACACACAACGTTGTCGATGATTTAAATGACAATAAAAACCAAAAAAACTTTTAATCATTTTACTGACCGTGCAGGGTGACTGCATCCACGGCTCACCGTCCACCTGCATAGGGAAGCGCTTTCGGGTTCGGATGACAATGTTTGAACACTGGGCCAATCGGCGTCCCGACGCCCTCAATCCTGTTTTCACCTGTCCCATGTGTAAGCAATTCTCCAGGCCGATGACTTCAATCAATCCATCACCGATATCTGAAAATGATCAAACCAAATTTTTGTGTGACGCAATTCATTTCCATCAAAATTCGATAGAAAACCTTGCAAGGCCAAACTGAGATCGACAAAGTTGAAACTGCTGCTGGACAATTCCCGTTCGGATTTGTTGCTTTCGTGCTCCTTGCGCAAACTGAGCGGAGCTGGACGCGATCGTTTCTTCACCGACGTGTCGCCCCACAAATTGGATCCTCCGTGAGTGTACGGGATGTTGAGTAGAGCGATGCCTTGCAGCGACGGACCGTTGGCCAAGTCCAGCGACACTCCATCGCACTGGACATTAAATAAATAAAAAAAACAAAAAATTAATTTGAAAAGTAATACAAGAAATGATTTTTCTGCTATAAATACGTACCATAATATCAATATCTTCGTGCAGATTCTTGCACGAAGCCGTGAACGTCTCTGAGGTAGCGAATTCAAAGTACCACAACTTGTTTTTCATTCGGCTGTTGAACTTGTCCGGATTCTTTTCCCGCTCCGAATGGAATTTCACGCAAATAGCCGCGTCCTGAAGGGGGTTTACATACAATTGCGTATTATTATTGGATATGTAGCCTAGATCATGTTTTTCTATCTTCTGTATTGAATATTATTATTCTTTTAAAAATAGATGATGTTTACCACTCCGATGGAAAAGTAATTATTGAAAATGGTGTAGGGAATTTGATCGCTGGGCTCGGCGTTCTCGTCTTGTTGATGAGGGACCACCTCGATCTGCCACCGATCCATCATGATGGGCGCCGCCCTGCTGATTTTGCGCAAGATTTTGTGGACGGACTCGCCTTCGTAGCCGCCGCCCCACCGGAGGCATCGAGCCAAATCGTTGCCCGTCCCCAATGGAATGATTCCGATGGGCGGATGATTGACAAATTGAACTTTGTCTGTAATTGCCGCCACGCGCATAACGTAGAAACAGAAACAAGAAGGAGTAAAAGAGAATCCGTATTACATCAATCAAGAATCGTTAATTGAAATTTAAGGAATCGTTAATTTAAAAGAAGCAGACCCATGGTCTCTAGGAGCCAGCCGACTGTTCCGTCACCGCCGCAGCAAATGACTTTGAAATTGGCCACATCTTTGAACATTTGTAGGCCGGCCAGTGATCCGCCTTGTTCGAGACTGTACACCTGTCGTGGATTGAGAAGAGACTGGAACTTGCGTAGGATGCGGGCACCTTGTCTGCCACCCGATTTCGGATTGATGAACACCAAAAGTGGACACATGCCCGGCTGGAGATTGATTTGGAAGGACATTGGAGATCCAGACGATCCCGATTGCTGTTTGAAATGAAACGTCAATCATTATAGAAAAGAAAAATGAATTTTTTTTTTCAAATTTTGCGAATGAATTTTTTTACTTCTGAAATGGGTAGATGGCTCTCGGAACGCGTGAGAGACCGCCGGTCCCGACAAGTCGATACCTGCCGATCGAGAACGATTGGACATATGGACGTCGGTGGCAGGATGTGAACACGATGCTCACCCAAAGAGCATTCAGGTTTCACTTGAGAAGCGCATCGATTATGTAACTAAATATTTAAAAAAATGAAACAAAATACAAATGAGAATATGGTCGAAAATTGGAGATTATTTGTAGAAATACCGTCATTTGACACCAGCGGCAATGTAGCCCGGTGATGCCGTTGTAGGACTTGATGGGTCCGCGACACTTGGAGCATTTGGCGTTGCAGTTGCCCTCAACCCAATGATGGGCCATGACTTGCGTCGATTTTTTCGACTTGACGTAAGTGCAGATGCAAGAGGCGGGCGCCCTCTGGACGCATCCGTTCATGCACCGTATACTTGCAAACTGCCATTTTGTTGTTGTGATAAAAGAAAAATAAATAACAAAATAACAAAATTGAGTCTATATCCAATATAGTATAGGCCCTATATATCCTGCGCGTCCTCATCCTGCGTAATAATATAATACAGTAACATTTTCTTCGTTTCTTTCATGAGCTTGGCAGCTTTTCCTTTAGCCTTTAGCCAAGAGAGCCAATGATAATAATAATAATATTCGGAGATTTGATAGGATTTTCGAGCCCAACCCCCCCTCCTGCGGCTTATACAGGCAGGAGCGTTACATCCTATATAGTAAGAATAAGATGGATGGATGGATAATACGTGACGGGACTCGTTGAAAAATATCAAGCAAGAGAGGCAGCAGTACGATATAAGGCTAGCCTAGCGCACGATATACAGTAACTACTATACACGCGTCTGCTGTCCTTGCTCTTGGCCAGCCAGCAATGCATAATGAGTAATCCGTGACATATATTTATGACGATCAGAATATTTCGGGAACGTGGTGGTGGGTCCCCGCTGTCGGGGAGAATATAGAGAGCATTTACTCGCGTCGAGCGCGTTATATAGACGCTGAGGAGGTTTGATGTGACTGTGGCTTTTTTGACCGCCCGTTGATTAATAATACGCTGGTGGCCGCCCGTCGCTAGCTGCTGCTCTGCTCCTCGCTTTCCTATTATAATGGGGCGAACAAGAGCGAAACGGTTGATGTACTCACAGATGCAGCAGAGGCCCTTTCTTGCCGAGGCCAACGAGCATGTTGAGGCAGAGATTGCAGTAGGCTGGACGGTTAAAGTGCTTGAGTCGCCACAAATGATTGCCGTCCTCTTTGACATTCTGTGTCGTATGGGGAAAAACAAAAAACAAAACAAAACAAAACAAATATATTAGGATCAAAACGTGATTCACGCAAGCATATCGACGGGATATTGGGAATACGTAGATATGTATACGGTACCGAATCGAGACCGAGGAGGACGAGGAGAGGAATGGTCGTCATGCCTCCACGTTTCCATTCTTCCAACGAGACGGTACCGTCGTTGTCGTAATCAATTTCAGTCATCATCTCTTGCAGGATCTGAAATTGACATTTTTTTGACAGGAATTTAACGAAATCTGGTTGTTTTCTAATTTACCGGTTTCAGTTCGGATGCGTCCCAGCCGAGGTATTCCGCCACGGCCATCATCTGATTGACAATACAATCCATTTCCTGTTGTGCAACGGATAATAATGTCAGAGCAATCAAATCAAATGAATTACTAAGATATATTTATTGAAATTACATTGGTGTCCAGTACTCCGTTGCCGTCAGAGTCGTATAACCGGAACATAACTGCAACGAAAAGACATTGCGCAATAATTTTTACTAAACAATTCCAATGAATATTTTTTTAAAAATGAAATTACATTCGAGTTTGTCTTCAGGACGGCCAGCTTCCAGCAATGAAAGGTAACAGATGACGTTCTTGAGCGAAACTCTGAGTGTGTTGATGTCCAACATGCTCGTCTTTCGCACCAATTGTCTTACTTCCACTATACACATATATAAAGCGGTAAATTAAAATTTGAATCACATTTTCTCGTGGGACAAGTTTTACGTTCTAATTTGCCGTTGGAGACGAGGATGGAATTGTTGGACTTGCGCGACGAATTGCGCGACATTTGACTGTGACTCGGCGATGACGATTGGTTACTGGCCCGTTCCCATGTGGCACCGGCCGTCGATGAACCCGAAGCCGTCGCCGACGCTGTTGCCGAACACGAAGCTCCAGCTCCAGCACCAGCGACGATGATCGTTCCCGGTTGTGTCACCATCACCATCGGATGTACCGACGCTCCGATACTTCCTATATATTCACACATTGCCCAGCAAATCACATATTTATATCTATATTATTGCTGATAGTGTCATAATAACGTATTTGACGAGGATAATAATAAAAAAAAACAAGATGAAATTGATTGGACGGGGTGGAGTATAAAGATCAACAATCTTTTATACTGCTGTGTGTGTGTGTGCCTTAGATTTCGGTCGATTGAAACTGGGCGTGTTCTATCATATGGTTACACGTTTCTCTATTCTATATACCTCGCGGGTTGTGCTGGGCTCCCGTCAAATCACGAAGAAAAAAAAAGAGATGGGGGGGGGGGGGAGACGAATGTCGTCAGAAGATGAAAAGATGGCGACGCACTTGAACTGACTTATTTTTTTCTATCTGATGAGGATCTTTTTCTTCGTGTAACTCAAATCGCACACACACACACACAAAAAGGGAGGGGGAAAAGGAATGGAGGAAAAGTGTAATTGATTTTTCCAATGATCGACCCGGGACATGGCACACCGCTAGAAAGAGAAAATAATAAAATAATAAAAAGTGGAAGGAAGGAAGGAATGAAACGTTGGAGCATATCAGGGAACAACAACAATCGATCGCTCACGGTCAACCCCCATAGAGCGAATCAGCAACAACAACAATCTTACGGTTGTTGTTGTATGTAAGACAATTTGTTACTAACCAGTTCGAGTTCGATTTGTTGCCTCTGATTCGCTGCTTCGTCCAACACTTCCCAATCCGCTGAGACTGCCCAGCCGTTCCGTTAATCCGTGAAAACGTTCGGCCAGTCCTTGGAGTGGCCGGCTCTGCTCCGACAGGCTAGTGGTGATGGTGTGCAAGACTCCGCTGGAAGCGCTAGTCGCGGAACAACCGCTTCCTGTTGTTGTAGCAGCGGCTCCTGCAACAGATCCTGCCACGGTTCCTGCATTTGCCGTAGCTCCAGCTTCACCAAAGGCCGCCAAATTGTTCACAGAGCCCGTGGCATGGCCTGTTATGGGAGCGCAAGCCGTGGCCGAGCTCAACATTGCCATATCCTGAATTTTTTATTAAAAGAGAAATCAAATCATTTGACCAAAAATGTCCGCATTTCACATTTGTCTCGGTTGACATACAATTTCATGGCTGTTCTTATAAAGTATAATCGCAATGAACCTATACATATTATAATCATAAGGAAAAAGATGAGCTCCTGAATCTTTTGTCATATCTTTGAATGTGATTTCATTTGTGATCGAGGCCTCTACGCTTGCCCTGCCGCTGTTATTTCACTTTGATGTACAGTTGCAGCAGCGACTTCACATCACACACGTCCACATTTAACAGCATTAACACAGCCTGCTGTGTGCGTGTGCGTGCGTGAGCGAGCGTCCCCGCCGCATCATCCCAAACGCGGGGAATCAAAGGAGCGTATCAGTATATAGATCACATGCAGGATAATGTTATATTTTCAACCAGTGCTGTGCACTATGATTATTATGTAGCTCATTTCGCACTGCGCTGCCTGCCATTTATTATAGTCATCATCTAATATAGTGCGTGCCCACCAGCAGCTAAGATAAGAGCAATCAACTGTATATTGTAGCCTATATATATTCTTCTATTGTTATTTCGTTTATAAACTTGAAAAAATGAGCGCATAATATCAAATGTAATATTTATTCATTTCACATGTCAACTAGAGAGACATGGGTCTCTGTATAGTTGCGATTCGTGGGCAAACTGTATTTGTACAGAACCTAGGAGCAAAGCATTCGTGTACGAGTGTGTGTGTGTGTGTACACTAGAAAACAACCTCAATATTGTCCTTGTATCCACATCGTCTAGTAGTATATGGTATCTAGCGCGGAAAGTGGAATGTTTCTGTGGCTTGTTTTCGTTTCCTCTTAGTACTATATAAAGCTCTCTTCTTTTCTTTTTTCAAGTCCTGTATTTGGACTATTTCGCCAGATGGCCGGAACTCTTTGAAAAGAAGAGTCTAGAAAGGTTTGTCTCTTCTGGGGGGGGGGGGGGGCGGGGCGGGGCTCCTGATGGATATGAAGAGTTAAGAATGAAAATACAAGACCAAGTGGAAAGTAACAGAGAACAATCTAATAATAAGATGTTGCTGTGAAATGCACATTTTCTTGATTTAATTCCAATTCTTTTACACAGAAAGAGAAAGAGGTTTTTTTTCTCTCTATAGCTGCGTGCCCGACTGCATAATCAAATGATTTTCTCGTGCTTTATCGCGATCATCTGCCATGATGATGACGGCCGCCCGGTGGCCGTGCACAATTGGACGATGAACAACTGCCGATGGGGCGCGTATAGTACAAAACCCTTGACTACCAAATCAAAATCTATTCTTCTCTTTTCTCTTTCCTATATGTGTAATAACACACAGCACAAAAGGAGAACACAGTCCGCTGACCCTGACTTGCTTGTTTTGTTTTTTTTTTCTTCTTTGTTTTCATATTCGACACGACTCTCAAAAACAGAAACTAAAGAGAACATTTTTTTTTTTTTTTTGAATAAGAAATATGTTGGGAGAGATGAAAAAGAGAAAGAATATTCGAACGCTCTTTTACGTATACATGATGAGTGTGCCGTATGAGGTCCCACGGAGAGAGCCCAGCCCCGGCCCATGAAGTGGCCAATAAAACTGTCCCATATTTATTATAATATACACACATTTTTGTTGAATGTCGGGACAGGCACACACAGCACGTTGGGTGCTGCATTTATAAACCTAACCTTCTCTCTCTACACTCTATACACACACACACACAACATATAATGCGCTGCCACATAACTGATGCCGGATTCAGTTATATGTCTTGTGTGTAACTCAAGGGCGCCATCTATGCAAATGGCAACAACAGCAACTCGATAATTCATTTTTTTTCTTTTTTCACGCTCAAACCCCTCCAGAAGTCTTTTCTAACCACCGCCAGGAGAGACACAAAATAGAAATGATCATAACAGCACCGCAGCCAGCAGCTACAGTAAAGGTGGAGCGGTTAATAAAAATACAACCTTGTATTTCATATATATATATATATATATGCGTGTGTGTTGTTGGTGGCCTTAATCAAAGACAGATGCGACATATTTTCTTGTTATTTTTTAATAGGCACACACATACGTATTAGTACGTAACTGCTGGTGTGTACACGCAACGCAACAATAAAAGCGTCGCTGTCAAAATAGGATCTAGTCGGTATTCATCAGCAAGTCTTCATTTTGTTTTCCTACTATTTCAACGCTCTACTATAATAACAACGTCGAAAAAAAACAAGACAAAATTTCATTTCATTCAAACTCTTTGCCCTTTTCTATATAGAGCGCATATTACATAATAAGCTGCTGGCTGGCGGCGGCCCGGCTAAAAGAGATAAACACGGTTAGTATTAAAAATGACGGGTCATAAATAGCTCGTCACTTTATTTTTTCTCTCTTTCTCTCTCTAAGTTTCTTTTTATTTATTTATTTATTTATTTTTTTTTTTGGCTGTGCGCCGTCAAAAGAATAACTAGAAAATGAAATTGACGTCTGCGTGTCTTATATTTCGTATCATTTATAAACGTTGGCTGTTTTAATTTTTTTATAAAAAAGGAATTGATTGAACTGTGATTTACCTTGATGACTTTGCCTTCAACATTGGACACGGTCTTGGTAGGCGTCCGTTTGACAAAAGACAGGAATAGTCTCTTGCATAACTCTTCCTGCATTTCCATTTCCAGGTAAGTGTCCATGAACAGTTTGAAGCCTTCGTAGTCGATATCCTGTTATTTTAATTACAAATAGCTAATGACGTCATGTATAAATGGGTCAAATAGGTACAAGAAATTTACCCCATCAGGTTGAAATTTGGATAGCGGACCCGTGCCGGAGAATTCAGCCAAAACATCACTCAACTTCTTAGATGAATCTGCGAATTTAAACAAAATATAAAATATATATTTAATCAATAGAAAATTGAATTTCGTCACTATACTATATTGTGTGACGGGACATGTGATGGTAGTAGTCGGCCAATCGCCAATAATAATAATAAAAAGTAATCAAAAAAAAAAAAAAAAAGGAAACTTTTACAAGTCCCGCAGGTCGCGGGACTTGTCTTTTGATCACATTCGTCGTCCGTGTGGAATGCGGACAGTCGTTGAGAAGCGAAAAGCCTCTGGGGCAATTCATTTTCTTCTCTCGCTCTCGTCTGTGTTTGGCTGCTGTTGGCCGCCGACAACATGAGCTCCGTTTCCGAGATGAAACAAAAAGGCGAAAAGAGAGAAAATGTTTGTAATACGACCGCGATAGTTTGTGTGTACCCAAGTTTTTTTTTGTGCTGTCCCCGCGTCATTTCTAGCTCATCAAAAGTCATCATCTCATGGGACAGTGTATAGAAACAGCAGGAGCGAAGAATATTTTTGTATTTCTTATTCCAACGGAGAAACTAAAAAAAAAAATAATAATAAAAAGAGCTAGAGAACTAGTCCCAGACATTTTTTTTTTTTTTTTTTTATTTCCACTTTCTCTTCGTATTTTCTTGATTCCACGGCTCTTATACGTGTCGTCATGACCATTTAAGGGATTTTTATTTTTCTACTTTGAAAACGTCGTCGGCTGATAAATGACAAGAATTTCTATTGAACGACGTTCCACTTGTTCTTACGCAATATGTTTACTGAGGTACCGTAAAATATTTGATTCGTTTTGAAATGATTTCCATGTTTGGATGACACAGCCTCGTAAATATATTTTTCTTGTTAAAGAGAACGTATCTATTTATAAACCCCATGTTGGAGGCAAAGAGTTTGCTATAGCGGAACCGGTCAGTCATCATATTATCATCTCATTAAACGCGGAATGTCATGTATGTTATTAATGAAAACTGACAGTTTTTCCCTTTCAAAGAGCCTTTGTAAGACGAGATTTCATGTACACAACAACGTAGGATGTTTTTTTATATTTAAAAGGGGAAAATATCAGACGGGAATGTGTTTTTCTTTTTTAAGATGGACTCTCTAAAACTGGCCGTTGCGCAACGACACACATAACAAAATAAATTGAGAGAAATATGCTGACAAACAACTGACGCTGATAGGGCGATTGACAGCAGCTGGTTGTTCGTCGTGACGATGCGTCAAACTCTTAAACTTATTGTTGTTATTGTTGTTGTTGTTGTATCAAAATGAAAATAAGAAACGACTATACACAACAACAACAACAACAACAGAGAGAAACAGCTGGACTATAATAAACCGTTTTCTCTCCCTCCCGAGTCCCGACAAACCAACGAAATTGACATTTTATTTGTCTGACTAGAAAAGTGAACGATGACTCGACTCATCATTCAAAATAAGAAAATCCAAAATTGGGTAAAAATAACAACAACAACAAAAACAAACAGATTTGAATGAATTATATCGATCGAAATTTTTCTATTTTCTTTTTTTTACGTCACTGGGCGGCCGAGAAGACAATTCGTCCTATAATCTATTTCTATATATTACGGTAATACAAGGGGGGGGGGGGGTTGCGCAGTACTCTCAAAGTTGTTTACACAAATGGAAATGAAAGAGAGAAAAGGAAAACAAATCAAAAGATGGATGAAGATGGATCAGATGGCCAGGCAGGAGCAGCAGGAGCACACAACTCTTTACATAGACTTGTTTTTGCTCCTCTATACTATACTATATATACTGATGTATATAGCAGCGGGAGGACTGTGTATATACAGTGGGACGTGCACAATCCATCGAATCGGGAGCTGTGCGATCCATCGGACAGAAGAAGCTAAGAAACAAGGACCCGCACCAAAAGAAAGAAAAAAGGCAAACGTTTCCCTCGCAAGTTTCATTCCTTTTTTTTTGTTTTAGTTTTTTATGTTTCTCTATTGCCTCCAACGCTCTTCGTTCAACGGAGAGTCGAGCAGAAGGTCTCGTCTTCCGACATCTCCATCAGCCGCAGCAGTTGCCCCTATCCCTGACTGTTCACCACGTCCCCGCTCTGCACATCCCTTTTTTCTATTTCGTTTTTCTCTTCTTCTTCTTTCCCTATAACCCGCACGTATACAAGCAGGACCCACACACACACACACACAAGGGGGAAAAAAAAGAAGGAAAAGAGGAGCAGCTCGCGCAAGTTTCCCGTCTCTCGTATGCGCTGCCTCCCCTATCCGCCCAGCTACCCGCCCCTCCTTTGCCCGCACTCCAACCGAAATCAATAACACGAACAGAGAGCAGAAAAGAGACGAACGAAGAAGCAAGAAAACAAAAAAAAAAACTGTATACACATACAGAGAGACTGAGAGATGTTGTGTGTATCATATAGTACGTACACACAACAACAATTCGAGTTCAGTTTTCCCTTATTTCTTTAATCCTGTCGATAATTCTTGACTTTGCACTATAAGAGCCAATCTTTTCAAAAGATATATATATAAAGACCGGAATTGAATTAACCCAACTGACGTTATAATTAATAATAATAAGAATATCTGGTAAGTGTTCTTCTTCTTCCTTCTTATAGTCAAAAGATGCGGTCACGGCGGTCGCTTGTTTTCATTCTGTGTATGCGCTCACAACAACAACAACAACAACAACATATTGGATTGTCAGAGTGAGTTGATTTGGTCACAGTCCAAGAAGATCGAAGAGGAGGGCACACACAATAAGATGAGCGAGTCTATAAAAGAAGGAAGTAACAAGAAATAGAAGGGAAGAAGAGATGGATGGATGGATGGATGAAATATAAATAAAATAAAATAAATAAAAATAGTAATAAAAAAAAATCGCTAGAGAGAGAGAGAGAGAGAGAGAGAGAGAGCACAAGGCCTTCAAAAGTTATTGATTCGCTGCTGCGTGTGCTGCTCTAACATGCTGAAACGATCCCGGCGACGCAGACTCTCTCGTGTGTCGCAGTACAAAAACCCAAGAAAAAATAAATAATAAAAAAGAATAACGGAAGGAACATTTTGAAATGATAATAATATCGACGCCTTCTTCATAAATGTCTAATACAATTGTATTTAGATTTGATATCTTCAATCTTCTATGAGAATTGTGTACCATTTAGTGTGTTATTAAATGTGATATATTCAATAAGCGCGATGGAATAGAACTGGGTTTATCTGTCGTTTTCTTTGCCTCTCAGTCTCTCACACAACGAGACGAGACCGTCTATATAGTCGACATATACGTGCTGCTCTGTGTGTGTGTATACATCGATGACGTCAAAGGAAGAAGAAGAAGAAGGAGAAAAGGGTATCGATCTGTCGGTAGACTACTACCAGAGTAAAAGCGCCGGCTCTCCTATCTTGCCAAGGGAGCCGTCGCGACGCCGTTGGGCGTCGCCATAGCTTCTTCCTTCTTTCTGTCTTTCTTTTTTTCCTTTCATATCCTTCAATGACGTCATCCACTAGTATAACGGCGACGCCAAAAAGGAGCTGACTGCCTCCGTCTTCTTCTTTTCCTGTTTCTTCGGTTCGATATTATCCAGACACACACACACACACACAAATTTCGTCTTGTGTATTTGTATTTTATTTTCGTGATATCCTGTCAAGTTTTTTCCTCCGTCCGGCCTTGATTACTGCACAGTGCAGTGCACACATATGTAGAAAGACACACTTTTCCACTACACGCAATATCGACCAGCAACGCGGGACGGGATCAATTTCGAATTTTCGTTTCTTTTTTTTCGTTTTTTAATACTTGGATTGTTTTCTTTTATCATTTGAATCACATTAGAATAAAAGGGGATTTTGTCCTCATCTCTCAATAGGTAAATAAATATCGTTATTGGATAGAGTAGAGTCGCCGTTTGGTCACGAATTGGGACGCATTGGCAGGGTCCCGACGTGCATATGGGCCGCTACATCGATTCTAATAAGACGCCATCACACTGGTACAGTACATATTATATCGTTCAAAGGCCAACAGCAGCACCTGACACATTTTATAGCGTCACATGGCCAACAACAGCAGCACAGTCTGACAAACTTCTCGCCCCTGTTATAATAGCGCGACGTTTCATCATTCCTCGCCCAGGATTGGACGACGGTGATGTGCTCTGATGGCATCACGGACATCTCTACTTTTAGCCGACACTGATGCGTGAATAGATTGGTGGAAATATCAAACTATATTCCGCATGATTTGAATTCTATTTAATTTTTTTTTTAAATAAAAGAATAAAACATAATAGCGAATTTACATAATAGAAAAACTCGGTTTTTATGGTGTTGTGCGGGTGCGATCAAATGATTGTGAAATAATTTTTTTTGAAATTCCAACTTATACGATCGAATAATAATGACACAATATGCCAACCAATAAAAAACGGTTTTTTTTTAAGCCGCAAGACTTTTATAAGCTGAGTTGAATATTTTGCCGCAGTGTTCAAGACCGGTCCCATAAGAGAGCAAAACTGTCAGTTGTCTTTTTTATTTGGTTTTATTTTTTTTCCCTTCTAGCTCGTCGGAGAAATAAAATTCATTCCATCCTGAACGCGACGAAGAATTTGCATACGCCAATATTATTACAGAAGAGAAAACGCAGCAGAAAAACTTGCGCAAACTGTCGAATTCCCTCAGGCCACTGATCATAACTCGGTTGTTTTTCAACAAACAAAAAAAAAAGAAATTGCAACGTTGGGAAATATATTTTTAATAAAATAAATAAAATACAAAAAAAAAAATTCCTTACAAGCGGCAAGATCTTGAAGTTGTTCGAATTCGGCGGGCGAAAGTTTCTCCCATCGATAGGCCGATTGGAGTGCGGCCTGATCGAGTAGAGTAGCGGCCGAAGATGCTGCGCCTGTACTACTTCCGGTGCCACCTCCGCCGACACCTTGACTGGACTGTTGATGATGCCGTTGCATCGTCGTCAATATGGAAGACGCTCGACTGCTGCCACTTTTTTTCTTGCTCTTCTCTTTATTCTTTTCCTTTTTGTGTTTCATGATGATGGTGGCCAGTTTGACTCTTCTTCTTCTACCACCACCACCACCACGACCACCACCAGCCGATTCAACACTTTTGCCTTTGTCGGCCACTTCTTCACTACAACCACTCAATTCACACACAACACTTAAAAATGTTTGAAAATGTTCTTTTCTTTTTTTTTTTTCTTCCTCCTTTTTGTCGACTCTGTAGTTTTCAGATCACCTAAAATGATTTGAAAAAAAAACAAAAGAAAAGAAAATGAGTAATGACGCAATTTCATGAGAAATCGGGGGAACCAGTTGTTTTTATTTCTTGTTTCTTTGTTGGAAGGGAAAACGCAACTGGAAACAGGAGCTTGAAAACCACTACATGTAAAGTGCCACAAATCCGCCCAATCTTTTTTATCGCAACCCTTAAAACACAAAGAACAGAAAAAATAAATAAAAATAAATATGTAACAAACCACTTCACAGCGCACTGGGAAACCAATAAGGTAATATCATTCAGTTGATATCTAATACAATATATAAGAAATGCGGACGTGCGCATAATGTGAACTCGTTTTTTTTTTCTTATATGGGGCGACCACGTTCTTTTGTGACATTCCTTTTGTTTTTTTGTTGTTTTTTTCTTGTTTTTTGTTTTCATTTTTGTATTCCCTTAGACGATTTGAATAGACGTTTCTATTAACGTCACACTTGATGACCACAAAATGTGTGTCGTCATTTAAAAGAAACAAAAAATAAAAAGGCATAAAATCATTTGAAAAATTTTGTCTCAATTTGTTCATTCAAAATTCCCGGGAGAATTTTTAAAAAATGAAATTTAATCCAATATAAATCTAAATACTATATAGCTACTGGTAAAAATGTCCGGACTATACAACAACCGATAACTACATCGACCGTGATTCTAAAAATAACAATGGAGGTGCTAAACAGAGAGAGAGAGAGAGAGAGAGACTGGGCGGATGGGAGAGTGGTGGTGCTGCGCGCTATATATACAATTGGACATGTCCGCGTGCCTATTATGTACTATACTACACACGAATATAATACTACAGAATATTGAGAATGAAAGGGAAAAATTGGGAGAAATCGATACGTTAGATTATTATTTTGTTTGTTTTTCTGGATGGATTCGAATGCTGGGAGCAGCACGGAGAACTGTAGTAATTGCCCCTAGGCTTTTGATATTACAGAGTCAGTTTTGTAGACACAGACCATCCTATCCAAATATGTGTGGCACATAATAAACATCAACTTGTGTCATTGAACAGCGTTCCGTCCCCAACTGTCCCTCAAATATAGTGTGCGCACTGCAGACGTATAATTTCAGTTTTTTGTTGACTTTCTTTTTTAAAAAACGGACGACGACGAATGATTTATAAAAAGGTAATAAATCAATGATCAAATAACTGATATGCATCAAATAGTCCTCCAGCATTATCATATGCTTGTTATTTGTTTTGATTATTACACACACCAGAGTCGTCTCGTCAGTTTATCTTCTCTTCTTTTGGCTTTTTTTGGAGGGAAATTCAAATTTCAAATCTGTCCCAAAATGTTTTCCCATATACAAATTAGAGAGAGAGAGTTATAGAGAGCTATATACGGTCTGTCTCTTGGTTGTTGTGTGGATATAATACAAGGACGTCCGCATGGTATAATATATCATCAAGAGTTGACACCAGTTGGACACACAACTGGATTCCAATCTACGGGACTGGATATTAGAAGAGACTGGCCTACATAAATACAAATACATTCCCTATTTGCAGTGTCAGGCTGTTGTTGGCCATCATCAATTCGAATAGGAAAACAATACCAAACATCTGTGACAAACTGCATGCAAAATAATCACGATCAAGAATCATATAACGGGTTATTGTATAGTATAAGTAGTTTGTTAAGTTTCTTATATATTCGCTCCCTATTTTGATTGTTTTCTTTTTTTAAATTTGTACGTTGTGTGTAGACTATATAGGGGAGAGAGAGAGAGAGAAAAAAAGGAAACTCTATACAGCAGTTCAGCGAGAGAATAAAAGCAGCCAAATGAAATGTGTTGTTTATTCTATTGTCGTCGTTGCCTGTCCTTTCTAGTTGTGTGTTTGTTTGTTTCCTATTATAATATGCGCTAGTAGCAGCATTGCCCCCTGTTTGTTTTTTTCCCCACTGGTAGCGCTACGCGCGTAACTACATGTATAGAATCGTGCAGAGGTATTGTTGTACGAGATGTCGTGATGATAAACGAACGCGAGTCAAAGAAGAATTTCCGTCCAATCCCAGTGACTATACTGTCACTGGAGAGTTTCCCTTATTTTCTCCATCGAGTGTCTGGGTATGTGGGGAATGAAATAAGAAAAAAAGATGGGGACTCTCCGTGCTCTTTAGCTAAAATACGCGTATGAAATTCAATCAATAAAAAATTGATTTCGTTTTTACAAAAAAAAAAAAGAAAAAAAAAATAAGACGCCGGGGCTGAAAAGGAATAAGAATGGAAGAAAATGGCACGGACGATAAAAATCAGACGGCCATGTTTGTGTGTCGCTCACTGACACACGGGCGCCAGACAGCGGAGCGATTGAGGAACGAACGAGAGCAACAACAAAATACAAAACTTGTAGTTCGTGTTTTTTTCTTTTCATTTTCTCTCCTTTCTCCCCTTTTACGTTTGTTCACACGTTCGAATCAATTCAAAATAATAAAATTTTTAAAAATTCGAAAATCATTCCTTCCCAAAATTGAGAAAAAAAAAAACCTTATACAGGGAAAGAGAGAAGTATACACCAGAGCTAGTAAACCAAAACACAGATCCACTCTCTCTCTCTCTCTCAGCAACACCACACACACACACACACATACACACTTCAGATGCAGAATCGATCGTCGTTGTCGTCGTCCTGGCCGGATGATGGTGGTCGTGCTGTTTGCGGTGGGTTGTTCATTCCGCTCGCCCGCCGACTATTTTCTCTCCAGCTCTTTTATTTTGATTGTACTACTCTCTACTCTACTCTACTCTGTTTAGAGATCGTTGTTCAATTCAAATCACTTGCAACTCAACAAATAATGAACACGGACTCGTGCGACTGTAGCGCGTTTCACACTCGGCGTCCTTTCAATGGGTTTTGTCGCTTTAAATTTGGTTGTTTTCCTACTTTTTCTTTGAACGCCACGCCACACACACACAGAAAAACAAGAGATTTCACGAATAGAGGGGGGACCAATTTGAAAACGGGCGTAGTGGATAGGAGGTCTATGTGTGTGTGTACTGTGTTTATGGGAAGAAATTGGAAAAAAAACCAAAACAAACAAAATAAAATTTTTTTTTTTCTCTTTACGGGGCAGGAACTCAACGCAAACAGTGACCGGCCATATCGCGAGCTGCCGACTGAGTATTCGTAGTCTCACTATAGGTGCACTAGTGGCGCTCTCTAGATTCTCTTTTCTCTCTACTATTCATTCAATGTGTCTCTCATTCTCTTCGTATTCCGTATCTCTCCTCTCCTCTCCTCTAGACAACGTTAGGATAGAAATGTAGAGAAAGAGAAGGAAGCTGCTGCGGGATGCGCGACGGTCCCTGTGCACATTTTCGGGTTGCACAAAACACACAACTCGTCGCCTTGCATATGCGCATCCCCCCCCATGCATATCATTTGAAATTTGCCTCCTTTATTCTAAAAATTCTGTTATGAATATATAGACTGGCGCTAGATTATTATTATATTATGTCTCTCTCTATAGTCTTGAAGATCGATTGACTTTTTCCTTCCGTTTTTTTTTTTAATTTTTTTTTTGTTTGAATTTTTTGTCGACTTGCCCTTCATTTTCACATGGAACACAACACAGTTAAGCGATGATTTGTACGCAACTGCTGCTGTATAGACTTGGGTGCTCTCTCTTTATTATACGCACGGGATGATATATTTAGTTACGTTGCGAGACGGAAGATAGGAGAAGCAGACGACGACTAACTATAAAGGATATATCAATTGATTTATCGAAGAAAAAGAAAGAGAGGGAGAATTTCATCGCTGCAGATTATCCACATGTCACTGAGGGGGAAAAAAACTAACAAACAAAAAAAACAAAACGATGGACGTACAAATCATCAGACGGGCTATATCATTATTTATACTATCTAGCAGCTATACTACTAGAGAGAGTCGTCGTTATAGCTCCTCCCTTTCTTCTTCATTTTCTTCCTGTCTCTCGATGATTGTTGATGATGATTCCCTATAGTCTTTTTCTTCTAAAACAGAAAAAACAAAACAAAAAAAACGGATGGATCCTGCTGGAGGTTGATTGTTCTTTGATTCCCTTGTTGTCGAGAGCCTCTGACGCCCACACAAGCCGAGAAAAAACCCAACTCAATAAAAAAAGAAGAGACAGAATATGCGGCTGCAGCTCTATTCAAATGAAACTTACGCCAAAAGAAGAAAAGAGACTTTTCATTTGTTTAGTTAAGTATAATATGGACAATGTTCGGATATTATAATGGCGAGCCGCGTATAGCCTGGCGATTAAATGGAAGAGGGAGGACCGCGTCGATTCCATATAAGATCCGTTCGCATCCGGCACCAGCTCACCACCAAAAAGAAATAGGAAGAAACTGCGTGTAATTCCATAAAAGAAAATAAAATCAAAAAATTAAAAAAAAATAAATGAAATTTTGTGATTTTCTTTTTTTGCAAATGTCCAAAAATGAATGATGACCGCAAGATCCCGCGCGTCGGGTTACCACCTACCTCCCTATGTACACCAGAGAGCCATACGATCACGGAAATGTTTAAAAACGTAAAATTCCCGCCACCACCCAGCGTTTTTTTTTTTTTTTCTTCCTCCGCCCCTTTAATAATCCCGCAGCACATCTACTGCTGTTGTACCCACCCTGCATCCTATTAATAAGTTGATCCACCATCAGAGATGTTGTTGAAGAGATCGATGAGATATCGCGTCGTCCTCTCTTATTGTGAAAAAGGAAAATTTTTCAATTCGCAGAAAAATGTGATGAATTTCATTTGATTTTTCTTCTTCTTTCCCCTTTTTTTTCGATAGTGAAATGACGTCAGTAACTCGTCAACTTTGACCTTATTGCCGATGTATCCATGACGCATGCGCTTGTTTATTATTCCGGAATAGAAAAAGAAAACAAAAAGAAAAAAACAAAAAACAACCAACGAACGTTGCTGGATGGGCATATTAGACGATGCGCATGCCAAAAGTAAGACGCCCTAATATTATCCCATGAGCTGTGTGTGTCTTATATACCGACCGTATTTTTTTCTTTTCTCTCTCTTTTTCTTTATATTTCTGCCTTTTTTCCTGTATTTAGCTTCTTCATCATTTTCTTCCGTTTCCGTTCACATCTCCGTTGCTGATTTCAACCTCGTTACGCCATTGCTTCTCTTGTATTATAACTAACATGTGTAAAATAATATAGTGGTATACACGAACGGATATAAAAGACATTTTCACACCATATTATGTGACTATAAATGCGATGAGTAACTCTCTTTTTAAAATGAGTAAGATGAAAACGAGGATGATATATTTAAAGCTAAAAGAAGAAAACATATGACTCAATAATATACTGAGGATAGGGGAGTTGAGTTTGCCCTAGCAGCAGCTCCTCCCTTTTTGATTATTATGTAGGAGTGTCGAACAGGATCTTCGATGAGTGCTCCGATGATAATGGCTGCTGCTGCTCCTATACGATTCGACTGGATAAAGTGCCAGAGAGGGGGAAGTACCAAACGATCCCCATGTATTACATAAGTTTTTCTTTCTCTCGCTGTGTGTCCGTCCTATCTAGTCATTATTAGACATAATCCCATAGCAGCTGCTGTGTTGATGGCAATCACGAAAAAGGATCCTTTTTTGAATGATTTTTTTTTTTTTTTAAACACCAAATCTTCTCCGTTTTTGTTGAAGTATTTTCAACGGTGTGACGTTCCCCCGTCTGACGTCAATTTTGAGCTCCATCAACTCGAGAGACTGGAAATATGTCTCGCGTCTCAAACTCTCAATGCCGATAAACAAACTTGTTTCATTCCAGCGATTCAGTCGAGACAGGCAGCCGGGGAAGGAAAAGAAAAAAAAAACGATGAAATACGTCGGTAGACTTAGGACACGGATCTAACGTGTTATGGTTTTTCTTTTTTTTCAAGTCTCTTCGTGCGAGCTTTTTTATAGTGTCTTTGTGTATTACGTACAGTACGTGTGTAAAAGGTGTGTAGGTGGGTGTGGATTAGATAGACCCGCCCTGGGGCATCGTCATGGTAACCACGTCGTCAGCTACTGACATATGTCGTGTTCAAATGTGATTCGCCGGATCACACTGCCCTTGCCACATTTTATTACTACGTTTGGCTTTCCTCGTTTATTTCGACTCGGTTTTTCTCGCGAGTGTTGCTCTTTCGTTGTTGTCCTCTTTTTTTGTTTAGTATTTTTAGTTTGAAGAGTTGTTTTTTTTAGGTTGAATAAAATGAAACCGGGACTACTGACGTCTGTTTTTGTGACATTGATTGTCGCACACGTCACAGCAGCGACTAATAATGCTGAACCTGATTATGCAAACGGGAATTTCAACGTGCCGACCGTGCCGAAAAGAGAAATTTTGAGATGCATGGGTAACTTTTATACATTGCCATTTCATTTCAATAATGGCCCCTGTTTCTAGGATTAACGATTTCCTGTCAGTGTTTATCATCGGCAGCCAATTTACTTGTGTTTTTCTTCATGTGCACACCTTTATTACTCAAATCATTTGTTAATATCTATCCATTTTTTTTTACAGTGTGCAAAGCATTGGTGGATGAAGTAGAAATAGCTGTCGATAGAGTGGATCCACACAAAAAAGTGGATATGGGCAGCTTCAGACTTGATGGAAAAGGAAATGTCAAACAAAACTTGGTAACTTCAATAAAAATTCATTCTTTGATTTCTAATTACAGCACACAAGGTAGTTTTATCTTGTAGATTGAGGTGTAGTTGTTTAATAGTTTTTGTTTTTAAATACATCCCCAACAACCTGTTTTGTCGTAGATGAGGTAACCAAGAGCCACCTATCATTTGTTACAGGTACCTTATGCACGCAGCCAGCTCTTCCTCTCTGAGGTTGGTTCCTTCAATAGAAAATCTCTAAAAATAACAATAATAAATTGGCAAGGATATCCTGCTGAACTCCCAAAATTAACAATGTAATTTGATTACTCCTAGGTTATGGATAAAGTCTGCCCGTTGTTCAGGAACTACGTCGTTGCCAATTACAAATCCACTGGTAGGCCGACACTCCTGAGAATTGAAACTCCAGATGGGAAAGGGATGAATCCCGAGATGAGCAACGTTAATATCGTTCCCAATCCCGAAGTGAACGAGCAATTATCTTCCTACGTAAGAGATTGAAAATTGATTTAGGCCGTTAACGTTACATTTACTACTACAAATTTTCTTTTTTTTTTAATTTTTGGTTTAGTGTCAAGGTTTAGTCGAGGAATACGAAGATGAAATCGTCACCATGTTCTCTAAAAACGAGAAGCAACTCCACCAAAAACTGTGCGTCGATCTGGCTCAAGTTTGCCCTAAAGATGCGGTCCCCGACACGGACGATTCCATTTCCGAATCATCGGAGACTTACGATTTCGAACGCGAAGAATTGTGATGAATTAATTTTTTTGTTTTAAGAAAAAGGGAAATTCCAAAAAAAGTTAATTATAATTATAACACGACAACGAGAAGTAATAATTATATCAACATCAAAACTGATGGATGTACTGCCCAACTCCATGTTGCTCTCGTTATTTAATGTATTTTTTGATCGAATTATGTAGGATTATAATAGTTAAAAGATTTTTATCCATAAAACATTGTTTGAAAGTCTAGGGGGATGGGATTTGATATTTAATGATAATAATAATAATAGGAGAACACAAATAAAGGTGTTTAAGCCGAAGAGAAAGATCTTTTTGCCTTCTTCTCATTACAAATGACGTAGGTATAATGTTTAGTTTAAATATCGAGTGGCGGGGCAGGGCAGGGCAGGGCACGTTATAATATAATAATATGCTTAAAATGTGTTTTTTTATAAATATGCGTGTTAGTTGAACATCGATACAGAGGTGATGAGAAAGATAGTGGTTTCTTTTATGGGGGAGGAGGGTAAACGTTTTTTAAATATTTTCTTTTTCCAGGAAACAAGAGCTATATGTGATGTATATATATCAACACAGATATGGCAATTAACTCTTATTGATCAAGTTTATATAAGCCCGATGTTTTGAAACGAGAGTAAATAGTGACAGATTAGTTAGTTTAGTAGATAGATTAGGTAGAAGGAGCCGTGAACGAGTTTTCAATCGAGACAGTCTGAGAGAATCGAAAGGGAAGAGACGAAAACAGATGAAGAGGAGAAGGAAGAAAACGACGTGGTTTACGTGGAAAATGGGTGGGGAATTGGTGGATGGGAGGAGGAGGATTTGAGAATGTGCGTCATGACGCAAACGAGTTATTTTATTATATTTTTTTTTTTGTTCTTTTTTTTTTCAGCAGCCGCAATATCCGGTGTCTTCCTCCCGTGGTATTTATTCCGCAGTCGTCTATATATTTGATCAATGATAGAATGAGAAAAGACGTTAGTTATACTATAATTATATTAAATAACGTACTATATAAGGTGAATTAATAACCAATTTGCTTCGTCTCATCGACGCTTGTCGTACAGAGTTAAGTGCGTGGGCGGCTAATCAACACGGACCCCCTTCATCGTCGCTCTGCCTCGACCATCATGTCCACGATGATTGATTGATTGTATGTCCCCGTTCTTCCGTTTCTCATCCTCCTTCTTTCCTCTGTCCCCTTCTAACCAGCAATAGCTTGCCCGTCCCACCACCCACCCACTCTTGATGGAAAAATCTTGTTATCGTTGGTCTTTTGAGTGCCAGTGTAACATGGGGTTCCGCATCGGATCAAAGCGATTACATTTCGAACGTTGTGCAAAAGAGAGGAAGAGTCGAACACGCAACGAACAGAACCGGAGAAACATCAAAAAGTTCTTTATCTATATATCTATAAGCCGATCTTCGTCTTTGCATGAGTATAAATATAGAGCGGCAGCACTAGCGTACACATATGTCAGCGAGCATCAGGCAGAGACCAAACACGGGGGACCAATGGAGAGTTTGAAAGAGAGTACTCTCCAACCTTGGGGTTCAATTACAAACTAAATCATGCAGATGCTTTGTGTTACGACAACTTGGCGAAGAGGATAGAGAAAATCTATTGTCTCCTTTGACCGTCAAGTATGACGTAAAAGGGAAGAGTTCCAAGTAAAAAAACCTGCTGGTCTGATCCCCTCACCCACCCCCACAAAGCAGAGGTGATGTCACACCTCTTTTACTATCTCTTTTTCCATTTCGACGTAGAGCTGCCAGCTCGTCTTCTTTATGAAAAACAAAAACCCCCAAAAATTGAAATATTTATTTCAGTATTTTCCGTTCTATCGAGTGAAGACGATAGCAAAGTTCGTGAATGAAACGCATCACTGATTTTGTCATGGTAGTTGTTGTCATCCACGCAAGAAACCTATCGGTTGGAATACGTAAGCCGGATGAGTCGATGAGTCCAGAAGGTATACACATACTGTACACAGTAGCATAGAGAAAAAAAACAAAAGGATGATTGAGAAGAAGAAGAGAAGGACGTGCATTCCAAACAGAATGTGGGCAATATCGTTTAGTGGCAGAGCTGCCCAGGTTGGCATCCGCAACTCTCCTCAAAATAAAACAAACTTTAATAAAACAAAGAATTCTGAAGTAGACATTTTTTTTGTATATTGATCCTGGCCGTCTTCTTCTCCCGATTGGACTTTTCTTTTTTGTTCCCTCTCAATCGACTCAACCACGTGATCTATATTCCACATGTGTATACTAGCAGTTCTAGCTACTTACTATATGACACGTCGTATATATATACTGCCGGACGGTGTATGGATCTTTCCCCAATATCTGGAACTTGACCACCCACGAAGGTTTGAAATTTTGGAGCCGGAAGCAGGTGATTTCACGCTTGATTGAATCTTATTTATTTCCAGGGCTATACAGCATCCGCATGAAAACGATATCTCAAACCAAATAATAATGTCATCCGGTTTCTAGTTGGAATCAAGAAGAAAAAGGATGAAGACGCCCACCCTATACATGCTCAACGGAGAATAAGTCATCTGTCGTCTGCGCTTTACATCTGTCAAAGCAACATCGCCAATGGTTGAATGCATCGAACATGACCATCACTTGGATGACCACTACCCAACGATTTCGTTTTCTTCTCTTTTTTGCGCTTGATGTTTCAGCACTGGTCATCGCTAAATTTAAAGTTGCCAGGCTGCAGTAGTCGATAAAATATGATCGCGGTGAATATAATATAAGAAAGAAATTTTGTAAAAAGAAAAAAATCGAACTTATAATATAGAGGAAGCAGCCGACATGGACAAAATCATAGATCAACATTTCCTCGTCGCTGGATCTAGTTTCTCATATAAATTACCTGTCGGGATGATTCACGCTCAAACGACAAAGTAGAGAGTCCGCTGGAGCGTCAAACGATGAAAATGACTCGGACAAAATTTTGTATCAAACATTTCACCTTTCATTTGATTGATGTTTTAAAAAACGGTATGGCGGGGTGTCTTATTATATTACCATATTTATGTTCTCTACATTATAACCGAAAAGGAAAACAATTTGCTAGTGCTTCCATCAATCTTCACGGCCAGTCGGCCACCACACCGATATGAGCAATTAGTAGACGTTGCCATGACTCCGATTTACCCAGAAGTCTGTCTATGGCTTTTTGATGGACGACAATTTCTTTTTCTTGATAAATTGAAGCAACCGAAACCCCAGCTGAAAACATGATCTCGCAATTCTAATAATGGGTGGGAAGGTGTATAAAATGTTGAAGCTATTGAATCAATAAGGCAAATGTTAGCCCTTTGGCTAATACTGTTTAGTAGCCTGAACAACAGTCAGCTGTTCTGGCTCGACTGTCCTTTAGGTTTCTTCTTATCTTGGTTTCATTCACAGTGAGGTAACGATTTTACATAGTACAGGGATACATTAGTGTGTGTGGGTAAACTTCTATAGAATATAGAGTGATATTCAAACATATAACCGTACAGTGTCAGTGATTTTGTACGTAATCCAAATATCGACGGATATGATGTCATTTTTGTGAGTGAAAATCCACTATTGATGATTGCATTTTCTCCTGTCTGTCTGAGCTTCGACTGCGAGAAAAAAAAACAAAACACTTTTGATCAGAGTGACCATGGCGGACATATGATGGCGAATCCAATATTATCGCTCTCTTAACTACGAAAGGTCAGCACATTGTATCGGGTAAGTTATAATCAGCTTGTTCTATTTACATCCAGCTGTACGATGTTGTAGTTATTAATTCTATTTCTAGACTACGTTAGCCGCTTATATATGACGTAGTCTCGCTGCTGTAGAAACAGCGTATCTATTTAGACTTGAGATGTTTTCAATCAAAAATCGTTTCCGAGTTGTACAATCCATCACCTATCGGCTAAATGCGTTTTTTCTTTTTTTTTTTCATAGTTTGTGTTTTGATTTCGGCTCGCAGACTATTATAACGCTCAGAGTTCTTATACAGTCCCCCACATGATGCGTCATTTCGCAGATCATTGCCTCGGAGACACCCACTCGGATGGGAAACCCGTCGGCCAAGATTTCCCATTTCGTACGCATCGATAGTTTTTTCTCTTTTTAATTCAAACTCTCTTTCCTCTTTAATTTCAATCTCATTTTGTTCTCAAAATTCTTTAAAAAAAAAAAAAAAATAGGATTAAATTTACCTGTATTTTTTTGAAATTTTTGCAAAGTTTTTTTTTGTTGTTGTTGTTTTCCCCCATCTTTTGGCTTGCCAGCGCGTCTGTCAGCGGCTAGCACAGCGAATGACACTGGGCCGGATGTAGTAAGCCCTGTGCAATACATTTCCGCATGCAGTTTGGGCTCCTCTTCATTGACTGACGTCGAGCTATATATAGAGAGAGAGAGAGAAAAGAAAACAAACGAATTGTAGAATTGTCGATAAAAATGCGTTCGCCATGAAAAGAACAAAAAAAACAAAAAAAAAAACAATTCTATAAATAAACCGACCGGCTTGCCGAAGGATTTTCTTGAGGAAGGATTCCTTCTGCCTGTTGATTTTGTTGACGGCTGAATGAAAACCCAAGAGAGGCAAAACTCGAGGTTCTGCCGAGTCCCTGCCGATAGCCGACAATGAGGACTGCTGCTCCTGTGACGCAATCGAATCGTCTACCCCTGTTGAAGAGGACGACGATGATGATAGAGTCTGTTGAGGAGTCATCGAATTACGCTGTTGCTGCTGTTGTTTTTGACGGCGCTTGCCGCCGTTCAACGGATTAAATGACGGCAGTTGAGATCTTTTCACTATATCAGTTGTTAGTTTGCCGTAGTATTGCCCAGATTCGTCGGCCATCAACGGATTCATTAGCGGACGATCTTCATAGACGTAATCATCGTTGGGGCTATCGACAGATCCAGATGGAGAGCCTCTCTGTTGTTGTTGTTGTTGTTGTTTCTCCTCGGGCTCCTGCTGTTGATTTTCTCTGAAATTCGAAGCTGTTGCGAAGATGTTGGGCTTTCCCTTTTTTTTCCATGCCCTGGGTACTGCCGCTCTGTCACTTATGGCGACGATGTTATCGTTGTCCTCGTCGTCCAGGATCGAATGAAACTTACGGGCAGCTCCCGCCAGCTTGAAATCATTCCAGATCCACGGCTGCTCTTCCATTACTTCCTCATTGATTTCTATAGAAAGAAAAAAAAAAACGTATAATAGTTAGAAATTGTCAGTCATCTTTGATTTGAACGCCGACCCACGCGCACCGCATCGACATTAATAAGGTCACCACCATTGCACTTTCCTCTCAATGTCCCTCTGATGTCCAAGAAATGACATCATTCAATTTGGTATAGAGGACAATTCAAAAGGTGCTATTTCATTATAGATTCGTGCTATATAGCTCAGACTACTATTACGTTATATAGCAAAGAGAAAGAGCTGTATAAAAGTCTCTCCCGAGAGAATATAGATAGATCTCCGTTCGTTGTGCTCTGTTTTACAGCGATTTTTCTTGGAAATGACCACACACATAGCGTCGCCATTCGTCAGCAGTCAACACACATAAAAAGGACTTTAAAAGGGAATCCTTTTGGTCTGTGCTGCTATCTTCTATCTTTCAAAGTGAGGCAGCAAATAAAGAAACATCAACCAAAGTAGAGAGCAGCAGACGTTGATGCTGGACTTTTCTTCCAAAGAGAGTGCACTTTGCTCGCCATCGCCTGCTATATGTATGTGCTCTCAGACCTGTAAACATCAACCGCTACAAGATTTATTGTGAGAGTGAAGAGCCAAAGCTAATACGCTCCTCTTATATAGACTCCCTGCTAGCCAATGCCAACTTTGATCCTCATTGGTTCGAATGTTGACCAAATAGGAAAAGGTCAGATAGACCCAAAACGTCAACAGCATCTTTCCAATCCTTATATAACTTCAACACAACAAGAAGAAAAGATCAATGACAATTCAATCGAAATGTTTGCTGGTGCTCTGGCCCTCCCACATTGCTGGTTGCTACGTTATTGTTGCGCTTGATAGGTACGCGGGGTTAATGGCAACCAAAAAAAACAAAACAAACTTGGCCGATGGATCAACTGGCTGTTAAGGTTTCTTGTGCCGCTGCCCTTTTTTTCCCGACATTGATTGGTTGCCAATGCGTGGTCGGCAATTGGATGTATACGTCGATGATGGTCGGAAAAGCGAACGTTTTGGCATGACCGATTTTCATTTCATTCACTTTGCTGAATGAATCCGTAGACAATCGAGGGGCGTAAACATCAGCAGTGAATCACTTGCGATGTATACAAAAACGAGCGCTGAACGGAAAAAACAGCCAAAGTATATAAAGCAACAACAAAATAATCAACGGAGAAGATTTATACCGTTACAAACTCTTCATTAAGTTTCTCTTCTATATTAAATTTTTGACGACTATAACGTTCACATTCAACCAATGACTTTTTTTCTTCATAATACTTGCTTTGTGGTTTGTGCTCATATTATTGATTTACTGATTTATCTTTTTAAATCAATCGTCGGAAGTATAGTTTATCGCCCCAAAATTGATGTTCTCGTCCTCCTTAATTCATATCGAGCAAAAAAGAGTTTTCAGTTTTCCTATATTTTTCATATAGTTTCGTCTACATAACCCCCGGTCCTGAGCTCCCTTCCAGCACGAGCCCTCCTCATCACTCTAATTAATTCGCCCGCTTTACCGACACACGCATGGTGACTGGGACTTTCGTGCTGAAAGGCGGTTTCATGTTGTGTTGGCATCTTTTTGAACACACACACACACGATTTTGACGTCCGGTTTTTATCATTTGTTTGATCCTTTATTCTTTGAGAAAAGATCTAAAGAGTCGTGTAGGTAATTTATCTTTGAGCTCTCTTACGCCGACGAATGAACTCCACAGCGGTTATATAGTGTCTATCTATATATAGTTCCGCGAATGATTTCACTCGTTGGAATACGTAGAACGCACGTACGTATGTATGACGGGTCTACTGTATGCCTCGATTGTCTATCGCCTGATAATAAATGAGAGTCTAACGGTGCAAGACAATAGCCAGCAACAAGACAATGTAAAGTGCAAATGAGCAAAGGTTATACGTATACACAACAGTATGCGGAATAAGATGCGAGATACACAGCAACTCTCATCATCTGCTCGTTGCTCTGCTGATGTCTTAGACTGTTGAAGACTATAGCATTAGCGTTATGCTCTAATAATAATAACACTAGAAATTCTATGGCTCTGTTTGTTCACCACGTACTACTGTTGTCTTGAAGGATAAAGGCAGACAGCGACCACAATCGTCTCTTCTCCATATAGTCTTTCGTTTATATTTTTAGAACCCGAACCTTTTTTCGAGATGGCCATAGACAGGACTAAACGAATAATATATGTGTATAGGTGCATGTAGGACTCGCTATATAGTCACATCACGCGTACATTGTATACTTGCACAACATGACGTGATTCGAAGAATAGCTTTTATTTGGCTATTTTCAACTCGCCCCCCCCCGCATCAATTTTCTCTTTATTTTCAGCTGAAATTCAGTTTCCAAATTGTTTTCCAATACTTTTCGTTATTTACAATTCCTTGCAAGTTTAGATCGGATACACTCGCTTCAGATTCAAGTGAACTTCCCTGCTGCCCTAGCTCTATAGCCTTACAACCCAGGAGCATTTTTTAATATGAAACTATAGTACGTTACCTACGTCTTCGAGCCAATAACTTTCAAATAACACATGACTTGATGCTACCTGGCAAATGATACTCTCGCGTTTCATATAATATGTGTGTGTTCTCATATGTAACGCCAAATGTCAGTCAGCGTGTAAGAAATGTAGTTTTGACTACTACCTTTTTTTTTTATTAAGTTGAAGACGGCTATTAGGATTTCTACGACGCATTTCTTACAGTCAAATGCGTGCATTTACATTTATAAAATATGCTTATTTCTTTTCTTCTTTCCCACTCGATCGACTTCGTATTTTCCCCATTGAAAATGTTGTATAATCGCACGACGATGAAGACCTCATCCGCAGTGAATCCGCCCTTCAACTTGTTTTATTGAAGATTCAACACCCGTGTTTCCATCTGTTTTTCAATAGGTCATCACGCTCTAGTTCCCTTCGCCAAGGAAAAAATCCTCCTCGTCGTATAAATCAGGTTAAGTGTATAAAGTTCAGTCTCAAAAGGGATTTGACCAATAATAAATCGCAAAAGCACTAGAGCAGCAGCTCATAGACTCTCTAACAACAAGGGCTATTGATTAGCCGATTATACGTATTAATGTTTAGGTTGCAATGATTTACAAAATTGAGACAAGGAAAAGTAAAAACAAAATCACTCCGTTGATGGTGCTGGATCTCTTTATTCAGCCGCTTATTCAAGAGAATATGAGGCGAAACTGCCTGGAAATGAGGACGCTGTAATATATGATGTGATTTCGTTTTCGCGCAATTCCACTCGGCGAGGAGATTTTACCTCTTTGAATATTGAATCTAATTGACGCTCGGAATTATTCAGTGCTGTATATGTGTGTACGTCAAGCAATCCACCATGTCTTAGCTGCTGGGAGAAACTTGGACGCATCTGAGAAGCTTATTATGTCCCATTCAATACCGGGTAGTTTTACATTTGAATAGCTGAGTGCCATTACACACAGCACTAGTTTCAGCACGGGCGAAAAGTGCGTAGGCTGATGAGTGGCAACACGATTGCCGACCAGCTATAGCTAGTTACACATACATACATACGTTCGGTCGGCTAGCTTATAAATGACCAGTTTTTCACGTTTGGAAAGGAGCGTGAAAAATAATTTTTGCCTCTGAATAGAAAGCGCTGAATTAGAAATGTCTCTAGCTCCTTTTCATCATGTAGCAGACTAGCAGCATGGAGAAAGAAAAAAAAATGGTCAATCCGCAACGACTGAACTTTGGAGAGGGAACAACGAAACAAAAGGTGCCCCCAAAGATCTGAAAGTATCATGTATACATAGACACACTAGAGACGCGCTGCAAGTATAGATACTCACGCCATTTCAAAAGAGATCATAAAAAAAAAGATGTTTCATTTGCATGATGCGCCTTCGTTAATGAGAAGTCCTGACTCTCTGCGTAACTAATCAACATGAGCCTAACAAGAACTCCATCCCATAGCAGAGAAAAAAATAACGAGCCATCCGTTTCTTTGTTTGTCACCTTTCCCAGCATTGTCTGCTGAGCTCCCATTCAAAATCCCTGCTCTATGAGCCCAGCGTCACTCGCTGTTCACGTGGATATATATTGTTCTCTCTTCATCAGCCATTTCACGATGCCTGCCAGCTGCTGGCAAAAGAATGGCCATTATTTGATTGAAGAGTAATACATTTATTATAAATAGCTGTGAGCCAGACCAGACTCAAACAACGACGTGAACTGTACACATGTAATCCCTCGAGAGGAATAGTTCAGTCTCGGTGGTATCCCTTGTTTGCTGACACACACAAATCTATCGCTTTCAATTCTTTAATGGAATACTGAAGACGATGTCTAGTGATTCATTTATGCTCATCTCTCTGTGCCATTTTTTCCTATCCAACTTGTTCGCTTAATCTGATTCTCTAGACGATGACGAAATGGGTTTAGGAAAAATAAAAAAAAAAAAGATTTTTACTTGAGGAAAAGAATAGATTATTTTGAATCTAGCGTGCGGGACAAACGAGGTGGAAATCGTTCGCTATTACCCAGACCCCGGTGCACATAACAAGCCAGAAAAAGAGAGAGAGAGAGAGAGAGACAAACTTTGTGCTGCTGCTGCTGCTAGGTAGTGCGCTCTTTTTGAATTCTTGCTACAATTCTTTTATTGATAGATACGGTTTGACTTTGACTCTGGACGTAATGTCGGGAAAAGAACATTCTCGATTAAAGTTGGATAAAAGAAATAAAAGAGCTGGTGCGCCTCAGCAACAATTGATCTGTCTGCTCTATAATGTAATATAGTGCACTACGTGCTTTACCTTAAGTCGTTTAAAAGTCAGACCTGTTGGTAAGTTGAACTAAAAGTTTATCTTAACTATTACTGCCGAACAAGAGACTCAAGCAGCAGCTATACTGTATAATATTATTAATAAGAGCTTACTATTCTAAATAAACTTCGCTTTCAGCAGAGAGTAGCTCTATATATCTGAATAACATCTCAAACTGGTTGTTAAACTTCAGCAGCACCGTTTGTGTTTACTCTTGGAAGCGCATAATTTAGAACAATAACAATTTGGCTCACTCTAAGACACGGCAACAAAGTTTGTGACGAAGGGAGAGAGAGAAAGAAAAGTGTTAATTGAATAATCGTTTACCTGTGGAGGAGCCGATGTCGACGCAACAGCAGACAGAGATGACTGTCAGCAGCATCCAGCAAGAATGAAGGGTCCATCCAAACAACTGCATTATACGCGATACTCGTGTGTCGATTGTTGTCGATGTGCCAAGATTTTAAAGAGAGACAGCGTTACTTTGACTTCTCCGCTCTTTTGTGTTTTTGTTTTTCCTGTTTTTTCGGGGTGGGTTTGTTTTTCGTCTTCCGTTGACGCGAGATCTTGTGTATAATTGGCCCTTTGTTTGTGTTGTGGTTGTCCGCGGGCTGAGAGTTGCAGAAGATTGGCAATCAAAAACACTTGTTACTCTCTCTCTCTCTCTCTCTCTGTCTCTACTTTGGATTGTTATTAGTTGTTTTTCCCTATATTTTCTTTTGCGACTAAATAAAGAAACGGACAAACTGTATAACTTTGCGCGGGGTGGGGAAGGGGGGATGATAATGTCAAGCCTCTGAGCCGTCGACGAGGAGGACTTGTCTTCGAATACAGACCGTCGACTAGTATGGAAAGCTATTCGTTCCGATAGCGAGAGAGTATCCACATTATATAAGCGCTCCACCCTTTTGGCCGAACCCCGTACCGTGTATGTTCTGCTCTTGCTCCGCGTTTCCTGCTCCTAGTTTGGCTACGGTCAGTGAGTTGGTGCGTGTATGAGTGCTGTGTGTAGTAGTAGTAGGAAGGCAACAGTTAGTGCGACTGCTCCGTGAGTGCCAACTGATGTTACCCACCTTCTGAGTCGTATAGCCGCGCCGATGACGTTCTTCATCTTAGACACGTAGACACCCCCACGTTTAGAATGTCATATACAACCCTTATACTGATGCCTTATGCTGAAAACGTCCATCCTCTGACGTGTGTATAATATAACATAATAGACCAGGCCGTCAAAGAGTTTTAAAGCCACACGTCATGCCTAATAAAAAATGTACTGGTCAAACAATTTAACCGAGTTGTGCCTCCTTCCGCTTTCGTCAATACGATCGATGAATAGTATCGATAAAAAACTCTTTATGAAATTTTCTTCTATTTACAGAAATAGCGCGTGTCGTTACGTATATCTTTTTGAAAAGCTTAAGCCAATTTTCTTTGATAATTCCGCTACATATACTTGTCGGCAATTTATGTTAATGTTTTTCAGACGTCACCGAAAATGCATTGTTGCTTTTGCCTGTCTCGGATGGAAAAGAGACTATCTCTTCTTATAAATGTCACGCGGCAGTGTGTCGCTTCTCGTTTATACCTTTATACAGACGAATAATGGTTTCGATATAGCCACCAATGTTCTCCATGCTTATACTAAAACGACATTAGGAGTAGTATATATAATTGGTATTGATGTATTCTGGATAAATGACACAGGGAAACCGTTTGAAAAAAGGAGAAAAACAAAACAAAACAAAACAAAAAACACTTTTTGGATCATTTTACCAATAAGTATATATCAATCCATTCGGAAGTGAATTTCTTTTTTGCTCCAATAACTTGCGTTGGTGTTGCAATAGATTTCAGAATGTTTTATCGGGCACAGACGTCGATGCATAGTATTAGACTACGCCCACAAGGACCGGAAGGGAATAGTCGTTACGGTTGCATTTTATTATATACAGCAGCTATTTTTCAATCCTCGTTGGAAAAGTTCTCGAAACTATGAATTAAACTTCGTTATCTTCCTGCGTTCACTCATCCAGCATAATTTTCGTTTAAAAGATGACTCGATAGAAGGAAACGGGAATTTCTAGAAATGTTCATCATCATTTAAATTTGATATATCATTTGAGAAATTTGATCAACATATAACCGTCTGCGAGATTTGATCATTCAAAATTCTGCGCGTTTTGACACTTTCGAATGCTGTCTTCTCGTTACATATACTATGGGACTAGATCAAATTAGAGTTAAGCTGGTTGCCGCTGTATTTTCTTAAAATATTCAACTCGATTACTGATATTGTTGAGATAGCATTTCGAACCAGCTTTTCAGGTGTTTTCAAGCGAACGTCGCGTTTTGACAACTTCCAAGATCATCAGCAGATTGGATGGAATGAAAGACGGGGGAGTAGGGGGATTTATTTCCTTGACTGGGCACTGCGTTAATCACACGTGCATATTATATGTAACTATGTAGAAATCAGATACGAGTGGAGAATATAATAATTGCGGCTGACGTGGAAATGACGGACTTGTAATTATTATAGAAACCCACAAACTTCAAGTTTAATGTTCACACTCGAATAGAGAGCGAGATTCTATAGTTCCGATAGCTTTTACTCGCCGCGATGTCCTATATATATACCTTCTCGTACGTACCATGATTTACGTTTACTGGTTCACAACACATTTGACTGATGTATGCCAACAATAATTTTCTTGATTCTTAATTTTTATGCAATTAACTTTTGACTAATCCGCAGAAATACTCTTTTATCTATAACATCAAAGACGGAATATTGCCCTACCTGTTTCAGCCAGTAATGGTCTCATGCTGGGTGATTGTAACTAATAAGAGTGTTCTTTCTTCGTCTCTTGGTCTGTTCCTGCTCAACTTACCCTTTAAATGATCGTTATGTTACAAAGTAAAAGTGGAATGTTGCATGATCGTTCGCGGTGGAATTTTCAAGTTGCTTTCGTCGTATATGTGGGCAGCAAACGCCCCATTGTATACCATAATTGATGACGGCCTCTCTGCCCTCGTTATCCGCGTTCTGCTTGGAATTGCGTACAGCTCAAAAGACGGAGGAAACAAGTGAAATAAATGGGACGGAAGATAGTTAGCTTTGTTACGACATAACATGTTCTCTTGGGCAACTTTTTGATTAATTACTGTGACCACTTGACACATCCTCTTACAGACAATTCATCTTTTATCCACAAGTGTAATAGTGTATCATATCCCTGCGTTTTATCCATTTCTTTTTATAGATTCGTTGAGTGTGTAGTATTATATACTTTTCTTTTCTTGGTATATTGTAGAGCCCCCTATACTTCGTCTCGTGTCTTTAGATTATGAAGTCCATTATGACACCGGAAACGACAAGTGATGATTCTGTGGCTCGTACGGCTTTTTGCCGAATTTTATTCGATAAAACCCATTGGGAGTTCTAATCAAGAGATCACTCCACATAATTCGTTTCGTAGACGGATGTTATTGCTATACGTACAACCGTATATATCTGTCACAGTTTGAGTCTTTTGAGTTGACACATATACTTTTGTCTCTTATCGTCGCAACGCTCCAGATCATATATCGTGTAAGCCGATTTCATTGCCAAGTAATTTTCCTTTGAGAGCAGTGAAGCAATTTGACTTTATTTCTAAATAAAGAGCGAAATATTTAAAAATCGCTGACACATCCCTAATAAATCTTCTGAAGTTGATATTGGTTGCGTGTTGCGCTCTTTGTTGGTTAAAGCGGGTCCCAAGAGCGATCCGACAAGGAAATGACAAAGAAAATGAACCGCTAGCGATTTCCATAGCGCCATTCATTTTAGGAGCTTTTATTATTTAAAAGAACTGTTGAAAACTGAAATTTTAAATTCTTAATTCTGTTCACCAGCACCCAATTTGAATTATTAAAAATTTCAGACGACTTAGACCTGGATAGCCTATATAAACATATGTGTATACACAGTGTCTATAATATTCTTTTTCCTTTTATCACTATTAGCCACATATTGCTGTTTAAAATGACTTCTGTTTGATCCATATTTGTGTTTACCTTATACGGTAATAATTCTTCAAGTACTTGAAGAATAATATAAGACGTCTTATATACAATATTTTATTGAAAGGGTTTACAAGAAAAAACGAAAGACTGCCGAGACTTGTTTTGTTGATACATATTTACCATGCAGCGCTTTCAGAGTATGGGTACATTCATTTGCATGTGATCAATTGCGGCTCAATAGTCAGAAACATCATGAATCGACTGTCTGCTTGACTTTGTAAATATTCTCTATAATATCAGCATGATTCGCGAATCATTATTTCTGATTTTTCGTTGAAAAAATTGTTGCAGTCTTAGCGCAACCTGTTCCATCAACGTCGTATATGATGTTGCAACTTTGAGAATCTTTAAATAGATCTTGCCCAACACCCAGGTTGCGCATTTAATGAAGGGCTCACTCCACCGTATAATCGAAAGCGCTTAAAGTCTTAAAGAACGTCAGGGAAGGGAGCAGTGCTACATAAATCGGACATCACTTGAAATACGTCACAAGTTACGTACGTACACCTATACTTGGTATTATATTTATGTTGTAAGAATTAAGTGCCGATAGTCGGAATAAGCGCGTGCGCTGTGATTCGTCAGTGTCTGCATATGCACGAATATATGTGTTCTATAAAGACCACTGGATATGCCCAATACATTCTGAATGACCTGCAGCGTACAATCATCAGAAATCTGTTAAGAGGAAATCAAATATGGATATAAGGGCAATGAAGTTGGTTGAGGTCAGTCGTGGCTGGTGGGCGGATTATAATCGTTTTTACTTGCATTTTTCAGACTATCGTTTGTTCTTGTTGATTAGCGCGGTGAACGGAAGTGCCTGGCGTGCTCATGACGTTCATATTGAACGAGGGAAAAAGGTGAACACTATAGTCACTGGGTTAATCGAATGTTCAATAATATAATAGACAGGATATTTAAAAGGTTTCGTAGGGCGGTAACTTTCGTTGACCTAATAAAGTGACGTACGATGATATATTAATGGGGACACTAGACAACATTTCCTGAAATCAGTTTCTTATATTTAAAAGAGCATTAGTTTAAAAACCATTTATATTAATTATTATTTAAAATATTGTATTATGCATAAAACTTTTCTTTTCATGAAAAGAAAAGTTTCATTCCTATTTATTTGGAAGATTCAGAAACTTGGTCACAGATCAGTGATCCATATATTGCTGAAGTTCAGATATGAGAAACTTTTCTTGCCTCATCATACTTTTCATATTATACTACCTTTTGAACCAGCAAATCTTTTCCGCCGTGGTTAACCAGTGGTAGAAAATTCGTTTCAAACGATATGATCATTATTTCTGTTACGCTGGATAAACTTTAACGTCGGTGGTCTAAACTATTTATATACGAACCTTTTTATATGTCTGGCGTCATTCAATCTTTTCCTGCCGTGAAGGGCACACAACATCTAGAAACGACATTGTGACGTATGGCTGGAATAAATAGCTCCTGAAATTATTTGATAGCAATAGCATTTTTTTTTTGCAGGAATGGTACAGCAAGAATGAAATTCGATTTAGTTTTGCCGAAATGGAAGCCAATTAGCCATAAGTGCTCGCTCGCTATATGGCTCCACCAATCTGGACTCGTGAGTCGATGACTTTTGTCAATGCAATGGATGCAAAATCCAATTAAATTTGAAGCCTCTAGGCGTGTCAAAACATATATTCCATCTTCTTTGCTTTCACACTGAGATCTATACTTTGGAATCTAAAATCAGAATAGGAGTTGGGGCATCTTTCAATACAAAAATAAAAAATACTCTGTGCGCCAGTCTGTTGAGACCTATTGAGATCCAACATCAATGTCAAGTGCAACATGCTATTCCCCTTTTCAATGCGGATGAATTTTTGATCGTACATTACATACGTCATTGAAAAGTAGTAAAGAGATAGTTAATGATGAGTGGAATTTGACACGCCGGCAAATTTAAATGACACTCATCACGAGATTAAATGAAAACTTGATCTCACGCAGCACGCGATTTACTTTTGCTTGGATGGACATTCAACTATACGTTAGTAGGATTATTAAGCCGGATTTATGTGTTCTTTGCATTTCATCGGAATCTTATGTTTGCACGACTCAATAAATACAGTAACTGACAATAGTATTAATATGTGACTATATGCATGGCGCTGCTTGCATATATACGCCAAGAAATAAGGTTTCTTTCTTATTTTTTTTCTTTCAACTGACTGGATGATCCTGACCTGTCAAACCACCTGGGATTCAGGGATTTTTTTTTTCTATTCTGAAAGCCTAAGACACCTAGTGTCACCTAAAGCGCAAATCCATGTCAATTGGCCTCTGGGTCTCATTCGAGAAATCATTTAGACTCTTTTACTGATATTAGCTAGCTTTATATTACGAATCGGGGACTATAACATCTTGTTAGCGTACCACCTATAATAAGAGAAAATAATCTTCTTTTATTTCATTCAATTTGATTTTGCAAAGCAGAATGCATCGTCTAACAGGTGTATGACGGCCGAAAGTGAATGGGACACGGTCTCGCAATTCATGATGGTAGGCTACGTGGTGGTTGCATGACGTGCGTCATTAATAAAATATACACGCATAGCTCTCTCTCTCTGGCATAGCTAGACTGGCTAATGCACAAAATATTATAAACAGTATTCAGTATTCCATTTATATAGCGCCTTTTCCACACACGTGATCAAAGGCGCTTTTTTGGATCAGTTTATCCAGATGTGATACACATCACAGTATATTTAACGTCATACTCTTGAAAGCAATCAAGAGTCCTGTGTTATAGTGTGCTGCCAGTCTCGGCGCTCCTTACAGTTTTATGACGGCTTCGGTTGGGGCTTGAACCCGGAGCATCAACTCCTTTAAACCAAGATGTTGACGCTCTAGACCATAACACCCCACGTCCAAGGTGTATAAACCTAGATATGGAACGCCAAAGTGACAAAAGATAAGTGATTTTAAAATTAAAATTAAGTGCTCAAAATTAAGGGCTGTGTCCGCTCCCGCTTTCTAGCGGGCGGTCCGAAAATTTCTTTTCTCCGCCTCCTTGTGGGAGCGAGTTCGTAGCTATCGATTTCAATTAAATAGTTAACCAAACAATTGATTGGTAACCGATAGTATAGTACATCCTCGCCATCTAGTGGACGAAGAAAAACTGAGATTACTCAGATTAGAGAACAATGGTAAAGATGGCTGCATGGATGTCTGATATATTTAAGTTCTGCTTATCCTACCCAGCTTAATTTAAGAGAATGGTTGACTGAGAAAAGTCATTTTCTGTCAGACAATACTCAATATCACCAAATTTACATTGATTATGTGAAATCCAATGTTATATCATCTGAAGAACTTTATTTTTAAAAAGTTTTCAAAGCTGTCATTCTGGAAATTTCCATTTCATATTAAATAACAATAAGAATGATGGTTCAATAGCAAGAGCCATCATGATGTAAGTATACAGATTACCCTAAAGCTGCTGCTACCAGTCTTCTTATTATCATAGCATTTTCTCTTGTTTGTAAGAACCGTGTGGCAGCCCTCAACCTGACGATGTCTATGGTGGGCAGCAGGGCAACTCACATCAGCAACATATTTGTGCAATTGCTGGATTATACCAGCAGCCTTGGGATTACTTTAACAACGATCCTGCTCTCTTGTCTTTCTGGTGATGCCTATTCAAATGATGTCCTCTTTGTTAAGAGGAGAATCCCATCAGCATCTAACCCTGGTTGTTCTTCACCATCCCACCAGAATTTCCCAGTGGCTTCCCCAATCTAACAATCAACATGGTTAAATTGGATTGGGTACTCTGGTATTCTGGTATGGTGATAAATCTCAAGACCTCAGTAGCCTCGTTGGTTGTGCCAGAGATCCTCAACATCGAGGGTGAGCATGGATAATTGGAGAATGGTTTCTCCTATGAATGCAGATCTTTGCTCATCAAAGCCCTTCACAATCTCATTGAAAGGTCAGTTTGCAAATTCTCTCCTCTTTTTTGTTATAAAATGGTTTTGAGTTTTGAGCTTTTGACCAACAATTTCTAATGAGTGCACAGGTGTTTGCTGTCAAGAGATTTTATTCAGTTTGTTCCAGTGGTGCAACCATAGGAAGGACTGGATTCTGCCTGCACCCAGCAACAACAGCAAAACCACCGGTTTTTTCCAACTCTACAACCACTATTCCAGCCAGGAACAGTCATTTTCATCCACAGTGAGTCGACTTTTTGCGTCAGTATCGGCGTCTATCAGCATCCAGTCGTACGCAAGACCACCCACAGTCATTTAGCCAAAGCACAGACCACTAGTAGAGCAATCCATGGTAATTTTTTTGTAAAAAATTCTAAAATATTAAAATGGAATAATTATTCACTGCAGTTTTCCTAAATTGTTATTTCCTACAGTTATGTTGGCTCCTTACGGCCTAGCGGGCGTATTGACTCATTGACTGTGTTCATCACTCATTGACCTTCAATCAACTGGTAATTATATTGATTTCTTTATTGAACATTGTGAAAATTTTTAAATTTTTGCTTTTTGATGTCATTGTTAGGCAATTTTGTTCGTAACGCGACTTCGACTTCTGGGTTGTTGTCTCGAACAAGGCGTGAAATTTCTGTCAGGGATTCCCTTATTCACCTGTGCATCACACTAGAAGCTATTGTGAATAAAAAAAGACTCCCAAGAGAAGATGGAGGTAGTGTAATTTTGTTATTTTGCTGTTAATGTGTATTTTAATGCTTTATGTGGCTTATTCAGAGAAGACTCAACAGTCAGCTGGTACCAAGGAGGCCGCTGATCTGCACCAAAATCTGTCAAACGTGAAACGTCAATCCTCCATTTTAGCTTTTACTCATCAGATTTTCTCTGCTGTTCACTTCCGGATGTTTCCTTGTTTCAGCCGCTGATGTCCTTACTGATGTTGCTACCATGGAGTTTCTTCAACTTTTTCAACAAAAAGAGGTATTTCATATTTATGATTTACATATTGCTATTCACTAATCAGTAATCATTCCTGCTTTGTTCTACAGTATGTGGCATTTGAAATGAAGACAAGGAGAAGTCGTTGATGCCCATGGTGTTGCTGTAATTCCCATACTTTTCAAAAATAAAGAGGTATTGGATATTTCAGCTTTATATTTGCAATTTAAATACTGGTATTTAGTATTAAAATATTGTTACCTTTAATCTACAGGTTCCAGTCAAACGAGGACTTGGAGGGATTTTGGCTCTTCTCTTCAGTTTCTCTTAACCACTGTCAACCCCGGTCTCAACAAAGTCTCATCCAATGGAACTGAATGGAAGGAACAGGACAAATAACGAACAAGACTGGCGACGACTAAATTTCATATATTTTAAAAATTGAGTGCATATTTGGGCTCCCTTTTTCTGTGGCCCCGTTTCCCCTTGCATACATGTGCCCGTGGTTGGTCATTCTTCCACTGTGACAAGCAGCTTGTGGTTGGGAGTGCACTGGTCGAACGGTGACTTGCAAGCCTCATGATTCTATGATATCTTTTGGAGGGTCATGGGGCTAAGCAGGAATCTTAGGTATGACTATCTCTCTCGGAAAAATTTACCCTTCGTCACTCTTGCTCCCTTTTCTTGGGCCAGGTAATCTCCCTGGCCTGCTGGAAGTCAATTATGGCAGGGTCTATCTTCCCTGTTTTAGTTGACTTCCAATGCAGTACACGATTGCGCAACCTGATCCTACATGATCTCATAGGAGTGATGCAATCGATAACTGCTAGATCAAACAGCTTTCTGCGCCAAACAAATAATAATGTATATGTTATTATCGCGGTCGAGAAAGCAACAGGGCTCCCCCGTGTGGGGGTCCTCTGGATATAATGAGAAAATATACAGTTGGTAGCTTAATAATAATTGATGACAAAATAATGGTTGAATAATAATAGAAATACAGAGGAATTGATGGAATATACATTTTTATATTTATAACATAAGTTTACAAAATATGGCAAGTATAATGTGAGTCGGGAAACTGCCGGATTCCAGTTCCACAGGAAATAATAGTTGGCAGAAGCTGATGGCATGAGCTGATGTAGAGATTGACGACAGGAATGTGAGCGGAGAGAAGGGCCGGATGTGAGAGGGCAAAAGCCGCCGGACTGCAGTGACACAGAAGTCCAAGTCACGTTGCGCACAAAATTGCCTAACAATGAAATCAAAAAGAGGTTATCAGAAAGTTATCAAATTTTGACTATATTTGACAAAGAAATCAATCTAATTTACCGAAGTAGCAGGTATGATCAAATGAATCAATCCACAGTTCCAGCACTCACATCAGCTTCCTCCAGATTTAAAATCAGGAAAAAAAATCAAACATTTAGCTTACTTGTTGACATGACAGAGAAACAAGAGTATCTTATCTAAGTAAATAGTGACACTAACAATTTCTATAAAAGTCCAATGCACAATATGAAAGCCAAGTTACCTTTTCTATTACAGTAGATAGGACGTTTTCAATCTTGAAATCCCCTCAGGCTAACTTAAAACTGAAAACAGTAACACCTCGTCAGGATCTTCCACTGAAGGCAAAAAAAGAAAATACAAAATTAATTGGGCATGTAATACCAATAAAAAATATAAATGGCAGGATGGCAAGCTAGCTTCCTTCTTGAAACTCAAACTTAGTGAATCTTAAAAACTATATTTTAAGCTACAAAAAACAAAAGCAGATAAATTAAATGAAAAATAAACTTATTGAGTCAACAACAAAAGCCAAGTTAACTTTCATCCAGAAACTTACTTTCAAGAAATCTTGAGAAATTTACGTTTAAGCAAAAGGATTTACGTAATAATAGAACATCCTTAAAGAAAACCATCTTCAAATGTTTATTCAAGATAATTGAAAAACAAGTTACCTGTTTTAGAGTAATAGGCCTAGACTGGAAGTGAAGAACTTCTCAAAATCTCCACGTACTGAATTGAATGGACTTGATAAAGTTCAGACAACACAGTAATTCTCAAGTCATTATACCATCATCACTTTCGACAGCGTTATTCCAACACTGTAAGTTGGGTATCTTTCCGGCTCAAAAAGAACATTTGCAACAGAAAATGCAGTCAACTCGAATGTTCTGTAACACGCTCATTAAACGTCACGTGAAACTTATAAAGTAATGGCGGTAGTCCTTCACCGGTACATTCCTTCACCGTTGACACCGTTGCCAGATTGCCCAGATATGTTTTCGCAAAACCTAAAAAAAGAAATAAAAAAAGAAATTTAGTATTTTATTTTCTTTATTGCTAAAATCAATTTGTAATGTGTACGTAGCTATTCACAATTGCATTGCTGGCTCCCACAGGGAGGCGGACAAAATAAATTTTTGGACCGCCCGCTAGAAGGCGGGGCCGCGGGGGCCACCGATCTCACCGAACTTAATGTTTAGCCAGGGTTTAGCACTTATTTTTAAAGCGCACTTAATTTTAAAGCACATATTTCATTGTCACTTTGGCGTTCCATTCAGCTTCGGTATAAACGATGCGTTATACAAAATACAACCTACATGTCACAATCCAAACCCGGGTCCAAACTGTTAATTAGTGAAGAAGTGCATGAGTTTAAGATGGATTATTGAATTGATTTTAAAATGTCGGGAGTGATCTATCTGTTCAACAGATTCTGCTGACAAACATTAATTAAATTACAATTTTTTAAAATACAAATTGACGGGCTTACGAGTTACGACTTAAGAGCACTTAGGTTGAATCATATCGGCAGTAATATATGCCATCTACCCGTTGTTGACTCACATCAACGTAATTGATAATATTGAATAAAAGAGAGCGCGTTGTTCCCAACTTCAACAACAAAGATAGCACGAATCGAGAAACTATCCACAATGAGTCGCAAAAATAAAAGGCTGCAAGAGACTGAAGAGAGCATTTGTCTTCCGCTTTGTATAGTAATTCTGAATTAATGTGAGCAATTTCGTGGGATGATTGTGTAGAGCAAGCATTGTGTGATTTAGTATTATCTTACTAAGACGCTGTCTATAACTTGGGGCGAGTAATATGCGTTGGTTATGCTGCATGTGGGAAAACTTTGAACTCACGACAGCACTAATAAGTGAACTTCTCTTATTACGGGATCTTCAAAAATCTATAAGTGTAGGCCTACTGTTACAGACACTCAATCCAGCCATGAATTACATTCGACGGCCAGGAGAGAAAGTGGTACGGTATCATCTTTGTTGAATAAGAAACATCAGCGCCATAAAGATAATTACATTAAGCTTCAGAAAAGACAAATGGTCACACAGATTAATTAAATAATCAGAATTATCTCAATCACAAATATGTATTTAATTAAATAATCAACACAACAATGAAACGACTGAATTAACTTATTTTGAAAACGGAATGACCGCTAACTGCCTAGTTACAGAACGGAAATGAACTACGGAGTAAGGAACAAGTTGGAATTTTCAATAATAAACAATATAGCATTACAAAAAAAAAAAAAAAAAAAAAAACAGATCAGCCTTGTTCCACAGCTGCAGGCATATGCTACAAGCGTCGACAAATTACGTTTGCAAAGTATAAATATATTTATCTCTGTTTCAGCAGAGATCGTGAGTCCAATCTCGAATGCAGGTCACTAACGAAAATCTTTGGCAGATCAATTTTCATTCTTCTTTTCAGCATCGTTTCAGTTTGTTCTTGCACTCAGTAAGGAGTCGATGCAAACGCATTTTTCTTTTGTTACTAGAAAAAATGACCACATTTAATTTCGGGACGTTTGCAGCCAAACACACTTGTTCCTCAATACTTTGCACACCAATGGAATGCCTTGATAAGACTATTATACATCTGCGAGAGAGGATAATTCTTAAACCTTTTTCAACATGGGTAGATTTAAAACAGCCGGAATGTCGATGTCTTCCAGTTTGATTGACGATGGACTATACGGGAAACGCACCGTAAATGCGTGCTTGGTATCCATTAACAATTTACTTTGTGATTGCGGATCGGTTCGCTTCTGAAGTTCTTCTTGAACTTTGCGGATAAACGAAATGGGAATTCGATCTTCTAATTCATCCGCTGGCGTGTAAAGATTGAGAATCTTGATGATCTGAGCGCTAGTCAGTCGGGAACACATGGTACAAATGTTGATGACGTCATCGTCGGATTTTCTAGCTTGCAACAACTGTGCGGCTTGGATAATGGGCTGCAAAGTATCAACGATGTTAGCACTCATTGTTTCCTGTCCATGAATGTGCTGGTCCCGCACCCATTGTTCGAGATGGGAGATGTTGTAGCGAATCTGAATGCCTTTCGACCAGTGGCACATTTCCTTACGCAGTAAGAGGTTGTTTAATGCGCATGCACATATATAGTAGAAAACCTGAAAAAAGGAGAAGAAATAGGCATTTAATAGAGAATGATATTTATCCAACATAGCTAAACAAATATTGTACTTGTCGGAAAGCTTGGGCAATAAGCGTTGGATCAACACCATATAACTGCAGCACTTGGTGGAAAATGGTCAATTCTCGCAAAAGATGTGCTATCGCTTCTTGGGGATCAACAGGACTCGTAGTATCCCTTGTTGAACCCGACCTGTATTTACCACATGATTAGGATTGAACAGTATTGGTTGATTAAAAAAAAAAAAAAACGTCAATTTACCTCGCTCGGCCGCTCTGTCCAACTGGTTGTTTGTGACTAGAAAGCCCAGATATGGCTTCATGCTCCAACACCGCGGTGACAATAAGCTGTTGAACCCGCTCTTCCATGAATTTGATTACCGCCTAATGACAATTTAAACTATTTTATAAGCTCAATCAGATTCAAAATTCAAATTTTAAATCACTTGATAAATCCAAACAGCGATATCACTAAGAACTTGTCTGTACTCTGACAAATCGAAATTCCTTAAACACTGTTCGTTTTGCTTCGGAGTATTCTCCTCTTGGAACGTCTGTAATATCAAATTCATGTTTAGTAATAATTAGAAAGCAAACGCTTGCAAATTGTAGTATACCTTTTCTCCACTGTACTGCTTCAGACTGTGTAAAAGTCTGCACGTGTTGACTAACCAGACAACAGAAGTGTCCAGATCCTCATAGCGTTTCTTTATGAGCCGACGAATTGCGTTGATAATAAGAGTCAGGAAAGATCTGATTTTCTCATCATTGTTGATATAGTCGGCGTGTCGGACACACATAAAAATTATATAAGCTGGAAGACCCGGCAACAAAGTGGACGCAACGCGTGGTTTGAGTTCTAGAAATATAAAAAGAAAATTATTATATGTTGTTGCTTTGTTTGTCGCAACACCATAAGAGCTCACCATAGACGAGATTTCTAGCGATCTGCTTTTCGTCGCCCATGTTAAAATCAAACATGCCAAGGTAATTTGTTTCTTTTTTACGAACAACCGGTAGCGATTCGCTCCTTTCGTTCCTACGACTCGAATGGACAGTTTCATGCACTCCAGCAGTCGCCTCTTGATTTTCTAGAGGTACATCATCCTGTTTCGTTTTCTTCGTCAATTTCATCTGCGATCTGTACTTTTTGAGTTGATCGGATAGCAAGTCGTTCTTTTCTTGTAGATCCAAGTTATCTGCCGTGAGTCGAGCAATTTCATGCTGCATGACAGCGTCTGTTTGTCCTTGTGGTGTCCGATGTAAAGCCCCAGCAAGAACCTTCGCCTGTCGTTCGTTGTCTATTCGAAGTCGTTCGACTTCTTCTCTTTCAATTTGTATCTTGCGTTGAGACGAAGCTTTTTCTTCTTGCAGCTCGTTTTCTAAGTGCCGAATGATACGCTTTTGAGTTTCAAAAGCCATCAATATCTCATTGTCTTCGGCAAACGGCTCTCCTCCGTTTAGACGTGAGGCATTCAATGCGTTTTGCTCACCGAGCTCGCCTCCAAGAGTCGTGTTAGCTAAAACGGTTCGCAACTGAATGCATTCCTCCCGGCGTCGATCTAACTCATCGGACATGGCATCGAATTGACTCATCAGCATATCCAGACTGCGGGGTAATTGACCTTCATTCTCTGTTGCTGCTTGACGACGGAGATTCTTTAGGTCATCTTTAATCTTAGCATTTTCCATTTCCAGTTCTTGCAAACGTATCATATCCTGAGCTCGCCTAACATCTGCAGTCGGACTTTCACGCTCCAATTCTTCAACCCTAATCGCTAGTGATGCCTTATCTTTTTCAACAGTTTTTAATCGCTGTTGCAGCTTTAGAACTAGACCAACATCTTCGCTGTCCGATCGATTGGGGACATGCCGAACAGAACCATAACCGCCATCATCCTCGGGATCTGCAATTAATTCGCTAGTATTACTGAGCGTACTGACGTTCGATGCATTACGAGAATGACCACGAACAGTTTCGCTCTTGCTGCTTTTGCCTGGCTCTTCACGAAGACGTTCCAATTCTCTTTCAGCATCTTCCATACGCTCCTCAATTTCATGGTAATCTTGAAGCAATTTTTGGTAGGCTGCTCGTTCCTGATCATATTCTTGAGCTAGAATAGCTCGTTCCTGATCCAATCTTCGTTTGATAGAATCTTCCGCTTCTTGACTGCGTGTTTGATTATTTTCGGTCGACTCCACAAGTTCTTTCTGGATGTTGTCGATTCGAGCGTTTAACTCTTCATTTTGCTTCTCAGCTCTTTCCCGTTCTTGTACGAGATCCATTTTTTCATCTCTCTCGCGATCTAGTTGTGTTTGAAGCTGCTTTACCAGGAGTTCAAGTTCGCCGATTCGTCCAACAGAAACTTTCAACTCATTGGCTAATCCGCGATTAGCTTCACACTGAATCTTTAACTCGGCGTAGTCATTCTGTTTTAGTCGAAGAGGAATCAGCTCTTTGTTCATCTCTTCGATTTTCTGCTGCATTGATATGATTTTATTTTCGAGCCCCTTATTGAGATTTTTAACATGCTCGATAGATCTGGCCTCTGCACGAAGAGCTTTGTATTGACGTCGAGCCAGCCAACGACGCCAACAGCATTGCAACAAGACGATGCTCTTACGCGCACGTAGGTAACGCCTCCTCGCCAAGAAACCACGAACCATTTTCTGAATGATAACTGCCTTAGCATTGCACACCAATTGCAGGTATCTCTTGCGAGCAAGGAATCCACGGCCATAAGTCTGCAGGCGCAGTACGTTCTGACGAAGTCGTGTATAGGAGCGACGCTGAAGAAATCCACGGATGTGTTTCTGAATAATGATGGCTGATCGAGTTTCTCTCAAGTGTTGAGCTTTACGACGAGCCATGTAACCGCGACAAAATCGCTGGACACCAACAACTGCCATTCGCAACTTAACATAGCGCTTTCGATAGAACCAGCCACGAATCATTCGCTGAATGAGGATTCCGCAAGCTCGTAGCTTATCTGTTCGGCGCTTCTCCAAGTATGCCACTTGACCGGCGCGGAAGAAAATCTTGCTAGCACCAAACTTGAATTTATCCTCTTCCGTGATGAGGGTTGAAAGGACAATTTCACAGGATTCTCGCTGAATAGACAAATCCCGCAACTTCCGTTGGCATTGTCGGCTGTGAAACAGAACTCTATATCGAACGATGAATTCTTCATACGTCAGGCGTGACGGGAATCCAGCAGCACTAATTCGTACAGTTTCCAATACACCACACGCTGAAAATTGAACAAGAAATAAATGCACAGTTATTGAATTGTAGTAATAAACGAATACCTCGAAGTTGTTGGACTGCTCGGCGAGGTTCAAACACGAATGATTCTTTCGAATCATTGGGCTTTATGCATCGAACATAGTGTGGAGTTGTCGCATTGAGAGTATTCATTAGGAGAGTTAGTGATTCCCGAAATTGCGAACCAACCGTTCGACGATTTTGTTTGGTCATGGTATTTGATTGTCTACCAGGGCCACCTCCTGGGACTAACAAGCTGCCACCTCCTCTAGGAACTGTACCGACGACACTGCGTGATCCAGCAGCGGCAGCAGCTGGTGAACGTACACCGACAATCGACTCTTCATCCAAAATAAGCTGCCGTACAATCACATTCGAGCTGCTACGTAGAATTTGCACTTGTTCTTCTAGAACCGTATCGCGATTTTTTTCGACAAACCCCGAGCACTGATACTCGACACGATCCGCAAAATGAACGATAATGAAGGCCGTGTTAGATAAACGAGGTTTGACAAACTGCTCATACTTTTTGCACTGGGTGTAAAGTTTTTCAACCCAAGCTTGATCAGCACCTTTAGGTACTCGACATTCTTCATCTAGCAAATCAAGAATGCCCAGCGGTTTCTCAATCAAGTCAATGCACGGCTGATTATCGTAAAAATCGATAAAGGTCCAGTCAATCTTCTCTCGGACGTACTCTTCTTGTTCCAGCTTGAAGACGTGTTGGTTAAATTGTTGTTGCAATTTTTCGTTTGCGTAATTAATGCAAAATTGTTCAAAACTGTTCCATTCAAATGTTTCAAATCCGTAAATATCAAGAACGCCTATGAAGCGGTGAGGTCGGCTGGAGCTAGCAAGTGACTTATTTATCATAGTAACAATTTTCTGAAACAGAAGTGAGTAGATGTGCTTGGCCAAGGCGTCCCGCGCAAAGGAAGCTTCTGCTTTGGTCATGGGTTTGGTGAACACTTCCTTCATGCTAACTATCTGGCGAAAACAGAGCCATTTTCGAAGTTCTTCACTTGACGCTACGTCAAGTCCCATCAATGAACAAAACGAGGCCAGAAAAGTGTCCGATTTGGGAATGTTACTACCTTCGTGATCGGCGTCGACAATTGTAACGTTACCCAGATGTAAGAGGCCCGCAAATATTCGAAACATATCCGCCTGTTGGTCTTCACTAAATCCAAGAAGTGACAATGCGCGACGAGTCTCTTGAAATTCAGCCAGATCATCAACACCGTCGATTGTAGGGCAGCTACCTTGCCGAGTGTACCGAAAGTGGTCTTGGTGCTGCAATTGCAGATATGCCATATCGGGTAAAGATGAAGCCGCGCACAGCTGGTAGAAGATGTGATAATTTCTTTCCTCTGCTGATTGGAAAACCACACGCGATTTCTCCAGCAAATAAGTGCGCATACCTGCACCCTGGATATGGTAGTCTTTATTGAAACCCAGTTCGATATATTTTCCGAAACGTGAGCTATTGTCGTTTCTTGTGGTTTTTGCATTACCAATTGCCTATACAGATTCAAATCATCTCGTCATGAGAGGCTAATGAAATAGGGAAAACAAGAGAAAATTCACCTCCATGATGGGACTGGATGCTAAAACTTTACGCTCTACTTGCGTCTCAGTAGCTGAACCTCCAGCGGTAGCGAAATAACGCATGGCGTACTTGGCCGAAACCGTCTTTCCTGCACCCGATTCACCTGAAACGATGATCGATTGGTCCTGGCTCTCCCTAATGAATCAAGGAGTTTTTTTAAATAATTAAATTACATAACTTAATTATTCTTTTAATTACCTTTCCATTTTTGTGAATGCCTCTTCAGCCACAGCAAAGATGTGGGGATCCAGACTTCCATACTGATTCCTGTTTCTGTAGGCCAACACAGTGTCTTGGCTGTAGATGGAAAGCTCTTGATAAGGATTGATTGCCACCAAAACAATCCCTATTTAAAAGAAAAGAAAAAACAAATACATAAAGTCAAGAATATTGTAAAATTTTTTTTGAACGTTACCGCAATACGTATAGATAGCATTATAGTTCATAAACCGAACTTTCAGCGTATGCAAGACGGCAGGTTCATGTAAATATGACAGCGAAGTTAGATCATTGCCACCAATAAGAAATTCAGGATTTCTAAGTGGAGGTAAATCTTTGCTTTCTTTAACAGACAGCTCAATTTCCTATTACGTATTTTGAAAATAGCAAAGTTAAAATGCAAAAGTAAGCTGTCAAATATAAATTCAATATACCTCTCTTGTGTCTAGAATCAGCTTTAGTGAGTCTGATTTAAAATCCTCTAAAATTTCTCCGATTTTCCAAACATCAGTTGTGTCAGGAAGCCATACCTTTGCACCCTAAAGGACAAAAAAAGTAGTTATATTCTCAGATTACAAATGGTGGATAAAAGAACCTAATGCTATGGGCTTCAAACTTGCATCAAAACACTCAATTGGCTGATCAAGAATCAATAACCACCTACAAGAGTTAATGACCTTATTTTTAAATAATTATTTTTGTAAAACCAAATTTAAATAAACTTTTTCAATGCATTCATAATCACAAGCACAGCTTTCTAAATCTTTAAAACTATTTCCTTCTGAATTATTTTACGATAACAAAAACATTTTGCAATTCATTGAATACAGTCCTTGAATGAAAAAGCTCTACTCGAACAATCATACTCAGCCAAGACCTAAAGATTACCAAGATAAATAGTTGGGAAAGGAAATGAGGGCATAGGTGCAATTTAGGAAGTTTGAAGAACAAAGACAACAAACCTTCGTGTAGAGCACGGCTGTTGACATTTTTCCAACAAAAACCTCTCGGTTCTTAGATTCCCGTTATAAAACTTGCACCTTTATAGCATCGATAGTTAACGACATTAGAGAAACTAGACTTTCCCACTAACAACCAATGAAACTATTGTAATCAACGGAAGACTAATGTCGATGATCCAAAGTCTAATTCAAACGAAAAAGTAAAATTGAACAGAGACCACTCGAGTGCAGAAGTATGTGTATAAGCTCGTTTTGACAGGGCACTGCGGGTAAACCAAACAGCAGTCAACTAACTCCACAGTCAACTGTCTCTCTTAAACAGCTGATCCAGTCGCTGTTGACGTCACGCAAGCGATCGTGCATTATGATTTCCTTACATAAAAATCTCAATTTTCCTTGTTTCAAATATTTCGTCAGCTTTCATCAGTCTTTCGTTTAGAAACTTATTGTATTTAATGGAAACAAATTTCGTCATTTGAATATTTCAGTTGGGACCTAATTCTTTCATGTTATAAATATGACGTAATTTAAACGCTTATCTCTCATATTTTTCCCTTTTAGTTTTTTGCAAAGACATTAATTCCTTTAACGAGAATAAACCAATTTCTGAGACAGTTTTTAGATTTTGCAATCTTTAAGTGTTCATGAGTTATTATATTTTTTTAAATTTCATTATTCGATTTCAAACGCCAGTGGACAATCACCACTAGATGGCTTACTATTCGTGGTGTATAGCAGGACATTTTTAAAAACATGAATTTATTGATGGATGAGTATTTTAAAAGTAAAAGTTTATAGTTCCGTTTATTTGAAAAACATGTAGATTAGGGTAAGCATTAGAGATCTGTAGGCAAACGCTTCCAGTTGCAATATTTTTGAGTCATTAAAATTTAACAAGTATGGAAGGTATCCAACATCTGATAATTATATTGCACGCAACACGCTTCTGTCGACGACTAACAAAAAGCGAAATCGAAATCAAAGTTCTCTGAATAAACCTCTACATATCTAGGTTAGTAAAGAAAAGTAAATCGGAAGATATTTGCTCGAACTTTGTATTAAATTAAATGTTATGACCTTCTGCAAAAAAGGAACCAAAACAAGAAAACAAAACAATCCTACGTTTTGTCTAAAAGGGAGGTGAGAGACGTTAACCATAAGCCGAGAGGAGGTCCAAGGTCTGCAACATTTTCAGTAAGAGTTTGACAAAAACATACAAACAATACTCAAGTAGGAAAGAACAAAAAATGCATATCCAGAAATATAGAAAAAAATCTGATCAATATTGAAGAAAATTTACAAATATTTTAAGATACTAAATGAGCCTGAGGTAGATTATACTCTATTCTCAATGCAGAATAGTTAAGATATTACCAGAGGAAAATCTGAAAAAAGACGTGACGTATTGCCACGACCTGTAAAATGTGCCCTTCGTATGCAACCAACGCGTTTTTTAAGAACTATAAAGGTTCACAAAAAAAATGTTAAGAAAAAGTTGGCGAAGAAAATCGAGAAATGGCGGCTTGAGCATTTGAGCGTTTAAAAACGTTAAGGCCACAGTTGGAGGACACTTTGCCTTCTGCTACAGGAAAAAATGCTTCCGTTTAAGAAAAAAAGTAAATATTCGAAATACTATGAATAATTTGAAATCATGGTTCGGATATAGCCGCCTACATTAAGAGTTTTAAGAGGAAAAAAAAAAGAAAAAAACTACCAACAGTGCGCGTATCTCCTAGACGAGATTCTTCAATTAAGAATGAACCATCTGAAAATTCATTATAAAGATACACTAATTTAGAAAAGTACCACTTCAATCTTTAAGATATTCTAGGACAAACAAAAAAAAAGTTTCAAACTTCCATGGAAATTCCATCAATCAAAGAGTAGCTTGCTATAAAAAAAACTCAGCCCTCAATGGTAGGCAAAATTGTTCGGATTGTCTGCCAATAGTGTCAAAGGCAAAGGAATTGAACTCCGGTTAGTTACTGTCCGTAGGTTGAGGAAGATCGGGAGTTTGTTGATGTTGGTAAGCTTGATGCTGGTTGGCAATTGGAGAGGAAGCAGTAGTAATCGGAGATCCGGAAGCAGTTCCGGAACCTTTGTAGTGACGCCTATGAAATAAAATATTTAACCTCAAATCGCTTGCAATTGCTAAACCTTCACACAATACAAATCTCTTTAAACAATAATACAATTCAGACTTTATACTAACATTAGCGGTCTGTGGTGTTTAACGTAGTCTGAGTGATGTTGTAATTGCCAGCAAGAACGACAGAAGTACTTGAAACAAGCAAGATCGCGACAGAAGTATGGGCCTTGCTGGACGCCGCAGGTGGCGCAAAGCGAGTCCTCCAAGTAAGGGTCAACTTGAACCTTCTTGGTGAACTTGGGAGTCTTGATCTCGATGAACGCAGCAGCCACAGCCTTCATGTACGAACGATTGTTGTTGAAAGTAACGCGACCCGATCCAATTGGATACTTGAATTTGTCCGTATCGATTCCAGCATAAAGAACGCCACCAAAGAGGTCATTCATTATGTGAGCCAAACCCTCAGCATTGAGCATTCCATGCAAAGCTCCAACGAAGACAGTTTTTTGGGGATCTAGACGTTGAGTTGGTGATCGGACGTAGTTACTGTCACTCAACATCCAGGGAATAACCTGCACCTCCTTAGAGCGCATGCGACGCGAAGAAATCTTGTAATACCAGCTGCCACCATTGCTGTAGTCATGCGTGCAAGCTTGCAATAAAGACTTGACGTGTTTCTCGTTGTCGAAGATTATGTAAACATAACCTTTAGGAGGATTGGCCACGTTGTCCTTGCCTGGCCATTCCACCTTGATTGATCCGAATTGCTTGAAAGCGTTGGTAAGCGATACTTCAGTGATATCCCATGGTACACCACCTAAGAAGACTTTACACGAATAGGTAGCGTTCTTGTAAGCGCGTGGAGGAAGATGTCCGCTCCAAGTGCAGGTTGGTTCGCAAAGTGAAGCAGCGTTGCGGTACATGCGAGCAGCTCGCTCCAGGTTACTATTTCCATCGGTTTGGCCGGATGAAGTATTGAAAGATCCCGATCCCAACCCGAGGGCTGCTGCACTTAACGAAGGTGACCAAGATGATTGCAATGCAGATTCTACAGCATTCAAAGTATTTCGATCGACCCCATTACCAGAGGATCCGTTTAACAACGAAGATAATCCATTTGCATTTCCAGCAATAGCCTGTTTAATAACCAATTAGTAAATATTCTAAAATCGTAATGAACACATCATTATTACCTGCAGACTTTGAAGGTTACGAAGATTTTGCCATGCTTGAAGGTTCTGAAGATTAGCCAGTTCTTGAAGATTCTGCAAATTAGTCTGCAATGTTTGCAGACTCTGTGGGCTCATATCATTTCCAGTTAGGCTACCAAGTTGGGCCAATCCATTCTGCTGTAAAGCTGCCTGCAGTTTGCTATTTTGTAGAGCCTGTTGCTGTTGATACGAAAGCTGTTGTTGCAATCCCTGATTGGAAAATGGATTCACACTCGGCGGGGATACGCCGGACGTACTACTGCCTGACATATTAAGACTTTGCTAAAAAAACAACAAGAAACTGCATCAGTTACACGTTACGTCACAAATCTGCAACAATTAATTTTACCATCAACTCTGTAAGCGATGACTCTACGCTTGAAATCCCTGATGAGCTGAGCATTGAGAGGTCGGATTCTGTTGGCGAGGCACCTTGCCCATCGTGTCCGCGTTGGCAGCCCATCATCAAAACCTGTTCCAAAGTCGGACTACCCGACTCCCTACCACAATGAATCCAAAATGTAAAAACCCTACTAACTGCTGACGAAAGTTCATTTCGTACCTGAAAAGAGAAGTCCCACGAATTGGACGACAACACGAAGTAGGCGTAGAGTGAATCCCTGGTTGCATAGAGCTGCTAAAACCGCCAGTAGATTGTGAACGAGTAGTACGTGGCTGGCCACTAGCAACGGGCGATGACGCCGACGAAGTAGGTGAGTCTCCTAATCCTGAGCTTGCCATCGATTGGCGATGCTGGCTCAATGACATAGATCGTTGCGACGGCTGATTGTTGTTTGAAGAGTTCGGGATCAATTTATTCATTGATTGACTCTCATTCTACAATCAATAATTCAAATAAAAATTCAGACCAAACAAAGAAAATATATACCTTGTTAAGGAAAAGCGATGACGTGCTGAAAGATTTCATTTGATTCTGTTGCTCCCTTTGTTGCTCCAACTGATGCTGCTTCAAAGCTTGGCTGAGTTGATGTTGCTGCAACAAGTTGGCCAAAACGTCATCTTGCTGAGACACAACCTGATTTCCATTGTTTCCGTTCGAATTAAACCCGGAGAATAAATCTGACATAGACAAGGAGTCTAAACGATGGTACAATTAGCGCCATTACTAACATAAAATAAAACAAAGAATTACCAGTATAATTGCGTTTCGATGCCACCTCTCCGGTGAGATTAGTAAGATCAAGACTGTTCTCCAACATGGCATTGATTCTCTGCATAATCTCTAAATTTGTAGCTTCACCCATACTACCACTGTTGCTCGTCCCGTTATTGGATTGAGCAGATTGAACTTGGTTGCCGTTTGAGTTCGAGCCACACAAGCGACCCAAGTTAAGACCAAATCCTAAATCAACTGATGGATCACTACCAAGTCCTAACTGCAAATTAAAAAAAACAAACACACTAAGTATACGCTTTTGACACTTTTCGAAATCGCAACGGTCCAAACTTCTAAACAAGAGGCAGAGAACAATCGAGTTACTCAATATCCGGAATGAAACCTCTTTTTTCGAGCGACATTTCGAAACTATGGCATGTATAACTAAATTGTGAGCAGTTTAAAAGTTTTAAACTAAAATACGACACTAAAAAATGCAATACAGCAGCATTTAACTAAAACTTCACGAGAGCTCAACACGTGCGGTCCTTACTTGTGGAAAGCTAGGCATCTTCTCTCAGTTGACGTGGTGTTCTACGGCCGTGGAACGTTCCGCTCCCCTTCAATAGTGAAGAACAGAAAAATTACTCAATTGAATGAAACATAAAAAAACGAACACGTAAAAAAACGAACACGTTATTCAAATGCAATTAAATTACTTTTGCAGTGGCAATAAAGTAATCAGATGAAAATTTCTGACTACTCAAAAATCGAACAAATTCAAGAAAGCAATCAACGTGCGGCCGGTTTCGACCAACACCAAGATCGAATGAATCGTTCTGTCAAGCCTCTGCCGGCGAAAGTAAACTATTCGTTTCGCCAAAACAAAGGAAACATTCGCCTTAAATTATATCCATACACGAAAATATTATGTACACCCTACCTCAAATAAGGGCATGAACGAGATAAGTTTGCTGTCTCTTCCTCCCGTAAATTTCCCCAACTCGAGACTAGACAACGTTCAACCTTGATAAAAAGGAGGCATGGCAGACGTTTTTTCTGTAGGCCATCGGGAGGAAGGGAGAGCACCGTTTTAAAATAAAAGTTATAAGATTAGTTTATACACCACTATTTCCGCCGGTTAAAACATAAATGATTTATGTTGATTGTTATTAATTTTTATTAAATAACAGGTAGTTAAGTAATTTTCTATATTTGGTTTATTTTCAGTTCAGTTGAATTCTGGCTTCTGTTGAAGTGATACCCATCACCCAAACAATAGCAATTTTGTATTTCATACTGAAATGTCTTGCTGGTGCAATTTTAAAAAGGTGAATGTTTTCTTAAGTAAACTATATTTTCTTTTTTTCCCTTTTATAGTCCTGGATGTTGGTGCAGGATCACTTATTATCAACGGCATGAAATGGCCACCTCTGATCAATCTGATGGATGTAACCAAGAGGTATGTATTGCCATGCTGTATGATCCAATACATTATCAATCTTGGAATGACAATGATGGTTTATTCTCACTCTAAAATAGGTTGATGTAGCAAAAAATGATTCTTCAAAAGGAGTAGGGCAACTTGAATCTTACAACATCATAAAATCATTTGGCCAATGTTTTGATTCTGGAGTGGTGTTATTGGCTACTAAGAAAGTTTCACACCAATCAGATTCTCAATCCTTTTTAGCACTGAGAAAGTACAATCTGGAAGACTGTCACAAGGAAATTTGTCGTTTTCTAAAGGTATCCAAGAAATTTTCATCTCTGACAACATAAACATAACTAATTGTTTTTTTATAGGAAATTTGGTTGATGCGAAACCTAAGTCATGAAAACCTTTTGACATGTGTTGATAGTTTTGTTATTGGTCACAGCTTATGTATCGTCACGCCACTTGTCGATTATGGTTCAGCACTGGATCTCATCCAGACACATTTTAGCAATGGATTCCCAGAAGTTGTTATTGCAGGGATTTTACGTGATGTTCTTCATGCTCTGGTCTACTTACATTCAAAAGGATACATTCATAGAAGTGTCAAGGCAAGTCATATTTTGATATCATCAAAGGGACAAGTCCTGTTGACAGGTTTAAGGGATGCATATTGCATCGTCGAAAAAGGACGTTGGCAAACGGCTGTCTTTGACTATCCTATCGATGCCGAGCAGAACTTTTGCTGGTTGAGCCCGGAAGTACTGCAACAGAATTTGCGTGGTTACTGTGAAAAGTCCGACATCTACAGCTTAGGTATAACGGCATGCGAGCTGGCTAACGGTGTTGCTCCCTTTGTTGATTTACCTTCAACACAATTACTTATCAATAAGCTCAACGGTCCCCCTCCTCAAATATGGGATTGCACTACAGTTCCTCCTCCCGAGCACCGAATTGTTCTACCTAATCAACCTGCAGATTCTGGTGTTTTTGATGGAGTCACCGCGTGCAGTAACATTGACGCTAGACTTGAAGCTGCCTACCAACGAACTTTTTCTCGATCTTTTCACCGCTTCACAATGCTTTGTGTACAATTGGATCCTGGTCTGCGTCCAGGATCCACGCAGTTGTTGAAGCATCCATTCATTCAGTCCATCCGAAAGGGTTCAATTGTTAATTGGCTTGAATATCTGACCATGGTCCCTATCCCTACAATACCAAAATTGTCTAAAAGTCCTACATTAGGGAACGAACAAGCGTTCCAGAATGCCGAAACTGGAATCTGCAACGTACATCCACGACAAAGAAGATCAGCATTTATCTCAAGATTCAATTGCATGGGATTTTTATGATTGAAATAATTTACAGCTTAAACATTTGTGTGTTGAAAGAACCTTTTTTTTTTCCTTTTCTTTTGAGATTTGTCGCATATGTGGAACGGAAAATCAACACCAGAACAGTAACACTTCCTTGTCAAATAATGCGCATATTACACATGTCACAGCGAACATAATTACTTGAGTACAGGCTCATTCCTTTCGTCCCATTACAAGACACATGGCATCTGAAAAAGCGTATGTTACAAGCAGAAAGGCTCTCCCCTTGTTTTTAATACGCGTTTAAAATTAAAGAAGAGACTGCAACACCTCGCTGAGCTCGTGCTCATACAGAGCAATGGTTAACATAATGGCAAAACCACTTAGAAGGCCAAAAAGTTGAAGTAATAACTGCAAAAGAGCCGAACGATGTTTCCCTGTATGTCCGTTTAATTCTGGCATCTAGGGGAGAAAATTTTTGTATCAATCGTTGAGTATATTGATACCTTAATTCTAAATATTAACTAATACCATATCGACGAGCGCGATATAAAGAAACATGCCACCGGTGGCGGCAAATATCCAGGGAGCCGTATTGTGCGCCGATCCTATGGCAAGTCCTACTAGCACTCCCAGTAGGCAGAGGAATGAAGAAATCAAATTACAAATCATAGCTTGCTTGATTGTCATTCCGGCTTTTAAGAGTACAGCAAAATCACCTAGAGTGATTATAAAAAGGATTAAAATTAAGAACTATTTATTAGATTTTTTTTTGTACCAAGTTCATGGGGAAGTTCATGGCACAAAACGGCGATCGCTGTAGTAAAACCTCCAGTAATGGAGGCTGCAAAAGCAGCTCCGATGGCAAGACCATCAGACAAGTTATGTAATCCATCTCCTGCAAGTACAAGCCATGCCAGAGATGCTACGCCATGAGGACGGGCGTGAATGTGCCCATGAGAGTGCGAGTGGCCATGATGTGACGTATGGTGTTCGGAGATGAATACGGTGAGTGAATCGGCCTGTCGATTGGCTGTTGTTTCTTCTACTGATCGAGCTATTGAACCGTTAGATCCTTTAGGTTTAACACTTACTAAATGTTCAGATTGGAACGTTTCTGGTAATCGTTGATTTTCGGGTGCGGAAGCGGTAGAGTCACTGCCATCACAAATTTCGTGAGATGCACAATAAATGAGTGGTTTTCCAACCACAAGACCCTGCCATTCTGAGCAGCCATTTTTCTGATCCTTAGGTCGAGAGCATTCGTCAGCTGCCACTTTATTTGTACAGTCTTCTTCTCCATTATCCAGAAATGTAACTTCCTTAACGCAACTGACTAGAAGATCTGCGTCAGGTTCCCCATTTGTTGCATCGTTAATTCTTGGCTCGAGCAAATGCTGGTCTCCTTCACCCGCGCCCGTTGTACTTTCTTGATGCTGATGATTCTTATGACCTTGGTGACTATGCCGGTGGTGACGGCATAGCTTTTCACCTACCATTTTGCTTGATCCAGACAGCAAATGCACAACTTTATCGACCTAAATAATGCAACAATGCGAAATAAGTAAGAACACTTTGACTGAAGCGGAGAAGGTGGAGTTACCTGTTTGGTCGATGCCAGTCGCTGCCGCCATTCGCCAAAAAATATTTAACAAACGCTCAACAACAAAAAAGACGACCAATACAGTAAGGATAACAACTCCTCTCCACACAACAATCGAGTTGTGCCCATGCTCGTCTTTATGATGTGCCTCGTGTAATTCAGAATGTCCATCTTGGGATTCAAAACTTACATTTCTATGAGATTCGATTACACTTCTCGAATGATGTACATCGTGGGTTGTAAATGCCTACGAGCAATGAGATGATAAAAGAAACTCTTGTGGCTTTCACATGATAAGAGACTTACATGAGGGATCAGATGAAGAATGGCGTCACCAGTTAGTGTGCCAACCGCTAATGCGACTAGATATATTAATGAATATTAATCTGATTATAGTTTTAATTACCAAAATTTGTTACCTAGATACTGTATTGCAGGTTGAAATAACCACTGAGGGAGAATTTTGATTACTGCTACAGCAGCCAGACCACAAGTAGATATGAACAAAACACTTACACCAGCATAAAGCCAGGCTGCATCAAATTACAACAAAGATACAGTTACACACACATTACTGCTTCAACTATCAGCCAACATAATTACCATTTTTAGTAGATGATTCTGATAATTCAATTTCTGCACCATTCTTCTCAGAGTCTTCTGTGTCTGGTGCAACTTCTAAAACAGAATGAACATGATGTGAAGTCTCTTCTTTTTCTTTCCAATATGATGAACAAAGACTTTTGACTGATTTCAAAATCTGATCGAGCCCTTCCAATGATAAAGACCCATTGCTACTATGAATTTCAAAAAGTTTTGTGGTACTGCACACATCTTCTCTTTTACTTCTGTCTTCAAGGTGTGATGAGGAATGGGCAGACAGGAACAAGCAAGCAAAGCAAACAAGGAGTCCTGTGTGTCGACACATTCCTGAAAACACAAAAAGGCAATAATTCTATAGTCATATGATATAGCCTACTATACTATCTGTAAGGCAATGACAACACCAACAGGAAAATTTTTCAAAAAATTTTAAGTATCATTAATACCTGACATAAAAATTAACAGCAATCAAAAGTTGGTCAAAATAAAATACTGATCTATCAGTGAGAGTTGTCACTAATCCGAATAGACGATCCAATTGAGACCAAGGAAAAAACAAACAAACACAAATTGTAAAGGCTAACAATCTTTCTTTCTATGGGCTCGTTCCTTTTAAAATGTTATCAAACGAATAGAGTGTTGGTGATAGGACACTAATTTGTATCGCAGCGAGAAGCTGCAAGTGAATGCTCATACGGCAAAAAGTGGATAAGTCTACCACTCTACCAAGCACTTTCGTTTATAGATAACCGAAACACACCAACTGCTAGCTAGACCGTAGACACAGACCTGGATAACCAGTTTAACAAATGAGAGTTATGAGACTGAATGAAAACTGAGAAGAAATTTTTTTCGTTGTTCGAAGCTGTCTGCTACGACCTCCGACACGAGTCTAGCGCTCTAGACCTCTGCTGGTCTCTGCTGGTAGCTGGCCTGGCGCAGACTACGTGGGCAAGCTGCTTTTTTTTTAAATGACGTTTCCCGACAAATAGTCAACCTAGCCTACTCAGAATATCTAAATATGTTGCCTTTCGCTTATAGCACACATAGGTGGATATCTGGGAGTAACTAGCAAAGTCCATAACTGGAGAATGTTTTTCCAACTGTTCGTTCACCTCTTCGCTTAATTAGGTGATGGGTGAGTAACCGCGGACGAGAAAAAAAAAAAAAAAACAACAATCAATCGTGGTCTATATCGACTATCTAGTCGTAGTATCAATCATACCATACGTATGGGTCGTAGACTTACGTACTTGCGCTGCGCTTATATTTTTGTTGTTTTTTTTTAAAGTTTTTCTCATTTCTTTGTATGGGAAAACATCGGCGTCGTATCACAGTTCTTATTCAAAATTATCAAGGTCGCAGGATTATAAGTCGGTAGATATACCGAGATATACGTAATATGCGCTAGACAAGCTCCTTATTATCCAACGTACCCCTGAAACCTGTGAAACAGTAAAACCCACTGATACGACTCACGGATGCTACACCTCTGTATGATCTCAAACCATATCTTTTTATTTGTTGATGTATACATTTCTTTGACTGAACAAAATGATAGGAAAAATTTTGGCCTACATTGGCCTTTCATGCCCTGAGAAGTTCGTGTCGATTCTCTTCTAATTGTGATCTCTATACTCAATATTCCTTATTATGGCATACGTTGAACTTACAACGTTGAACATAACGGTAAGATTCTTTAATTCCTTTTTTAGAATTTTTTTTCGTTTGTTCCTAAGTATATAGGCGTTTATAGTGGTTTATAGGCTGTATAGTGTATATATTTGAGTCTGCTCACAAAGACCAACCGAATTGAGACTTAATTTCTACAGCAGGGATGTAGCTAGGAGAATCTGATTCCACTTAATTCTGTTTTCTAATAATTTAAGTATAAATTGCGCATAACAGCAAATTAAGCATAATTTAACATAACAAAATCCTTTTTTACATTTTAGTAGAATATTATAATGACTTTATTTATGTTCATGTCACTGCATTATTATATTTAGCCTGCGTACTTGCAAAAGATTTTTAAAAAGTAGAAAACACTTCTGGGCACATATTAAGACCACCGCACTGGTCGTTAGTTCGTTACTCCAATACCATGCTCCTGTCACAGATAAAGACCACTGGTTCGACATGTCCTATCCTTTTTAGCCCTATCCCCTACTGACCCCGTCGTGCTGAATATGCCTGTAGTGCCTCTAGCGGATAAGGTGGTGTACTACGCAATAGGCAGACGAATTTTGTTTTTCTCTTTTTCTGTTAAGTTCTTTGTTGATGTTTTAAAATCGTCACAAAGAATTTTTTCGTTAGAACATCTGATTAAAAATTTTTTGTATGTAATTATTTTATTGTCGTTAAGTTTGGAAGTTGGTAGGAAGTAAATGAAGCAAAAAAATAAAATAGAAAAGCTGCCTGGATTACGACTTGAACCACGTGACTTGAGATCGGGAGCTAGACTCTTTAACCACTACACCACCAACTATTAGGATTATAAGTAAATAATTTATAACATTATTTTTTTCTAGGGACGGTTGGCCGAGGGAAGGTTGGCCGAACGCAGTAGGTAGATAACAAAACGCACACCAGAGGGCAGGACAAGCATATTAGGCCCCCGAAAATCGGAGGAAGGGTAGCAAGTTTGGTGGCGACAGTTGCCCATGTTAAATCTCTTATGGACATGTCGAACCAGTGGTCTTTATCTGTGCTCCTGTATAACCTCAATTTGCTGAATGTGTATTAGCGCCTTAGCGCCACTTCTGCAACTACAGTTGCTTTTGACTTTATTTACCTCCTTGATCAGATGATCTGTCACATTTCCGCTATGAATCTCGTTCACCTAGACCTAGTTTTCGTTAATAATAAATAATAAAATCACTGGAATACATGCACCCTTTCTAAAGATGGTGAGATTGAAAACATTATTATTCCTTTGTTTTAGTAAGCTCATGGAGTTTGCTCTCTTGTGGTGAATTTTCTTATCTCTGCATAAAAATCAATGGTTTTTTATTGGATTATATCACAAAGAAGCCAGATTTGTTTGTGAAGTCTCATGTATACCTTTGATTTAAAAACATCTTTTTTACAGGGGAGTAGAATAAAACTTACAACAGCAGCACCAGACCTTCTGACAGACTCTTACCCACTTGATAATAGTAGTGTTACGGAAATACTAGAGCATCCAAGATCTAGAACAGATTCAAGCTTGCTTAATCAGTTAATAGGTAGAATTCCTGCAAGTGATGAACATAATTCAACAACACATTCGTGGAATGAAGTGAATGGAGATTGGCGGCATATGAGAAATCCTCTTCCTATTAATGATGTAGGTAGCACTAGAGAAGAACTTTTGTGCTTTGATTCTGACCAAATAGATGTGCCTTTGTTGACTAATACGATGGTAAATAACATTTTTCAGTCATCTGTGTTTCCCTTATGCATTAAATATATTCTTCTTTAGGGTGCTGATCCCCATTTCAGCAGAGAATCTGAAGCATGGGATCATTGCCATCAGAGATCTTTGAATTCCAACAAACAAGTTCAAGCTCGAAATCAATTGATTGCTGCCTCACTCTTATGTCTCATCTTTATGGTAATGTAGGCAAAAATTGTCATATTTTTTGTGAGCACTAATAACATGAAATTTTACTGCTCATTATTCAGATTGCAGAAGCTGTAGGAGGCTATTTGTCCAACAGCCTTGCAGTTATGACAGATGCTGCTCACATGCTTTCAGATTTTACTAGTTTCCTTGTAAGTCTATTTGCGATTTGGGTTTCAGCTCGACCTCCGTCCAAAAAGATGTCCTTCGGTTATTATAGAGCAGGTATTCAGATTATTAGAGAACTATTTCATATTGGTTTATGTAGTATTATTAATATTTCCTTTTGCGTTTTAGAAATACTTGGCGCTTTATTTAGCGTTCTCGTGATCTGGATTCTAACTGGCGTCTTAATTTATCTGGCGATTGATCGTATTATTCATCAGGATTACGATATTGATGCTAACACAATGATAATAGTTAGCTCCATAGGAGTAGTTATGAATATCGCAATGGGTGCGATCCTTCATGGAGGTCAGAAATTGCGTTAGGAGTGTTTGGCAACGTTTATTTTTAACAAGAATATTCATATTGAAGGTCTCTGCAAGAATTTAAATCTGGTTCATCCATGGCCACTCTCATGGAATTGGAGGACACGGCCATTCCCCATGAAAACGGCAGGCATGGACACAGTCACGATAATCACGGACATGGACACGCGTCGAACGCCTCTCGCAATATGAACGTAATCGATTGAACAACCTTGATCGTTTGATTAATGTGATGCTAATTTAATCAACGAATACATACAATAGGTGCGAGCTGCATTAATTCACGTTATAGGCGATCTTGTTCAAAGCATCGGGGTTCTTATTGCGGCAATCGTTATCAAATATTGGGTTTGTATTTTTAATTCCCCCAATTTATAGCTGCGTTATTGGTTCTTTCATCAATCTCTTATAAATTTGCAGCCAAGTTTTCGCCTGGCAGATCCCATTTGCACGTTCCTCTTTTCCGGACTGGTGTTGACAACGACTATTGGATTAATCCGAGACGCATCACATGTCTTAATGGAAGGCGTACCACGCAATATTCAATATCACGAACTACGACGAGATCTTAAAAGCATCAATGGTGTATGCAACGTACATAGCTTGCATGTTTGGTCTCTCACACTTGATAGAAATGCTCTAGCTGTTCACTTGGCTATCGGTGAGTAGTAGAAATACGTAAATTATTAGTGTCAAAGAGTATAATGGTATCATACTGGGACTGTCCAGGTGTTATGACCGATGCTGAAAGAGGTGCTAAATAACGCTACCCGGCTGCTGCAAGTTAAATATGGTATCGCTCATTGTACGGTCCAGGTTGAACGATTCAACGCTGCCGCTATTGAAGTCTGTCCACAATGTACTACATTTGACGATTAACTTTTGCATTCCAGATCTAAACCTTTATATATTAAGCATTCCGCAGTCAAGTCTACCTGCTAATTTGTGTATATATTTGTACGCAATAGTTCAGCACAAATTAGCAGCGATCTACAAAATTACAGATATACTTTTTCGCATGCACAAATAATACATTCGAGAACTATAACGTTGGACGGATTGATTGTACATAACCGTTAAAAGGGCAATTACCTAGTTATTTTTAAGATCTTAAATTCGCAATAGCTTTTTCCAACACATCCTTACGAATACGAGGATGATTTGGATATTTAGTCAGCACAGATTGGCTGATGTCGATAGCGTCAGTATATTGTTTTGCTTTAAGATAGTTCAAAGCCAGTTTGTAGCCTACCATGCCGTTACTCTGATCAGTCATTTTCCATGCATTTTCAAAATGCCCAGCTGCTTCACGGAATGATTGTTCTTTTTCCATTATGTAGCCAAGGTATTCATAAGCTTTTGCGCAGGAGCGATTGTAAGTGAGGACGCGTCGTAGGAGTTCGTTGGCCACTTCCATTTTGTTCTGACCAGCTTGAATGTAAATGTCACTAAGGAGAAGCCAACAACGTTCCAAATATTCGCCTTCCTCTAAAGTCCACGGAGCTTTGATGAGGCGCTTGAGCTGATTTCTAGCACGCTGCGTCTGTTTTAGCAACAAATGAGCAGTGGCGATACCAAAAACCAAACCTGGATTATCCTGCTGATTGCTTTTGGTAGCAAACGTGGTCAAGTCTGCCAACGCGCGTTCTACATTCGTCTTCTGCCGAGTCGCTAAACAAATATAGGTTAGGATACAATACATGAGTTTGCAATTCATCGCCTTCAACTGCGGACAATTCTTGAAGTAGTTTAACCGCCGTATGTAGGGCCATTAATTCCTGTGTTTAAATATTATATATATATAAATTAAATTCAAAACAGCGTAAAATTAATAAAACAGACCGTATCTTGGACTTCGTACTGAGAATCCAGATCAGTCACATTTTCCAGTGTCTCGCTGTCACCGTTCAAACATATGTCTAACATGATTCGGATAGCGTATTGGCCCCAAACAGCATGTCCTCTTGCTCGGTTTAATGCCAGTAGAGAAACGTTGTATTGTCCAGAATAGAATTCGTACAATCCTCTACAATAGCTGAGTCCTGGTTCATTTTGACCGTGAATTGAATTAGCTTCGGCATAACGGAGTGTCACATTTGCATCAGAAATATTTCCACGGCGCCGACAGACGTCGATAAACTGGCCTAACATTTCGTAATGGCAAGGCTGAAAATAATGGAGTAACATTGAAAGAAACGAACTAGTTAATTTCTTTATTTACAATTTTTTTTACCTGCCGTTCAAGAGCTTGTCGGAAATGCAGTGTTGCGGTTTCTAAGTCATTTTTACGAAGAGCGATCTGAGCTACCATCATTTGAGCTTGATCATTTTCACGGTCGATTTTTAAGCAACGATTTACACATATACTGACAGTGTTCCACATCATTGGCTTGTAGATAAACTTTGGCCAATTGAGCCATGCAATGAACATCATCTGGAGAGTATGATAGGGCCTCACGATAAAGCCGGATGGCTGCATCTGTATCACGATCGATCGATAGGGCGTGCCCAGCCATTTGAACAGCAATAGTAGACGCAATTTTCTTTTGTTCATGGAGATGGTCAGGACTGATCAACCTTTTTCACTAATGATCCAATAATGCTCTGGCATCTACGCAGCGAAGCAATAGCTTCTTCTTGGTTTCCACTCTTTTCTTGTACTTTGGCAAGTAGTTGAAGGAGTTTAACTTCTTGCATAAGTCTATCTGGATCTCCCCTTGCTTGTTGCACATTAGGAAGTAACGCTTCGCTGAGGATCTTTTCTGCTTTGTCTATTTGTCCCAGGCGACTAAGAAGCGTAGCGTACTCAATTCTCAATGCTGGGTGAGAAGATGAATCGTCGCTGCGCAAAGCATCCTTGTAGTAATTGAGTGCTTTTGTATACTGGTGTGTGAGGATTAAAGCAGCTCCTATTTTCGAAGCGAGTTGAAAGTTGCGTGGTTCGAGCTTTAGTGCATCTTCATAAGCTGAAACGGCCTGATCCACTTGATGCAACGCCAAATGAGCATCACCTAGCAAAGTCAGATTGTGCACGGTTGGTAGCTGACGAACAATATCGTGGTAACATTGAAGGTATAACGCTTCATCTTGTAGTCGATGCAGGTAGATAGCAGCCATCTTCTCGCGAGCCTGTAGGTGTTGTGGGTGGGAGTCTGGCAAAGCTTTCAGTTTCAGTAAAGCTCCATCAATATCATCCTCGTTGAGAAGATGGTCAACCTATTAAAAAAAAACACGAGATAGTTGATGGCTTACAATTTTACATCTAATATATATTCAGATACTTGAGCTAAGATAACAACTCCTTCTTGGGATGTTCCTTTAAGTTCCTGTAAAGCTTCTTGAATGACTTGACCAGCGTCTTCTTTTTGATCAGTATCCATTAAAACGTGAAAAAGCTCCAAATAGGTAGCGGCCTTTTCTCTCAAGTTGAATGGATACTTTGACCGTTTTAATCCTGCACTTGATGGTCTCATTCCACTTAAAATCATTGCCATTCGAATGCTTGAAAGACATGCCTCGGTATCTTTCCTTAGGCGCTGAATTTTAGCTAAGAGTAAGTGGTACCTAGTTTAAAGAAAAAAATTAACAAAATAATATACAAATGTAAAAAAAGAAATAATACCTTGGATGATCCCTTACGTGAAAATTATAGCTCAGCCCCATTTCAAGATACTGGGCTGCCTGAGCAAGATTATTTTGATAGATACCAATTTGGGCCATAAGTAAATAAGCTTCAATATAGGTTGGATCGACATGATCAATAATGTGGTGTAAAGTAGCACTGGCCGCACGGTAATCACCAGCGATAAAGTTAGCATTAGCTAACCTATAGAGAGCAGGAAGTAAACCGGGACACGACTGGACTACACAAGTTAAAATGTTCGACAACTCAAGTAAGGTCTGCGGTGAATCTTCGGGACCATGATATTGAAAATACTCCTCAGCAACAGAGAGTAAATAATCAGGATTTTAAATTACTTAAGTACTCAACGCCGTAAGAAATCCAACTAGCATTCTTTACTTGTAGCTGGTAAGCAAGTTTTAATAAATGAAGGGCCTCGGTTGGATTTTTTTTTCGCAACAGCATGGCTTTGGCCAGCAAAAAGTGGTTCGAGATGAGGCATTGTCGTGTAATTCTTCTATTATGTTCAACTGCTGTTGTGCAGCTTCGTACTGTTCATCATCCAAAAGGCAATGGATCTTGAGCAACATAACTTCGATTGATGTTTCGCCTGTTTGGCTAATCTTTTTAAGAGTTGACAAAGCATCTTTGAAGCGGCCTTGTAGTACTTGCTGCTGTGCCAATTCAAGAAGGTAATTAACATTTTTTTCATCTAATCTGATAGCTTTCTCAACGAATATTTGACATTCGTTCAGAATAGGAATGTGCCTGCCACAAACTCTTGAGAAAAGCCTAGCTGAATTTACGAAGAGCTCTCCATTGGTCGATTCGTACTTTTCAAGGGCCGCAAAAGTTTTTTCAGAAGGGGTGTGGCGTCCACAAAGCTACCGTCATGACAAATAGTTGCTAATATCTGTATTTCGAGTATTTTGACAATAAACGGATTTGAAATGTTGTTAATTTTCTTTGTCAAGTCACCAACAGCATCCCAGTCTTTAGCAGCGAGATGAGCACGTATTTTCTCAACGAGAAATTCTTGATTGTTTGGAAAATTGGTGATCATTTGGTTTATGATAGGGAAAGCTTGAGAAACATTATCAGACTGAATCAAACATTTAATTTTTCCTTGATAGGCCTCTATAGCATAACTGTCAATTGAAATTGCAGATTCAAAATACTCCATAGGGTTTTTCTTTTTAGACTTGTCTTTATTAGACATGAGTTCGATCCAGCCTTTTTAAAACAATACAGTCAATAGAATTTGATCCTGAATTTATGCTTAATGCCCTCTCTGCATACTCTCTGGCTTTCTCTTGCCGATTGTTCAAATGAAGAAAAAGTGCAGCATAGTAAAGGGATTTATCATTAGCTTTCTTTCGCTCACTTCTAAGAACTGATTCCAGTTGTGTGATTGTTTCACCAGCATCAACACTTTTGAAGTGCTTGTAAATATGAAGAGATGCTATGATAGCACTTAAATTCAAAGGGGGTTCTGCATGCAAAGGAGTTAGTAGATTGAGAGCATCTTCAGCTTTACTAGTAAACAGCAAAGCAAGTGCTTGGTAAAATTTGTTTAATGTGTGAACAGAAGTGTCAGTCCAGTTGGTTGCTTCAGCTGCTGAATGATACAACTGTTCTCGGAATAAACTGTGTAACTTCACTTCCATGTTCTTGTCTTCCATTTCCTCGAGAGTATATAACTAAAACAATAATTATTAAAAAAAAGAAATTTGAAAAGAATTTTTACACGTATTTTGTCTTTGTTTTCAAAGTTTTGTTGCCATGACAATCCGGCAAGTGTTACTCTTTTGTTTTTTCTTTTTGTCGTTGCATTTCAATTACAAAAAAGTTTATTTAGCAGTTTCTTGATAAAATAAATATTTAATTTTTTAATTAAAAATTATACTGCATTTGTTGCAAATTATACTAAAAAAGTATGCTAAAACTCTAAAAGCATAAAAAATAAAATAAAAGACTTTCTTGCCCTAAAATTGACAACCCTCTAGAGTTCCCTCGATTAAAAAATCTGGCAACACTACCATTTCCGGGTTCGACCATCTCGTCAACGTTGAAAGCCGCATTTGCCAATTGTTTCATTCTACTTTTGAGATCGTTGCCCTGCATAAATAAATTTTTGCAGTTCAGTTCATGTCCAGTTCTGACATGAATTATCTCTATTGAGTATTGAGCATCTTCTAAAAATGGTAGGCAACGCAGAAAACAGTAAAACGTAAAATCCCAGACCTTCGCGTAGTTGATTTAAAGAACGAATTGGAAAAGAGAAACCTAGACAAAACAGGAGTCAAGGCAACATTAGTCGATCGTTTAACCAAGGTACATTTCTTTACATGTCTTTAACTTGACATCAATTCAATCTGAAATTCATATTAATTTTAAGAGTTAGTCATGGTGGAGAAAGTAAGTTTGGATGAATGTCTTCTTTTGCTTTCGATTTTAACAAGTTATTATAGTGTAGTGAAATATTCTCGATCTTTAAAGGCTGTGCTGGAAGAAGGAAACAACCCAGAAGACTATCACTTTGAAATATTTGAAAAGAAAGCAGGGAAAAGGACAAGTACAGGGAGTAAGTATTTCTTTTTTTTTTCACATTTAATGCTGGAGTTCAATAGAATGATGGTTTTATTTGAAAAGGACAAGATCATGATGTCAGTGATCTAGAAAGTGCTACGGATGGGGCTGATGTTTCCAATGCCAATGAGTTTGATGAAGACTTGAAAGATGAAACAGAAAGTAAAAAAGGAATTCAAGTTAATGATGTCAATGAACTACAGCCTTTTGATGTGAATGAAGTTAAAATGGATGCACCACCCCAAGAACTGGGCAAGATTGAATTTTCTGGCAGCCAAGAAAATAGTGATGTTGTAGAAGATTGCATTAATCTAATGTGGAAGATGAAGAAAATTTTGAAGAGGTAAGTTTTTTCAATTATTTTCATTTGAATCTAGTGTGACTAACAATTATTTACTTTTTTTGTAGGAGGAAAGTCATGCTAAGGAGAAAGGTAAGAAGTTTTAAATCAACTGTCCTTTCATTTAAATACATTAGTTTTTATATGGGACAGCTTTATTGTAAGCAGTGATTGTGTGTATATGTGGTTCAATAACCGTTAAGTCTTGACGGTTGTGCGTTCGTTCTTCAAGTAATGGAACTGTTCATGCCCTGGGTGAGAAGTTTCTTGGCGTGTTTAGCATTTGCAGCAATTTAATTTTTGACAGCATAAATTGCATCGTCATAAAAAAAGCTTTTGGTCTTCATTCTACTTTGACGCGGGAGATGGAGAGACTGATCAACGAGGCTTACTGCGTTATGCTATATTGAATTCCCTCCGGTAGACGAACCGCCCAGGAGAGGGTTGAATCTGCCGCAGCAACGTGAAGAGAAAACAGCAGCCGAAGAACCAATCGGTCGGCGTCGGGTCATCGGGAGAGACATTGGCGTGCGGCGGTGGAGATGAATCGGAAATCAGCAAAACGAGCTCGGCGACCTTTGGTGACAACAATGGGGACCATGAAGCGGATGTAGATGGCAAGGAAAGCAACTGTACTGGAGCAACGTTGGATAGCATCGCGTCCGTCGGCTTCATCTGGAGAGAAAGCGAAGAGGTTGGTGGTGCCTCACCATTGTGGCTGGAAATAATTGAAACAAAAAAAATCGAGAGTACCTCGTCAAAAAGCAACATCATACCCATTTACCAAATCCCTCACAATCATTTTTCATTCGTTAAATTCAGTGAGTGTTAAGGGAAATCACTTTGCACTATGTAAGTAGTATTTGGTATGTGGAATGGGCCCTCTCCAAATTGTCATCTGCTCAGCCCTTTTTTCAATCAATATTTGGTCTTATGCTTCGACGCACACATTTCCCCTGTCTATCTTGAAGACGAAAGCGCCAGTAAAAAGTCCCATTTCCATACCCGGAGGCGGTAGTCGGAACCAAGATAAAGTGTATGCATGGCTAGCTTACAAGGCTCAGTCTAACGCCGCCCGCCGTTTGGAGTGAACGTACGATATGTTCCTGGAGTCTGGGCTAATTTCATCAAAAGACGTTAAATCGTGTGCGAATCTAATCAGGCCTGGGTTTTGATTCTCCCTACAATGGTGTGTCTTACCGCATTCAACGCAGGAGCTTCTCGTAACTTGCAACTTGCCGTCAAAAAGGAGCTGCTAGAAGTGCGGAATGTTCCTGCATCCTCAGACAGACCATCTTTGAATCACGTCCTACTGTGCAAACTTGCCGCTCGACTTCATCGTTTTCCATTATTGGGCCTACAAACATTCGCCGCCCTTTATCGCCTTACCCGCAACGAGTTAGATCTTGAAAGTCGTCATTCTTTGAATCAATCCAAGCCTTTTTCGACCAATAGTACGATAAGTGATTGCCCACGGTAAGAGGGTGTATGCAGTAGAGCAAACATAACTAAGACGTTCTTCCGCTGATTTAATAATGCTTAAACATCTCGTTATGGTTCTTGTGTGTTAGTTGTATCGTTGATAGGCAAATATTGACGTTTGTTTTTCTCTTAACAGTGGGTCGATCGGCGTAAAAGATGGGATGAAAACTGCTTCTAAAGATGACAGAGGTGAGTCATTGTCACATTATTCAACAATTCAAGATAAGATAGTAAAATCTTATTTATAATCGAACAATGAATAGTCGGCTTCTTTGACGGAAATTTTTTTTATTAAAAAAAGGATTACTTGTTCTCAAATGGTGAACGGCGGTAGAAAGCATTCCTTATATAATTCTAACAGATGCTCAAATTCAAACTGCGTTTTGAGCTAAATAGCTTCTGTCGTTCTCTATTGTTAGGATATAATGTATTTCATGTTAGAAAAGCTCCGTTCTTTTTATAAGACTGTTGTTGATTGGTGCGTGACTTGATTTTTTTTTCTTGAGTTGAGGGCTGTCGACTAACTTCCTTTAGATGACAGAGGAAGTTGTTTATTCTTAGGGAGGGGTAAGAAAAACTTGTTTCTGCTTTTCCTTGTGAATAATTTATATACCTAGTTGATAGTAGTAGGTATATCTACTCCTGGTGCTGAGTAAGGATAATTTAAATATTAGGAAGGGGGAAGAAAAGAAACAGTTATGGGTCATTCCACTCGGCGCTCCTTTAACAATCGTCAGATGTTGACTCGGGGTTTTCAATTATTTTATTTTGTCTCTGGTTTCAAAGAACTTGTTGACAAAAGGAATGCTGTGTTGGGCTGAAAACACGATTGGATGCGTTCGCACCGTAGCACCAGGCCAATCTTTTTTCTTTATTGTTAAGTTGAATCTGTGTTTCTCAAGTCTGCTGAGATAAGGGACTTAAAAGCGCCTGTGGAGTGAAATGTCTTCGTGGTGGCGGTTCGTTCATGACAACGACTTGTCATTGTATCACGAATGTAGCGCTGGTAATTTTATCTCGTAGAAAATTCCGCCTACCTCGATTTGCTCTAATGGGTTGCGAGATCTGAATTACTTGTTTCCACTACTCACGCAAACTTGCGGGTACCTTCATCGCTGTTACATTGTTCGCAGCACAAAAGCAAATTTGGTTTCCTGGTAGGCTGTAATTAGAAACTGTCCGCCATATAATGCAATGCGTGAAGGCAACTTTTTTTCCCTTTTTATGCCAAAGTGGGACGTGTGCCTTTTGTTCTACTGGTGTGGCCAAGAAATTCCTCCGACGTGCAAGCGGGAATCGGCGTAGGGATAGAAAGTTTTTTCCTTTATTCTTTTATTCTCTCAGTTTTGATGGCATAAGATGTTACCTTTCCCTTTTAGGGTTTTCTCTTGACCCTTCAGCCGCATCACATGGCGAAAATAACTCATGATGCGAGTAGGGTATCGTGCCATCTCGCATTCCCCGTGGTGAAATTTCTTGGAGAGACTTACCAAGTTCGTAACTTAACCGTACGGTGGTAACGCTGGCTGTTGACTCTTCTCTCTAGCCCCGGGGTTTTTCTTCGACTGTGCCATATTTGTTTATTTATCACCGAACGTTTTTTTTGTGTGAACCGTGTCTTTGAGCAGACAGGTGAGTGGGTTGTGTGTCTAACCCACCGTCGTGTCCTACTTGTAGCAGCATTTCCTGTGTACAGCGCACTTAACGCTGAAGGGCAATCGGAATAAGATAACTAGAAAATCACAACGCGTCAACGTTTTGTATGTGGGCAAGAATGCTGTATCACTCGCTTGTGCGATAAAATCTCGTACGTTTTTTTTGTGGTACTACATCGAGCGTTTGATTGTGTTAGCTCGATGGTATATCTTTTTAAAAGAAAAGTGTGAATAAAAAAATCTTGAAAATTGTTTATTTAACAGACAAGAAGAAAAACCTAGGAAGTTTCAGCAGTAATGGCGGTAGTCGTAATTTGTGGGTGAGTGGGCTGTCGACATCGACCCGCGCCACGGATTTGAAACATCATTTCTCCAAATTTGGCAAAGTATGTAACTCATGACTTTTTTTTATTAATTTCATTCGTCTTATCTTTTTTCTATCTCCAGGTCATGGGAGCTAAAATAGTCACTTATGCTCGAACTCCAGGTGTGCGGTGCTTTGGATACATAACCATGGCTACCAGTGAAGACGCGTCCAAATGTATACAGTATCTTCATCGCACAGAGATTCACGGACGGATGATTTCCGTCGAGCGGGTAAGAAGCGCTAACATTTTTCTATTGGTAGGACTTCACTTATTTGTAAGAAATCGCATGATGTCTCAGAGTAAATGATCGATGAAATTGTAGTCGGTCCGTTGAAGATGTGAAATGCAACATTATTATTTCTCCCTTGCCAAAGGATGAAGTTGGATAACTAAACTTGCTTACCTTAGGATAGGAGAAGCACATTATATGACTATTGTTATTACTATTTTTATCTCACGTTTGTTTCATCACACCTTCTAACCTAAAAATTTTCGTGCTGAACTCAAATCATCAGACCACAGGGGAGAATGGACCGCGCAAGGCCGATACCAAGTCTTCTGATTCAAAAATTGTGGCCTCTGCTGGAACAGAGGATGAAGTCCTTGAAAAAAAATGCGTTGACAAAATTGATGAGACGGTAGCCGATTCGTCGCCCCTCGTGAAGAAAGTGGCCGAAGTTACGACACCGGACGTCGATACATCCGGCACGACCGGAGATGCATCCGTTGGGGGAAATGTCAAAGAAAAAGAGGAAGAGAAATTGTTAACTCAAGGAGGAGACAAAGATTGCAAAATGGCGGTCGTCTCGTCGGCCCAACAGCAGCGCGAAAATAGGGAACGTGTCAACCGAGAACGGATGGAACGTGAGAGGAAAGATCGACCTCGGCGGCCCCCATCTCCTCATCGGCCCCGTCAACAAGTCTTAACCTTCCAGCATATTCGGGTATTTTGCAGTTTTAAGAGACGGTCGATAATGGAAAGAGAAAAGCAATGACATCAATCCGTATTATGAAAAAAGGAGGAACGTGAGAAGCAGCGTATTCGAGAACGTGAGCGGATGGAACGCGAGTCTGAACGTCGACGCCGAGAAGAGATCGCAAGGATGCGTGAGTTCGAGCGAAAGCAGCGAGAGGAGGCGATCCGACTAGAAAAAGAACGAGAACGGCTACGTATCGAAAGGGAGAGGTTGGAGCGCGAGAAAGCCGAAATATTACGCCTTGAGCGGGAACAGCAGCGCCTCGAAAGGGAGAAAATTGAAGCAGAACGAGAAGAGTTAAAGCGTCGACAAGCCAGGTATATTCTGTCACAAAATAAATCGGCTTTACTGCGAGAAGAAGCCTTTCACGAGCCACGCCTCTCGGAAGCCATTTTCCCACGCGTTCGTCGAACTTCAAGGAGGGATAATGAACCATTCCGTTCGGCAACGTGAATTTAACGATTGTTTCGATAGCTCATGGTCGAATTCAACAATTCACGATGCAACATAAAATAAATTGTCTCCCTTGCCAAAGGATGAAGTTTGATAACTAGACTTGCTTACCTTAGGATAGGAGATGAACATATTATTGTAGTAGTTCGATTTAAGTTTATTTTTTTAACAATCGAGATAAATTTTTATTTCAGGTCTCTTGCCAAGATAGAAGAAGTTAGGCGCGCTACCAAAAGGACAGCACCCAATGATCGTGATGGTTACTTTGTCGACCGTAAACGCCTTTCGATGGAAGGATCCATGCGATTCGATCAATCGTCGCGCTTTGTTGATCCCAAGAATAACGCTGGAAGTGGTGGACATTTTGGATCAAGCTCTACCTCCCTAAATTCTGATTATCGAGGATCGAAGGTTTCTGAACCGGTCCGTGGCAGTTACGAAAACCACGCACGCCGTTTTGAACGTCCGCCTCCGTCATCTGTTTCTACTACAGCTGGAAACGTCTGTTATCACGAGACGCGTCGTTCAAGAGATAGCTAACGTTCGCAGAGACACTCGACTCCCACCTCCTTCACCACCACCTCCTCCTCGTGATCGACTGGATGACAGACGAGTCGTTGACAGGGGACGTGATGAGAGGTACATCACTTTTTTTCTGAATGGTTTTAAATTCTATGCAGCTGCACTCAGTGCTACCTTACTTATATGGAGGTAGTGCCATTTATCAGCTCGCTAAATTAAAATCGATTTTATTCCTAGCCTGTGACAATTTTAACAGGAAAGTCATTCAAATCGTGACAATTTTTGTTGAGCATATAACTATTATTTATTATTGTAAAAAACTGAACTGATAAAAAATGGTCAATTTTTTTCCGAAATGAAAACATTCATTAAATTATTTTTATTCTTTTAGATATGATCGTGGGAATCGAAGTCGAGAAGGTTTTTCAGATCGTGACAGAGAGCGCGAACGAGAACGTCCGCGTGAGCGTGGAGTAGGTAGAGGGAGTACAACTGAACCAATCCGAAATAACCGCATGCAGGAGCGGGATAATCGTGATCGATATGCTAGCGACTCGCGAGGTGGCAAAGGTATAAACCGGATGAGAATTGCGGTTGCGATCATTAATTATTAATTTTTGTATTGTGGTTTTCATTTAATTCGTATAGATCATCGCTATAACGAGAGAGCGTCTGAGCCTTGGCAGCGCGCTCCTACTAGTGGAAATGCATCAGCCTCAGGCGGTGGAGTTGGAAGTTCAAAAACCAATTACGGTTCCAATGGAAACAGTAATATGTTGGGTAATGGCGTTGGATTGTCTGCTAACAATAACAGCTGGTCTGGCAACGGAAGTGTCCAACAAGATCGCTGGGGTGCATCGTCATCTTCGTTGATGCCTGTCGGAAGGGCTATGGCTTCAACTGGATCATTTAACAGCAATTGGACTACATCAGCCCCCCCTCTTAGCGGATCAACGCAATACAATCCGGCGACTGGAGCCATCAGTGGCCTGAACAACACCGTTATCGGGCAGTCTGGCTCCGTTAGCTATTCGGCAGATCGTTATTCGCGACATTAATTATCTCCCCATCATATCCAATCGTTTTTTTCCTTTGACTAGACGTTTACAATGTATGAAATCAATACACAGAAACTGAACTTTATTTCAAAATCCCATCAATTTTTCAAGATAAATAGAGAATGCAAGTGAATTACTTTTGGGAAATGTCTGCAGGTATGAAGATTTATACTCTATCAAAATTGTTTTCAAGGTTTCTGGGTAACACATAAAAACATAACCTTCAGAATGTAATTTCTCAGCTAGTTCTAACTGATGATTGCCCATTAGCTTTTTGTTGACCACAACAATTAATGGCTTGGCTACACTGAGAGCCTCAAGACAGCTACCAGCACCAGCATGTGAAATGATGAGAGAAGCTTCCTCCAGGTCAGAAGAAATGCTTTCTTTGAAATGATAGCAAGATATTTTAATTCTTCTTGAATTGAGAATTGGAGGTTCAACACCACGTCCAATTTGCACAATGAGATGTGTGAACCCTTCATCTTCTAAAATCTAATTCAAGTATTGCATTGTTAAATTTGCTTAATCACATGTAACATGAGTATCCAAAATTTCCAAACATACCTCTAATGTGTTTGGATGCAAAACTTGAGTTACTAATTCATCGAACTGGGTAGAACCTACAGTAACGAATACGATTTTGTTTCCAGATTCTTTAAGTGACACATTCATTTTTCGAATAAAAAAGTATTACTGATATTTAATATATTTATTGAGATTGCGTACAGGATTTCAGTTATTGCGAAATTTTTTCCAAAAAATAACACTAGATACACTTGTCCCTATGTCAATTGAATTCATTCCATTTGTCAGGCAACGGGAGAGCAGGACGACTGACGACAGCAGTTGGTTTAAAAGTTTTTCCCATATTTAAAATTTTTAATTCCAAAATCTAAAAAAAAAATTACTTGATTATAAATTTTATTTAAAAATCTATTAATATTTGTTAGTAATATGGAATATCAAGCTAAAAAAAAACAAAAGAGTAAGAGTAAAATATCGATGGTTCCTAGAAATTGGCACTTGGCAGCACCGTAGCACTTGTTTACAGCAAAGAGGAGACAATTGTCTCATCAGCTGTCCTTAACTGGAAAGAAAGGATTCTGTACTTGATTTGGCGTGACTCTTTGCCCTTTACCGAGTTTTCACAAGGAATACTATTGAATTTTTTTTTCCAGTCTTTGATGGTAAGTTAGAATAAGCTAAATTTCCATGCAAACGGCTTAATTGCTAATATGTTTCATCAGGTGGTAGGTGTAGGGAGGAAAACGTCATCGTCTTTTCTTCCCTTGGGAGCATCTTGCCTCGAGCCGTCTCTTTTGAGTGAATCGTTATCTAATAATGGGTGACGAACAAGCTGGCCCGTCTAGAAAAAAAAACAATTGATGCTGAAAAATCCAATAGCTCAGGAACAAGTAGCAAATCGGCAACAGAAAATGTTCCCAAACAAACATCACTTTCAGTCGAAGAAACAAAACAATCACTTGACATTTGGGAATGGAAGGAGTAATCCACCCATAACAACCCAGTCGAAATTGCCCTTCTATTGATGGGGAATGTCCATCTGGCCATTTTGATGAAGAGGATTTGGACATGCCAGAATTGGAGACTCCCAGCCCAGTCTTGATGCCATCACAGCTGCTTTCACCTCCAGTTGCACTCCACTACGATGAGACTTTGCCGTTGACTCTACAAATGCCAACAAGCATTAATGTCAGTGTTAACTTGCAACCTTCAGCATACAGTCTGTCTGGACCACCAGATCCTGTATTCCTTGATGACAGTATGGAGAGTGGAGAGAGAGAGATCACTATCACTCGAAATCCTTATTTCGACCCATCTCTCTCACCTGGCCCAGTCGACGAGTTTCTTTCTCTTGCCTCATTCAGTAGCCACGTAGATGGCTTTCACTTTGGACTGGATGAGGCACCAGCACCTCCTCATTGGGCCAGCGGTAACCGAGTAGAATCTTTTCCTGTTGCTGCTGCTTCCACCACAGCATCATCTTTATCAACTGATGTTCGCCGTAAAAGACCGAATACAACCCAACAGGATTCGAACTGCAATGCATCCAAGTCGAAAAAACAAGCAGAAACTTCTGGTGGAGAGCCTCTACCCGGCCCATCGGGTATTGGAGTTGGAAGGTCGGCAGCTGGGGATGATGGTCCAGTTGCTGATGACCTACAATTAGAGTGTCTGACAGACGGTTCCTCCTCTGCCACCGAATCAGATATTGATGATGACGATAGTTGCATCGAAGTAGTTAGTGTCCGACCTGGTGTAATGCAGCAGCAGCACCAACCCGAAGTTGTAGATCTTACCATTTCTGAAGACGAAACGTCGACTCCCAATCCTTCGACATCGTCGGGCTATTCTCGTTCTAATGGGAGACAGCCGAAACCATCATCGTCTTTAAAGACGAGAACCATACCTAAACCAGAGCCTCCAGTAGCACCAATACCGGTTGTCATTGAAGAGAACAATCAGCCAGACGCTGAAGTGAGACGGGTATCACCTGCCTTTGTGTCCGTTACTCCATCGTCTTCTGTTGGTAATCGTCCAGGCGCTTGGTGTGGATGTCCAGGGCAGTTTTACCTGGATGGAGGGCGGCCCACACCCATGGGTGTAGCTTGGCCAAATAATGCTAATCCAATACGAGCACTTTACATTCCCAATCAATCCCTTCGACCATCTCCGTTAGCCCATCATGCCACTGCCTTCTCTTACACACCACCCGCCACCAGCTTACCACCATCCTCCACCACCACCAGTCCTGACTCTGCGCTTGCCATCAACCGTTCAAACTCACGGTGGAGCTCGTTCGCCCGTCTGGTGGAGTTACCCAAGTATGGCTGTGGAAACAGTCGCCACTCCGTCACCTCAACACGTAACAGGAGACGGATCTTCTAATTCGGCTGCGGCCATTCCCACCGCAACCCAGTCAGCTGGTTGAAGCCACTTCCGTCGCTCCAACGGCACCCGTTTTCGTTCCTCAAACAACTGCCGGATATGGTATGTACCACCCAGCGCCCACTTCACGGCCTGTTGACGGACGCTGTACGATGCCGCCTGCCATTGCTCGAAGTTTCATGCGTATCCATCCCATCCACCAGAGGATTTGGCATTCACAGCACCGTTCGCAGGAAGCTCTTCGACGTCATATGGACATGGCGCAACGTGTCTCTGCTGGAGAATCCGTTGAGGTTGGCGGTCCATCATCGATCCTGACTCTCCAGTAATGAATCAAGGCATCCAAAATCAACAACAGCCTACGGGTTTCTCTGGCCCGCCTCCTCCATATCATCCAGTTGCAGTGGAGCGCAATAACAGTCCATCGCCACAATTTAGAACTGTTCACGCTCCTGATTTGAGTAGCCACATAATGCCGGCTGTTCAAGCTGAAATTGTTGTTGAAAGCTCTCCTGTCAATTTAGATCCTCGCCATCACCATTTGCCTCCTCCTCCTGCCTATGCTTTTGCTCCGTCTTATCACCACCACATTGCCCATTTCAGTCTGCCTGGTAATTTGCATATTAGTATCGGTCCTGGACCAGCGATCCCGCCCACAGTACCACCGCCACCACCTCGAACCATATCGATGGAACGCGTCCCGCCACCTGCCATGCCCGGTGTTCAAGGTGCTGCAGCCGTCGAAATCCAACCAGCCCATCAACAGGAGCCATCATACCACCGCGGCTATCCGCACATGTACATTCATAATCAACAGCACGGGCATCACCACCACCATCATCCTCCACCTCCATTGATCCCACTGGACAACAATCCGTTCTTGGGCGGATCACCGCATCACTACCCATTTCTGCGTCCTTCAACGCGTTTGGAAGAGTACATGCGATTGGTAGAACAGCGTCGAATGGCCCAGCTCTCGCGTGGTGCCTCTCAGACGTGCATCGAACGCAACACGTTTGTCGCATTCGTATAAGCGTCTCGCTCGTAGCAACAGCAGTCTTGATGGTGACAGTAATGAAGATAACACAGAAAAGTGTACCATTTGCCTCTGCGAGTTCGAGGAAGGTGAAGATGTCCGTCGTTTACCTTGCATGCATTTGTTTCACGTATCTTGTGTTGACCAATGGCTTACCACTGTTAAATTTTGTCCACTTTGTCGTGTTGATATCGAAGCCCCAAGTCGAATCGAAGGAGCAGGGACAAGGGGATTCTCGTAGTTGGAGCTCGTCTTCAGCTACTCCTGGTGAAGGAGGTGCTTTCCGAATACCTCCAGACGCAACCGAAATGGAGGCCGCTGGAGCTCCAGCTAGCTGAATAAGACTTTTGCACATAGGTCTCCCCCCCTCCTAATTTTTTTTTTTAAGTCTAAATAATCCTAGTTTCCTTCAGAATATGATTATTTGATTATCCCAGTTTCCCTTTCTCTTCTTTAATTCGTATTTTTGTAGTGGTGTTTATATTAATATTTGTGTTTGCGTAAAGTTAGCGTGATTCTATGATGATGAAATGAGTCAGAAAGAAGAGTTTATGATTAGTTTACAAACTAGTGTTGGCTGACTCGGGGAAATATCCCTGTACAGTGAAAACGTTCTACTCTACCTCAAATTTACTGTAGTAGAGGAATCAAGGAATGAGTCGCGAGTTTTATTAACAATCAGCACCGGCGCCTTTCTTCAACCTATGTTAACTATCAGTTTAACTGAAATAAGGTTACAAGTTTTCTTTTATAATTTTCATGTATTGAAATTAATTGCTTGAAATCGACTTTGCTTTCAAATTTCAACTCTCACTCTCCGACCTCCTCACCCTCTCCAGAAAAAAAAGGAGTAAATAAAAAGTTTGTTTCTTGCATTTAATTGTTCAGCCATCTCCACTGTTTTCATTCATCCGATTCGTCGTCCGTCCATGTCTCACTTTCCCTATAAGCTGTTGTCTCGTAGTCAAGCACTTCACGATCTGAGAGGTGTGACTTGCCCTCGACAAATTCGGCAAACCTAAATTTAAAAGAAAGGTAAAACAAAAAAAAAAGGATATTTAAAACATCCATTCTATCTGTAATCCACAATCTGCGTACCGCGAAGACCTTCTATTTCGATTATTTTTAGGTGGAGTCGAGACGAATTCAACACAACGAGGACTAAGTTTAGGTCGCATCCTATCGACAAAACCCATGCAAAAAATCAGGCCAGAAACAAAGGCGACAAAGGTCAGGGATTAGGGAAAAGCAAGATCTAAAAAAATTCCTTTCGTAACTAACACCCAACCAACAAGGACTTCCCAACTGCTATCACTATTAAATAATTATTTAAAATCACCTGAGAGGATCCCTGAGTTGATTCATCGTTTTCCAGGCGTTACATCGAGGACTTCTGCTGAATTCCTCTTAATTCTTTAAGCCCTCGTTCAGTTTCAATTCGAGCTTGATCGACGTATTCATCTTCGGTTAATAAGCGCACTTTAGGAGGAAATCGTTTAAACCTAAAATTTTAAACAAGAATAATAATAAACATGAATTATCTCACCCACGATACAAATAAAGCATTACCAAAGGGTCTGGCATCGTGCCCACCACGCTCCAGGGAAGTAATGCGAAAAAAATTGTGACTAAGATTATGGCCATTGCACCTTCTTTATGTTCACTGCTTTCAAACACTAAGTACAAGCCGCACAATTGAAGAGCCCACTGAAGAAGATTAATTGTTCTAGCATTTGTGACTGGACCAAATCGATAGCAAAATGCGAAGCTAATCACTGAGCTGACGGCTAAGTAAGCTATCACATAATAATGATATTCTCGAAGCACAGAGTATAAGTTTTCCCAGAGACTTCTGATCAGATAAAACACTATTGAGCTCCCTCCAATCAAGACAGCATAAGCACCAGATTTCTAATGAATTTTTAAAGAGTTAATTTTAAGAAAAGTTTTCTCAACTACAAAAGGACTTACTTTGGGAATAAGTCTGCTAGTGAGATAAACAATGATGAGAATTGAACCCAATACTCCAACAAGTGTCCCAGTGGTATAGTGAAATATAACTTTCTGGCATAGTGTTGGTGCAATCGAAAAAAGGAGTATTCCAGCAACAAACATTAACAAACGGTTAAAGTTGATTTCTACAACAGTCAAGAGATATTTAAGATTGAATTTAAAACTTGTAATAGCACAAAATAAGTGTACTTACGTCTGACATCTAATCTTAGCTTGTAGACTGTTTTTGAGAAAAACTCCAGTGCATGACATATTAAATGGGGTTACCATGACTGATTTCTCTTTCCATGGGAGAAATGAAAACCATGACTGCTGAAGTAGTTGGTGGAGATGCTCAACATGACTTGCATTGTCTCCTTTGTATATATTGAAGTTGTCATCCTCTATGGTTAAATACACCTGAAAAAAGAACATACACTGTAAAGGTACTAGAATGATCAAACAATACTTGTGTTATGGTTGGACTGACTGTTGCAGTTTTCCAGAGCCCAAAACAGTTTTTGGATCACCAGGCCAGCAAAATATAGTCAACAGCTCCTCTGAATGATCATTCGACACATTGTAAACATTTCCCGGCTTGATGTTATACTGATTTGGTGCATTACCGGCTTGTACATCTTTGTCAAGAAACAAAACCATGATTAGACTTAAACCCTCAAATTTTAAAATATATTAATTAAACTCACTTCGTATGGCACAAAGCACATGGTTAGGAAATAAAAGTAATATCACAACACTAAACAAAACCGTTTTTCCTATCAAGAATCTAAGGACAGCGGAGCTCATGTTGTATTTTGAAAGACCAAAAAAGTAGTTTTACCGAGGCATAGCCTTCTATATTTAAGGAAGCCGAAAGGTTTGGGATACCCGCTGTGTTAAAAATTGAAGCCGATTTTGCTCACCCTTCCTCTATTTAGGCCCCGCCCGGGTAACCCCACGGGAGCCATCTAGTAGTCGAACAAATAAACTTTTTTTTAAAACATCGCGTGTTTCTTTGTTTTTTTTAATAACAACTGTTTTTGTTGATGGGGCTCTGGAGGGTTATTTGAACTTTACACGTAATGCAAGAAATAAATGAAAAATGTAGGATTTGAACCTACGACCTCACACGGGAAAGCCATTGTAAGTCAATCGCCTTAACCACTCGACCATGTCTTATTGCCTTACGACAAACAAAGCAAATTCTATTAACAGAGAAAGGAAAAAGAAAACGTCAGGGGGGTAACAATCAAACCTCTTCTATTCCTTCCCCGAGAGCATTTATATCGATTGTAGATCATTTAAATCGATAGAAAAATTTCAAAAACCAAGCTTTTAACTATCGCCACTAGACGATAAACTAGCTCCCGTGGGGTTACCTGGGCGGGGCCTAAATGGAGGAAGGGAAGTCAAAACGGCTTCAAGAAAAAGCCCGACCCTTTCGGCTTCCTTAAATATGGAAGGCTATGACCGAGGTGACAAAACATTGTGCGATGTTGCCTGGTTAATTATCTTAACAAGACAAAATTTAAAAAAACCATTAAGCAGCATTAAGTATTAAGTATTAACCCTTCTTAAATCTTAGTCCTTTACAAAACAAAATTACAAAATAACTTTAAGAATTTTAAATGAATCGGAAATTTATTTCTTGGAAGTTGTAAAGATTTCTACCTTACCATTTCCATTTAACACGCAGTTCGCGAGTCAATGAGACCAAAATCTGGGGTTTTCAATTCCGGATTGAATCCGGAAAGGGTTGCAGGGAAAAACAAATTGCACATTCTTATTCGGAATTTCAAAAGAAATCGAATGGCGTTTTCTCCGGATTTCTATCTCTTATAGATCCGGAGATATTTTGAATTTAATATTTTATGTTCAGGGAAAAAGTGACTTCTTGTGGGTCCGATGAAGGTGGGTTTCAGGGAGAAAAAAAATCGTAAAAAAAAACTAATTGATTCAATCGATAGATTGGTTCTTTAGCTTGAAATCCCCAAAAGGGTTTTTCATTACATAGTTATTTCTGGATTTTATGAACGTTTCGCTGAACGACCCATTTTAGTCATGTTTTCTTGGCCGTTTGTAACACCAAGTTTATATATGTGGCCGCTAGGAGCGCCCCGGATTGGACTTTTGACTCTCCCTTCATAGTCAAAATTGGGAAAGGACGAAAAAATACGATACTTAAGGACAACTATGAAGGGAGAGTCAAAAATATTTTTATAAATAGTGAGTTCCTGAGTCCTGACAAAGTGACAATTTGTTTTTAAAAAAACGGGCAGTGACAAAAATAATTGGGTTGGGAAATTCAGGAAATAGAAATCAAAACTGTCAAAATGCGATGCCGCAAAAGAAATTTTGATCAGTGGATCTTAGTTTATTGTATTAACCAATTCCTTTGACTAGTATATAATATTCAGAAAAAACGTAAAACAACGATGGTTTACAACACCTACTAAGCAGGATGTTAAAATTAATTAGAGGAAAATGATTGAAGTGTGTAGTTTTCTGTAGTTGCACGTGTGATTTTAAGCAGAAGAAGAATCACGAAAATTGGCGCCCCAATCGTTTGACAAAAATTACTTCGTGAAAGTTTAAACAAGACATCTTATTTCATATAAAGAGCATGATTAAACTCAAATGAGATATCACAATCATGATAAATAGAATTTACAAAGGTTTGCATTTGCCTTACATCAAGCAGGCTGACCATCATGATGTTGAATAGATTACAGTTCAAAAATCTCATCTTGAGATCGATCTCTGTGATTGAACATCGACTTTGCTTTCCTGCCTCTGGCTCCACCAACAACTTCTGTTACAGGCAAATGGTCTGAAGATGTTGCAGCATTGAATTCTCCTCCTAGTTCTGCCAAACTCAGTCTTAATCTCGTTGAGGCTTGTGATCTGGGCCATGAACCTTTATTCACATCTGGGTGATCCTTCAACACATCACTACAAATATAACAGTCTGTTATTAATATAAGGTGATATTTTTATCTAAAATTATTAACAAACAAATTATATACCTTGTCTTTTGTAATTTCTGTGCTTTTGATTTGGCTTCTTTAATTTGACTGTCAATGTCACCAAGATAATCATGAATATTTTTGTCATAGTCAATACTGGTGCTGCTGGCACTACTGGCAGAACTAGTCCTAGCCAGTTCAGGCCTGTTCTTCATGGATCTAAGGCTAACTTCAGAGAAAACAGATGGGATTTCAGTACAGGATACATCCAAGGTAGGAAATGCAGTTCCATTTGTTTCATTTTCTATCATTAATCTGGCAAAAGCTTCAGTGCCAGTTGGGAGGTCGTCAGCAGGGCATGGAACAAGTAAGGTTTCTCGAAGAAAGAGGGTATCACTGGTCCACATTTTGTTGATACGTTTGATGTATTCCATCTGGTGAAAAGTTTGGTTATCATTAGTAAAACCAAATCAGTAAAAAGCAGAGATACTGAGCTACCGTTGTCTGATATCTTAGTGCAATTCCAGCCAATGTTTCCCCTGGTTGAACTCTGTGTTCCATATGACAACTCGGATGGAATCTTGAAGGTGATAAGGAGTCATTCATGCTACTTCCGCTTGTAGTACTTCCGTATTTGCGTTGTGATTTTGCCGATCTGACAAAACTAGTCCTTTCGTCACTTGCTTCGTCGCTGCTGTCGAGCAAAGGTACTGACAGTGCCAGGGACGAAGGCGATAAGGATAAATTCTTGAACGGATCCATCTATCGTGAAGGCCGGCCCCTTGGACCAGTCATGTGATTTGTAGATATAGGCCAGCTCAACTCTCAGCAAGCCCGCTTTACCTGCTCAAGGGGTAGTAGTTAATTTGTCTTCAATTTTTTTCGCTTTCTCTCGTAACAACTCTTGACACTCTTGCTGCACAACTTCGATGAAATCAGTACAATCTGAGGAAGGAGAATTGTTTTTTCTGAACAACAGCATTGCCAGTTGGATAAAATAGCCTAGCAGTTTCTAAACGACCATAAATCATGCGTCCTTTCTTTCATTTGTATAAGATAAGCCCTACATTACTGAATTTTGATCCTGGGTTCATGATTAGAGTTTTATTACGTGCGCTTTTTATTATTTTACCGAAGTAGCATGCAACTTTTACTAAAATCCTGCGTTTCCTTTTCCATTTCGCCTTTAATTTAAAAAAAAAAACCTTATGAGCTGAATCATAATTTGGAATTTCTCTTTAAGAAAAAAAAACATATGCGTCATTTTAATAAGTGTTCACATGATTCTGCCAGAGGTTGAAAGCTGGCAAAGTCATGCGGTAACTGAAGGCAATAGCAAACGTTGTTGTATTATAGGAGACCATCCATCTATAGGAGCCATCTGCCATTATAAATATGAAATGAGATTGGCCCCTCTCCTTGTTTAAAAAAAAAAGTCTATTAACATGAATCACATGCTCGCAGTCTCTGATCATTTAGATCCGACATTTCCATTTTCTTTTTTAAATGAAATTTTATCTATTACGTTGATTTCTACTTTTGAAAATTTTCAATACGGTACACAGTTAATTGAATGAAACCGCTTTGCCAACTAAAAAAATCGGGAAACTGAAGTCTGATTCTTGAATTCGTTTTTACGAGTTAATTGAACTAATTAGCGATCTTGATCGTTCATTATGATGTCGCTTATTGCGCTCACCGTCCCAGTGCATGCACAGATGACGTTCTCTAGAAAGCCCCAAACAGATTATTACTATATGTAGTGCTTTTTGGAAAACTATATAGAGTATCTTCGTCGTCGTCGTCGACATTGAAGGATTATTTATAGTATTGCCTATATACATCTATACTTATGTGACGATAATATCCTGTTATGCGTTCGCCTCCTCACTTCTGTTCAAACTGTTTCTATTAATTGCTTCGTAGTCTGAATGTTGAGCATGTTTCTAGTTGACACATTGTTTATGAAGAACGACTGGAATGAGCGACGGATATAATTAATTGCGTAATCATAATTATTTCCACAATGCTAATAATGGCTCGTTCTTACGCACATTTCGTACTTGGCTGCGGCTATGCAGGTGTGGTTGATGGCCCCAAAAAGCCAGTGGAATTCGATCGCACAGATCTTGCGTCATTGATTAGCCACCTTTTGACTAAATGGAACGGGATAATAACATTATAGAGTCGCTGGGCATCAAGGACAATCGGCACTAGAAATAATCACACACGTTTCTTCCATTTAGATGATGATGGAAAAAACTTGTTTAATAAAATTCAAGGAGGAAATCCTATTTCGTTTAGCCAATTGTCGTATCTCCTGAAAGATTTCAAGGAAGTCATTCATCTTTCTTCGTCGTATCATCATGATATTTTTAGGTTTACCAATCCTTTGTGTTCGTATATTCCAGGCAACATCAACGGGACCATCATTAGAATGATGGGCTATTACGAGAAGAGAAAGATATGATGTGAGACCAATATTAAATCGTGTACAACTCTCGTTATATTCCGGGTGTGCCGATTGCGTGCTGTCTCTTTTCCCACACACTATTTCGTCTTTGTCTTCCTTCTCATCTCTTTGATGGGTGTCTCTCTTTCTTTTTGTCTAGCTCACAAGAGCACTGCATTTAGACACTGGTATAGATCCAGTGAGCTGTCTATGGGTACAAGCCAGGAAACAAGAGTTGTAGAATTAATATTCGGTGTAATGATTCCGCGAAAAATGGGCTGGCGGGAGATTTTGAATCGATTCCCTGTCATAAACAAGCGACCAAATGAAGAGAATCTTGAGATTTCCTTAAAAAAATTACAAGCAAACTCATAACACGAAATTTGAAATCAAAAGTTACTGGATCGAAAAACATTTTGTTGATTGCACTCTCTTGATTTGAAATAATCAAATAATGAATTCTTGATTGCAAATTCACTGCGTACACATAACTCTTTCTCGTTACGTTCAGCACTTTTCTCGATCGGCCCACGCTAATGCGTTGATTCATTTTCAATTCATGAAATTCGCAGTGGCGCTTTTCCTGTCGAATCAAGTCCTAAAAAGAATATAAACATTTCATTTTTTTTTTAAACGAGTATATTCAGATGTGTAGAACAATGGCCCGTATAGCTCTTTCTCTGTTGCCGGTTTTGTTTAATGGCCGCCGAGACCCCATCTGACGCATAAAAATTGATATCCATTTGGCCCCATTAGAAAACGCGAGTGGCGGCGACCTGCTGCATTCATCATTTGCATCCCGTAATGGCCATAGCGTGTGGCGGTGAGATCCTGCGCCATTTTCGTTCCGTGTGATGTGATGGACGCAAAAAAAGTTGGCGTGTGCCGTCTTTTTTTTTAATTTGCTTTCGATGGGCATAATCGTGCGCCACACCATATAAATATGAATAAAGGAAGCGAGCAAAACTAAAGTACTGCGGCAATGAAATAAATCGAAACACAAAAAAAAAAATGATAAAAGAATGGGCCGGGTAAAAAGGAGAGCGCTCGATAGGATACCGAACCTTTTCATCCATTTCTTTTCGGTATTACACCATTCCTTTTCTTTCCATTTCAATATGCATCTAATTCAATAAGCGACAGTCTCTGCATTCTTTCTATATTTGAATTACATTCGAAAGTGTTTTTCTCCGAAGATGATATTTATACTAGGTCGTTGCTCTCTATGTTGGATGACAGTTTATAGTCGATTTGAAGGAGATACTATTGAAATTGTGTAAGAAATTGGTAGAAAGGTTACTCCTTGAAGAGCTCGAATAGTCGAGATGAAGTGCGTGGTAAGTGGTCAACACTTGGTAAATCAAAGTGAAGGATTAATATGAATATGACGACAACCAAATAAAGATCTCTAGCTCTGTCTTTTAGCTTCTTTTCTTATCTCTTACCTCTGTGGGTTGCTAGGTCGCCTCGCGCCCCAGACGTGCCAGACGAGAACCTTATAGGTAAAAGGTTAACATGTGTTTGTTTGAAGAATCTCAGACTACAAGTTTCAGTCCCTCGATAAGAAAACAAATTCAAACATGGGCCATATTAAGGATCTAACCATTTGCTGGGAAAGTAGTAACTTTTCTTTTTTCGGGAATGGCATACGGTAATGACGTTGTATGTTTGAAAGCAAAAAAATAATACGCCTTGGACATGTCGTCTCGTGTGTACATCAATAAATAACCAGGTGTATAGAATAACTTGAGATGACGAGTCGGTATCTATAACAAGACTGTGCGTCTGTATAATAGATTTGTTTAGCTTTTGTTTGTTATTTTCTCCCGAGTTGCTATATGATTCCGCTTAACTATTATATTTTTTTTTGGTGGGGGGGAGGGGGAATAGTGAATTTTTGTTGTTTAGGCTGTTGTTAACCCCGCCCTCGTTTTATTGTTGTCAGTGATTTGGCTTCGACGTGCATATTCTGTTTTGACTTGAATTGTCATGGCCACCGGATTCGATTTTCAACTCTTATGGATTTCATGTTTGCAATACGTTTTCAGTCTTGTATTGTTGTTATATAAGCGAGGACTGGACTGTAAGGAAATCGACTCGACAGTCTAACGATAGCCAAACTTCTGACGTAGTATACAAAACACATAGCAACGGAACATAGAGAGATGATGGAAGTTCGTGTAAATATAATAAATATCATAACAATAATAACGTCGTCATTATCATGCACAACGTAGATATATTTAATGTGTGAGTACACAAACTGCACATGCACAGATATGATGCTGGCCGGCTGCTCACAAACTGGCCGGACCAGCTATAGCCCCCCTCTTTAAGTGTGTATATGTTTTATATGTTGTTGTTTATATTAATATGTTTAGTCGTCGCTCAACTCTGATGATGATGATGACTAAGACCGCTCTTTTTGAGGGTTTGTAACTCTTCTTTTTCTCTGTGTGTAGATGGAGTCTCGTCGCTTTATAGCGGTCTAGTTGTATATAAACCTCCTGGCAATCGATCAAGAGAAGGTCTGTGTGTTGTGAAAGATGAAGTACCGTATACGCAGCTAGCGCTCTATAGCAGCGTGTGTCAGCAAAACGCCCTTTTTTTCTTCCTTCTCTTGATTTCCAATTTTTTGTTTTTTTTTCCCTTCTTCTTGTTGTGTGTGTGTTTTTCGGACGATGGCGCGATGTTTGTTTGATCATTTCTGCCCCAAATATCTAATATCATGTTAAGACCTATAACAATATAACAGTGCCGTATAGACTGTATAGGATATGGTGCACCAGTTTTTTGACAACCTGACGCGGTAACTGGACGTGACGTTTGCACATCCAACAAAAATGCCCGTCGTCGTCGTCGTTGGGTCTTTAGCTGATTCATCGTTTATTCTCTTGTTTTATGTGTAATAACAACTGAGAAGGCCCGAAATTTTGTTTTTTTCTTCTTCTTGTTTCTCCTGAAGAAAAAAAAAACCAAAAATTCTGACGCCGGCGAAAGATGATGAACAACTCGCGAGATTGATTTCAATTGTCTTTTCTTCTTCTCCGGCAGGAACTGGTGGCTCATCAACAACAACAAGAGAAAAACGTTACGGCGTTTGTTTTTTTTTTGTTTTTTTTTGTGTGTGTATTATGTTTGCGTCATCTGGTATAGGCAGGAGTAGCAGCAGCAGCAGTTATTCAGGCCTATATATATATATATATACCCTGCTGCTGGTTGGCCTAAGATGATCGTTCAATCATCCCATAAACACGCGTGATCTCTTTCTCTCTCTCTGTTTGATATTTTTTTATTTCTTTGTTCCTCCGTCTTCTTCATCCGTCTGTCTGATGTTGCAGAAACAAAAACAGCACAAAAAAAATAAAGAGGAAACCCCTCCTGGCTTTGATCAATGCTCTCCGGCTCTCTATATATTCCAGATAGAGTATAAGTGCGATATATATTATATATAGTGCTGAATCGTCTGTCAAAGTCCATCAACGTATACACGACCCTAACTCGAATCTATTATTGTTTGGTTTTTTCGTCTTCGTCTTCGTCTTACACTGCAAATGCATTGGAGACGGTGTAAGGTTCTCTTGGGCGCGGGTTATATGTTTGGTTTATTCTGCGCTTTGATGGATTGATTCATTTATCTATTTCTATTATTTCCCGCTCGAGTTGATGGATCCGTTGGCCGTCTGCTCACGATACATAGACTCGCTATCGCGTGCTGTAATGGACGTAAAATACCATCGGAGAGAGAGAGCTGCCCCCACCCATGTCGTCTATGATTCGCTATACTGGAGCTTTTCTATATGCGTTGGTGTAAATCGAAGCTAAGGAAATGTCGTTTGATCCGTCTGAGGTATCAAATGTTGACATCTTATTACACGTTCGCAAACTGACCCATTGGAAAGCTACAAGTAATACCAGTTAAGATTTGTCCGTCTCATTTTTGTAAGGATCCAGCCATTTTGCACTTTTAAGAATCTTCAGTTTCCATGGCATCACGTGAAACAGTAACAGTGTCATCTACTGGCCCAATAGTTCAAAGGTATACATACACATCAATTGAAAGATCAAGAGTTTTCTGTATCTTTGTCTGTACTCTGTAGTTGCCGTGCGATAAGAAGAGATTAAAAAAAAATGAAAACGACGCGAGTATTACAGAACGCTAATAGTGTCACATGATGTCTGGATAGATGTAGAATAGGTTCGAGCCGTTCGATGATGATGATACTCCAAAAATATACTTGTATTTACAGTTCACAATTCCTCTCCTGCTGACGTGTAAATGTGAGACTACAAGAGACTCTCCGAGTCTATTGTCTCTCTGGACAATTCCCAATTGCCACCACGTCTCTTTTTACTCTGCGATTCCGTTGAAAGGAGAATAGAGAAGGAGTGTATAGTAACAGGATCTTAAAAGACACCGGACTCGGTGCACAACACAGTGCACTTTCTCTCTCATTAGCGGGTAGATATAGCGAACAAGTTCTCGACTCGATTTCACCGCTGTCGTTCCCCTTCTTCCACAAAGTTCCAGCGTCCCTGAATCGGCCATTGATACAATACAGAGCAGCAGTAGGTACTATACTCGCCAATGTACATCAACAAATAACACACCGTTTTCCAATCGATATTGTGATCTAGTCAACGGTATTGCTACTGCGCATTTTCTTACATTATTATCTACTTGCTGACTACTTGGTATTCATTTTGTTTTGTAATCAGACGTTTTTAGACAAAACGCAAGAGTATTTCCAGCTCTTTGGTACCCAAGACTTGCCATAGTTTTTAAGCCGCTTATACTTTAGAATCTCTCTTTAGACGGAGAAAATCACTTGGACTGCCGCTCACAGTCTTATAGTTTTTTTACAAGAAAAAACAACTAAAGAGGACGTCATTATTACATTTAACTGGACAAATGATGATGGTTAGAATTAAAGAAGAACTCTCTTTGTTTTGTTTGTTTGTTTGTTGGTTTTGCTGAAAGTTTTTGACATTTACAACGTCCTACCCTCCACCCAACATGATGAACCACTTAAGATGTGACTGATTATAAACAGACAAAAGTCCTGTGCTCCGTCGATGAAAAATATGAAGAAAAGTTGGAGGACCTTGAGAGTTACTAAACATTAGATTTGTGTGTGTGCGTGTGTTTGCTTCGTCAACTTCTCACTTCTTTCTCCCCGAAATAGAACAAAAACCAGCAATGGTGTAGTACATCACACTCACACGCAGTTGTTGGTATTTAGCCCGTCTGATTTCCTGTCTATATGAAACATAGCCTAGACTCCACCCCTATTATTCGTGACAGCGACTATATAGAAGAAATAGAACAACTATAGAGCATAGTGCTCCAGTAAAGATTGTCCTCTTGTGCTGTGGTTTGTGAGCGACTTGAGAAATTATCTGCCGGAATGGCCAGCTAAAATGCCAGCGAATATATATATACATAAGAAAAACCCTCTCCACTTTGTCTAGCTTGATTAGCACACGCCTTCATCTGTCCAGAATTTTGTTACGAAGCGTAAAACTTAGATTTTTTGGTTGTTACTGCTGCCATTTTTCACGCTGGCTACACATTAGCGACTAGCAGAGGTTTTCTAATAATCGCAAAGTTTTGTTGATTATTGCGTGCATGGATAAATGATTAAGAATTAGGCCTTTCTTTTGAAAAAAAATATGTGTATGTTATAGCTTCTTGTCGTTCATCTGTCCAATGTTGTACATTTCGTCTCTGCGACTGTGTGTCAAAACGTCAAGATGGCTCGGTACGCGCTCAGTCAACTCTAGACTTATCTCTAGAGCTTGCTCTTTTCATTTCTGGAGCAATGCTGAGGGGGCGATGCTATCCGATTCCTGAAATAGTAATAGCGTATAGTGCGTGATGCTGTATAAACCGGTGCTGTTGTTGAGTACATCCACCAACGGCCAGTCAAACGCGATGTACTGTATGGGGTGCCTCAGTTATAAATGGGCCCGAGAATCATTTTCTATGCAATTGTTTTGAGCTATCCAGTATTTTATCACGACTTTAGTGTGTAGAGAGATTCAACCCAACCAAAGATTAGATACACAAGTGAATAAGTAGGTCAAGTCAAACTCAAATATATGTGTACGCAACACTTCTGTTTCTTTTGCCGGATGGATAGCGAGCTCAACATTCTACACTACACTACTCGAAAAAAAACCAAAACCAAGCTGGCTGTTTGTTGGTTTGTCTATTCCTTTGACGCTCATCTTCGTCCTCCTACACAGAGCTCTGCTGATCCTTATGTGGTGCTGGCACTTTTGTTTATGACGCCATGACTCCGGCGGTCAAATCCAGTTGTGTTGGTTATATAGGAAGGGATCCTTTTCTTTGATTCTTTCTTTCATTTTATCTCAGGGCTGACTCGACTGAATGTTATAATTAGAATCATCACAAATAGAAAGATGTCGGAAATTCTTATTGTTGCTCATCCGGCTTCTGGAATGGAGTTAGTTGCCATTGTTCTCCATCGTACAACCTATACAAGGCTAATCCTTGAATAGAAACGACGACTCCTCGTGCTGCCTAGCACCCAATCACATCAAATAGTCTTGGAAGAATATAAGAGAAGCGTTGTTCAATGTTCAGTTGCAATTGTATTAGTCCAGTCCCTTATTGGAGCCGGCCATCTCATAGCTTCCAGTTTGTTTTATGTACGTATATGTCTAGACACACAATTCATGGCTGTTGCTGCATAAAACAGCCTATTATTATCGGCGAAAAAAGAAACACTGCTGTAAATTAGTATTACACATGGCCCTAATAAAAAATGGCCAAAAGAAGAACATGGAAAAAGACGAGAGAATCAGGGTCACCAGCAGAAAATCGCTTTGTTTTGTGTTTTTTTGTTTTTTTTTTTTTCGTCTTTAGCCCTTTGCGGTTGATACTGATTTGTGATCAAAGGGCGTAGCTATATAGTGCAATGATATCTGATATTGTATAAGTAATGTTTATAGCTTTTGTTTATATATACGCATGTTGAGAAATGCGGCCAACGTTGAATGATGAGAATGCGGGGGAGTAAGTTGAGATGCTCCTGACACTTTTGATCCCTTATATATTCTTTGAATTTATATATATTATAAGTCGCTCTGCTGATGCTCTCCCTTCTAGGCAGAGAGTGCCGAGCCTGTGTCTGTAAATTGAAAATCGCATCTGACCTGATTAGATGGTAATCGAAACCAAGTGCGTTGGCATCTCTCTCCGCAACCTACTCTACAGCCTTTGACCATCGTTAAGCCTTTCTGGGTTTTCCATTCAATTTGAAGAATATATATTTATGTACAGTAGACATAGTGACGGAACAGTAAGAGAAAGAGAGAGTTAAGAGAAATGGGCAAAGTTTCTTAGCCCGTTTGATGAGAACTTTTGTGTGCAGCAATGTTTAGCTATTCAGGACACGCAACGGCCATTTGTCTTTGCCTTTCCTTGGTCTCTCACTTGATTCTCAAGTCGATATCCTCAGCTTACTGCAGCACGTCAAGTCTCTCCCCCACTCTGAAGCCAACTGCTGTTGCGCCCACCACAGTAGGGGAAAAGATTATACACGTTATATAGCTTCATCACCAACAGCAGCAGCAGCCAGCAAGTCCACAAAAAAATACAAATAAAAAAAAAAACATCTCTTTTTATATATATATATATCTTCTCGTTTAGCCTACTCTCTCTCTCTCTCTCTCTCTTTTACTATTGATATTATAGTAGTCCCACAGCAACTGCAAATGATGGGTTACAAAGCGAACAGAGAGAGAGAGACTACCGGTAGTATAAATATACTAAGCGTCCGTTCCTACGTACACAATATATGTAGTTAGACTTCTCTTTCTCCTGTTGGGAAGAGAGTTGAACATTGGCCTATTGGCCGCCTATTTACTCTCTTCTATACACAGATGATGTGGATATTACGTGCTCTGAGCCAAACGACCTATAGTCAACGGGAGAAGGTTAACAACAACAAAAAAAAAACCTATACTTTACTTTTTGGAGCAGAGACTCCTATCTACGTGAAAAAGGGGGCTTTCGGGGGGAAATGGGAGGGGAGACAATTTTCAAGTCAATTGTCGCGTGAGCTGCTGGACCGCCCCTCTCCCTCCCTCTAAAAGTCGATCAATCGGACGCCAGGTTCAATGTATATAGTTTAAGCAATGGAGTTGGTCCTTTTCCTTACAATCCTTAAAAATAAAAATAAAATGAAATAAAAAAAAAAAGAGGAGAAAGTCCCAAGTCGGTCCGATTCTATGAGAACCACAGGCCGGAAGTGATGTGATAATTGTCGGCTTGAAACTCTCTCAACTACCTCGAACGTCTCTGGTCTAAGGCTATGCACACATACTGTATAAACTATTAAAGGCCGACTTCTGTCCGAACTGTTCCCCTTCAATCATATTATCATGTACCAAAGACCTAGAGAATAGATGTAGTACTGTGCTCCCGAGGATCAATAGTATATGTATAACATGTTCCCTGCCTTGTACACGCCCGGTTTCAACTCTCTAATTTACTTGGCTTCACTTTCTCGCTAACTCTCGCCATCCCAAAAGTATGGATGAAATGAACATCAGATCCATGAATTCGTTTAACTAACTAAACGGACTGCAAAGGAGGAGGCCTGATTGAATAGAGAACAGTTTTCAATCAATGAGCGTGTAGTAAATAGGCCTTGTCTTTTTGTCGTTTAACTATTTGGGAAATCATTTAACAAAACTTCTCATAGAGTCGACAAATCTTTTCAATATCAAGTAAAATCGATACATAAATAATAAGATAACCAAACAGCCCCCCAAAACAAACTAATAAAAAAATAAATAAACGGAAATAATGATAACCTCCAAAAAAAAAATCCTGCTATATATTTTGTTGATCGAATCGATTCTAGTCTTCAGGATTGATTCTGGACACCGTAACCATTACAGTTGTACTCATATTAAGTACGTGCCGCGTTGATATATAGTGAGAGTTGCATTTACGCCTGACTGATCCGACTTTCAATTTCGAATTGTACGAAATGATTTTCTATTGATTTTTTTTTTGTTTTTTGTCTCTCTTCGCGACTGTTGTGTGTGAACAACATTATAAAAACTCGATCGAATTCTCACCCAAAGTGGATTGAAACTCAATTGTGAATAGAATTCGCGTGGCTCATTCGACTTGACTTTGTATTGTGTCGATGGAAAACAAAAAGGGAAAAGGCGAGGATTAGAAATGGAGGGGGAAAATAAGACAATGTCCGCTCGCTGTTTACAAGTGCCATGACGCTATAAAGACGTGCTTGATTGTATGAGGGAAACAGGTCGCTATGAATCGAACGATGAATGAGCATTTCCGTTGTTGGAATACGAAAAGGAAAGAAGAATTGGGGTGGAGAGAGACTCCAGACAGACAGACACCAAAAACATAACCAACACAAAACCAAACTGAACAGCTATACGAGTAGGATTCTATGTGTATAACGATGGCCAACTTGTTCCCTGTCGCCTCAATGGAAATTGGAGACGCCAACCGTTGGGTAACTAAAGATTCCCGCCTCTGTCTTTTTGTCACGCAGCTTTTTATAGATTGCCTGTGACATATTGGAGCGGAAAGGATGACGAGCATCACTACCAATCAGCTGTTATTGTTCGTTGACGTGATTTCATCACGACAGCAAATTGGATTCTTATTTTTTTGTAATTTTTTTATCCCCTTTTTGAAAACTGAACTATCAGCGCGACTTGTAATGATTTATCGTGTCCGTCACAAGAGTCTCCGTTGACAGACTATAAGTGGCGATCACTTGCTAATTTTGAGCTGCGGCCCGAAACTCTTTTTAAATAATAACAGTTGTGGCCGTCGGTAGAGCGCTGTCCCAACTTTTTCTCGTTTCGTACTGCGTCAAAGGGAACCGAACATCCGTCGTACTGTATACATGTTCACTTTCATATAACTCGAAATGAAATATTCCCTTAGCGGGATGGTAGTATAGGACTGGTGCTGGGCAGAAGAGTTGAAAGACCAGAAACTTGAAACGTAGAGAGAGAGAGAGAGAGCGCAGAGTTGTAGGAGTAGAAATAGAGATGTCTCTTTATATATAACTGTGTGTGTTATACTCTTGACGGACGAGAGAGTGCTACAGAAGATGGGTGGTAAGACGCAGAATCAAACGCATAAGAGAAAGCCAAAGGGTCGGGATTTAGTGCGACCCCCTCTCGTCTATTTTATTCTCTTTTCTCTGTCTTGATACTTTTTTTTCTGTGAGCTGCGCTGACTGGGCTCGGTTGATGATGGCATGGCCAAAGTCTCGGTCGCCAACTTTTCAACTTTCACATCGACGATGAGAGAGTCGCAAAGGAAGGAAACTAAAACTCTGAGGCTGATTACACGCGAACTCTGAGCTGCTAGATATATTGCCAGCCAGTCATACTCATCTTTCATCAAGTGTGACAATAAATATAATAAACTCTAGTACCCCCTACTCACATTTGTTTGGGTTTTTTTTTTTGTGTGTTTTGGTTCTTTTTTTGGTTTTTTAAAAATGAACACAGCAGGAGCCACTTTAGGCGAGGTTAAACTTTGTTAAGTTTCTTATAACTCTCCGATCCGTTGATTTCCTATGATGTGTCCTTTTGGGGGTTGTCTTTTCGCATCCTGTCGCTGACTCGCTGTGACGATGAAACTCAACTCAACTGACGTGTATAAAGTGTCAAGATGACCTCTCTCTCTTCTAACGGTTGTCTCTCTGTTCTCTCATTTCATTATTAACCGTCGGTGATTTCATAGCCAGACGTCTCGAGTTGGTCCACAGTCCCCGGTAGACGGTCGCTCTGTATAATAATCCGTCATGGTAGTACAACTCAACTGGGCGTCAAATTCGTCGCCTCCACCTTTTGCAACTTTGATTTATTCCAGAGAAAGAGAGAAACTTTATGGCGATAGTCGCTAACAATTTCCGAACCAACTTATTATATTTATTTTTTAAAAATTCTTTCTACTCCACAAAAGGAAAATATTTCGTGACTTGTCACTTTTCAACTTTATGAATTTTTACTGATTTATTCGCTGGAAGCAAAGCTCTAAAGTCATCCGGTCAAGGAGGGGCCAATCTTTTATAAGTATTTTCAATTTCAATTTGGTTTTTCTTTGTCGAATGCCAAATCCCTTATTTTTGATTGGAGATTTTGATTCGGATCAAAGAATAGTATATAGCCTCTGCTGTGTACATTGGACGTGTATTTATAGTCTGGTTTTTTTCTCACTCACTGTCACTTTCCTGCCAGCAATATCTAATCCGCACCCAAAGACTTACAAATATCTTGAAAAAAAGAGGATGATCATCGCTTAGATTTACTTATTTGTTGCCGTGCAAAATATTTATTCACCCTCCTATACGGTATATAGTGCTGAGTATAGTTGCGTAATAAGGGCGTATCAATTGTTATGTGTTTACAAATAAGCCGGCTTTATTCTTTGACATTGATCAATAAGGAGAAACCATTTTTCTTATATTCATCGGAACGAAGCACACGCACAAAAAAGAAACAAAATATATACTAGAAAATCTATAGAAAAATGTATTTATATACTACGTACGTAGATCGTCATCAGCGTCAGAGATGTTACGTCTTTTCATCCTGACTTTTGGTCACAAGAAAGCGGGGAAATGACACGATACAAAAAAAAGAAGAGTATTATATTCTAGGTACGACGTATAGATCGGGATTTTCTCGACTCTCTTTCTCTCTGTGTGCAACTAACGTCCACTCTATACAGACAGCGCCCGGCTTTTTATTTCTTGGTGCCGACTGCAGCCGTCGGTCAATGTCAATTCGACGTCCAGTGGGCCAGCAGCCACTGCTGATTGTTATTAGACAGTCTGGCGATATATACTGGGCCAACAGTCTTGTGTGCACAGTCTGCGGCTAGAGAAGGAAGAAGACGTCTTTAGAAATGATTGGATCGAGCGGATCGTCGCGAAATTCTAAATTCCGATGTCTTTTTATTGGTCTCTCTCTCTTTTTTATCTTGTGGTGATTCCTCTGTTCCGCTTCTATCGGTAATTGTGCGTGTGTAAATGACCTTTGTTATCAACGTAGGAGTTCCCCGTTGCCATGGCAACCGCTTGAAGAGCATTAGAGTTAATATTTTTTTGTGTTCGCAGATGTAGCGAAAGCTAGAAAAAGCCCAACAAACAAGTTGCTTTTGATATTATGTAATTCGATTTGCCAGGATACCGGAGACGATGTGCTGCGTCGCCTGCAAGTTTGTTGCCCTCTCTTGTCCGTCTAGCTGCGCCAACTCGTTCGATTGTTGACTAGTTCAACCTTTTAATTGCCTTTACGTATACAGTGTGTATCGATCGATACATAAGGGCTTCACCTTTGTGTAACTTCTTCGTATCAACCCGCAACAACATTTGATTATATATATTTTACCTGGCGATGTGTTTGTTTTGTTTTATTTTCTTGAAAAGTTGACGTTGAAATCTTGTTTAAGGACTTGTTCCAATCTCCTACTTTAACGTCCGTGTCTTTTCCTCGCATCACGTTGCGCAATTGAGGCCTATTAATATAAAATTGAGATAAAATCAAAAGACACAAACAAACACATTTTAAAGAAAATGATTTCTTTGTTTAGTTTAGTCGGAAACGAAAAAAAAGTTTGACGGAGCCAATGACAATGCGTGTGGTTGAGCTTAGAGACATCACGTCACGGACGTACTTGTAACATGACGAAGTGCGTCTTTGAAGACGCTAGCAGCTCTCTACTCGCTTGGCACTTGTTGAGGTTTTGTGCTGATCAAAAGAAAACAGCTCGACGAGGTTAGGTCACATGTATATGCTCCTCCCATCGTTTGAACGAAAAACTAGAATTTCACGCAGCCTAACAAGTCAGAAAAGTAGTTCTAGACCGCGTTCAGCAAGTACGTGTGAAAAATAGAAATACTTTCATTTTGTTTGTTTGTTTGTTTTCATTTAACAAAAAAAGTGGAAATTCCTGTTTGACATTTTAGACGGAAGAACTGGGTAACCCAACGGGATGATCATTAAATGCCAACGCATTAACATACACTCACGGCAGAGTGTTATGTTGAAACGGTTTTCGGCAGATTCCATTTGTTGTCGTTGTTGACGTGCAACTTTTGAACGAACGCAAGTTTGGCCGGGCTATTGAACGACACTATATGCACAACACAGGATCGATGGGCATTGAATAGATGTAATGTGTAGTTTATAGTCGAAAGTTTTCTGGTAACAGAAAGTGCTGATTCGTTCAACTACATCTTACAGCTGACATGGCTCGATTTGTTCACGGATCGATGACATTCCATGCCTCTCTCTGCACATATAGTACGTACTATATAGCGTATCAAAGTGTTGTGCTGCTGCTGCTACCCTCACTTCATTCCGGTCGATTCCCACCGCACCAATTGAAGTTGGGTTTCTATTTTTGCTGTATTTTCCAGCCAAGATTCGGCTCTTTTTGTTGTTGGAATAGAATAAAAGACGACGACGCGTAGCATCTGGGCAAAAAATAACATTCGATTACAACTGAATCAACAGATCGATCTCTGTTTTTCTCTATTGCGTGTCGAATTGTTTGATTTCTTTTATTTCTAATCATATCGACGGTAGTTTTCCATGTTGTTTATCATCAGTTATCATCAGAATGAAAAGTCAGAGTGAGCGGATCTAAAAAAAAAGATCTGAAATGAAAAAGAAAAGAGTATAAGATATATATTTGGAATGACAGTAGCAGAGGAGTGAATCACCTGGGGATCGAGTGCGAACTAAATGTAACTTGGAGTGAAAAGTTTCCCATTATTCTTTTCGTCGGAGAAAATTCTAGCAGTTTCGAGTCGCGTTTTTATTATTTTATTCAACTCGCTCTCACTGGATTTGTTCACTTTTCTTTTTTTATTTCATTTAATTTTTTCAACTTGTTTTTAGAGCTCTGTTAACAAAACATAAATTCGTCGCTTCTCTTTCCCGTTAAGGTCAAATAAACGAATCCAGCTGAAAGGTTACTACTATTCGCAATAGCAGCGGAACATATAGAAAATCTATTATCTAAACATGTCACAGCGTGGTGATGTGCATAACCATAGCAACAGCACACTGTACAGTGTACACTCTTCGACAGCCTGGGATATCCTTCTCTATCTGGATGTATACTTTATAACTCTAAAAAAAAAGAATAAGAAAATCCCATTTTCTACAGGCGTTATAGTGTATAGGTGATCCTGCTATGCGGACGTTATTTCTATATGGCGAATCTATTTCCTAGCCAGTAGATGTGTAGACTTGTAGTGTGTATATCGACGAGTATAGAGTCAGAGCGTCGTTGAAAGCATTCCTCTGTTACCTCGCGACGCTAGTGATTGAAAAGGTTCCTTCTCTTTCCCCACTTCATTTTGTGACTTTGGTCGTCGGCCGGTCACCTCTTCATATGTTGTTGTATGCCAGCAGCAGCAGCACCGGGTGGGAGATGTTGCTCCTGTATGTTAGACGTATAAATCCAAATCTATGTGCAACACGAGACGCCGGTAATGTAGATTTATTCGGCCTTGTGTATATAGCCATAGCAGTATAGGTTCTGATCTCATGAGATTCGAAGCGCTAACCAAAAGTTTTATGCGCCTTGAATAGATTGAATCTGCATAGATTTGAATGAGTAGATGTGATATTTAAGTGTGATATTATTATTGTTACATCATCATTCGATGAAATGAAATTGTTGATTGATCGTTTCCCATTTGGTGTGCCGGCATCATCAGTGTGGAATCCACACTGTATGTACTGCTTATTATTTCGCGGCACGGGATTTTCCCTCTGCCATTGATTAGGAGTTATAACGAACGCACGGAGAAATTCCAATAGTCGTTAATAACGATTTACAAGACTTGAACTCCCAGGATATACCTACGTATATATATTTATATTTTCAGTACATGCTCGGGAAAGATCGCGAGTTTAATTTAAAGCGAATTGTTTAGTTATATATTTATTCATTTCATTTCTTTATACTTTCTTTTTCTTGTTGCAGAACTCTTTCCAATCGATGTGTGGACAGCATCCGCTCTGGCAGTCTTCTGTCAACAAGATGAAAAGCCCTTCTGTCACCTCACAAGAAGAAGAATGCTTGAGTCCATTTTGCCACTCAATGTGATGACCTCTTTGGCGTCTTTTTGCATCAACTGCGTACTCGTCACCCTCGACCGTTCACCATCAAACGAACCAGACGACCAGCCTTATAAAAAGCGGAAAAAAGAGGTGAGTGAAAGTGCTTTATATTGTTGTTGTTTTGTCTGGTTGACTGGTGGTAGTAGGGAAGCTCTTTCTTCATTCAATCTTGAAATATCATAGTCGGGGAGGAACGGGGTAAAAGAGTTCATTTTTTTAAATTTTCGATGACGAGCTTAATTTTTCAGCGAAATGACGTGTGTGTGCGTTCGATGCTGTGAACGTTCCACATGACGGCCTGATTTTGCCTAGTTCCTAGAAGAAGATAAAACAAAGGAACAGATTCCAAGTAAAAAAAATTAACGTTCTCACTCGCATCTCAATTATTCAAAGAGTCAAAGTGCAGACGACACAAAAGTTTTGATTTTTTTTTTCTCGCTTTGTCGACGTCTTGTTTGACTTGATTCGTTATAAAACTTATAATATTCTTTTCATTTTATATTTATTTTTCGCTACGAGAAATGTAGCAGCTAGTCTTTCAACTCTCAGCCTTTCTGTCTGTCTTTTTTTTTTGTTTGTTTGTTTGCTTGCTTGCTATCTATTTTGTCCTGCTCGTTTAATATTAGGAAAGTTTCAGAAAGAGTCTCACGCGACTTTTTTGTTTAAATATTTGAACTACCTGCCGTGTTTTGGTTTTCCCGCGCTCGAGGACCAGGCCCATATCCCATTATAGAAATAGCGCAGATACTACTTGATGTATCCATTCGTTTGGCTTTGAATGTGTTTTTTTTGGGGGGGGAGGTTGTCCCAATTCAATTTAGGGTCAAAACAAAAGAAAGATCAGAAAGACAACAACAACAAAAAGTGACTAGGGTGTGTGATGTTTTTTTTTTTCATATTTCTATTATTTCCACGTGCTGGAATAATTCACAGGTGTCCGGGTGTAAACTCTTTGGCCAATGAATAAATTACTAGACAGAAAGTACGCAAGTAGCATACGTATCTCTATGTCGCTACTCCCTGTTACTACTTTATTTCCCCCCCGTCTTGTAATGACGCGATGGCAGTCAACCTTATTTATTGGGTATTAGAGTGGTGTGTGCTATGTGCTGGGCTACAGACGAGGTACAGAGATGAGCTCCCCATACAATGGTGCACGAGTCACGATCTTTTTATTATTGTTAGATAGATAGAGAGAGAGATGGCCAGCGTATTATGACGACTGGTACAATGTACTATACAATAGATCTGTTTTTTTCGTTTCATCCTTTAAAATTTTATTTTTTGGCTTTGCTATAATATACAACATATTCCATCCAGTCGCAGTATACGAGGGTCATCTTCCATCTGGGGTCATACTCTTCTTATATTGGATCTTGCTTCATCTTATACGCATACGTCTATAGCAAGAGAAGATGAGAGGCTGGGTTCTATACACTATGTATAAGAAGAGACTTATTATTATATATCCATATAAACCCCTGCCTCCTTGCCTCCCTCCTATCGTTGTATGTCTAGTATATTACGTAGAGCTGGTCCTTCTATATAAACACACAATGCCGTATTTCTTTTTATATATATTTATATAATATGATGTCTTCTACCAACTGTGTATGTACGCACACACGTACACCAAGTTTCCCTTTAGCTAGTCATTTTCTATAGATCCTATCCCTGCGCTGTAGGGAACGGACGGCCCACCGGATTCACCGACAGCTGCTGCGCAGAATCGAAATCGCCTAGCGCACAATTCTGTTTCTTTTTACGGGTGTAAGGGGGGATTGTAGAATCCTCTGCCCCTAGGAGTGGGTGGCAGTGGTGAAGAGAGAGTGTAGAGCCACGTCGAACGGCAACAACGTCTCAGACATTGGCCAGTCATCGGCTTGTTAAGGTGTGTTTAGCCATTGCTTCCGGCACGCTCTTCTTGCCCGTCGTTCTAACCCTTTTCATTTTATTTGGCGGTCTTCATCGCTCTTTCTACTTATTCACAAATATATTTTTAAAAAACTGGAGTGGACATAACATTTTTAAATCGCCAAAAAAACAGAGGAACAAAATAAAAAAAAAGGAATTTTGAAAAAAAAAGAAAAAAGGAGTTTCTCTTTATAGCGGTTTATGTGGGTGTGAGTGTGTGTGTTTGTGAGAGTGTTGTTTTTCTCTCTACCGCTATGAAGTTGTTTTATTATCGCACTTTTATTTTACATTCTCCCGTTGGACGACTGTGAAAATTGACCCTGTAAAAACAACACACAGTGAAATAGGGAAGGCAGTTGCCAAAGAATTTTGCGAGCGAAGAAAAAGGGAAAGAAAAAGAAGCCAATCAACAAAACGAACGTACGTACATACCTCAGGTGGGGCTGTGATGGACTAACAGCTCGTGCGGTATAGTAGTAAACTGCAGGCCGTTGCCAGTTGCTTTTGTTTGACGGCCTTTCTTTTCCATTTTTTGGATTTTTTTGGTTTGGGTGAGTTTTCGACGGTTATTGAGAAAAACAAAATTCTTCTTTCGGTTTGAAATTCGTTGTGTATTACGTGTCGATGGGCGTGATAATGGGCGAATCCTTTGCGGCTCGGCTCCAGGGTCCAGCAGGTCGCTTAGATCTCTGCTTATCATCAGTGGCCATCCGAGTGTTATTGCTCTTATCGGTGTCCGATGTGGGTGCATCTACTACGGCCACCAACCGACTGCCCAGTATCCGTGAGTTAATCCCTATATCAAATCAATTTAGATATGACTCTTTTCGCTATGGTCTTATTATAGTTAGAGACGACTCTATTCCAATCATCTTTCACTTTCCCTAGCGGTTGGAGACGAAAATCATTTTACTGTTTGGTTGCTGTCAAAAGGAATTCGGTTCTTGTTCTTTGATTGTAGTAGAACTATTAGCCACACATATGGGAAAATGCAAATTCTATTCTTTTTATTCCTTTTTTTTTCTTTCTAAATAGAAAACAAAAAAACGGTTATTTGGTTTTGTCTCTGCTGCGGACGGATTTCCTCCGTCTTTGTGTTTCTCTATTTTAACGAACAAGTCATGCGGTGTTTCGTTTCAGACGCAGTCACTACGCAATCAATCCCGTCCGTGGAGCCTGTCAGTGTCACGGCGCGTAAAAGACAGACACGGGAGAGCCGTACGGTCGGGATTCGGGAGGGAATTTGTTGTTGTAGCTTTAAGTTGAACTGGCACAGGACAGAGAACGACGAGAGCGTATTGTAAGGGGGTTTCGGAGGTTTCCAGGGAGCTTACACACTACGTGTATATCGTCGTTTTCTTGGTATCCAAAGGATTTGCCGTATAGATATATACGGAATGGAGATGGTTGGTATAAGGGCTTTTATTTTATCTCTCTCTATAGTCACCTTCTGTTGCCGCAACGGCATGTATAGTCCGTTTGGCCCTCCCCCATTAACCAATCCAGATTGGAATCCAGACTGTGTGTGTGTTCTTGGGATGGTTTAGCCTGCTGAAAAGTATTGCGTCATTTCACTCATTTGATATCGGGGTGATAATACGTGTTGGGAGAGTAGTGTCATTTTATGCGGGTTTCGTGTCAACAGTCACGCCATTTTTTGTTAGTTCTTGTAGTCGATGGATTTTTGGTACTTTTTTTGCTTTTTGTTTTGAAATCAGCGCAAAATAAATCTAAATTGGGATGGGGGGGGGGGAGTTTTGATGACGAAATTGCATTCTATTATTGAAAATGATTTTCTCCAAAAAAGAAAAAGATTACAAAAGACAGGAAATCAATGGAGGGAGGGTATAGGGAAAGGGAAAGGGAGAGGGAAAGGAAGCGCAACTCATTTTTTTGTTTCGATGATGTAACCCACACCCAAAGTTCCACCCACTTGAGAGGTTATGAACTTTTTCGACAAGGGAGTGAAAAATTTAAATGAAAAAAAAGGGATTCATTTTTTTGTTCTTTCCCGAGTTGATCAGAAAAAAAGAAAGTCATACCTAAACCTTTTTTTTCCATTCATGCATCTTTGAAACTTTCTTTTTGATGAGAAACATAATATATTTTTTTTTTTCTGTTTCTTGTTGTTGTCAACTTTCATGTGAACGCAACAATAATCTGTCCACCCCCTCCTCCTTCTTAAAAAATGGGGAAGTTTGACGGGAAACCTGACAAATGAAAAAACATCTGCAAATGAAAATTGATTGATTTCATTTGCTTTGAAGAGATAAGTTTGGAGGGGCAGTTATTGCGACATTAGTCCTAGTATGTCCATACTAGACATAAAGAAATTTCATTATCCAGAGGGTCTCGTCTCTTCTCTTCAAGCGTACGTCTCATCATAGATGTATAATATACAAGTTCGACGTATTTATCTACACAACGCAGAAACTGTGTTTGGTTTTCACGGAGAATCCGATGAAGCGCAACACATCTCATCCGGGCCACACACACACACACAACGTCTATTAATAATTCTTTATCTCTATTGGTTTTTTCCTCTCGGTTGTCAAAGAGAAAATGACTCGAAACTAAGAATATTGTATATCCAGTCTGCAAGCACTAACACAGTCGCTATTACGGGAGCGTATAAGAGGATGACGAACGGCGTACGCGTGCGTGACGAGAATAAAGGGCACAGTTTTTAATTTTTTCAATCACAATTTGAAATCAAGTTGTTATTCAACGTGTTGATCAATGCCAAACGCATTTTTTGTTTCTTTCACTCCCGCGGGATTTTTCAATAAGAATGGGAATACGTACATAAATACTTAAAAGAATATGTCAAATCCAAATTGAAACTGCGATTTTATTTTTGAGGGGATACCAGAGGGAGTACCAGAGTAAAATTCCATTTCTGACGTAGCCAATTTTCTTGTTGTTGTTGTTACTCTCGCCTCTCCTTTTTTTTTTGTGTGTGTGTTTTTGTTTTGTTCTTTAAAAAGTGCCTTCGTTTGTCTCCTTGAACACGTTCATCAAATGCGTCGGCTGGACTCTTCCATCGTCTTTTTCTTTTTCTCCTTTTTATTTTTTCAATGCATTTATTTGATGGACATTCAAAATGTGCGTTGCCTAGCAGCTTTTTAAAACTTGCTTCTTTCTTTTTTTCGCATTACTTTTTTATTATTATTCGGACGAGGAAAACCCTTCCTGTCCAGTTTGCTTGTGTCGACAACATGCTCCGTCGATGTGATGGATGAGTGACAAGCGCTTTAATGGAGCGTTGGGTCTCTCGTCGTTTTCTATTCCGTCACATTGATGGATACTCCTTTGTCTCACATGGTCACCGCCGTACTCGAGTTGCCGAATTCAATTCGAAATCCCTGCAGATGGCGGATTGGTCCGGCACCTCCCGCGTCATCATAGAGGCTATCTTTTAAATACTTTCGCTCACATTTCAATTGATTGATGTTTCTCTCTTTTTTCTTTTAACTCGAATATTTTTTAAGTATCCTGGACGGACAGCTGCTTTCAAATCGAGTTGGACGGCCAACGCGTCATCCATTGTTTAGCTAAGGAGTTATTACATAATCTATGGGACAACAATGAGACTTGAAATTGATTCACTAGCTGCTTGCTTTATGGGGAGGAAGGAGCTAAACGTACAAAACCTACTGTTTAAAGTCTTACAGACTATGCCAGTGTGTTTCAATACGAATTCATTGATCGTCAGGGGAGTGTGATATTCAATGACGTTTGGATTATTGTTTAGGATGGGAATGTTTCACCCTCGTCCGTCGAAAGACAATGTTACACACTGCCGTTCCGTCCATATATGTAATGAAATGAATGTGATGAACATCTCTCAAAACGATGAACGATGCGCGCGCAATTCAAAATTGGATTTGGAAACTGTCCCTATCAAAATAGGTGTCGCCCGTTCATCTTTCATTCACATGATTGCAGAGTCTCTCTCTCTCTATGTATATAACATATTTGTTTATATACTATACACAGCTCAGTTTGGTACATTAGCGATAACCGTAGCTCTAGGCATGTGCGAAATTTATTATTATGACTGTGGTATAGCATATAGAGCAATGTAGTACTAGTGGGGCATGCTGGGATTTGTCGTTGTTATTACTGCTGCGCAATGTCAAGTCAGTCAGCAGTTTCATCGTTACAGTTGCTGACTTTTCATCACTGCCTTGACTCGACCCTATTCTCCTTCTGACGTAATATACGCCGTATAATAATAATAATATAATATAATGCCCGTACTATACGACTACAACTTACTCACTGTAGTATACTGTAATGTCCCGTGAGAGTTGCTCGGGCCGCCAAAGCCAGAAGCAGAATCTCCTCTAAACACAGTAAGAGTCTCTCTCTCATCTTACTTGTTTCTTCTTCTTCTGTATGTTAACCCTAATGTCTAACGTACATATTTGCGGAAAGCCACAAAGCTAAACAACCCTCTATGTTGTTCCTAGTATCTAGAGAAATAATAGAAGCAACAGCAACGGTATATATAGTGTACTATTGATCAACAGCCAACCACTCAACGACGCTTCTTCCTCCGGGCGAAATGCTGTGCAGGTATAGATTATTATGTACCGGTTTAGTATATACAAAAGGGGCTAAATAGGCAACTCGTGCGCTGCTCTACTTAGTGCATCGTATAGGGTGATATTTCTCCTTGGCTTGTTTACTAGCTGGGATTTATTCAGCATTAGGACAGGGCCGAACAGCGAAATATTATCGACGTTTGGACATGCGAGGTGGGAAGAGAACTGGCAGGATGTTGAACAAGACACTTTTTGTGTTCGATTTAACACGTTTGTGTGTCTGTATCTTAGGTTTGCTGCACACTGTATATAGCTCTAGGTCGTTGTCCGTTGAACTCCTCATCATCTTTTCCCATGTTGCACAAGAACAACAATAGCAACCAACAACTTCAATGATGATGCACTTTTTCTACCATTTTCTTTTATCTTGTTTGTGTTTGTTTTTTTTGCGGGAGGAGTTTGTCAAGTGCCCAAACAGAGAGGCAGCCATATATACACACATCTAGCCTGTCAGCGTAGCCTGTAGCTATCGAATGGTCAAGAGCTGCGACGGTCTCCCCACATCAGAGTGAAGCTTCTGCTGGTTCTGTCATTTCATTTATCGGCGACCAAAGAAGAAACTTTTATTTTATCTTTTTCCCCGTTTGTTTCGAGGATCTTTTTACGCAATGTGTGAAGCCAAAAAGAAGATGGAGAAAAGAAATTCATGTTAAAGGAAAAAATGCAATAATCTTCTAAGGATAGCTTATTGACCACTCGAAAGAACGGGAGAGAAAGACGGTTATCTTCTAACAAACTATTACACTATTGTGCAGTGTAGTAGCGTAGGAGTTAACATCTACCCAGAAAACAACCTATCAGACTCTTTCACCTTTCTTCTTCTAGTTTTGACTCGTTAAGTTACACACCGCAAAAGTGTTTGCAGTTTTGTATTCCTGGTCAGCTATGATTTAGAGTAGTAGTATTGAACACTCTATACGTCCTGCCATATCACTACTTAGACAGATTAGGCCGCGGGTCGGGATTTTGTCCTTGTTGTTTTCTAGTGGGTAGTCGCGATAGGTTTTCACTGTACTCATCTCATTCCAAGCGAATCAAAATTCGTTAGTCTCTTTTTACTTTTGTTTTGGTTTTTTTTTTGTTTTGAGAGAAAAACACACCCACCCATCCTAGTACTTATACACACGGTGTTTGTAATAAGACGACGCAAAAAAGGAACCGCACGCAACAACAGACCAACAGTATTTTAGGGGGTGTATAAAGGGGAACTGTAGTATCTTTATTTAAATCCTGAGAAGACACACAAAACAGACTCGAATATATAACGAGGTATAGGGTGGGGGGGGGGAGGTGTGTAGTTATGTTTATTGAGGTTGCGTTGGCTGCTAGTTTCTTTGGTCACCCAAAGGTTGTGACTTTGTCATGAGAGAAACACGCAAACCCAATTTTATTTGTATATATATCTGGCGTTCATATACGTAATATGTTGTGCGTATTGTGGAGAGCTGAGTGTTGCGTTGTGAGGCTTCTTCCTTATTTGCCTCAAGTCGTAAATATTGAGGAAGACATTGTCGTTGTTGGTGTTGTAAAGAAAAAAGTACGAACCAAGAAAAGAAACAAATCTCAGATATGATTTGCGTGAGGTGATGTGGTACGCCCCAAATGAGATCCTCAGACGGAATACCTGCATTGTCGAGCTTGTTCACACGTGTGGAAAAAATGAGCTCATCAATTGACAGATTTCTCTTCCACAGCAAAAGTGGTAGGATTGAGAGTGTATCATTGGCCGGTCAATATGACGAGTAAAAAACAAACAAATAGTTTTGTTTACCAAGGATCGATTCTCTATATACATATGTTGTATGAATAGTATTATATTTATAAGCTTCTTATTAGATGTATGTTTCTTTAGAGCAGCCAAACACAGGTGAACTCCTGCACGGAACTCATCGTCTGGACCCGTTGTCCTTCTAATTGTATTTGAACGAAATGAGATTTTGACGACTTGACTTGAATGAACTTTGCCCGACGATGTTCTTAATATTTGTTTCTTCTCAACTTTCGGCGCTTAAGCCTGGTCAAGTTTCATATTTGAAATAGAGTTAGACTCGCGGAGGAAGTTCAAGCTTAATAAGAATGATGGCATAGTTTTCTATACGTCTAGGGGAGTTTAGTTTTGATGCGTTTCTTGTGGCCGGGGTAGCCTGTACGTTCATCAACGCTATTTTACTACATGGGCAATTTCCGGTGAAAGGTCATCCGCAGTCAGCAGACTTGTCAATTTCAGTGACGAGAAATGCGTCCCATAGCTGTATTGTTTGGTTGTTTGCTGGCCGGTTCTCCCAGTCAATGATTTTCCGTCGACGACGGAAGTAGTAGACCTTTAATTTACTATTAAAAATTTAGTTCGTAAGGGTTTGCAGCCAGTGCCCCTGTCATGTGCATTTTTACCCACATTCATTATATACAATGTGTGCGAATGTGTAGATGCATCCATCTTGTATTAGTTGAGAACTTGAGATTATTGAATTTGGTGTCGGACAGAGTCACACGGTCGTTGGGACGGTCGCCAAAGCAACCGGCATTTGCTTTTGAAGAAGAAAAGCGCATCGTCAATAATCATTTATATTTTATGCATTGGGAATTCTTTTCCTGTTTGGTCCTTCGTCGTCGGGATATTGTTGGCTATCATCGACACAAGCACAATAACAAGAAAGAAATCCCCTAACCGAAGTCGCATCATATTCTGGTTTCTATTTGGTTGGAAATTCGTTGAATTGCTTTGCCGTCATGGCAACTGTGACTTGTCGGACAAGTTGTGACCGTCGTTGGAAGACGCAGTTTATGTTGTACAACGTAGCAGCCGTCATAATAATAGTCCGTAATAGTCATGGTAGCAGTAGTTGCATATTTCATACCTATACGCCCTGCATAAAATGTCTGTCTAAAAACAGAAAACGCCTTTCTATAGTTTTTCTATAAAGCTGAACGGTGGGAGCACTAGAGCAGCCGCACAAAATAAAATAAAAATAAAAATGGATATGGTTCTTCTACTCTGTGGCTGTTGTTCGATGTCAAGATAACCAGTTTCTCTTTCTCTCTCTTTTTTTTCGATTAAAACCAAGTAGATAAACTAACGGCTGCGCACCAGCCATTATGCGTACTATATTTGTATTCCCAGTTTCATTTTTACATGTATAAACAACACATTAAGTAAGTGTATATACAGAACTGCTATTATACATATATAAATGTATGTGTGTGTGTGTTTAATGTGCGGTACCATCGCGGAGTTATAGCGTTGGATGATGTATGGATCGGTTTTTTTAGCCCTTCTAACGTTGTTTGTACACACAATAATCTTCGACGTAGATACGTACGAATGGAAATATATCTATACTTACAGGCATTTGGTGTACATTTGCTTTGGAGTGGTGTGTGTGTGTGTGTTAATACATAATATACAAGACGGCTTGTATATAACACATGGATTGCCCTAAGACGATGGCTATTAATCATGGCTCTATTGGAGTTTTGGACGCGGGGAGAAATATCGTGTGACGGTGATTACATGTTGGCCAATTCGTTATGATACAGTTCGCCCCCGCGTATCACGCCCTTTTATACAAATAAATATATTGCTTTACATGTTCTCTCCTCTCTTTCTCTATGGGACGTGGATATAAGCTGCCGTGTAATAGTAGACTTCTTGGTCTTATACGATAGGATGTGTATACACGCACTCACGGAGGTACCAGCTATAGGTACCGCTCAACTGTCAGCGCCAAAAGGGACGACGGGAACGTCGTCCTCCTTGTCTTGGGCTCGTCAATTATGAACTGAGCTCTATACACGCGTTCCATTTTATAACGACGTCGGCTCTCTCTCTCTCTCTCTCTGCTCCAATTAAACACCAACCTAACCCGCTAGCACCACCCGCCTCCCTCATCCACACTTTATTCACCACACTTCAGTTAATCTTATGAAATTTCCTCGTCTTCTTAATTGTCGTTCGTCCCGTTTGTTCGTTCGTTCTTTCGCCGTTGCCCTTATATAGATCCATCGCCATTAGTTACGATATGCAATGATGATGTATTCATTCTTCTTCGTTCAAATGAATGAAATCTCATTGAGTTGAATTTTATTTATAACTTTTATTCTGGCATGTCGAGTTTGAAAGACTTTTTGCTTTTATTTTGTTGATTTTATTTGCAACGTTTCGCAGGAACTCTCTGATGGCGATACGGCGCAAGTCTTTCATTTTTCCGGTATCCCGTTGCGTAAGCTTGTTTCCATTTTGAGGCATATAGTATACATGGTTTAGTTGTTCCCAGATATAACATCGGAATCCGTGGCTTGCAGGAAAGAAAAGGAACTCGGTAACAAATTCGATTATTGTTCTACTCCTCTTATTTGCGAAGGAGATACGAAAACAAAGAAAGTCGATACGTAATCCGTTTTTCTTCTTCTCGTGCAGATGATTATCTAAACTAAAATGTTTGGTTCCAACAGTGTAACGTGTCTCTCTCTCTCCCTCCGAACAGGGAAAGTTTGGCTCGCGCAACTCGATCGAATCGTAAATTTCACATTGATACATCATCTCCAATCCGTTGGAGAGAAAGATGCATCATCGTTATTTGATGATTTTCTTTCGCTTGAAATCGATCCTGTTGCGCTACTTGATTCTGCGTACTCGATGCTCCTGTGTGTACATCGTATTTGAACTTGTTTGTAAGATTAATGATGTCATGTACGTACATCAACCCTTTTCTACGGGGAAAAATGACGAATTGAACTTGTTGATTGTGGAATCGATTCATCGATCGATTGATTATCCCCCCCCTCTCCCCCCCCCCCCCAATAACAAAGTAGTTTTTTTTTTGTCGAGAAATGAGATGTCGAAAGCAACGCAATCACTTTATCGTTTGTTGCGCACTGTGCTCCCATTCTAATCCTATATGATTATTTAAAAAAAAAATAATAATAATAATGTCGAGTAATAAAAATCACGAAAAACCGGATAAGATTTGCATTCGATTGCTGTCATTCGTTCCCCCCTTGGTTGAATAATTTCGTTCGTACTGCAGTCCGCTCTTGAAACGTTTTCCCTCCTTGACGTTTTATTTGTCCTGGAAGAGCAGTGAATCATGTGATGATGGTGTGTAGTTCTTTTGATGCAAATCGTAACATATGACAGACAAAGGAAGGAAGAAAACTGTTGAAGATATGGAGAATTTGAGACAAAAAAATAATACATCATCGCGATAGTAAAAAGCCTTTTATTTTACGCGTAATAAATATTAAGCTTGCGATAAACAGTCATTGGATGATGTAACATCTCATTGCACTTTTTTTGTTTAATTTTGTCAAAGTTTTTCTTATTCCGATTTAATTTTTATGGGCCTTGGCTTTGTTTAACTGACTAATGCGTCAAGGCAGAAGGGGGAAAAAAGGTGCCAAACAAAAAATAAGTTTGCCTACAAAAGAAATAAATTAAACAATGAATTCAAATTGATGAAAAGACGAGCGAAAACTTTCAATGTAAATAGATGCAAAGGAAGAAGAAGCAATTGCGTAAAAAATTTTTTATTTCAGGACTGGTAGGTTTTTGTTCGCCGTATATCTCGTCTTCCCGTGTATTTCGCTAATAAGGAGAACACGTGACGGACGTGATATTTATAACTAGTTGAGAAACTGACGAGAAAGACTCTGAAAAAACTGACGCAATTATTATGCAAAACGAAAAAGTTAAGATTCACAAGTTCACAAAAGACGCACACACATGGGATCACCAAATTTGGCATCTTTTCTTCTTTGAAAAGATAATTCGATTAAAGTTGATATTTATCGACTCAGCCGAATATTTACAGAATCTGAACGTGACGTGTTGAATAAAGGTTGATACGGCTCCTAATAAATTCACAGTTTCCCGATTTAGTAGTTTCTGGATTTAGTTTGTTTTTATGCATGTCATACATATCCCGTTTTTACAAGGCAATGGCTGTCGTTTATCTGTTGGCTATCATCGAGACTCGTCTCCTCAAAGTAAAAAAACTTTCGGTTTACAATGATTGAATGGGTTCGTCCTTGTCCTTGTACTATTACAAGAGTTTAGAGCCCACAAGGGACTAGTAGTGAACCCTTACGATTATTATTTGTGTCCCCCCTCCCCCAAGGGTTACACGCTGGACAAAAATAATAACAGTAAAAAAAAATAAGAAGAGAGTCAATTGGCCAATAGATCCTAGCCAATTTTTTGTAACCAAACAACTCGCCATTGTACATCTATAAAACTTTACGTACACATAGGATAGAGAAATGTGTAAGGAGAGTAGGCCGGTTAGACGGACCCAAATATATGAGCGTCGTTTCGCAAACTGAGCCGCAACACGATTTTGCGGGTACTATTTATACTTATATAAAATATATCAGGATGGAATAAGAGGCGAGTTTTCTTTTGTTGCGTGCCGAAAAGGACATTTTGTGTCTGCTCTAGTCCCGGCTGAGCGTGCGGGACCGTTGCTCCGGCAAATGGATTCATCATTGCCTTTACTCAACAGGGTATATTCAGGCTACATGGTTACATAGCCGAATGAGATCAAAACCCATCTTACGGTATATACTGGTTTAAAACACGCTCCAGCTCGTTTCGGCCAGTTCTCTGTTTTATGTGTAGAGCGAACGGCCCAGCAGCGATCCGACTATATCTCTCCCCTCAAACTATTGTCTAACATTCACATCTACAAAAGGATTTTGAACACACACACACGAAACTGTTCACTTTGAAACTATCCTCTTTCTCTCTCTCTCTCTCTCTCTGCGATGTGTTTTGTCTGGTATCATCGAGTCAGATTCCGACGTATTCCGTTCAATAATAGTTTCCTGTCAAATTTCGTTTTTATTTAAACTGTTAAGTTCTCTTGTTGTTGTATTTACAATATAGAAATGCCCTTCTTCTCGCTGCTGTCTGTGCCAATGTGTAATGAACCTCTTGCGTTCAGACGGGGAAAATAAGGGGCCTGTGCAAAGGTAGAAGAAAGAACTGGATGTATATAGGGAGGTAGTAGTATAAAGAACACGGAAAGAACAAACAGAGTTGCGCTCAATGGAGCGGTGGGCGCATTAACTTTCTTTCTTTCAACGAGATGGGTGGTCCTATATCGTGCGGCCCAAAGGAGAGGGGAAAAGGCAAGAAGATGAAGAAAATAATATATAACCAATACGTGTGAGGCTGCCTCAGATCCTTTTCGTTCTGGCGATCGATATCGTTCCTGGAGCCTATTATACACTAACAATAAAGCCTTCCTATAGTACGAATATACTCCACCGATGTTTTCTTCTTGTTGTTTGTGAACACACAAGCCGAAAAATATTTCCTATACGCTGCTCCTTGGCGCTGCTGATAATGTTTAAGTTGACCGCAATTTCCGTACACCTCGGAAATGGGAAACGAGATCTTAATCGGCTTAGACTTGGAAATAAGCCCACCAGCACACCAGTCGATCCACCACATCACCGTCGTCTTCCTCTCATTATCTGCGCGGTTTCATAGTAATAAAAAGTCGAAAGAAGTCTTTTTTTTCTTTCCAGGCAAGTGGGATTATTATAGGAGGAGAACAAAAGAAAATTTGTAACATTTAAACAACTGACTACTACTACTCAAATCTATAATATAACATTTATCTTTTTTTTGTCTTTTTTTTTACTTTTGCAACGACGATGGTGTTGGGAATAGGTAGATGATTGTGTACATGCATTTATTCAGCACCTAGCTGCCGTAAGCCTATTTTGGTTGAGTTTCCTTCGTGATATGAAATGCAAAGTATCTTGCGGATCATTTATCGTCTCTCTCCCTCTCCTCTCTTGTGGGATGTATTATATATGTATCAGTCATGTCCTTATCTATTCATTCAAACAGAGACTAAGACATGACAAAAGAGTTTCTCAGTCCCTCTCTATATATAGCCCTTGAAACTGAATAAAGAGTCGTGCGGAGGCCCAAAAGTCCCTTGGTGACCGTATCAATTTTACACATCGCCGTGTAATAATCAGATAAAGATGAACTATCTGCCAGCGATGCACGCACGTAGTACGTAATATATAGATGAGTTCTTAGTAATTAATACAAAAAGAGTTTTTTTTCACCGACGTCATCTTTTTAGACATGTATACGTGGGTTAGTCGGGTAAAAAAAGGGGGATGGATCTAAGCAGTGATATAGAGGAGGCATTGTGGAGCAGTGAGAAATGAAGAGGTAAGCACATATCAAGAAATAAATAAGAAGAAGGGAAACGGCCAAACTGGGATCCACCATGGCATATAGAACGAAAAGGATCCGAGCGAAATGTGATTGCCATAACCGCCCCTGCCCCCTCGGTGTTTTATTAAAGAGTACATGAGCATCAGAAGACACACACAACGAAAAGACACAAGTCTCTGGAGAATTTTTGAAGGCTCTCGGCTTTTTGGTGCTAAAAGCTTTTTCTCTCTTTTCTCATTGTTCCACGTCTTAAGTCTCTCATAATCTCTCTCCTCTTTCACTCTTATCCTGCATAGGCTACTACCATATAGAGAGTGTACCGCTATATAGTCGAGGAGAAGTAAAACTTTGAAACGACGTAGGAAAACGGTCTAGTAGTACATGTACGACTGTATATTGTGATGTCGCTGATGCTCATTCAAATGAAATGAGACATTTTCTCATTAGCTTAGAGAGAGAGGAGAGAGATGGACCTTCATCCACTATGCTGAGAGGCAAGAGGCTTGCGAATTAAGAACAATGGGATAGTCAGCTAGTAGTCTCTTATACACTCTGTGTGCTGCCTTTTGAGGGGGGGGGGTTTCTTATGTTTCTGGCTTTCAAATGTCGGTTGGGGCCTTTTTCGGTTAATTTTTGTTTCATGACGACGAGGAAAAGAGAAATGAGCTGATATGTACGGCGACGAGCAACCGGGAGAAAGGAGTAAAAGAGACTCAATGTTTCAAGATCTGTTATCATAGTGCAAACGACGGTATAAGTGAAACTGTCCTCGAGGACCTTTGAATGATAGATATGTATTCTACCCAGCTTTTGTTCTTTTTTGCTCGTTTCGTTCTTGTTGATTTGGATTTGATTGCCAAGTCTGACAACATTTGTTTTGTTTTCTGTTGAAAGAAACTGTGAAATTCAAACGTTTGACCTTTCATTTCCTTTGAAATGACAAACAACACGTATAGCTATCTAAAGTTGTTGTTGGTTGTTCTTCTTGTTGTTTCTTAAAGCTCTTTGAAAGGGAAGTGAAAAATCTTGAAAAGTTGCATGTACCACACTTTGGATTTGTTTGCGCTCCGCTTGCTCTATCCTATAGTGTTAAAAAGAGGTCCAGACTATAAAATAGCTCCCCGCTTTCTATACACAGAGTACATAGATAGTGTTGGTCTTTATACATCCGTGGATCTTCTCTCCGCATCCATTTATTATCTCGACTTGATGGATATAAGAAACAATCCTCCACTTCAGAATAATCTAACGGCACTGCTCGAAGAAAATAAAAAAACATCAACTCGTTTTCGTTCTTGCTGTGGCTCCTGGCAATCGTCCACCGTTTGAACTGCCAAAAAAAACCCAAACATCCAAATCCAGTTGGATTTATGTGTACAGCACGAGGAGTATATAGCGCCAACGTCAGCTACTTCCATTTTTATTATAACGATTGAATTATGTTGGTGTAATTTTACGTTTACATAGTATCCGCAGCAGCCAAATGGGTACAACGTGATGGCAATAATAACTGAAATGAAGACTAGACTAGCATCAGTAAAATGCAATACACAATGGGAAAGGGATCTTCAAAGCTAATATCCATCGGAAGAGGATATCCGCTGTTGCGCAGTCTATATAAGCAATCACGACTCGATTCTTGGATATATTTCTAGATGGTATATGGACACGATATATATAATATATGAATCATTTCATCATGATGGATAGAGATAGATGGCAAAAGGAGACGGACAAAAAAAGGGGAGAGCAGCATCCGTCCAGCCATCGTTGGTTGGGTAAAAAGGGCAGCAGGTGGTTGTCATGGATATTATGGCTATTATGCCACTGAAAGAAGAAAAAGAAAGAAATGCGAAAGGGATTCATTTTTTTATTTGGATGGACGAAGAGACAGAACATGTAAGGACATTAGAGAAATGCGCATATTTACCATTTTCAACCATTACTTATGTAGATAACAAAGATCTCTTTTTTTTAATAACAAGCTACTAGCGACTTTATAGAAAGAAAGGATTACGAAATCGATAAATCTCTCTCCCCCCCATATTTATTTTGTTGTCTAACATTTTGGGTTGATGGAAAGACGGTCGTCTGACAAACAAGAAAAGTGGATTCAATTTTTAAAAAGGAAAAAAGAAAATATCATTTAATATTTTTAAAAAGAGCCTGTTAGATATAACTAGATCCTTTTATCATTTTTCCACAAAGATAAAAGAGAAAAAAAACAACAACCGATCGTGTCCAGCGGGCCGCTCAACACCCACGCCGATAAACTATAGATCTTGTGTATGTATTATGAACTGTTAAAAAGATATATATTGTATAGACTGGTATAGAACGAGTACCAGTGAAATACAGTATATACTATATCCCCCGTGTTTCGTCCTCGTTTCTCTCTCTGGCGCATTTCGTGAAAAAGCAATCAGCTTAGTGGCAGGAAAAAACAGTCGAGAAAAAGAGGAAAACAAAAAAAAATACGGAAGGATCTTTTTCTTTTTTTCCTGACATTCCCCTCCGTTGCATCAACGCCAACTCGACGGAATTGGATGCGGGGAACAACACAGAGATAGATAAAGAGGAGCACAGCAACGCAAAGTTCAATCTGATTCGCTTATTTAGTGCATTTACCCGTCTCAACGCAAAGGAACGGGAGGGAGCGTGTCGGTTCCTACAGCAGCAGCAGACAGGCGTATAAAACAATGAATATCTATTGAAGCGTTTGACGCGATTCGAAGGTGGCAATATAGCAATGCGCCATTCCCGCCTCCGGACAAACTGACAAACTTCTTCCTTTCTTTCCCCCCTTTTTTTTCATTCTTTCTTCCAGTTGTCAGGGTGACACGTTTACTATTACATTCAATGCGGATGCTGTAGACACACACACCTATACTCTCAGTCTTGGGACTTTGTGGCTCCTCTAACGTCACCACTCGGAAATTGTGCAGACGATGATGAAAGATCTATGAAACCAGATATTTTCTACACGTTCCCTATTGGCCCAATTAAAGATAAAGAGACTGGCGACTGTATGTGGTCACTCAATTTAAGCTGCAGCAGTTGAATCGGTCTGAACACGTTCATAATGGGTATATAGTAGTTCACGTTCATATGGGGCTTTTATATAGTAGCTACTACGGTTACAATATATTTATATGTACAGCAACTCTCCAACTTATGTACCGCTGCAAGTTGCGTATATAGATTAAGGACCGAGCGACCTACAGGTAACATGAGCCAGACGACATCCTAGCTATGTATACGGCAGTACACGTAGAGTAGTACCGGTATCATGTTTACATTATTATGATGTCAGTTTCTCCTCTTTGTGTGTGTGTGCAAATATTCCTCAACTTCCATCTCTGGTGCGCTCACAACAACAGTGGAGTCTAAACGACATGGTCACCAATATGTTAGACATGTCTATTACGTGTGATGTATTTTGAATAATTGACGTCACGTAAACAGCACTGGAGAGGAGCCAGAGGCCTTGTCGTCATTTGAATTTGAATAACCGAGAATGAACGTTGCCACCGATGATGCTCTTTCATATCGAAGCAGATATATCCACAGGGCCATTGGGTTCCGGGTAAACTTGATGGTATATTTATAGCTGGAATATTATTATTTACTTTGATCGCCCTAAATAAAAAGTGTATTCGTATAAAAAGATCAAAACGAGTCTGATGCGAATAGGAGAAAAAGAAGATACTGAATAGAACACAAATTTGGGAGAGCGGACTGTGTATGCGCATGAAAGTTCCAGTGTAATATTGCGCGGTTGGATGAGTTCAAGTGGCTAATATGAGGCCGCTCAGTGTGGTCCTGGACAATGTCCGTTGGCCGGCAAACTCCGTTTCTGATGGCAAAATAGAACGAATGTTCATTGCACTCGTGTACCCGCTGTATTTACACACATTTCTTTGTGTGTGTGTATGTAATGAACGAGTTTGGGAGCACTCAGCCTGAACCTTTTTGCACTTGTCTTGTGTATCAAGTGTTTGTAGTTTCTGTGAGAGAAAAATAGAAAAGAGAACCAAAAGAAGGGAATAATCGATAACACCTCGAACGTTTTCTAACATACATAAGGAAAAATGAAAGCCGGCCCTTGTTTGTATATAAATAATAAAGTAAGCTTTCCATTTAAAAAGATTAAAAACCTGTTTAGTCTGCCCGTATCGTCTTTTCTTTTTCTTTATTTTTTTGGCGACAGCACACAAACAACCGAGACGCGGTTATTAGTTGAGTTGTTGCTGGCAAATTCCCTGAGCGTCATAACCGACTCTTTGCCGCATCACAGCCCATTACCGCAGCAACCAGCACTTTGCCTCATCCTCTTGCTGCTGCTTTGCCCATTGCCCAACTCGATCGTCCGCTAAACTAAAGTATCAAGTTCCAATGTCGCCCATGCATCAAACGGGGAATGTTATATACACTCTTTCTTCTACTACTATACTCTTTGACGTCATTTCTCTCTGGTTATCCACACTGCTACTGTGCCCGTCCATTAAGAGAAAGGAGAAGCGGTGACGGTATTAGAAAGTAGAGGAATTGTATTAAGCGGAGCGAGAGAGAGAAAGAGATTGGGGGGGGGGGGAAGAATCAGGCCCAGTTTGCCGGGTTTTAAGCTGGACAAAATAGCGGGAGCAGACGGCCGAGCTCCCACGCAACCATCTGTCACACTTGCATGAGAGCCGTGTCTATATGGTGGAGGCTCACCAAAGTCCTGCACAGTTGCCAAATTTCAGATGAAACCAAAATCAGTGGTTTGGGGGGACGTCGCGGGCTCTAGATTCCCGCACGCACCAGTCCGCTCCGTCAAACACACTCCGGGAATTGTGTGCAACAACCCCGTCAGCAATGCCGGTTGTCTCTTCTATGTATTTGTACGTGTGTTTGTTTGTTAGCTCTCTCTTGTTGTTTGCAAAACAAACAAACAAGGAAAGACATAAGAGCTGGAGAAATTCAAAACGTCAAGCTGATGCTCTTGCATGTTTATCCTCTCTTGCTCTCCTTTTGCCCTGGCAGTTTCTTTCCCTTGGGGAAGTGTCCAGGAACTAGTGGCACAAGTCCACTTCCCAGTTTGCACAGGATGTTGGACGACTTCTTAGTGATGATCAAGTCCCCCCCTCCCAAATTTGAAGCTTGATAAATGGATCAATGAATCAATTTGACGCCTATATATGAGTTGCCTTCTGCATGGACCTCCCCATGTATAGCAAAGTTTCACCCTCTGGTTGCTGCTGCTGGCCTTTTTTATATTTCTTTTCCACCCAAAAAAAAAAACTTCTGAGCTGGTTGGCTGATGATGAACCGACTTTGGGGGTCGTCTAGATGTTGCCCATGTCGTCCCTCTTGGGTTCCTGTCAAGTCTTTGACCGTATTACGCAGCATCTGCGATAGACTATACTGTAAGGCAAACGTGATGCAATCAACATCAACTGTTGTCCCATTGGACTTTCTCTCTCTCTTAGCTCTCGGCGGGCACGGCGTCTTATACTCCCACATCCCTTTCCACATCCTTCACCGGCCACAGCACGTCCATTTCCTTTTTTTCGTTTCCTTCACTAATTCTTATATTTCTTTTTCTCTCACTATATATCTCTTTTCTTATATATATATATCTGTGTATTATTATTATTATTATAATATATTTTCAAGCTGTAATATACCATCCTGTTTCTTGTAGAACGTCCGGTCGTACACTGCAGCGCACTTCCTGCTGGGTGTATATATACATCTTATATAGTATATAAATCCTCCGTTATACGTGTACCTCTAATAACGCACCGGAAGAACCGAATGGAACTTAAAAAAAAACCTGTAGCCAAAATATTTAAGAAATATAAAAAATTACAAATAAACGTGCAATAAATTTTGCCAAATCGGCTCATCCGTAATAGATTAAATATATATATAGACTACCCTTATATAAATTTGATCATTTGTTACTTTAATAAGATCATCTTAGATTTATGGATCTTGAACACTTAATTTTATCGTTTATTTCATTTCTTTTCTCTCTGATTTGTAGACACGACAGAAGTTATAGCTTTGGTCAGAGGCGTGGCCGAACTACCTTGCGATGTGACCACTCCCGATCCTGAGGATCCCGTTCGACTGGTTTTGTGGTACCGCTCCGATTCGTCGACGCCAATCTACAGGTAGTCTACTTATTTCTCGCACATTATGTTGGAATCTATGGGTATGGGGTCCTTCTCTAAATGTTCAGCGTTTATAAATGGCTATTGATACTTTTCGAGTCGATATGCGAATATTGCTAGGAGCTATAGGCAGTGTATGAGCCCTAAGATCAAAGTAGATTGAATTACATTGAGAAACTATGCATACACAACCACAAGCTCCTTACGTCAACTTTTTCAAAGAGCTGCTGCTGTCAGCAGCAACCTAGACGTCTATCATCTTAAGCAAATATTTGAAAAGGTTAAAAATTCTTTAAAATGGCGGTCTTGCGTATTCATTTCTACTGATCCGTCTCAAATCTTGTAATGATAATTTAATAAAGGTGATGTAAAATTTAAAATTCCAACAACAAAAAACAGACTTTGATGTTGCGGGAATGTTGTTTGCGTTTTCTTTCTCAACGATAAAGTTCTTCTTCTTTCCCTTTTCGTTGGCTTGGCTTTCTCCTGAATATATACTTGTACAAAATAAGATGAAGACCCGAAAAAGCGTTACGGTATATTGTCAATATTGAAACACTGTGCGGGCTTAATTTTTTTTTTTTTTTTGTAAATAAAGAGGACCCAAAAATAGGAAATTTATAGAAGAGATGAGACAATCCGTCCGTTCAGTTTTGTTGCCGTTGAAGAACGATGCCCTTCTGTTGGCCTCTATATGTACAGGGCACTTGAATGATGGCCGCTTTATGACAAACAAACGAGAAAAATGTTGATAACACTTTATTCCTTTTCTTTCCTATATAGAGAAAAAAAGAAAGACAGAAGCCGTTTGAGGGTATATAGCATCCGGTGCGTTTTAGTTTTGTCGAACTAGGCAACTGGCAGTGGCAGCAGATTGCCAGTTTTTCGCTAGCGCAACGCGGCTCTCGTGTGTCTGTGTGTGTGTTCATATGAAACATCGGGACACATAGAGCCAAAACTAAACAGAAGACGGAAATCAATAATAATATGCTGCTGGTCCTCTCCTTTCTCTCGTATCTCCATACAGAGTTGTACACACACGCAGAAAGCTCAGTAGGCTACGCAAAGAATAAGCGCCGTGAGTGTGAACTTCTTCGGGACGTACATATATTTCTCTTACTTTGAAGAAAAATGGCACCCAGAAAAAGTCTATAGCTCAAAGAGGGTTGAACACGTCATGAGGAGACCCCATCTTTTTGTGTGTGTTTCTTTTTTCCCCCGTCATTCGACCAACTTTTTTTGGAGTTATGTATAGTTTTTTTTTGAAAAATTATTATTTATTGGTGTGAATGAAATTTTTGAATTTAGTAATGAAGATAACGATGATTGAATTCTTTCGTTTCTGGCTGTGTGTTATGTGTGTGTGTGTGTGTATTAATGAAATAAGGTAAAACACAATTTCGTGTGTTTTGGAGCTGAGTTAGTGGTAAATAGTCGAGCCAGGCAGCAAGTGGAGAATGTGCTGCTTTAACAATCGAGAAACAATTGAATTACCATCACTCGCGTGCAGCCAACCGCACAAGCCGCGCCCCATCGTGAATTGTTGGGGGGGTGGCGGGAGGACTCGCAAACGTAACCGTCTTTTGATCATTTTGTTTCATTTCGTTCGCCATGTGTAACAGTAACGAATGAGTCGACAAAATCGAATTTTCGCAAAATGGCAGTCAAACAACCCTACATAGTCATTTGCCGATAATTTATGGACAGAATCAAAAAGCCCATCCATCAAAGACCTCCCCTATTTTCCAAAATAAATAGAAAGAAGACGGAAATTCTCATTTGTCTCGTTTTTTCTTTCATCTTTCTATTTTATTTTTAAACTCTTTTTTTTTTTACTTGACAAATTTGCATGGCATTATTATTGAAATGTTATGTAGAAAGATGGTGGATGCTTTAGGCGACGTGCAGTATATGGCTCTTTTGAATGTTTACATATCGGTGGAGACGGAAAGATGAGAGCGAGGGCCGCGTCATTACATAATACTATGCACGCCGAGAGTTCGTTGTAGCGCGAATGTCGGGCGACACACTGGGCCATTAATCAACATTGAGAAACGGTCTGAGTGGTTTGTAAAGGATTGGTCGGACGCCCGCAGGGTTCATTGTGCAAGAGAAGAGATTAAGGCTTTATACTCTGTTGGGAGACGGCTCAAGTTCTATTCTATACGTCATAGCAAAGGAGAGAGATCGGCAAAACATCATCATCATCGGTTGTGTATCTATGAAAATTGATTTAATATTTTCGAAAATTTCGTGAGGAAAGTTTGCAAATGTAGTTGTTGTTTTTTTTTTTTTTTTTAATCTTCTTCCTAAAGGAACCCCGAGGTTCTCTCTTTGAACTGGGTGCGCTTTTTACTCGTAACTTTTCTCAGTTAGATATAGCACAGGCGGTATGAGACCCACGCCAAAGAAAGTCATTGCGCTCGCCTTGGAACATCTCTCCAATAACACGGAAAAAAGTGGCCTCAGGTGCCATCATTATACAACATGCTCGTTACTCGACTGTCGGTCTTTGGTGTTGTACCGTAGTATACAACTTTGATGAACCTTTCTCATCTATTTCCATCTTTCTCTCTCTTTGACTGGCGACTGAACTTGAAACTTATCCAACTGAACTTGTTTGACTATTGAACTTTCGACGTGTGGATGCGTTCATCATTTATAGGATGCGCAGTTCAAGTACTTTCGGTTAGTACAACACGATGTTGGCAAGAGTCAAATGTCACCGTTTGTCTGACGATTCAACAGCCGGCAATCGTCGTACAACTGCCGCTGTTTTCTTAATGAGTCACTGGAAATATCTAAAGTTGATGGAAATATAATTGAAAGTACACTCTCCCCCACTCCCCGTTGAGTCAACAAAAACCAAACAGCATTTTCTGTTATGGGACGCAGTTAGTTCACATGCAAAAAAAACTGTAGGCGGGACATAGATGAGAATATGATCCCAGATGTGAATTGAGAACATCTGATAAATTCATCATCAGGAATGTTTTTAGTTGCTGGCAAAGGATTTCAATGACGAAAAAAATAAATAAATAAAAAATGATATCCCGCTCTTTGGAGACGCAGTTTCGTTACGTTAGCGAATATTGTAGAACTGCAGTTTATAGATGCTGTTTGATTTCGTGTGTAGCGGGAAAAGTAGACATTTTCAAAGTTGTGCCACGTCCAATAACGTCGTCAGCGTGTGTCCAATCAGCGCATTTTTCACGTTGCTAGACGATGCAAAATGGGATGGAATGAAGCGAGAATATTATCACAAGAGACAGAAACGCAAATTAAATTTCTTTGGGTTCATTCACATTCACCGGCCTTTTATGTGTGGTGTATATATTCAGTTACATTTTATTAATATCTATAGAATTTGCATCTTTCTAAAAAAAAAAAAAATAAGAGAACCATTTTTTTCCCCATCTCTAAGAGGATTTAAACAAAAAAGACGAATAGTCTTCTGCATCATACACATACAGCTGTAATACTGGAATTAAGGAGCGTGATATGCGGCAGGCTGGAAAACGACGAGTTCTGGGGAAAGGGGGGCGGGGGAAGGGGAATATTAAAGAAATTCCTTTTGGGGACTGTGTGCTCCCCAAAAAAGAAGAAGAAAAATAAAAAGAAATAATAATTTTGTCGCATTTCCTTTTGCCACACTGACTGCTGGCTGCTGCCACATACGTGAATATTCGAGGGCGTGGTGTGCGTGCCTCTGTGTGTGTCGAAGAATAATCTCAAGATTTTCATTTTGGCGATGCCAAAATGCCGACGAGTCTTTCCTCGTTCTGTCCAATCCGCTGGATTTGTAACATGTAAATATCAGCACAGCGGCGGCACGACACAGCAGCGTATACGCTATATACTATAGGCCGTTTAGACTCGACAGTATTAAAGTCGTTTAGTGTGTACGTGTGTGTTTGTGTGTATACGAAAAGCTGATTTGTTTCAGCATATATTGAATTTTTCACGAAATAGTTTGATACGACATTGTCGTTTTAGACTTGTTTTTGTTGTCCGTCCATTCCTTATTCTGTACGTAGAATTTATTTATTTTTTTAAAATTCATACCAGTTTGTTTTGCTTTTGCGGACGCTTCTAATATCAGAATACATCGAAATATGTTGAAGCTATTGAATCAATAAATCAAACATGCCCTTTAGATACTACTGTTTAGCAGCCAGGATCAGCTGTTCTGGCTCTATCCTTTTTGGAAGCTTCTTCTCTTCGTGCTGTCAGAGTAACGTAATGCCTATATTCAGTCGTAATCACATGTGAATTGTGAAATTCTACAGAGTACAGTGCCTGTTTAAGTGTTTAGATCTATTCGAGTTTTATCACTCATAAAGGTATATAATAATTTTAATAAAATAGCAATTCAATCAGTCACGTCTATAAGGCGTTGACAACATGTGTGTGTAATGTGCTTATATATACATATATCGTTTGTTAAGAAAAAAAAAAGGGAAAGTGACTGAAAGAAGAAAAGAAACCGTGGAACTTGCGACGTCGTTATTTGGCTCGTATATATACACTGCGAGGCTTTGCAAACTCCCTGGCTTGAGACGTACTAGCTTCTGCTGGTTGTTTTTTTTTTTTGGGGGGGTGCTCGTCTATATATTTCACGGCTGCAGCCAACGACACAGAGCGGAACGAGATGAGTTCGTTTCGTGTCAACGCCCGACTTATATACTACGTACAATATGTACACCATTATTAGAAGACTTTATACAAACAGCAGCCGTGGCTTTTTTGTGGCGTTCGCAGAGTATTTATATATTGCATCTATATACATAGCTGGTGACTTGCTTGCTTCTTTTCCCATCAAACAATGAACGTGAACTTAAAACTACGTGTATCTTACACGTGTGTATAGCAGTATGACTACAGAACAGGGCTTATGCTCGCAGCTATCATATCCATAAATCTTGAAAGCTCGTCGTCGTCTGTGTTTGGTTTTGTTTGACCTTTTTTTGTTTTTAAAAAATATATATTAGATTTTTCAATATAGAAATTAATCCCTTCCTTCTAATATGTTTATGAGTTACTATCGACTTTGCTGGATTCAAAATGAACAAAAAAAGGTTTCATGATTTAATTAAATTTTTATTTTTGTTTGTAGTGTCGACACGAGAGACTCGGATTTCGGTGTGGCCGAACAATGGTCCGGCGGAGAAATTCTCGGCCAAAGGGCCACCTTTAGGGCCTGATCGCCATCCAGCTGCTCTTATCCTGACCAACGTCAAAGCCAAAGATGAGGCATTGTATCGTTGTCGCGTTGATTTCCGTCTGGCTCAAACCCGCAACGCCCACGTCAACCTCACGGTCATCGGTAAGGGAACTACTGTTATACTTCAACATATTAGCTATAGCGTATTTCACTTCTATAATAGTAATGTCCAACTATTATAGACTCCTACGACTATACTAGCTCTATAATATCCGTTGCATCCGTTTCCTCGTCATTGCGTCCATCCGTGGCGGATGTACAGTATAATTCCTCTTTTCCCGTGAGATGAAGACACGATGACCCCCATTTGGTCATCATCATCTACAGCGTCACCGCATTATTATTATAAACGTATATAGCAAGACGGTTAGGAGGGGGAGGCAGCTAGTATATAGAAACACGATCAACATTGACTTATAGACAACCTTTGCAAAGCTCATTGTTCCTCGTCGTTTTCCAATCTCCTCTTTATTGTGTACAGTCACTATACGGAATAATCTTCTTTTCGTTCCACTCTCCATCTCGTCGCTTTGTCCTCGCCAAAGCGGAAAAACACAGGAGATCCTGTGGACTGGGAACCACAAAAATCTATTCCCTCTTGTCTTTTCATCTTTGACGTTTGTTGTTGTTCTTCTTCTGGTGGCTTTTATTTTTTGGCCATTCAAGTCTTTTTTTACTATTTATTTGGTTTTTCTTACGTTGAGGACGCTGGGAGGACAGATAACCCGCCTGTGTTTTTAAGGATGGTCGGGCATCATTTCCCCACTCACTTAACTTTTACTCATTGGTAGACAAAAGGGAAACAAGGGGCGGGATATTATATCATCCAACGACGATGGCCATTAGCTTCTTCTTTTATTTTTGTTTGTTTTTTATTTGGCTCGCAACTCTTATGATCGACCTATGCTGACTGAGTGTCTAGTTTCGCCTTTGGAAAGCTGCCACCTGCAAGTCTGTGGGATCCCACATCCTCATAACGACTGCACAGTTCGATCACTGCTCCTGTTCCTACTCTACAGACTAGTTCCTTTTTTTTTGGTAACTCGTCTCGAAAATGAAAATAGATAGTGTTCGCATCGCAGATAGTAATAATGCATCAACAACAACAACAAAACAGAAGGATATCTTACAAAGAGTTTGGCATCTTAAGTATTATTATAGAGCCATCATAAGTGCCATTGATCTCCTTCTGCAACACCATGGATATTATAACGAAATATCAAATCTAGAAGAGAACTCTTTGAGCTGCTGTTGGTCATTTCCTAGCAACTCTGTAAGGCTCAACCGATAAAATGTAATAAAAAAAAAACAGGAAGCAGTTAATAATAAAAATTGGTAGACGACGTGATACACTAAAGAAAAAAGAAAAACGATATCCGGAAATGATGGACCGCAATACCCTAGGTTATGAATCGCCAGTTCGTTCAAGCGCATATAATCTTTATCAACTTTAGGAAAAAAAGGAATAAGTCCATGATACAAGATTAAACTAAAAGAGTTTGCCAAAGGATGTGTATCAAAAGTTATACACTTCTAAATTCTAGAAAAATAATAAAAAAAAGAAGAGCCTTGGAGATATAGACACTCGTATATAAGAGAAGCGGCTCGCTTGTTCCGTCAACGTGTCGTTGTTCTTGTGAACTACACTACACAGAGTCTAACTATTTATATATTATATATACTGTAGCCTACATATAATAATGGGGGGGGGGGAGAAGAAGCTGCTGCAACTCAAGATATAAATGTGTATGTTCATGTATAGCCTACAGTTAGATGTTGAGTTGACCCGCGGGTCGTTGTTTGCATTATTGCCGGTCGTGAAATAAGCCGTTGGTCGTCCTTTGCAACTTCTTCAACTTGTATTATTTTTTTTATTTCTCCAAGTCTTAGTTGTTTTTTGTTTTGTTTTGTTCTCCATGTAGCCACACGCACACTATAGCAACAGCCAAAGATTCTCACGAACTCTTCTGGTTCGAACCATCCCCTGGAGAGTTGAACCGTATATAGCTTCCATCTTTTATTTATTTCTTTCCCCCGTGTTTCTCTTCTTATATATTCTTCCTCCTCACCAAATCCACCCTACAGAAATATCGCATAAAGCATCAAACAGCTAGCTTTTGGCTTGTACTAGTCTATATCTAGATATAGCGATGGGATGAAGAAGTAGTAGTAGTGCACGCCCCGTCAGTGGAGCACATCTGATGAACACGAGAGAATATAACACTCGATCCACCACCAGCAACTTATTGTTTTCCTTTTTATGAGGCGAACAGCCAACATAGGAGCTAAAGAGAGAAAAGATCCAGGCCAAACTACACTCCTAGACTTGTTTAAATCAAGAAAAAAAAAACTTGTTCTTGTTTGACTGTCTGCTATGGACGGTGAGAGATCTCTGGTACAGTCTTTCTTGGTACATACATCTTGATCCTCCCACACACACACACACACACTATATTATCGTACGCCGTACGGTGTAATGGTATAGGAGTTGGAATAGGAAAAGCGAATAACGCAAGGTCCAAAAAACTAAAAGGACGACGAGGATAAGAGAGAGAGAGAGTTGGTCTCTCCCAACGGGACTTTGAAGCTCAACGAAAAGAAAGAAGAAGAACCTTCTTTTTTTTTGGTTGTTGTTTCTTCTTTTCTTTTAGCTGCGACCGAGGAAAAAGGAAATAAGTCAGACAGTTTCAATCTACTACTGGGGCCGCCGCCCCAACGGTTTGATGCTTGATGTCTTAAGAGACTTTTCTTGCCCCGAGCTCAGGGAGTTCTCCTGGTCTCTCTCATCCCATGGAAGTCATTCAATTTCTTTTTTTTTGTTTCCGTCTTCTACTCTCACCGCGACCAAACTCCCCTAGTAGTTCTTTTTTCGCCTTTTCGTTTTTACAACACGCCAAGTTGTAGCACACTCAGTTCCTTATAGTCTACTACTACTACTGTGTACACACATCTTGCAGCCTTTCAACGTTTCCCTTTTTTTTTTAGGTGGGTGGGTCCCTTTACTCACATCTATCGAACGGAATAGAAAATAACGTGATCACCATCCGGTCTCGTGTGCAGCCTGTCCGCACTTTTCATTGTTTTTCGTTTGACATTCGTCTTTTTCTAATCTTTTTTTTTTCTATTTTTATTATCTATCTCCCTACATCATTGAATTGGATTTATTTTTAAAATATCACCGTTGATTAAGTCAGTGCCAATAACCACTCAAAAGAGAGGTATCAGATGCCCTATACTTCCATTTTTTTCCCATGGTTGTACAGTATATGAAAGGGAGATTAGAACTAACAGAGCAAAACTCTGCTGTGTCTTATTCAGGATCGACCTGTTTCTCTTTTCTCTCTTTTTCCAGACTTCTTTTTTTGTTTCTTTCTTTCTGATTGTCTCTCCTGATTCCTTGTCGGGCGGGCTCTTTTGATTTCTCGACAAAAACTCGGTTAACTTGAGTCTGCGCTTTTCCGTCCTCCCGTGTCTCTGTCGGATCAAAAGAAAGGCGCAAACCAACAAGGGCAAAGAAAAGAACAAAAACAAACACAAACAAATAAAGCTGGTTATGGATTCACTCGTCTATAGTCCGCTCCTAACCAAAGGATTGGCTCCTTTTTGATTGAACCCTCCCTCTATTTTGAACCGTCAAAAAGAAAACGAAAAAAAGAAATATGAAGACGGAAAAAATAAGTTTAAATAAGGTTGACATTTGGCGGGTGCTGGAAATATCCGTAGAGCTGGAACAACCGCAAGATAAATCACGAAAAAAAAAACAGGGAAAACATTTTTTAAAAAGGAAAAAAAAAAGAAAGATCTGGAATGGGTGACGCGCTAGCGTGAAGGTAATCATCAGATATGGGATTTCGGTTGTGGCGGATTTCTTGACGACGTTTTTTTTTTATTTAAAAAAAAAAAATTCCAATAATAATATGAAAAGTCCGCGGCGGTTCTAGGAAAAAAAACAAAAAAACAGCGTACGTTGTATGAAAATAAAAATAAAAGAAGCTTTTCAACATCACCTCCATCACTCACGCACCTCTTTTCTTTTCTTTTGACTTTCTTCATCTTTTTGTGTTGACGTCGCCATCGATTGGCTTTCCTTCTCCGATCATTGGGTGTTAGATCGCTTTCAGATCCGTATCGATCTGCAAGTCAGCTTCGACGTCCATAGTAGATTACCCAAAAAACTTTTCTCGCTTCTTTGCAAAAGTATATCCTTCGCTCAATCTCTTTTTGTTGTTGTTGTTGTTGAATTTATTTACTTTCTTTTTTTCATTCTAACGCGTCAACTTTGACAAGTGCGCATACAAAGTCTTGCGCACTATCGAATGGCGAAATCAAATGAAGGATATATTATAGCTGCTGCTTGCCCACCTCTTTCTTCCTTGAAACGCGTCCCTTTTGTACGAATTCGCTGGCCGACTTGCTCGTCGAACTCTGGCTGTTGGCACTTTGTGAGTTGCAGGTAATTGCCATGGTTACGGCAACACATACAGCAGAGTATGTGACATGAAAACCCAAAACACGCTCCAGCACCGTCGACGCTGTTGTGTTTATTAGCTACATCCGTATCTTATTGCGATTCCCATCTTCTGAGCTGTACACATCAGATACAAAGACGAAATGCAACCTATAGGTAGCCAGTCAGCTGCAAACTAAAGCGGAAATATACACCAGGATGGAGCAACTTGAGCAGTAAGAGGTGAAGTCGTGGTGTCACTAATGATGCAACTGCAGGAGCTCTTGTCCTCCTGTTTGTGAACGAGTTACAGTGTCACGGGGATTAATGACTAGTTGCACTTGCGCCAGTGACGTTGTCAAGATCGTCACTGACGGTCACTGATCCGAAAACGGAATCGTCGTCGAACGCCAATGAGTTCACGCATACCGAAGCGACGCGACAAAAAAAATCAAATCGGTCACGGTGTGATGTCTCCGCCGCATAAAACGTATCAATGGAACGTAACGTTCCTTATCACCCGGACTTCTCAAGTGGAATCGGGAAGAGAAAGGAGACTATTAATGAGAAATTCTACGGACAAAATGGCGAACCGTGTAACATTGAAAGGCACTCTCGTATATGTGTATTTAATTTCCCTGAATAGAATCATCAAAGCAATCGAGATGTAGATGGAAAAAAGGGAGATATATTGAAATTGGAGTAGCTTGTGAGGGTAGATGGAAAGGTCGAAGAGTCCACTAGCATTGCCTAGGAGTAGCATCAGTGATGCCTTTTCCTTTGTCTTTGTATCTAAAGGAGAGAGAGAGAAGGATATGCTAATGAAATTAGAAAGAATTTTTTTTTTTGTGTTGTATGGAGTATTCCTAATAGGCACCTCATGTTCGGTTGCCTAGGGACAAAATGAATCAAATCAACAAAGCGTTCGTCATTCGGGGGAAAATTCTGTTTTCCACCCCCAACGTCCATACGTGACTGACTCTATGATCTGAAATTAAGTTACAACTCTCTCACTGTAGCACTTGAGTTCCGATGGAACCACTACGTCTTACTATTGACACCATATATTGACTATTATTAGCGAAATGTGTAGAAATTGCCTCGATACTTAAATTTAGTTATTTGATTTTTCTTAAATTTTAATAAAAATTTGAAAGTTGTTTTGAATTTGAAAATGAATTTTTTTCCAGTGCCACCGAGACGACCAATCATCGTAGCCAAAGAAGGACAATTAACTGCATCGTCTACGCTAGCTCCAATGACAGCCGGTCAAGCTCTTTCTCTTTCCTGTGAAACATCTGGAGGTAAATATCAAAATATATTACTTGATTCTTTTGATTGCGTTTATGTAAGTTGATTCAACTCTTTTAAATAATGAAATGTACTACAACAACTAATCAATAAACAGGGAAGCCACTGCCGCGTTTAGTCTGGTGGAGAGACGGACGCGTGATCGACGATTCGTTCGTGACGACCTTTGACAACACGGTGCGCAATGACCTGTGGTTGCCATCACTTGACCGGAGTGATCTGGACGCCACGCTAACCTGCGAGGCGTCCAACTCCAACTTGACAATGCCCGTCTCGACTAGCGTCACCATCGATCTTCACAGTGAGTTTCCTTCCCGTTCATCTCCTTTTATCTTCTTAATCTTCTTTCTTCTCGTGAGTTCGTCTACTCGTTGGATAGAAAAACTAAAGCACATCCGAATCAATAGAAACGGATGGATCCCGACTACTTGACGGTCCGTAAAAAAAAAAAATTTTAAATCGAAACTGTAAGATAGATAGAGCGATTATAATTATCCATCAGCTGGAGATGGATTAACTCCGTGAATATTGAATCAGTAATTGCTCTTTTTTTCCTTTTAATCCAATTGCTCGGTCCGTGTTTCTTGTTACTTTTCCTTCCAATCTAGGGAAAAAAAAACACACAAAATTTGATAATTATTTCTTCCATGTGGACCATCGAATCATTGGTTGAATAAATAATAACTCTTGGTTGATTTTGTTTTTTGTTTTTTTCAGTGCCACCGTTAAGCGTCCAGTTATTAGGCGCCGACCAGCCGCTCTCGGCCGGCAAGGAAGTAACGTTGACTTGTTTGGTCATTGGCTCTAGACCGCCTCCCGTACTTACCTGGCAACTGGATGACCGCGTCCTTAGTGAAATGTCTGCCCAACCGGTAAGCAAACGTACACAAAAGTCGATTAAGATGTTGCGCAGAGACGTATTTAATAAAAAAAGAAAACATAATACTCCTTGGCAGCCCAATTCGTCTGAAACTAATATAACTAATGTTCGACGTCAGAGCGTCGTGCTGTTCATCACAGCGGCCCCACGATTCTCATTTTGATTGACGCTTTCTCTCTCTCTCTCTCTGGGTTGCTATGGTTACTCGATTTATTATACACAGACACCAGCTACAGGTTGGAATGAAACCAAAGGCTTCATCAGGTTCATTCCGATGGTGGAAGATCGAGGCAAAAGACTCAGTTGTCGAGCTAAAAACGTCAACATTAGCCGAGTGACTGAGACTGGCGTTGTCGTTCTGGAGCCGCCAGCAGGACAACATCACAGCGCTGGTTACTTTCCCGAACATTACAAAGAAGATGCCAAACATCTCGTCGTTTACGGTACATCAGTTCAAACTTCTTTTTGTTTTTCCCCTCCCGCTTGTACATCTCCATATTGTATTCGTTGCTTTTATCTATTCATCGGTTAATTAATGTTGGCTTAGCGTTAATTATGTAGGCTCTTTTAGAAAGTGCCTACATAATGCAATGGTCATTACATGGTCGATTGACTTGTCTTCTTATAATCGTCATTAGTAAAGTCTCAATCAGTAAATAGAAAGAGGTTACTTCGTCTTCTTCTTCTTCTTCTAATGTTTTTGTTTGATATATTCTTGGTCGAATGTGTTTCACGCACAGCTCGGCCGGATGTGCAGCTGACTCTCGGATCCAATCTAATGGCCGCCAACATCAAGGAGGGAGATGACGTCTACTTTGATTGCCGCGCATCTGCCCTGCCACCCGTGACGCGTCTCGAATGGTTTCACAACGTGAGTTGCAATATTTCAATTATCGAACTCTGCGTGTGGACTAAGAAAAGGCTCCACAAAGAGTTTCTAACTATAGTCCGGGCGAACGTGTTGACTCACGTGCCCTCCGTTTAATTGCATTCGTCCCCTTTTCTGGTTTTTGGCATTTTCTCGTCTCTTCTCTGTGTGTATCTCTAATGTTTGTCTAAAACAACGGCAGGAAAAGAAGCTGAGTCACAACATCTCGGTGGGCATCATCACCACCAACCAGAGCCTTGTGTTGCAGCGCGTCAGTCGTCACAGTGCCGGTCGCTACCGATGCTCGGCAACCAACCGTGAAGGAGAAACGGAGAGCGACGTTTTCCATCTCAATGTCAAATGTAAGCCACTTTGATTTGTTTGTTTGTTTGTCTCTTTTCTCTCTTTATTTTGGTTTTACTATTCGGATTTCTTTCGTCTCAGTCTTGTCAATCATTTGCCTTTTATGTTTTTGACTTGAGATGATCCCGAATCTCACGTTTCCAATCCCGAGTAGATTTGATTCTTTAAATTATATGACAATCGTTTCATTCTTTCGGGTGGCGCCACCGCCGTGCCAAAAACGCGTCAAAGCGAGATACTGAAGACGGTAGTGTTGGGCATTGTTTATACTATGATCCCTTTTTTCGGCGTGATCGTGAGTCTCTCTCTTGACTCGGCATCGATCGTCCGCTCGTTTGGTCTCGACCACTGGCACATCAGCAAGCCGATGTTATACAAGTTATGTAAACTGCGTCTGCATAGCAGATAAGACTCATTTTTTTTTTTAAAGAAAAGAAAAGAAAAAAAAGAGCGGAAAAGGCGATGGTCTGTGTGCAGTTTGAACATCCGTTTGTCCGCTCCCCCAGGCTCTCATTTCTTTTTTGATAATTCTAAAGATGAGTTTGTTCATTGATATCCGCCATCCTCCCTATACATTGACCCATATATAGCTATGAATGTATTTCTATTGTAGGGGTGTGGTGGTAGAAAGAGACCGGAAGAGTCACTCGGTTTACTGCGTCAAAGGCGAACGAGAGAGGGGAGGTTCCATTTTTATGTAGCACAGATAAGAAGAATGATAGCAGTCAGGCTAGACTGTACTGTGTGTACACAAACAAATAACTATATAGTACCGAAAGTCAAATAAACCCGGAGCGATGTTGTTGTTGTTGTTGTTGGTTGGGGGTATCCAGTAGCGACGACACGCCAAGCGCCAAAGGAAATGGGTGTGCTGAAGATCTAACTGGAAGGTTTCAAAAAGTCGACCGATTTATTTGACTTTGTTTTTCGTTGTTGAAACGACTTGAGTGCTATCCGACTAACGTTTATAGACTACACAATGTGTAAGCTATGTATCGAAGTTGTCTTGGTGATTTCCTCTGGAAAATAGCGAAACTTAAATGCACGCAAAGAAAATGGATAACGGGTATAATAATGATGGAAAGAGCCGCCAACAACGTTCCCCTGGCAAAAATATTTTTATTTTTTTGGTTTCCCCCCTTGACGGACAAGTGAGCGAATCTTGATCGTGTCCCGTTTTCCAGATTTTCGCCCATCTGTCACGTGCCACGCAGCTGTCCAACAAACCATAAAGGCCATCATATTTTTCTGTACAAACACAAAATGTGTTTCAGCTTGTTCAGTTACATTTTCTTCATTTTCCTTTTTTTTTTTTTTTTACTTTAGTCGCGTTACTATCTTCTATTGTTTTCTTTAGCCATCGATTTCCGACGAATTGACAATCCCTACCTTCAATTTTTTTTTTTTTTGTTCTTGTTTATGCGTATATCTTATTCTATGCTTTGGGTGTGCAATATACAAAAAGGTAAGAGTGGGGAGGAGGCTTCAGAGAATTTTTGATGGAGAGACAGAGCGGATCTTTGTTTGATCACGTCAAGAGTCGAGATCATTGGCGTCGATACTGTGAAATCAGAGACCCGACAGTCAAAAGGAGCCCATCTGAGAATATGTAATACTCTTGAGCTAGGAAAACCACGTTCAAGAGAGTTGGTGGAAAATGTCGAAGGGTTCGTCTCTCAGAGGGAGAAAAAAGAAAGAAAAGTCGACGAGATAAATATTATAATAAGAATTTTCGTTTGATGTTATGGGAAAAACGGTCTGGATGACATTTCGCCGTCTGCTGATTATTTCGTCCTTGTTTAGGGAGTTTTTATTTTGTTTTTCAATCATTACCAAAACCGCTCTCGACTGTGTGTTGTCTTTTATCTTTTAACTCTCCCTTTCTCTCTCTGCGTGTGCGTTGATCGCCTCCAGTCTTTTCGGCTGGGATCTCATCAAGATTTCATCATCTGTGTGAAACTCGGTGATGATCGCTCATCCTTCCTCTATTTTCACTTAATACGTTTCTTCTTCTTCCCATGCCTTTTTTTTTTTGCGGCGGAAAAGCAAAATGTCATCCGCAACTAATCCAACTCGATTCCAACGAAATCATTAGTTTCGGTTGAGTAGCGACGTACCCTACTTAAGTTGTTTCATCAATTCGACTAAATAATATTTCCTGCTTAATCAATTGATTTCATGTTTTCTTTCCATCCTCTCTTGACAGATGCTCCGTTCTGCCGTCCGGGTCAACATCGAGTGTATGGAGTTGCACGTCACGAAGAGGCTCGCATCAGCTGTGATTTGGACGCCAACCCGTCTGTTTCACTCCACTTTCGTTGGCTGTTTAACAGTTCGGCAGGCGTGATCGAGTTGCCTACCAGTACGTGGACAGCCGAAGGCAGTCGCAGCATCGCTCGCTACCTGCCCAGCTCTGATCTTGATTTCGGTAGTCTACTCTGCTCCGCTTATAACAGCATCGGCCAGCAGGCTGTGCCATGTCTTTACCACGTTATTCCAGCCGGTGAGTCCTCCTATCCATACTTGTCTACCGTATCTGCGTGTATCTTAAGCTGCTACTTCTAGTCTAGTCTTCTATTTGCTTAGCCATCTCCTCACTTTATAGACTCACCACCACCAGACAGCTGGAACTGAATTTCCAACTGTCTGTTCCTAGTTTCGCGTAGCTTTAGAAACTATACACGGACGAGTCTTACATGTGAATCGATAGTAAATAGAGAGAAGACACAGGGACAGAGAGTCTCCTTCTTTAGAACTTTGCTAAAAAGACATTACCTTTTCAATCATTCGGGCCGTGTTATATCTCTCACAGTCTCTCTTCGGAATGATAAAGCAGTCTATATGCTTCGAGAGCTTCTCCCAATTCTTTCTATCTTGAACAGGGGAGAGAAGCGATCTACAAAGCACGTTGAATAGAGTTGGATGTGTTCAACTTGGCAAGAGCCAATTTTTCAAACATGTGAACTGTGCGTGTGTATGTATAGTCATTCTCACAAAAACGAACGGCCGCCGTCGCGTCAAGACTCTCGCTCATCTTCTATGGATTCGCAAATAATTGAAATCAAGCGGGGAAACTAGCTAGGAGGACACAGACTTTTGAAAATCTTATAGAGTTTCATTAAATGAAACGAAAGTCTTTATATTAACAAGGAGCTGCTGCGACCCACCACCGGCTTCTTATACGTTAATAGGCTTTCTAATGATGAAGAGATGACGATGGTGGAGTATATGGTGAAAGAAAAGAAAAGATTGGATTCGTCGTCTCATCGTAGTGAGACTGTTGCAGCCTTGCATGATTTATCATAAGTGGCGATGACGTAAAGAAGGAACGTCGGTGGCCTGACACAAAGAAAACCTTTAACAGCAGCAGAGGATTCCCAGGAAAATCGAGACAGCTGCATACATTCCGGCTTATTACAGTTGATGAAACCCGAGCAACTCATGAGCCCAAAGTGTGATTAATTTTACATAGGCTCATCATCAAATCATTATGAATTGAATTTTTTCTTTTAGATTGGAAAAACGAAATTTAACTGGGAAATTTTGAGGAGAATTATACGGGAATGGATTGGGAGGATAAACACCAACAGGAGATACGTCGACTTGAGCGTATAGGCTTGGCTCCGTATCAGTCAAGAACCAGACAATATATAGCTGCCATTTTTCAAATTGATTCTCTCAAACAAACAGGTGTATCCGCCGCCTTTTGATAGCCTCTCTATAACGTTTTGGAAGGATGGTTAAACACGACCTGACACATGGCGTATGTAATAAAACGGAACCAAAATCATATTTTACAGACAGGAGAACACGAAACGGAGGGGAAATATATACAACGGCTTTGTTAGCTATAGGGGCTCAATCTAAATCCTTTTTTTTTTTTTTCATCCGCTCACAATGATGTGAAATCCTTCACGTTCGAGTGCCATTTTTGTTTTGTTTTTCGCTGTTTTCTCTTCTCTAAATTCGCTAAAACGGAAAAGCCCGAGCGCATCTCCAATGCGTGTATAGTATGTACACGTAGACGCATGTCAATCCTGTTAGACTTATGTTTTTCTCTTGTTTGGTGTTCAATCCGATCATCTAAGCTGCAAAATGTGTTCGCGGGACGTCCGATATTTTGGCGCAACTCAGCAGTCGATTCCTATTTCTGCAAAGTGTTAATATATTTCTGGGTAGCATTAGAATATTTCAAAGTTTATTTCCCGCTAAAAAAAAACAAAAAATAGAAGCGTCACGTTTCGTTTCTTGGAGATAAAAAAAAATAAATAAATATCGGCTGGCCCGATGTCAAGCCTTTTGCCTATCTTAATACACGTTATAATATAGGGTGGGTGCGCTGTTGTATACACTTGAAAGAGCCAGGCCAGGCCCAGATGCGTGTCCTGTCTTGACTGTCGTGCATATACATTATACAAGAGGCCAACGAGAAAAGAAGCAACGAGGCGACGTCAAGGGGTTTGCGAGAAACTATATAGAGGACGAACGACAGGGGCGGAGAATACCTTTCAAGTTCGGCTGGTCTTGACGATCACGTACGATTTGGCTCACATTACATATAGAGACCCACCTTATTCTTCTATATTATTCTATCTATCTATATTTCAAACATATCTATATCATATCTGTGTGTGTTTACATAATAAAGGGATGTAGACGTGTTGTTTGGTTCAATTCAAGCCTTTCGTCTGACTATCAGTATTTATCTATACGTAGAAAAATGCAGAATATCATTCGTCAAATAAAAGCTCTTTAACTTTGTAATAAGGAAATTTGACAAAGCAAGGATATAGAATGGAGGGGGGAAAACAAAATTTCAATTTTCATTCTTCAGATTTTCAATTTCTTTAACGTTCGTTATTTTTATTTTTGCCTATTGAACTGAAATCTATACATAAGCTTATTTTTTTATTTCGCCGTCAACGTCGATGATCTGTTATTTGTAGGATGATTATCTTTGTGGTTTTTTTTTTTTTTAAATTCTTTGGTGTATCTGTTTCGTTTCAAGGCAAGTTGATGATGCCCCCCCCCCCTTTTTCTTCTCGTCTATATAATAGATGGAGCGTTCGATCGATCGAACTCCCGCCGGTCTCTCCCTTTTTTCTTTTTTGATACGGTGACATGCAAAAGAGAAGAAAGCGAAAGAAGAAAACGTTTGTGCGTGCTCAGAGACGTTAACAATGGCACCCTAGAGAAGAAAAAAAAATACATAAATGAAAGAAAAGATATAGTATATACACAGAGAGTCTAGCTAGTTGTACAGTCGTATAGAGACTCTTTTTTTCGTCTTTCTTATCATTCTTGTGAACTTGCATTCGAAAAGAGAGAGAGGTACAGGCAAAAGGTTAACGAATAATATGTACAACATCGTCTTTGAATGCAATACAGCCAAAGTATTTCGGGTACTATGTATTATATGTATCTACCCTTTTTTGTATTTTTTAATGATCATTATTATATACGGGTGGATGTGTGTTGTGCGCATCTACAATATACATGTGATTATATGAACAGGAGAACAGGAGCTGTAGAAGGAATATAGTAGTGTACATATTCTATAGAAGCAAACACACAGTCAATATAGGAGAGCGCGGCAACTTTCAATTTATAATATACACCGCCATCTCTCTCTCTCTCTCTCTCTTTGCTGTGCAGTTCTCTCACTAGTGATAGACAGTCGCTTGGTTTCCGTGCGTGCCGTTGCGGACTGCTTCCTTTTATCTGGCTGTGCACGTGTGTGTAAATGTGTACACAAATACAAAAAGGAAAGAGAGACCCACGGAGAAAATGAAAAGACACAAAACAATAGGACATGATACACAAAAGAGGAAATGAAAATATGGACAAAAAAGACAAAAAAAATGGCGTTCCCATATTCCAAGGATCGTTATCTAAATAGATCAAAACAATCTGGTCGTGCACAAATAACCCCTTCCATCATCTACCGCTCCTTTTCTCCCTTTTTTTTTTTAAATAAATAATATCTCGGCTGTCTAGCGCGCGCGTAGCTATAAGAAACTAAAGAAGACAGCTGCTATTAGTCGCGCTCCGCTTTATATTTATAGCTACTACTGCGACACTAAATACACGACTGAGCTCAGGGGTGTATATGCCGTCGGATGAGATGTATAATAAGACTAAGTAAAGAGTTGCAATCAGATTATTATTATTATTTATAAAAAGAGGAAAGACAGGGACCTGTAGAAGAAAGAAAGAAAGAAAGAAAAAAGTGGATAGAGACGAGTGAGAGAGAGGGACTTGGTTTGATGCACCGGTGTCGGGATATTCAAACTTATTCGAGGGAAAAAAGCAGAGCACCGGATTGTCTACCCTAACTTTGAACGCAGCCGACGTCGTGAGTGTAAGGATGTCGAGAAAAAAAGTTTCATGGATTCTAGCGAACAACTATGCTGCGACAGCTCGGAAGAAAAAAGGCGTGACAGTATCCATATTATATAAAAGATGAGTAGCCTATATAGGAAAAAGGAGAAGAAGAAGATTCTATCTCTCGTGTATTTTATACAGAGCTCAGACAGCAGGCCCCACCAACTCTCTCTCTCTCTCAAAATATAAATGTATGTATATACAGTATTAAGAGATTCGTTGCCGTTGGCTGGTTCCGCTTATCATTATTCCATACATACGATCGGATGAGCAAGGAGAGAAAATAAGATACACTGTAATCCAAGTTATATAAATATGACAGCCAAAAAAAAAATGAAATTCAACACACTTAAGTTGAATGACCACGTATACTGCTATCGATCGTGTTCACTCCAATTTTCTTTCCATTTAAATTTGAAATGAAATGAATACGATAATACTCTGAGATTTTAAGTTGTACATGCATAGTCGAACCAACAAATAAAGAAAACTTCCAGCTATTTTTCCGATTCTTTTTTTTTTAAATTGTAGCGAAATGAAGTTATTTATTTATGATCAAGAAATAGAATAACAAAGTTCATCATTTTTTAGGTCTTTTGCGTGCCTGCACATTGTGCACAGCGTCGTCGCTATTATAAGCAGGCGACGTGATTGAAACCTTTTAAAAAATAAAATAATAATAATATGCTAGGCTTGATGCAAAAAACATTCCTTAAACACCGAACAACTTTTGAAGCGTCTTTCATTCCTTTTCGTTGTACATTTTTTAAAAAAATCTGATCCGTTTAGTTTGATTTTTTTTTTCTTCATCGTTTCACGACGACAAGACTTAGTATATACCATTACGTAAACTGTTTGTTTCTTTTGAAAAAAGAAAACGATGGAGACCGGGGGTAAAGATTTACAAATAGGTTTTTTTTCTCGGGGGCAGCCAGCATGTCCGCCAGAAACAACGTCCTTTTACCCCCTACTTATGTATTTGAAGCCAATATTGCTGTGCTGTGTAATATTGCAAGAAACTGGAAACAAAACAAGAAACAACAAAAGGAACCGAAACATTTTGTCTAGCGCGATTTGAAATGCTTCGTTTGTTCATGTATGCCCAGTAAAATATCGTTTGTGTGTGTATACTTAATCCTTCATCAGACTCTAACGGAAGCCGCGTTCAAACTGAAAACGTTCCCCATGTTCTCTCAATCCTTTACTATACGTGCTGCGGCAATCAGCACGCACGATGGCCAAAATGATAATAAGTTCGCAAGGCACTTTGAGAAAAACAGGATCGCGTCGTATAATGAGATCGCCTGTCGCGAGTTTATTGGCCAAGTTATTTACGACCGTTGAAAAGCACTAAGCTATTATTATTATTATCGGTCGTCATCGCTATTATAATAGCAGTTATACTTCTCAACGTTGCAAATACATACGAAACGGTTCCTTTTTTTGAATTATTAGAAGAGCAAACGGGATCGATTTCGCATCGCATTATTATCTCGTTGGCTATTAGCGTTATCTCGTTTGCACGTTAAATTTGATGAATCTGATTAGTTCTGATTGCCATAATACTCGCACACATCTTCCTCTCTCTAAAGTGAAAGGCTCGAGTCACATCTAGAGACTGGCGCAGCAAACTTGTTAAGAGAGGAACGAGAGAGAGCAGCGAATCACTGCTGATGAGTGGCCAGCAACATTGACTTCTTGGAAACAGGGAGACACTCACTAGCTACTCTCCTGTCGTCTCTCTCTCATTTTCCTTTTCGGCAATCTCCTTAAAATGCATATGGTTTCTTCTTCTCTTGTTTTTCAGATGATCAAGGTCGATATAAAGTGCTGCTGTCACGCTAATAACGTTTTTTGGCGTTGAAATGAAATAGTGATGAGGTTCTTCTCTCCAACTTGAGCCACCATTGTCTGACGTTTACAAGTTCATATCACATTATGTATTAATATGGAGAAGCCATCTTTGAGCGTTATCGAGCCGTTAACACACTAATCGTCCACTCAATAATTCAGTCATTTGTTATAAGGATCTCTCTAAACGATGGAGCTCCAACTTGAACATTGATTGGCGCATTTATATATCTATTTAGACTCGACTCTTGTATAGTTTAAACCGTGGCCATATTTTCAATATGTATAGAATGCTCATCTATAAATGTAGTATACATCATTCTCAATGCAGCAGAGTAATGCGCAGCGCACTGTACGCACTTGGGGTTCGAATATGATGAGTAGCCTATATAGTACAGCAGTATAGAAGGCAAGTAGCAGCTACTCGATCCTACTGCCTTCAGGCACTCTTACACATGGGTTGGTCCCCTTCACAATGTGATACATATGTAGAAGGACTAAGAACTATTAATATCGTCGATAAAGCCTGTGATCTGCTGAAAGTTACAAAACCTTTTTTTTTAATCGAGTACAGAGAGATGATCGACCGTGTCCTCCGGTCTGTGGACACACCAGTCATATTAGCTCAATGTTCCATATTGATGACATGTGATTGACGACCACCATCACACAAGCGTTCTATATATATATATAAATAAAGTATATAGAATCTATTTTGTGTGCTTATTCCTCGAGAGCGATGAAATAAGAAGAGCAACGACAGTTTTGTCACATCCACTCGGTCTCAATTGACCAGTCGACACCGCCGTCATACGTTATTCTGCTTCTTCTTTCAATTGGAAGTGCTGTTGCCAAGGATGTGATGTGGCATTTCCGCTGAAATTCTCTTCTATAAGAGGTTTTTGTGTGTCCGATGGCATAATATCTCTCGGAGTAATGAAAGAAGAAGAAGAAACCCACATTTGTTGGTACGGTACACAAATATAATCGTTTGCTATGACGTCCCCCCCACATTTGAGTTTTTCTCTTCTTCTCTTTAATGGCACCCACCATGAAACGAGGGAGACGGTCTCAATAGACTCAACAGTCTTTGAGTTTACTGATATATATTTTCTTTCTTTTTTTCTTTTCGTCTGGTACTACACACATCATGTGCAGGGTTTCTCTCCCCGGTCGACGCATTTCGCCTTTTTTTATTATTATTATATTTGATATTGCCATCGACAGATCGATGTTGTGCAAGTCTGATGCTGATGTGTGCACAACTGCACATCATCACACAGCACACCGCTAGTGTAGTAGACGATCCTTTTCTTTGCTCTCTCTCTCTCTCGTCCAGCCCCATCCTTCCGTCCCTTTTTTTTCTTCCTCGACACTTAACATTTGAAGAACGCGCCGAGAGAAAAAGAAGAAGAAGAAGAAGAGAGCAACGTCTCTTTTCATATAATACACACTTCCCGACGGTGTGTTTGGTTACATATCATCATCACGCGAGTGGGCTCTTGTGTCCGTTCGTCGCCTCTTATGAAAAAGAAAAATGGAAAGGCGTTTTGACACACTCACACGGATATATATAGAGATATGATGCAGTGAGATACATCGATAGCTTCAGGCTAGACTAGTACTATTAGGTACTAGTAGGACTTTTAGTAATATCGATGATGCTTCAAAAGAGAGAGAGAGAGACGTCAGCATTTAAAATAGTTGATTCTTTCGCACTCGTCTCGTCACTTTGGCCTATTTTTCGATATCGGCGATGGATATAAAAACAGGTCAGACTGCAACGAGTTGTATATGCGTGTTATTCTCTTTGTTGTTTGATGTCTACACCATAGTACCGGATGTGATTCACAGGGCTCTTTTTTTCTTCTCTCTATAGAGAGCAAAGAGGATTCATCCATCTATTGTTTGCTTTTCATTGTTTCTCTGCATACTATACTCGGCCGCAGTTATTATATATAGGATCAAAATCACATTAAAGCTCGGATCATTTAATTGACGTTGCGTGTTATAGATTATAACGGTATTGACGTGAATAACAAGTCAGCAAGACATTCGCTAAAAATAGAAAAAGAGAATTTAGAGGAAAAGATTACCTATATAGGAATCGATATATTATGTAGACACCGTTTTGAGGGACTTAACGGACAGGAATGAATCTCGATATTATTCCTTGGTATATAATATTCGTATAGATGTAATAAGGTCTGGAGATACATATACTATGTAGATACAATAAGAGAGTAGAGCCAGCCAGCGTTGTATCGCTAATCAATAAAACTCACGGGTAACATTTTAAAGACTTAAGTGAGCGACGGCAGCAGTATAATGTTGAATGATATGGAAGGTCGTCGTCGCTATATATAAAACTATACATCCTTCTATATAGTGCTGTTAGATTATAGTCGCCCCCTTTTTTTCTCTCATCCGGGCGAGAGATGCGGAAAAGAAATCAACAAAGTGAAACGCGGAACTGCCAATGTTCAAAATATAAAAAAAAAATCTAAAGAAAATAGAAACGAAAAAAGAGCAGAGAAATGAGAGAGAGAGAGTAGTGTTGCAAATGCTCTTGATTCGATTGCAGTGAAGCTTGAATCTTCTTCTTCCCCTATATAGATTTCCTCTGGGCTGTTGTACATGGAAAACTATTAGTTGGCACGCCAAAAGCCTGGATAGGGTTCCCTCATCGTCGTCAATATACGGCGGGAGTATATTGAAATGGATAGAAGAGTACAAAGGGATGCAACAAAATAGAAGAAATAAATAATAAAATCATGGGAAAAGTGTTCCGAGATATTCTCGTCAACTTATCTCTGGAAAAATAAAATGCAATCAAAAAGAAAGAGCTGTTGGAGAGTAGTAGTATTTATACTTGAATGAACTCTAAAAGGAAATAAAACGCGTCGTCGGGAAGGAACCAAGACAAAAAAAGACAACGACAGTCAATCGGCGTCCCGACTGCCATTAAAAAGGTACACAATCCAAGTGTTATAATTACCCGAGGCGTCTTTCACGCGGTCTATAAATGACGGACGACTTTTGCTCTCTCTGTGCACCGATGCCTTTTCATCTTTTTCTTTGACGTAACAAAACAACAACAACACACAAAAAAGAAAAAAAACGAAAAAAAAAAAACGTTTTAACGATCCGCGAAAATTGTGCGCACAACCAAACAAGGATGAAGGACGACAACGACGTCGAACGAATTGGAAATGGGTGCGCGACTTCATCTCGTTCGATCGCACACACACACACGACGCGTCCCTCAACGCGAACGACGAACGTCATTGTATATACTATAGGCCTATATTCTCGTTATTCGTACGCGTGCAAGCGGCAGCAGTCCTCTCCCTCTCTTTTTATCTTTTTCTTTTTGAATGTATGTTTGGCTAAGTAGATTTGGCTCTCCGTCTCGGTACAAAAAAAAAGAAAGAGGCTGGCTACCGCAGCTCGGCTCGGCGTTTCTTCTTCTTGTTATATTATTGAGAGGGACCCCTACCGAATCGTAGAGTCCACCCACGGACGTGTTGTCGCTATATCGTCGGAATCAAATAAAATCCCCAAATTCCAAATCTAATAAACGACGTCGTCGTCGAAATGGAAAAGGAATCGAGAAAGAGAACGACAGCAAAAAGGCAGAATATACAGGCACCACACAGTCCCGCAGTCAATGTTGCCAGCATCAGAAAAATCATTCACTGTGAGACCAGTAGAGATGTGTATCAAACATCCTTTTCAACAGTTCACTTTTTCAAACGAAAGAAATGTGTGTCAGATGAATAATATAACTCCACTGCTGGTGAAATCATTCTTACGTAAGAAAAACATCGGCGTACCAGTACATAACACACCCTGAACTTTGTTGCCTTTTGACAGCCAAAAAAAAGGAAGAACGTCGAGGAGATGCCAAAATGTATTCCGGTTCAGATTCATTTTTTCGATATTTTGTGTGAGCCTCATAAGAATGTTCTCTTTCGTGAAGAAAATCTATAAATTGAAATCCGTTTTTATTCATTAGAATGTAGTACATTGCACCTTCTATATATGTATAGAATAATCAAAATCAAAAAGTTAAGCTTTATTCTTTTATTCACTTTTGACCGATTATAGACAAACCGGACCCAGTGTCCAACTGCAGCGTCAGCCATCAGTCGTCCGAGTCGCTACAGATCGCTTGCAATGAAGGATTCAGTGGAGGATTACCGCAAAATTTCCTATTGGAAATTTTGACCATCGATGGGACATTGGCCGGTTCAGTTCCTCTTGAAGAGACGACGTCACAGCGTCCGTATCTACCGGCTGAGTTGAAAACTTTCAACCAGACTTCTATGAAACCGGTTTTCATCGTGCGGGGACTGGACGCTGACACGACTTACGTCGGCCAAGTCACGGCCGTCAACGCCAAAGGTCGAAGTGAACCGTTCGTCGTCCGTGTCGTCACGCTCCGCCCGCCCGAGACGCAAAAGAACGTCGGACCCGGCAAATCAGAAGGTTCGTCTCCGCTATTTTTATTTCGATTTTTTTTTTCAAAATTTCCGCGAGTCCAAGTCGAGTTGTTGCCAATTCAATTGCGACAACGACGACAGTAATCGAATTGAGAAAGGCAAAGAAAATAAGACGAAAGGTGACGTGCTCTCGACACCGTGACACTAATCTATTATCAGCAGTGAATAAAAATGTATTATTCAAAAAGTCGTGTCACGGAGACGATGGAGAGCTCGGACGACACGTAAAGGGAAAACGCAATTGCATCACCATCAGTTGTTGTTGTATATTCCGCTCAACATTTCACGGTTCCATTATGAAGAACAGTGTCTCTATTTCAATAGAATCGGACATTGCAGACAAAAGTCAAGAGTAACACGGAGATTAATGGATTTCTCCAACAAAGTTCGCATATATATTTTTAAAAAAGGGACGGAAAGGAATTTAAGCCAATTTGACTTGTCAATAACTTGTGTGTGAGCAAGCTATTCATCGTGTATATATATTTAACGCAGAAAACTAAAAAAGAAAGGCTGTTGGCGTTAAGCTATCTGCCACTCTATAAAGCCAAATCAGCGTGAGCTTTATAATGCGATCGGTGAGAGCACTGTGAAACGACACTGGCACTGGCCAAGGTAATGTCTTGTTACATTTTCTCTATAGCTCGGGATGCCACGCAAATGGAGGAAGACGGATGTTTATGTTGGATATTTACGTGTACACACAGCCTACTACCGTATATATTTGTCTACTATAGTTGGGTTTCTGTGTGCGTAAATCCCCAGCTAAATGTTTTGTTTTTTACTGGTCACTCCGAGCGCATTTTTTAAAAAAATAAATCCAATCCATCTGATTTAAAACAGAAAATACTCGCCAGGCTCTAGTCCCGAGTTCTACGTAACTTTTACAGTCAAGTATTAAAAAGGTACAAAAAAAAGAAGCTTATATATATATACTAGATCCTTGGGAAAAAAAAAACAAAACAAAACAAAATCTAGTAGCTTGGCGACCTCCCTGGTTGCTGCGCCATTTTTATGCCGCACCCGCATTCAGACACACACACGCATATAAAGCCCCAGATCGATACATCATTTTCCCAAAGACTAGAAATATAGTAGTGCTAGCTAGTGTTTTTGCTGCTGTCTTCAACTCCATCTGTCTCTTTTCTTGAGTTACGGTCGACACAAGTTTATTATCTACCAAAGATTTTTGTGCAACTTGTTTTTTTCTTTTTTTTGTGGGGGACTCTTTCTGTTTTTTGTTTTTGTTTTTGAATGAATAGCCAAACATTTGCCATTCATCAGCTAAAAGAAGATAGGCCACACACACCCACCCATTTTGACTACTATATTATAGGCTTCGTTATGACGAGGGCACTTATTAGTAGTTGGATCCATCCGTTGTTACTTTGATATTTATCACAAGATTTCAGCGCTGTACAGGCCATTGGATGTGATAAGAATTGCTCGCCCATCTTGCGTGTTTCGCCCTATTTTTTTTCTTTTTTGTTATGTGGACTCACGTACTACACACTGGGACACTGCGTATACTCTGTCTATAGCATATATCGCATGTTATCAAGTACTTACACCATACTTTCCCAGTAGACGAAAAACAAGAATAATAAATGGCCAGATAGCGCAGACTGTAGATATTCTGACATATAAATATATCAGTCGTTGCTGTATAATATTATAGAGCTTAGCTGGATTATTGGAATAAAAAAATAAATAAATAGATAAGAGAAAACGAGAGAGGAAATACTATATACAATATACATATATAGGTTAGTGTGTGTGTGTGTGTGTGTGTATATTGCCATCAAGTTCAGGAGTCAAGCGGCAGTCCCAACTTTGTTGGATTCAAGGAGCCAACCAGCAGAGGGCCATACACACAGATGGAGCAACGCAGACAGAGAATAATATGATGAACGGCACTTTGAAAACTTTGGTAGCTATGTATTCGCCAGTCCTATTCAAATATTTACACACACACATATAATATATATGTGGTCAAACATAGACTGAATTGCCCCAGCAGCTCATGCCAATTCAATATTGCACTTTGGATGGCCCAGGGGCAAGAAGA